>JBCAMP010000171.1:0-1335000 GCA_039654775.1 Spinibarbus caldwelli | reverse complement strand
TGAGTGAGAAGAGCTCAAAGCAGGTCTTAATTTCCCAACTTAGCTACATTTTGTAAACATTTCATTCGATGTATGAACATCATTGCCACCAGAATAATGTTGTCATGAATCTGGTCCATGGACCTCCATTTGTTCGCCACCAGAGGTCACCCTTCCATCACATGGACTCTCACACCACACACTACCCCGGACTTCATTTCCCAGCAGCCATTTCCCTAATCACACGCTCACACCTGAGACTGATCCCACAGCTGTTTTCCATTACACCCCCAATATAAACCATGGACTTCCGTTCACAGATGGCCGAGTATTGTATGCAAATATCCTAGTGATAGCTACCCTACAAAGCCCTCTGAGTTATCTTAGTCTTGCCTTGCCTGTTTTCCCGTGTTTTGACTCTAGCCCGTGTTTCCTGGATTAACCCTTGCCTTGCCTTTCGGACTCTGTTTGCCCTCGTTTGGATTATTGCTGTTTATCTGGATTTACTCTCTCTGCCTTGCCCTTTGGATATTGTTCGCCGATCGTTGACCCACGCTTGCCCTAGGACTACTCTTTGTTTTGCCTGTGTTATACCTGTTTGCCATCGTCTGACCCTGCCTGTATTTATGACTATGTCTTACAATAAAGCCTTGCATATGGATCCGCACGTCTCTCGTCTCGTCTCGTCAGCCCCGTTACAAATGTAAAGCGTTTTATTTTCATACAGTATGTTATATATAATCACAGTTTTTTTGTTTAGTTTTTTTTTACCACCTTCTTTAAAAGAAGAGTATTATGTGTTTTATAAGTTCAATAAACTTAAATGTTGAATACTTTTTAAAAAATGTATGATAAATGTTTTGCTTTAGTAACATGTTTGTTACTATGACATATATAATCATATATTTAGCTTTTGAAATGTTTATGTGTGGGCTTGTTTATATGACTTATCATGATACAAAATTGTATAATGACATAGGTATTACACTGATATGACAATGTGGTTCATGATTAAACTTCTTGAGTCCTCATAATTCAAATCACTTAAAAACAATATTTTATTAAAAAATGGTAGCATGATACTGTGGGATGATACTGTTTAAAAATCATTAATATAATGTAAATATAAATATTAAAGGTTCTAAATATAATGTAGAAACTTTAATTTTAAGCCTCCATAAAACATGACCGGACATGTCAGGGGCCCCAATAGCCCTTATCGTTTGGCCTATTAAAATATATAGTGTTTCCCCTTTTCTTATTTCGACGGCGCCATCTCCTCATTACAAATTTTTTTGTTACCTAAAACTAGTGTACATGTTTTGCATTGTTATATTGTGTGTAATCACATAATTTATTTATTTATTGTCATTTAATAGAAGAGAATACGACTCGAGACGATTGAATGCGAGAGAGAGAGAGAGAGAGAGAGAGAGAGGACGAGGGTAAGATAGATACAGAGAGGGTGAGGGGATGAAAGAGAGACAGAGGATCTCAAAGAAAAATTTCTTCTTCCAACTTAAACTAAGCACAGTTATTGTAAACCTCTCATTTGAAGAATGGTCATGCTAGTACAAGGAAAACTTTTCTCAAAGAAAAGTGTAAGGGACTTTATTTCTAAATTTATTGTTTTATCCCCATTTCATTATTAGGAGTGTTATTTAAATTATTTTTATACAACCAACAGAATATATGTGTGGGTACGCATATTGTGATATGCTCCCATGTTCTGTTAAAATTGTTTATTTATTCTGTTATTTTCCTTATTAAATACAATATCTTTTTCTCACAGCTCCCATACAGAGAGGGAGAGAGAGAGAGGGAGAGCGAGAGGGAGAGAGAGGCACCTTCAACCTGATGCTTCCCATGCGCACGTGGTACACAGATGGGCAAACCACCCGGATGAGCATAAAATCTTCAAAAACATTCCTCAGGACTTCATTTCATCTCCTGTCACTGGACGGACACGTACAAAAAACATATCTCATACCCAGATGACATCGGAGTTTCACGCTTTGACCGATTTCAGCATCTGAAACTCATTAACGGGTCACGGGGGTCAACACAATGTGGGTGGGCCGCATGGGGGAGGGGAAAAGCCATAAATCAAGGGTCATAAATCATTGTTGTCATTTGCTGGCAGCTACTCACTACTCAGGAGGTCAAACTGAAAGAATTACATCAAAATACTAAAAAAAAATAAAATGTTTTTTTTTTTTTTACATTGGGCTTGGTAGTTATTTATTGAAATGTTTAGGATTATTTGTTTAAAATAACAAAAGTATTAAATGGAAGGGAAACTAAATCTAAATCTTATCACCCTCTCTTCACAATATGTCAGTCGTTAATTAATTTGTAGAATGTGATATTTTTAAGAACAGCTAAATGTTAATACATATTTATTACTTAGAGTTATCTGTGTTCTTCTTTTGTGTCAGATTATTGACTGTCAATGCTGTGAGCAAAAATCCAAACATAGACATGTTCCTCATTCTTAGAAAATAAGTTGTTTGAAGAATAGGTGACATTACATGATATTAAAAAAAAAAATAATAAATAAAACAAAATACATGAAAGAAAATTAATTAAATAAATAAAAGTTGAAGTTGAATCGTAGTACAGGGGTGCCCAACCCTGCTCCTGGCGATCGACTGTCCTGCAAAGGTCAGCTCCAACTCTAATCAAACACACCTGAAGCAACTAATTAAGGTCTTCAGGATCGCTTGAAAATTAAAGGCAGGTGTGTTTGATTAGAGTTGGAGCTAAACTTTGCAGGACAGTCGATCGCCAGGAGCAGGGTTGGCCACCCCTGATAGTAGTATAAATCTTCTGTAATGTCTGGGGTGAAAGTGACTCCAAAGCAACTTTGACATCTCTGGGCTGCGTTTCTTGATAACAATTGATCTTAGTGCTTAAGAGCATCTTCTACAGGACTTTTTACGAATATTTGTTTTTGTTTCACGTGCGTTTCCCAAAATGTAAATGTTTGGAGACAATGTATAGAGGTGAAAAAAAAACAAAACATTTTTTATCTCTATGGCAAGAAAAAAATGTGGGATAAGATTAGGCCACAAGAAGTGTCCTCAAAATTAAGACAACCTTGGACAGACCATGTGTACGACAGCTTTAAAGGAATAAAAAAAAAATCCATGTTGTAGTCTCTTATTTAAATATCAACATGTCAATGCTCCCTGGAGCAGATTTTTTTTTTTTTTTTTTTTTTTAAATCTTCCATATTTACAAATGAAACACGATCTGAAATAATCCTGCTGCACTGGGCCAAGATGTGAACTTGTTAGTCCAACAAACTGGAGATATACAACACAAACCTTCAGAGAAGGAGGCTAGGCCAGCAACCAACCTAAAAAGAGGAAAAATAGCAAAGGCCCTAATGCATGGACCCAGCATTTTTACAGCACACTCAACACCAAACGAGCAACTCTTGGCTAGGAACATGACACAATGTCTCAATAAAAAAGTGTTGAAAGTAATAGGCACAGAAATTAGGAAAAAAGTGAAGGAGTGGATTGCAGATCTACAATGGCCCTCATAATAATGTTAATTATAATATTTCTTGAGTAATGATTTATCATAGTTACATTTATGCATGTTAGAAAATTGTGTGTCGTGTGTGTGTGTGTGTGTGTGTGTGTGTGTAGTTAACCATATTTGATAAAATTCAGGCCAGAGCCCGGCAACCTTGAAGTACAGATAAGTGTTCTCTGCGTATGTGTGTGAATGTCTATCTTTGCAGCTAAATGCAGAGAGAGAGCTCTAGGAGGAAATCGTCATTTGCCATCACCCTGATGTCCAAGGTAACAGATATACATCTCTGGAGAGACCTATTGCGCCTGACATCTGATCAATTGTCACCAACATAATCACTAGAAGATATGCTTCGAGTTTTACGTTCATGTGTAGAGATTTTCTAAGTTTATCTACCAACCTGAATCTTGTTTACCTATGTATTGATGTAATTAGTGACCTCAGTTAGAGTATAACTATTGGTGTCTAGAACATGTACGCAGAGCGGCCTACGAACTCGATTGCGAGTCTTGAAGCTGACTTCTGCTGATGAAACTGCAAACTATCTTTTTCAGTAAATTCTCTACATTTTGATTGAATCTTAGGACTTTACGCATTAGGACTTGCGTTTACTGACCTAATAAATGCTTCTGGAGTCAAGCAAAACGTCACCGGGCCCACTCATCGTTTTAATCATACGCTAGATTTAATTATATTGCATGGAATTGATCTTACTGACATAAGATATCGTACCTCAAAGGGATGATATTACTGACCATTTCCTTGTATCGTGCATGCTGAGTATTACTGATATTATATGGCTCCGCGTTATCGTCCGGGCAGAACTATTGTTCCAGCCACCAAAGACAGATTCACAAATAACCTGCCTGATTTATCTCAACTGCTCTCTGTACCCATAAATACACATGAACTAGACGAAATGACTAGCAACATGGGCACTATCTTCTCTAGTACATATATTCAAGGGCAGGCTTTAAGATAGTTTAGATCCTACCTGTCCGATCACTACCACTTTGTTTATTTAAACAGGGAGTCATCTCAATTATCACAAGTATGGAGTACCACAAGGATCTGTCCTAGGTCCTCTGCTATTTTCAATATACATGTTGCCCCTTGGTAATATTATTAGAAAATACGGGATTAGTTTCCATTGTTATGCTGATGATACTCAACTATATATCTCAACAAGACCAGATGAAACTTCTAAATTATCTAAGCTAACAGAGTGTGTTAAAAATATAAAAGATTGGATGACCAATAATTTTCTCCTATTAAATTCAGATAAGACACAGATATTACTTATTGGACCAAAAAAACAGTACACAGAATCTCTTGGATTACAATTTGCAACTAGACGGATGTACTGTTACTTCCTCTACAGTCAAAAATCTGGGTGTTATATTAGACAGCAACTTGTCTTTTGAAAATCATATTTCCCATGTTACAAAAACAGCATTCTTCCATCTTAGAAACATTGTCAAGCTACGAAACATGTTACCTGTTTCTGATGCAGAAAAGCTAGTTCATGCATTCATGACCTCTAGACTGGACTATTGTAATGCACTTCTAGCTGGCTGTCCTGCATCTTCAATAAACAAGCTATGGGTAGTCCAAAATGCAGCGGCTATAGTCCTTACCAGGTCAAGAAAATATGATCATATTACCCCAATTTTACAGTTTCTGCACTGGCGACCTATTAAGTTCTGTATCAGTTACAAAATATTATTACTTACCTATAAGGCTATTAATGGTTTAGCTCCTGTGTACCTAACTAGTCTTCTACAACGCTACAATCCATCCCGCTCCCTAAGGTCGCAAAACTCTGGACTTTTGGTAGTACCTAGGATAGCAAAATTCTCTGAGATTCTCTGTTTAAATCTAGATCTAGATCTCTTTAGCCAAGCATTCACATAATGCATCTCATAATCTTGTGCTGCAGTTATATCTGATCAAACACACATTATTGTTCTTTAGCTTGGGTTGAACAAATCATTTTTGCTTGGTTGGAACAGCAGCTACGCTAATTATGTCTCTATTTGTTTCTCTGTTTCTGCCACGGGATTAACATCCCGTGGTATCTAGGATTTACACAAGCTTCAGTCTGGATCCAGAACACCTAAGAAGAGATGATGCCAACCCCTCAGAGGACCTCAGATGATGCCAACCCTCAGACAACATACAGAATTACCAAATTTCGCCATAAGTTAATTATATTAAGTTATTGTAGAAACTTAATTTCCTGTAAAGCTGCTTTGCAACGATTTGTATTGTGAAAAGCGCTATACAAATAAACTTGAATTGAATTGAATTGAACTGTTAGAGTTTAATGTTATTTTGAACATTTAAAAGAATATTTATCTGACCCTAAATAACATACTTCAAGTCTTTAATGTGCAACTATTTACTGTAACTATTCAAAATCTACCATCACTGTATTTAATGGGTTTATGCATTGAGACACCTTCCAGTTAAATAGCTTTCCAAAGGAGGGTCACCCCACTCCAAAACAAGTTGCAGAATATTTATTTGACACTATAGAAAAAACTTCAAGTCTTTAATGTAGAAGTATTTACTCTAGATGTTCAATATACCATCATTGTATGGGTTTCATCATTGACACACCTTCCATCAAGAAATAGTACATTATCTATATTTATTTATTAATGTAATGCCTGACAAATAGTAACTTATTTACTTTATGGATTTATTTAGAAGAATGATTTGCTTTAAAGGAATTTCGAAACAAATATGAGCAAAGTACAGTTTCACCTTATACCTTCAATGTGACTGTAATGGTAGAAAATGGTAGAAATTGAACATATAGAGTAAATAATTTTACATCAAAGACTTGTAGTATGTTCTTTAGGGTCAGGCAAATATTTTGCAACTTGTTTTGGAGAGGTGTGACCCTCTTTTGGAAAGCTATTGAACTGGATGGTGTGTCAATGGAGAAACACATGGAGTAGAGTGATGTTAGATTTTGAACATCTACAGTAAATAGTTGCACATTAAAGGCTTGTAGTGTGCTGCTTAGGCCCTAATAAATATTTAGCAAGTTGTTTTGTTTCGGTGTGACCCTCCTTTGTAAAGTTATTGAACTGTAAGTCATGCCATTGAAGAACCCTAATGAATACAGTGGTGGTCCAGATTTAACATCTAGAGCAAGTAATTGTAGATTAAAGACTTGTATTGAGTTGTTTAGGCCCTAATAAATATTTAGCAAGTTGTTTTGTTTCGGGGTGACCCTCCTTTGTAAAGTTATTGAACTGTACGTTGTGCCATTGAAGAACCCCATTTAATACAGTAGTGGTCCAAATTTAACATCTATAGCAAGTAATTGTAGATTAAAGACTTGTAGTGAGTTGTTTGGGCCCTAATAAATATTTAGCAATTTGTTTTGTTTCGGGGTGACCCTCCTTTGAGAAGTTATTTAACTGGAAGGCGTGTCAATGAAGAAAGGCATTGAATGCAACGTTGGTAGAAATTAAACATACAGAGCATACTATTGTAGAATACATAGTTGTAGTATGTTCTATAGGGCAAAAAATAAATAAATAAATTATAAAACTTGCACTATAGCACTGGGTCCCTCCTTTCAAAACTTATTGAACTGGATGATGTGTCATAAAAAAAAATTATACAACACAATGATGATACCAATTGCAAACATACGAAGCACAATTTATTTATAAACTATCTTGAAGACAGTTTTGCCATTACTTTTTAAAGTCTTCACCCTAAATACCCAAAATAAACATTCTGTTTGCTGTCATGCTTTCTGAGCACTTGTCAATCATCTGATGGATTCAGTACCATGGACAGTGATATTTCTGCAGGACTGTAAACATCAATTAGTCTTTATCACACTTAAAACCAGAAAAACAGAGGTGAATAAAACACCAAGACATGGGCTGTAGTACATTCTGTAGGGTCCAGACAAGATGTTCTAACTTGCTTTGAAGCAGTCGACCCATGCATTCAAAACCTATTGAAATAAATCGTATGTCATTGTTAAAAGCAAAACACCAACACAAGTCTTCTTCATTTTGAGGCAAATACAAACAAACAGTTGTAAAATTATGTGCTTAACTATGCTCAGGAGATTACACTTGATTTTCCAGTTGTCTGTATTGTTACCAAATTACAGTTCATGTACATGTTCATTATTTGTCATTTCCTAAACATCTTTCCAAACGCCAACATTACATTGCAACTTTTATTGTTGCTAAAGGAGCATTAGAAGGCAAAATGTGAGTGATATTTGCGGTTACATCTGTAGTTGGCCAAAATGTAGTTGTCTGTTTGCACACAATGGTAAAACATTAGAACTTTTTAGACAGTCCCTATCTTGCTTACCACACTACATTGAACATTCAGCAGACATTTGCAAGTAAATATGACATTAAAACAATACTTGCCCATTTTGATAGATTGTGAAAAAATATGTAGTAGGTTGACAATGATGTCGCAGATTAGAATTTGCAAAAAAAAATAACTTTATTGCACATATAATTAGAAAATTATTGAACGCGGAAATGTGTGAATGTTGTGAATGTGCGAATGTAAAACCAACTTTACCCCGGTTTTTCAGTGGCGTCAGGGATCAAAAGGAGATACTATCCAGGCACGAGTATTACAGATGGGACTCATTATGTGAGGGTGAAATTTCCTAAGGATGTTGTATCACTCCCGTAAAGCATGAGGTTTGAAACAGAGGAAGGCGCACAGTATTTCAGAATTATACATGATCGACAAGTAAAGATATGCAGGCTGTGCATGGGCCCTGGACATGTAATGAAGGATTGCTCTGAATTCAAGTGTCGTGACTGTGGAGAGTTGGGCCATTTCGCAAGAGAATACAATGCAGTGAGATGTCCTGACTGTAGGAAAGTGCTCATAAAATGTGAGTGTTGGATGGAGTCTGACAATGTGCCTGAGAACCATGCAGAAACAGAAGAAGCACAAAATATAGAGGAGCCAGAGGAAGAACAAACAGAATTAATGGAGAAAGAGGAAAGAGAACAAGCTGGAGAGGATGTGGAGAATGATGTGTAAATAGAACAAGAAGGTGGGAGTCTGGGGAGTAAAGAAGACGAACAAGATCTATCAGAAAGTCAGGAAGAAGAGGAGGAGATGGAAGGTGAAAGAAGGGAGGACAATAAAAAAGACTGGGAAAAGGTGACAACAACAAGAAGACGAATGTTAAAGGTAAAGCCTAACTTTGAAATAACTTTGAAATAGCTAAAAGAAGACATTTAATGAAAATGAAAATAAAAGAAAAAGAAATAAATAGAGGTGAATGCAGCCAAAACTGATCTGAGGTATTATACGGAACCAATGATGAAACAGAATGAGAAGGATAATATGGACTACTTTATGTATTATGTTCTTGTGCATTGCAGCCATTAATGTTCGTGGGTTATTAGATCATGGAAAATTTGACAGACTGAAAGAATATTGTAGAAGGGCAAATGTTTTAATGATTCAAGAGATGAGTTGGAGAGATGAAGTAATGAATGATTTTAAAAAGAAATGGAAAGGGAATGTTATATGTAACAATGGAGATGGGAGAAAAGGGAGAGGAGTAGCCATCTTAATCAAAAAGGGTGTGTGTGAGGATGTGTGAATGGTGTATAATGATGAAGAAGGGAAATGATTAGCAGTGGAAATAGAAGAAGACGGGCAAAAAGTTATTTCATGCAATGTACATGCACCGGTTATAGAAAAGGAAAAAGTGGCATTTTTTTAAAAAACTGGAGACTTTTATGGAAAAATGGAAAGATTTTTTAATAATTGGAGATTTTAATACTGTCTTTCGCAAGATGGGTATTGCAGAAGGCATGGTTTTTAAATCAGATAGAGGGAGGAAGGAACTAAAGTGTATGATGGAAGAAAATTAGACGGTGGATATATGGAGAGAAAGAAACTAAGGTATCAGAGAATTTTCAAGGCAACAAGTCGTGAAAAATTTTACGTGTGCAAGCAGAATAGATTTTATAATATGTAAAAGGGATTCATGAAGGTGGTTGATACTATTTATTACAAAGAAACATCATTAAGTGATGAAATTGTATAAAATTGCATAAAATAGTATGGGCACAAGTTGATTTGAGTGGAATGAAGAGAGGACCAGGATTATGGATTTTAAATACAGGTTTCTTAAAAGAAATTAGTTTTAAAGAAGGAATATAAAAATTAATAAAAGAAGAACAGAAAAAAATCAGTTGTACAAAGAAGACAAAAGAATATAGGGGTATAATGTTAAATATAGAATCAGGAAATATGCAAAGGATTTTAGCAAAATGGTGAAGAGGGTAAGGAATTTTAAAGAATAGGAAATAAGAAAGGAATTAAAAGATAACTGGACTGAGGGACGAGAAAATGGGCAAAACATTTTAATATTAGAGGAAAAGCTTAAAGAAATAGAAGAAAGGAAATTTAGAGGGGAGATGTTAAGAAGTAAGGCAAAATATGTAGTAGAAGGGGAAAAATGCACAAAGCTTTTCTTTAATTTGGAAAAAAGTAGACAGAGAGAAGGAATAATCAAAGAAATAAAAGGAGAAAATGGTAAGATTTTAAAAGAAATAACAACATTTTATAAGTTATTTAGTAAAGAAAAAATTGAAAGGACAGAAAAAGAATTTTTAATAGGAAAAATAAGGAAAAATTGGATTTAGATGATAAAAAAATTAAGTGATGAGGAGATAAGGAAAGAAGAAATAGAGTGTGCTATAATGAAATTGAATAATGGAAAGAGTCCTGGAAGAGATGGTTTACCAAGTGAGTTTTACAAATATTTTAAGGAAGTATTGACACCAATGTTAAAAGAAGTGTATGATGAGATTTTTAAAAGGGAAGAAACAAATAATTTTATGGGGATTGGGGTTATTAAATTAATATATAAGAAAAGAGGAGATAAGAATGATTTAAAAAATTACAGACCAATAACAATGCTAAATACAGACTTTAAAATTTTATCAAAAATTTTAGCAAACAGACTAAATAAATTTTACCTAATATAACTGAAAGAAACCAGGCATATGCTATCAAAGGAAGAGATATTACAGATACAGTGAGTAGTATAAGAGATGTAGTTAGTTTTATGTTGGAAGAAAGAAAAAGTGGATATGTTATAGAACATGAATTTTTATTTGCAATTCTAGAAAAGTTTGATTTTGGGAAGAATTTTATAAAATGGTTGAAGATTATACAGGGGCAAAAAAGCCAAATGAAATGTAATGGGTTTTTAACAGATGCTTTTAGTGTTTTAAGGTCAATAAGAGAAGGATGTCCTTTGTCAGCACAGTTATATAGTCTGGTAGCAGAATCTTTGGGTTTAGCAATAATGGAAGAAAAAGAAATTAGAGGAGTTGAATTAGGAGAAAATTAAGAATTATAAAAAATATATCAATATGCAGATGACACAACATTAATAGTGAAGGATGCCAAAAGTGTTAAAAAAGCAATGGAAATATTAGAAAGGTACTACAAGGATACTGAAAGGATCGGGGGGCAAAAATCAACATACAGAAAACAGTGTATATGAACATAGGGGAGGGGGAGAACATTGAAAATTTATTTCCTTTTAAAGAAGAATAAAATTTAAAGGTGTTAGGAGTGAGAATTGGAAAAAATGAAAGAGTGATGAGGGATCTGATGTGGGATGAAGTCATAGGGAAGATGGAGAGAGTTTTAAACTTTTGGAAACAGAGAGGGCTAACATTAAAAGGAAAGGTGTTAGTACTGAATGCCTTAATGTTAGCAAAAATGTGGTATGTGTTAGGAGTTACAACGATGCCAATGTGGATAAGTAAAAGGATAAAAGCAGCCGTTTTAAAATTTCTATGGGATTCTAAACCCTCAAAGATTGCATATGAAACAATAATAGGGGATGTGAAAGAAGGGGGGTTGGGATTGCAAGATCCAGAATTAAAGAAAAAGAGCTTTAGAGTTAAAACAGTGAGAAGGTTTTTAAATGAGGAACATCAGGCATAATGGAAAAAGATTATTGTCATGAGCTGGGTTTACTTCTCTGTCTCTTTGACACACACACACACACACACACACACACACACACACACACACACACACGCCCATGCTCATTCTAGCTCACTTCACCTGTTTGTCGTCACAATCAGTGCTCGCGCTGATTTGTGGTGACACCTGTTCCCACTTTGATCTAATCAGTGACTCTATTTCCAGTGGTTGTGCTCGCTGTTCTCTGTCGGATTATTGTGTGTGTATGTCATGCATATGCTATTGTCTCGCCCTTCGTGTTAAGGTGCTTTCAGAAGTCTAACCATGTCTTGTCTTGCCTAGTGTTGCTGTGCTCCTCTAAGTATTCTCGGTGTCCTGTTACTGCTTCAAGCGAGCCCATCCCCACGAGCTCTCTCCTGGACAGGAGCCCTCTGTACCTGACCTTCTTCAAGTTTGTTTTGTTTTATCCAGTTCTGTGTCATTGTACGACAGACTGCCTTGTTGGTCACTTTGAGTACCGGGTTCTACCGTTCGGGCTGGTCAACGCTCCCGCGGTTTTTCAGGCCTTCGTTAATGACGTCTTGAGAGATATGCTAAATGTCTTTGTATTTGTGTATTTGGACGACATTCTTATCTTCTCACCTTCTCTCCAGGTACACGTACAGCAGGTCCGCCGAGTTTTGCAGCGTTTGCTCGAGAACCGCCTGTTTGTCAAGGCAGAGAAGTGCATGTTCATGCCCAGTCGGTCACGTTTCTTGGTTCGGTGGTTTCGGCGGAGGGGATCAGCATGGACCCTGACAAGGTTCGTGCTGTCATTGATTGGCCCGTTCCAGATTCACGAGTTGCACTTCAGTGGTTTCTGGGGTTTGCCAATTTTTACCGCCGTTTTATCCGAAACTTTAGTGAAGTTGCCGCTCCTCTTACTATCCTCACCTCATCCAAAACTCGATTTACTTGGTCGGAGGCTGCGCAGGGTGCGTTCGATCGGCTCAAGGAGTTATTTACCACCGCCCCCATTCTTATTACCCCAGATCCCGAGAGACAATTTATTGTTGAGGTTGATGCCTCCGACATTGGGGTAGGCGCTATCTTATCGCAATGCTCTTCCCTTGATGATAAGGTTCATCCGTGTGCTTTTTATTCACATCACCTTTCGCCCGCTGAGCGCAACTACGATGTCGGTAACCGAGAGCTTTTGGCGATCCGTCTGGCGCTAGGTGAATGGGCGACACTGGCTTGAGGGAGCCAGTGTGCCATTTATTGTCTGGACGGATCATCAAAATCTGGAATACATCCGCTCCGCCAAGAGACTTAACGCCCGTCAGGCTCGGTGGGCACTTTTCTTTGGCCGCTTCAAGTTTTCGATCGCGTTTAGACCCGGTTCCAAGAATCTCAAGCCGGACGCTCTCTCGCGTCAGTTCGGCTCGTCAGGGGGTCCCTCGACCAATGAGAATATTTTACCTCAGCGTTGTGTGGTCGGGGCGGCCATCTGGGGAGTGGAACAGACTGTGAGGAAAGCCCTTGTTCATGTCACAAGACCACCCCGCGCTCCTGAGGGAACGTTATTCGTTCCTGAGGTCGTTTGCTCAGCAGTACTTCGCTGGGGTCACTCGTCCAAGTTGGTGGCTCACCCGGGAGTTCGGGGTACGTTGGCTGCGATTCAACAACGTTTCTGGTGGCCCACTAGAGAACGCGACGTTCGGCGCTTTGTTGCTTCTTGTCATGTCTGCGCCCAGACTAAGTCTAGTAACACTCCACCGGCAGGTCTTCTTAGACCTCTCCCCATTCCATCACGTCCATGGTCTCACATTGCAGTGGATTTTGTGACCGGTCTTCCACTTTCGGCCGGCAATACGGTCATCCTCACCGTTGTGGACCGTTTCTCGAAGGCCGCTCATTTTATCCCTCTCCCTAAATTACTGTCCGCCCGTGAGACCGCTCTGGTTATGGTAGATCACGTGTTCAAGATCCACGGTCTTCCTTCGGACATTGTGTCTGACAGAGGGCTTCAGTTCACCTCTCAGTTTTGGAGGGAGTTCTGTCGTCAGATAGGGGCATCCCCCAGTCTGTCGTCAGGATTCCATCCACAGACCAATGGGCAAGCCGAGAGGACCAATCAGATTCTTGGTCGCATGTTGCGTAGCTTAACCTCACGGACCCCCACGTCGTGGTGCGACCAACTGTCCTGGGCCGAGTATGCCCATAATTCTCTGCCCTCGTCCGCCACTGGGTTATCCCCATTCGAGTGTTGTCTAGGTTACCAACCCCCACTATTTACATCCCAAGAATCCCAGGCCTCCGTTCCCTCCGTAGAAGCATTTATTCAGAGATGTAGACGTACCTGGATGAGGGTGAAATCTGCGTTATGTCGTACCAGAGCACGTACACGTCGAGCCGCCAATCGTCACCGGGTTAGGGCTCCTTGGTATGTTTGTGGCCAAAAGGTGTGGCTTTCCACCCATAATTTGCCTATTCAAGAGAATTCTCGCAAGCTGATGCCCCGCTTTGTTGGGCCTTTTACCATTGTGAAGATTCTCAGTCCGGTCGCGATCAGACTCAAGTTGTCCTGTCAGTTACGCCGTGTTCACCCTGTCTTTCACGTGTCCTGTGTCAAACCAGTTATCCGCGCTCCCACCCGTCCCCCCCTTCCTCCACCTCTTATTGACAAGGAGGCGTCTGTTTACAAAGTCCGGAGGCTTCTGGATGTCCGTCCTCGAGGGCGTGGTCACCAGTTTTTGGTGGACTGGGAGGGGTACGGTCCTGAGGAGAGGCATTGGATTCCAGCCCGGGACATCCTGGATCGCTCGCTGATCGAGGACTTCTACCGTTCTCGTCGGACTTCTTCCTCGGGAGCGCCTGGGGGCCCTCGTTGAGGGAGGGGTACTGTCATGAGCTGGGTTTACTTCTCTGTCTCTTTGACACACACACACACACACACACACACACACACACACAGACGCCCATGCTCATTCTAGCTCACTTCACCTGTTTGTCGTCACAATCAGTGCTCGCGCTGATTTGTGGTGACACCTGTTCCCACTTTGATCTAATCAGTGACTCTATTTCCAGTGGTCGTGCTCGCTGTTCTCTGTCGGATTATTGTGTGTGTATGTCATGCATATGATATTGTCTCGCCCTTCGTGTTAAGGTGCTTTCAGAAGTCTAACCATGTCTGGTCTTGCCTAGTGTTGCTGTGCTCGTCTAAGTATTCTCGGTGTCCTGTTGCTGCTTCAAGTGAGCCCATCCCCACGAGCTCTCTCCTGGACAGGAGCCCTCTGTACCTGACCTTCTTAAAGTTTGTTTTGTTTTATCCAGTTCTGTGTCATTGTACGACAGATTGCCTTGTTTTGCGTCTTCATTAAAGACTGTTTTCAACTGACTGCCCTTGCACGTGGATCCTTTATATCACCCCTGACAATTATGAAGATGTATATAAACAAATGTGGAAATATGGATATTTGATCGGATATTTTATGTATGAAACTGAAGCAAAACTTGGTGATTAGAATCCCAGAGTTTTATATAGAAGTCTTGGAAGCATGGGGGGAATTCAAAATAAATGTTTGTGTAAAGCCGGAGAGGAGAGAAGAGATTCTAAATCAATCATTGTTTTTAAATTTTTTTTTTTTAAATTCATCTTCCTGACAGACAGGCAGCAGCTAGTGAGGCTGGGAAAATACACATCCAGCACCCGTACGATCAGCACTGGAGCTCCTCAGGGCTGTGTTCTCTCCCCACTGCTCTTCTCCCTGTACACCAACGACTGCACATCTAAATACCCCTCTGTCAAGCTCCTGAAGTTTGCAGATGACACCACACTGATCGGCCTCATCCAGGACGGTGACGAGTCTGCTTACAGACAGAAGGTCAAGGAGCTGGCTGTCTGGTGCAGTCAAGTCAAGTCAAGTCACCTTTATTTATATAGCGCTTTTAACAATACAGATTGTGTCAAAGCACTTAACAGTATCAAATTGGAGAATAGAGTGTCAGTAATGTATAATAATAAGATTAAACACTCAATTTTCAGTTAAAGGCATTTCATTATTGAATTCAGAGATGTCATTGTCTAGCTCAGTTTAGTTTAAATAGTATATATGAAATCAAATTGACGATAATCGTTAGAAATTAAGTGTCCCCAACTGAGCAAGCCAGAGGCTACAGCGGCAAGGAACCAAAACTCCCCCTGTGACAGAATGGAGAAAAAAAAAACCTTGGGAGAAACCAGGCTCAGTCGGGGGGCCAGTTCTCCTCTGGCCAGGATATTATTATTTATTTTTTTACTTATTGTATTAATTAAATTTTAAATGTATAAATGTATTATATTTCTATTTTTATATTGTTGCAATTTCTAACAATAATAGTATTATGTAGTTAGGTAGTTTATTATATTATAGTTATTTTGTTTAATTTTAAGTTTTATTGTATTTAAGTTGAGGTCTTCACTGGGGATATGTCCCCGGGGCTCATCCAGGTGTCCGGCCTCCGCCGACGGTCAGGGCGCCATCATCTCCCGGCGCCATCTGATCCGGACACGGACTGAGAAACAGAATAATAAAGAAACAGACAAATATTAGCGTAGATGCCATTCTTCTTACGATGTAACGAGTACATCGTGTGTTATGAGGAGTGTTCCCGGTTCCGGTTGATCTAATTAATGCAGCCTAACAATCCTTTAACGGATTTGAATAATAGAAGTGTATTAGTGTGTTATGTGTAAGCCAGGTTAAAGAAATGTGTCTTTAATCTAGATTTAAACTGACAGAGTGTGTCTGCCTCCCGAACAGTGTTAAGTAGATTGTTCCAGAGTTTGGGCGCAAAATAGGAAAAGGATCTGCCGCCCGCAGTCGATTTTGATATTCTAGGTATTATCAAATGGCCAGAGTTTTGAGAACGCAGCAGACGTGGAGGACTATAATGTGATAAGAGCTCGCTCAAGTACTGAGGAGCTAAGCCATTCAGGGCTTTATAAGTAATTAACAAGATTTTAAAATCTATCCGATGTTTGATAGGGAGCCAGTGCAGTGTTGACAGAACCGGGCTAATATGGTCATAATTCCTGGTTCTAGTAAGGACTCTAGCTGCTGCATTTTGGACCAACTGTAGTTTATTGATCAAGCGTGCAGAACAACCACCCAGTAAAGCATTACAATAGTCTAACCTTGAGGTCATAAACGTGTGAATTAGCATTTCTGCATTTGACGTTGAGAGCATAGGTCGCAATTTAGATATGTTTTTGAGATGGAAAAACACAGTTTTACAGATACTAGAAACATGGCTTTCAAATGAAAGATTGCTATCAAACAGCATACCTAGGTTCCTAACTGATGAAGAAGAATTGACAGAGCAGCCGTCAAGTGTTAGATAGTGTTCTAGGTTATTACATGTGGGGTTTTTAGGTCCGATAATTAACACCTCTGTTTTTTCAGAATTTAGCAGTAAGAAGTTACTCGTCATCCAGTTTTTTATATCGACTATACATTCCGTTAGTTTCTCAATTTGGTGTGTTTCACCGGGCCGTGAAGAAATATAGAGCTGAGTATCATCAGCATAACAGTGAAAGCTAACACCATGTCTCCTGATAATATCTCCCAAGAATAACATGTAAAGCGTGAAAAGTAACGGCCCTAGTACTGAGCCTTGAGGTACTCCATACTGCACTTGTGATCGATATGATACCTCTTCATTTACTGCTACGAACTGATGGCGGTCAGATAAGTACGATTTGAACCATGCTAAGGCACTTCCACTAATGTCAACTAAGTTTTCTAGTCTATTCAAAAGAATGTTGTGGTCGATAGTGTCGAACGCAGCGCTAAGATCCAGTAGAACTAATAAAGAGATACAACCATGATCAGATGACAGAAGCAGGTCATTTGTAACTCTAATGAGAGCAGTCTCAGTACTATGATACGGTCTAAATCCTGACTGGAATTCCTCACAGATACCATTTTTTTCTAAGAAGGAATATAATTGTGAGCATACTACCTTTTCTAGTATCTTTGACAGAAAAGGGAGATTTGAGATCGGTCTGTAATTAACTAGATCTTTGGGGTCAAGTTGTGTTTTTTAATGAGAGGCTTAATAACAGCCAATTTGAAGGTTTTGGGGACATATCCTAATGACAATGATGAATTAATAATAGCCAAAAGAGGATCTATGACTTCTGGAAGCAGCTCTTTTAGTAGTTTAGATGGAATAGGGTCTAACATACATGTTGTTGGTTTAGATGATTTAACAAGTTTATACAATTCTTCCTCTCCTATAATAGAGAATGAGTGGAATTGTTCCTCAGGGGATCTATAGTGCACTATCTGATGCAATACTGTAGCTGACGGCTGCATGGTTACAATTTTATCTCTAATAGTATCGATCTTGGAAGTAAAGTAGTTCATAAAGTCATTACAGCTGTGCTCTTGGGAAATGCCAACACCTGTTGATGCTTTATTTTTCGTTAAACTAGTGACTGTATTGAATAAATACCGGGGGTTATGTTTGTTTTCTTCTAGAAGAGACGAAAAGTAATCAGATCTAGCCGTTTTTAATGCTTTTCTGTAGGATAGGGTACTTTCCCGCCAAGCTATACGAAATACCTCTAGTTTTGTTTTCCTCCAGCTGTGCTCCATTTTCCGGGCTGCTCTCTTTAGGGTGCGAGTGTGCTCATTATACCACGGAGTCAAACTGTTTTCTTTGATCTTCCTTAAGCGTAAAGGAGCAACTGTATCTAAAGTGCTAGAAAAGAGAGAGTCCATAGTTTCTGTTACATCATCAAGTTTTTCTGCGCTGTTGGATATGCTGAGGAATTGAGATAAATCAGGAAGATTACTTACAAAGCAGTCTTTTGTGGTAGAAGTGATGATTCTACCATAGAATCAATACAATCATTTTAAATAATTTGTAACTTTTCCTTTAAAAATCCTTTCTATATCCATGACAAATTTCTCTCTTTTTGCCACCAACCTCCTCTCCCATATAGCCCACTTCATAAGCATCACAAGTAAATCAATGACTTTCCCATTTTTACATTTCTTGTTTTCACCCAACATTACAGTTTGATTCCAATCCATTTCATTTTCATATTGTTCTTCTTTCAAAAGTTCAAAAAGTCTTTTGTATTTTGCTTTAAAAAAATCCAATTTCGTGCAATATAAAAACACGTGTAAAAAACCCTCGTCTTCTTCGTTACACACTTTACATGTGGAGCTCTGCTCCATTTTGATCTTATGTAAGATGATGTCCGTAAATATTGCTTTGTGCCTTATTAAGAATTCTAAGTTTCCCAATTTCGTTTCAACAATTCTTCCTTTTATGTTATTCCATACATTTTCTTTTCAAATCTTTGTATTTCTGCAACCAGTACTTGTTTGCATTAGGTTTCTTAAAAATCCCATCCCTAAAAACTCCATAAAACATTTTAACAGTACATTCCTTAAAAACATGTATTTTCTCACCAAACATTGCATACACATCTTTCTCCGATTTACCCAGTTCCATGCCTTCAATTTTATCAATCCATCCTTGCGGTATAGCATTTTTGATCACACAATACTTATTTGTGATCTCTTGTCTAGTGTAATCCTCCTTAGCTTCCGCCATTGTATCGACCACATATTGAACGGGTAAAAAACCTTCTTTAAACTCGTACAACACATCCCTTACTCTCGTTATTCCCACATCCCTCCATTTCTTAAAAAAACACCTCTTTTCCCTGATTCACAATATTCTTGTTTAAAAATAATGGTTGATTTAAAACTGTTGGATATGCTGAGGAATTGAGATCAATCAGGAAGATTACTTACAAAGCAGTCTTTTGTGGTAGAAGTGATGATTCTACCATACTTGTAACAAGGAGTAGAATTTACAGTTTTAGCTATATGGAGTTTACACAAGACTAGATAATGATCTGAGATATCATCGCTTTGCTGCAGAATTTCAACACCACTAACATCAATTCCATGTGACAGTATTAAATCTAGAGTATGATTTCGACAATGAGTAGGTCCTGAAACATGTTGTCTAACCCCAATAGAGTTCAGAATGTCTATGAATGCTGATCCTAATGCATCTTTTTCATTATCGACATAGATATTAAAATCACCAACAATTAAGACTTTATCTGCAGCCAGTACTAACTCAGATAGAAAATCAGAAAATTCTTTAATAAAGTCTGTGTGGTGCCCTGGTGGCCTGTACACAGTAGCCAATACAAACATCACAGGGGATTTATCACTAACACGTGTTTCTCTAGATAATGTTGTACGCAGCACCATAACTTCAAACGAGTTATACTTAAAGCCTGCCCTCTGAGAAATACAGAGAATATTGCTATAAATTGTAGCAACACCTCCCCCTTTACCTTTTGGACGTGGCTCATTTTTATAGCAGTAATCTTGGGGGGTAGAGTCATTTAAAGTAATGTATTCATCTGGTTTTAGCCATGTTTCTGTCTAACAAAGCACATCTAGCTTATGGTCAGTGATCATATCATTTACAAATAGTGCTTTTGTAGAAAGGGACCTGATATTCAGTAAGCCAAGTTTTATCAGTTGTTTCTCTGTATTGTAAACATTTTTTATTTTTTGAACATCAATTAAATTGTTACTATTACTTTGGTTTGGACGTTTTCTGTATTTTCTAGTACGGGGAACAGACACAGTCTCTATAGTGTGATATCTAGGTGAAGGAGTCTCTATGTGCTGAGAATTAACTGACTTCTGTGACGTGAGGCGGCTAGCAGACGGTCGGTTTAGCCAGTCTGTCTGCTCCCTGACCTGGGCCCTAGTTAGTCAAGTACGAACTCTAAGACTATGTGCCATATTTCTAGAGAGAAGAGCGGCACCACCCCAGGAGGGATGAACATCATCTCTTTTCAACAGGTCAGGTCTGCCCCAAAAACTCTTCCAATTGTCTATGAAACCTACGTTATTCTGCGGGCACCACTTAGACATCCAGCCATTGAGTGACGACAGTCTGCTATGAATCTCATCGCCACGGTAAGCAGGGAGGGGACCAGAGCATATTACAGTGTCTGACATCGTACTTGCAAGTTCACACACCTCTTTAACATTATTTTTAGTGATCTCCGACTGGCGAAGTCGAACATCATTAGCGCCGACGTGGATAACAATCTTACTGAATTTACGTTTAGCATTAGCCAGCACTTTTAAATTTGCCAAGATGTCAGGCGCTCTGGCTCCCGGTAAACATTGGACTATGGTGGCTGGTGTCTCTATTTTCACGTTCCGTACAATAGAATCGCCAATTACTAGAGCACTTTCATCAGGTTTCTCAGTGGGTGCGTCACTGAGTGGGGAGAACCTGTTTGATGTTCTGATCGGAACGGAAGAGCGGTGTTTTGACCCGCGACTATGCCGCCTTACAGTCACCCAGTTGCCCTGCTGCACGGGCACAACCGGAACCGAACAATGTACAGGAGTCCCTGAGCTAGTCGCATCCAAAGCAGTATCTACAGCCCTCACATTCTTACTATCCTCAACTAAAGTTTGGATGTGTGTCTCTAGTTCTAAAATCTTCTCTGTCAGCCTAACTATTTCCCTGCATTTATCACAAGTGAATCCCTCGTCGCCGACAGAGAGAGATAAACTGTACATGTGACATGAAGTGCAAACAACAAGAGAAGGAGAAGCCATTACTCACCGTGATTGATGAATGATACCAACTTAACTTACCACTGTTGTTTGATGAACTTGTGAAAAACGGAGCGAGAGAGAAATGAAAACGGAGCGAGAAAAAAGAAAACAATAATAGGCGCGAATAGAAACGTGAATGGAACCGTGAGTAACAAGCTAACCAGCTAACGAATGCTAACGCGCTGCACGCGCGCTGCACTCGCGGTTTTAAAAGCAAACGATCAAATTAGTTAGATTAGTTTGATAGATAATACCAGAAATATGGTGGGAATTAAGTTATATATTATCACTTTAAACAACAGAAAGTGAAAGTAAGGTAAAGATTCAATAAAAAAGCGGAGCTACAATCGCAAACCTCTCAGCAGCACAACAGACAGGAACAGACTGAAGCAATCGATCAGCAATCCCCAATCGATCAGCCAGTCTTAACAAGCTGGAGCTCAACACGCTCAAAACAGTGGAGATGATCGTGGACTTCAGGAGAAACCCCCCTGCACTCCCCCCACTCACCACAGGAGCTGCTGAATCAGTTCTACTCCACCATCATTGAATCCGTCCTCTGCACTTCTACAACTGTCTGGTTGTTTTATACAAAGTAAAAAAAAATGTATTTTAAACAATGGATTAATGCTGGTTTTAAGAGAGTGAAATATATTTTATATGAGGTAAAAGAAGGATTTTTGCCATTTCAAGCCATTTTAGATAAGGTGCAAGAGGTTGAAGAGGATATAAATGTGAAAAGTTTAGAAAACCAATATGAACAGGTGAAAGAAGCAATCCCTGAACAATGGATAAAGAAAATTGAGGAAGATAAGGGAAGTGAAGGGGAGAAAATGAAGGTGTTTATAAAAGAGAAAGGAGAAGATGTTTCTTTTAATCAATGTTTGGTCAAAGAGTTTTATGTGTATTTTAGTAACTTAGTTTTTAAAGAGCCTGTAGTATTAAAAAGTGTTCAATGATTTTGATAAGAGAATGTTATGGAAAAATTTGAGGAAATGGTATATGGATGCAAAAATGTAAAACTTGGACTTTTGTATTAGACATAATATAATTTTCTCAGAACTAAAACTGCATAAGATGGGAATACCAGGAATACCAGGTGCTGTAAGCTTTTGGCTTTTCTTCAGTTCATATCTAATACACAGCCCTTGGGTGGCTGATCTTTAAATAGCCAACTCTTTGCAGCTGCTTTCGCTTATGGCCATAACACCCTAAGGGCGCTAGAGAGCTACAGGAAGTGAGCTGGCAGTAGTAGGGAGTAGTAGTAGAGAGAGGCTCTTCCTACTATGTAAGGCTGCTATTTATTGACTATAGCTCAGCTTTCAATACCATTGTCCCCAGCAAGCAAGCTTCTAAACTCATAGACCTCAGCCTTAACTCTCCACTCTGTGACTGGATCCTGAACTTCCTCACCGGCAGACCTCAAGTGGTGAAAGTAGGCCACTTTACCTCCAACTCCATCACCCTGAACGTAGGAGCCCCACAGGGCTGTGTCCTGAGTCTCCTGCTCTACTCTCTCTACACACACGACTGCGTGTCTTCCCACAGCTCCACATCTATCATCAAATTCGCTGATGATACTGTGGTGCTGGGCCTCATTTCCAATAATGATTAGACCGCATACTTGGATGAGGTGGAGAGACTTACACCATGGTGCCAGGACAATTGTCTCTCTCTGAATGTGAGCAAAACTAAAGAGCTGATTGTTGACTTCAGGAAGAGACAGCAGCGGCCCTACACTCCTCTTATGATCAGTGGGACCCCTGTGGATAGGGTGAGCAGCTTCAAATACCTCAGAGTAAACATCTCAGAGGACCTGACTTGGACTACACACATTCAAATGCAGGTTAATAAAGCCAGGCAAAGACTGTACCATCTGCGACAGCTGAGGAAATTCAGGGTCTCACCAACAATCCTGAAAACTTTCTATTCAGGGACCATAGAAAGTGTATTAACTCCGTGTATTTCAGTCTGGTATGGGAACAGCTCCAGTCAAGATTGCAAAGCCCTGCAGGGAGTTGTGCGCTTAGCTGAGCTCATCTCAGGGTCTGCTCTCCCCTCTCTGCAGGACATCTACCTCAAACGCTGCAGAAGCAGAGCTGTCAAAAATCATCAAGGACTCAAACCACCCTAGTAACTGTCTTTTCACTCTGCTGCCATCTGGTAAGCACTTCCGTTGTCTGATGACAAAAACTGAGAGACTCAGGAGGAGTTTCTTCCCCCAGGCCATCAGGCTCCTAAACTCAAACTCAGCCTCTTAACACCAACCTGACTCCACTTAATAATCACTTAACAATCAGTAAGATATTCATTATTCTCTACTTCATACTGACAGTGTCATTTGCACACAGCACTTTCTGTATTGCTGCTACATGACAACCATGTACAACCTATTTGCAAATTCCTCTCTTGTACATTCCTGCTTATCTTAATATTTAAGTTTACAGTATACTGTCATACACATTTTATTTTTATTTTATATTTTGTTCTTTAAATTTTATTCTTTACTTTATTTCATTTTATCTATACCTATTTATGTATACTCCTCTGTGTTTGTATTCGATAATGTTTGCACTGTCCATGGAGCGGACCTGACTCACATTTCACTGCTGGTTATATCTCTATCTAATCGTGTATGTGACAAATAAAAATCTTGAATCTTTAATCTTGAATCTTGAATCTTCCATTTTGTAATTCATTTTTGTTTGTTTCTTTTTCGTTTAGATTTTTTTTTTTTTTTTTTGAGTTAGTATAAGTTTTTTTTTTTTTTCTTTCCTTTTACTTTTCTCTTTTTAACCCCAAACAGTTTATACTGTTTGGGGTTTCATATAATAAAATGACGGATTTAATGGACAAAGGACACGGACTGGCACAAGGAAATGAGATGGGGAACGGAGAACCAGGATATGTTGAAGTCACGATGGAAAGGAATATAACTGAAGGGAATGGAGAAAGCAGAAATGAAACATGGGCGAAGGTGGTTTCAACGAGAAAATAAGACGGTAAAACAAATGGACAAGAAAGGAAAAGAGATCTACAAACAACTGAAGGTAGTGGAATTGAGAAAGAAGTTGGAGAAAAAAGAAATGATTTATCTCAACGACAACAAATGATAAAGAAGTTAAGCAAACAAACAAGGTATCAGAGGGAATACAAGAAAGAAGCAACAGTAACAATTACTGTAAAAGATATAGACAATACAATGATAATAATGATAATTAAAGCAGTTGAAGAGAAAGTTGGAATTGGAAAACTGATTGGACTAAGAAGAAATAATAACAATGATATTGAAATGACAATGGAAAGTGAGATGGACTGAATGGAATAATGTTTAATAGACAAGAATGTGATATAAGGAAACTGTGTGCAACAGAAAAAATGATATCTTTCTTGAGTCTGCCCAGCTATATGGAAGATGAAGAAATTATCCAAAAACTGATAAATTGGGGAGTAATTCCCATTTTGCCTCTAAGAAGGAGATATCATCCGGGGACAACAGTGGCGGACGGAATGCGTTTTATGAAGGTAAAGTTTCCACAAGAAGTGACGTCTTTACCATATAATGCAAGGTTCATGACTGAAGAAGGAGTACAGTACTTCAGAGTGATTCATGACAAGTGAAGTCATGCAGGATCTGTGCAAATGTGGAGCATGAAAAAAAGGACTGTCCTCAATTCACAATTAGAGACTGTCTTGAGCAGGGGCATTATGCGCGAGACTGTAAAGTCCCGCAGTGCCAAGGCTGCGACAAGGCAATGATAATATGCAGATGTGAGATGGACGACGAGGTAAATGAGGATACAAGTATGGAAGTACAGGTGGCGATGGGAGTTACTGCAATTGAAAGTTTAAATGATTTACAACAGCAGACTCAAGGAGAGGAAGATAAACAGGATGATGAGGAAGAGGAGAACACCAACATAGAAGAGAATGAGGAAAGGAACGAGGATGGAGAAGAAGGAATGGAGATGGGAGAAGAAGTGGACAAAGAGGTTAGAAACCTGATTAATAAAGACTTTTCTAAGGAACAGGAAGATGTAGACACTGTTGGACTGGACGATGAAAAAGGTCAAGAAATGGAAAAGGTTGAGGATAAGGGAATGAAGACACTGACTGAGGTAAGAGAAGCGGAAAATAGGGGGAGGATTTATAAAATGGAAAACAAAGGAAAATAAATACTGAAGTGTAAAAGGAAGAACAAAAGGTGGCATAGACATTCAACAGGTTCTTAAAAAAGCAGAAAATAAGAAGAGAAGAGCTAAAGGAAAGACTGGAGAGGAAGAAAGTGGAAATGGGTGAAGCAAGATATGCTTTCTTGAAAGACAATGAAACAGATTGAGTATTGGTTATTGGTTTATCCAATCTTTTCCGTAATGAGCTCTATATGTATTGTTTCGCTGAATTCTAGAGGATTATCCAAAAGTCAAAAGTTTGAAAGATTAATGTGTCTGACCAAAAAGAGTGATGTATTATGTCTACAAGAAACGAGGTGGGAAGATAAAATAAGTGATGGAATTAGAAAATTGTGGAATGGAGAAATATATAGTAATTGTGATATAGTAAGGAAAAGAGGGGTAGCTATTTTAATAAAAAAGGGGTATTTGAAAAAGTTGATGTAGATTACAAAGACGCAAATGGAAGAATAATAATCGTTAAATTCCTGTGTAATGGAAAAGAAATGAAAGTGTGTAACATACATGCACCTAATGAGGAAAGAGAGAAATTTAACTTTTATAAGGATATGAATGAGTTCATAGAAAAACAAGAAAATATTATTGTCTTAGGTGATTTTTAATCCTGTAATACAGAGAATTGATATCGATTATTTAATGGGATTTAGAAGAGGTAGATGGAGGAATGAACTACATAATATAATGGAGTAAAATTATATGGTGGATGTGTGGAGAGAGAGAAATGTCTCTCTCTACTTTGTCACAAAGGCTTCATATAAAAATTATAGTGAGAGTGATCATGATTTTTTATGGATAATGATGAATTTTAATGAGATTGATAAAGGACTGGGGGTGTGGATATTAAATACAGAACTGCTAAAAATGGAAATGTACAGAATGGAAATAGAAAGCATAATAATTAATAGTGTTAATGATGAAATGTATGAAATGGAAAAAGGTTTTTGGTGGTACATTTTAAAGAATAGGATAAAAAAATCTTAATGGAATATTCAAAAGAAAAAATACAGAAAGCAAAAAGAATGAAAGAAAAGAAGATCAAAAAAAGAGTGGGATGAAGAAATGAGGAAAGTAAATAAGAATGATATTGATAAGATAATAGAATTACAGGAAGAATTGAGGAAAATAGAAGAAGAAAAGTGCAAAGGAGCAATAATTAGAAGCAGGGCTAAAGACATTGTAGAAGGAGAAAGGAGTACAAAATATTTTTATGAATTAGAAAAAACAAGACAGAGAGCAGATATAATAACAATTATTAAAACACAAGATGGGAAAGCTGTAGAAGATAAAGCAGGAATTTTAAAAGAAATTGGAAGATTCTATAAAGATTTATTTACTGAAAATGAGGTCGTTTTAGAGGATGAGGAATTTTAAAAGAAAAATAAAAGTTAAAGTTAAAGAGGAAGACAAGGAAATGTGTGAGAGTGGGATTACGGAATTAGAAATAGGAACAGCAATTGATCAACTGAAAAATGGTAAAAGTCCAGGAATAGATGGTTTACCAGCTGATTTTTATAAGGTTTTGAAGGCTGTTTTATGTCCTATTTTAAATGAATTATATATAGATATTTTCAGGAAAGGGAATTTAACTAACAGTATGAAGAAAGGTATGGTGAAAATAATTTACAGGAGAAAAGGGGATAAGAGAGATTTTAAAAATTACAGACCACTAAGTATGCTGAATACAGATTACAAAATATTAGCCAAAATATTAGCAAATCGACTGAAAATAGTAGTACCAAATATAATTACAACAAATAAAACATATGCTGTTCTAAAAAGAGATATTACTGATGTCATTAACAATATAAGAGATATAATATGGTACATGAAGGAGGAAAAAGTAAGAGGATATATAATAAGTGTGGATTTGGAAAAAGCTTTTGACAGAGTTGAACACAAATATTTAATAGATGTAATGGAGAGATTTGGGTTTGGGGAGAATTTTTTAAATTGGATAAAATGTCTATACACAGATATAATTAGTTCCCTATCTGTCGCTCACTACGAGTTATGCCGTGACGACATAGGGGATTTACTTGGAAGCCCCAATCATCTCTGACTTTAAGAGAAAACGCCAATGAATATTGGCTAGTGGATTTTGCATACCTGAGCCACTCCCTGCCCTCGCGGGTATGAATAGGCGGCAGGTGCATCCACTCATTAGATTTTTGCTTCGGAGCCGAGTGGATGAACGTGTTGATCTCCACAAAGCCTTTCATCATCTGTCTGGAAGCTGTTCTGGTTGGCGTTACGGTGCGAACAGCGGTGTCCCTGTCTGCAGCGATTCCCCTGGGCACTTCAACTAAAAGAGCAATTTCCTAAAAGAGCAAATCACGGTCGGATCGCGTCTTTTTAAAGACGCCATTCCGGCCGTGTCCTCTTGGTTGCGGTCGTTTCCTATCCTCCGTCGACAGCCACGATCGTTGTCTTCAGTGTCTGTGCATCCAGCACGCTGAAGCTGCGATCATGGATGGTTTATGCGCTAGTTTTGAGCGTGTAACCATGACAGCGCTGCGATCGCGCCTCTCTCTCCTCACGGGGATGAGAGAGGCTCCCTCTGTCACTACCCGCGCTGGCTTCTCTGCTACGAGCAAAGAACCATCGGCTAGTGCTCTGGGCGATCTGAGGGTTACAGTGAGAGCTTTTCCGCCGGGCCAGTCCCCACGGACCTTTCACTCCTCCCGCAGCAGCTGTTCTGTACGGCTCGCCGGTGATTCTGCTGTGCCGTCTTACGGCGCGCTCAGCGTTTCATTCGGCGCGCCGATAGAGGATCAGATGTCGATAGCTGCATCGGGGGATGGGCAATCGTCCTCTGAGGATGAAGATTCGGCAGGGCTGCCCCCCTCGGGGGTCGCGGCCGCTGCCGAATCGGACCCAGAGTTGACGGCCGTGCTTTCCCGGGCTGCCGCGAGCATCGGGCTGGAGGCGTGCACACCTCTCAGTCCCGAGTCCTCGCGGTGAGATGATTGGCTCCTCGGCACGGGCCGTGGCTCGCGACCATGCCCTGCCCTGGTCCCTTTCTTCCCGGAAGTGCACGAGGAGCTGATGAAGTTGTGGACGGCCCCTTTTTACGGCCAGAAGCGGCTCGTTTGTCTCCCCCATCCTCGCTACCCTCGATGGCGGGGCGGCTAGGGGGTACGTTGACATTCCCCAGGTGGAGAGTGCGGTTGCGGTGCACCTGTGCCTGCAAAACGCCGCCACTTGGCGGAATCGTCCTCATCTCCTGTCCAAAGCCTGTAAGCTGATGACCGCTCTCGCGGTCAAAGCTTACAGTGCTGCGGGCCAAGCTGCCTCTGCTCGGCATGCCATGGCTATCCTGCGAGTACACCAAGCCAAGGCGTTAAAATGCACGAGGGTAGTACCAACCCGAGGTTGAAGCAGGAACTGTGCTCGACGACTGACCGTGCCCTACGGGCAACGGAAGTCACAGTGCAGTCCCTCGGGAAGGCGATGTCCACACTTGTGGTCCAAGAGCGCCATCTATGGTTCAGCCCTGCTGAGACGTGTGATGTCGACAGTCGACACTCCTGTCTCCCAGGCTGGACTGTTCGGCGACACTGTCGAGGACTGTGCCCAGCAGTTCTCGGCAGTACAGAGGCAGACCGAGGCCATCCAACACATCTTGCCCCGGCATGATGCGTCATCTGCCACCGCTCCGCTGCAGGGCAAGCCCCTGTCTGCTTGTCGCCGTAGGCGCCCTCTTGTGTCCCCCAGAGCCGCTCCGCCCCGTGCTGAGGTAACACCTAGGCCGGTGCGTTGAGCCTCTCGCAGGAGCACAGCGCCCCCTGTGTCCCAGCCGGCCCCTAAGTCACCCAGGAAGGTGACAAAGCGGCCCTGACACAGGCAACCCGGAGATGTGGGAAGCTGCTCTTTCTTGGGAGATGGCGAGGACAGCGCCGCTCCTTCCCCCGGAGGAGGCCCGGGTGGAGAATCTTCTGTGTCTGTTACCCACATTGTCAAAGAAAGAGCAATTTCCTTTTCCTCCGGGTCCTCAGGCTCGCGGGTCGACAATGAGCGACGCGATGCCTCACTCTCGCCCACGAGCCCCCTCTCTTTTGCCAGTAGCCAAGAAGTTGCGGTTGGGAGACGCAATGCCTCTCCACGCATCTCTGGCCAGTCCCTCCGGGGATGCGGGGAGTTCTGCTGTGATCGGTCAGAACGCGATGCCTTCTGGGCTATCCAGCTCAACTCCCTGCCGCTGCACCACCGCGGGTATGTCGATTGTTCCCTTGGTGCCACTCGCACGGAGTTTGGGGGCGTGGCTTGCGCTGCCCAACCCGTCCCGCTGGTTCATTCGCACAATCCGACTCGGCTATGCGATTCAGTTTGCCAGGCAACCTCCCAAGTTCAGCAGCGTTCTCGAGATTTCGGTGGCAGACCGAGACGCACCTGTCTTGCGTGAGGGGATTGCTGTCCTCCTGGCAAAGGATGCAATCGAGCCGGTCCCTCCAGCCGAGATGAGGCAGGGGTTTTACAGCTCCTACCTCATCGTACCCAAGAAAGGCGGTGGCCTTTGGCCAATCCTGGATGCACCTAGCCCCAGGATTGGTTTGCAGCGGTCGACCTGAAGGGCGCTTACTTTCATGTCTCGATATGGCCTCGACACAGGTCGTTTCTACGGTTTGCGCTCGAGGGTCAGGCAGGGAAGTACAGTGTTCTCCCCTTCTGGCTGTCCCTGTCCCCCCGTGTCTTTACGAAAGTCACGGAGGGCACTCTTGCCCGCTATGGGAAGTGGGCATTAGGATCCTCAACTATCTCGAGCATGGCCCGCGTGCGAGAACAGTTGTGTGATGACAGGGACCCAGTGCTCCGTCACTTAGCCAGCTGGGGCTTCAAGTCAACTGGGAAAAGAGCAAGCTCTCCCTCATGCAGAGAATCTCTTTTCTCGGTGTGGAGTTAGACTCGGTGAGTATGATGGCGCGTCTCACTAACGAGCGTGCCCAGTCCGAACTGCCTGAGTTCCTTCAGAGGCAGCACGGTGGTACCACTGAAACCCTTTTCAGAGGCTCCTGGGGCATATGGCATCCGTAGCCGCAGTCTCGCCGCTCGGATTGCTTCATATGAGACCACTTCAGCACTGGTTACACTCCCGAGTCCCGAGATGGGCATGGCGCCACGGTACACTTCATGTGAACATCACACAGGAGTGTCGCCGCTCCTTCAGCCCCTGGACGGACCTTGCCTTTCTACGGGCCAGGGTGCCCCTAGAACAAGTGTCCCGGCATGTTGTTGTCACGAGAGATGCCTCCAGCACGGGTTGGGGCGCTACATGCAACGGGCAGGCAGCCTCGGGGCTCTGGACAGGGCCTCGACTGCTTTGGCACATCAACTGCCTGGAGCTGTGGGCAGTGCACCTTGCCTTGCGGCAGTTCCGGCCACTGCTTCTAGGCAAGCACGTGTTGGTCCATACAGACAACACTGCAGCTATCTCATACATCAACCGGTTGGGAGGTCTACGATCTCGTCGCATGTCACAGCTCGCCCGCCATCTCCTCCTCTGGAGTCACACGCAGCTCAAATCGTTGCGTGTCCACATTCCGGGGGAGCTCAATCGTGCAGCCGATGCGCTCTCACGACAGCTCACGTTCCCCGGAGAATGGCGACTCCATCTCGAGACGATCCGGCTGATCTGGAGTCGATTCGGGGAAGCTCAGGTAGACCTGTTTGCTTCCCGCGAGTCCTCCCATTGCCAGCTGTACTTTTCCCTGACCGAGGGCCCCCTCGGCACGGACGCACTGGCACACAGCTGGCCTCGGGCTCTACGCAAGTATGCGTTTCCCCCAGTGAGCCTGCTTGCACAGACACTGTGCAAGGTCAGGGACGACGAGGAGCAGGTCCTGTTGGTCGTGCCATACTGGCCCACCCGGACCTGGTTTCGCGAACTCATACTCCTCGCGACAGCCCCTCCCTGGCACATTCCTCTGAGGAAGGATCTCCTTTCTCAGGGGCTCGGCACCATATGGCACCCGCGTCCAGATCTGTGGAACCTCCATGTGTGGCTCCTGGACGGGACGCGGCAGACTTGAGTGGTCTACCACGGGCTGTGGTAGAGACCATCACTCAGGCTAGAGCTCCTTCAACAAGGCAAGCCTATGCACTGAAGTGGAGTCTGTTCGCGAACTGGTGTTCTTCTCGTCGAGAAGACCCCCGAAGATGCACGATTGGAGTAGTGCTTTCTTTCCTGCAAGAAAGGTTGGAGCGTAGGCTGTCACCCTCCACCTTGAAAGTGTATGTGGCTGCTATTGCGGCCCATCACGATGCAGTGGACGGCCGGTCCCTGGGAAAGCACGAACTCATCATGAGGTTCCTGAGGGGTGCCAGGAGGTTAAATCCTCCTAGGTCACCCCTGATGCCCTCCTGGCATCTTTCTGTTGTCCTGGCTGGACTTCAGAGGGGTCCCTTTGAGCCGCTGGACTCAGTCGAGCTGAAAATTCTGTCGGCTAAGACAGCGCTCCTGACCGCGCTCACTTCCATCAAGAGGGTCGGGGACCTCCAAGCATTTTCGGTGAGCGAAGAGTGCCTTGTGTTCGGGCCGGCCTACTCTCACGTTGTCCTGAGACCCCGGCCTGGATACGTGCCTAAGGTTCCCACCATGCCCTTCCGCGATCAGGTGGTGAACCTGCAAGCACTGCCCTCGGAGGAGGCAGATCCAGCCTTGGTGTTGCTGTGTCCCGTAAGAGCACTGCGCATATACGTGGACCGCACCCCGGAGCTTTAGAAGCTCTGAGCAGCTCTCTGTCTGTTATGGAGGTCAGCGGAAAGGGTAGGCTGTCTCCAAGCAGAGGTTGGCCCACTGGATAGTGGATGCCATCGCCTTGACGTACCAATCCCAAGACGAGCCGTGCCCCCTGGGGGTGAGGGCTCACTCCATACAAAGTGTTGCCTCCCCCTATGCGCTGGTGCACGGTGCCTCTCTGGCAGACATCTGTAGAGCTGCGGGCTGGGCGACACCGAACACCTTCGCGAGATTCTACAGTCTCTGCGCTGAGCCAGTTTCTTCCCGTGTGTTGGGTAACAGGTAAGTGGAGGGAAGAGCTGGCCGGTGTCACGCTTGCTGCGCCATTCCCCCTCACCCGGGGATACGAGCACCTTTTTCCTCCACCAGTTCAGTTCCCCGGACGGCAAACCCTGGTGGAGTTCCTACAGCACCCCCGGCAGTCAGACTGGGCGGAGCAGTCTGACGCCAGGCCCAGTACTGGTGTTAGCTCGCCCGGGTCTCCGGTCAGCCCCTGTACTGGGCTAGATGACGGTATGGCTTGATTCCCTTCGGGTAATCCCATATGTGTATTCTTCCACGGTAAGGTTTCCCTCACGGTAAACCCGTGTCTTCCCTTAACAGAGCCTCTGTCAGGCCCTGCTGGCAGCTCTCCTCCCTACCCTAGGTAGGATCTGCCCCAGGGTCCAGTCGTATGTAGTACTGCCCCAGACCTGGGTCAGTCCATATCAGTGTCTCCACATGTTACCTCCCATCGGGCAGGATGTGGCCTCCGTAGCGCCCTTCTCCGGAAGGCTCGCTTCCCTGTCGTTACTGCCAAGCTGTAACAACAAATAGGAAAGACTTGAAGCTATCTTTCATTGAAGGTCGAAATCCCTTCCGACTTCTGTGGGAAAAGGAACAGCGGCTTGGCTATCTCCAGCAGCGATGTACTCAGTGGTCCCTGCGGGCACCAAGGTTAGCGAATTTGCGCTGGGGCGATGGGAAGGTTGCGACCTTTGCATGGCATTTGTCTGTCACGCGCTCGCTTGTCAGCATCTGCATGGCACAAGGTTGTGACGGGGTGCAGGTTGTGGCGCTTTCCATAGGACCCCTATGTCGTCACGACATAACTCGTATTGAGCGACAGATAGGGAACGTCTCGGTTACGTACGTAACCCTCGTTCCCTGATGGAGGGAACGGAGACGTTATGTCCCCATGCCACAATCTTGAACCATCGCTGGTTGCTGGTTCAGGGACTCGTTCTCGGCTCCTCAGCGTAAAACCTAATAAGTGGATGCACCTGCCGCCTATTTATACCCGCGAGGGCAGGGAGTGGCTCAGGTATGCAAAATCCACTAGCCAATATTCATTGGCGTTTTCTCTTAAAGTCAGAGATGATTGGGGCTTCCAAGTAAATCCCCTATGTCGTCACGACATAACGTCTCCGTTCCCTCCATCAGGGAACGAGGGTTACGTACGTAACCGAGACGTTTCTAACTAGTCTATACACAGATATAACGGGTTTTTAACTGAAGATATAACAAGGGTCAAGAAATAACAAGATCAATCAGACAAGGGTGCCCCAATGTCACCATTATTATACACAATAGTATCCGAAGCTTTAGGACTGGCAATAGACCAGGAAAAGAACATAAAAGTAATATGGATAAAAGGAACAGAATCAGAACATAAAGTATTTCAATATGCAGACGACACAACACTGATTGTAAAAGATATTAAAAGTATAGATAAAGCAATGGAAGTTTTAGAAAGATATTGTAAAGGAACAGGGGCAAAGATTAATACAGAAAAACAACATACATGAGAGTTAGATTAACGAATGATGTATCGAATAAAATACAATTTAAGGAAGAGAAGAAGAATATGAAAATTTTAGGTATAAGGGTTGGAGAAAATGAAAATGAAATAAGGGATGCGGTATGGGAGGAGGTTTTAAAAGGAATGCAAAATAGATTGAATTTCTGGAAATTAAGAAATTTGTTCTTTTTTGTAGCTCTTCTGTTCCTCTACTCCTTACATCCATTCCATTCTTTTTTCTCCTTGTGACAACCATTGCCCATGTTTCATTGTAGTCTTTGTCCTTTCCATTGTCCTTTTCGTTGTTCCTTTCAGTGTAATCATTATCCTCAGTCTCTTGGTCTAATATCCGATCCTGTTCCCTAGCCGTAATATCTGTCATTATGAAAAGATAAAACCCCAGACAGTAAAACTGTCTGAGGTTTAAACAAAACTAAAATGAAATAAAACTCATAAACTTCTAGAAATTATCAAAAGAAAGCACAATAAAGAAAAACAAAAACAGGGGAAAGCCTTTCTCTCCCAACTGTCACCACACACTTCCTGGATCGTACCAATTCAGGGTGTGCTCAGGGTGGTATGGCGCAAGCAAAAGTGGTTGCAAAGAGTCGGCTATTTAAAGATCAGCTGAAGAACTGAACTGAAGAAAAGCCAAATGCTTACAGCACCTGGTATTACCAGGCAGTCTCCCATCCAAGTACTAAACAGGCCTGACCCTGCTTAGCTTCCAATATCGGACAAGATCGGGTGCTGCCAGGGTGGTATGGCCATAAGTCAAGTCAAGTCAAGTCACCTTTATTTATATAGCGCTTTTAACAATACAGATTGTGTCAAAGCACTTAACAGTATCAAATTGGAGGATAGAGTGTCAGTAATGTATAATAATAAGATTAAACACTCAATTTTCATTTAAAGGCATTTCATTATTGAATTCAGAGATGTCATTGTCTTGCTCAGTTTAGTTTAAATAGTATCTATGAAATAAAATTGACGTTAATCGTAAAAAATTAAGTGTCCCCAACTGAGCAAGCCAGAGGTGACAGCGGCAAGGAACCAAAACTCCCTCTGTGACAGAATGGAGAAAAAAACCTTGGGAGAAACCAGGCTCAGTTGAGGGGCCAGTTCTCCTCTGGCCAGGATATTATTATTTATTTTTTTACTTATTGTTTTAATTAAATTTTAAATGTATAAATGTATTATTTCTATTTTTATATTGTTGCAATTTCTAACAATAATAGTATTATGTAGTTAGGTATTTTATTATATTTATAGTCATTTTGTTTAATTTTAAGTTTTATTGTATTTAAGTCGAGGCCTTCACTGGGGATATGTCCCCGGGGCTCATACAGGTGTCCAGCCTCCGCTGACAATCAGGGTCGCAGACATCATCTCCCGGCGCCGATCCACCATCTGATCCGGACACGGATTGAGAAACAGAATAATAAAGAAACAGACAAATATTAGCGTAGATGCCATTCTTCTTACGATGTAACGAGTACATCGTGTGTTATGAGGAGTGTTCCCGGTTCCGGTTGATCTAATTAATGCAGCCTAACAATCCTTTAACGGATTTGAATAATAGAAGTGTATTAGTGTGTTATGTGTAAGCCGGGTTAAAGAAATGTGTCTTTAATCTAGATTTAAACTGACAGAGTGTGTCTGCCTCCCGAACAGTGTTAGATAGATTGTTCCAGAGTTTGGGCGCTAAATAGGAAAAGGATCTGCCACCCGCAGTCGATTTTGATATTCTAGGTATTATCAAATGGCCAGAGTTTTGAGAACGCAGCAGACGTGGAGGACTATAATGTGATAAGAGCTCGCTCAAGTACTGAGGAGCTAAGCCATTCAGGGCTTTATAAGTAATTAACAAGATTTTAAAATCTATCCGATGTTTGATAGGGAGCCAGTGCAGTGTTGACAGAACCAGGCTAATATGGTCATACTTCCTGGTTCTAGTAAGGACTCTAGCTGCTGCATTTTGGACCAACTGTAGTTTATTGATCAAGCGTGCAGAACAACCACCCAGTAAAGCATTACAATAGTCTAACCTTTAGGTCATAAACGCATGAATTAGCATTTCTGCATTTGACGTTGAGAGCATAGGTCGCAATTTAGATATGTTTTTGAGATGGAAAAACGCAGTTTTACAGGTACTAGAAACATGGCTTTCAAATGAAAGATTGCTATCAAACAGCACACCTAGGTTCCTAACTGATGAAGAAGAATTGACAGAGCAGCCGTCAAGTGTTAGATAGTGTTCTAGGTTATTACATGTGGGGTTTTTAGGTCCGATAATTAACACCTCTGTTTTTTCAGAATTTAGCAGTAAGAAGTTACTCGTCATCCAGTTTTTTATATCGACTATACATTCCGTTAGTTTCTCAATTTGGTGTGTTTCACCGGGCCGTGAAGAAATATAGAGCTGAGTATCATCAGCATAACAGTGAAAGCTAACACCATGTCTCCTGATAATATCTCCCAAGGGTAACATGTAAAGCATGAAAAGTAACGGCCCTAGTACTGAGCCTTGAGGTACTCCATACTGCACTTGTGATCGATATGATACCTCTTCATTTACTGCTACGAACTGATGGCGGCCAGATAAGTACGATTTGAACCATGCTAAGGCACTTCCACTAACGCCAACAAAGTTTTCTAGTCTATTCAAAAGAATGTTGTGGTCGATAGTGTCGAACGCAGAGCATAAGTGAAAGCAGCTGCAAAGAGTCGGCTATTTAAAGATCAGCCACCCTAAAGGGCTGTGTAATAGATATGAACTGAAGAAAAGCCAAAACTTACAGCACCTGGTATTCCCAGGCAGTCTCCCATCCAAGTACTAACCAGGCCCGACCCTGCTCAGCTTCCGAGATCAGGCGCTGCTAGGGTGGTATAGCAGCAAGCAAAAGCAGCTGCAAAGAGTCGGCTATTTAAAGATCAGCCACCCTAAAGGGCTGTGTATTAGCTATGAACTGAAGAAAAGTCAAAAGCTTACAGCACCTTGTATTCCCAGGAGGTCTCCCATCCAAGTACTAACCAGGCCTGACCCTGCTTAGCTTCTGAGATCAGACAAGATCGGGCGCTGCCAGGGTGGTATGGCCATAAGCGAGAGCAGCTGCAAAGAGTCGGCTATTTAAAGATCAGCCACCCTAAAGGGCTGTGTATTAGATATGAACTGAAGAAAAGCCAAAAGCTTACAGCACCTGGTATTCCCAAGCGGGCTCCCATCCAAGTACTAAACAGGCCCGAAACTGCTTAGCTTCCGAGATCAGACGAGATCGGGCGCTGATTTTTTTTTATTTTATTAAAAAAAAATTTAAACATTTTAGGAATAGTCTGAACCACATTCTGGCAATAATACATTAAAATGAAAAAATGTCATTTCAATATAAGGGTTCTCTTTTACAAAAGTTTTGACAAAAACATATTTTTCTTCATTCATGTTGTAATGGACATATAAATCATTCGAAATATAACACATTGTTACGTCCATAAATGTCCTTGTGGTAGTGCCTGTGTTTTCCTTTCTTTCTTTCTTTCTTTCTTTCTTTCTTTCTTTCTTTCTCTCTCTCTCTCTTGCTTGCTCTCTCTCCTTTCCCTGTCGATCTTTTTAGGCCGCATCCCTTGACTGCTGTTTGGCTCATGAAGCTGTCAATCATCATTAACCGACTTGATGCCGACCTATCAGCTGCCACAAAAGTTTCTGCCGGCAGATAAAAGGACGCTGAAAGAAGTGAATGGAGACCTCTTTTGCTCCCTATTTTTTACTGTCATTTTACTCATTTTTGACTTTCTTTATTTGTTATTCGTTTATGCCAAAATCCTTTGTGTTTTGTTCTGACATTCTTGATCCTTACCACTTTTTGATTTGCCATTTCGTTTGGTTATTTTTAGTGATGGCGAAGTGAAGCGTTCTGAACCAATGAAGCTTTCAACCCAATTGTATCGGAAAAAGTTTCATTACTTGAAGCTTTTTAAAACGGTTCATGCTGTGGCCATCTTGTGGTCATAAACATGAATAACACCTTCCAAAGTGCTGTGATTCATTACAGCTGCTGGTTTCACATCTGATTCTACGACTGATTCCTTGTTTTAATTTATTGTATAAACATAATGGCCATTGTCAAAGTCATTCATTTGTGTCGGTGTACTGCCACAAAAATAATTCAAATAAATCAAACATAAACTTGTGAATTAAATCTGTGATCTGTCAATGTTAACTCTGCCTCAGTCCTTAGACTGTTATTTCATGGGCAAAGTTCATTTGACCTTAATATATAAATTAGGATAAAAAGAAAACAATGCTAACGCATTATAATGTAATGTAAAGGAAACGGCACTGAGGTTCGCTTTGTTTGAACCTGATACTGAAGCAGTCACGTGGTTTTCAGGCGAATGAAGCTTCGGACATCATAGATTATGTGCTTTTGGCAAAACGAATCAAACTCCAATACAGCGTTTCAATGTGAGATGTTTCGTTTTTTTGATACAAGTTTCGAAGCCTCGGTGTCGAACGTCACATCACTAGTTATTTTGTTACTTTGTTACTCTGATGGCGTTGCTCTTTGAGCTTTGATGAGCTTACGCTCTTTGACATTTTCTCTTTACTCAAGAGGATGGTGGATAGTAATGATGTCGTGCAACTTCCATTGTGCAATATTTAGGTAACTCTGTGTATAGACACCCCAGATAAGAGGTGAACGCCACACCCTGTATGTTTTTTGTTGTTAGTTGAGAGTAGGGAAGTATACGGCGCTTGGCGCTGAAGATTTATTTTCTTTTTTTTTTCTTCTTTTAGTTAGGTTAGAGGTTTAAATAAGGTAGAATTGTTTTTGTTTCTTTCTTTCTTTTGGCGTTACTAGCGTCCCCTTTCTCTTGGGTTGATTTGCATAGTTTTTGTTAGGTTTTTTTTTTTTTAATTGTAAATTTGAACATATTGGTGGGCTGTTTATTGATTTATGTTTTTGTAAATATACTTTATAGTTATGTATTATTTTCACTTTGTACATTCACTTTGCAGACCATTTTCAGATCGTTGTAAGCAAACAGTCTCTTAAAAAAGAAATAAAACGAATACTGATCTTGCGTTTGAAAGAGTTGCAGGTGTTGCCCATGTCAAACATTGGGGGTGTTGAAACGGATGGAGTTGTTAATGTGGATGGCGTGGCTCGGGCCCAATTCAGTTCTGGGGAGGAGGACAAGCGGAGTGGTGGAGCTGATGCTGACGCAGAGGCCGAAGCCAAGGCCGGCTTACCGCCATTTGAGCCGTTTTCACCCAGTTCTGTTGATTCATGGGAAGGAATGCGACTGAAGGTCCGTCTGGCCCGTTTGTATTATGAAGCGCAAGAGAGAGCCCAGGCGCACCATGCTGAACTGAATTTGCAGTTGGAAGTGCGCAAGTTGGCAGAAAAAATCAAGGCAGAAAAGCAGGTGAAGCTGAGGCAGCTTGAATTAGGGGTATCGAAAATTGCTACTGGCTAAGCTGTACAGCCGGACACCGCTCAAGCCTCTTCTCTTTCTCCGCGGGTTGGTTTAGCCCCAGATGCCTTTGACGTGAGCAAACACATTGCACTCATTCCTAAATTTAGAGAAAGTGAAGTAGACTCTTACTTTAGTGCGTTTGAACGCATGGCAACTTCTCTTTGTTGGCATAAGGAAGTCTGGTCTTTGCTTTTGCAATGTAGATTGTTTGGTAAAGAGCAAGTAGTTTGTTCTACATTATCACTAGAAGAGAGTCTGAAATATGAGTCTGTGAAGTCTGCTATGCTGCGAGCATATGAGTTGGTTCCGGAGGCTTATAGGCAACGTTTTAGAAAACCTACACAAACATTTGTGGAATTTGCTAGGGAGAAGGGAGTGTTGTTTGATAAATGGTGCACTGCCAGTAAAGCGAGTGATGTTGACTCTTTAAGAGAGTTGATGTTGCTAGAGGAGTTCAAGGGATGCTTACCTGAACGCGTAGTAGTGTACCTCAACGAACAGAAGGTAACTTCTTTATCACACGCAGCTGTACTTGCAGACGAGTTTGTGTTAACTCACAAAAATGTTTTTTCTTCTGCACGTCCTGAAAAGTCACAGGCTGATAGTTCACCATCTCAAATGTCACGTTCAAAGTTTAGCCCACCTCGTAATAAAGAGGAGCGTGAATGTTTTTACTGTCACAAAAAAGGGCATGTGATCGCTGATTGTCTGTTTTTGAAGTGCAAGCAGCAGCCACAACCAAAGAGCATGGAGTTTGTGAAAGCTTTTAAATCTGCTGTCACTGTGCATACTGAGGAAAGGATTTATGAGAGTCATCGGCCCTTTGTGTCAAAAGGGTTAATATCTCTGTCTGGAAAAAGGGAGGACCAGGAAGAAGTAAGAATACTCAGGGACACTGGTGCCATGCAATCCTTTATTTTGGCAGGTAAATTACAGTTGTCTGACAACACTTTCTGTGGTTCTAGTGTGATCGTGCAGGGCATTGAGATGGGTTGCGTGAAATTTCCGCTGCATCGTGTGCACTTACAGAGCGAACTGTGTACTGGTTTTGTGAGAGTTGCTGTGTGTCCTTCACTCCCTGTGAAGGGTGTTGATTTTATTCTTGGAAATGACCTGGCAGGTGGAAAGGTAATGCCTGTTATTGAAGTTGTTGACGAACCAAATGTGTTTTGTGAGTTAGAGGTACTGTCTGAAACTTACCCTGACGTTTTCCCAGCCTGCGCCGTCACACACGCTCAGTCACGCAGAGTAGGTGACATAGTTGATTTGTCTAATTCATTCATGTTCCCACTGTTGTCTGGTGACACATCACTGGATATGAATCTTGAAAAGAAAAACAGTTCAAAGACAGAAAACAAAGGTGTAGTTGTGTCTGATGCAGAGTTACTTAAATTACCTGTGTCACATGAGAAAATTATTGCTGCACAAAAAGAGGATAAAACACTGCTTTTAATGCTACTGTTTCTCTTGATGTGGCTAAAGATAAGAAGTCTGCTTACTTCATTAACAATGACTTACTGATGAGAAAGTGGTGTTGTCATGTTGACAAGAATTTAGATTGGAATGTTGTTTATCAAATTGTGGTCCCGTTTTCGTTGAGAAGCCGAATCAGACCATTCCACCTGCTCCTTTGACTCCTATACCTGCGATGGGAGAACCGTTCGAACATGTGATGGTAGACTGCGTTGGTCCGTTACTTAAAACTAAATCTGGTAATCAGTTTTTATTAACTATCGTGTGTGGCCACCAGGTTCCCGGAGGCGATTCCACTGCGAAAAATCACCGCGCCGGTCGTCATCAAAGCATTAATGAAATTCTTCTCCACGTTTGGACTTCCAAAAATAGTACAAACTGATCAAGGTACAATATTTTTTTTTTTTTTTTTTTTTTTTTTTTTTTTTTTTAATCTAAGCTTTTTAAACAAGTACTTGAATCACTGGCAATTTCTCACCGAGTCTCAAGTGCGTACCACCCGCAGAGCCAGGGCGCACTTAAGTGCTTTCACCAAACACTTAAGTCAATGCTTAAGAAATACTGTCAGGACACTGCTAAAGACTGGGATGAGGGAGTTCCCTTAATTTTATTTGCTGTCAGAGAGCCCGTTCAGGAATCAATTGGTTTTAGTCCAGCCAAACTTGTGTTCAGAAACCAAGTTAGTGGTCTGCTGAAAGTTCTTAAAGAACAGATTTTAGAGCCCAATTCGAGTACAAACACTAACGTATTGGATTATGTAAGCACATTTCAAGATCGTCTTCATACTGCTTGTTTGCTAGCTAGAGAATCGCTTGCTAATGCTCAGAAAGACATGAAGAGTAAATATGATAAGCAAACGGTAGCGCGATCATTTCAACCTGGTGACGAAGTACTTGTGTTGTTACCTGTTCCAGGATCATCTTTGTCTGCTCACTTCTTTGGTCCGTATGTTGTGAAAAAGAATGAGTGAAACTAATTATTTGTTGTACACACCTGATCGAAAATGAAAAACCTGTGTTTGTCATCTAAACATGTTGAAAGCTTATTATACTAGAGAGTCGTCAACGGCAAGTGTTGCGAAACGGACTGCAGGGCCCGCTGTCTCTTCTGTCGCGATAACCGCGGATGTGGCGCCATCTCCTGGAAGCTTGCGCTCGGACGCTGATGGTGTGTTGTTTCGCAATGCTTTCCAGCAATGCGTGAGGTTAGCCAGTTCAGAAATTTTAAAAGATCTTCACTCGTATCTTAATCAATTGACTGTGGATCAGAGAGTAGGCATTGAGAACATACTTTCTGATTTTAAAGGTCTGTTTGATGATGTACCAAATTTCAACGTGTATCTTGATGATCTGGTGTTGTATTCGTTGAGTTGGACAGAACACATTTGCCTGTAGAGAACAGTGTTGGAACGACTTGTTAAAGCAAATTTAACAAATTTAACTTGGCAAAATGTGAGTTTGGCAAAGCAACTGTCACTTACCTTGGTAAGGAGGTTGGTCAGGGCCAAGTCCGACCGGTAGAGGCCAAGGTCACGGCCATAACGGAATTTCCGGCTCCTACTACCCGTAGAGAATTACGGAGGTTCTTGGGCATGGCAGGCTATTATCGTGGCTTCTGTAAGAATTTCTCAACCGTTGTGAATCCTCTTACTTCAATACTTAACCCTTCTAAACCTTATGAGTGGTCTGCTGAGAGTCAGCATGCTTTTGATTCAGTCAAAACTTTGATGTGTAATGCATCTGTTTTAATGGCACCTGACTGTACTCAAAATTTTAAACTGGAGGTCGATGCAAGCACCTTGGGCATTGGTGCTGTTCTTATTCAAGAGAATGAGAATGGGATAGAACATCCTATTAGTTATTATTCTCGTAAGTTTAACAAACATCAGCTGAATTATTCAACTATTGAAAAAGAAGCTCTTGCTTTATTGCTCGCATTACAACACTTTGAAGTCTACCTTGGTTCCAGTAGTCTCCCAATTGTGGTATATACAGATCACAATCCTCTTGTGTTTTTAACTCGAATGTACAACCACAATTAGCGTTTAATGCGTTGGGCTCTTATTGTTCAGAACTACAACCTAGAAATCAGACATAAGAATGGCTCGGAGAATGTTTTGGCTGATGCTCTCGAGAGAGTATGACAGCGTTTTAGTGCCACATTAAAAAATAAAAAAAAATCTAAGATTATGACATTAAAGTCGTAATATTTCGAGAATAAAGTCGAAATTACAAGAATAAAGTCGAAATATTACGAGAATAGAGTCGAAATACTACGAGAATAAAGTCGAAATATTACGAGAATAGAGTCGAAATACTACGAGAATAAAGTCGGAATGTTTCGAGAATAAAGTCGTAATTCTATGAGAATAAAGTCAAAATATTTTGAGAATAAAGTCGAAATGTTTCGAGAATGAAGATTAAAGTTATAATATTTTGAGAGTATATTCTAGCCCTTTGCTCATAAAATAATTGCACATAATTGGGAGCACCAGGAGATATTCCAAAGTCTCAGCTTTCAAAATCGGTCAGTTAGCGAAATACAAACAATATCTAGATTAAAATAATATTTTTTTCACGCTCTTTAATGTGGCGTGACAGATCGCTGTATTTGCTTCAGTTTAAGCGGCATGTGAGTCAATCATCTTTCCGATTACAATAATGAGACATTTTCATTATAAATTAGGCTATACTGTTTTTTTTTTCATGCCTTCTGATGTTCCTTCACTTTTATATCTTGCTATAAACTTGAAATAAAGAGGAAAAACACATTTATAATTTGTAGTATTTCGTGATAAAACTGACAGAATTTGAAAGCTGAGCTGTGTTATATCAAAAGCAACAAAGCACAAAATTATTGAGATTACTGGGTGGCGGGTGTGCTACAAATAATGAATGGAAGACGTTAAATATTATGTCCAATCATTTACCGTATTATACTATGAATAAAACAGATTGTGAATAGTCACTTAATGTTATAGCCTACAGCCTATACCTCAGAAAAGAAAACAATATAACTAATGTTAACGAGTTGGAGTCTACTTCAACCTTTAGAACGTTTTATGAATTAAATAGGCTACTTGTGAGGAATGAAAGTTTGGACGCCACAGACGTTTCTGCGGAGTAGGTGGTGGAATTTTCACAAATTTGGAATTTTGGAATTTTGACAAAGAAAACAGTCGCCTATACTTGAATTGATTCACATAAATACAGCGATCTGGTCATTAAAGAGCTTGAAAAACACATTGTAAAACACATAATTTGTGTTTCGCTTACTGATTTTGAAAACTGGGACTTTGTTTTATATTAAAAGGACCAAAAGCACAAATCTTATTGCTATTGATTGCTTCAGTCTGTTCCTGTCTGTTGTGCTGCTGAGAGGTTTGCGATTGTAGCGCCGCTTTTTTATTGAATCTTTACCTTACTTTCACTCTCTGTTGTTTAAAGTGATAATATATAACTTAATTCCCACCATATTTCTGGTATTATCTATCAAACTAATCTAACTAATTTGATCGTTCGCTTTTAAAACCGCGAGTGCAGCGCGCGTGCAGCGCGTTAGCTGGTTAGCTTGTTACTCGCGGTTCCATTCACGTTTCTATTCGCGCCTATTATTGTTTTATTTTTTCTCGCTCCGTTTTCATTTCTCTCTCGCGCCGTTTTTCACAAGTTCATCAAACAACAGTGGTAAGTTAAGTTGGTATCATTCATCAATCACGGTGAGTAATGGCTTCTCCTTCTCTTGTTGTTTGCACTTCATGCCACATGTACAGTTTATCTCTCTCTGTCGGCGACGAGGGATTCACATGTGATAAATGCAGGGAAATAGTTAGGCTGACAGAGAAGATTTTAGAACTAGAGACACACATCCAAACTTTAGTTGAGGATAGTAAGAATGTGAGGGCTGTAGATACTGCTTTGGATGCGACTAGCTCAGGGACTTCTGTACATTGTTCGGTTCCGGTTGTGCCCGTGCAGCAGGGCAAGTGGGTGACTGTGAGACGGCATAGTTGCGGGTCAAAACACCGCTCTTCCGTTCCGATCAAAACATCAAACAGGTTCTCCCCACTCGGTGATGCACCCACTGAGAAACCTGATGAAAGTGCTCTAGTAATTGGCGATTCTATTGTACGGAACGTGAAAATAGAGACACCAGCCACCATAGTCCAATGTTTACCGGGAGCCAGAGCGCCTGACATCTTGGCAAATTTAAAAGTGCTGGCTAATGCTAAACGTAAATTCAGTGAGATTGTTATCCACGTCGGCGCTAATGATGTTCGACTTCGCCAGTCGGAGATCACTAAAAATAATGTTAAAGAGGTGTGTGAACTTGCAAGTATGATGTCAGACACTGTAATATGCTCTGGCCCCCTCCCTGCTTACCGTGGCGATGAGATTCATAGCAGACTGTCGTCACTCAATGGCTGGAAGTCTAAGTGGTGCCCGCAGAATAACGTAAGTTTCATAGACAATTGGAAGAGCTTTTGGGGCAGACCTGACCTGTTGAAAAGAGATGGTGTTCATCCCTCCTGGGGTGGTGCCGCTCTTCTCTCTAGAAATATGGCACATAGTCTTAGAGTTCGTACTTGACTAACTAGGGCCCAGGTCAGGGAGCAGACAGACTGGCTAAACCGACCGTCTGCTAGCCGCCTCACGTCACAGAAGGCAGTTAATTCTCAGCACATAGAGACTCCTTCACCTAGATATCACACTATAGAGACTGTGTCTGTTCCCCGTACTAGAAAATACAGAAAACGTCCAAACCAAAGTAATAGTAACAATTTAATTGATGTTCAACAAATAAAAAATGTTTACAATACAGAGAAACAACTGATAAAACTTGGCTTACTGAATATCAGGTCCCTTTCTACAAAAGCACTATTTGTAAATGATATGATCACTGACCATAAGCTAGATGTGCTTTTTTTTGACAGAAACATGGCTAAAACCAGATGAATACATTACTTTAAATGAGTCTACCCCCCAAGATTACTGCTATAAAAATGAGCCACGTCCAAACGGTAAAGGGGGAGGTGTTGCTACAATTTATAGCAATATTCTCAGTATTTCTCAGAGGGCAGGCTTTAAGTATAACTCGTTTGAAGTTATGGTGCAGCGTATAACATTATCTAGAGAAACATGTGTTAGTGATAAATCCCCTGTGATGTTTGTGTTGGCTACTGTGTACAGGCCACCAGGGCACCACACAGACTTTATTAAAGAATTTTCTGATTTTCTATCTGAGTTAGTACTGGCTGCAGATAAAGTCTTAATTGTTGGTGATTTTAATATCCATGTCGATAATGAAAAAGATGCATTAGGATCAGCATTCATAGACATTCTGAACTCTATTGGGGTTAGACAACATGTTTCAGGACCTACTCATTGTAGAAATCATACTCTAGATTTAATACTGTCACATGGAATTGATGTTAGTGGTGTTGAAATTCTGCAGCAAAGCGATGATATCTCAGATCATTATCTAGTCTTGTGTAAACTCCATATAGCTAAAACTGTAAATTCTACTCCTTGTTACAAGTATGGTAGAATCATCACTTCTACCACAAAAGACTGCTTTGTAAGTAATCTTCCTGATTTATCTCAATTCCTCAGCATATCCAACAGCGCAGAAAAACTTGATGATGTAACAGAAACTATGGACTCTCTCTTTTCTAGCACTTTAGATACAGTTGCTCCTTTACGCTTAAGGAAGATCAAAGAAAACAGTTTGACTCCGTGGTATGATGAGCACACTCGCACCCTAAAGAGAGCAGCCCAGAAAATGGAGCGCAGCTGGAAGAAAACAAAACTAGAGGTATTTCGTATAGCTTGGCGGGAAAGTACCCTATCCTACAGAAAAGCATTAAAAACGGCTAGATCTGATTACTTTTCGTCTCTTCTAGAAGAAAACAAACATAACCCCCGGTATTTATTCAATACAGTCACTAATTTAACGAAAAATAAAGCATCAACAGGTGTTGGCATTTCTCAAGAGCACAGCTGTAATGACTTTATGAACTACTTTACTTCCAAGATCGATACTATTAGAGATAAAATTGTAACCATGCAGCCGTCAGCTACAGTATCGCATCAGATAGTGCACTATAGATCCCCTGAGGAACAATTCCACTCATTCTCTATTATAGGAGAGGAAGAATTGTATAAACTTGTTAAATCATCTAAACCAACAACATGTATGTTAGACCCTATTCCATCTAAACTACTAAAAGAGCTGCTTCCAGAAGTCATAGATCCTCTTTTGGCTATTATTAATTCATCATTGTCATTAGGATATGTCCCCAAAACCTTCAAATTGGCTGTTATTAAGCCTCTCATTAAAAAACCACAACTTGACCCCAAAGATCTAGTTAATTACAGACCGATCTCAAATCTCCCTTTTCTGTCAAAGATACTAGAAAAGGTAGTATCCTCACAATTATATTCCTTCTTAGAGAAAAATGGTATCTGTGAGGAATTCCAGTCAGGATTTAGACCGTATCATAGTACTGAGACTGCTCTCATTAGAGTTACAAATGACCTGCTTCTATCATCTGATCATGGTTGTATCTCTTTATTAGTTCTACTGGATCTTAGCGCTGCGTTCGACACTATCGACCACAACATTCTTTTGAATAGACTAGAAAACTTAGTTGGCATTAGTGGAAGTGCCTTAGCATGGTTCAAATCGTACTTATCTGACCGCCATCAGTTCGTAGCAGTAAATGAAGAGGTATCATATCGATCACAAGTGCAGTATGGAGTACCTCAAGGCTCAGTACTAGGGCCATTACTTTTCACGCTTTACATGTTACCCTTGGGAGATATTATCAGGAGACATGGTGTTAGCTTTCACTGTTATGCTGATGATACTCAGCTCTATATTTCTTCACGGCCCGGTGAAACACACCAAATTGAGAAACTAACGGAATGTATAGTCGATATAAAAAACTGGATGACGAGTAACTTCTTACTGCTAAATTCTGAAAAAACAGAGGTGTTAATTATCGGACCTAAAAACCTCACATGTAATAACCTAGAACACTATCTAACACGTGACGGCTGCTCTGTCAATTCTTCTTCATCAGTTAGGAACCTAGGTGTGCTGTTTGATAGCAATCTTTCATTTGAAAGCCATGTTTCTAGTATCTGTAAAACTGCGTTTTTCCATCTCAAAAACATATCTAAATTGCGACCTATGCTCTCAACATCAAATGCAGAAATGCTAATTCATGCGTTTATGACCTCAAGGTTAGACTATTGTAATGCTTTACTGGGTGGTTGTTCTGCACGCTTGATCAATAAACTACAGTTGGTCCAAAATGCAGCAGCTAGAGTCCTTACTAGAACCAGGAAGTATGACCATATTAGCCCAGTTCTGTCAACACTGCACTGGCTCCCTATCAAACATCGGATAGATTTTAAAATCTTGTTAATTACTTATAAAGCCCTGAATGGCTTAGCTCCTCAGTACTTGAGCGAGCTCTTATCACATTATAGTCCTCCACGTCTGCTGCGTTCTCAAAACTTTGGCCATTTGATAATACCTAGAATATCAAAATCGACTGCGGGCGGCAGATCCTTTTCCTATTCAGCGCTCAAACTTTGGAACAATCTACCTAACACTGTTCGGGAGGCAGACACACTGTGTCAGTTTAAATCTAGATTAAAGACACATTTCTTTAACCTGGCTTACACATAACACACTAATACACTTCTATTATTCAAATCCGTTAAAGGATTGTTAGGCTGCATTAATTAGATCAACCGGAACCGGGAACACTCCTCATAACACACGATGTACTCATTACATCGTAAGAAGAATGGCATCTACGCTAATATTTGTCTTTTTCTTTATTATTCTGTTTCTCAGTCCTTGTCCGGATCAGATGGCGCCGGGAGATGATGTCTGCGACCCTGACCGTCGGCGGAGGCCGGACACCTGGATGAGCCCCGGGGACATATCCCCAGTGAAGACCTCGACTGAAATACAATAAAACTTAAAATTAAACAAAATAACTATAATATAATAAAATACCTAACTACATAATACTATTATTGTTAGAAATTGCAACAATATAAAAATAGAAATATAATACATTTATACATTTAAAATTTAATTAATACAATAAGTAAAAAAATAAATAATAATATCCTGGCCAGAGGAGAACTGGCCCCCCGACTGAGCCTGGTTTCTCCCAAGGTTTTTTTCTCCATTCTGTCACAGAGGGAGTTTTCGTTCCTTGCCGCTGTCGCCTCTGGCTTGCTCAGTTGGGGACACTTAATTTCTAACGATTATCGTCAATTTGATTTCATATATACTATTTAAACTAAACTGAGCTAGACAAAGACATCTCTGAATTCAATAATGAAATGCCTTTAACTGAAAATTGAGTGTTTAATCTTATTATTATACATTACTGACACTCTATCCTCCAATTTGATACTGTTAAGTGCTTTGACACAATCTGTATTGTTAAAAGCGCTATATAAATAAAGGTGACTTGACTTGACTTGACTATTGGGTGGCTGGCGCACTACAAATAACGAATGCAATGGAAGACATGAAATATCATTTCCAAGCATAGCCTACTGTCCCCGCAAGTATGACACATGGTATGATTTCTGCTAATAATCCCACATATATATTTGTAGTGTATTAAAAAATGGTTAAATAAGAGAGCTACAGCATCCCCCAAAGGAATGTCGATTGGGTGTGTGAGCTGATGTTAAGATAAAAAGTTGTTCCTGTTCAGTCTGTTAATAAATATCATATTCTTGATATTAAGCTGTTTCCGCGAGTCCTTAAAATTGACTCTTCCTCATCTCAGTAAGATGATGCGGCCGCTCGGATGCAACAATAAGTAAATAATCAAATAAGTAAATAAGTAATCAAATAAGCCTAAATTCCGGTGGCCTGGCAACTTCTGCCGATGCTCCCAATCCTGGCCATTTGCATGCGCAAAGGGCTAGAATATACTCTCAAAATATTATAACTTTAATCTTCATTCTCGAAACATTTCGACTTTATTCTCGTAGTATTATGACTTTATTCTCGTAGTATTATGACTTTATTCTCGTAGTATTACGACTTTATTCTCGTAATATTTCGACTTTATTCTCGAAATATTACGACTTTAATGTCGTAATCTTAGATTTTTTTTTTTTTAATGTGGCACTAAAACGCCGTCGTACGAGAGTATAGTTGGTGGTGTTTCTTTTTTTTCTTTTTTTTGCAAACTTTTTTTTTTTTTTGTTCTTAAGGGTGGGAGTGTTACGTCCATAAATGTCCTTGTGGGAGTGCGTGTGTTTTCCTTTCTTTCTCTCTCTCTCTTGCTTGCTCTCTCTCCTTTCCCTGTCGATCTTTTTAGGCCGCCTCCCTTGACTGCTGATTGGCTCATGAAGCTGTCAATCATCATTAACCGACACGCCGACCTATCAGCTGCCAGTAAAGTTTCTGCCGGCAGATAAAAGGACGCTGAAGAAGTGAATGGAGACCTCTTTTGCTCCCTATTTTTTTGCTGTCATTTTACTTGTTTTTGACTTGCTTTATTTGCTATTTGTTTATGCCAAAGTCATTTGTGTTTTGTTCTGACATTCTTGATCCTTACCACTTTTTGATTTGCCATTTCGTTTGGTTACTTTATTACTCTGATGGCGTTGGTCTTTGAGCTTTGATGAGCTTACGCTCTTTGACGTTTTCTTTACTCAAGAGGAATGTGAATAGGAAAGATGTCGAGCGATTTCCATTGTGCAACATTTAGGTAACTCTGTGTATAGACACCCCAGATAAGAGGTGAACGCCACTCCCTGTATGTTTTGTTTTGTTAGTTGAGAGCATTGATGTATACGGCGCTTGGCGCTGAAGATTTATTTTCTTTTTTCTTCTTCTTCTTCTTTTAGTTAGGTTAGGTTTAAATAAGGTAGAATTGTTTTTGTTTCTTTCTTTTGGCGTCACTAGCGTCCCCTTTCTCTTGGCTTGATTTGCATAGTTTTTGTTCATTTTCGTTTTTTTTTTTTTTTTTTTCTGAATTGTAAATTTGAACATATTGGTGGGCTGTTTATTGATTTATATTTTTGTAAATATACTTTATAATTATGTATTCTTTTCACTTTGTACATTAAATCACTTTCGTTGGCAGTTTGTTGTCCTGCATTGTCTCTTGCCGTCTCCATCATTTTACAGATTTACCACAATCTCAATGTTACTCCTTTTTCCCCTAGACCATCTTAAAAGGGTTGTAACACACATCTTCAGCTTAAAAAGTTTGTACACGGGTATATTTGTCGTTTTTTGTTTAACCATGTTTCTTCTGCTCCAAATTACAAACCTGGCAATGGTAGTAGTCCCTATCCTATGGCAAATGCCATCGTGATTTATGGCTTTGACCTTTCGTGACCTCATAATATTATTATTAATAATAATAATAATAATAATAATAATATCCATATGTGACCTTTGATCTCATAACGAGTTTCAGATGCGGAAATCGGGCAAGCGTGAAACTCCCATGTCATCCGGGGACGAGATATATTGTTATCCGGTGGAAAACCAATGTTTTTGAAGATTTTTATGGTGCGTTTTTGAATTTTCCTCATAGGAGCATCTGTGGCGGACGCCCCCCTCCCATCTGAGGTGCGAGTGTCAGGTTGTGTTCCAAGGCGCGCTCCCTCTGTCTCTCTCCCTCTCTCCCTCTCTTTCTCTATGGGAGTGTGAGAAAAACTATAATGATCAAGCAATATTAAAAAAGTAAAGGAAATTAAGAGATCAGTTTTAAGACACACAGCTGCGCTCGCACATATATTCTGTGGGTTGTATAAAAAGAATTTAAACAAAATAGGTAACATGACTATCAATGAGAAGGGGTAAAAAATGTTTAGCATAACGAATAAAATGGTTAAAAAATATAAATTAGCTTACATTCTTAACGGGTAATAGAGAATACGCGTCTTCGTGCTATTCCAGTTGGTCTCAAATGAAAAGTTTACAAAATGGTCATGTTTAAACTATTTCTGTCTCTCCCTCTCTAAGCACTTTTTCGCAGCAAGCTGTGGGTGTGAAAGGACGGAGCCCTCCCGCTCCGGACATTTAGGTCCATTGTGTGAGAGAAAACTCATAAACTTTGCAAACATTTTAAATGAGATCTATAACCTTACTTTAATGTTTAAATAAACAGAATCCCTATACACCTGTCGTCCAGTGATTCTTGTTTTAACTTATTTCACATCAAACGATTGTTTAAAAGTTTCTTATTTTATTCATTATCTTCAAAATTGTATTCCACCACACACACGGTGTGATTAAACATGCAGAGGTTTTCTGTATCTTTTTAGAAATAAATTGAGTAACATTACGCTGACAATACAGCAGCACAATGGTTCAGTGGTTAATGCGGTCATGGAGAGGTGCAAAAGCTCGTTTCGATCACGTATCGAACCCCAATCCGGACTTCAAAATGACTTTAATTATATAGCTAAAATTGCCTCTATTTTAAATAATAATCAACCTTTACTCTTTAAATTTAATGCTGGGTGTGTTTATTTTACAGACTTTCAGGTTCTGTTTATGTTTACCCATGTGCTAGTAATTTGGGAATTTATCTTCTTTTTTCAGTTACAGAAGCTCTCTCACTCCCTCTCTGTCTCTCTGTCTCACACGCACACACACACACACGTTTGCTTAGACATCTAAAATGGTGATATTACACAGAATCCTGATGTTTTTATCTACAGATACATTTTACAACCCATCACAGAAGGCTTTACATCTTAATAATAATTCATGCGCTTTATAAGTAATTTACTCATGGGCTCAATAAAATGTTCCCTCTCTCTCTGAGAGGACGCTTGCCCCCACACCGTAGGTTAAACAAGCACACAGACACACATTCAGTCGTCAGAGTCTTATTCTCGTCTTTTAAATGAATTGAATATAAATAAATTATGCGATCACACATGATATAAAACAAAGCAAAACACTGACACTAGTTTTAGGTAACAAAAATTTTGTAATGAGGAACCAGCAACGTCAAAATAAGTAAAGGGGGAAAAATAAATATTTTAACAGGCAAACGGTGAGGGATCCGACATGTCCGGGCAAGCCATTGTCATGTTTGAAGGCCATAAACATTATTTATCAATGTTTTATTTCCATAGACATATTTAAATTCAATTCACGTTTATTTGTATAACTTTTTCACAAAACAAATTGTTGCAAAGCAGTTTCACAGAAAAGTAAAGTTTCTACATCATATTTACAAACTTTTATATTCATATTTACATTATTTTAATGCATTTTATACTGTATCATCCCCCTAAACCTACCCATCACAGTAAACTTTCCGCATTTTATATTTTCATAGACATCATTTCATATAATCTAAAAACCTATTATGATCACGGGACAATTATTTGGAGTATTACTACACATCGGGTTTGTGACCCCTAAACCTCCCCATCACAGTAAACTTTCTACAATTTTTTAATATATATTTTCATGAGCATCATTTAGTATATTTCAAAAAGCAGTTATGCTCAGGTCAAACACTTGAAGTATTACTACGCATTTGGTTTGTGGGGACACTCCATAGACAATGATTTTTAAATTTATTTATTTATTTATTTACTGTACAAACTGCACACCTACCCATCACACAAAATTTCTGCCTATACATCTATTTTTGATAAAATATTGATTGCAAGCTATCTTAATTATGAGGACTCAAGAAATTTCATCATAAACCACATTTGCATTGTAATATCAGTGTAATACCCATGCCATTATACAAATTTGTGTTCTGATAAATCATATAAACAATCACACATAAACATTTCAAGCTAAAGAGAGACTTATCTCTATTTTAAAGAATATGGTAATAAATAATTATATATGTCATAGTAACAAACATGTTACTAAAGCAAAACATTTATCATACATTTAAACATGTATTCAACAATTATTTATTGACCTTATAAAACACATTATTCTTTTCTTTTAGAGAAGATGGTAGCAAATAAAACTGTGATTTTATATATATATATATATATAATATATATAAAACACGCTGTATAAAATAAACATCTACTATAGTTTTAGATGACAATATAAAAACGCCTTACATTTTTCAGAGTGCTTAGAGATATGCTGGATCTTTATGCAATAATGTCCATTCTACGAATGAAATGTTTCCAATAAAATAAATAATAAAATAAAAATGTTTAAGTTATAAACATTATTAAATATAAACAAAACTCGCAGATCCTCTTTGTAGTAATCTCCAATGTGAAACTGAGGGTCTGCTTCAGACCTTCACAGACAAGGGAGGGTGAGGGTCGAGTTACAGGCCAGATGATCTGAGATGTTATTCTGTTAACCTTTTTCCAGAGTGAGCGTCTTCATCTTATAAATGCATTAATAAGCATAATCTTAAGAGTGTAAATAAGATCTTTCAAAAGATTGTGTAGATGAAATCTTAAAGGCTTTAAATAAAATATTTTACTTAACTGTTTGCAAATTTAACCTAAATTATGATTTATATTCGGCAGTACCTGTTCAAATCTTAGTTTATCATTTTAAAGGAAACTTGTACTTTGTTTATTTTATCAGCCTTTTCTGAACCCAACTTTATCAGCAGAGTGAAACATACCCTTAGCTGAAAATATACTATTGATTGTCTACTGAAATGTAGATAGACCGTATGACGATGTAACATCTTGCCTGATGGTCACGTGATCAGTTTTGAAGAGAGAGTTTATGGCTTTTGCAGGCACCAACCCTTTTACCCATAACGTTACGGCTCATTTAAAATGTTTTAAGTCAGCTACAGACATGTGAAAAGCCTTTCCAAAAACATCCATGTCACATTCTTTGGAATCATAAACTATGCTTGAATAAAACATAACATGTGAGGAACATCTATGTGCATCAATGGGTCTCCTGAGAATATTTAATTGCGCTTAAAAAGCACAGAACAAGTTAAACGAAAAAGATGCCCGGAGGTAGAAAATACCTATGTTGTTAAAACCTATATGCAATACAATATGTATTAAACTTATGCTTTTGTTGTTAAGACTGCTTATTAATAGTGGTAATACTTTAGTTAAGTTTTAAGGGTTTACAAGTCTCAAAGATCTATATTAATTTTATTTATTTATTTATTTATTACTTTTATTATTTTTACAAAAGATTTCAATTCAATTCCTAGTAAATATGAGGCCAAAACTTGATATCACAAAAGAAATCATGTTGTCAAATGTTTTTAAAAATAGGGAATGCCAACTCCAAACAGGTACACACACACACACACACACACACACACAGAGACAGACAGACAGAGGCACCATTCAGGAAGGTCAGCAGTTCAGGTAGGCATATGTAAGCTTTCAAACTTTTTTTTTTTTTTTCACCCCAAAATCAAGTATTGTGCTTTTGAATAAGACTGATTGTTTTAAAGCATAAACTTCCTTTAAAGCTTGAATAAAAGGTTGCCAAATGTAGTTTCATACCCGTTGTGTTCTAACAAAGTCATTAATCGGTTCTCTTTTGCTTTATACGATTTACTTTTATTACTTCTACAAAGGATAATGCTACTCTTATAAGTCTGATAAATATGTGATGAATGCACGATGAAACGAGAATCGGACTACCAATTAAGTTTGATGCAGTGTTTTTAAGTAAGGGATTTTATTTATTTACTTATTTAATTTTTTAAATACATCTAAACCAGATAAAATATTATTCTTTCTTTTTGACAAACCTACATTTCAAATGATTTTTCCCCCGAGGTGTTCATTATCCGAGTGGAGCTGGTCTTATTTGGGGGTCTAAATAATGTGGGGGTCTACATGTAGCTTCTTAACCACACAAAGAAATCACATTTCGCATTCATGCATCAAATTTTATTCAATTTTATATATGTATTTATTTTATTTTTATTATTATTTTTTGTACAAGTACCATGGTTTCGTGTCTTTCTAATACTTTTTCTAATGCATCAGAATGTGGATGTTTTTTTTGTTCTTTTTTTTTTTTTCACCATCCAACATGAAATTAAGGAGATGTATCAGCAGAGCTTGTTTCAACTGTTTATTATTATTATTATTATTATTATTATTATTATTATTATTATTATTATCAATATTAGTGTGTACTTGTATAGACATAGAGTAGATATAGAATAATCCTTATTGTCCATGCGGTATTTCTTTTTAGCACAATTATCCATCTCCATATCCATACGATGAACCGTCAACATGAAAAATAAGTTGTTGTTTTACACTTACAACCGAAACATATCTAACCATTGCTCTGAAAGCCGCACATTCAGTAAAGTTGATGTTGTATGCCCTCTTGAAAAGGCTACAGACACAAAAAAAGAGGAATTTTTTTTGCGTACACTATGTAACTCAAGAGACACAGTTTCTAAGAAAATTACCATACCAATACAGAAAATTTCTCTTGGGATATTTGGTTATATTTTTGTAAACATTGTTTTAAATTACTTTTTTTTCCTTAAGCCGCTACATCTAGACCTCTTATTCATATAGCTGATGACGATGTTCACATTTTATTTGTAGTACTAATTTCTTTCAACGTTTCTGCTTGACATTAAAATGTAGGCCCGCCTGTACTTCACATCGGTGAGCACTACCGAGCATCTACCGAGTGCCCAGATTTTTCTGTTTTGTCCACATTTGGCAGATTTGGTAGATAGACTATGTGATCACAATTAAGAACCATTATACTACATCCCCCTTGAAAAGGTTACAGACGTAGTGTTTTATGCAGGGAATATGTTGATTTTTGATGGCCTACCCCAATAGCTGATACCGCTCTATACTTTTTTTATTGTTTGTTTTTAGATGAAGACTATTCTCAGAGTTTGGTCAATCATGCAGCGAGTGTTTGCAGGAAAACATGAACAAATACAGTATAAGATAATTAAATGAAAGTCAAGAGAGTGTTTAAACTGAGATTGTACTTTAGAGCTTTTTCTGGTCCGTCTACAAAGCGGTCGCGAGGCACAAGGCCTCAAGCTTACTATTTCACCGTTACATCTACTTCATTTAGAGCACATAAAGTTACGCATTACAAGTTGAAGATGACGTGGAAACACTATATTCTTTGTACGCGTCTCTAAACATGACTTTAAATAAATCACTGTTGTTTTAAGCGAAAGCGATGATTCAGTCCGTTTTATTCGGTCATTGTGTTTTAGGAGTCCGCCTTTCAGTTTTTTACAACCGCAGCTGCGCGTTGTCATGTCTGTTCTTCTTCTTTAAGAAAACATGCAGTTTTTAACATGACTTAATTCTCTTAATTTTTCACAATTGCAAATGTTTGTTTAGCTTAAATAGTAGTATTTAGTCGGTTACAAAAGTGTCAGGCATGATGCTTATATGTATTTTTAAATAATTACGATAAAGTTACAGGTTTCTCGGACGAACGCTTGACAGAGCGTTACTCAATCAGTCCTCTGCGTCATCTTTTAATAAAATATTCCATTGAATGTCACTAAGACAAATTCTGTCTTACAATAAGAACAATATGGTCTAACAACACAAACGCAAATGCTTGTTCTAACTCTTTCACACACCAGACTGGTCTCTGGTAAGTACGCCTAAAATTGATAGATATCTTGACTTTATCCGTGTGTTTAACGGCGCTAGGCCTTGCCACACCGTCGTTAGATATAAACCGCAAAGTTTTTCATAGGGTTACGCTTTGAAACCAGAACAATTCCATGACTTTGCGCGTTCTTTCTGTTTGAATTTGTTTACCGCAGTTTCACCGCTCTTGTTGTATTTTCCTGTCTAACGGTAATTGTTAGGCCTTACGCTTTACAAGCTAGTTTTTGCTGTCGTGTTAGCGGGCTCTTCGTCCATATTTCTGCGAATTTGCTTGATTTAATAAAATATCGCTTTAACCCGGCCTCTTCATTCGAGACATTTACGTTATATTATTAACAATATCCTAGTTTATATAAGATACGAGACCATTTCTCGATCATTATTTCCGTCTTTTCTTTTTAGAAATTTGAAAAATGAAAAACTATCAGAGGTTCTCACGAACTAGTTTTATTATAAATGATCTAATAATTTAAGAGATAATATCATGCGTTAAAGTGCACGCCGTTGAAGGTGTTACTTCCCTCGGTTGTTTGGCCCGCCTACATTCAGAATTTGTTATTTAAATAAGGTTTCTGCATTGTTTTCTACATCGTTACAACAGCCTCCTCTGCTCCATTCACTCCTGAAAGAAGAGCGATGTCGGTAACACCGCCAAGAAGTTCTGTTGAAACGGACGGAGACGCGCTCCGTCTGACGAAGATTGACCGTGAAGATGAAGATTTTGTGAAACGAGATTTCCCAGTGTCTGATGGTCGTGTGGGTAGATTTGTGTTTGACACGACATTGCAGACTGTGAAACTCTACGTTTTGGATTCTTACGAAGACTATACATCCGAATGCGCCTACCTGCTTTTGACCGCCATAGACTGGACAGAATTTAATTTTGGCGGTAAAATCAGGTACATTTTCCAGTGGGATGCTGTTTCGCCAGGGATGAGATATCGGGTGACAACGCGGACGGCCTACATGTGCATTACATCCTGTTGGAACAAAACGCATCATGACCAAAGTTATCTCATGATGGTAAATAAACGTCGCGAGGAATCTGAAAAAAACTTTTTGTCTCAAAGCAGCGACGAGTCAGACTCTGATGAGACTGACTCTGATGAAACTGACTCGGAGTATGACCGTGACTTTCATATTACCGAGGACAACCCTTTTGGGTGCTGCAAAACGAATCTATATTTCGATCGGAGCGACGCGCCTCTGTTAAACACCATTTTTCCAACGATAGACGAACTGTTTCGGTCAAGTTAAATGATCAGTCTGTGTACAACAAGTTTCCCGGTCTACCATACAATGCCGTTACTTTCTGTGAGAACTATTCTGTGAGAACTATTTCTCTTTGATCAAACCACACTCCGCAGACCCACCTTTTGAGTGCAACACCCCCATCTCAACACCCAACCAACAGCCGACACGTGGAAACAAGACCTCAACAATTTAAATATTAACATCCCCTACGCTACATCCCCTGTGAGCAAAGAGCTGCTGTTCCGAGTAAACTCTGCAGTTATCGCGTACTTTACTAGATCTGTGAAGGACTTTCCTAGATCTAAATGGACCGACAGAATCAGCTTCAACAATCCAACGTGTCTGAGCCTGTTTCCGGTTTATGATCTGAACCATAAACCGGAAACTGAAATTCCACTGGACCGTCTCGGATTAAAACAGACGATCCACATTCTAGGAAACGGCGACAACGCTCTATATCGATTAGGAGGAACTACCCATAAGCCTGAAAAGGATGTCTGACGCAGCGCAAAAGCTGACGGAGCGTGACTCTGGAGCCGCTGCTGATGAGCAACTGGAGTGCGACTGCGGTGCGGGAAAAGCGTGTCCTGTAAAAGGCGTTATAGACTCTACGTTTAAACCGCATTACTGAGGACAAATGATCGGTCTAATGACCACGGTCATCGATCACGCGTGCGATCCGAATCATGATTCTACGGGGGATACCAAGCGTGTCAAAAATCTCAAGAACGAAATGAAAATTGTAAGAGGTCTGACCGATTCATGGCCTGATTTGACGAGCATGTTTATTATCGGCGGAGACTCAATTTGCATAACCACCAGAAAAATTCTGGATGTTATGTCTGAATGTGAGGATGAGATGGACATTAACGAGGTTCTTTGTCTGTGTACGTATTTAACAGATTTATGTACGTCGCTGATCTCAAAAAATTAAAAATGTGAAATTGTCGGATCGTTGGTTGATTTTATATTAGCCCGAAACATGTTGGGTTGCAGAAATTTTATTTTCTGGCTAGACCGCCTGTAATGCCATTACTATTGTTTGTTTGTAACGGCAATTTGATAGTTTTCTTCACTACTTCATTGTATATTCAACAATATGCTGTTAAAAATAAAACCACTCGTTATACTTTTCTCCAAGTTCAGTTTTTTTTATTTTAATGATTCTGTATACACTTTTATCTGAAGCAACTTACAAATGATAAATTTTACAAATGTATTTTTCAAATCAATTTTCTAAAAAGAAAAGACGGAAATAATGATCGAGAAACGGTCTTGTATCTTATATAAACTAGGATAGTGTTAATAATATAACGTAAATGTCTCGAATGAAGAGGACGGGTTAAAGCGATATTTTATTAAATCAAGCAAATTCGCAGAAATATGGACGAAGAGCCCGCTAACACGACAGCAAAAACTAGCTTGTAAAGCGTAAGGCCTAACAATTACCGTTAGACGGGAAAATACAACAAGAGCAGTGAAACTGCGGTAAACAAATTCAAACAGAAAGAACGCGCAAAGTCATGGAATTGTTCTTGTTTCAAAGCGTAACCCTATGAAAAACTTTGCGGTTTATATCTAACGACGGTGTGGCAAGGCCTAGCGCCGTTAAACACACGGATAAAGTCAAGATATCTATCAATTTTAGGCGTACTTACCAGGGACCAGTCTGGTGTGTGAAAGAGTTAGAACAAGCATTTGCGTTTGTGTTGTTAGACCGTATTGTTCTTATTGTAAGACAGAATTTGTCTTAGTGACATTCAATGGAATATTTTATTAAAAAATGACGCAGAGGACTGATTGAGTAATGCTCTGTCAAGCGTTCGTCCGAGAAACCTGTAACTTTATCGTAATTATTTAAAAATACATATAAGCATCATGCCTGACACTTTTGTAACCGACTAAATACTACTATTTAAGCTAAAGAAACATTTACAATTGTGAAAAATTAAGAGAATTAAGTCATGTTAAAAACTGCATGTTTTCTTAAAGAAGAAGAACAGACATGACAACGCGCAGCTGCGGTTGTAAAAAACTGAAAGGCGGACTCCTAAAACACAACGACCGAATAAAACGGACTGAATCATCGCTTTCGCTTAAAACAACAGTGATTTATTTAAAGTCATGTTTAGAGACGCATACAAAGAATATAGTGTTTCCACGTCATCTTCAACTTGTAATGCGTAACTTTATGTGCTCTAAATGAAGTAGATGTAACGGTGAAATAGTAAGCTTGAGGCCTTGTGCCTCGCGACCGCTTTGTAGACGGACCAGAAAAAGCTCTAAAGTACAATCTCAGTTTAAACACTCTCTTGACTTTCATGTAATTATCTTATACTGTATTTGTTCATGTTTTCCTGCAAACACTCGCTGCATGATTGACCAAACTCTGAGAATAGTCTTCATCTAAAAACAAACAATAAAAAAAGTATAGAGCGGTATCAGCTATTGGGGTAGGCCATCAAAAATCAACATGTTCCCTGCATAAAACACTACGTCTGTAACCTTTTCAAGGGGGATGTAGTATAATGGTTCTTAATTGTGATCACATAGTCCATCTACCAAATCTGCCAAATGTGGACAAAACAGAAAAATCTGGGCACTCGGTAGATGCTCGGTAGTGCTCACTGATGTGAAGTACAGGCGGGCCTACATTTTAATGTCAAGCAGAAACGTTGAAAGAAATTAGTACTACAAATAAAATGTGAACATCGTCATCAGCTATATGAATAAGAGGTTTAGATGTAGCGGCTTAAGGAAAAGAAGTAATTTAAAACAACGTTTACAAAAATATAACCAAATATCCCAAGCGAAATTTTCTGTATTGGTATGGTAATTTTCTTAGAAACTGTGTCTCTTGAGTTACATAGTGTACGCAAAAAAAATTCCTCTTTTTTGTGTCTGTAGCCTTTTCAAGAGGGCATACAACATCAACTTTACTGAATGTGCGGCTTTCAGAGCAATGGTTAGATATGTTTCGGTTGTAAGTGTAAAACAACAACTTATTTTTCATGTTGACGGTTCATCGTATGGATATGGAGATGGATAATTGTGCTAAAAAGAAATACTGCATGGACAATAAGGATTATTCTATATCTACTCTATGTCTATGCAAGTACACACTAATATTGATAATAATAATAATAATAATAATAATAATAATAATAAACAGTTGAAACAAGCTCTGCTGATACATCTCCTTAATTTCATGTTGGATGGTGAAAAAAAAAAGAACAAAAAAAACAAAAAAAACATCCACATTCTGATGCATTAGAAAAAGTATTAGAAAGACACGAAACGGGGGGAGTCACGTGGTCAGAACCAGGATGGCAGCTTAACGGAGAAGCTCTGAGTAACCGTGCACAATTTAATATAAAACCCTTAATATACGCTGCCAATCTTTTAACACAACATCGGTGTTGATATGTCAAAACCTTCCGCAAATAAACAGTGTCACATCTTTAGTCGAGGGCGTAAGACTAGTGTAAAAACAACTTCGGCAAGTGTACCGAGTGAAGTGGAAGCTAACCAAATGGATAGCTTAGCCGAAGTTTTAAATGAACTGAAATCGCTTCGTGCAGAAATCGGAACAAAGTTGGATAATATTGACACTCGTCTCACCGATTTGGCAAGTTCAATGGCTGCGTTGGAAAGCAAAGTGTCAGATGTAAAACGAGATGTTTCTTCCAACGCAACACGTATCGAAGAGGCTGAAGGCCGCATTCACGGCACGGAAAAGTCACTGGAAAAAACAGAAGCCGCGCTTGACTCGGCCATCAAACGAATCGCTTACCTCGAATCAAAGACGGATGACCTGGAGAACCGGGGCAGAAGGAAAAACCTCCGTCTCTACGGTATACGGGAGGGCGCCGAAGGCCAGAAACCACTCCTTGAATTTATAAGCGACATGTTGGCACAATGGCTGGGGCCGGACAAATCGTTCACTTTGGAACGGGTTCATCGCACACTAGCGTCCGGGAAGCCCAACCAAAACAGAGCTATCCTCATTCGTTTCTTAAAGTTTCAGGAGAAGGAATTCGTCTACCGTGAATCAAGGCGGCGTGACATCATGCACGACGGGGTCAAGATATCCTTCGCGCAGGACCTCTCAGCTGAGACAGTACGGATCCGACGGGGATTTAACCCAGTCACGAAGCTATTTGTTGACATCAATGCCTTCCGTGGTTTCCAGCATACCCCTTGCAAGCTGAGAGTGCTGCACAACGGCAAGATTCATCTTTTTTCAACGCCGCAAGAAGCTGAAAAGTTCTACAAAAGCATCTCACAGCCAACGTAGAATCTTGTGTTAAGTGAACTACGGAATTGCACCAGCACGTCTTAGAAATATTTGATCAGCTTGAATACAGCGGACGATTGAGATGTAGGCTACAATGGGAGTGAGTTCAAGCCATTTGAAATATGTTTTAGTTGACGTGTTGAGTTGTATGCCTACTGTACAGTTTTGTTCGACTAGTTGATTGGATACAACTGAGTTGTTTTTGTTATATGTGTATGCATGTATATATGTGTATATATATATTGTAGATTATGTATATAAAGGGTATTGTTCTGATAGGGTCAAACTTTAACATATTAAGTTGAATTGCACGTTTGAGTTGCACGGTTAAAAGGAACAGACTGTTGTTGAGATCTTGAGCTGAGCTACGCTGGCTAGTTGCTCCTCAAATATTGTGGATCAGCGTCCCTCAGATTTTCAATTAACGGGAGGGGTTGGCATCTCGGTTGAGAATGCCAGAGTTGAAAGTGGAACAGTTTGTTACACTGAGTGTGGGGTGGGAGGGGAGGGAAGTGTTCGTTTACATTTGCACCACTCTATTATTATTATTACTATTTTTGTAATGTGTTTTTTTTTTTTTGTTCTTTTTGTATTTTTTTTCTCTTTCTTCTTATTTCTATCTTCCCTAAAATATTAAGACAGTAATTTATGGAGAAAACAAAACTAAAAGGTAATCTGGTTATTAAAATTACAAGTTGGAATGTCCGGGGAATGAGAAAATTGGCCAAACTGAAACAAGTTTTGAATAGGGTAAAATATCTCAAATCTAAAATAGTGTTTTTACAAGAATCCCATTTGATTGCATCAGATATGCATTGCTTGAGTAAAAGATGGCCAGGCCAAGTATTCCATGCAAACTTTAGTTCTCATGCAAGGGGTGTAGTTATCCTTATTCATAGATCGTTGCCATTTCAAGTTACAAAAACTATTCAAGACCCTTCTGGAAGATATATAATTGTTCAGGGGAGTATTTTGACACAAAAACTAAATCTTATAAATATTTATGGTCCCAATGAGGATAGCCCATCATTTTTTGAGAAATTATTTTTAACTGTTTCTGATCTGGAGGGATTTAATATAATTGGAGGTGATTTTAACTGTACCCTCGACCCAATAATGGACAGATCCACCCAAATAGATACAACTCATATACAAACTAGAAAAACATTAATTGATTATATGAAGGGTCTAAGATTAATTGAAGTTTGGAGAATGTTGAACCCAAAAAAAAAGAGAATATTCTTGTTACTCAAGCTCATATAAAACTCATTCACGAATTGATTATTTTATAATATCTACAGACTTGCTGTCTAATGTAAAAGAATGCCGGTACAATAGTATAGTAATTAGTGATCATGCAGCAGTATCTATGGAAATTTATCTAGGCAGATTCGAGCATTGTCCGAGATGGAGGTTGCAAACTTATTTGTTACAGGACCCAGCGTTTATTAAATTTGTGGAGAGCTGTATTGATAAATATTTTGAACTAAATACAGATGAAACTACAGCAAGTATTAGATGGGAAGCGTTTAAGGCGTACATAAGGGGAGAAATTATTAGCTATACAAGCGCTAAAGCCAAACACCATAATCAGGAACTACAAATATTAGAAGATCATATTAAAAAAATTGAAATTGAAATTAGTATTGACAATAACCCTGAAAAGCTACATAACTTATCTATCATGATACTGATAAAGTGGCTAAGAGCCTATTGTGGACTAAGCAAATATACTATGATCAGGGTGAAAAAGCAGGTAAGCTGTTAGCATGGAGGATAAAGAAGATGCAATCTGAAAGAACAATTAATAATATAAAGCTGAAGTCTGGTAGTTTAACTACAGACCCAGTAGAGATAAATAACCATTTTAGAGATTTTTATAAAACATTATACAAATCAGAATATAACGGAAATAGAAAGGTGCAGAAATTGTTTCTTGACCAGTTGCAATTTAAGACTATATCAGAAGATGAGAAAATAGCATTAGACAGCCCATTAACAATAGAAGATCTTAGAGAAGCTATAGGAGATATCAATAGTGGTAAAGCGCCAGGACCAGATGGGCTTCCAATAGAGTTTTACAAGACATTTAAGAGACAGCTTGTAAAACCATTACTTGATATGTATGAGGAATCTTTAATGACAGGAACGCTCCCAGATTCATTAAGATTAGCTATCATAACTTTAATATTAAAACCAAATAAGTCCCCAACTGAGTGTACATCTTACAGACCAATTAGTTTAATGGGATCTGATACAAAAATACTTTGTAAAGCGCTTTCTAGAAGATTAGATAAATATCTTCCCCAATTAATTGTTGATGATCAACAAGGCTTTATACAAAAAAGGCAAGGACATCATAATATTAGAAGGGTCTTGAATATACTATACGAGAGATACAATGAAAAAGACACAGCAATGTTATCGGTAGATGCATGTCAAGCATTTGACAGGATAGAATGGGACTATCTTTTTGAACTGCTTGTTTGGATTAGGCGAAACGTTTCTCAAGTGGATTCAGATTTTATACACAAATCCAGCAGTTGAGATATTAACTAATAATACCATCTCAAAACCTTTTAATCTACAACGATCTACTCGTCAAGGGTGCCCTCTGTCCCCACTGTTGTTTGTGTTGGCAGTCGAACCCTTGGCTATGGCAGTAAGATCCCATACAGGAATATCAGGTATCACCATTGGGGGGAGGGATCATCGTATCTCTTTATTTGCGGATGATATTATATTTTTTCTGACAGATCTGAAAAGCAGTATCCCTAATATAATGAGATTAATTGAAAACTTCGGAGAATTTTCTGGATATAAAATTAATAATTCCAAGCCAGTATTATTGTTTCTTAATAAGGAAGAAACACATAAACCTATAATAAACACCCCATTCATGACAACTACAGATGGTTTTAGGTATCTAGGTGTCAAAATCACTCCAAACCTTAGTAAAATAATCCCAATAAATTATGATCCCCTGATGGACAGAACTATTGAGGTATTGCAAAAATGGTCAAATTTACCAATATCCATGATCGGACGAATTAACATAATAAAAATGTCTATTCTACCCAAATTTTTATACTATTTTCAAACACTCCCATTGCCATTATCAAACGTGTTTTATGATAAACTTAACAGGCTACTTGCCCAATTTATTTGGAATGACAGAAAAGCTAGACTTCGCCTTAAACTATTACATTTACCTTATGAAAGGTGAGGGCTTCAACTTCCCAATTTTAGATGGTATTACATGGCTGCCCAGCTGACCTCAGCATTAAATTATTTCAGTACAACACCACCTCCAGCTTGGGTAGACATTGAACAATCGTACACCCCAGATTTACCATTAAAAATTTATCTGTACTCTTCAGATGTTAAGTCATTGAAACAGAACACAAAAAATCCTTTTCTTAAAAATACAATTTCAGTTTGGCATGCTGCACATAAACATATAGGTGATATGCCAAAACTGTCCCAATTTACTCCTATTTGGTGTAATACACAATTTATACCTGGTAATAAAGACGGAGGCTTTAAGTTATGGAATACAAGAGGCATTCAGAAAATTATGGATTTATATGAAGATGGAGTTTTAATTTCTTTTGATCATTTATGCCAGAAATATTCAATCCCCAAAAAACATTTTTTTAAATATTTACAGTTAAAAAGTTATATGTCATCAAAAAAGGAACAAATAAGTTGTATATCATCTTTATCAAAATTAGAGGAAATAACTCTTGGAAATTTAGAAGAAAGGGGGCATATATCTATGTATTACAATTTATTGGTCAAATACAGTACTGAATCAACATTGGATAAATTAAATGCTTGGAAATTGGATATGCATGAAGATATAGATGAGGCAGACTGGAATGATGCATGTCTAAAAGCACAAACACAAATGATAAATACAAGGTTTAAATTACTTCAATATAAATGGTTAATGAGAACCTACATAACTCCTGTTAAACTTCATCATATGTCTGTCAACATCCCAGATGTGTGCTCTAAATGTTTGGATGAGAAAGGTACGTTATATCACTGCCTTTGGGAATGTCCAAAAATACGAATTTTTTGGAAGGAAGTTATTGGATGTTTGTCGGACATTTTTAATGACAAAATCCCTTTGAATGTTAAACTCTGTATTCTTGGAATATATCCACTGGATTTTACTTTGAAACAGACTAAACTCCTAGATTTCTGTCTCCTCCAAGCCAGGAGAGTTATTGCATTGTGCTGGAAGAGTATGGATGCTCCAGCATTGAAAATGTGGAAAAAGGAGATATTGAAATCTATCGGATTGGAGAGACTAACTTATATCGCAAAAGGCAAGCGGAAAGACTTTGATCAGCTTTGGGAACCATACATGAATATCATGTAAATTGAAAGGTAGACTTCACTTGATATTGTATTGACTTATACTTGGCATTGTAAACACTGTCTGTGACTAATTTATCTATGTTCTACTATTGTGTTTTTTTTTTTTTTTTTTTTTTTTTAGTAGTATTTAATTTATGTAAGTGCAAGTTAATTATGTATGTATGGAAGGGTGAGTGCATGTGTACCTGTTCAGGTGTTCTTTTGTTACTGTATGGATGTTGTGGGGTCATAAATAAGAAAAGTCAATAAAAGAAAAAAAAAAAAGAAATTAGAAAGACACGAAACCATGGTACTTGTACAAAAATAATAATAAAAATAAAATAAATACATATATAAAATTTAATAAAATTTGATGCATGAATGCGAAATGTGATTTCTTTGTGTGGTTAAGAAGCTACATGTAGACCCCCACATTATTTAGACCCCCAAATAAGATCAGTTCCACTCGGATAATGAACACCTCGGGGGAAAAATCATTTGAAATGTAGGTTTGTCAAAAAGAAAGAATAATATTTTATCTGGTTTAGATATATTTAAAAAATTAAATAAGTAAATAAATAAAATCCCTTACTTAAAAACACTGCATCAAACTTAATTGGTAGTCCGATTCTCGTTTCATCGTGCATTCATCACATATTTATCAGACTTATAAAAGTAGCATTATCCTTTGTAGAAGTAATAAAAGTAAATCGTATAAAGCAAAAGAGAACCGATTAATGACTTTGTTAGAACACAACGGGTATGAAACTACATTTGGCAACCTTTTATTCAAGCTTTAAAGGAAGTTTATGCTTTAAAACAATCAGTCTTATTCAAAAGCACAATACTTGATTTTGGGGTGAAAAAAAAAAAAAAAAGTTTGAAAGCTTACATATGCCTACCTGAACTGCTGACCTTCCTGAATGATGCCTCTGTCTGTCTGTCTCTGTGTGTGTGTGTGTGTGTGGACCTGTTTGGAGTTGGCATTCCCTATTTTTAAAAACATTTGACAACATGATTTCTTTTGTGATATCAAGTTTTGGCCTCATATTTACTAGGAATTGAATTGAAATCTTTTGTAAAAATAATAAAAGTAATAAATAAATAAATAAAATTAATATAGATCTTTGAGACTTGTGAACCCTTAAAACTTAACTAAAGTATTACCACTATTAATAAGCAGTCTTAACAACAAAAGCATGTTTAATACATATTGTATTGCATATAGGTTTTAACATCATAGGTATTAGCTTGTTCTGTGCTTTTTAAGCGCAATTAAATATTCTCAGGAGACCCATTGATGCACATAGATGTTCCTCACATGTTATGTTTTATTCAAGCATAGTTTATGACTCCAAAGAATGTGACATGGATGTTTTTGGAAAGGCTTTTCACATGTCTGTAGCTGACTTAAAACATTTTAAATGAGCCGTAACGTTATGGGTAAAAGGGTTGGTGCCTGCAAAAGCCATAAACTCTCTCTTCAAAACTGATCACGTGACCATCAGGCAAGATGTTACATCGTCATACGGTCTGTCTACATTTCAGTAGACAATCAATAGTATATTTTCAGCTAAGGGTATGTTTCACTCTGCTGATAAAGTTTGGTTCAGAAAAGGCTGATAAAATAAACAAAGTACAAGTTTCCTTTAAAATGATAAACTAAGATTTGAACAGGTACTGCCGAATATAAATCATAATTTAGGTTAAATTTGCAAACAGTTAAGTAAAATATTTTATTTAAAGCCTTTAAGATTTCATCTACACAATCTTTTGAAAGATCTTATTTACACTCTTAAGATTATGCTTATTAATGCATTTATAAGATGAAGACGCTCACTCTGGAAAAAGGTTAACAGAATAACATCTCAGATCATCTGGCCTGTAACTCGACCCTCACCCTCCCTTGTCTGTGAAGGTCTGAAGCAGACCCTCAGTTTCACATTGGAGATTACCACAAAGAGGATCTGCGAGTTTTGTTTATATTTAATAATGTTTATAACTTAAACATTTTTATTTTATTATTTATTTTATTGGAAACATTTCATTCGTAGAATGGACATTATTGCATAAAGATCCAGCATACCTCTAAGCACTCTGAAAAATGTAAGGCGTTTTTATATTGTCATCTAAAACTATAGTAGATGTTTATTTTATACAGCTTGTTATATATATATATATATATATATATAATCACAGTTTTATTTGCTACCATCTTCTCTAAAAGAAAAGAATGATGTGTTTTATAAGGTCAGTAAATAATTGTTGAATACATGTTTAAATGTATGATAAATGTTTTGCTTTAGTAACATGTTTGTTACTATGACATATATAATTATATATTACCATATTCTTTAAAATAGAGATAAGTCTCTCTTTAGCTTGAAATGTTTATGTGTGATTGTTTATATGATTTATCAGAACACAAATTTGTATAATGGCATGGGTATTACACTGATATTACAATGCAAATGTGGTTTATGATGAAATTTCTTGAGTCCTCATAATTAAGATAGCTTGCAATCAATATTTTATCAAAAATAGATGTATAGGCAGAAATTTTGTGTGATGGGTAGGTGTGCAGTTTGTACAGTAAATAAATAAATTTAAAAATCATTATGTCTATGGAGTGTCCCCACAAACCAAATGCGTAGTAATACTTCAAGTGTTTGACCTGAGCATAACTGCTTTTTGAAATATACTAAATGATGTTCATGAAAATATATATTAAAAAATTGTAGAAAGTTTACTGTGATGGGGAGGTTTAGGGGTCACAAACCCGATGTGTAGTAATACTCCAAATAATTGTCCCGTGATCATAATAGGTTTTTAGATTATATGAAATGATGTCTATGAAAATATAAAATGCGGAAAGTTTACTGTGATGGGTAGGTTTAGGGGGATGATACAGTATAAAATGCATTAAAATAATGTAAATATGAATATAAAAGTTTGTAAATATGATGTAGAAACTTTACTTTTCTGTGAAACTGCTTTGCAACAATTTGTTTTGTGAAAAAGTTATACAAATAAACGTGAATTGAATTTAAATATGTCTATGGAAATAAAACATTGATAAATAATGTTTATGGCCTTCAAACATGACAATGGCTTGCCCGGACATGTCGGATCCCTCACCGTTTGCCTGTTAAAATATTTATTTTTCCCCCTTTACTTATTTCGACGTTGCTGGTTCCTCATTACAAAATTTTTGTTACCTAAAACTAGTGTCAGTGTTTTGCTTTGTTTTATATCATGTGTGATCGCATAATTTATTTATATTCAATTCATTTAAAAGACGAGAATAAGACTCTGACGACTGAATGTGTGTCTGTGTACTTGTTTAACCTACGGTGTGGGGGCAAGCGTCCTCTCAGAGAGAGAGGGAACATTTTATTGAGCCCATGAGTAAATTACTTATAAAGCGCATGAATTATTATTAAGATGTAAAGCCTTCTGTGATGGGTTGTAAAATGTATCTGTAGATAAAAACATCAGGATTCTGTGTAATATCAACATTTTAGATGTCTAAGCAAACGTGTGTGTGTGTGTGTGTGTGTGTGTGCGCGTGTGCGTGTGAGACAGAGAGAGAGAGAGACAGAGAGGGAGAGAGTTTCTGTAACTGAAAAAAGAAGATAAATTCCCAAATTACTAGCACATGGGTAAACATAAACAGAACCTGAAAGTCTGTGAAATAAACACACCCAGCATTAAATTCAAAGAGTAAAGGTTGATTATTATTTAAAATAGAGGCAATTTTAGCTATATAATTAAAGTCATTTTGAAGTCCGGATTGGGGTTCGATACGTGATTGAAACGAGCTTTTGCACCTCTCCATGACCGCATTAACCACTGAACCATTGTGCTGCTGTATTGTCAGCGTAATGTTACTCGATTTATTTCTAAAAACATACAGAAAACCTCTGCATGTTTAATCACACCGTGTGTGTGGTGGAATACAATTTTGAAGATAATGAATAAAATAAGAAACTTTTAAACAATCGTTTGATGTGAAATAAGTTAAAACAAGAATCGCTGGACGACAGGTGTATAGGGATTCTGTTTATTTAAACATTAAAGTAAGGTTATAGATCTCATTTAAAATGTTTGCAAAGTTTATCAGTTTTCTCTCACACAACGGACCTAAATGTCCGGAGCGGGAGGGCTCCGTCCTTTCACACCCACAGCTTGCTGCGAAAAAGTGCTTAGGGAGGGAGAGACAGAAATAGTTTAAACATGACCATTTTGTAAACTTTTCATTTGAGACCAACTGGAATAGCACGAAGACGCGTATTCTCTATTACCCGCTAAGAATGTAAGCTAATTTATATTTTTTTAACCATTTTATTTGTTATGCTAAACATTTTTTACCCCTTCTCATTGATAGTCATGTTACCTATTTTGTTTAAATTCTTTTTATACAACCCACAGAATATATGTGCGAGCGCAGCTGTGTGTCTTAAAACTGATCTCTTAATTTCCTTTACTTTTTTAATATTGCTTGATCATTATTGTTTTTCTCACACTCCCATAGAGAAAGAGAGGGAGAGAGGGAGAGAGACAGAGGGAGCGCACCTTGGAACGCAACCTGACACTCGCACCTCAGATGGGAGGGGGGCGCGCGCCACAGATGCTCCTATGAGGAAAATTCAAAAACGCACCATAAAAATCTTCAAAAACATTGGTTTTCCACCGGATAACAATATACAGTCAGGTCCATAAATATTGGGACATCGACACAATTCTAACATTTTTGGCTCTATACACCACCACAATGGATTTCAAATGAAACGAACAAGATGTGCTTTAACTGCAGACTGTCAGCTTTAATTTGAGGGTATTTACATCCAAATCAGGTGAACAGTGTAGGAATTACAACAGTTTGCATATGTGTCTCCCACTTGTTAAGGGACCAAAAGTAATGGGACAATTGGCTTCTCAGCTGTTCCATGGCCAGGTGTGTGTTATTCCCTCATTATCCCAATTACAATGAGCAGATAAAAGGTCCAGAGTTCATTTCAAGTGTGCTATTTGCATTTGGAATCTGTTGCTGTCAACTGTCAAGATGAGATCCAAGAGCTGTCTCTATCAGTGAAGCAAGCCATCATTAGGCTGAAAAAACAAAACAAGCCCATCAGAGAGATAGCAAAAACATTAGGCGTGGCCAAAACAACTGTTTGGAACATTCTTAAAAAGAAGGAACGCACCGTTGAGCTCAGCAACACCAAAAGACCCGGAAGACCACGGAAAACAACTGTGGTGGATGACCGAAGAATTCTTTCCCTGGTGAAGAAAACACCCTTCACAACAGTTGGCCAGATCAAGAACACTCTCCAGGAGGCAGGTGTATGTGTGTCAAAGTCAACAATCAAGAGAGGACTTCACCAGAGTGAATACAGAGGGTTCACCACAAGATGTAAACCATTGGTGAGCCTCAAAAACAGGAAGGTTAGATTAGAGTTTGCCAAACGACTTCACAGTTCTGGAACAACATCCTATGGACAGATGAGACCAAGATCAACTTGTACCAGAGTGATGGGAAGAGAAGAGTATGGAGAAGGAAAGGAACTGCTCATGATCCTAAGCATACCACCTCATCAGTGAAGCATGGTGGTGGTGGGCATGTATGGCTACCAGTGGAACTGGTTCTCTTGTATTTATTGATGATGTGACTGCTGACAAAAGCAGCAGGATGAATTCTGAAGTGTTTCGGGCAATATTATCTGCTCATATTCAGCCAAATGCTTCAGAACTCATTGGACGGCGCTTCACAGTGCAGATGGACAATGGCACAAAGCATACTGCAAAAGCAACCAAAGAGTTTTTGAAGGGAAAGAAGTGGATTGTTATGCAATGGCCAAGTCAATCACCTGACCTGAATCCTATTGAGCATGCATTTCACTTGCTGAAGACAAAACTGAAGGGAAAATGCCCCAAGAACAAGCAGGAACTGAAGATGGTTGCAGTAGAGGCCTGGCAGAGCATCACCAGGGATGAAACCCAGCGTCTGGTGATGTCTATGCGTTCCAGACTTCAGGCTGTAATTGACTGCAAAGGATTTGCAACCAAGTATTAAAAAGTGAAAGTTTGATTTATGATTATTATTCTGTCCCATTACTTTTGGTCCCTTAACAAGTGGGAGACACATATGCAAACTGTTGTAATTCCTACACCGTTCACCTGATTTGGATGTAAATACCCTCAAATTAAAGCTGACAGTCTGCAGTTAAAGCACATCTTGTTCGTTTCATTTGAAATCCATTGTGGTGGTGTATAGAGCCAGAAATGTTAAAATTGTGTCGATGTCCCAATATTTATGGACCTGACTGTATCTCGTCCCCGGATGACATGGGAGTTTCACGCTTGCCCGATTTCCGCATCTGAAACTCGTTATGAGATCAAAGGTCACATATGGATATTATTATTATTATTATTATTATTAATAATAATATTATGAGGTCACGAAAGGTCAAAGCCATAAATCACGATGGCATTTGCCATAGGATAGGGACTACTAATGGTTAACATGAAATTTAAAAAAACACACATTCCAAACATTACCATTAAAACCAAATTAAAAAAAATTGTTTCCCATTCTTTATGAATACATCTTTGTTCTATCCCCAATTTGCTTGTCATTTATTTTGTTTTTTTTTATAAAACATTTTAACTCTGTGCATTTAAAGAAAAGGTGTCACACTCCTTCATCTTCCCTATTGCATACCTTACATCTTGCATCACTTGCTAGACCAATTTTACACAGTCTCATTTCACTTAGTAAACAATTATGTCTTAAAATGTAATCAAGATTTTCTAAAATTGGACTTTTCCACCACGCTCTCAGATTCTGCCATATTATTATTATTATTATTATTATTATTATTATTATTATTATTATTATTTTTATTTTTTTTTTTATTATTATTTTTTTTTTATTATTATTATTATTATTTTCCTTGTTTGGGTATAATCTTTTCCAATATTCTTCCGCTCTTGGTGTGATAAAAAACATCTTTACATAAACAGGAATAAAACGTCTTTAAAATACCATCTTTAAAAGCATGTTGTTTGCCATTGATTTTAAAATAAACCACCATTCCATCATTACACTTTGTTTCTGTTTTACGTTCTAAAATATTTATCCATTCTTTCAGTATTATCTCTTTCAATTTTTTTATATTGATTTTCTAAGACTGTTTTAGTTTCATCATCATACTTTTCTACAATTGCGTCTCTTATTACTTGTACCGGTACAAAACCAGGTATCACTTCATACATAATATCTTTTGTTTGCTTTATCCCCGCATCAAACTATTTTTTATACAAAATTGTTTGATCTCCCCTTTTAATTTTATTATTCAAAAACAGTGGTTGTCTTAAAATCTCTTCCTTGCTAAAAGACATACAAACAACATGCTTTCTAAAATCACCTCGTGCTTTTACAACTTCTTTATAAAACTACGGAATTCCACTCATGTTTTCTTTTAATTTCATCCATAGAACATCTTCTCCCATTTTTCCACATTTATTTAAAACATAATTCATTACTCCCTTCCAAGCATATTTTCCATCTTTCCAATATTTATTAACAATTTTAATTCTTATACTTTTCATTCTTATGAATGGATCCAATAACCCTAGCCCTCCTTCCTCCACATTTCCAATTAAAGTGCCATAAGCAATTTTTGGTGTTTTCCCTTCCCATAAAAAGTTTAAAGCAACAGATTTAATTTTTTTGTTATACACCCACATAGTCAAACACACAGAACCCAGTACATACCACATTTTTGATAAAAACAAAGAATTAATAACTAAAACTTTCCCCTTTAAGAACAAATTTCTTAATTTTCAGAAATTCAATCTATTTTGCATTCCTTTTAAAACCTCCTCCCATACCGCATCCCTTATTTCATTTTTATTTTCTCCAACCCTTATACCTAAAATTTCCATATTCTTCTTTTCTTCCTTAAATTGTATTTTATTCGATACATCATTCGTTAATCTAACTCTCATGTATGTTGTTTTTCTGTATTAATCTTTGTCCCTGTTCCTTTACAATATCTTTCTAAAACTTCCATTGCTTTATCTATACTTTTAATATCTTTTACAGTTAGTGTTGTGTTGTCTGCATATTGAAATACTTTATGTTCTGATTCTGTTCCTTTTATCCATATTACTTTTATGTTCTTTTCCTGGTCTATTGCCAGTCCTAAAGCTTCGGATACTATTGTGTAAAATAATGCTGACATAGAGCACCCTTGTCTGATCGATTTTGTTATTTTAAAATCTTCAGTGAAAACCCCGTTTACTTTTACACAGCTAGTTATATTTGTGTATAGACATTTTATCCAGTTTATCAAAATCCACGCTTGTTATATATCCTGTTTCTTTTTCCTCCTTCATGTACCATATTATATCTCTTATATTGTTAATGACATCAGTAATACCTCTTTTTAGAACAGCATATGTTTGATTTGTTGTAATTATATTTGGTACTACTATTTTCAGTCAGTTTGCTAAGATTTTGGCTAATATTTTGTAATCTGTATTCAGCATACTTAGTGGTCTGTAATTTTTTAAATCTCTCTTATTCCCCTTTCTCCTGTAAATTATTTTCACCATAACTTTCTTCATACTGTTAGTTAAATTCCCTTTCCTGAAAATATCTATATATAATTCATTTAAATTATGACATAAACAGCCTTCAAAACCTTATAAAAATCAGCTGGTAAACCATCTATTCCTGGACTTTTACCATTTTTCAGTTGATCAATTGCTGTTCCTCTTTCTAATTCCGTAATTCCACTCTCACACATTTCCTTGTCTTCCTAATTAACTTTAACTTTTATTTTTCTTAATAAAAATTCCTCATCCTCTAAAACTACCTCATTTTCAGTAAATAAATCTTTATAGAATCTTCCAATTTCTTTTAAAATTCCTGCTTTATCTTCTACATCTTTCCCATCTTGTGTTTTAATACTTCTTATTATATCTGCTCTCTGTCTTGTTTTTTCTAATTCATAAAAATATTTTGTACTCCTTTCTCCTTCTACAATGTCTTTAGCCCTGCTTCTGATTATTGCTCCTTTGCACTTTTCTTCTTCTATTTTCCTCAATTCTTCCTATAATTGTATTATCTTATCAATATAATTCTCATTTACTTTCCTCATTTCTTCATCCCACTCTTTTTTGATCTTCTTTTCTTTCATTCTCTTTGCTTTCTGTATTTTTTTTTTGAATATTCAATTATTTTTTTATTCTATTCTTTAAAATGTCCCACCAAAAACCTTTTTCCATTTCATACATTTCATCATTAACACTTAATTATTATGCTTTCTATTTCCATTCTGTACATTTCCATTTTTACCAGTTCTGTATTTAATATCCACACCCCCGGTCCTTTATCAATCTCATTAAAATTCATCATTATCCATAAAAAATCATGATCACTCTCACTATAATTTTTTTATGAAGCCTTTGTGACATCATGTGCTTCTTCTTTCTTGCATAAAAATAAGTCTATTCTACTTTGCTTTAAAATTTTATCCACAATTTGTCTTCTTGAATACTCTTTTTTCATACAATTCCTCTCTCTCCACACATCCACCATATAATTTTACTCCATTATATTATGTAGTTCATTCCTCCATCTATCTCTTCTAAATTCCATTAAATCATCGATATCAATTCTCTGTATTACAGGATTAAATTCACCTAACACAATATTTTCTTGTTTTTCTATGAACTCATTCATATCCTTATAAAAGTTAAATTTCTCTCTTTCCTCATTAGGTGCATGTATGTTACACACTTTCATTTATTTTCCATTACACAAGAATTTAACAATTATTATTCTTCCATTTGCGTCTTTTGTAATCTACATCAACTTTTTCAAATACCCCTTTTTTATTAAAATAGCTACCCCTCTTTTCCTTCCTATATCACAATTACTATATATTTCTCCATTCCACAATTTTCTAATTTCATCACTTATTTTATCTTCCCACCTCGTTTCTTGTAGACATAATACATCACTCTTTTTGGTCAGACACATTAATCTTTCAAACTTTTGACTTTTGGATAATCCTCTAGAATTCAGCGAAACAATACATATAGAGCTCATTACGGAAAAGATTGGATAAACCAATAACCAATACTCAATCTGTTTCATTGTCTTTCAAGAAAGCATATCTTGCTTCACCCATTTCCACTATATTCCTCTCCAGTCTTTCCTTTAGCTCTTCTCTTCTTATTTTCTGCTTTTTAAGAACCTGTTGAATGTCTATGCTACCTTTTGTTCTTCCTTTTACACCTCTATTCAGTCTTTCTTTTCCTTTGTTTTCCATTCCATAAATCCTTCCCCTATTTTCCGCTTCTCTTACCTCAGTCAGTGTCTTCATTCCCTTATCCTCAAACTTTTCCTTTTCTTGACCTTTTTCATCGTCCAGTCCAACAGTGTCCACATCTTCCTGTTCCTTAGAAAAGTCTTTATTAATCAGGTTTCTATCCTCTTAGTCTGCTCCTTCTCCCATCTCCATTCCTTCTTCTCCATCCTCGTTCCTTTCCTCATTCTCTTCTATGTTGGTGTTCTCCTCTTCCTCATCATCCTGTTTATCTTCCTCTCCTTGAGTCTGCCATTGTGAATCATTTAAACTTTCAATTGCAGTAACTCCCATCACCACATGTCCTTCCATACTTGTATCCTCATTTACCTCATCGTCCATCTCACATCTGCATCTTATCATTGCCTTGTCACAGCCTTGGCACTGCGGGACTTTACAGTCTCACGCATAATGCCCCTGCTCAAGACAGTCTCTACATGTGAATTGAGAACAGTCCTTTCTCATGCTCCACACTTGCACAGATCCTGCATGTCTTCACTTGATTGTCGTGAATCTCTCCGAAGTACTGCACTCCTTCTTCAGTCATGAAACTTGCATTATATGGTAAAGACGTCACTTCTTGTGGAAACTTTACCTTCATAAAACGCGTTCCGTCCGCCACTGTTGTCCCCTGATGATATCTCCTTCTTAGAGGCAAAATGGGAATTACTCCCCAATTGATCAGCTTTTGGATAATTTATTCATCTTCTATAAAGCTGGGCAGACTCAAGAAAGATATCATTCTTTCTGTTGCACACAGTTTCCTTAACTCACATTCTCGTCTATTAATCATTATTCCATTCAACAGTCCATCTCACTTTCCATTGTCATTTCAAAATCATTGTTATTCTTTCTTCTTAATCCAATCAGTTTTCCAATTCCAACTTTCTCTTCAACTGCTTTAATTATCATTATTATCATTGTATTGTCTATATCTTTTACAGTCATTGTTACTGTTGCTTCTTTCTTGTATTCCCTCTCATACCTTGTTTGTTTGCTTAATTTCTTTATCATTTGTTGTCGTTGAGATAAATCATTTCTTTTTTCTCCAACTTCTTTCTCAGTTCCACTACCTTCAGTTGTTTGTAGATCTCTTTTCCTTTCTTGTCCATTTGTTTTACCATCTTGTTTTCTCCTTGAAACCACCTTCGCCCATGTTTAATTTCTGCTTTCTCCATTCCCTTCATTTATATTCCTTTCCGTCGTGTCTGCAACATATCCTGGTTCTCTGTTCCCCATCTCATGTCCTTTTGCCAGTCTGTGTCCTTTATCCGATAAATCTGTCATTTTGTTATATGAAACCCCAAACAGTATAAACTGTTTGGGGTTAAAAAGAGAAAAAAAAAAAACCTAATACAAACTCAAAAAAAAAAAAAAAAAATCTAAACAAAAAAGAATCAAACAAAACTGAATTACAAAATGGAAGAGCCTCTCTCTTCCTACTACTGCCTAATACCTTCTCTCTTCCTACTACTCTAGCGCTGCCAGGGTGGTATGGCCGTAAGCAAAGGTAGCTGCAAAGAATAGGCTATTTAAAGATCAGCCACCCTAAAGGGCTGTGTATTACATATGAACTGAAGAAAAGCCAAAAGCTTACAGCACCTGGTATTCCCAGGCAGTCTCCCATCCAAGTATTAACCAGGCCCGACCTGGTTAATACTTAAAATCCACCTCTGTTAAAAAAAGCCTCCAAGCGCTTAAAACCTCTTTGTAAATCCGTGGGATCCCTTCCATCATCCAATTCTTCAGCTTCATCCATAAAATGTTTTCCTCCCAAATTAAAATTCCCACATTTATTTATATAAAAACCCATCAATCTCTTCCACTCTGCTTTCTTTGTGTCATCCAAATATTTTCTTACCACCTTTACCCTCATGCTTTTAATTTTTTGTTCTACGTCCACCAAACCCATCCCTCCCTCCTCCTGTTTCCCTATCAATGTAAAATATGCAATTCTTGGAGGCTTTTTGTCCCATTAAAAATTCTAAAACACTTTTCTTTATTCTCTTAAAAACCCAGTCTGGCAATGGCATTACATGCAAAATGTACCACATTTTGGATAACATTAGCATGTTTACAACTAAAATTTTCTCCTTTAAACTTAAAAATCTGCTTCTCCAAAACATCAGTCTTCTTTCCATCCCTCCCACCGTCTCTTCCCACATACTGTCCATGGCCCCCTTTTCGTTCTTTGTTAAAATTGCTCCTAAAATCTTCATTTCTTGCACCTCCATAAACTTAAAGACCCTTGTTAGAACCTCCGCCCTTCCAAACTTCATGTATACGGTTTTTCCTTCATTTATTTTTGCACCCGAACCCTCACAATACAATTTAGTTTTCTCCATCAATCTTTTAACACTTTCTATATTTTCAACCACAATTGTCGTGTCGTCGGCATATTTGAAATATTTTCCTTAGTTCTTCTCCCTCTTCCATTTGTATTCCCTTTATTTGTTTTTCTCTATTTATTAAAAGCCCTAAAGGTTCTGCCACCAAAGAGTACAACTGCGCCAACAATGGACACCCCTGTCTTATGGACCTTAAAACTTTAAAAGGTTGAGTTAAAAAACCATTGCATTTTACTTTGTTAAAATATCCTTGTATAAAACTGAAATCCATTTTATAAATTACCCCGAAACCCAAATTCCTTTAAAACCGCAAATAAAAACCCATGTTACACTCTGTCAAAAGCTTTTTCGAAATCCATACTTATAACGTATGCGCTTTTTTCCTTTTCTTTTATATACCCCACTATATCTCTAATACTGCTAGTAACATCTGCTACATCCCTCCCTTTTACTCCATACGCTTGGTTGGTTTCTATTATATTTGGCATGACATTTTTCAACCTGTTCGCTAAGAACTTGGCTAAAATTTTTAAATCAGTGTTTAGCATTGTAATAGGTCTAAAATTCTTCAGCTCAGTTTTGTCTTTTTTTCTTGTATATTATTTTCATTAATCCTAGCCCCATTCTTGGGTTTACTCTTTCTTTTTATATAAACTTCTCCATAAATTTCATTTAAAATCACACTTACTTTTTCTTTAAAAACTCACTTCCAATACCATTGACTCGGGGGCTTTTCTTCACTCTTAATTGATTTATTGCTTGTATAATCTCTTCTGTTGTTATTTCCCTTTCACAATCCTTTTTATCCTCCTCACCAACTTTTCTTGTTATCTGTTGCAACAAAATGTTCCTTTTTTCCTCATCTCCTCCCTCTGACTTAAAAAGTTCCACATAAAATGATTTCACTTCTTTTAAAATCCCCTCTGTATCTGAAACCACCTGTCCATCCCTACTTTTAAGTTCTTTAATTGTTTCTGCTCTCCCCCTGCTTTTCTCAAGATTAAAAAAGAATCCGTTACATTTTTCTCCTTCCACAGTGTATTTTGCTTTGCTTCTTAACATTGCCCCCTTGCATTTCTCCTCTTCTATTTTTCCCAATGCATTTTCTATTTCGATTACTTTTTGCACATTTACTTCATTTTTATTTAACTCCTCTTTTAGCGTTCTCCTTAGTTCCCCTTTCAGTCGGTCACTCCGAGTCACGTCGGATGACCGACGAAATTGGGATCTCGCCAGAGAGACCAATCCACTTCGAGTGTAACTAAACGAGCCAATGGACATTGGCATGCGATTATTGCATCCAGCTGCCGCTGATCACAGCGTGAGCATAAGAGGCAGCTGATGCACCGCATCAATTATCCTTTCGCTTTGGAGCCGAGCGGTAGTGAAGCTACTGCTCCCCTTCCCAAGAAGAGTGTTCTGTGAACGAGTGCGGGCGTTACGGTACAGCAGCGGTGGTCACGGTGTCCGGGAGAGCAGAATCATCTTCCCGCTGGCAGCCACACTTGGAGTGTGCGGTGGCCAAGCTCCCCTGCGTGCTTCAGCACCTCAAAAAAAGAGCATTCTAAGAGCAAATTTCTCTAAGAGAGTACACGGGTGATCGCGTCTTTTTAAAGATGTCTTATCACCCGTGCGTTTCTGGCTGTGGTCGCTTCCTGGCGCCTCAGGACGGTCACAGAAATCAGCTGCCTCACGTGTCTGGGCATTCAGCACGCTGAGGAGGCTTTCGTGGATGGCTCATGTTCTTCTTGTGGGGACATGACCATCTCGGAGTTGCGTCTTAGACTCCGCTATGTCAAACATGGCGGAGTCCCTCTGCCTCTGCCGCGGTCCGGCGTGCGCGCCGCTGGGTCCGGTGGGGGCAGAGGTGATCTGAGGATTACGGTGAGGGCTTCCCCAAGTGGAGCTCCTCGCCCCTCAAGCACTCCGCAGCCGGTGGAGCTGCCGAAGGAGCGTGCTGGGCCCTCTGCTCGGGGTGCACCAGGCGTCTCCTTCGGTGGTCCCCCTGACGACCAGATGTCGATCACTGCATCGGAGGGCGGGCCCTCTCTCTCCGGGGATGACGACTCGGCTGCGCTGCCCCCTTCGGGTGTGGTAGCGTTGTCCGAGCCAGACCCAGAGATGACGGCCATGCTTTCCCGGGCCGCCGAGAATGTCGGGCTCGTGTGGAATCCACCACCGCGTCCCGATCCTTCGAGGCTGGACGAGTGGTTTCTCGGTGGGGGTCGCGCTGGTTCTCAGCGCCCCCCTCCGGTGCCATTCTTCCCGGAAGTGCACGAGGAGCTGACAAGATCGTGGAGGGCACCTTTCACTGCCCGAAACAAATCTTGTAGTTCTTCCGCTCTCACCACCCTCGATGGTGGAGCCGCTTTGGGGTATGCGGGCATCCCCTCGGTGGAACGGTCTGTGGCCATGCAACTATGTCCAACAGCCGCTTCCACCCTGCGGGGTGATCCGTGTCTCCCCTCACGGGCCTCTAAGTATTCGTCAGGTCTAACTGGCAGTGCTTATAGAGCCTGTGGGGAGGCGGCTTCCGCCCTCCACGCTATGGCGTTGCTGCAGGTCCACCAGGCCAAAGCACTGAAAGACCTGCACGAGGGTGGTCACGACCTGGCGGTTCTACATGAGCTGCGCGCTGCGACGGACCTCGCGCTACGAGCGACGAAGGTGACCGCACAGTCTCTGGGTCGTGCGATGTCCACGTTAGTGGTCCAGGAGCGCCATCTCTGGCTGTGTCTTGCTGACATGAGAGAGCTGGAAAAGGTACAGTTCCTGAATGCTCCCGTGTCACAGACCGGCCTTTTCGGCGACGCTGTCGAGAGCTTTGCCCAGCAGTTCTCGGCAGCCCAGAAGCAGACTGAGGCGATCAAACACATCATGCGCCGGAGGAAACCTGCTGCTTCCACTCCGGCTGCAGCCCCTCAGCCTGCTCGTCGCCGTGGGCGCCCCCCTGCGGCCGCCCCCGCTCCCGCGCAGCCGCAGCAGCCTTCCACCAGGCCGCGTCGTGGAGCCGGTCGCAGGCAGGACGCCCACCCCGTCCAGGCCCCCGCCAAACCTGGCGGCAAGCGCAAGTGCAAGAGGCCCTGAGACGAGCGACCCAGAGATGGAGGAGACTGCTCTTCGGGAGATGGTGACCGCACCACTCCCTCCCCCGGTGGAGGGCCGGGTGGAGAATCCTGTGTTTCAGTTTGTTTTTGTTCCGCCGCTGGCCCAGCAGCCAGCGGTACCCAAAACATCAGTAAAAGAGCGGTTTCCTCAATCTCTGGGTCTCAAGAGGAGGAGAGTGGTGATCCGTGCATCACAGGATCGCTTCCCTCCTCCTCTCTCGCCAGCAGGCAGCGGGTGGTTGCCCAAGAGCACCCCTCCTGCCCATTCGTGGAGGCAGGTAAGGGCAGTAGCACTCCATTCCCCGCTTCAAGTCGTCAAACGCCGGGCTGTCACAAGCCTCAAGCCGGGTTCCTGTGTCTCCTCCCACGCGAGGAGAAATCAGGTGAGTGCTACACTACACACCCAGACCCCGCCCCCTGCCGTCACAGGCCAGGCCGTCACAGGCCCTGGGGCCGGTCCCTGTGTTCCACCTCGCTGCCCCACCGCGGGCGTGTCGGTGGCCCCGTTGGTTCCACTGGTGCGGTCTCTCGGAGCCTGGTTAGCATAGCCGAGTCTGATGGTCCGCAGGAGCCACCGGGACGGGCTGGGGAGCGATTCAGTTCACCCGGCGTCCCCCCAAGTTCAGGGGCATCCGGTTCACTTCAGTCAAAGCCGTCGATGCCCCTGTCTTGCGCGCGGAGATTGCAGTCCTACTGGCGAAGGGTGCAATAGAGCCGGTCCCTCCAGCCGATATGAGGTCGGGGTTTTACAGCCCTTACTTCATTGTGCCCAAGAAAAGCGGTGGGTTACGACCGATCTTGGATCTGCGAGTTTTGAACCGTGCACTTCACAAGATGCCGTTCAAGATGTTGACGCAGAAACGCATTTTTGGATGCGTCCGTCCCCTAGATTGGTTTGCAGCGATCGACCTGAAGGACGCGTACTTTCATGTTTCGATTCTTCCGCGGCACAGGCCATTCCTGCGATTCGCGTTCGAAGGTCGGGCATTTCAGTACAAGGTCCTGCCCTTCGGGCTGTCCCTCTCGCCTCGTGTCTTCACCAAAGTCGCAGAGACGGCCCTTGTTCCCTTGAGAGAACAGGGTGTGCGCATTCTCAACTACCTCAACGACTGGCTCATACTTGCACAGTCTCGAGAGCTGTTGTGCGCACACAGGGACCTGGTGCTCAGGCACCTCAGCCAGTTGGGCCTTCGGGTCAATTGGGAAAAGAGCAAACTCGTGCCAACGCAGAGGATCTCTTTTCTCGGCATGGAGTTGGATTCGGTCAACCAGACAGCACGCCTCACCCAGGAACGTGCTCAGTCGGTGCTGAACTGCCTCAAGACTTTATCAGGCAGGACAGCGGTCCCACTGAAACTCTTTCAGAGGCTCCTGGGGCATATGGCTGCAGCTGCGGCCATAGTTCCGCTCGGTCTGCTCCATATGAGACCGCTTCAGCACTGGCTCCATGGCCGAATCCCGAGGTGGGCGTGGAAACGCGGTACTCACCGGGTTCAGATTACACCGGCCTGCCGCAAGACCTTCAGCCCGTGGTCAGATCCTTCGTTCCTTCGGGCAGGAGTGCCCCTGGAGCAGGTATCCAGGCATGCTGTGGTATTCACGGATGCCTCGGCCACCGGCTGGGGTGCCACGTACAACGGGCACGCAGTATCAGGGGTTTGGACGGGCCCCCTTCTGCGTTGGCATATCAATTGCCTCGAGTTGCTGGCAGTACGCCTTGCCCTGTGCCGCCTCAGAGGGCGCCTTCGGGGCAGGGACGTTCTGGTCCGTACGGACAACACTGCGACCGTTGCCTATATCAACCGGCAAGGCGGTTTGCGCTCCCGTCGCATGTCGCAACTCGCCCGCCACCTCCTCCTCTGGAGTCAGAAGCATCTGAGGTCCCTTCGTGCCATCCACATCCCAGGAGTGTTCAATCAGGTGGCCGACGAGCTGTCTCGAGCGGCACTTCCTGGGGAGTGGAGACTCCATCCCCAGGCGGTCCAGCTGATTTGGAGTCGGTTCGGAGTTGCTCAGGTAGACCTGTTTGCATCTCCAGAAACCACCCACTGCCAGTGGTTCTACTCCCTGTCCGAGGCAACGCTCGGCACGGATGCACTGGCACACAGCTGGCCCCAGGGCTTGCGCAAGTATGCGTTTCCCCCAGTGAGCCTGCTAGCACAGACATTGTGCAAGATCAGGGAGGACGAGGAGCAGGTCCTGTTAGTGGCTCCATATTGGCCCAACAGGACCTGGTTCCCGGAACTCATGCTCCTCGCGACAGCCCCTCCCTGGCCGATTCCTCTGAGGAAGGATCTGCTTTCTCAGAGACGGGGCACCCTCTGGCACCCGCGTCCAGACTTGTGGAAACTTCATGTGTGGTCCCTGGACGGGACGCGGAGGTTCTAGGTGACCTGCCCCAGGAGGTAGCGCTCACTATCGCTTCAGCACGAGCACCGTCCACAAGACGGGCCTATGCGCTGAAGTGGAACCTGTTCGTCGAATGGTGTTCCTCTTACCAGGAGGACCCCCGGAGATGTTCGATCAGAGCCGTGCTTTCCTTTTTGCAACAAGGGTTGGAGCGTAGGCTGTCCCCCTCCACCCTTAAGGTATATGTTGCTGCTATTTCTGCCCACCACGACCCCATAGAGGGGAGGTCGGTGGGGAAGCACGATCTGGTCGTCAGGTTTCTTAGGGGGGCCAGGAGGTTAAATCCTCCGAGGCCTCCCTCCCTTCCCTCTTGGGATTTGGCTTTGGTGCTAAGAGCCCTACAAACTGCCCCCTTTGAGCCATTGCAGTCAGTCGAGTTGAAGTTTCTTTCTATGAAAACCCTACTCCTGACTGCATTGGCCTCAATCAAGAGGGTGGGGGACCTGCAGGCATTTTCGGTCGACGAGTCGTGCCTTGAGTTTGGGCCGGCTGACTCCAGTGCAACACTGAGGCCCCGGCCCGGCTATGTGCCCAAGGTTCCTACCACGCCCTTCAGGGACCAGGTAGTGAGCCTGCAAGCGCTGCCCTTGGAGGAGGCAGACCCAGCCCTAGCTTTGCTCTGTCCTGTACGCGCACTGCGTCAGTACGTGGATAGAACTCAGAGCTTCAGGACCTCAGAACAGCTCTTTGTCTGTTTCGGAGGACAGCAGAAGGGGAAGGCTGTCTCCAAGCAGAGGATGGCCCACTGGATAGTGGATGCCATCACCTTGGCCTATGAAGCACAAGGTGTGCCCTGCCCGCTCAGGTTGCGTGCTCACTCCACTAGGGGTGTCGCATCGTCCTGGGCGCTGGCTCGTGGTGCCTCGCTAGCAGACATCTGTAGAGCTGCGGGTTGGGCGACTCCCAACACGTTCGCTAGGTTTTATAGCCTACGTGTCGAACCGGTTTCCTCCTGTGTTCTCACCTCAAACGGGTAGTGGCACTGAGAGGGCCGGCTCAGAGTCGGCTTGCGGCGTCCTTACGCCTAAATTCTCCAGAGAGTTCCTTAACCAGGCAAACCCTGTTGAGTCCTCCAGCACTCCGGCGCCCGGACACGGCGGAGCGTCTGGCGCCAGGCCTTCAGCCAATGAATTCTTGAAATCTGGTGCGAGGCTAGTGCCCATATGAGAGACCCTGTCGGGATCCCATATGTGTATTCCACGGTATTCTTATTGGAGCCGTGTTTCCCCTGGCGGACCACGTTCTGCCATCTCTAAAGATGCAGCCTGAGCCATCTCAGAGACTTCCATGTGCAAAAGGGCCCTCTGGGTTACTTCACATGTTTGAATGTCACTTAAACCCCCTTTGGGAGGAGGTGACTCCGCAGTGTGCCTCTTCCAAGTGGAAGGGCATGCTTCCCAGTGTTATCCTAGTCCTACTGTTTGGGTTGCTCAAGGAACACCAGTAGTTGACCTTCTCTGTGTAGAGCCCGGTCCTATCATCTGCCTTATAGGAAGGGTCAGGAGCCCTACACAGGGCACTGGAAGGGGCAGCTCCTGTGGCGCTTTGGTAGGGATCCCAATTTCGTCGGTCATCCGACGTGACTCGGAGTGACCGACTGAAAGGGGAACGTCTCGGTTACGTATGTAACCCTCGTTCCCTGAAGGAGGGAACGGAGACGTCACGTCCCGTCGCCACAGTCGCTGTACCACCGCTGAGCTGCCGGGTCGCCGGCTCGGCTCCTCAGCGAAAACATAATTGATGCGGTGCATCAGCTGCCTCTTATGCTCACGCTGTGATCAGCGGCAGCTGGATGCAATAATCGCATGCCAATGTCCATTGGCTCGTTTAGTTACACTCGAAGTGGATTGGTCTCTCTGGCGAGATCCCAATTTCGTCGGTCATCCGACGTGACGTCTCCGTTCCCTCCTTCAGGGAACGAGGGTTACATACGTAACCGAGACGTTCTTTCTCCTTAGTTCTTTTAACCTTTTGTAACAAATTACAGTAGTTTATTGAATATTTCTTAATCTCATGCTTTACATTTTCCCACCATTGCCTTTTGTCGTCCATATACATCAGGTTTTTTTTTTTTTTTTTTTTTCTCTCATCTAATACATTTTCGATCTCTTTTTTAAAATTTCATTCTTTAAAACCTCAGTGTTTAAAATCCACACCCCAGGTCCCTTCGTTTCTCTTTTAATGTCCACTGTCATTAAAACCATTTTGTGATCGTTTAAGGTCGTTTCTTTGTAAAATATTCCATCAATAAAACATTCAAGATTTCTGGTACTTAAAAAATAGTCTGTTCTGGTTTGGCACATAAAATTCCCCACCAACTGTCTTCTTGAAAATTTCTTCTCTTTTCCATTTCTTTCCCGCCACACATCAATCATATTTTTCTCTTCAATCAATTACCTTAGTTCTTTTCTCCCCCCATCCGATTTAAAAACCATCCCGTTTGCCATATCCATTTTACTAAAAACAGTGTTAAAATCCCCTGCGATCACCACCTTCCCCCATTTTTCAATTACATCAGCTAAAACATTAAAGTACATTTTCTTTTCTTTTTCTTCATTAGGAGCGTGCACGTTCACTAAAATAAATTTGTCTTCTTCCATTTAAATTTCTATCACTATACATTTTCCTTTTTTATCATTATATATATGTTTTGTCTTGATACCTCTGTCTTTTCTTATTAAAACCGTCACTATTCCTCCCATTTTTTTCCTCTTCGTTATTGAAAAGTAATTCCCCTTCCCATCTTTTTTTAAAATCCTCCATAACATTCTCTTTCCAGTTTGTCTCTTGCAATAAAATCACATCTTCATTTCTACACAATTCCTTCACCTTTTCAAATTTAAAACCATTCATTCGGCACCATAAAATAAAATAGAAGCCATAAAATCCCCATTTTGTCAGTCCATGCCCTCCCCTTCCTTTACAGTCTCCCCACTGTCCTGTTTCTCCTCACATCCTTGTTTTAAAACTTTTCTTTTGGCTTTCTCTAAATTTGGTGTTACCTTAATTTTTCTTCTTCTTTTATTTGATATTCCCGTAGTGCCGCCGTCGTTGTTGATGTCAAGTCAAGTCACCTTTATTTATATAGCGCTTTTAACAATACAGATTGTGTCAAAGCACTTAACAGTATCAAATTGGAGGATAGAGTGTCAGTAATGTATAATAATAAGATTAAACACTCAATTTTCAGTTAAAGGCATTTCATTATTGAATTCAGAGATGTCATTGTCTAGCTCAGTTTAGTTTAAATAGTATCTATGAAATAAAATTGACGTTAATCGTAAAAAATTAAGTGTCCCCAACTGAGCAAGCCAGAGGCGACAGCGGCAAGGAACCAAAACTCCCTCTGTGACAGAATGGAGAAAAAAACCTTGGGAGAAACCAGGCTCAGTCGGGGGGCCAGTTTTCCTCTGGCCAGGATATTATTATTTATTTTTTTACTTATTGTTTTAATTAAATTTTAAATGTATAAATGTATTATATTTCTATTTTTATATTGTTGCAATTTCTAACAATAATAGTATTATGTAGTTAGGTATTTTATTATATTATAGTTATTTTGTTTAATTTTAAGTTTTATTGTATTTAAGTCGAGGCCTTCACTGGGGATATGTCCCCGGGGCTCATCCAGGTGTTCGGCCTCCGGCGACGGTCAGGGTCGCAGACATCATCTCCCGGCGCCACCTGATCCGGACACGGACTGAGAAACAGAATAATAAAGAAACAGACAAATATTAGCGTAGATGCCATTCTTCTTACGATGTAACGAGTACATCGTGTGTTATGAGGAGTGTTCCCGGTTCCGGTTGATCTAATTAATGCAGCCTAACAATCCTTTAACGGATTTGAATAATAGAAGTGTATTAGTGTGTTATGTGTAAGCCAGGTTAAAGAAATGTGTCTTTAATCTAGATTTAAACTGACAGAGTGTGTCTGCCTCCCGAACAGTGTTAGGTAGATTGTTCCAGAGTTTGGGCACTAAATAGGAAAAGGATCTGCCGCCCGCAGTCGATTTTGATATTCTAGGTATTATCAAATGGCCAGAGTTTTGAGAACGCAGCAGACGTGGAGGACTATAATGTGATAAGAGCTCGCTCAAGTACTGAGGAGCTAAGCCATTCAGGGCTTTATAAGTAATTAACAACATTTTAAAATCTATTCGATGTTTGATAGGGAGCCAGTGCAGTGTTGACAGAACCGGGCTAATATGGTCATACTTCCTGGTTCTAGCAAGGACTCTAGCTGCTGCATTTTGGACCAACTGTAGTTTATTGATCAAGCGTGCAGAACAACCACCCAGTAAAGCATTACAATAGTCTAACCTTGAGGTCATAAACGCATGAATTAGCATTTCTGCATTTGACGTTGAGACCATAGGTCGCAATTTAGATATGTTTTTGAGATGGAAAAACGCAGTTTTACAGATACTAGAAACATGGCTTTCAAATGAAAGATTGCTATCAAACAGCACACCTAGGTTCCTAACTGATGAAGAAGAATTGACAGAGCAGCCGTCAAGTGTTAGATAGTGTTCTAGGTTATTACATGTGGGGTTTTTAGGTCCGATAATTAACACCTCTATTTTTTCAGAATTTAGCAGTAAGAAGTTACTCGTCATCCAGTTTTTTATATCGACTATACATTCTGTTAGTTTCTCAATTTGGTGTGTTTCACTGGGCCGTGAAGAAATATAGAGCTGAGTATCATCAGCATAAAAGTGAAAGCTAACACCATGTCTCCTGATAATATCTCCCAAGGGTAACATGTAAAGCCTGAAAAGTAACGGCCCTAATACTGAGCCTTGAGGTACTCCATACTGCACTTGTGATCGATATGATACCTCTTCATTTACTGCTACGAACTGATGGCGGTCAGATAAGTACGATTTGAACCAAGCTAAGGCACTTCCACTAATGCCAACAAAGTTTTCTAGCCTATTCAAAAGAATGTTGTGGTCGATAGTGTCGAACGCAGCGCTAAGATCCAGTAGAACTAATAAAGAGATACAACCATGATCAGATGATAGAAGCAGGTCATTTGTAACTCTAATGAGAGCAGTCTCAGTACTATGATACGGTCTAAATCCTTACTGGAATTCCTCACAGATACCATTTTTCTCTAAGAAGAAATATAATTGTGAGGATACTACCTTTTCTAGTATCTTTGACAGAAAAGGGAGATTTGAGATCGGTCTGTAATTAACTAGATCTTTGGGGTCAAGTTGTGGTTTTTTAATGAAAGGCTTAATAACAGCCAATTTGAAGGTTTTGGGGACATATCCTAATGACAATGATGAATTAATAATAGCCAAAAGAGGATCTATGACTTCTGGAAGCAGCTCTTTTAGTAGTTTAGATGGAATAGGGTCTAACATACATGTTGTTGGTTTAGATGATTTAACAGGTTTATACAATTCTTCCTCTCCTATAATAGAGAATGAGTGGAATTGTTCCTCAGGGGATCTATAGTGCACTATCTGAGGCGATACTGTAGCTGACGGCTGCATGGTTACAATTTTATCTCTGATAGTATCGATCTTGGAAGTAAAGTAGTTCATAAAGTCATTACAGCTGTGCTCTTGAGAAATGCCAACACCTGTTGATGCTTTATTTTTCGTTAAATTAGTGACTGTATTGAATAAATACCGGGGGTTATGTTTGTTTTCTTCTAGAAGAGATGAAAAGTAATCAGATCTAGCCGTTTTTAATGCTTTTCTGTAGGATAGGGTACTTTCCCGCCAAGCTATACGAAATACCTCTAGTTTTGTTTTCTTCCAGCTGCGCTCAATTTTCTGGGCTGCTCTCTTTAGGGTGCGAGTGTGCTCATTATACCAAGGAGTCAAACTGTTTTCTTTGATCTTCCTTAAGCGTAAAGGAGCAACTGTATCTAAAGTGCTAGAAAAGAGAGAGTCCATAGTTTCTGTTACATCATCAAGTTTTTCTGCGCTGTTGGATATGCTGAGGAATTGAGATAAATCAGGAAGATTACTTACAAAGCAGTCTTTTGTGGTAGAAGTGATGATTCTACCATACTTGTAACAAGGAGTAGAATTTACAGTTTTAGCTATATGGAGTTTACACAAGACTAGATAATGATCTGAGATATCATCGCTTTGCTGCAGAATTTCAACACCACTAACATCAATTCCATGTGACAGTATTAAATCTAGAGTATGATTTCGACAATGAGTAGGTCCTGAAACATGTTGTCTAACCCCAATAGAGTTCAGAATGTCTATGAATGCTGATCCTAATGCATCTTTTTCATTATCGACATGGATATTAAAATCACCAACAATTAAGACTTTATCTGCAGCCAGTACTAACTCAGATAGAAAATCAGAAAATTCTTTAATAAAGTCTGTGTGGTGCCCTGGTGGCCTGTACACAGTAGCCAATACAAACATAACAGGAGATTTATCACTAACATGTGTTTCTCTAGATAATGTTATACGCAGCACCATAACTTCAAACGAGTTATACTTAAAGCCTGCCCTCTGAGAAATACTGAGAATATTACTATAAATTGTAGCAACACCTCCCCCTTTACCTTTTGGACGTGGCTCATTTTTATAGCAGTAATCTTGGGGGGTAGACTCATTTAAAGTAATGTATTCATCTGGTTTTAGCCATGTTTCTGTTAAACAAAGCATATCTAGCTTATGGTCAGTGATCATATCATTTACAAATAGTGCTTTTGTAGAAAGGGACCGGATTTTCAGTAAGCCAAGTTTTATCAATTGTTTCTCTGTATTGTAAACATTTTTTATTTGTTGAACATCAATTAAATTGTTACTATTACTTTGGTTTGGACGTTTTCTGTATTTTCTAGTACGGGGAACAGACACAGTCTCTATAGTGTGATATCTAGGTGAAGGAGTCTCTATGTGCTGAGAATTAACTGACTTCTGTGATGTGAGGCGGCTAGCAGACGGTCGGTTTATCCAGTCTGTCTGCTCCCTGACCTGGGCCCTAGTTAGTCAAATACGAACTCTAAGACTATATGCCATATTTCTAGAGAGAAGAGCGGCACCACCCCAGGAGGGATGAACACCATCTCTTTTCAACAGGTCAGGTCTGCCCCAAAAACTCTTCCAATTGTCTATGAAACTTACGTTATTCTGCGGGCACCACTTAGACATCCAGCCATTGAGTGACGACAGTCTGCTATGAATCTCATCGCCACGGTAAGCAGGGAGGGGACCAGAGCATATTACAGTGTCTGACATCGTACTTGCAAGTTCACACACCTCTTTAACATTATTTTTAGTGATCTCCGACTGGCGATGTCGAACATCATTAGCGCCGACGTGGATAACAATCTTACTGAATTTACGTTTAGCATTAGCCAGCACTTTTAAATTTGCCAAGATGTCAGGCGCTCTGGCTCCCGGTAAACATTGGACTATGGTGGCTGGTGTCTCTATTTTCACATTCCGTACAATAGAATCGCCAATTACTAGAGCACTTTCATCAGGTTTCTCAGTGGGTGCGTCACCGAGTGGGGAGAACCTGTTTGATGTTCTGATCGGAACGGAAGAGCGGTGTTTTGACCCATGACTATGCCGCCCTACAGTCACCCAGTTGCCCTGCTGCACGGGCACAACCGGAACCGAACAATGTACAGGAGTCCCTGAGCTAGTCGCATCCAAAGCAGTATCTACAGCCCTCACATTCTTACTATCCTCAACTAAAGTTTGGATGCGTGTCTCTAGTTCTAAAATCTTCTCTGTCAGCCTAACTATTTCCCTGCATTTATCACATGTGAATCCCTCGTCGCCGACAGAGAGAGATAAACTGTACATGTGGCATGAAGTGCAAACAACAAGAGAAGGAGAAGCCATTACTCACCTTGATTGATGAATGATACTTAACTTACCACTTACCACTGTTGTTTGATGAACTTGTGAAAAACTGAGCGAGAGAGAAATAAAAACGGAGCGAGAAAAAAGAAAACAATAATAGGCGCGAATAGAAACGTGAATGGAACCGCGAGTAACAAGCTAACCAGCTAACGCGCTATACGCGCGCTGCACTCGCGGTTTTAAAAGCAAACGATCAAATTAGTTAGATTAGTTTGATAGATAATACCAGAAATATGGTGGGAGTTAAGTTATATATTATCACTTTAAACAACAGAGAGTGAAAGTAAGGTAAAGATTCAATAAAAAAGCGGAGCTACAATTGCAAACCTCTCAGCAGCACAACAGACAGGAACAGACTGAAGCAATCGAGCAATCGAGTATTCACTGTCTTTGTCCATTCTCCCTTCCTCGCTGACCTGCTCCTGCTCCTCTGTCTTTTCCAATTCAGTTTGTAAAGCCTCAGTTATTTCCATCAGTGACCCTGTTTTTTCACTGTCCTGTTAATCCAGTCCTTTCACTTTCATCTTCAATGTCCGTGTTTGCAATATCCTCTCTTTGTGTTCCTCCCATGTTCTCGCGTTGCTTCTCTTCACTGTCTCCCTCATGCATCTGCCCGCTCTCCTACTCTTCCTCCTGTTGTTGGTCTCCGAACCAGCACTCGCACTTGTTCAACACGAGCCTGCAATCCAGGCACCTCACCGCATTACAGTCCGTCGCGAAGTGGACCCTTTCCTCACACTTAAAACATTTGAAATCTAGGCAGTCCTTCATCATGTGTTCAGGGCTCATACACAACCTACAGGTTCTCACCTGCTGGCTATGTATCACCCTAAAATACTGAGGACCCTCTTCCGTCTCCATTTTTGTGCTGTAGGGCAGAGAAGCCACCTCTTTCGGGAACCATACTCTCACGAATCTCGTTCCATCCTCTATGCGGGTGCCCGGGTAGAATCTCCATTTGATCTGGGAGATGGGAGTTACCCCCCATCTCTTCAGCTTTTGTAAAATCCCGTCGTCCTCCAGGTAAGCGGGCAGATGCTTGAAAGTGACAACAAAATCCTTATTATTCAACTTTTTTAATTTCACACGTCTTTCTTTTTATCATCAATCCATCTGCCGGTTTCTCAATATCTTCCTCTTTCTCCAATGTAATTTCATATTCTTTCATCATTTTTGGTCTTACCGCTAGTATACCCATCACTTCGATCTTGTCCGTCAATGCTTTTATAATGTCCTCCACTCTCCCGTCCTGTACCTCCGTCAAATCAATCACCACCATCGCTTCCTTAGCATAGATCCTTTTGCGTCTCTTTTCAGGGTAATCCTTTTCTCGTTGTCTTTTATCCAGTCCATTTTCCATTTGCCGCCTTGTCTCTCGTGTCAAATCCATGTCTGTAGCCATTAATCCGTCCATTTTAAAAAACACAAAACTGAAACGATCCCTCCCAAATAGCAAAGCAGTTGGGAGGACAATTAACAAAAATAACTCCAAAAACTAGAAACAAAATACTTATTTAGAAAAAGGAAAAAAAAAAAAAAGAAAAAAAAACAACGCAAAAAACAACAAAAGTTTGGGTGAGCCTTTCTCACCTCCCTATAGCCAACTCACTTCCTGTTTCTCACTAGCTCCCTCTAGCGACTTCCCTCTAGAAACAAGATAAAAAGCATCCAACATATTTTCAGATTTAAAATACATTATATATTTTCCATGTAAACTTCTGTTTTCCTTTTAAGCACAGTCCAAATATCCAGCACATTTTTTTCTTCTTTTTTAGCCACATTTCTTCTCCCCCATATTGCACTTTTCATTAACATTACCCACAGATTTATGAACTTTTTGTTTCGGCATTTCTTTTCCCAACCAAACATCACCACTCTGTTCCGTTCCATTACTTTTTCATCCCACTCCACAGTTAAGTCTTTAATCACACATTTACATTTCCTTAAAAAACTCTCCAATTCTTTACAATATAAAAACATATGTGAAATCCCTTCCTCCTTTTCTTGATACACTTTATACATAGCATTTTGTTCTAGACCTATTTTGTTTAAAATGGAATCAGTAAAAACAACTTTGTCTTATAAAATACTCCAAACATTCTCATTTTGTTTCCACACATCTTCCCCTCAAATTTCTCCATATGCACTCTTCTTTCAAGTCTTTGAATTTTTCCACCCAGTACTTATTTACAATCGGCTCTTTAAAAACACTATCTCTTTTTAACAGTACATTCTTTAAAGTCACACAAATTTTCCCCCAGTTTCACATAAATGTTTCTTTCTTTTGGCTCTTCTTCCATGCACTCTATTCTTTTAATCCACTCTTTTGGTATTACATTCTTTATGGCTTCGTATTTGTTTGTTATTTCTTGTTTACTGTATTCTTCTTTTGCCATTTCCATTGCATCTATGATATATTGTATCGGTAAAAACCCTTCTTTAAACTCATACAAAACATCTCTCACTCTCGTTATCCCCACTTCCATCCATTTTTTAAAAAAAACATTTCTTTCCCTTGTTTCAAAATTTTGTTATTTAGGAACAGAGGTTGATTTAAAATGATTTCTCTTCCATGTGGATCATACTCAATTTTCGTTAAAAATTTTCCCCAGGCACTAAAACTTTCTCTATAAAAACAAGGTAATCCTTCTGTAGGAAACTTTTTTCCTCTTCAAAGCAGAGACCAGGAGACGTTGGGATATCTTTCAAGCAGAAGTTTCTCTTTATTGAGAACTCGCTGTGCGTCGCTGCAGTCATCCAAGTCTGACTATAGCTCAACACAGTAGAGTTTATACCTTTCAAGGGGGAGGGTTACATAGAGGTGGAGACAATCTAAACAAACAGGATTCAGCCCGTTACCTGAATTTCCCAAGCCCTGATCTCATCAGCATAACAGTGTCATTCAAATGCATAGGTGCTAATCCAATCAGCCTGATAGTATCACCCATACCTTCACATTATCATAGAGACAAAGGCACAGCTGTGCCTTGAGCTTAGCATTCACCTTTAACTTGGGACTCTACTCAATGGTCAGGAAGTGCATAAAGACAAAAGGTTAATGTCACAGACACCTGGGCTGCCTGACTTGATCTTCTTAGAATGTCATCATCTTTACCTCAAAATGTAAAACAAAATGTACTATTACACTGGAAGCTAGATTTACCATTTTATAAATTTGTAATCCCACAGTCCCCCCTTTGAGAGTTCTAATAACTCACATAATAAACAAACAAATTTACAGTAAACCTCCATAAGTCCATTCTATAGCCTATGGTTGTTCACATAAGCCCCATCTTGCAGTCATGTAACTTGAAAAAATTACAGGCACATAAAACTTATTCTGTGTCTTTACCTAGATTTACTTTGGTGTAATAATTCTTTTCAGAATCATAACTGTTGATACATATACGACGAGGGATGTAACATGTCGTACAAACTACATGATGACACAGAAAAACATGTAGCATAAGAGTGAAAGTCCTGAAGTCCATGGCACCTGAATAGCTGTGACCTCTGCTTTCTGTAGTCCATTTCCCACGTAGATTCGCTCAGATGACTCTTTGTCCTAATGAAGCTTGTTCATGGATGTCTGAGGTGAAGCTTTACACCAGGGTGCCTGTTATGACGACATCATGGCATATACACATACCTGCAACACAAGAAAACAAAGAAACAGCAGAACAGCAGTATTCATTCATAGACTTCATCCTTTCATACGTCTCTTGATCGTATAGTGGTTTTGTTGACCTAGTCTTAAGTCATTTGACACCTATGGACCAGTGAGGTGAGGATAATCTATGGAAAAGGGAAAAACCTATTAGGGAAATCTTCACCGCAGGATTGGCCCCCGAGGCCTGTTGCACATCGGTTTTTTCCTGGGCTCCTCCTAGTCTGTCCCTGTATTTATTTGCAAACTTTATTGTGCAACTTCTTCATCCTCCAATGATACATCAGTCATAGCAAACATCATAACTCATAGAGGATGGGTAAGTGACTGGAGTGTTGTAGTATAACTTTTATGGCTGTGAGTGTACTTAACCAGAGTCCTCTAGTGGGAGGAAGTGATAGTCACTCCCTTTTGTTCTATTTACAAAGAATCTTTCATCTTTGTTGTAGATTACTGGGGTAATTAAGCACTCACAGCCCTAACAGTTAACACCTGAGCAAGCTGCTCCAACAGTTCGGTGAAGTGGGGAAGGGCTGCTTCAGAGTAGCAAGCAAACTAAGTAGGAGCTGAGTAAAGCTGTTAATTTCTCCTAGTGTCTTCTTGCTTTTCCTACACTCTTTCATCCAGTGTCCAGGCTTCCCACAGTAATGACAACTGCCCTCCCTCTTAGGACATTTACGTTTCTGTCGGTTCTCTGTGTTGACCTGAAAGGATGCTGCTGCAATCTTTACTCTGGTTTTAACATCATAGTCTCTTTCCCAAGTAGCTAACCTGTCCAAACTGTTTTGCAGGCTTTCAGTTGACCATGTGAGATCTAAGAATGGCAAAGCAGATCTGTACTCTGATAAAAGGCCATCAAACCATGTTCGAACTAGTGGTCCTTTATGATCCAATACCTTTTCTGGAGTGTCAGCTATTCCACTGTATGCTACAGCTGACTGACAAAACCTTTCAGTGTATTCATTTACGGTTTCATCCTTCTTCTGTACACAACTAGTGACCTTTGACCAGTCCACTTTTGGTCCAACAATGTTCTGTAACACTCTCAGAACTCCTTCTCTCAAATCATCTTTACTAGCTTGTTGAAACTCAGAATGATTTACAGCACTTTCAAAATGATTCAATTCGGATTCTGTCAACATCTGTGACATTAGCTGGGTAACTTCAGCTAGAGACATATCATAGAGTCGCATCTTTCTGGACAACTCTCTCCTAAACTCAGAAAAATTTCCATGTACCAATGGCAAACTCTCAGCAAGTCTTTCTATGGCCTCAGGACCAAGAGCTGTACGGACTGCTTGTAACTGGAGTATGGGGGTTGCAGATGGAACAGTTTCAACCCCTTCTACCCTACTCTGAGCCCCTTGTCTCGCTCCACATACTTCAACTGCATTTACATTTTTCTCCATCCTTCCAATATTGCAATTGTCCTCTTGTCCACACGAAGACTGTAAGTCAGAATAACTTTCAACTGACTGTTGGTTGTTTAAATCACTTTTGGTTGAGGCCTTGTTATGGCCCACCTTTTTAGTGAAACAAGACACTCGACTGTGCAGCTGTTTGTTTTGTTCTTTTAACTTAGCAATACACTGAGCTTGTTCTTGTGCTATCATTAAACTAAACTCTCTGTGGCAGCAGATAATGCCTTTTATATTTTTCTTCCGAATACATGCACCTAACACATTCTTGCATTCTTCAATTGTCCATACCTTTTCTGGATGAATACCAAATTTCTTTGTTAAATCCAGTCTAACTGACTCTGTCACAATAGAGTCCATGTGATCTCCAAACAATGATTTAAACTCACTGTCTGTCCATGAAGGGGTAGCTAGTCCACCTTTCTCAGTTGTTGGAATCAGCCTAGAATTCCTTCTAAACATGTTGTAATGTCTTTCTGACACAACAGGACACTTCTTACACCTCCCTGGCCAGCAGAGGATAACACTTGTTAACACATGCAAACTGTTAACTTTCCCTGGTAAAGCAGAGGATACACCAATAACCTCTCTGACAAAGTAGAGGATAAGCTAGTTAATACACATCATAATGTATTCAACCTTCTCTGGCAAAGCAGAGGATAACCAATACGTTAAAACACACTGTAACTGTTGCTAACCTTCCCTGACTGAACAGAGGATGAACTTTCTTCCCTGGCCAAACAGACGATAACTAGTCTGTTAACCTTCCCTGGCAAAGTAGAGGATAACACAAATTACTAGTATTTTACGCTAATCTTCCCTGCCGAAACAGAGGGTAACCAATTCTTCTCTGCTGAAACAGAGGGTAACAAATATTAACACGTAATGTTAATCTTCCCTGCCGAAACAGAGGCTAACCAATTCTTCCCTGCCGAAACAGAGGATAACAAATATTAGCACGTAATGCTAATCTTCCCTGCCTGAACAGAGGATAACCTTCATCTCTAAAAAGACATTTCAGAGGATAACTTAGTCAACCAAACCCTACAGCTGTCTGTTAACTCTTCTCTGACGGCGCAGAGGATAACAAATTTGTACTGGTCTTAAAGGTTCTTTTGGATAGAGTGGCACTCACCAACCCTTGGTTGTACAGAAAGATTCAGTCTGGAACAAAGTCAGATCTTTGTTGAACTTGAAGTTTCAATCTGGATTCAGGAGAGGAGCTCTATCCGGGTCACGGCACCAAAACTGTAGGAAACTTTTTTTCCTCGTCGAAGCAGAGACCAGGAGACGTTGGGATATCTTTCAAGCAGAAGTTTCTCTTTATTGAGAACTCGCTGTGCGTCACTGCAGTCATCCAAGTCTGACTATAGCTCAACACAGTAGAGTTTATACCTTTCAAGGGGGAGGGATACATAGAGGTGGAGACAATCTAAACAAACAGGAATCAGCCCGTTACCTAAATTTCCCAAGCCCTGATCTCATCAGCATAACAGTGTCATTCAAATGCATAGGTGCTAATCCAATCAGCCTGATAGTATCACCCATACCTTCACATTATCATAGAGACAAAGGCACAGCTGTGCCTTGAGCTTAGCATTCACCTTTAACTTGGGACTCTACTCAATGGTCAGGAAGTGCATAAAGACAAAAGGTTAATGTCACAGACACCTGGGCTGCCTGACTTGGTCTTCTTAGAATGTCATCATCTTTACCTCAAAATGTAAAACACAATGTACTATTACACTGGAAGCTAGATTTACCATTTTATAAATTTGTAATCCCACACTTCTGTCATCCAAATTTTTGTTTTCATCCATAGAATTCCATCCCTCATATTAAAATCCCCACATTTGTTTAAAAAGAATTCCATTGTTTTTTCCACTCAGTTTTGTTGTCTTGTTGCAGGTATTTTTTAACAATTTTCACTCTCAGAGCATTTTTTCGCTGTTCCACATCCATTAGCCCTAAGCCCCCCTTCTCCACCGCCCCTAAAATCGTGTTATGTGCAATCCTAGCTGGTTTCCCCTCCCAGAAAAAGTCAATAAAACATTTCTTCAACCTCTGTTCTGCCCATAACGGTATTTCAGAGACATATAAAACATACCAAAGTTTGGAAACCATTAAAACATTCAGTATTAAAACCTTCCCCTTCAAGTGTAAGTTTCTCAGTTTCCAAAAATTTAACCTTCTCTCTATATCCGTTATTAGTTCCTCCCACATTTCATCTCTCACTTTCCTCTCATTCCTCCCCATTAAGACTCCTAGAATCCTCATTTCTTCTACTTCCTTAAAATTAAAACAATCCATTAAAACCATAGCTTTTCCAAATCTCATATATACCGTTTTATCTTCATTTATTTTACTTCCAGACCCGCTACAATAATCTTTTACAACCTTCATAACTTCTTTAACACTCTTCTTTTCCTTGACAACTATCGTTGTATCATCAGCATATTGAAAAACTTTCCCCTCCGCCTTATTTCCCTCAATTTCTATCCCTCTTATTCCTTCGTTTTGTTTTATAGCCAGTCCCAAAGGTTCCGAAACAAGCGAAAATAATAACGCTGAGAGCGGACATCCCTGTCTTATTGACCGTGTTACTTTAAAACAGTCCGTTAAAAAAAATGTTACATTTAATCTTAGTTAGTGCACCCTTATATAAAATCTCAATCCATTTAATAAAATTCTCCCCAAAACCAAAACTCCTTAAAACCTCAAATAAATACCCGTGCTCGACCCTATCAAAAGCTTTCTCAAAATCCAGACTAATTATATATCCTTCTTCATTTTTTTCTTTCATGTACCATATAGTGTCCCTTATACCCATCGTTATATCGGCTATATCTCTCCCTTTTACCCCATATGCTTGATTTGTTGTAATTATACTTGGCATTACTTCTTTTAGCCGGTATGCTAAAACCTTCGCTAAAATCTTAAGATCCGTATTTAACATCGTTATTGGTCTGTAGTTTTTTAAATCTGGTTTTTCTCCTTTCCTTTTATATATCAGTTTCATTAACCCCATCCTTGTTCTTTCAAAAATTTCTTTAAAAACCTCATTTAAAATCTTTGTTAAAAAGTCTTTAAAACAAACATAAAATTCAGTTCCCAAACCATCTATTCCTGGACTTTCTCTTATTCAGTTGATTTATTGCTCTTTCAATCTCTTCTTCTCTAATTTCTTGGTCGCGTTCTTTTTTATCTTCCTCACTTACTTTTGCTTTTATCTGATCCAACAGTTTCTTTTTTTCCTTCTTTTCCACACCCCTTGCACTAAACAGATCCTCATAAAAATTCTTTATTTCTTTTAAAATCTTTTCATTCCCTTCTACAATTTCCCCATTTTTCCCTCTTATTTCTTTTATCATTTCAGCTTTCCCTCTCTTTTTTTCCAGATCAAAAAAGAACTTTGTCCATTTTTCTCCCTCCACCACATATTTTACTTTGCTTCTTAACCTCGCCCCCTCGTATTCTTTTTCTTCTATTTCCTTCAGTTTTCCCTCCATATCCTTTATCTTTTGTGTCTTTATTTTCTTTATTCAATTCCATTTCCAAACTTTCCTTTATTTCTCTTTCTTTGAATCTTTTGCATTTCCGCAAAAATACTGCAATACTCGATAGAGAATTTTTTTATTAAAAACTTTACAACTCCCACCATATGCTCTTATCCTCCTTATACATTTCATTTTCCTTTTCCTTTTCCACAATCTCTTTAACCTTCGAAACAATAATCGTCATTCTTTAAAATCTCTGTATTTAAAATCCATACTCCCGGTCCCCTTTGCATATTACTCCAATCTATTTTAAAACGTAAAAACTTATGATCACTAAAACTGGTTTCTTCATATCTTATTTTTTCAATAAAATTCCCCACATTTCTTGTACACAACACATAATCAATTCTTGTTTTACATATAAAATGCCCCACTATTTGCCTTCTTGAAAACTCCTTTTTTCCTCCATTAATTTCTCTCCACACATCTATTAAGTTATTTTCACTCATCAATTCCTTTAATTCTTTTCTCTCTGCATATGATTTTAAAACCATTCCTTCCGCCATATCTTGCTTGCTGAAAACAGTATTAAAATCCCCCATCATTATTATTTCTTTATATTTCTTCATAATACTCCTTAAAACATTAAAAAATTCTTTCTTTTCTTTCTCCTCTATTGGTGTATGTACATTCGCTAAAATCAGTTCACGTCCTTCACAATTTACTTCTACCAACATACATTTCCCCATCTTATCTTTATACACTACTTTGCTCACATTAAAAACATATTTTCTCATTAAAAATGCCACTCCTCTTCCAAGCCTTCCATCCCCATTGTTATATATAATATCCCCTTCCCATTTCTTTTTATAGTCCATCATCACACTCTCTTTCCAGTTTGTTTCTTGCAAAGCGATAACATCTTCTCCTTTACATTTTTCTTTCAGTCTTTCAAATTTTCTCATGTCCATCAATCCCCTTGCCTTAAAAGTAACACAACTTAAAACCATTAAAAGAAAGAAAAATAAAGATCCAAAAAACATTATTCTCCATCTTCTCCCTCCAGCCCTCTTAACACTTCATATCTGTTTACACTTTTGACTCGGCCCCTTGTCATTATCTTTTTTCTTGCATTTTCCACATTTGGTTTTACCTTTATAGTTCTCCTTCTTATTTTTCCTCTCCCCCCTCTGTCTTTTCCTGTGTTGTCCATCCTTGCTTCTTCTTCATTGTCCATTTCTTTGGTTTGATCTTCCATTCCTTGTCCATCTCTCTCAACTTCATCAAGAAAACTTTTAAAACTGTTCGTAATTTCCATTTCCATCCATTGAGTGTCCTGTTCTGTTGTTTGTTCCTTACCCTTATCATACTCTTTTTCTCCTTCTCCTTCCTCTCGGTTGCTCGTTCCTCCTTCTGTTTCCTTTTGTTGTAATCCTTCTTCCTCTTGTCCTTCATCAAATTCTCCTTCCTCTTCACTGTTTCCTTCATGCACCTGTCCGTCCACCCGATGTTCCATACCTCCTTCCTCTCCCTCCATCCAACAGTAACACTTATTTAAAATTTTTTGACACTCTGGGCATCTGACCGCATTGCAATCTCTTGCAAAATGTCCCCTTTCTTCGTACTTGTAGCACTTGAACTCAGGGCATTCTTTTAGCAGATGTTCCGGGCTCATGCACAGCCTACAGGTCTTCACCTAGTGGCTGTGCATCACCCTAAAGTACTGCGACCCTTCTGCTGTTTCAAGCTTAGTGCTGTAGGGCAACGATGCCACCTCCTTGGGGAACCTTACTTTTAGGAACCTTGTTCCATGTCAGTGCCCGGGTAGCATCTTCTTTTAATTTTTGATATGGGATTAACTCCCCATCCCTCCAATTTTCCAAGAATTTCTTCATTATCAAGGTAGACGGGCAGGTGCATGAAAGAAACAACATGATCTCTATTTTGCAGTTTTTTTATCTCACAGTTCACTCCTTTTATTAACAGTCCATCAGTCAATTCCTCACGTTTCTTCCTTTTCCGTTGTCAATTCAAATTCTTTTCCTTGCCTTGGTCTTAGCGCCAGAATTTTCCCATTTCCACATTTGTCCACCACTGTTTTAATAATATCCACAGCTCTCACCTCATTTACGTTCTCCACATTCACAATCACAGTCGCTTCCTTTAAGTATTTCCTTCCACCAAACTTGTCTCTTGCGTCTTGGTTTTTCCCGTGTCTTGCTCGTTGTCAATAATCCGGTCCAGTGTCATTTGCCATGCGTGCCTCCCCATCCAGTCCAGTGTCGTTTGCCATGCGTGCCTCCCCATCCAGTCCAGTGTCGTTTGCCATGCGTGCCTCCCCATCCAGTCCAGTGTCGTTTGCCATGCGTGTCTCTCCATCCAGTCCAGTGTCGTTTGCCATGCATGTCTCTCCATCCAGTCCAGTGTCGTTTGCCATGCGTGTCTCTCCATCCAGTCCAGTGTCGTTTGCCATGCGTATCTCTCCAGCCAGTCCAGTGTCATTTGCCATTAATCCATCCATTGTTTTGAAAAAAAAAAAAACACGAACAAAAAATAACCACCCTCCAGCCAGCAAGATGCTGCTGTTAGGTGGTTTTAAAACTAACAAAAATACACAAAAAAATTAAATAATATCCACAAAAACGTTACAAACAAAAATATAAATAAATCACAAAATGGAGGAGAGCCTTTCTCTCCCAACTGCAGCCAATCACTTCCTAGATTACTCGCTAGCTCCCTCTAGCGCTGCCAGGGTGGTATGGCCGTAAGCGAAAGCGGTTGCAAAGAGTCGGCTATTTAAAGATCAGCCACCCTAAAGGGCTGTGTATTAGATATGAACTGAAGAAAAGCCAAAAACTTACAGCACCTGGTATTCCCAGGCGGTCTCCCATCCAAGTACTAACCAGGCCCAACCCTGCTTAGCTTCCAAGATCAGACGAGATTAGGCGCTGTTGTTTTTTTTTTATATAAATATTTTCATTCCACAGTCAAGTCTTTGGACACATTTACTTGCTTTGCCTATACAAATACTTCTATGTCGTGTTTAAAAAGAATATTCTGTACTTCTGAAGAAAACATTTTCAAAAACATCTCTTTTACCTTCAGTCTCCAATAATTACACAATGTAAACATATAATCTTCCACCATGTGCTTATACAACATCCACACATCTATACAAACCGAGCTGTTTTTAACTATATTTCTTCTTTTCCATATAACTTTTTTCGCCAAAACAATTAACAAATTGATCATAGTTTTATTCTTACACTTTTCCCCAACTCCTAACATAAAAATTCTTTGCCAGTCCTGATCTTCTTTTCTTACCCCTAGCTCATTCACCATTTCTTTTAAAAATTTAAAAATTGATCTTAATTTCTCACACAGTAAAAACAAATGAAACAACCCTTCATCTTGATTTTTACACACCTTACATAATGCAGTTTGCTCTTTTTTTTATAATACACAACATCATTTCCGACCATATTACATTATGCCTTATAAAATAATCAAGACACTCCAAATTTGCGCTCACCAATACTCCACGCATATTTTTCCATATTTCTTCCTCTTTTAGACCATTAAAGTGTCTTAACCACATATCATTTGAATTTGTTTTTTTAAAAACCTCTTCCCTAAAAACCTTAGAAAACACATTTTAACATTTCCCAATCTTAGCTCCATCCATTTATCTTCTTTTGTGAAATACACTTCAATCTCTCCTTCTTTCTTTTCCCCTTTCTGTATTTCATTCAGCCATTCTTTAGGTATTGCACTTTTCAACTCTTCGTATTGTTTCTTATTACTTCTTAAATCATATTCTTCTTTAAACTCTTCCAACTCATCAATAATGGCTTGAACTGGTAAAAAACCTTCTCTTATCTCAAACAATACAGCTCTCACTCTTAAAATCCCAAACTGCCACCACTTTTGAAAAAATATTTTCTCCCATTATTCATACTATGCTTATTAAAAAACAGAGGTTGATTTAAAATGACTTCCCTTCCTTCTGGTTTAAAATCCACCTTTGAGAGTTAAAGACCCCAAGCTTTTAAAACTTCTCTGTAAAAATCAGGTACCCCTTTAATCATCCATTCTTTCATTTTCATCCATAAAACACTATCCCCCAAATTCACCTCCCCACATTTGTAAAAAAAAAAAAAATAAAAAAAAAAATACTTCATAGTTTCTTTCCATTCTCTTTTCTCTTCTTTATCTATGTATTTTTTCACCACTTTGATTCTCAAACTCTTTTTCTCTATTTCTACATCAGCTAGCCCCATCCCTCCTTTATTCGTCTGTCCAATCAAATTGTTATACGCAACGCTTGGGGGCTTTTTCTCCCAAACAATATCTAAAACACATCTTTTTATTCTCATTTCCACCCATCTTGGTATTGCACTCACAGTTAAAATATATCACATTTTGGATAACATTACAGCATTGAAGATTTTTAAGTTTGAAAGGGAAAATCCTTTCAAACTTAAAAATCTTCCCCTCCAAAAAACTAATCTCCTCTCCATTTCCCCCACCAGCTTTTCAAACATTCTTTCTCTTGCTCCTTTCTCATCTTTTCCTAAAGTCATACACAAAATTTTTGTTTCTTTCACCTCCTCAAAATTAAAATCCCCTACCAAATTTGATAACCTTCCAAACCTCATGTTGTCATGAATCCTGTCCATGCACTTCCATTCACTCACCACCAGAGGTCACTACTCCATCACATTGACTCTCACACCACACAGACTGTCACACATTACCCCGGACTTCATTTCCCAGCAGCCATTTCCCTAATCGCATGCTCACACCTGATACCCATCACACAATCACACACACTACTTAAAACATGGACTTCCTCAGTCAGAAGGCCGAGTATTGATCTGCGTTTAGCTCTCTTCAAGCGCTAGCTGCCTTACCGTGCCATTCCGTGTTTCTGTTCAGTTCCAGTATTGTCCTGCGTTTTTCACTCCCCTAGTGTTAGCTGCGATACGGAATCTGTTTCTTGTTTTCTAGTCTGTGTTCCCTGTATTTACCCCTGTCTCACCATTCGGACTCTGTTTGCCCCTGCTTGGATTATATCTGTGTACCTGGACTATCTCTCTGCCTTGCCCTTTGGATATTGTTCGCGCCTTGCCTGGATTATTGCTCACGTATCGGATTACCTCTCTCGTCTAGCCCTCTATATACCTGTTTGCCATTTGTTCGACCCTGCCTGTATTTGACCATATTTCACAATAAAAGCTTGCACTTGGATCCGCACGTCTCACGTCTCATCAGCCCCGTTACAAAATACTCGGCCACACGAGGATCCAGGGGCTTTTCTAAGGAACCCTGGCCAAGTATGGACCCATTCGACCAGCTGCTTGACCTGAGACAAGGGAATTCATCTATTGAGGAGTATGTCACTCAATTCTGTGAGTTATCTTATAGGGTACCCTTTGATGAGGTCATATTAAAAGACATTTTCCGTTACAGATTAAATGAGCCCATTAAGTCATTTTTACCTGAAGGGAAGTTTAATTGTAGTTTAAAGGACTTTATGGACTATGCTTTGCTGTGTGCTGACTCTTCGTTTACTGTGGGTGTCGCGGAAGAGGAACGCGACACCGCGTCTGTGACTGAGATGGCGGCCGTAGCAGAGCCTGTTCACAAAATGGCGGCCGTAGCAGAGCCCGTTCACAAAACGGCGGCCACAACGACGCTCCGTCATGTCACAGCTGTCATTCCTGAGCCAAGTCTCGTCCCAGTTGATCTTAAAGAGCCAAGTCAAGTTATGGATGATCTCCATGAATCCAGTCAAGTCACAGCTAATCTTTGTAAGTCCAGTCAAGTCACCGTTGATTGTCACAAGTCAAGTCATGTTACAGCTGATCGTCCAGAGTCACAGCACGTCACAGCTGATCGTCCAGAGTCACTTCACATCACAGCTGATCAGCCAGAGTCTTGTCACGTCCTGTCTGCCACACCCAGATATTCAAGGTCAGTCCTTCAGCATCCTAGTCTGGTATCCAGTGTGAGGGATGCACCACTGGTGTCTACACGTGCAGCTGGTATCCCCAAACCAGCTCACTTTAACCCTCCTGTCCATGAACTAATTCCGCTGTCCGAAGTGCTTCCCAGGATGGGAATTGCTTTGTTGCGTTTGGGCTGCGTACACCACCGCAGAACTGCACGAGGTGATGGCACCCGCTGCAGAACCTCCAGAAGCAGCAGGGCTCGCCTCAGCCCCTTGTATGATGGTGGCGCCCAGCAATGCTCTCTTAGCCTGTAGTGTTGCGGTCAAGGAGACCGTTACTGAACTCTTCCTGTGTCCTGAGTTTACCACTGTAGAACCTCCAGAGGTGGCGGCAACTGCTGCAGAACCTCCAGAGGTGTCAGTGGTATCCACTTGTGAATCCTCGTCCTGTCCTGTCACGGCTATGGAGGCCATCTGCGAATCCTGGTCCTGTCCTGTCACAGCTATGGAGGCCGTCTATGAACCCTCGTCCTGTCCTGTCACGGCTATGGAGGCCGTCTGCGAATCCTCGTCCTTTCCTGTCACAGCTATGGAGGCCGTCTATGAGCCCTCGTCCTGTCCTGTCACGGCTATGGGTGCCGTCTGTGAATCCTTGTCTTGCCCTGTCACGGCCACGGAGGCCGCTTTTGAACATTTGCCCTGCTCTGAACCGGCCGAGGAGGCTACCTCTGAACTCTTGCCCCGTTCTGAACCAGCCATTAGTGGCTGATTGTAAACAGTCTGTCCGTCTCATCTCAACTAATATGTCTGATTTTGAACTGTCTGTATTGCCTGTGTCTGTCAAGGAATCTAACTCTGAACTGTGTGTTCTGATCTCAGAAACTATAAATGCACCCCATATCTGTCCCGTTTACTCTATCACTGCCATGGAAGCCTTAAATGAACTTTCCGTATGCCCTGTTTACCTGGTCATTGCCAAAGAGACCATTAGTGAACAGTCTGTCTGTCCTCTTCCAGTCAATGAGTTTAATCCTGAGCTTTCTGTCTGTCCAGTTTCAACCAATGAATCTGAGTTTGCCTGTTCAGTTGTCACTAATGCTCCTGATTTTGAATGGTCTGCCTGTCCTGTTTCAATGACTGAGCCTGACTGTGAATTGTTTACCACTGCTTTTCTCACTGAAAAATCTACCTGTCCAGTCCCCGTCAATGAGTCTAATTTTGAACTGCTTGCCTGTCCAGTTTTGATTAGGGAGTTGACTTATGGATTGTCTGCCCGCTCAGTTATCACAAGGCAAAATATTGATGAACTTTTTGTGGCCTCTGACTCGGTCCTTGAGACCATATATGCTCTCTCTGTTTCTTATGTCTCAGTTTTTCCTAGGCTTCAGTCTCTGCTGTGTGTTCCTGATCCATCGTGGTACTCTCCTGTTCTGCCGGGGTGCTCTCCTGATCTGTCGTGGTATTCTCCTGTTCCGCCGTGGTGGGCTCCTGCTCCAGCTGCTCCGCCGTGGAGGTCTTCTGCCCTGTCTTCTCCGCACTGGTGGGCTTCTGCTCTGCCGTGGAGGTCTTCTGCTCCGTCTGCCCTGGTGGGCTCCTGACTCATCCATTGCGCCCTGGTGGGCTCCTGGTCGGTCTGCTCTGCCCTGGTGGGCCCATGCTCTGTCGGCCCTGTCCTGGCCTCTGGCTCCGCCCTGGCTCCCAGCTCTGTCGGCTTCACTCTGGTTTTCTACTCTGCCTCAGTCCCCAGTCTGTCCACTTCCACATGGACCTTGCTCTCCATCCCTCCCACTGTTCTGCCTCCGCTCCACCACCCTCCTGTATTATATTATCTGGGGAGCGTCTGGAAGCCGCTCCTTGGGGGGGGGCTCTGTCATGAATCCTGTCCATGCACTTCCGTTCACTCACCACCAGAGGTCACTACTCCATCACATTGACTCTCACACCACACAGACTGTCACACATTACCCCGGACTTCATTTCCCAGCAGCCATTTCCCTAATCACATGCTCACACCTGATACCCATCACACAATCACACACACTACTTAAGCCATGGACTTCCTCAGTCAGAAGGCTGAGTATTGATCTGCGTTTAGCTCTCTTCAAGCGCTAGCTGCCTTACCGTGCCATTCCGTGTTTCTGTTCAGTTCCAGTATTGTCCTGCGTTTTTCACTCCCCTAGTGTTAGCTGCGATACGGAATCTGTTTCTTGTTTTCTAGTCTGTGTTCCCTGTATTTACCCCTGTCTCACCATTCGGACTCTGTTTGCCCCTGCTTGGATTATATCTGTTTACCTGGACTATCTCTGTGCCTTGCCCTTTTGGATATTGTTCGCGCCTTGCCTGGATTATTGCTCACGTTTCGGATTACCTCTCTCGTCTAGCTCTCTATATACCTGTTTGCCATTTGTTCGACCCTGCCTGTATTTGACCATATTTCACAATAAAAGCTTGCACTTGGATCCGCACGTCTCACGTCTCATCAGCCCCGTTACACATGTACACTGTTTTTTTCTTCATTCACCTTTGCACCTGTACCTTTTACCATATCTCTCTAATTTTCTCATTAGAGAAACAAAGATTTTAGAAAAATACAAATCTCATCTATGTAGATCCATAATGAAATCACTTCCTTCACACTTTCTAAATCTTTTAAAATCAGTGTTGTCATCTGCATATTGAAATATCTTTTTCTCTTCTTTACCTTCTTCTATTTTAATACCTTGAATGCCTTTATCTTTTTTAATCATTAAACCTAAAGGTTCTGCTACCAAAGTGTACGGCTGTGCAGAGAGTGGGCATCCTTGCCTAACTGACCTTGTTATTCTAAAAGGTTCAGTTAAAAAACCATTACACTTCACTCTTGTCATTACATTATTATATAAAATTTTTATCCATTCATTAAAATTTTTCCAAAACCCAAAACGTTCTAAAATTGAAAATTAAAAGCCATGTTCTACCCTTTCGAAAGCCTTTTCAAAATCTAAATTAACAACATATCCATCCTTCTGCATATCACTTAAATAACTTATTATGTCTCTTATACCACTCATTATATCTGCAATGTCTCTCCCTCTTACAGCATACGCTTGATTAGTCACTATAATTTCGGGTAAAACTTTTTTTCATTCTGTTCACAAGAACTTTAGCAAGTATTTTCAAATCTGTATTTAATTCTTTCCACACCAGCTTTTTTAAAAAAAAGTTGAAGCCACCGCCAGCATTTTTGATGATTTTCACCTAAATTTGATGGCCCTCAGAATATTTATTGCTATGAATATAAGAACATATTATATATCAAAATAAAGAACCAAGCCTCTGCTTTTAAACAAACAAACAAACAAACAAACAAAAAAAATTTTATTCTATCTTCATGTGTTCAAGTTTTATCACCATTTGAATGCAGATAGGTTTCATCAGAAATACAACATTTTGGACAAAAAACTGAGAAAGATTTTTATCAAAGTAGTGCATTTTCAAGAAAAATACATTCAGATGTCATATTCTTTCACCTGTAAATAATTATATCAATAATTGAAATTGCATTCAGTAAACAGAACACACACACACACACACACACACACACAAACATATACATACGATTATACACACACACACACACACACACACACACAGGCTACATACATACATATGCATACAAATACTGTACACACACACATATATACACACTATATTGCCAAAACTATTGGGTCACCCCCTTCTAATGAACAGGTTTGACTACTTTAGTAATTTCCATGAGTACAAATCTTAATGTTTAAGCATATAATTATATTCTAGGGAATAGTGTGCTTCTAATTTTAAAGCAACAGTTTGGACAGGACCCTTTTCTATTCTAACATGACAATGCCTCTGTGTATAAGGCAAGGTTCAAAAAGAAATGATTGATTCAGTCAGTGTGGAAGAACTTGACTGGTCTGCAGAAAGCCAAGTCCTAATCCAAGCTGAACACCTCTGGTGTGACTTTAAATGCAGATCTTGAGCCAAAAACTCATCACCAAACAGCAATGACTTCCGAGCTTCCGAGATCAGACAAGATCGGGCGCTGCCAGGGTGGTATGGCCGTAAGCGAAATTAGCTTCAAAGAGTCGGATATTTAAAGATCAGCCAGCCTAAAGGCCTGCGTATATGATAAGTATGTTAGCCAGGACATGAAGAAAAGCCAAAAGCTTACAGCACCTGGCATTCCCAGGCAGTCTCCCATCCAAGTACTAACTAGGCCCGACCCTGCTTAGCTTCCGAGATCAGACGCTGCCAGGGTGGTATGGCCTTAAACAAAAGCAGTTGCAAAGAGTCAGCTATTTAAAGATCAGCCACCCTAAAGGGCTGTGTATTAGATATTAACTGAAGAAAAGCCAAAAGCTTACAGCACCTGGTATTCCCAGGAGGTCTCCCATCCAAGTAATAACCAGGCCCGACCCTGTTTAGCTTCCGAGATCAGACGCTGCCAGGGTGGTATGGCTGCAAGCAAAAGTCGTGGCAAAGAGTCGGCTATTTAAAGATCAACCACCCTAAAGGGCTGTGTATTAGATATGAACTGAAGAAAAGCCAAAAGCTTACAGCACCTGGTATTCCCAGGCAGTCTCCCACCCAAGTACTAACCAGGCCCTACCCTGCTTAGCTTCCGAGATCAGACAAGATCGGGCACTGCCAGGGTTGTATGCCCATAAGCGAAAGCAGCCACAAAGAGTCGGCTATTTAAAGATCAGCCACATCTAAAGGCCTGCGTATATGATAACTATGTTAGCCAGGATATGAATAAAAGCCAAAATCTTACAGCACCTGGTATTCCCCGGCGGTCTCCCATCCAAGTACTAACCAGGCCCGACCTTGCTTAGCTTCTGAGATCAGACGAGAGCGGGCCCTGCCTTTTTTTTTTTTTTTTTTTTTTTTTTTTTTTTTTAAATCAAATGTATCAAATCAATACAAATCATACACAAAGTATAGTATCATGGCCATCAACGCATTACATACAGGTGCATCTCAATAAATTAGAATGTCATGGAAAAGTTCATTTATTTCAATAATTCAACTCAAATTGTGAAACTCGTGTATTAAATAAATTCAGTGCACACAGACTGAAGTAGTTTAAGTCTTTGGTTCTTTTTATTGTGATTATTTTGGCTCACATTTAACAAAAAAACCCACCAATTCACTATCTCAACAAATCTGAATACTTCATAAGACAAATAAAAAAAAAAAACATTTTTAGTGAATTGTTGGCCTTCTGGAAAGTATGTTCATTTACTGTATATGTACTCAATACTTGGTAGGGGCTCCTTTTGCTTTAATTACTGCCTCAATTCGGCGTGGCATGGAGGTGATCAGTTTGTGGCACTGCTGAGGTGGTATGGAAGCCCAGGTTTCTTTGACAGTGGCCTTCAGCTCATCTGCATTATTTGGTCTCTTGTTTCTCATTTTCCTCTTGACAATATCCCACAGATTCTCTATGGGGTTCAGGTCTGATGAGTTTGCTGGCCAGTCAAGCACACCAACACCATGGTCATTTAACCAATTTTTGGATGCTTTTGGCAGTGTGGGCAGGTGCCAAATCCTGCTGGAAAATGAAATCAGCATCTTTAAAAAGCTGGTCAGCAGAAGTAATCATGAAGTGCTCCAAAATTCCTTGGTAAACGGGTGCAGTGACTTTGGTTTTCAAAAAACACAATGGACCAACACCAGCAGATGACATTGCACCCCAAATCATCACAGACTGTGGAAACTTAACACTGGACTTCAAGCAACTTGGGCTATGAGCTTCTCCACCCTTCCTACAGACTCTAGGACCTTGGTTTCCAAATGAAATACAAAACTTGCTCTCATCTGAAAAGAGGACTTTGGACCACTGGGCAACAGTCCAGTTCTTCTTCTCCTTAGCCCAGGTAAGACGCCGCTGATGTTGTCTGTGGTTCAGGAGTAGCTTAACAAGAGGAATACGACAACTGTAGCCAAATTCCTTGACACGTCTGTGTGTGGTGGTTCTTGATGCCTTGACCCCAGCCTCAGTCCATTCCTTGTGAAGTTCACCCAAATTCTTGAATCGATTTTGCTTGACAATCCTCATAAGGCTGCGGTTCTCTCGGTTGGTTGTGCATCTTTTTCTTCCACACTTTTTCCTTCCACTCAACTTTCTGTTAACATGCTTGGACACAGCACTCTGTGAACAGCCAGATTCTTTGGCAATGAATGTTTGTGGCTTACCCTCCTTGTGAAGGGTGTCAAAGATTGTCTTCTGGACAACTGTCAGATCAGCAGTCTTCCCCATGATTGTGTGATAGTGAACCAAACTGAGAGACCATTTTGAAGGCTCAGGAAACCTTTGCAGGTGTTTTGAGTTGATTAGCAGATTGGCATGTCACCATATTTTAATTTGTTGAGATAGTGAATTGGTGGGTTTTTGTTAAATGTGAGCCCAAATCATCACAATTAAAAGAACCAAAGACTTAAACTACTTCAGTCTGTGTGCATTGAATTTATTTAATACATGAGTTTCACAATTTGAGTTGAATTACTGAAATAAATGAACTTTTCCACGACATTCTAATTTGAGATGCACCTGTAAATACAAGATCCGTCAATCCCATCACCAAATGATTTTCATACATACATTCTTTCTATGTCTTATTTATCATGACATTTTGTTTTTGTCCTTTTAGGAATTTAAACTTAACCCTCCTTTGTCATCCACATATACAAGTCCACATCCATTAATGAAAGCTTTTTAAAAAAACATCTTTGCTCAGATATTTCCACATTAAATAAATATTCTTTCTCAACACAATTTTGAACATCACAGTAATATCCACTTTTTTCCCTTCAAAATATGCCAAATTCCTTCTCACCCAAATTGCATATCTTGCATGACTTAAAATATAATTACACAAATTAACCTTTATATCTTTATAGTTATCAATTTTTTTCAGTTTTTCATGAAAGACATCCAGCTCTTTACATTCAAAAAAGACATGCGTTAAAGTTTCTGTATCAGTCTTACATACATCACATTCTCTATTCACATTCTTATTAATTTGATGAATCACCACCTTTGTGTATATTCTATTATGTCTTAATTTAAAATCTAAGTTTTCACACTCCAGTCCATTATACTTCACACTTAAGTTCTTCCATATTGTCTTTACATGAAATCCTGGGAACAGTTTTGGCCACACAGCTTCTGAAGCAGGTAATTTAATTTCCTTTTTCACAAATATTTTATATATCGTTTTCGTCGTTATATCAGTCAGAAATTTCTTTTCACCATCTTTTTCCACAATAAACATTTCTGGCATTCCCCACTTCCCCAGTTTAACAGTCTCTCTCTCTCTCTCTCTCAGTCATTTGTACCAAATCCTGGGCAAGCTTGTTTTAATATTTTCACATACAGAATCCACTTTGATTTTTCAATTTCATCATCCCAGTCCACCACACAGTCATAAATAGCTCTATTTGGCAAAAAACCTCTCACATACTTATATGCCATATCCTTTACTTGTCTTACTCCCGCTTTCATGTACAGTCTATTATAAAACATTTTCCCTTTCATCCGTATCTTTGGATTCAGAAATATTGGCTGCTTATGCATTTGATTTATATTTTCACACTCATATCCCACATCCATTAAAAACTCAGCCCATGCACTAAATACTTCTTGATAAAATAAGGTTAGATTTTCAAACATTGGCTTCTTTAAGGCCATAAATACCCCTTCTTCTCTGCATCCACTACTTTTATCCAAAAAGTCTCTCATAAAACCTTTCCATCCATATTCCACTTTATCATATAAATACTTCTTCATTGTTTTCACTCTTATTGCTTTTCTTTTGACCTCTAAATCGATCAACTTTAAACCTCCTTCTGTGTAGTCTGCTATTAATGTATTTTTTTTTATATTTTAACCCCTTTCCTACCCCATAAAAAAAAAAAATATTCAGAACCTCTTTCATCTCATTTAACACCCAAACTGGCAAGTCAACTGCGCCCAAAACATAATTTCATTTAGTAAGCAGCAATGAATTAACAACTATTACTTTACCCCTTAATCTTAATTGTCTTAATTTCCAAAAACGTAATACTTGTTTTATTTTATTTAAAATCCCTGTCCATGTAGCATCTCTTGCTTCTTTTGCATTTACTCCTATAGTCCCTCCTAAAATCATTGTATATTCTTTTGTGACTTTAAAAGGAGTTTTATCACACCCGCTCATATCTACTTCTCCTATACTCATTATTTCTGATTATTCGATATTTATTTTTGCTCCTGATGCTTTTCTGTATGTTTCCAGATGTTTCATTATTCTTTTTATACTTTCCATATCTAATAGCATTCTCGCTGTATCCATACCTGGCCAGAGTCTTTTAGAAGAGCCGCTGGATCCTCGTGTGGCCGAGTGTTCTGTTACGGAGCCGACGAGACGAGAGACGTGCGGATCCATTTGCAAGGCTTTTATTAAACAGAGACGTGGTCACAACACAAGCAAGGTTCAGATAATGGCAAACAGGTATATCACAGGCAAGGCAAAGAGTCATCCAAAAGGGGCGTGAGTAAGTCGACAGCGAACAATATCCAAAGGGGCTTGACGAGAGGTAATCCGAAAAAACGTGAGCAATAATCCAGGCAAGGCACGAACAGAGTCCGAAACGGCAAGGCAAGGGTTAATCCAAACAGACGATAAATCCAGGGCAGGCTGCTGACAGACAAGACAAGATAAACCAGGCAAGGACCAGGAAACGAGAAAACAGGCAAGGCAAGACAAGACTATGATTACTAAACTGGCTCCGTAGAGTAGCTATCGCTTGGAGAGAGATATACGCTATGCAATACTCGGTGCTCATAATGAGGAAGTCCAGGGCTTATAAAGCATGTCTCACTGGTTACAGCTGTGGGTGCAATTAGTGCGGTGGATGATGGGGATTGTATTCCAGGGTATAGTGCAGCAGTCAGTGTAGTGTGAGAGTCATTATGATGGACGGGTGACCTCTGGTGGAGGGTGAATGGAAGGGCAGGCACAGGATTCGTAACAGTTGCCAGCGGATCAACTGATATTGAATACAGCATCGCAGACAGCGGACATCCCTGCCTCACTGATCTTTCTAGTGAAAAGGGATTGTTAACACACCATTTACTTTTACACAACTTTTTGCATTATTATATAGCAGATTTATCCACCTCAGAATCCTCTCCCCAAATCCAAATTTCCTCATTACTTGTTCCATAAAACAGTGCTATACCCTATCAAAGGCTTTATTTAGATCCATGCATAAAATCAACCCCCCTTCCCCATCTTTATCCATACTATCCACTACATCCCTTATTGTACATATTGTATTTATAATGTCTCTTCCTGGTATACTATATGGTTGATTTGGTGATATTATATTCTCCACTATTCCTTTTATCCTATTAGCTAAAACTTTTGTCAGAATTTTATAATCAGTGTTTAAAAGACTTAAAGGTCTGTAATTTTTCAAACTAAGTGGACTACCTTTATTCTTGTACAATATATTAATTACTCCCAAACCCACTGATTCTGGTATCTCCCTTCTCTCTTCCATACTCCTAAATAACCTAATCAATATTGGTGCTAAAATCTCTATGAATGTCTTATAAAACTCATGCGTTAAACCATCTGATCCTGGACGTTTATTCAGCTTTGTTTGTTTTATTGCTTCTTTTATTTCTTCGATAAATATGTCTCCTTCACATATATTTCTTTCTACATCAGTTAAACTAGCACTTACAGTATTTAAAACTTCATCCACACATTCTTGTTTTACATTTTCTTTCTTGAAGAGTCTCTTATAAAATGATTCTACTACTTCTATTATTTCTACATAATCTGTTACCTTTTCTCCTTCTTCATTTTCCAGCTCTGTAATATAATTTTTCCTCTGCTTTTTTTTTCTCAAGACTCAGAAAATACTTCGTTCACCTTTCCCCCTCCACCGCATACTGTGCTCTGCTCCTCACTATTGCACCCTCGCACTTTTCCTTTTCATACATCTCCATTTCTGCTTTTATCTGAAAGAAATGTTCTTTTGTATACTCAGGGTTATTTTCTATTTTCTCTGCTTCTTTCTCCAGCATACATAAAATTCCTCTGTTTTGAATATCTTATACTTCTTTTTTTTTTTTTTCTCTCTTTCATTATTTCCCACCACTCACACACATTCTCTTCGAATAATGGATTTTCCATTTCACACCTTATACATCTGTTAATACTTTTCCTGTAAGCTTCTTCCTTTAATAAAGATGAATTCAGACACCACTTTCCCCCACCTCTTGCTTCCATATTTACACCCATCTTTACTGTCATAGCAGCATGATCACTTACTCCAATAAACTTATATCTCACATTTTTCACATGATGTAATATTTCCTTTTTAACTAAACATAAATCTGTTCGACTTTGTTTCCCAGCATTTGCCTTCTTGAAAATTCTTTTTTAAATGGGTTCTCCTCTCTCCAGGCATCTACCATGTCTTCACTTTGCATTAATTTATTTAACATCATGTTTCATTTGTTTAACAAATAATTTTGTATTGTAGTGTCAGGGGCATCATGCACTCATTATTTTTGAAAATATCATGAAATATCTCGATTCTCAAATATGTGTAAGTAAATGCATTTTGCACCTTTATTGATTATGTTATTTGATCTATAATGGGCGATGGGCAAAGTAGCCTACTGTAATCTATTAACTACACATAAAAGCCTGTCTTTTTACTTAAGTACCAGATATGGGTGTCATGCCATAAAATACTTTTAATATGACTGACTTTGTATTTAATATAAATTTAATAAAAACATTGTAAGTTACTAATTAGCCTATAACACTTTCATTGTACAAGAAGAGAGCAAAGAACGTTTACAATATCCAAGAACATTTCACTTCAGTCCAGCCAGTTCAAGCACTCTCAAAAACGGTCATAATAATCTCTAAAGCTGTTTACACTGTGAAATTGATTTTTCTTACATTCGTACTACTTCACTTTGTTATTTCTGATGAGAGAATTAGAATTCAGTCAGCCAATGCGCGCGGTGACGAAACAGCTGTTTCAGAGATGACTCATCTGAACGCCTCTGATTGGCCCTTACATTCATAAGCTCAACAGAATCGTATGTGATTGGTTATAATGCGCAGTGCTTTAAAAACGTGCGTACCTCTGGCTCTGTGCCAGCCAGCGAACGCAGATTTGAATTTAGCAGCTGGTGATGTTTTTCTTTTTATATACATATAGTTAACAGGACAAACTGTGCATTTCACCCAAAATTGTTTGCTGTAATATGATTTCAAATTTAGGGGGGCCAAGCTTGTTGACAGGGGGGCACTGGCCAGGGGCAACCGCCCCTGTTCTAGACACATCAAGTCTTGTGCACCACACATTAAAATCTCCAACCACTATACAGTTGCCTGTACATAATGGCTTCATTTGCTTAAAAACTCATTTTCTTTCAATTTCTACATTAGGTGCATATAAATTAATTAATCAAAATAATTCATTGTAGAACATAAAATCTATTCCTAACAGTCTTCCTTTACCATCATAATATATTTGCTTTACATTACACATTCCTCCTCTTTTTATCAGAATCGCCACACCACAAGCCCTCTGATTTCCATGATTTACATAAATATCATCTTCCCATATGTTTTTTATATTAACTGTTATGTCCTTAGACCAATGTGTCTTTTGTAATTAAATTACATCTGTTTTAAGCTTTTGTAGCATTTGGACCAATCAGACACACATTTGTTCAATAGATTTAACAAATCAGTTATTCCTTAGATTAACAAACAGTCACAGACCCCTCACCCAACACCAGACTCGGTGCCTGCATGTCTGTGAACGAAGTCCAGGCCCCTGGTTACCATGGCAACCAGGAGACTTTTGCCAGTCCAGATAAACTTTACGACCTAATGGCATGTAGAGAGCTCTCCCTCTCCCTACCTTTTCCATAGGAAAGACACATAAGGCACATAAGAATGGACTCTTCTCTAATTAATTCATTGAAAAACCTTTCTTTGAATGAACACACACATCCTCAGGTCATTGTGTATATTGTTACTGTTCTTGTATATTGTCTTTTGTACTGTATCCTGTTTTATGCATACTTATGATAGATCACTAGTTAATATTACCCCATTTATACCATGTTTGATCTCTATCAATTCGTCTTCAGGTGATCTAATTGAGAGTGTATATTATATGTTGCTACCTATGGAACATATAAGTGTTCTAAGAATCTTTAATAGTTTGTATATCAACTTCCAATCCAACCCCATGCAAATTACCATGCTCAGAGACAAAGAGTCATCAAACCTTCCCTCCATAGGTTCAGGATTCCATTTGGCTCTTTCACACCCCAGAGGTGTGACCTCCAAAGGGTTTAAAAGACCTCACTTCAGTGACCCGCCTGGTTTTGTTTAGTTTTTAGTTTTTAGCTTTTAGTCTCTTCACTCGTCTCCCATCCCCTCTCCATCTTCTGGTTGCTAAATCCCAGGGCCAGCGCTAACGCATCTGGCAGGCCTCAGCACACCCAGTCTGCGGATCTTTTAGATTCTGAGATGAGGATGTGAGCTAGAACTCTTCTGGACCCTTAAGTTTTTGTGCCAGGCCTTACGTCCTTGACTTTCCATTCAACCAAGGACCCTCAGATATCAGCAGATCTCTTTCTTAGCTCTTTCTCACTGTCTACCTGGGAAGGAACTCCCAATCACCACCGAGCCAGAATAACATGTTTTGGAAGTCATCACTCTTCAACCTGGAAGAACGTAATCGCCAATCCAAAACCTTGAAACCATCAAGACTTTTCATCCGAGACCGCAATCTGGACACTCGTTCAACGACCAAAAGTTAAATGCAAGTATTGTACATTTAACTAAACGAAACAGAGGTTTAGTATAAGTTGTAGACCCCGTTATAAACGGCGCTGATGGTTATATTCAGGTGGTTAACTGACTGTTTTCATAGCTTCATTCTCTGGTTTCCTGATGGTTTCATCCATCTACTCTCATTTGCCCTTTCCCCATGTATGAGTGATTGTATGTTTGTTTGTTTGTATGTTTATTAGACTAGTTTGCATTAGTGTTTAGTTAATAAAGCTCTTGTGTACAAATTACATGAGTTTCTGATTCTGCCTTGCAAATAATTGTCCCTTTACGATTTTGATCCTTACTACATGCTCTAATGTATTAATACTTAGGAAAGTATTTTCTGTGGCCAAGAAAGTATCCTTTCTTAGAGTTGATATGAATTCATACTGAATGTTTGCTGGACAGACAGATCAGTTGATGGCAATTTAATTTTGCTACAGTTATTACTGTCAGCTGATATAAATAATCATAATCATAATTAATTTTAATTATTTATATACAATTCCCTTTTAATCTAATTTGCAACATGATATGGTGGAGAACGGTGGCAATCGTTTAAACATTATTTGCAAGCAGACTCAGTATCAAACTTGTGTGTTTGTCTCATAAATTTTATTAATGTCTTACACATGCAGTTTCGGATAAAATCAGATAGACTATAGCTTGAATGCACCTTACTACAAGCAGTGGAAGTTTATCAATGCTATAATACATGTTTAAATCGTACGATAAGGAACTAACCTGATATTAGTGAAGAAGTCCTCATTTCTGTTGTTAATAGAGCGTAAGCCTTCTCTGACGAAAAATCCCAGATTAACAGCCCGTATAGATCGTACCAGAATAAATTAATCTGATCTTGGGTGAAGAAATCCACATTTCAGCTTTAAATGTGTAAGTCTTCTCTGATGAAGGAAGCTCAGATTAGAAACCCACATAAATGAATAAATTAATCTGATTTTGGGCAAAGAGATCCCCATTTCAGTTTTAAATGTGTAAGTCTTCTCTGACGAGGAAATCTCAGATTAGCGGCACAAATTTATCTGCGTGGCGAAGAAATCCCACTTGCAGTGATATTAAAACTGGCCAACGCAGGAATCTTGCTACAGGATATTTAGTTAAATGGTGATTTGAGCGATATTCCTCATCTCCCTGAGTTAAGGCCTTCTTGTAACCTTCGCGTATCATTGTAGTCATTGAAGTGATGCAACTGAATAGCACATTAATGGTGTAATTCTAGCCTAGCTAGCTAGTAATTTGCCATGGTCTGTGAAGTGAATGTGCTGTTTTGATTTGCGAAAGAAGTTGTATGCGATATGTCATAACTGACTGCGCGTGAGTTCCCATGCATGTTTACAGCAGCGCAAATTCTGCTCCACTTGCGTGTGTTGTAAGATCGCATCGGTCTCTTAGCAACATCTGACCCCGGAAGTTGAGAGCAGCCTCTTCTGGTTCAATCTGATAACAGCACACACGTCACAGACCCTTGTGTAAACAAACAACTGAGTTTAGCCAAAGCTAACTCTCTTAGCTGCCACACAGGCATTTAATCTAAGCCCTTTACCTCAACTGTTAACTGTTAGCATCCGACTAACATTTAAGATACTTGTGAGCGTAAAGTGTAGCCACTCTTCTCTCTCTCTCTCTCTCTCTCTCTCTCCCTCACTCTTGGTTTCACTTCCTGTTTGTGCTATCACCTTTTGTTTAGATTCAGGTTGGCCCCTCCTCACATACGTTGGTTCTATTTGTGTTATTTTTATTTTGACTTTATTCTACCACTCTTTGATTTCATTTCATTCATTTACTTTTTAGCTTGAATGTATAGATTCAGCTAGTTGATTTGATTTGATAAGTTGATTTTAAATAAATCTGAGATTTAATTAGATCAATTTGTTGTTTTTTTTTTGTTTTTTTTTTTTGTTTGTTTTTTTTTTGTTTGTTTGTTTGTTTTATTATTCCTTTTAGTTTCCTAAAGCTATTAGGACATGTTCATTTTGCCTTTACCTTATTTTAGTTATTTGACCATCACCATCTTCCCTCGCGGTATAGGATTAGAGCAGTTCTCGCAACTGTTGTCCCCTTAAGGAGCTGTACAGGTTATTAGTAGCCTAATTCCTGTCTCTTCTTTTACCCTCCTTACACCAGGCCCCTGAGCAGATAGAAACACTTCCTATCGTTTCTGTTTATTTACCTTGAGGTGTTTGATGTTCCCTGCTAGCATAGCTAACCTAGTCTCCCTAGGTTTTATGACCCTGCTACATGCCTTTGAACAAGCGATAACTGCTTAGTCATTTCTCCTAGCTTAAACTAAATAAGGCAAGCCCTTCCTTCTCCCTCTGTCTCTTCCTGATTTTATTTCAGTTTTGTTTATTTGATACATTCATAGTAACCAAACCTGTGAACCATCAGTGCTTTGAGTAATAGTTTGACCACACATATAGCCCGGTCATTAGCTGACCACTGCTTACAGCCCCGTCAACAGAGTTACTCAAACCCTCTCCTAGTGTTCTTAGCACCCTACCTCACTAGCTACCCCTCACCAGCTAGTCACACCTTACACGGCCTAGCCTTTCCCCATACAGATAGCCTAACAGCTCTGTACGTACTTGCATTTGCCTTCTGCCTCTCTCTCTCTGGTCTTCCCCCAAGTGTGCCAGTGTGTCTCAGACATTCCACAGATATCCAGGCTGGCCAGCTCACCAGGACTAGCTGAAAACCCAGCAGAGCACGGTGATGGACATCCTTCAGCCCAAGGCAGCCAGCAACCTGCAATGGCAGAGAAAGGAACAGCGAGACTGTGACACAAGTGGACACTTGACACCCAGCCTGAACCACCAGGAGCTGGCTAGCATCATCTTTTCCTTGGCCCACACCCTCAAGGGCCTCAGTCAGGAGGTAAATGAACTGAACCTGCAAGTCACAGAGTTCTACAGGGAACTGACACCCGCTCAGCGAGAGAAGGCACAGAACGGATGCAAAGAACCTTACAGAATGGCACAACAGAAGGAAATCACTAGTCTTCAGGAGGCTCTAACAGCTGCTGAACACCAAGCACAGCTGGAAAAAGCCATCAGACAGGACTTTGGAAAGAGAACTGTTTCACACAAAGTCACTGTTAAAAACAGCGTATGTGGAACTTAATGAGAGCAACACCAGTGCTAAGGCCTTAGAAGGCCATCTGCATGCAGCCAGAGCTGAAGTCCAAACCCTGACTCAGCAATTCTTCAACCTTAAAGAGGAGCTTGACACGGTTCAAAGAGAACTGAAACAGTCTTACAAACTGTGCATGGACTCAAGTAAAGGACACCCTGCTGCACGTCACACAGCCAGCAGTGCAAGCCCCCTTATTCCTGTACACAGATATGAAGGGGGGAGCCAAAGCCTTCTGTTTGACATTTCACAAGTCAGCTTCCTGAAAACCCCTGCAGCTGCAGAAGGAAAGGGGTTTATTGAGGCGATCCCTGAAATAGCACATGGAGTGACACTCAAAGACCTCCACCGAATGGCCAGAAACATCCCTGCATTCACACCAGAACTTGCAGGAGAGAATGATGTTTACGCTTACTTAAGAGAGATTGACTTTCACCTGCAGTCTTGGACCAGTGTGAAACACCAAGATAGACTCTATCTGCTTTGGATCACCGCTAGCCCAGAAGTGTGACGCTTCCTTGCTCAACAGCCAGAATACATCCAATCGGACTACCAGCAACTTAAACAAGCTATCATAAAGGAATTCTCAGACCCAGAATTTGAACACAGACTGATCGCTGCCCTAGCCATCGAACAGGGCCGTCATGAAACTCCCCGTGATTACTACCACAGACTTCGACAAGCTTACTTCGGAATTCGCAGTGAACCTGGGATGGAGGAGGACACCAGCTTTAAGAACCTTTTCCTCCAAAACCTCCACCCCATTGTAAGTCACCATTTAGGCATTATGGCCTGCCACACAATGCCTGTTCAACAACTGCGTGACCTGACACAGAAGGCCTTTAACAAGCACAAGGCCTCTACCAAAGGTGTTTGTAAGACCCCACTGATTCTGAACTGCACATCCCAGAATCCAAAGCAGGCACCAGAAGGCACCCAGCTTTGCTACAATGCATGGCCCTTCTACAGAAAGCCACTAGCCAGCGGAGGACAGAGCCGTCACTGTGGCAACAGACCTAGGCCCCAGACCAACCACTGGCAGAGACCATGGAAAAGGCCATCCTCATCCTGCAAACACCACGGCATATCCAACGACAATCCACCACAACATCCTCCTTCACACCTTTCACAGAGGTGCCAAACGGACGCTGTACAAGGACAGCTGGACACGCCTACTTCTGAGTTACAGGAGCTGCTGACACTAGCAAAAGAGCTCCTTGAACAAAACTCAACTGAGGAGTACTGGGAAAGACAAACTTCTGACTCCTTGTCTGACGCAACACAGCAACGAGACAACTCCAAACACCAATCGGGTAAAGTCAAACGAAGCCAAGGTGAACTCAATGTCACAAATGAACTGAAATATGCTTGCAGACCACAAGGTGAACAGACAGGGGAAACACAACACAGAATTTCCCCTGACAAGCAGGCCCAGGCCCCCTTAGCAAAAAGGGGGTGGGGGTGGGGGACTGAGAGCCCACTGTTCACACTTCACCAGCCAGCAACTACAGGGAGGTGGGGCAGGGACCCTTCCAGAGGATCACTGCAGATGCACACACCGTGTGGCCCCACAGACCCCAACAAGCTGGCCAGAGACAATACAACTGTCACCTGCAAAATATGGACCTTTATACTTGAACACTGCCCAATGTGACCACACAAGACAGACTATCTGCTCTGGACCACTGCCCGCCTTGAGGCACCCAACATCCTGTACCAGCAGTCTGAACCTGTCAAAGTGGATTACAAAAACTACAAGAAGCCTGCTACAGCCAGCTCTGAATCTACGGCAGACAACAGAACAGGCCACAAGGGAGGAATGCTTCAACTCCAGAACCTTCCCTCCTCCCAAAATTCGCATCACATTGTGAGTCACCACCCAAGCGCCATGGCCTTCCCCCGCACAATGACCACCTGACATCTGCGGAACTCAGCCCATATGGCCTACAGAGAACACAGTGCTGCCTCCTTAGAGACTGTTAAAATCCTGCCTATCTCTGCACAGTACCCAGAACTGATTCTGGAGAGCACACGGGCCAGCAACAGAGATCTTGAAGACATTAAAGGAACTGATCCTGAGAGCGGCCTCACCGGCAGGATGAGCAGGATATATCAGTCTATCAGACTCCTTTTAACTACGAGTGGCATGAGAAACCAATAACCTATCAGAATGCCCTCCTACTCAGAGAAACGCCCAGATCTCGGCCAACAGTCTCTCACCGCAGAGAAATCCATCCTAACACACCAGATGGTCATGGCACCCAGACAGCACATCAGCAGACGGCTGACCACCCATGACAGGCCAAAATACACACACAGCCAACTCCCCTGCACCTGACCATCAGCTCCATGAGACTGTACACCCCTTGTACACAACACAAATGGACACAGGCTCTCTTTTCACCAACATAGACCTGCTGTATTGTTTTGGGCCCCAAAGGACTGGGCTCAAGTGCGGGAACGTTCACTTTTCCAGCCAGCCAAATCATCTGAAGGGCACTGCCAGGCCACAAAGATCAGGCCTGACATCTCAGCTGGATGTGAGAACTCAGTCTCAAGGTCAGACCAGCCCACGACCCAGACTCCTCCTGCCCTTACATCTTGAAAGGCACATCGCTGTGATAGATGCCTCATCAGAAAGTCAACACAGTTCCCAACCAGCAGGAACCACATAGCCATGATGGTGCCTGTCTCAAGCACCAGACAGAGCACTGAGCAACAAATCTGCACTGTCACCAGCAGAAACCCTCTTGACACGTCCCAGCTCTTCTCAGAGCTGAACAGTGTGGTTACATCTGAGACAGTAGAGATCGTGAGTATTCTACAGGAACTCGCTCAGAGGAGGCCCCGCAAAGGAGGCAAAATGAACAGTAAAGACTCCTTATAAGTTTGAGAACTGGAATGGATGACCGCCCAAAACGCCCGCCAGCTGAACCCTCACCCAGATCTCTGCTAACCAGTCACTGACCACAGAGCCAGCCATTCCATCACCTAACCCAGCCATTTCAGCTGATGGCTGCACATCCAGGATGATCCAACACGTTTCAGCAAACCGGTCACCACACAAACCCGGTACCAGGACTCCTGAGGAAGCCTTGTAAAGTGCAAGAACTTCCGGCCATATCATACCAGACGTTTACTCTGGTCAAAATATGAGACTGCAGTACCAGCATACACAAAAGGGGAACAGACAGCGACAGTGTGACACACAGACAGCGTGGCCAAACCCTCAACCACACACCTTCCAGGGAATGGAGGGAACCTGGCCCCACTCTGAGCCACACCCCCTTTTCTAAGAGACATCCTGCACCTGCCGACAACTGCCAGTGCCAAAGCTGCTCTTCACAAGAGGCAATGAGGCAGAGCTAATACCTGTCCCAGGCGTGCAACAACATCACAAGTGCATTGCATGGTGAGCTATGGTCTCAACCGAGACCCACCCACCTACCCATGACATGACAGTATGTCCCTGATGACCATACTGCGCCAAAGCTTGTGGTGCCACAGTGACTAAAAGGGAGGGGGAGGAGGGGTAATGTTAACCCCCTGGGGTCTGAGGTGATTTTGGGGCCCTTGAGATGTTTTGACATGCCCTGATATTTGTGCTTATTTCAGCTACTTAAAACATGCTATTGACCAACATGTAATTTGTTTGTATTCGGCACAAACTGTCCTACAATAATATGTGACCCTGATGGATGTACATGTTTGCATTTTTTAGAAAAAAAATATTATGCGTGGTTAGTAAGTTTTGGGGGAAAAAATGTACAGTCAGGTCCATAAATATTGGGACATCGACACAATTCTAACATTTTTGGCTCTATACACCACCACAATGGATTTCAAATGAAACGAACAAGATGTGCTTTAACTGCAGACTGTCAGCTTTAATTTGAGGGTATTTACATCCAAATCAGGTGAACGGTGTAGGAATTACAACAGTTTGCATATGTGCCTCCCACTTGTTAAGGGACCAAAAGTAATGGGACAATTGGCTTCTCAGCTGTTCCATGGCCAGGTGTGTGTTATTCCCTCATTATCCCAATTACAATGAGCAGATAAAAGGTCCAGAGTTCATTTCAAGTGTGCTATTTGCATTTGGAATCTGTTGCTGTCAACTGTCAAGATGAGATCCAAAGAGCTGTCACTATCAGTGAAGCAAGCCATCACTAGGCTGAAAAAACAAAACAAACCCATCAGAGAGATAGCAAAAACATTAGGCGTGGCCAAAACAACTGTTTGGAACATTCTTAAAAAGAAGGAATGCACCGGTGAGCTCAGCAATACCAAAAGACCCGGAAGACCACGGAAAACAACTGTGGTGGATGACCGAAGAATTCTTTCCCTGGTGAAGAAAACACCCTTCACAACAGTTGGCCAGATCAAGAACACTCTCCAGGAGGCAGGTGTATGTGTGTCAAAGTCAACAATCAAGAGAAGACTTCACCAGAGTGAATATAGAGGGTTCACCACAAGATGTAAACCATTGGTGAGCCTCAAAAACAGGAAGGCCAGATTAGAGTTTGCCAAACGACATCTAAAAAAGCCTTCACAGTTCTGGAACAACATCCTATGGACAGATGAGACCAAGATCAACTTGTACCAGAGTGATGGGAAGAGAAGAGTATGGAGAAGGAAAGGAACTGCTCATGATTCTAAGCATACCACCTCATCAGTGAAGCATGGTGGTGGTAGTGTCATGGCGTGGACATGTATGGCTGCCAGTGGAACTGGTTCTCTTGTATTTATTGATGATGTGACTGGTGACAAAAGCAGCAGGATGAATTCTGATGTGTTTCGAGCAATATTATCTGCTCATATTCAGCCAAATGCTTCAGAACTCATTGGACGGCGCTTCACAGTGCAGATGGACAATGACCCAAAGCATACTGCAAAAGCAACCAAAGAGTTTTTGAAGGGAAAGAAGTGGACTGTTATGCAATGGCCAAGTCAATCACCTGACCTGAATCCGATTGAGCATGCATTTCACTTGCTGAAGACAAAACCGAAGGGAAAATGCCCCAAGAACAAGCAGGAACTGAAGACGGTTGCAGTAGAGGCCTGGCAGAGCATCACCAGGGATGAAACCCAGCGTCTGGTGATGTCTATGCGTTCCAGACTTCAGGCTGTAATTGACTGCAAAGGATTTGCAACCAAGTATTAAAAAGTGAAAGTTTGATTTATGATTATTATTCTGTCCCATTACTTTTGGTCCCTTAATAAGTGGGAGGCACATATGCAAACTGTTGTAATTCCTACACCGTTCACCTGATTTGGATGTAAATACCCTCAAATTAAAGCTGACAGTCTGCAGTTAAAGCACATCTTGTTCGTTTCATTTGAAATCCATTGTGGTGGTGTATAGAGCCAAAAATGTTAGAATTGTGTCGATGTCCCAATATTTATGGACCTGACTGTAGCTGAAATAAGGCCATAAAACCCACACTAAATAGTTCTGAATAAGACTTTTGAGTAATTAGTCTTGTAGGCTAGAATATTTATTTCAAAATTATGTGAAAATCATTCTGCTTACTCATTCACAGAAAACAATATATTGATTTAAATTTTTAAAGACATGTTTTGTGATTGAAAGCCAATATGCGAGGGAGTGGCAATGGCCCTGAATATTAAGTGATTCTCACCTGAGAGACAAAGGGCCCTCCCCTTATGGCCCCTAATGGCCCATCAGTGTGACTGTGACTTTGAGGCAGGTAAGACAGAATGTGAGGAGACTGAAAAAATGGGTTGTTTAAATTATTTGTATTTTATTTACAACACAGTATAATCAAAACATACATAATGAAGGTCAAAGACACATTGTGCACACTGATCTAACCACAGAGATGTGAACAGACTTTGAGTCATTCCTGTAACAGATTCTGTCCAACAAGTGAAACAAGTAAATCATACCTGATATTTAAGTATGTTATTTAAGTGTTTCTGCTTCTTTCCATGGATTCAAGAAGAAAAAAAAAAACAATCAGTAGTCAAGGAGCTTGTTTTACCATAGAATATCAGTGTAGTTGAACATCTGATGTTGGTACAGCGTTCTCAGAGGAAAACAGTTTGAAGAAAGTCATCAGGATTCATCTGTGGTTCAGGTACCTGATTCAATAAAATACAAAAAACCAAAAAAAAAAAAAAAACTTTGTGAGCATGTTAATATCAGGAGCATCTGTAGGTTTTGTAGCCATAGACTCACGCATGCTTTGTATTATCATAAAAAAAGACATATCATATCTGAGAAACTAATTATTATTGTTTAGCATGTAATTAAAATCTATTTCTGAACAGAGTAGGCTATTAATAATAAACATGTTCTAAACATACTTAGACTCGTAGCATTGATCATGTTACAGTGTACACTCTTATTTCTTTTATTGTTTTATATAGAGCATGAAAACATCATTGCGCCGTAATAAATTTAAATACAATGAATTGCCTATCATATTCAAAATGTTTTACTCGAGTTCAAATATTGTAGTCAGGAATTATAGTTTGGGAAAAACCCAACTATGATTTTGTAGTCATATAGCCTAGTATGTATGATTTTATAGTAGCCTATGATATGATTCTGTAGCCATAGACTCACGTCTTACGTGGATATTTACATATGAACGGCGCGAGCTGCGAGGGGGCGGGATTGCATTAAAGATAATGAGTTAGACGGGAAAGACTGAACATCGTGTTGGTTTCATATGGATTACTTTATCAAAGAATATTTGTTTTCGATAAGACTTACTTCATTTAAAAGTAGACATTTCAACACTTCAAGCTTTCTATAGATATAACTCCCATGTCTGTGTGCTGAGTATTTGCTGAGTTACAGTTCATTTTAGTGACGCGTTTCTAAAAGCAGCACGCAGAGACGGCGAAGACAGACAGCACACCCTGTTTGTTTTCTTTATTTTCCAAAACCACAACATTTTGTTTTTATTGTGAGTGTACCCGAAAAAAAAAATAGATACTTCAAAGTTTCAATTGATGTATAACACTTATCTGTATGACCAAAATCGACGGAGTATTTTTAGTGTCTTTCACACTGATAAGAAAAAAAATGAGCTTGTCTCGCCAGCGAGACAGCCGACCCCAGGGGGTTAAATGGCCGACTCTTTGCGTTTGCTTTAGCTTCCGGCCATACCACCCTGGCGCGCTAGAGAGCTGATCAGGAAGTGAGTTGGCAGCAGCAGAGAGAGGAAGGCTCTCCCAAACTTTTCTGTGTTTTAAGCTCTGTGAAACATATTATCGGAGTCTTTGGACTTTGTGTGTCGCAGCTATGAGCAGTAACAGCTGCTCAGGATTGTATAAAATGAGCAATTTGCTCACAACGAACGGATCTACTGGGAATGAGACGGATACAATGAGGGACAAGGAACAAGATCATGGATTGGAGAATGGGCAACGTCGAATGCAAAGAAGAGGATCAGAGACAGGAGGAGACAGACAGTTGCATCAACAACAAAAGGAATATGCAAGAGAAGCGACAATGATTGCAAACGTGGCCGAGGTGGATGGAGGAAAAGCAGAAGATGTGATCAACGCTTTAATCGTGAAGGTGGGAGTTACTAAAATATTGGCGGTACGACCCATATTAAATAAGGAATTTGAAATAACTTTGCACCTGCCGGCTTACACGAGTGATGAAGAAATTATAAGTAAACTGAATGCGTGGGGTGTTTCGGTGGCATCAGGGATCAAAAGGAGATACTATCCGGGCACGAGTATGACAGATGGGACTCGTTATGTGAGGGTGAAATTTCCTAAGGACGTTGTATCACTCCCGTACAGCACGAGGTTCGAAACAGAGGAAGGGGCACAGTATTTCAGAATTATACATGATCGACAAGTAAAGATATGCAGGCTGTGCATGGGCCCTGGACATGTAATGAAGGATTGCTCTGAATTCAAGTGTCGTGACTGTGGAAAGTTGGGCCATTTCGCAAGAGAATGCAATGCAGTGAGATGTCCTAACTGTAGGAAAGTACTCATAAAATGTGAGTGTTGGATGGAATCTGACAATGTGCCAGAAAACCATGCAGAAACAGAAGAAGTACAAAATGTAGAGGAGCCAGAGGAGGAACAAACAGAATTAATGGAGAAAGAGGAAGGAGAACAAGCTGGAGAGGATGTGGGAAATGGTGTGGAAATAGAACAAGAAGGTGGGAGTCTGGGGATTAAAGAAGAGGAACAAGACCTATTAGAAAGTCAGGAAGAAGAGGAGGAGATGGAAGGAGAAAGAAGGAAGGACAATAAAAAAGACTGGGAAAAGGTGACAACAAGAAGAAGATGAATGTTAAAGGTAAAGCCTAACTTTGAAAAAGCTAAAAGAAGACATTTAATGAAAATGAAAATAAAAGAAAAAGAAATAAATAGAGGTGAAGGTAACCAAAACAGATTTGAGGTTTTATACGCAACCAATGATGAAACAGAATGAGAAGGATAATATGGACTACTTTATGTATTATGTTCTTATGCATTGCAGCAATTAATGTTCGTGGGTTATTAGATCATTGAAAATTTGACAAACTCAAAGAATATTGTAAAAGGGTAAATGTTTTAATGATTCAAGAGACGAATTGGAGAGATGAAGTAATGAATGATTATAAAAAGAAATGGAAAGGGAATGTTATATGTAACAATGGAGATGGGAGAAAAGGGAGAGGAGTAGCAATCTTAATCAAAAAGGGTGTGTGTGAGGATGTGCGAATGGTGTATAATGATGAAGAAGGGAAATTTTTAGCAGTGGAAATAGAAGACGGGCAAAAAGTTATTTTATGCAATGTAAATGCACCGGTTATAGAAAAGGAAAAAGTGGTATTTTTTTAAAAAACTGGAGACTGTTATGGAAAAATGGAAAGATTTTTTTTTTTAATAATTGGAGATTTTAATACTGTGTTTTGCAAGATGGATATCGCAAAAGGCATGATTTTTAAATCAGATATAGGGAGGAAGGAACTAAAGTGTATAATGGAAGAAAATGAGATGGTGGTTATATGGAGAGAAAGAAACAAAGGCATCAGAGAATTTTCAAGGCAACAAGTAGTTAAAAATTTTATGTGTGCAAGCAGAATAGATTTTATAATATATAAAAGGGTTTTCATGAAGGTGGTTGATAATATTTATTACAAAGAAACATAATTAAGTGATCATAAAATTGTATGGGCACAGGTTGATTTGAATGGAATGAAGAGAGGACCAGGATTATGGATTTTAAATACAGGTTTCTTAAAGGAAATTAGTTTTAAAGAAGGAATAGAAAAATTAAAAAAAGAAGAACAGAAAATGTACAAAGAATTGTACAAATTGTACAAAGAAGACAAAATAATATGGTGGGATAATGTTAAATATAGAATCAGGAAATATGCAGAGGATTTTAGCAAAATGGTGAAGAGGGCAAGGAATTTTAAAGAAAAGGAAATAAGGAAGGAATTAAAAGATATCTGGACTGAGGGAGGAGAAAATGGGCAAAAAATAATAATATTAGAAGAAAAACTTAAAAAAATAGAAGAAAGGAAATTTAGAGGGGAGATGTTAAGAAGTAAGGCAAAATACATAGTAGAAGGAGAAAATGCACAAAATTTTTCTTTAATTTGGAAAAAAAAGTAGACAGAGAAGGAATGATCAAAGAAATAAAAGGAGAAAATGGTAAGATAGTAAAAGAAACAGAAGATATTTTAAAAGAAATAACAGAATTTTATAAGAAGTTATTTAGTAAAGAAAAAATTGAAAGGACAGAAAAATTATTTTTAATAGGAAAAATAAGGAAAAAATTGGATTTAGATGATAAAAAAAATAAGTGATGAAGAGACAAGGAAAGAAGAAATAGAGAGTGCTATAATGCAATTGAATAATGGAAAGAGTCCCGGAAGAGATGGTTTACCAAGTGAGTTTTATAAATATTTTAAAGAAGTATTGACACCTATTTTAAAAGAAGTGTATGATGAGATTTTTAAAAGGGAAGAAACAAGTAATTTTATGGGGATTGGGGTTTATTAAATTAATATATAAAAAAAGAGGTGATAAGAATGATTTAAAAAATTACAGACCAATAACAATGCTAAATACAGATTTTGAAATTTTATCAAAGATTTTAGCAAACAGACTAAAGAAAATTTTACCTAACATAATTGAAACAAACCAGGCATATGCTATCAAAGGAAGAGATATTACAGATACAGTGAGTAGTATAAGAGATGTGGTTAGTTATATGTGGGAAGAAAGAAAAAGTGTATATGTTATAAGTTTAGATCTAGAAAAAGCATTCGACAGAGTAGAACGTGAATTTTTATTTGCAATTCTAAAAACGTTTGATTTTGGGAACAATTTTATAAAATGGTTGAAGATTATATATAAAGGGGCAAAGAGCCAAATAAAATGTAATGGGTTTTTAACAGATGCTTTTAGTGTTTTAAGGTCAATAAGACAAGGATTTCCTTTGTCAGCACAGTTATATAGTCTGGTTGCAGAATCTTTGGGTTTAGCAATAATGAAAGAAAAAGAAATCAGAGGAGTTGAATTAGGAGAAAATGAAGAATTACAAAAAAATATATCAATATGCAGACGACACAACATTAATAGTGAAGGATGCCAAAAGTGTTAAAAAAGCAATGGAAATATTAGAAAGGTACTGCAAAGGATCAGGGGCAAAAATTAACATACAGAAAATAGTGTATGTGAACATAGGGGAGGGGGAGAACATTCAAAATTTATTTCCTTTTAAAGAAGAAGAAAATTTATAGGTGTTAGGAGTGAGAATTGGAAAAAAAATGAAAGAGTGATGAGGGATCCAATGTGGGATGAAGTGATAGGGAAGATGGAGAGAGTTTTAAACTTTTGGAAACAGAGAGGGCTAACATTAAAAGGAAAGGTGTTAGTACTGAATGCCTTAATGTTAGCAAAAATGTGGTATGTTTTAGGAGTTACACCGATGCCAATGTGAATAAGTAAAAGGATAAAAGAATTCTAAACCATCAAAGATTGCATATGAAACAATAATAGGGGATGTTAAAGAAGGGGGTTGGGATTACAAGATCCAGAATTAAAGAAAAAGAGCTTTAGAGTTAAAACAGTGAGAAGGTTGTTAAATGAGGAACATTAGGCACAATGGAAAAAAGATTATGAAGATGTTTTTAAACAAATGTGGAAATATGAATATTGGATTGGATATTTTATGGATGAAACTGAAGCAAAACTTGATGATTAGAATCCCAGAGTCTTATATAGAAGTTTTGGAAGCATGGGGGGAATTCAAAATAAATGTTTGTATAAAGCCAGAGAGGAGAGAATTCTAAATCAACCATTGTTTTTAAATGATAATATTTTATACAAAGGGAAAGAATTGTATTTTAAACAATGGATTAATTCTGGTTTTAAGAGAGTGAAATATTTTATATGAGGTATAAGAAAGATTTTTTGCCATTTCAAGCCATTTTAGATGAGGTGAAAGAGGTTGAAGAGGATATAAATGTGAAAAGTTTAGAAAACCAAAATGAAAAGGTGAAAGAAACAATCCCTGAACAATGGATAAAGAAAATTGAGGAAGATAAGGGAAGTGAAGGGGAGAAAATGAAGGTGTTTATAAAAGAGAAAGAAGATGTTATTTTTAATCAATGGTTGGTGAAAGAGTTTTATGTGTATTTTAGGAACTTGTAGGGTTAACAAATTTTGGGGAAAAGTGTTCAGTGATTTTGATAAGAGAATGTTATGGAAAAATTTGAGGAAATGGTATATTTCTCTTTTATTATTTTTGAAAATGGATGGATTGCAAGGCAAGGAAGTGGACATGGCAGGAGAAAGACGAGCGCTAACGGACAAAGAAACAGATAAAAGACAACGAGATGGACAAGGACGAATGGAATATAACAAGCAGGTTTATTCTAAAGATGCTTCGGTGATTGTTGATATGGCGGAACAGAGAGATGCAAGAGCGGAGGACATCATCAAAGCGGTGAACGAAAGGATTGGAGGAGGGAAGATTGTAGCAGTCAGACCAAGGCAAGGAAAAGAATATGAAATTACATTGACAAACAGGGAGGCGTGCAATGGATTGGATGAAGGACTGATGATAAAAGGAAAACTGTGCGAGATTCGAAAACTGAAAACAAGGGAGTATGTGGTTTCTTTTATACATTTGCCAGCCTACATTGAGGACTCTGAAATTTTAGACAAATTAGAAAATTGGGGCGTAACACCAGCAGAAGACATCAGAAGGAGAATATATCCGGGCACAGACATCGCGGATGGTACAGGTTACCTAAGGGTGAAATTCCCTAAAGAAGTAGTGTCCCTGCCATATAGTACTAAATTTGACACAGAGGAGGGAACGCAGCATTTCCGGATAATGCATGATCAGCAGGTTAAAACCTGTCATTTGTGCATGAATCAGGGACATGTGTTCAAAGACTGTGTCCGGAATTCAAGTGTTTTCAGTGCGATGAGCAGGGACATTTTGCGAGGGATTGCAATGCAGTTAAGTCCCTGGATTGCAGAAAGGTGATGGTAAAATGTGAGTGTTGGATGGAGGATGAGGATGAAATTCCAAATATAGAGGCTTAGGATGTGGGAGGGCAAATGTTGAAAGAAACTGAATTGCAAAATGATGGAGAGAATGAGGAACAAGATGGAGTGAATAAAGAGGCTAATGTGGAAAATCAGGAGGACATGGAAGAGAAAGGACAGGAAGGAGAAATGGAGGAAGGAAAATGGGAGTCACTGGAAATAACACAAGGGACATTGGAGGAAATAGAGGAGCAAGGACTAAAAGACAAGGAGGAGGGAATGCAAGAGACATCTGAAGAGGAGAAAGGAATGGACAGAATGAGCTACAGAAAGGACAAAAGGGAGACATTAAGAAGAAGAACTCTTAAGGTAATACCAAATTTGGATGCAGCCAAGAAAAAGAGACTTTTAAGAAAAGAACAGAGTAAAGGGAAAAGTGTGTGTGAGAATAGATTGCAAGCGCTGATGGAAGAGGAGAAGGAGGAGGGAGATTTAGAGGACAATGTTTGGTTTTAAATCAAATCACTTTTTTATTGTCACATCATCTCGGCACGTGTGCCTTGGTGAGTGAAATTCTTGAGAGCGTGCTCCAGACAGTGCAGAAACAATTAACATATAGACAGTACCATTACATACTTCAGATGACAATGTGCAATATACACATACAGATATTCAGTACACACAGTGTACTATTAAACATACATACAGTTATCAATACACAATTATACACGTATGTACACATTCTACATTATGTACACATATATACACACAATAATATGCGAAGGTGCAGTAGATTATACGTAAGCTGGATACGCAAATGTCATGGGTGTGCATTGGATGGTATCCAGTGGCAGATAGATTGATGTATTAGTGCAGTGTGTACGTGTAGTCCAGTTTGAACTGTGTTGGAGTTAAAGTGCAGTGCGTGGCATATCGTAAAGTGGGAGTGTGCTGTGGGGTGTATTAGTTCTGACCGTTCATTAGCCTGATAGCCTGAGGGAAAAAGCTATCCCTCAGTCGGCTAGTCCGGGATCGGATGCTGCGGAGACGTCTACCTGAGGGCAGCAGAGAGAACAGTCTGTGGGACGGGTGGCTGGAGTCATTGATGATCCTCCGGGCTTTCCTTATACACCGCCTGGTGTAGATGTCCTGGAGGGAGGGAAGCTCACCTCCAACAATGTGGCGGGCAGTTCGCACAACCCTTTGCAGAGCTTTGCGGTTGCCAGCGGTGCTGTTTCCAAACCAGGCGGTGATGCAGCCGGTCAGGATGCTCTCCACAGTGCAGGTGTAGAATGATCTGAGGATGCTGGGGCTCATTCCAAACTTCCTCAGCCGTCTCAGGAAGAAGAGGCGTTGATGTGACTTCTTCAGCACTGCATCTGTGTGAGCGGACCATGTGAGATCCTCAGTGATGTGAACGCCGAGGAACTTAAAGCTGTTTACCCGCTCCACAGGTGTCTCGTCGATGGTGATGGGTGTGTGTTCTCTGCTCTGTCTCCTGAAATCCACCACCAGCTCCTTGGTCTTGTCGATGTTGAGTGAGAGGTGGTTCTCCTGACACCATTTAGTCAGGGTATTCACCTCCGCTCTGTAGGCCGTCTCATCGTTGTCAGTGATCAGGCCTATCACCGTTGTGTCGTCAGCAAATTTGACGATGACGTTGGAGCTGTGTGTGGCTGCACAGTCATGTGTGTACAGGGAGTACAGGAGTGGGCTGAGGACGCAGCCCTGAGGAGCACCAGTGTTGAGGGTCAGCAGAGATGAGGTTTTGTTGCCCATTCTGACCACCTGACTTCTGCCTGTCAGAAAGTCCAGGATCCAGTCGCACAGAGATCTGTTTAGTCCTAGAGTCTGGAGCTTCGCAACCAGTGTGGCAGGCACTATGGTATTGAATGCGGAGCTATAGTCCACGAATAGCATTCTCACATAGGTGTTCTTGTTTTCCAGGTGGGAGAGAGCAGTGTGCAGAGTGAAGGCAATAGCATCGTCTGTGGAACGGTTGCTGCGATATGCAAATTGCAGCGGGTCCAGTGAGGCAGGCAGCACAGAGCAGATGTAGTCTCTGATGAGTTTCTCAAAACACTTGCTGAAGATGGGTGTCAGAGCAACGGGCCTCCAGTCATTCAAGCATGTGATTTTATTTTTCTTTGGTATGGGCACAATAGTGGATTTTTTGAAGCATAAGGGAACCACAGACAGAGAGAGGGAGAGGTTGAAAATGTCTGTGAAAACCCCGGCTAGCTGGAATGCGCATGCTCGGAGCACACGGCCTGGAATGCCATCGGGACCCACAGCCTTGTGGATATTCACCCGTCTGAAGGATCGGGTTACATCCGCGACAGAATTATTTTATTTTTTTTAATTACTTATTAATTATGATGTATTTAAATATGGTATCATGGAATGCTAGAGGTTTACTGAATATGGATAAATTTGAAAAGATGCGGGGTCTTATGCAAAGAAGCTGATGTGATTGTATTACAAGAAACAAATTGGAAAAATGAAAGTGTTAAAAGGTTTCAAACAAAACGGGATGGTAATATATATGTGAATAATGGAGAAGAGAATGCAGGGAGTGGGGTAGCAATTTTAATAAAGAGAGGGGTATATGTGAAAAAGAACAAGTTATATTTGATGGGTAGGGAAAAGCATGGCTATAAAAATAGGAAAAGATGAAGATAATATAATAATTTATAATATACATGCACCAAATGAAGAAAAAGGGAAGGTTGAATTTTTTAAAAGTATGAATGATAAAATAAAAACATGGCAGCATGTTATATTAATAAGAGATTTTAATACTGTTTTTGTTTTTCAGAGTTAGATTTGGCAAGTAAAATGGCTTTTAAAGCTGAGAAGTTGTTACTGTATATTCTATTCTGCTGTGCCGTCTTACGGCGTGCTCAGCGTTTCATTCGGCGCACTGATGGAGGATCAGATGTCGATAGCAGCATCGGGGGATGGGCAATCGTCCTCTGAGGATGAAGATTCGGCGGGGCTGCCCCCCTCGGGTGTCGCGGCCGCCACCGAATCGGACCCAGAGTTGACGGCCGTGCTTTCCCAAGTCGCCGCGAGCATCGGGCTGGAGGCATGCACACCTCTCAGTCCCGAGTCCTCGCGGCGAGATGATTGGCTCCTCGGCACGGGCCATGGCTCGCAACCACGCTCTGCCCTGGTCCCTTTCTTCCCGGAAGTGCTCGAGGAGCTGATGAAGTTGTGGACGGCCCCTTTTTACGGCCAGAAGCGGCTCGTTTGTCTCCCCCATCCTCGCTATCCTCGATGGCGGGGCGGCTAGGGGGTACGTTGACATTCCCCAGCTGGAGAGTGCGGTTGCGGTGCACCTGTGTCTGTAAAACGCCGCCACTTGGCGGAATCGTCCTCGTCTCCCATCCAAAGCCTGTAAGCTGACGGCCGCTCTCGTGGCCAAAGCTTACAGCGCTGCGGGCCAAGCTGCCTCTGCACGGCATGCCATGGCTATCCTGCGAGTACACCAAGCCAAGGCAATAAAATGCACGAGGGTAGAACCAACTGTGCTCGGCGACTGACCGCGCCCAACAGGCGACGGAAGTCACAGCGCAGTCCCTCGGGAAGGCGATGTCCACACTTGTGGTCCAAGAGCACCATCTATGGTTCAGCCCTGCTGAGACGAGCGATGTCGACAAAGTGTGCTTTCTCGACACTCCCGTCTCCCAGGCTGGACTGTTCGGCGACACTAGACTCGGTGAATATGATGGCACGTCTCACTAATGAGCGTGCCCAGTCCGTGCTGAACTGCCTGAGTTCCTTCAGAGGCAGGACGGTGGTACCACTGAAACCCTTTTCAGAGGCTCCTGGGGCATATGGCATCCGTAGCCGCAGTCTCGCCACTCGGATTGCTTCATATGGGACCACTTCAGCACTGGTTACACTCCCGAGTACCGAGATGGTCATGGCGCCGTGGTACAGTTCGCGTGACCATCACGCCAACATGTTACTGCTCATGCAGCCCCTGGACGGACCTTGTCTTTCTACGGGTCGGGGTGCCCTTAGAACAAGTATCCGCATGTCGTTGTCACGATGGATGCTTCCAGTGCAGGCTGGTGCACTACATGCAACGGGCAGGCAGCCTCGGGGTTCTGGACAGGGCCTCGACTGTTTTGGCACATCAGCTGCCTCGAGTTGCTGGCAGTGCTACTAGCCTTGCGGCAGTCCGGCCGCTGCTGCTTGGCTAGCACGTGTTGGTCAGCATGGTCAACACTGCGACCGTTTCGTAGATCAACTGGCAGGGTTGTCTACGATCACATCGCATGTCGCAACTCGCCCGCCATATCCTCCTCTTCTGGAGTCAGACGTGGTGCAAGTCACTGAGCGCCATCCATATCCTGGGGGAGCTCAATCGTGCGGCCGAGGTGTTCTCACGACAAATAATTGTGATAATGGACGTAAGGGGATAGATGCCATTTTATTTTTGGAATATCTTTATTATATTGTTTTTGGAAAAGGGAGTTAGGTAAGTTATTATTGTATTGTATTTTATTTATTTTAATTTCGATTTAAGAAAGATAGAGGTTTATAAAGAGTTATTTTTGTTTGTTATTTTGGCCTTGTCTACCCCTGATGCTAAACCCTTACTTTTTTTGTTTTTTAAATAAAAGCTTGTTATCCTAGTTCTCTCTGGTATCGAGACTCTCCTTTCCCCTAGCGGTCGTAACAGAAATTGGGGGCTCGTCCTAAAAAGCGAAATTGATACCTCGTCTTTTATAGAGAATTTGTGAACTCGTCAAAAAAGAAAAAAGAAAAAAAAAAAAAATTAACGGAATTGGGAGCTCGTGTTTGTTGCGGCGTTGTGTTATTGCATTTTAGAAAAGAAGACTGATGAAATTTGCTTTGTATATTTTTGTTTGGCTAGTGGTTTTCAATTTAAGGGAATTCGAGTTGGAAAATTTTGCAATTCAACCTTCTGAACAATTAGAAATTTGTCGTAAGGATGTCTAATGTCTAAAAGCTCATTCTGAGGATGATTTATTTTAGATTGCTTATTTATATCAAATTAAAGTTCCTCGTGGTGCAGTGAAGCGAGAAACCAAGGAGGTGATTTATAAGCATTTGGTGGAAAATGGAGTTTTGTCGGAGGTGAGTGAAGCGGGTGTTGCAGATCAGTTGCCAGTTTCTGTGGGTGAGGGGCCGGAGTATCCCAAACCCGAGGAGATGGCTGGTATGGATCCCGTCGATCTCCCTTCTCCAACTAATCCTCGGTTGGCAATCAGACTAAAAGAGCTTGATCTAGAGTTAAGTAAGCAGCGGTACCAGAGTCAGCTGTTGCACGCACGCACGGTTGAAATCGAAACTCAACGAGCAATCAAGCTCAAGGAGTTGGAGCTTGAGCTCAGGAATAAATCACCTGGTCGACCCACAGCTGCTGATGCGCTCAGCGTGAGCATGCCAGCGCTGTTACCCATCAATGCTTCCACTCCGAGTCCTATTCCTGCACCTCGACGAAACCCACAAGTAAGTAAACCTGAATTTGATGTTAGTCGACAAATTTCACTCGTACCGCTGTTTCGAGAGAGCGAGGTAGATACTTATTTCACTGTGTTTGAGCGGATTGCTGCTATGTTAAAATGGCCACGGAATGTTTGGCCACTGTTGCTGCAATGCAAACTCGTAGGTAAAGCCCAAGAGGTCTGCTCAGCATTAACGCTTGAACAGAGCTTGAATTATGATGTGATGAAGAATGCTGTATTGCGTGCGTATGAGCTAGTCCCCGAAGCGTACCGACAAAAGTTTCGAAATTTTGTGAAAACTCCTAACCAAACGTTCATTGAATTCGCTAGAGACAAAGCAAATTTGTTTGATAGATGGTGTGCTGCAAACAAGGTAGACACGTTTCAGCAACTTAAAAAGTTAATACTGTTGGAGGAATTTAAGAATTGTCTGTCGGAGAAAATCGTTGTGTATTTAACCCTCTGGGGTCTGAGGTGATTTTGGGGCCCTTGAGATGTTTTGACATACTTATAACATTCTATTGACCAACATGTATTTTTTATTTTATTTATTTATTTTTTTTGTATTCAGCACAAACTGTGCTACAATAATATGTGACCCTGATGGATGTACATGTTTGCGTTTTTCAGAAAAAAAATATGCATGGTTAGTAAGTTTTGGGGAAAAAAATGTAGCTGAAATAAGGCCATAAAACCCACACTAAATAGTTCTGAATAAGACTTTTGAGTCAGACTTGTAGGCTAGAATATTTACTTCAGAATTAAGTGAAAATCATTCTGCTTACTCATTCACAGAAAACAATATATTGATTTAAATTTTTAAAGACATGTTTTGTGATTGAAAGCCAATATGTGAGGGAGTGGCAATGGCCCTGAATATTAAATGATTCTCACCTGAGAGACAAAGGGCCCGCCCCTAATGGCCCATCAGTGTGACTGTGACTTTGAGGCAGGTAAGAGGGAATGTGAGGAGATTGAAAAAAATGTTTTTTTTTAATTATTTGTATTCTATTTACAACACAGTATAATCAAAACATACATAAAGAAGGTCAAAGACACATTGTGCACACTGATCTAACCACAGAGATGTGAACAGACTTTGAGTCATTCCTGCAAAAGTTTCTGTCCAACAAGTGAAACAAGTAAATCATACCTGATATTTACGTGTTATTTAAGTGTTTCTGCTTCTTTCCATGGATTCAATAAGAAAAAACATAATCAGTAGTCAAGGAGCTTGTTTTACCATAGAATATCAGTGTAGTTGAACATCTGATGTTGGTACAGCGCTCTCAGAGGAAAACAGTTTGAAGAGACATCAGGATTCATCTGTGGTGCAGGTATTTGATTCAATAAAACACAAACAACCAAAAAAAAAAAAAAAAAACATTTGTGAGCATGTTAATATCAGGGGCATCTGTTGGTTTTGTAGCCATAGACTTATGCATGCTTTGTACTATCATTAAAAAAAGAAATTTTATATCTGAGAAACTAATTATTATTGTTTAGCATGTTATTAAAATCTATTTTTGAACAGAGTAGGCTATTAATAATAAACATGTTCTAATCATACTTAGCCTCGTAGCATTGATCATGTTTGTAACGGGGCTAACGAGACGTGAAACGTGCGGATCCATATGCAGGCTTTTATTCAAAGGCATAGTCAGAAGACAAGCAAGTTTCAGGCAATGGCAAACAGGTATAACACAGGCAAGACACAGAGTAGTCCTAGGGCAAGCGTGGGTCGATGAGCGGCGAACAGTATCCAACAGGGCAAGGCAGAGAGAGTAAATCCAGGTACACAGCAATAATCCAAACGAGGTGCAAACAGAGTCCGAACGGCAAGGCAAGGGTTAATCCAGGAAACACGGGCTAGAATCAAAACACGGGAAAACAGGCAAGCCAAGACTAAGACAACTAAGTGGGCTCCATAGAGTAGCTATCGCTAGAAGAGGGATATGTGCGTACAATACTCGGCCCGGAAGGGCATGTGAATGGCTGTTATATAGGCAGTGTGATTGGTTACAGGTGAGCATGTGATTAGGGTGAAATGTATTGTGGGAACTGAAGTCCAGTGTGAGTGTAATCGTCTGTGTAGTGTGAAAGTCAATATGATGGACGGGTGACCTCTGGTGGAGAGTGAACAGAAGGGCAGGCACAGGATTCGTAACATAGCCCCCCCCCCCCCCAAGGAGCGGCTTCCAGACGCTCCTATACAATCCAGGAGGGCGGTGGAGCAGAGGCGGAACAGGGGGAGGGACGGAGGGCCAGGTCCACGTGGAAGTGGAGAGGTCGGGGACCGAGGCAGAACAGGGCACCAAGGCAGAACAGGGCACCAAGGCAGAGCAGACGGGACTGGAGCCCACCAGGGCGGAGCAGATGGGACAGGAGCCCACCAGGGCGGAGTAGACGGAGCAGGAGCCCACCAGAGCGGAGCAGATGGAGCAGGAGCCCACCAGGGCAGAGCAGACGGAGCCGGAGCCCACCAGGGCAGCGCAGACAGAACTGGAGCCCACCAGGGCGGAGCAGACGGAGCAGGAGCCCACCAGGGCGAAGCAGACGGGACAGGAGCCCACCAGGGCGGAGCAGACGGGACAGGAGCCCACCAGGGCCAGACAGCAGACCACCACGGCGGAGCAGACAGACCTGAAGACCATGGCAGGGACTGGGACCTAGGGAACACAGAGACACAAGGAGGAGAAAGAACATGCACAGACACAAGAACCGAGATAGGAAACATGAAAAGTTCATAAATAGTTTCACTGGTGGCAACTGAACGGGCAGACAATGCAGTAAGTAAAGCTGGGTAGACAGACAGTTCACATACATTAGGGGAAACAGAGTAAGCAGACAGTTCATTAATGGTCTCTATGGCAGTGTCAGGGTTAACAGGACAGATATGGAGTGCATTATTAGTTTCGGGGCTCATGACAGACAGGTTTAAGGGTTCAAAGGCGGGTTTTAGGGTTGTAACAGACAAGGCTGAGCATTCCAAGGCAGCCTCTTCGGTAGGGTCGGGACAGGACAACAGTTCATAATTGGCCGCCATAGCCGTTACAGGGCAGGAAGAGAGTTCACAGAGGGCCTTCATAGCCGTTTCAGGGCAGGACGAGAGTTCACAGATGGCCTTCATAGCCGTGACAGGGCAGGGCGAGAGTTCACAGACGGCCTCCTTAGCCGTGACAGGACAGGGCAAGAGCTTACAGACGGCCTCCTTAGCCATGACAGGACAGGGCGAGAATTCACAGGTGGATACCACTGACACCTCCAGAGGTTCTGCAGCAGATACCGCCACCTCTGGAGGTTCTACAATGGTAAATTCCGGACACAGTGAGAGTTCAGTAACGATCATTTTGACCGCAACACAACAGGCTGAGAGTACATTGCTGGGCGCCACCATCATACAAGGAGCTGAAGCGAGTGCCACTACCCCAAGAGGTTCTGCAGCATCATCCACCACCTCTGGAGACATCACAGTGGACGTCGCTACCTCGGGCAGTTCTCTGGTGGAGTACGCAGCCCAAACGCAACATAACTCGATTCCCATCAGGGGAAGTGCTTCGGACAGGGGAATATGCGCAAGAACAGGAGGGTTATAGTGAGCTGGTTTGGAGATACCAGCTGTGCGTGCAGACACCAGCGGTACATCCCTCACACTAGACATCAGACTAGGATGCTGAAGGACTGACCTTGAATATCTGGGTGTGGCAGACAGGACGTGACAAGACTCTGACTGATCAGCTGTGATGTGAAGTGACTCTGGCTGATCAGCTGTGACGTGCTGTGACTCTGGACGATCAGCTGAGACGTGCTGTGACTCTGGACGATCAGCTGAGACGTGCTGTGACTCTGGACGATCAGCTGAGACGTGCTGTGACTCGTGACGATCAGCCGAGACGTGACTTGACTCTAGGAGATCAGCTGAGACGTGACGAGACTCTAGGAGATCAGCTAAGACGTGAAGTGACTCTGGATGATCAGCTGAGACGTGAAGCGACTCTGGATGATCAGCTGAGACGAGACTTGGCTCAGGAATGACAGCTGTGACATGACGGAGCATCTTGTGGCCGCCATTTTGTGAACGGGCTCTGCTACGGCCGCCATTTTGTGAACAGACTCTGCTGCGGCCGCCATCTCAGTCACAGACGCGGTGTCGCGTTCCTCTTCCGCGACACCCACAGTAAACGAAGAGTCAGCACACAGCAAAGCATAATCCATAAAGTCCTTTAAACTACAATTAAACTTCCCTTCAGGTAAAAATGACTTAATGGGCTCATTTAATCCGTAACGGAAAATGTCTTTTAATATGACCTCATCAAAGGGTACCCTATAAGATAACTCACAGAATTGAGTGACATACTCCTCAATAGATGAATTCCCTTGTCTCAGGCCGAGCAGCTGGTCGAATGGGTCCATACTTGGCCAGGGTTCCTTAGAAAAGCCGCTGGATCCTTGTGTGGCCGAGTATTCTGTAACGGGGCTAACGAGACGTGAAACGTGCGGATCCATATGCAGGCTTTTATTTAAAGGCATAGTCAGAAGACAAGCAAGGTTCAGGCAATGGCAAACAGGTATAACACAGGCAAGACACAGAGTAGTCCTAGGGCAAGCGTGGGTCGATGAGCGGCGAACAGTATCCAACAGGGCAAGGCAGAGAGAGTAAATCCAGGTACACAGCAATAATCCAAACGAGGTGCAAACAGAGTCCGAACGGCAAGGCAAGGGTTAATCCAGGAAACACGGGCTAGAATCAAAACACGGGAAAACAGGCAAGGCAAGACTAAGACAACTAAGTGGGCTCCGTAGAGTAGCCATCGTTAGAAAAGGGATATGTGCGTACAATACTCGGCCCGGAAGGGCATGTGAATGGCTGTTATATAGGCAGTGTGATTGGTTACAGGTGAGCATGTGATTAGGGTGAAATGTATTGTGGGAACTGAAGTCCAGTGTGAGTGTAATCGTCTGTGTAGTGTGAAAGTCAATATGATGGACGAGTGACCTCTGGTGGAGAGTGAACAGAAGGGCAGGCACAGGATTCGTAACAATGTTACAGTATACACTCATATTACTTTTATTGTTTTATATAGAGCATGAAAACATCATCGCGCCATAAGAAATTTAAATAAAATGAATTGCCTATCATATTCAAAATGTTTTACTCGATTTCAAACATTGTAGTCAGGAATTATAGTTTGGGAAAAACCCAAATATGATTTTGTAGTCATATAGCCTAGTATGTATGATTTTATAGTAGCCTATGATATGAGTCTGTAGCCATAGACTCACGCATGCTTTGTACTATAAAAGGATGTACTTTGTTCTATAAAAGGATATTTTATATCTGAAAAACTAATTATTTTTGTTTAGCACGCTATTAAAATCTATTTGTGAACAGAGTGTTAATAATAATCTTGGTCTAAACATTCTTAGATGCGTAGCATTCATCATGTTGTAGTTTGGGAACAACCCAACTCGTAAATCTGTTCAAGTTTATGTCACAATAACACGTTAACTAATGCAAAAAAGAAACATTACTTACTCATCAGATTGATCTCCTCTACTGGATGAAATCTTGTTCTTCTTTTGAGGGAAATCCAGCCTTCTTCTTGCAGAAACGAATAGTAGCCGCGATGAAGGATCTCCTCGCGCTTTGTTTATGTTGGCCGTTACATGCGCACGTGTCTCACGTGGACATTTACATATGAACGGCGCGAGCCGCGAGGGGGCGGGATTGCATTAAAGATAATGAGTTAGACGGGAAAGACTGAACATCGTGTTGGTTTCATACCGATTACTTTATCACAGATTATTTGTTTTCGATAAGACATACTTCATTTAAAAGTAAACACTTCAAGCTTTCTATAGATATAACTCCCGTGTCTGCGTGCTGAGTATTTGCTGAGTTACAGTTCATTTTAATGACGCGTTTCTAAAAGCAGCTCGCGGACACGGAGAAGATAGAGAGCACACCCTGTTTGTTTTCTTTATTTTCCAAAACCACAACATTTTGTTTTTTATTGTGAGTGTACCCGAAAAAAAAATAGGCACTTCAAAGTTTCAATTGATGTATAACACTTCTCTGTATGACCAAAATCGACGGAGTATTTTTAGTGTCTTTCACACTGATAAGAAAAAAAATGAGCTTGTCTCGCCGGCGAGATAAATGAGCAGAAAGTGTCTTCTCTTTCTGAAGCTGCAGTTTTTTCTGATGAATTTGTACTTACGCACAGAGTAGTATTTTCACCTGTAAGCGTAATGTTCCTAGTCGAGTGTGTACTTCTAAAGATACTGCTGTAATACATAAGAAAGTGGTAAGTGTAGACAGTAAGGAAAGGCATGAATGCTTTTATTGTCATGAGTTTGGGCACCTCATTGCAAATTGTCCCACTTTGAAGCGCAAAGCGGGTAGAAAGGAAAACCCTTCGAAAAGTGTCGCGTTGATTGAGAGGTCAGTTTTGTTACTCGAGCAAAACGAATCTAATTTCGTCGACTGAGTCAACTTTTGAACCATTCATTTATAATGGTATAGTTTCACTGACTGAAGCCAGTTCTGAGATGAAGCGCATTCGCATCCTCTGTGATACTGGCGCTGCCCAATCGTTTATCTTGCAAAGTGCGTTGCTATTTTCTGAACAGGCTAACTGTGGTTCCAGTGTGTTAGTTCAAGGAATTGATCTCACGGTAATTAAAGCTCCTTTGCATCAAGTGTTTCTGCGATCAGGAATTATTTCAGGGAATGTTAAATTGGCACTTTGTGCATAATTACCTGTTAACCCCCTGGGGTCTGAGGTGATTTTGGGGCCCTTGAGATGTTTTGACATGCCCTGATATTTGTGCTTATTTCAGCTACTTAAAACATACTATTGACCAACATGTAATTTGTTTGTATTCAGCACAAACTGTGCTACAATAATATCTGACCCTGATGGATGTACATGTTTGCATTTTTTAGAAAAAAAATATTATGCGTGGTTAGTAAGTTTTGGGGGAAAAAATGTAGCTGAAATAAGGCCATAAAACCCACACTAAATAGTTCTGAATAAGACTTTTGACTAATTAGTCTTGTAGGCTAGAATATTTACTTCAAAATTATGTGAAAATCATTCTGCTTACTCATTCACAGAAAACAATATATTGATTTAAATTTTTAAAGACATGTTTTGTGATTGAAAGCCAATATGCGAGGGAGTGGCAATGGCCCTGAATATTAAGTGATTCTCCCCTGAGAGACTGTCAAAAGTCAGGCCTCTGTGGCTCTCTCCGATCACCACCGGAGGGCACCATCACCCGAGTACTAACACTCTCATGGACTCCATTACCCACACACCCCGTACCTAGGCCTAATCACCGCCAGGTGTTTCCCATCAACCACTCAGTCACACCTGCACCTCATTTACAGACTGCATATAAGTCACTCACACCTTCAGTTCACCGCGAAGTCTTGTTTAACCCCGTCTGACATTTCTGAGCGTTTTTACCTTGCCTGCTATTCTGTGTATGATCCTGGACTGCCTTGACCATTGGAATTCTCTGACGCCTGCCCCTTTGTTTGTTGACGCTGATTCGGATTTGATTCTAGCCTGCCGCCTGCCCCGACCCAAGCCTGGTAAACGTTTACGATTCTGGTTCTCTGTGATATCCCAGATACTGTCTATCGACCTCTGCCTGTGTTCTGATACTGATCTTTAATAAACACTGCAAATGGATCCGACTGCCTCTGACTCCTCATTACAGAAGACTTCGCCACCCCAGGACCCAGCAGTGTTAAATCAGCTCTCCTCGGAGGTATCAGCCCAAGCCTCCATGCTAGCTGCACATCATCAACAGCTGCAGAAACTCACCTCACTCACTGAGGAATTAGTGAGGACACTGCAAACTCTCCACGTGGCAAGTTTGCCATCAAACCCCACGCCGCCCGCACCAGCGCCGGTACCAGCCACGCCCACAAGGATCCCCACTCCTCAAAACCCACGACTCTCGCTTCCCGACAAATACGATGGGTCCCCGGAAATATGTAAGGGCTTCCTTATGCAATGTTATCTCTATATCAACCAACAACCTCTCACTTTCCACACAGATGACAGCCAAGTCTCGTTTATCTGTTTACTGCTTACCGGCAGAGCATTGGAGTGGGCTACCGCGATGTGGGAGGGAAACCGCATGTCTTTTCCCTCTTATAACAACTTCCTTCGTCAGTTACGCGAGGTTTTCGAACACTCGGCCAGTGGAAAGGAAGTAGGAGAGGAGCTGCTTGCTCTACGTCAGGGTAACAGCACCGCGGCGGATTACACCCTTGCATTCCGTACTCTCACTGCTCAGACCGTTTGGGAGAATGACCCCCTTAAACTGCTCTACCGAAAAGGACTTAACAAGGAGCTTCAGTCCGAACTGGCCTGCCGTGACGAGGGGAGAACCCTAGAACAATTCATGGAGCTGACCATCCGCATTGATAATTTGATGCGATCACGACGCACTCGTCATTCAGGCCTACTTCAGCCCATCACCCAGAGACTCCCAGAACCAGAGCCCATGCAGGTCGGTGTCACCCGTCTGTCCGCTGAAGAGAGGGAGAGACGCATCCGTCAACACTTGTGTCTGTACTGCGGGGAATCGGGGCATCTGAGGGCTGCCTGTCTCGCTCGCCCAGCCCGGCGAGATTCCACTACGGTGAGTGCTGACAACCATCACAGTACTTCTTTTAGTATCCCCATCACTATTAGTAGTGACGTGGGAGGAATCGAGACCATAGCCATGATCGATTCGGGGGCAGCGGGGAATTTCATTGATATTTCATTTGCCAATTCTCATAACTTCTCTCTCATTCCATGTGAATCATGGGTAGCGGTGGCGGCGCTAGACGGACGACCGCTGGGCTCTGGGAGGATTAAATACCTGACTCCTGAATTACGTCTTCAAACCGGAGCTCTACATACTGAATCCATTAGACTGTTCGCCATTGAATCTCCTCAGAATCCTGTCATCCTGGGTTTACCGTGGCTGGAGAAACACAATCCCCACATCTCATGGTCGACACAGCAAATTCTCCAATGGTCAGAGTTTTGCCAGCATCACTGTCTGACTTCAAGCGCCAGATCAACTGCTCTCCCCGTGGAGGAAAAGCCCGAGTTCAAAGATCTCCCCGAACTACCCATCGAATACCAGGACCTGTCTGAAGCCTTCAGTAAACCCAAAGCCTCCGAACTTCCTCCGCATCGATCTAGCGACTGTGCCATTTACCTCATCCCAGGATCGACGCCCCCTAGAGGCAGAATCTTCCCACTTTCACAACCCGAGTCAATGAAGCAGTATATAGAGGAGGAATTGTCAAAAGGTTTTATTGTACCGTCGAAATCTCCAGCGTCAGCAGGGTTTTTCTTCGTCAAGAAGAAGGACGGAGGTCTCCGACCCTGCATTGATTATCGAGCACTCAACGACATCACCATCAAGTTTCGCTATCCGTTACCCCTAGTACCACCCACCCTAGAACAACTCCGCACAGCCAAGTACTTCACTAAACTTGACCTGCGCAGTGCTTACAACTTGATTCGGATCAGAGAGGGAGACGAGTGGAAGACCGCTTTCTCGACCACATCCGGGCACTATGAATATCGGGTTATGCCGTTCGGGCTTGCCAACAGTCCATCGGTGTTCCAGGCATTTATTAATGAGGTCTTCAGGGACATGCTGAACCAATTCGTCATCGTCTACATTGACGATATACTGATTTACTCTAACTCCCTTGAAACCCATGTTAAACAGGTCAGGGCAGTACTTCAGCGGCTCATCAAGCACCAACTGTACGCCAAGTTACAGAAATGTGAGTTCCACCAGACACAGATCTCGTTCTTGGGCTATATCATCAGCTCTGAGGGGGTTGCCATGGACGACAGTAAAGTGCAAGCGGTGCTCAATTGGCCTAAGCCCACAACTGTAAAGGAACTTCAGCGTTTCCTTGGATTTGCAAATTTTTATCGACGCTTCATCAGGAACTTCAGTGTGGTCGCAGCTCCTCTCACATCATTACTTCAAGGGGGTAAACAACGTCTTAATTGGACACATACCAGCGAGCAATCCTTCCAGCAGCTAAAGGAACGGTTCACATCAGCCCCCATCTTACATCATCCCGATCCAAACCTGGAATTTACAGTTGAAGTGGATGCTTCGAACACTGGAATCGGGGCAGTTCTTTCTCAGCGTCACGGTAATCCACCCAAACTATTCCCATGTGGTTGGAGGGGGCAAAATTACCATTCTGCGTATTGACAGATCATCGCAACCTCGAGTACATCAGGTCCGCCAAATGACTCAATCCCAGACAGGCGAGATGGTCCCTGTTCTTTTCCCGCTTTGACTTCAAAGTAACTTATCGACCCGGATCCAAGAATGGCAAGGCGGACGCCCTATCAAGACAGTTCGACCATCTTCCCACATCAAAGACGACCGAACCCATCCTGCCTCCCACACTCATTCTAGCACCTGTACAGTGGGATATTATGACGGAAATTTCTGAAGCCCTCATTAATGATCCAGCTCCGGCCGAATGCCCGCCTGATCGAACGTACATTCCCGTTGCTCTACGTCCCAGGGTCCTGCAGTGGGTCCACGAACTCCCCAGTGCCGGTCATCCAGGTATCAATGCTACCATTCAACTCGTCTCTAATCGCTTCTGGTGGGCAACTCTACAATCTGATGTAACACGGTTCATGCAGAAATGTAACACTTGCAACATCTCCAAATCATCCCATCATCGACCAGCAGGTCTTCTCCATCCCCTTCCTATTCCCCAACGACCTTGGTCCCATATCGCCAAAGACTTCGTAACAGATCTACCTAACTCCAACCATTTCACCACCATACTCACAGTGATCGACCGTTTCTCCAAAGCTTGTCGTCTAATTCCACTCACGAAACTACCCACAGCATTCGAGACGGCTGAAGCATTAATGCAACAGGTGTTCAGGTTTTATGGCCTTCCCGAGGACATTGTTTGCGATCGGGGCCCACAGTTCATGTCACGGGTATGGAAAACATTCTGCCAACACCTAAACATCAATGTCAGTCTCAGTTCAGGATAACCACCCTGAATCCAATGGCCAGGTCGAGAGACTGAACCAGGAACTCACCCGCTTCCTTCGCTCCTACTGTCACAACAACCAGAGTGATTGGAGCCGATATCTACTTTGGGCAGAGTACGCACAAAACTCACTCAAGAAACCTGCAACGGGACTCACTCCTTTTCAATGCATTCTTGGATTCCAGCCTCCACTATTCCCCTGGTCAGGAGAACCTTCAGAGCTTCCAGCTGTCAACGACTGGCTAAGAAGGAGTGAGGAGACATGGAACACAGCTCACGTACACCTACAACGGGCAGTTCGGAGAAGCAAGGACCAAGCTGACCGTCGCCGTAGAGCAGGACCAAGTTTTACCCCTGGCCAGTGGGTATGGCTATCAACCCGAGACCTTCGCCTCCGTCGTCCCTGCAAGAAACTCAATCCTGGGTACGTGGGTCCATTCAAAATCCTTAGACAAATTACCCCAGTTTCATATCGTTTGGCATTACCTGCAGATTACCGTATCTCACCCACCTTTCATGTTTCCTTGCTCAAGCCCCCCGGTGGTCCGAGAGGAGAGAGGGACCACGAGGAGGTCACCGTGGAGAGCACCCCTCCCATTGTCGTGGACGGCGAGGAGGCCTATCAAGTGCGAGAGGTCCTAGACTCACGACGCCGAGGCAGGGTCCTACAGTACCTCATAGACTGGGAGAGGTATGGTCCTGAGGAGCGTTCCTGGGTAAACTCCCAGGACATCTTGGATCCTAACCTAACCACCGAGTTTCATCGGGACCACCCTGACAGACCAGCACCAAGACCCCGTGGAAGACCTCGGCGTCCAGATCGTTCTCGCTTCGGGAGCCGCTCGCAGGGAGGGGGCTCTGTCACAAGTCAGGCCTCTGTGGCTCTCTCCGATCACCACCGGAGGGCACCATCACCCGAGTACTAACACTCTCATGGACTCCATTACCCACACACCCCGTACCTAGGCCTAATCACCGCCAGGTGTTTCCCATCAACCACTCAGTCACACCTGCACCTCATTTACAGACTGCAAATAAGTCACTCACACCTTCAGTTCACCGCAAAGTCTTGTTTAGCACCGTCTGACATTTGAGCGTTTTTACCTTGCCTGCTATTCTGTGTATGATACTGGACTGCCTTGACCTTTGGAATTCTCTGACGCCTGCCCCTTTGTTTGTTGACGCTGATTCGGATTTGATTCTAGCCTGCCGCCTGCCCCGACCCAAGCCTGGTAAACGTTTACGATTCTGGTTCTCTGTGATATCCCAGATACTGTCTATCGACCTCTGCCTGTGTTCTGATACTGATCTTTAATAAACACTGCAAATGGATCCGACTGCCTCTGACTCCTCATTACAGAGACAAAGGGCCCTCCCCTAATGGCCCCTAATGGCCCATCAGTGTGACTGTGACTTTGAGGCAGGTAAGACAGAATGTGAGGAGACTTAAAAAATGGGTTGTTTAAATTATTTGTATTTTATTTACAACACAGTATAATCAAAACATACATAATGAAGGTCAAAGACACATTGTGCACACTGACCACAGAGATGTGAACAGACTTTGAGTCATTCCTGCAACAGATTCTGTCCAACAAGTGAAACAAGTAAATCATACCTGATATTTACGTGTGTTATTTAAGTGTTTCTGCTTCTTTCCATGTATTCAAGAAGAAAAAAAACATAATCAGTAGTCAAGGAGCTTGTTTTACCATAGAATATCAGTGTAGCTGAACATCTGATGTTGGTACAGCGCTCTCAGAGGAAAACAGTTTGAAGAAAGTCATCAGGATTCATCTGTGGTTCAGGTACCTGATTCAATAAAATACAAACAACCAAAAAAAAAAAACACTTGTGAGCATGTTAATATCAGGAGCATCCGTTGGTTTTGTAGCCATAGACTCACGCATGCTTTGTATTATCATTAAAAAAGAAGACATTTTATATCTGAGAAACTAATTATTATTGTTTAGCATGTTATTAAAATCTATTTCTGAACAGAGTAGGCTATTAATAATAAACATGTTCTAAACATACTTAGACTCATAGCATTGATCATGTTACAGTGTACACTCATATTACTTTTATTGTTTTATATAGAGCATGAAAACATCATCGCGCTGTAATCAATTTAAATACAATGAATTGCCTTTCATATTCAAAATGTTTTACTCGATTTCAAACATTGTAGTCAGGAATTATAGTTTGGGAAAAACCCAACTATGATTTTGTTGTCATATAGCCTAGTATGTATGATTTTATAGTAGCCTATGATATGATTCTGTAGCCATAGACTCACACATGCTTTGTACTATAAAAAAGGATATTTTACATCTGAGAAACTAATTATTATTGTTTAGCATGTTATTAAAATCTATTTGTGAACAGAGTATTAATAATAAACATGGTCTAAACATTCTTGGATGCCTAGCATTCATCATGTTGTAGTTTGGGAACAACCTAACTAGTAAATGTGTTCTTGTTTATGTCACAATAACACGTTAACTAATGCAAAAAAGAAACATTACTTACTCATCAGATTGATCTCCTCTACTCGATGAAATCTTGTTCTTCTTTTGAGGGAAATCCAGCCTTTACTCAGCGCGTCTTCTTGCAGAAACGGACAGTAGCCGCGATGAACGAACTCCTCGCGCTTTGTTTATGTTGGGCATTTCCATGCGCACGTGTCTCACGTGGATATTTACATATGAACGGCGCGAGCCGCGAGGGGGCGGGATTGCATTAAAGATAATGAGTTAGATGGGAAAGACTGAACATCGTGTTGGTTTCATACGGATTACTTTATCACAGAATATTTGTTTTCGATAAGACTTCATTTAAAAGTAGACACTTCAAGCTTTCTATAGATATAACTCCCATGTCTCCGTGTTGAGATTTCGCCGAGTTACAGTTCATTTTAGTGACGCGTTTCTAAAAGCAGCTCGCGGAGACGGCGACGACAGAGAGCGCACCCTGTTTGTTTTCTTTATTTTCCAAAACCACAACATTTTGTTTTTATTGTGAGTGTACCCGAAAAAAAAATAGATACTTCAAAGTTTCAATTGATGTATAACACTTATCTGTATGACCAAAATCGACGGAGTATTTTTAGTGTCTTTCACACTGATAAGAAAAAAAATGAGCCTGTCTCGCCGGCGAGACGGCCGACCTCAGGGGTTAATGCATGCCCACAGTGCACCATGTGCTGGACACCACAGTACCAGAGACACTTATGAGACACTACAACAACAAATGGCATACGGGGCTGGCATACAGCAAGATGTGGCGGAATGTGTCAGAGCATGTCAGGTTGCTGTCAATTCCAAACAGCAAACCTGAACCACAAAGCCCTACGACAACACACTCCACTTTGGGTTTGCAATCACTGTAATGACACTTAGCTGTCTCACCACGTATGGGCCTATAACACCATACAGATCTGTGTCAGTCCTCATTTTCCAGTCTGCCAGCGTGTCACAGACTGCAAACCCCACTGCCCAAGGAGGAGATGTGAACACCTGGCTAAGAGGCATTACAGATAGCCTCACCAACAAGACCACCTGAAAAGGAATTAGAGCCAAGAAAAGCGGAGCCCTCATCAGCATCACCACCGCTGAGCAGAATCCCCTATCCAAGAATTGCTACACGATGGAAGAATTGAATAGCCGCAAACCAAAGCATCGCCAGCCTTCACCACAGAACTCTTCCCTTCTAACAAAAGAAGAAAGACCATCCATGCAGACCCCGTAACTGCACAGGAGACGACACTCAAAGACCTTGACAAACTGGCTAAAACATCACCCAGTTTGACTGAACGCTAAAGAAGGCCAAGGTATCCAGAAGTGGAAGCTCACGCAACTGACAGAGACAGGTTATACCTCCTCAGACCCTCATCCAGTCCCGAGAGTCAATGTGGTGCAAAGGTCCATGAACAGGTGCACGGCTGCACTTCCTCTGACCTTCAAATGCAACCACCGGAGTAGAGGGACCCAGGCGGAGACAATGCTGAACCTGACCAAGGTTCACACCCAAGTTGAGGATCCAAAGGCTCAGGAAAATTAGAAACCACCTGTCATCTGTCCTCTCTGATCCACCTGCCATCATACCATCAGGATCCACCTGTCATCCGTCCTTCATGATCCACCTACCAACTCACTTCAGGACGACAGGTGACACTGCCTCTACACCTGCTGCACAAGCTCGAGGACCCGCATCTTGCTACAGCTTACATCACCACAACCACTCCTGGAGACAACCAACAGCCTGAGAGCTACCACTGTCTCCCAGCTATGAGTGGCAGGTGCGTGTCTGATCATTCTGCATCTTTAACATCGCACGCTGTTGTCTATTAGACAGACAACAATGTACGAAAGGGGGGAATTATGTAGCATTTGGACCAATCAGACACACATTTGTTCAATAGATTTAACAAATCAGTTATTCCTTAGATTAACAAACAGTCACAGACCCCTCACCCAACAACAGACTCGGTGCCTATATGTTTGTGAACGAAGTCCAGGCCCCTGGTTACCATGGCAACCAGGAGACTTTTGCCAGGCCAGATAAACTTTACGACCTAATGGCATGTAGAGAGCTCTCCCTCTCCCTACCCTTTCCATAGAAAAGATACATAAGGCACATAAGAATGGACTCCTCTGATTAATTCATTGAAAAACCTTTCTTTGAATGAACACACACATCCTCAGGTCATTGTGTATATTGTTACTGTTCTTGTATATTGTCTTTTGTACTGTATCCTGTTTTATGCATGCTTATGATAGATCACTAGTTAATATTACCCCACTTATATCATGTTTGATCTCTATCAATTCGTCTTCGGGTGATCTAATTGAGAGTGTATATTATATGTTGTTACCTATGCAACATATAAGTGTTCTAAGAATCCTTAATAGTTTGTATATCAACTTCCAATCCAACCCCAAGCAAATTACCATGCTCAGAGACAAAGAGTCATAAAACCTTCCCTCCAAAGGTTCAGTCAAGTCACCTTTATTTATATAGCGCTTTTAACAATACAGATTGTGTCAAAGCACTTAACAGTATCAAATTGGAGGATAGAGTGTCAGTAATGTATAATAATAAGATTAAACACTCAATTTTCAGTTAAAGGCATTTCATTATTGAATTCAGAGATGTCATTGTCTAGCTCAGTTTAGTTTAAATAGTATATATGAAATCAAATTGACGATAATCGTTAGAAATTAAGTGTCCCCAACTGAGCAAGCCAGAGGCGACAGCGGCAAGGAACGAAAACTCCCTCTGTGACAGAATGGAGAAAAAAACCTTGGGAGAAACCAGGCTCAGTCGGGGGGACAGTTCTCCTCTGGCCAGGATATTATCATTTATTTTTTTACTTATTGTATTAATTAAATTTTAAATGTATAAATGTATTATATTTCTATTTTTATATTGTTGCAATTTCTAACAATAATAGTATTATGTAGTTAGGTATTTTATTATATTATAGTTATTTTGTTTAATTTTAAGTTTTATTGTATTTAAGTCGAGGTCTTCACTGGGGATATGTCCCCGGGGCTCATCCAGGTGTCCGGCCTCCGCCGACGGTCAGGGTCGCAGACATCATCTCCCGGCGCCATCTGATCCGGACACGGACTGAGAAACAGAATAATAAAGAAACAGACAAATATTAGCGTAGATGCCATTCTTCTTACGATGTAACGAGTACATTGTGTGTTATGAGGAGTGTTCCCGGTTCCGGTTGATCTAATTAATGCAGCCTAACAATCCTTTAACGGATTTGAATAATAGAAGTGTATTAGTGTGTTATGTGTAAGCCAGGTTAAAGAAATGTGTCTTTAATCTAGATTTAAACTGACACAGTGTGTCTGCCTCCCGAACAGTGTTAGGTAGATTGTTCCAGAGTTTGGGCGCTAAATAGGAAAAGGATCTGCCGCCCGCAGTCGATTTTGATATTCTTGGTATTATCAAATGGCCAAAGTTTTGAGAACGCAGCAGACGTGGAGGACTATAATGTGATAAGAGCTCGCTCAAGTACTGAGGAGCTAAACCATTCAGGGCTTTATAAGTAATTAACAAGATTTTAAAATCTATCCGATGTTTGATAGGGAGCCAGTGCAGTGTTGACAGAACCGGGCTAATATGGTCATACTTCCTGGTTCTAGTAAGGACTCTAGCTGCTGCATTTTGGACCAACTGTAGTTTATTGATCAAGCGTGCAGAACAACCACCCAGTAAAGCATTACAATAGTCTAACCTTGAGGTCATAAACGCATGAATTAGCATTTCTGCATTTGACGTTGAGAGCATAGGTCGCAATTTAGATATGTTTTTGAGATGGAAAAACGCAGTTTTACAGATACTAGAAACATGGCTTTCAAATGAAAGATTGCTATCAAACAGCACACCTAGGTTCCTAACTGATGAAGAAGAATTGACAGAGCAGCCGTCACGTGTTAGATAGTGTTCTAGGTTATTACATGTGGGGTTTTTAGGTCCGATAATTAACACCTCTGTTTTTTCAGAATTTAGCAGTAAGAAGTTACTCGTCATCCAGTTTTTTATATCGACTATACATTCCGTTAGTTTCTCAATTTGGTGTGTTTCACCGGGCCGTGAAGAAATATAGAGCTGAGTATCATCAGCATAACAGTGAAAGCTAACACCATGTCTCCTGATAATATCTCCCAAGGGTAACATGTAAAGCGTGAAAAGTAACGGCCCTAGTACTGAGCCTTGAGGTACTCCATACTGCACTTGTGATCGATATGATACCTCTTCATTTACTGCTACGAACTGATGGCGGTCAGATAAGTATGATTTGAACCATGCTAAGGCACTTCCACTAATGTCAACTAAGTTTTCTAGTCTATTCAAAAGAATGTTGTGGTCGATAGTGTCGAACGCAGCGCTAAGATCCAGTAGAACTAATAAAGAGATACAACCATGATCAGATGATAGAAGCAGGTCATTTGTAACTCTAATGAGAGCAGTCTCAGTACTATGATACGGTCTAAATCCTGACTGGAATTCCTCACAGATACCATTTTTCTCTAAGAAGGAATATAATTGTGAGGATACTACCTTTTCTAGTATCTTTGACAGAAAAGGGAGATTTGAGATCGGTCTGTAATTAACTAGATCTTTGGGGTCAAGTTGTGGTTTTTTAATGAGAGGCTTAATAACAGCCAATTTGAAGGTTTTGGGGACATATCCTAATGACAATGATGAATTAATAATAGCCAAAAGAGGATCTATGACTTCTGGAAGCAGCTCTTTTAGTAGTTTAGATGGAATAGGGTCTAACATACATGTTGTTGGTTTAGATGATTTAACAAGTTTATACAATTCTTCCTCTCCTATAATAGAGAATGAGTGGAATTGTTCCTCAGGGGATCTATAGTGCACTATCTGATGCGATACTGTAGCTGACGGCTGCATGGTTTTACAATTTTATCTCTAAAAGTATCGATCTTGGAAGTAAAGTAGTTCATAAAGTCATTACAGCTGTGCTCTTGAGAAATGCCAACACCTGTTGATGCTTTATTTTTCGTTAAATTAGTGACTGTATTGAATAAATACCGGGGGTTATGTTTGTTTTCTTCTAGAAGAGACGAAAAGTAATCAGATCTAGCCGTTTTTAATGCTTTTCTGTAGGATAGGGTACTTTCCCGCCAAGCTATACGAAATACCTCTAGTTTTGTTTTCCTCCAGCTGCGCTCCATTTTCCGGGCTGCTCTCTTTAGGGTGTGAGTGTGCTCATTATACCACGGAGTCAAACTGTTTTCTTTGATCTTCCTTAAGCGTAAAGGAGCAACTGTATCTAAAGTGCTAGAAAAGAGAGAGTCCATAGTTTCTGTTACATCATCAAGTTTTTCTGCGCTGTTGGATATGCTGAGGAATTGAGATAAATCAGGAAGATTACTTACAAAGCAGTCTTTTGTGGTAGAAGTGATGATTCTACCATACTTGTAACAAGGAGTAGAATTTACAGTTTTAGCTATATGGAGTTTACACAAGACTAGATAATGATCTGAGATATCATCGCTTTGCTGCAGAATTTCAACACCACTAACATCAATTCCATGTGACAGTATTAAATCTAGAGTATGATTTCGACAATGAGTAGGTCCTGAAACATGTTGTCTAACCCCAATAGAGTTCAGAATGTCTATGAATGCTGATCCTAATGCATCTTTTTCATTATCGACATGGATATTAAAATCACCAACAATTAAGACTTTATCTGCAGCCAGTACTAACTCAGATAGAAAATCAGAAAATTCTTTAATAAAGTCTGTGTGGTGCCCTGGTGGCCTGTACACAGTAGCCAATACAAACATCACAGGGGATTTATCACTAACACATGTTTCTCTAGATAATGTTATACGCAGCACCATAACTTCAAACGAGTTATACTTAAAGCCTGCTCTCTGAGAAATACTGAGAATATTGCTATAAATTGTAGCAACACCTCCCCCTTTACCTTTTGGACGTGGCTCATTTTTATAGCAGTAATCTTGGGGGGTAGACTCATTTAAAGTAATGTATTCATCTGGTTTTAGCCATGTTTCTGTCAAACAAAGCACATCTAGTTTATGGTCAGTGATCATATCATTTACAAATAGTGCTTTTGTAGAAAGGGACCTGATATTCAGTAAGCCAAGTTTTATCAGTTGTTTCTCTGTATTGTAAACATTTTTTATTTGTTGAACATCAATTAAATTGTTACTATTACTTTGGTTTGGACGTTTTCTGTATTTTCTAGTAAGGGGAACAGACACAGTCTCTATTCAGGATTCCATTGGCTCTTTCACACACCAGAGGTGTGACCTCCATAGGGTTTAAAAGACTTTACTTCAGTGAGCCGCCTGGTTTTGTTTAGTTTTTAGTTTTTAGCTTTTAGTCTCTTCACTCATTTCCCATCCCCTCTCCATCTTCTGGTTGCTAAATCCCAGGGCCAGCGCTACCATGTCTGGCAGGCCTCAGCACACCCAGTCTGCGGATCTTTTAGATTCTGAGACGAGGATGTGAGCTAGAACTCTTCTGGACCCTTAAGTTTTTGTGCCAGGCCTTACGGCCTTGCCTTTCCATTCAATCAAGGACCCTCGGATATCAGCAGATCTCTTTCTTAGCTCTTTTTCACTGTCTACCTGGGAAGGAACTCCCAATCACCACCGAGCCAGAATAACATGTTTTGGAAGTCATCACTCTTCAACCCGGAAGAACGTGATCGCGAGTCCAAAACCTTGAAATCATCAAGACTTTTCATCCGAGACTGCAATCTGGACACTCGTTTAACGACCAAAAGGCAAATGCAAGTATTGTACATTTAACTGAACGAAACAGAGGTTTAGTATAAGTTATAGTCCCGTTATAAACAGCGCTGATGGTTTTATTCAGGTGGTTAACTGACTCTTTTCATAGCTTCATTCTCTGGTTTCCTGATGGTTTCATCCATCAACTCTCATTTGCCCTTTCCCCATGTATGAGTGATTGTATGTTTGTGTGTTTGTTTCTTTATTAGTTTGCGTTAGTGTTTAGTTAATAAAGCTCTTGTGCACAAATTACATGAGTTTCTGATTCTGCCTTGCAAATAATTGTCCCTTTATGATTTTGACCCTTACTACATGCTCTAATATATTAATACTTAGGAAAGTATTTTCTGTGGCCAAGAAAGTATCTGTCATGAATCTGGTCCATGGACCTCCATTTGTTCGCCACCAGAGGTCACCCTGCCATCACATTGACTCTCACACCACACACTACCCCGGACTTCATTTCCCAGCAGCCATTTCCCTAATCACATGCTCACACCTGATACCCATCTCGCAATCACACACGCTACATAAGCCTTGGACTTCCTCTCTGTCTCGGCCGAGTATTGTACGCAAATATCCTAGTGATAGCTACCCTACGAAGCCCTCTGAGTTGTCTTAGTCTTGCCTTGCCTGTTTCCCCGTGTTTTGATTTCTGCCCGTGTTTCCTGGATTAACCCTTGCCTTGCCGATCGGACTCTGTTTGCCCCTCGTTTGGATTATTGCTGTTTACCTGGATTTACTCTCTCTGCCTTGCCCTTTGGATATTGTTCGCCGATCGAAGACCCACGCTTGTTCTAAGACTACTCTGTGTCTTGCCTGTGTTATACCTGTTTGCCATCGCCTGACCCTGCCTGTATTTTGACTATGTTTTACAATAAAGCCTTGCACATGGATCCGCACGTCTCTCGTCTCGTCAGCCCCGTAACAGTATCCTTTCTTAGAGTTGATATGAACTCACACTGAATGTTTGCTGGACGGACAGATCAGTTGATAGCAATTTAATTTTGCAACAGTTATTACTGTCAGCCGATATAAATAATTGTAATTAATCATAATTAATTGTAATTATTTATATACAATTCCCTTTTGAGCTAATTTGCAATACTTTCCAATCACCTGCTCAAACTTATTAATTTCTCTGAGTCCATTACAGTTCAAGCAAGCAATGCTCATTATGTCACACATTGCATATAATACAAATATAATAAGGAGACAACACATTAAAAAATCTCAAGTTCTTACTTTTTTGCAAAGCATTCTTCGCCTCCTTTCATTTTCCTTTTCAGCAACTTGATACTTCCTTCACTTGTGTCCATATCCTCTTCCAAATTTATCAGTGGAGTCTCTAAAACCTCCGTCACCTCTTCCACTTTCCTTCTCCTTTAAACTTTACTTTTCTTGGAGCTTTGTTCCTTTTTTTTTTTTTACTATCATCCCTTTCACTTTTGCCACCACTTTCGGTTGTCCCTCCATCTTTCTCTTCGGTCATCTGTTCCCTCAAGATTTTCCCATTGCCATCCTTTAAACTTTCCATCTCCTCTCGGTTTGAGTCAATATCATCTCTGCTGCTCTCTCTCTCAACAGGCCATTGTCCTGCTGTTAAATCTCTTACATTCCATGCGTCCTCTCTCTCCTCTTCCTCGGCTGTTAAGATCTCCTCCGACTCTTCATACAGATCCACGGAGCTTCCCACGCTATCTTCCTCCTTCCTCTCTTTTGATATTTTGCATGCGCAAAATGCAGTTCTCATCCTGCACACGCTGCAGTTTCCCTCACTGCATTCCCGCACATAGTGTCCCTGCTTGCCACACTTAAAACATTTAAAGTTCGGACAGTCTCTCACTATGTGTCCAGGTTGAATGCACAGACAGCATACTTTTACCTGTCTGTCATGGATGACTTGAAAGTGCTAAGTTCCTCCCAACGTCTCAAACTTTGTTGAATATAGCAGCGATTTAACAGTATCTGTGAACTTGACTTTCAGGAATCATGTTCCATCTGTGATGTCAGTCCCTGGCCACATTCTTCTTTTAATAGTTGAAACAGCTGTCACTCCCCAATCGGTTAGTTTTCCCGTTATCTCCTCATCTTGAATATACGTCGGCAGGTTTAGGAATGAAACCACCATCTCATTATTGCTTATTTCCTTTGCCATTAACCGACTATTCTTTATCTTTAGCCCATCCAGTACTTTGTCTTTTCCTTTCTCATCATACATTGTCAGTTCATATTCTCTTGGACTTTTATATCTACAACCGATTACCACTCCACATTCTTCTCTTACTTTTTTCAGTGACTCCATCATTGTAATTCTGTCTTCCCCCATGATCTCCACCAACACTATTAATTTCTTCTCATAGTTTCGTCTTCTTGATTCATCTTCATTTTCACTCTCTCTCATTTTCCGTTTGCCTTGTCCTTTGTCCATCTCCATGTTATCTGTCTGTATCATTTAGCAACTCAAAAAAAGGGAAGTTCCCCAAACAGCACAAAGCCGTTTGGGGAAAAAAGCTACATGACCAAAAAACAGTTTTTTTTTTTGTTTGTTTGTTTGTTTTTTTTTTTTTTGTTTTTTTTTTTGGATAATGAAAGCAAAGCAAACCAAACCAAAAAATCAAAAACTTTCTTCAAACACTCACTCTCCGCATGCTCTCTGCACCAGTACTCTCACTTCCTGATTAGCTCAATTGCGCCCTCAGGGTGGTATGGCCGTAAGCGAAAACAGCTGCAAAGAGTCGGCTATTTAAAGATCAGTCACCCTAAAGGCCTGCGTATATGATAACTATGTTAGCCAGGATATGAAGAAAAGTCAAAAGCTTACAGCACCTGGTATTCCTAGTCTTTCTCCCATCCAAGTATTAACCATGCCTAACCCTGCTTAGCCTTCAAGATCAGACGAGATCAGGTACTGCCAGAGTGGTATGGCCGCAAGCGAAAGTGGTGGCAAAGAGTCGGCTATTTAAAGATCAGCCACCCTAAAGGGCTGTGTATTAGATATGAACTGAAGAAAAGCCAAAAGCTTACAGCGCCTTGTATTCCCAGGCAGTCTCCCATCCAAGTACTAAGCGGGTCCAACCCTGCTTAGCTTCCGAGATCATACGATATCGAGCGCTGCCAGGGTGGTATGGCCGTAAGCGAAAGTGGCTGCAAAGAGTCGGCTATTTAACCCTCTGGGGTCGACAAACGCGGATACGCGTTTTGTGGCAGATTTTCCTGATAAGGCCGAAATGAGCTTGAATTACTCTGCCATTTTTGATCGTACAGATAAAAGCAATACACCATTCGAATCTGGGGTCTACTTTTATTTGTATACACTCATTATAACAACTAAACTTTGTGCTTTTGAATAATAAAGAAAACAAACAGGGTGCGCTCTCTGCCTTCTCCGTCTCCGCGAGCTGCTTTTAGAAACGCGTCACTAAAATGAACTGTAACTCAGCAAATACTCAGCACACAGACATGAGAGTTATATCTATAGAAAGCTTGAAGTGTCTAATTTTAAATGTAAGTCATATCGAAAACAAACATTCTGTGATAAAGTAATCCGTATGAAACCAACACGATGTTCAGTCTTTCCCGTCTAACTCATTATCTTTAATGCAATCCCGCCCCCTCGCGGCTCGCGCCGTTCATATGTAAATATCCACGTGAGACACGTGCGCATGGAAATGCCCAACATAAACGAAGCGTGAGGAGATCATTCATCGCTGCTATTGTTCGTTTCTGCTAGAAGACGCGCTGAGTAAAGACTGGATTTCCCTCAAAAGAAGAACAATATTTCATCCAGAAGAGAAGATCAATCTGATGAGTAAGTAATGTTTCTTTTTTGCATTAGATAACGTGTTATTGTGACATAAACTTGAACACATTACTAGTTGGGTTTTTCCCAAACTACAACATGATGAATGCTACGCATCTAAGAATGTTTAGACCATGTTTATTATTAATAATCTGTTCACAAATAGATTTTAATAGCGTGCTAAACGATAACAATTGCTTCTCAAATATAAAATATACTTTTTTTATAATACAAAGTACATCCTTTTATAGTACAAAGCATGCGTGTGTCTATGGCTGCAGAATCATATCTTAGGCAACTATAAAATCATACATGATGTTCAGGATGGCTATATGACTACAAAATCATAGTTGGGTTTTTTCCCAAACTATAATTCCTGACTACAATGTTTGAAATCGAGTAAAACATTTTGAATATGAAAAGCAATTAATCGTATTTAAATTGATTACGGCGCGATGATGTTTTCATGCTCTATATAAAACAATAAAAGTAATATGAGTGTACACTGTAACATGATGAATGCTACGAATCCAAGTATGTTTAGAATATGTTTATTATTAATAGCCTACTCTGTTCAAAAATAGATTTTAATAACATGCTAAACAATAATAATTAGTTTCTCAGATATAAAATGTTTTTGTTTTTACGATAGTACAAAGCATGCGTGAATCTATGGCTACAAAACCTGTGTATATATATATATACATATACAGATGCTCCTGATATTAACATGTTCGCAAATTTTTTTTTTTTTTTTTTTTTTTTTTTGGTTGTTTGTATTTTATTGAATCAGATACCTGCACCACAGATGAATCCTGCTGACTTTCAGTCTCTTCAAACTGTTTTCCTCTGAGAGCACTGTACCAACATCAGATTTTCAGCTACACTGATATTCTATGGTAAAACAAGCCCTTTGACTACTGGTTGTGTTTTTTTCTTCTTGAATCCATGGAAAGAAGCAGAAACACTTAAATAAAACAAGTAAATATCAGGTATGATTTACTTGTTTCACTTGTTGAACAGAATCTGTTGCAGAAATGACTCAAAGTCTGTTCACATCTCTGTGGTTAGATCAGTGTGCACAATAATGTGTCTTTGACCTTTATTATGTATGTTTTGATTATACTGTGTTGTAAATAAAATACAAATAATAAAAAAATTAAAAAAAAACATTTTTTCAATCTCCTCACATTCTCTGTTACCTGCCTCAAAGTCACAGTCACACTGATGGGCCATTAGGGGGCCATTAGAGGAGGGCCCTTTGTCTCTCAGGGGAGAATCACTTAATATTCAAGGCCATTGCTACGCCCTCGCATATAGGCTTTCGATCACAAAACATGTCTTTAAAAATTTAAATCAATATATTGTTTTCTGTGAGTGAGTAAACAAGCTGATTTTCACATAATTTTGAAGCAAAAATTCTAGGCTACAAGATCCAGTTCTCAAAAGTCTTGTGAACAAATGTTCTGTATGTGTTTTATGGCCTTATTTCGGTGACTTCAAAATTTTAGTTTTTCACTAACCACGCATAAACGTTGCTTTCTCAAAAACACAATCATGTACATAAATGCTGCTAACATATTATTGTAGGCCCAGTTTGTGCTGTTTACAGTGTTATTAGACTTTAGCCATTTATATTTTTATAAGCAACTGAAAAAAGCACAAATGTCAGGGCATGTCGAAACTTCTCCAGGCCCCCAAAACACCCTCAGACCCCAGAGGGTTAAAGATCAGCCACCTTAAAGGGTTGTGTATTAGATATGAACTGAAGAAAAGCCAAAAGCTTACAGCACCCAGGTGGTCTCCCATCCAAGTACTAACCAGGCCCGACCCTGCTTAGCTTCCGAGATCAGACGAGATATTTTTTTGTTCCAATATTTTTAAAATATTTTTATTCATATGCTTTTCATTCTTATTAATGGGTCTAATAGTCACAGTCCTCCTTCTTCAACTTTCCCAATTATAGTATCATATGCAATTTTCGACGGTTTTTGTTCCCATAAAAAATTTGAGATTTTTTTTTATACACCCATAATGGCATGCTCACTGATAATAAAACATACCACATTTTTGATAAAAACAAAGATTTTATTACTAGAACTTTCCCTTTTATAAACAAACTCCTTAATGCACTCTCTGCATGTAAAAAGAGGGCAATCCTTCTTCTCATGCTCTGCACTTGAACAGATTCTGCATGTCTTTACTTGATTATCATGTATCACTCTGAAGAATTGTGCTCCTTCCTCAGTCATGAATTTTGTGTTGTAGGGTAAAGATGTCTCCATGAAAATTTTACCCTCAAGAACCATGTTCCATCTGCCACTGTTGTCCCAGGATAAAATCTCCTTTTTACAGGGAGGATGGGAGTTACACCCCAATTAAGCAGTTTTTGAACAATGTCTTCATCTTCAATGTAACTGCAATGCAATGCAAACTCAAAAAGGACACCATTTTTTCCGTTGCACACAACTTTCTAATTTCACATTTTTGTCCATTAATCATGTTTCCATCCAACAAGTCCTCACAGTCCATCTCATTCTGCATAGTCATTTCAAAATCATTATTTGCTTTTCTCCGAAGTTCAATGAGTTTTCCGAATCAATTATTATATATCTTAGCCCAGCTATTTTAAACTGCTTGATCACATTCTAGGGTTACTATTATGCATAAAAAAGTCTTATGCAACATTGATAGGAATAATGAGATAAAAAAACAAAAAAAAACAACCATCAACGCATTTCAAAATTTTTTCTTTTTTGTAAAATATAACGTCAAATTTTTATATTAGTGCTACCAGCATTACAACATCAATATTGAAAATTTTTTATAACATTTGAACTTTTAATTTAGTGCAATATTTTGTCATTGCAACATTTTAGTGTAATTTTCACTAACAACTGCAATTGGATTTATATTGTATACCTAAGTTCACTGTTATCCCACCAGTCTCTATTGTGACCGTCAACATGTTTACTCATTCTGTGACCACACTCAACAAAACTGAATATATGTGAATTCATATATTAATACTAGACGCCTTAAAGATAATGTGTACCAAAAATCTTTGTCATATCTTTATGTTGACATACTTTACTAGCCTTTTGTTTTGGAGCTTTGATGCAGTTATCATCTTCTCAAGGTGCAAACAGGAAATAAATGGCTCTGGTCATGTGACAATTTGCACCAATCACGAGAAACTGCACATATTTAATTGAGACCCTTTATTTTTTCCATATTTGCAGAAAGTGCACTAAAACATCAGTCAGTAAGGTTTTTAGAGCTTTATAAATGAAAACCTTTTTTACAGTCACTGTTGTGACCTGTGGGATTCAATAGGTTAAGGTCAATGTCACTTCTTTCTTATATTCTCTTTGATATCTTGTTTGTTTTTTAAGTCTGTTTATCATTTCTTCTTGTTGTGAAAATGTAGATCTACTTTCATCATTTCTTTTGCATTTTCTGTATCTTTTGTAGTTTGCAGATCTCTCAGTTTTTCTTGCTTGTTGGTGTTCTTTAGTTGCTTTCCTCTTGAAACTACAGTTGCCCATGATGTTTCTCCATGCTCCTCATTTGTATTCTTTTGAGGCATTGTTTTAATGCTTTCATGAACTTCATCATCCTCCATCTCATTCCGTTTAGCTTGTCCATGCATCTGTACCATGTAAAATTATAGCTATAATTATGGTAATAATTTATTTTAAGATCTCTACAAGTGAAAACCTGACAAGTCCTATAGCATTACATATATCATCAAATTAGCTATTGCTTTTAAATAGTTATTTTAGTGATCAGAACTGCATTATAGGCACACAACAACATTTAAATAAAGACGATCTGAATAGGATACATATATGTTGCTGCGTCTTCATCATCAAAAGAAAAAATAACACTGCTGGAATAAGACCATAAAGATCAATGTCTTGATTCACATGAGAGGCTGTCTTACAGTAATGTGTCAGTATGAATGCAGCTTACCTTATGAAGTCTGCGGTCCGTTGCTTGCGGTCTGTGCTGCTGCAACTCATCCACGATCTGCTCTCAATACTTCTGCCGAGAGAGAAGTAGCCAGCTGAATCCTCAGCTCAGTGTTTGTTTCACTTTAATCCCAGAAAGGGCCGACAGAAGACATGCATTTAAAATATATCAATGAAAACATTGCGTGTGTGTGTGTGTGTGTACACACACACTGTATATGGTTTACGAGGACACAAATGTGTATAATGACATGGGTACTACAACGTAAACATGGTTTATGAGGACACTTTCTGTGTCCCCGTAAAACAAAATGCTTTAAAAACATACAAAACAGTGTTTTATGAAATTCAAAAATTGGCAGTAGTTTCCTGTAAGGGGTAGGTTTAGGTATAGGGTGATAGAAAATATGGTTTGTACAGTATAAAAACCATTACGCCTATGGAGAGTCCCCATAAACCACAAATTCAAGTGTGTGTGTGTGTGTGTGTGTTCTGGGCGCATCATTGCACTTAATGTAATGCAGCTAATGTAAAGACTAAGTAAACTTACAGATGCCTTTAAGTAAATGATCCAGTTTTCTTCTGACCACTCCTACCAGCTATTCTTATACTTTTGACTGAAGCCACGACTAATCTCTCTGTGATGAGAAATAATTCTGTGATATTGATATATTTCTGTAGATACAGTATAGATAATACTGGGGCTAAATCGTAAACCCTAAAAAACTCTTGGAAAGCAAAAGTCCAGTATCCTAAATTTAGGTGGGACAGATTCTGGGTTGTATAGGCTATGATTAACCTGTGTTCAACTGCTAGTAGCCTAAGGTTACACTGAAATGACTGAACACATGTAGAACACTTGAGGTCTAGTGTTCATGCATAATTCAGCCCGAGGGTGGCGCTCTAATGTTGCAGGCTATACATTCATAATACTCAGAATATTATCTTAGAATGCACACCTTAACACAGTGTTGATTTTTGTGTTAATATTGATTTAGATGAGGAGAGCAGGGGAAACTGGGTTATTTAACAGACAAAGTATTTACAGGCATTTTTTATTTTATTTTATTTTATTTTATTTAACTTTCCTTACATACATTTCCATAAAGAAAAATATTAGTTTAATAACTTCATTTTGTCATTCTCATGCCATCCCAAATGTATGACTTTCTTTCTTTTGCAAAGAAAGTCATCCATAATGAAGAAGACCAAAACATGGCAGCATAAAAGTAATCCCTACCTATGGCTTCAGTACTGTAAAAAAAAAAAAGAAACACAGATAAACTGTATAATTTATTTAGAGAGTAAATAAGCAAAAACACTGCTCATGCATAAAGAAATAAAAGAAATTTACTTTTAATAGTATTTTTGCTTGACACATGAGCCAAACCCATACTTTTACTGACCATAGAAATTATTGTGGGTTACTGTTTTGTTTTGTTTGTACATAACAGAAAATATGGGACATATTTGTTTTAAAGAGATAAATATTACAATACGTCACAATAAACATTAAGGTCTTCATAGCTGTCTTTAAGTAAATATTGACTAACAAAATATTTTAGCAAAAGCACAATAAACTCATTTATTCTTTTCCAAGGCCCATATTTACAAAATATAGACAGCTAGGAATACATACTCTGGTCTCATGAGACTAAGTCATTCATTTAGGATCTAACAGCATCTGAAATGCTATGGTGTTGCTAGAGGAGGAGTACAGAGAAGTTCCTGGTTCCCACAGTGACGTTCAGTGGTAGTAAAGCTTTTATATAGAGATGGAGTGCTGAAGTTGTGAGGGAGTGGTGCTTTATCAGTGCTGTCATGAATTCACACACCACTGTGTGATGGAACACAAAAACCTGAAACAGAAGATACTACTCTCTCCTCATTCCCTGCGTTGGGTGGCCCTAGGGAAAAATAAATATACTTAATTGTATTTAAAATATATTTATTTCATGATAAGTATACTAAAAGTAGATTAACATGTCTATACTAACTGAAAATACATTCTAAATGTAGTTATTTCATGCTTTCATCAAGCACAAACTTAGTGCACTACAAATTCATTTGTTAAATACTATACTTTTTACAAAGGCATTTGGGGAAGGATGATATATATACTTTTATATATATATATATATATATATATATTTCATTCATCTTTAAGAAAGTACACTGGCTAGGTTCTTAATTCCATCTACAACATGTTTGAAACTTGTTAAAAGTGATTTTCACACATACATAACCATATAAGTTAACTGGACGAAACCTTTGAAAGAGGACACCACTTTATAACCCCAATGACATGTCCATGCTCACTCAGCCCAATAACTAGTGTCAATAAGAGATGAATGAAGCATCTTATGATCCTGTAGCTGTATGAAGGCCATATAATGTATGTTTAATGGAGCCGACAAGACGAGAGGCATGCGGATCCATTTGCAAAGCTTTATTAGACAGAGACATGGTCATAACAGGCATGGTTCAAACAGTGGCAAACAGGTATATTGAGGGTAAGGCAGATGAGTACTCAAGTCAACAGGCGTGGTCTTCGATCGGCGAACAATATCCAAAGGGCTTGACAAGGGGAGTAATCAATAACGTGAGCAATAATCCAGGCGAGGTGCAAACAGAGTCCGAAACAGCAGGCAAAGGGTTAATCCTAGATACAAAGGCAGAAGATCAAGAGACAAACAACAAGGCAATACAAATAAACTAGACTAAAGCTAAGACTGGAAATCAAAATGGCTCCGTAAAGCAGCTACCGCTAGGAGAGTGATAAACGCAGAACAATACAGGAGACTAAACACAAAACAAACACAGAAAGGCTTGGTAAGTAGCTAACACAAGGAGAGTGCTAAACTCTAGACAATACTCAGCAACTAGATCAGGGAAGTCCATGGTTTATGTAGGGTGTGTGATTGTGTGATAAGTCTCAGGTGTGTGATCAGTGCAATCAGCTGTGTGTGTGTCGTCAGTGTAATGGATGATGGGAATTGTAGTCTGGGGGTGCAACAGTTAGTGTAGTGCAAGCTAGTGTAGTGTAGTTCTCAGCTAAGACTATGGCACAAGAGACAATATCACATTCTGTGTATTGATATTTGTTTGTTCCTTCACCCCTTAAAAGTGTCTTAAATAGTTTAACAATGTGATTTTAACATCGGCCTAAATATAAGCCACAGTATGTTCAGTGAAGGGGACTTGATAAGTCAGTCTCTCCTCACCTTATACTTTCATGAGCTCTGAAATTCACCAACAATGCATTTTGCTGTACTTTTGCTAAACATCTGAACTCGGTAGAGTGCACTCTATTGGGAATCTGTGTTGCAGATTTGGCACATTTTTCAGAAGAAACCTTTAGAGTCTAGAAACTCATTGCAGCTAAAGAAACAAGTCTCACCATGTATTTCAAATCTGAGAATGAGGAATGGTTATTTTAAGATTATGCTGTGTATTTTTTTTTCTTCTTTTTTTAAGGTGAGACTTAGAAACCAAAGAAAATGTGAGGTATGAATTGAAACATCCTGTATGTTTCTGCTACCAGGTGCTGTAAGGGCAGAGTTTCCAAACTTTTGCCTACAAATGTAATAATGGGGGATTTGCAAATAAAATAATTTAATTTGTTAAATATTGAAGTAATACTTCAGCAATTTATTTTAGTTGAATCCTCTGTTGACCTGTTATGATTAAATGTACAATACAGTACACTGTATTTGAGTTCTACTTGTTGAGTATAAATATAGTATTTATAAAAATAAATGTTTTGAGTTGCAAATAATTATAATAATAATTCATAATGATGCAGTACTTTGTATAGTTATGAACTATACCTTTTCAATAATTTAACCACACTTCAAATAGTGCTTTTCATAATTTTGCATGGTTCCAAAGCAGCTTGGACCGAAAAAAAAAAAAAAAAAAAAAATCTTAAGTAGCACAGGTATATTTGCAAGAGCCAAAAATACAATATATAATAAAATACAATAATATGAGTCAAAATTATCGATTTTTCTTTTATGCCAAAAATCATTAGGATATTAAGTAAATATAATGTTCCATGAAGATATTTTATAAATTTCCTACTGTGAATATATATAAACTTAATTTTGATTAGTAATATGCATTGCTAATGACTTCATTTGGACAACTTTAAAGGTGATTTTCTCATTTATTTATTTTTATTTTTTTTTATTTATTTATTTATTTTTTTTTGCACCCTCAGATTCCAGATTTTCAAATAGTTGTATCTTGGCCAAATATTGTCCTATTCTAAGGGGGAATAGGAATATTGTCCTAGGAATATTGTCCTATTCTAAGGGGGAAGTCGTGGCCTAATGGTTAGAGAGTTGGGCTAGTAACCTGAAGGTTGCCGGTTCGATTCTCACACCGGCAGGAATTGAAGGTGGGGATTGTGAATGAACAGCACTCTCTCTGCCTTCGATACCATGACTGAGGTGCCCTTGAGCAAGGCATCGAACCCCCAATTGCTCCCCGGGCGCTGGAGCAATAGCTGCCCACTGCTCCGGGTGTGTGTTCACGGTGTGTGTGTGCGTGTGTTCACTATTCACTGCTGTGTGTGTGCACTTGGATGGGTTAAATGCAGAGCACCAATTTCGAGTATGGGTCACCATACTTGACAATATGTCACGACTTTCACTTTTTTCTAACAAACCATACATCAATGGAAAGCTTATTTATTCAGCTCTCAGATATGTATAAATCTCTATTTTAAAAAACTGACCCTTATGTCTGATTTTGTGGTCCATGGTCATATATAGAAAGTTATTACAAAAGTAAAGCTATGTAAATAACATATAGTCATGGATTTGAATTGGTGAAAGAAATTCACAAACTTGATCAGAAGGTTTATTACTTTAGTATATTCCCAATCAGGGCCGTCATGCTGATGTTGCAGATATTTACAAAGTGGACAATGATAAAATTGAAGTTGATTAAGCTGAAGAGTGTACATTTCGCTAGTTGGGTGAAAGATGGTGACAATTATAGGGGCCGACTGGCTGAGGCCAGCCTAAAAAGATGCTCAGGACAGTGGATGGGCCACTGCTGCACATCGTCACGAAAGCTTATAAGTTGCACATGTTTTTAAGCCTTGCCAATTTAAACATTCAAAAGAGTTTAAAGCATTCAAACACAAGACGTGGAAAAACTGAGTACTCACACGCAGTGTTCGGTGCGCATGCAGAGAGCCGTGTCTCACGGACAGCAACACCGAACCGAGCTCTCCTTCGCATCCTCCTGCCCCTGAACGAACAAATACAAATCGCAGTTTAAACATGCAAACAGAAAAAGATGTGAAAGAGCCCAATTCAGCACCCGCGCGTGGTGTTCTGTGCGCACACAAAGAGACGCGTCTCAAAGCGTTTGAACACCATATTTACCTCTTCTTGCTCTTGTACCGACAAATACATACAAAATTATGTAAAAATACCCGTCTTGGAGAGTATCTTAGAAAAAAAACTGTCGGTTATGTCTAAAGTGAAATTAAACAGTGGAGAAAGAAATCGGATGCGTATCATTATAATGGATGCATTGTCTCTTAAAGTGACCACGCCAAATTTACTAGCTGCTGTCGTTGTCCTTAAATGTTAATCCAAGAAAATGAAAGAAAGAAAATCACTCACTGCTTTTGATTGAATTACTTTGTAGTTTTAACAAGAATTAATCCACAGTCAAACTAAAAATTATTCAGACACCAGATATTATTTTTGATATTTTTTTACTAGTGGGTGCAGGACACTATAGTTCATTTATGTAAGTGAGGATAGCAAAATAAACTGTGACATATTATACACAAAAATTCTTCATACAGTGGACTATAGTAAAACTGATAAATTTGGGACCAAAAATTATCCAGACACTTTGACCTGACCATGTTTTGCTTAAGTGTTTTTTCTTTAATTGCTAATGCGACCTTTTTACACCACAGACTGAACAAAATGAAGCATTGCTTGGTAATTGGTCAACAAAGTATTGAGAGTTGTGTAAATATTGTCATACAGTGGTCTGAATTTTTGGTTGATTTTAATCCATTACACACCTTTCTAAGTTATCTGACATTATCGAGATGAATTTGTTCAGTTCACAGTTTAACTCTGAGTTCTTGTCATGTTTTATTACCATTTTCTAAACTATAGCGAATAAACTGATTATGTGAGAAATGTTGAAGGTGTCTGTCACGTTCACGGGAGCGAGGAGAACTTTTAATAAGTCTTTAATAATCCAAACACATAAGAGACACTGGAACACATGGGAAGACATTCAAGGACCAACAAACATGAACTGAAAGAACTGGGGCTTTTAAAAAGACAGGACAATCAGGGGAGGAAGACGAGACACACCTGGAATCCAATTAACAATCAACATGAGGAAAAACCACACACAGACCGGTCCATTATCCTGACATAACGCCCCCTCCCGGAAGGTGCATCCTCGCACCGTAGTAACATCCAAAGGGGAAGGTGGGCGGGAACTACAGAGGAGGACGAACCCCCGACAGAGACCAGGGAGGCGACGAAGGAGGGAGGAGCCAGGGAAGAAACAGGAGGGACCCTGAGCAGGAGGAGTCCAGCAGGACCCAGGCCACAGCCATAACAGTGGCCATGGAGGAGGGATGGCCGCCGACTCCAGGGGGCTGACCAACGGCGGCGGAGCAGGTGGTGGAGGAGCCCGAGGAGGAGACGGAGAGCCAAAGAGCAAGGGCGACGGGGAGGATCCGGTGGCCCAAGGTGGAGCAGATGGCGCCGGCGACCGAGGCGGAGATGGGGATCCAGATGGCCGGAGCCGGAGCGACAGAGGACTGAGGAGGAGCCGAGGGGATGGAGAAGCCTGACAGAACCAGAGGGACGAAGGGACAAGGCACAGCCGGGGGAGTGGAGTCCCGAGGCGCAGGATGGTCGACGCCAGACCAAGGCGGAGCCGGAGGGACGAGGGAGCCCGGCAGAACCAGTGGACAGATGGGCCACGGCGGAGAGGAGGGAGCTAGGAGCCATGGTGGAACCGACGGGTCACCAGGCCGAGGCGGAGTCCGGGCCTCGGAGGCTGGAGATGGAGATGAGGGATACACTAGCCCCAGCGACGCTGGAGGATGGCAGACCCGTGGCGCTCGCACCGCATTGATGGTGGGCTGAGGGCGAGCAGAGGGGCTGCCAGCCAACAGCGGTGGAGGAGGCAGGAGCGGGTGGGAGGGCGGGTTAACTGTGAGCCTCCGGGCTTCCAGGGCTGAACTCAGGAATGGGAGCCATCACTGGAGTGTGCTTTTGAGGAGCAGGTACTGGAGGGCACTCTGGAGGCGCGGAGATAGGAAGACGCCTTCGTGGCGCAGGCACTGGGAGGCGCTCTGTAAGCACGGAGCTGGCTGGGACCAGCGGAGATGAAGGAAACTCAGGAACAGGAGCCCTCTCTCCCTTGCTGTGGCACATTCCACGCGCCATACTCAGCTCACCCTCAGCCGTGGTGCAGGGGGCGGAGCTCCTCTCCGCACTCACACTGTCCACGGTATTCTCCCTCGTGGCGGGCATTGTTGCCGGCTCACACACCTTGACTGACGTCATCAGCGGATCTGGCTCTGCGGCGATCCTCAGCACTGTCGCTCCGTGCGGTGATGGCTCGTCGGTCGTGACGGGGTCTGGCTCTCCATCAGCGGTGGGCTTAGGCATGCGCTCCGCGCAGCAGGGAGATTGTGGGCTGGGCACTGGGTCGGGAGTGGAACTGGCGAGATTTCCCTGGGAACAGGTGGGGAACAGAGATCCATTTCTCGCCAGTGTCCACTCCACAAAGGCGGTGAAATTCACTCAATGGCCATCCTCGTACGCGTCGTCCGGGTAGGTGGTGAAGCTTGCGAGGACCAGAAACAGTCTGGTGTGACCCTCGAGCGATTTCTCTCTCGAGGAGATATTCCGGGCGAAGGATGGGGTCCATGGAAACACAACGGAAAGAAAAACACTGGGAAAAAAAAACGGGAAACAAAACGGAGGATAAACACATGGAAGTTACTGTTTTGGTCGGTCCTTCTGTCATGTTCACGGGAGCAAGGAGTGAGGAGACGAGGAGTACTTCAAAAACACAGTCTTCAATAATCCAAACACGTAAGAGACACGGGAACACATGGGAAGATGTTCAAGCACCAACAAAAATGAACTGAAAAGACTGGGGCTTTTAAAGACAGGACAATCAGGGGAGGAAGACGAGACACACCTAGAATCCAATTAACAATCAACATGAGGAAAAACACACACAGACCGATCCATTATCCTGACAGTGTCTGAATAAATTTTGGTTTGACTCTGTATTTAATTTTTACAGTGAAGACTATGCAGTGCTATTTTACATTTGATTATTCGGTTTCTGTACCTGGACACCTACAAACTTGAAAAAACTTAAACATTGTGTAAATAGCACAAATAAATAAATAGAACGAACACACAAATTAAACAATTTCAAACAGGGCCCACTGGTACAACCTGCACCGGGGCCCCGCAAACCCCAGCTCCGATGTCGTGGTGGTCTACCTCTTCCCCTGGGAGCTGGTCGATCTGGGTAGGTGGAATGGAATTCGTCGAGTAGTGTTGGGTCTAAGACATCATTTCTGGGGACCCATGACCTCTCCTCCAGGCCAAGGTATTCCAGCTGACCACCACGGCGTCGAGAATCCAGGATCTTCTTCACCTCATAGATGGCGCCGTCCTCCAGAATCAGTGGGAGAGGGGGTTCTTCACTCGGACCAGGCTCTGTGGAGGGAGAGACAGGAGAGTGGTAAGGTTTCAAGAGTGACACGTGGAAAGTGGAATTAATTCTGTATTGTGGCTGGAGTTGAAGTTGGAAGGTGACTGGATTGATCTGTCTCATGATGGTGAAGCGGCCAACAAATCTGGGACTAAGTTTCTTGCAGGGCAGGTGCATCCGGATGTCCCTCGTTGACAGCCAGACCTTCTGTCTCGGTTGGTACTGGGAAGCTTCGGACCTTCGAAGGTCTGCTGTCATCTTGCACCTGAGCACTGCATGTTGGAGCTGATGGTGAGCATCGTCCCAGACCCTCTCGCTCTCTTGGAAACAGTAGTCGACCGCTGGTACTTCCGATGGTTCCCCAGACCAGGGAAACAGCACCCCTGTAGCCGAGTACGCACTGAAAGGGAGTGAGTCCAGTGGAAGGTTGCCGCAGGGAATTCTGAGCGTACTCGGCCCAGCCAATAAACTGGTTCCAAGAGTCCTGGTGGCCGTGGCAGAAGGTTCGTAGGAAGCGACCAATTTCCTGGATTTTCCTCTTCATCTGCCCGTTTGTCTGGGGATGGTATCCAGAAGACAGACTTGCAGTCACACCCAGGAGCTTGAAGAAGCCTCTCCATACTCTGGAGACGAATTTTGGCCCCCGATCTGACACAATGTCCTCAGGAATGCCGTAATATCTGAAGACAAAGTTAAATAATAGTTTGGCCGTCTCCATGGCCGTAGGCAGGCCTCTAAGGCCTCTTAATATAATACATTTATACATTTAACATTTAATTAAAACAATAAGTAAAAAAAATAAATAATAATATCCTGGCCAGAGGAGAACTGGCCCCCCGACTGAGCCTGGTTTCTCCCAAGGTTTTTTTCTCCATTCTGTCACAGAGGGAGTTTTGGTTCCTTGCCGCTGTCGCCTCTGGCTTGCTCAGTTGGGGACACTTAATTTTTTACGATTAACGTCAATTTTATTTCATAGATACTATTTAAACTAAACTGAGCTAGACAATGACATCTCTGAATTCAATAATGAAATGCCTTTAACTGAAAATTGAGTGTTTAATCTTATTATTATACATTACTGACACTCTATCCTCCAATTTGATACTGTTAAGTGCTTTGACACAATCTGTATTGTTAAAAGCGCTATATAAATAAAGGTGACTTGACTTGACTTGACTTAAGGGGAAGAAGTCGACATGATTTAGAAAATCGGTCCACAATTACTAATACGCAGGTGTTACCATCTGAGGCTGGTAGATCAGTGATGAAATCAACTCCCAGGTGTGACCATGGACGATTAGGAACAGGCAGCGGAAGGAGTTTGCCTGCTGGTAAGTGGCGTGGGCTCTTGGAAATGGCGCAGTCCGCGCAGCCCTGGACGAACCTCCTCACATCCCTGGCCATGTTGGGCCACCAGTAGCGGTCTTTCAGCAGCGAGAGGGTCCTGTTGGCCCCGGGGTGGCCAGTGCCCAGTGATGTGTGAACAGAGTGAATGAGGGGAGTGCGCTGTGTTCGGGAGATATATTGTACTCCTGGCGGGCAGACCAGCTGAGTGGCCGTGGAAGCATTGGAGGAGGTGACTTGATCGGGGTTCCACTGGATGGGACTGACGATGATCTTTTCTGGAATTATGGGTTCTGGCTTTCCCTCATTTTCTTCTGGAGCATGGAGACGAGACAAGGCATCTGCCTTTATATTCTTGGGTCCTGGGCGGTAGGAGATTGTGAAATTGAAGCAGGTAAAGAAGAGGGCCCAGCGGGTCTGGCGTGGGTTGAGTCTTTTGCCATCACGCAAGTACTGCAGGTTCTTGTGATCAGTGAGAACTGAGAAGGGATGTTGTGCACCCTCCAACCAATGCCTCCACTCCTCTAGGGCTAACTTGATGGCCAGAAGTTCCCTGTTGCCGATGACGTAATTCCTTTCCGCCGGGCTGAGTTTCCTGGAAAAGAAGGCACATGGATAGAGTTTGGCTGGAGTCCCCTGCTGCTGAGATAACACGGCTCCAACCCCCGTGGTAGAGGCGTCCACCTCTACGATGAATGGCTTCTTGGGGTCTGGGTGAACGAGGATTGGAGCGTGGGTAAAGGCTTCTTTCAATCTCTCAAAGGCTTCAGTGGCAGCAGTTGTCCAGGACAGAGACTTGGGCTTGTTCCATAAGAGGCTGGTGAGGGGACTGGTTATGACACTGTAATTCTGGATGAACCTTCTGTAGAAGTTGGAGAACCCCAGGAATCGTTGGAGCTCCTTAATGTTGGAAGAAACGGGCCAGGTCTTGATGGCTTCCACCTTCCCCTCGTCCATCCGGATGCCACCACTATCGATGTTGTATCCCAGGAACTGCACTGAGGGTTGATGGAATGAACACTTCTCGGCTTTGAGGAACAGAAGAAACTCTCTCAGGAGTTGTAGGACCTCCACAATGTGGCGGCGATGTTCGGCCAAGCTCAGAAAGTAGATGAGGATGTCATCGATGTAGACCACGACAAACCGGTGTAGATACTCTCGGAGCACCTCATGCATGAAATCCTGGAATACAGAGGGGGCACTGACAAGGTCATACGGCATAACAAGATATTCATAGTGGCCAGTAGGTGTCACAAAGGCTGTCTTCCACTCGTCCCCCTCGCGTATCCGGATGAGGTTATACGCGCTGCGGAGGTCTAACTTGATGAAGATGGTGGCACCGCGAAGATGTTCTAGGGCTGCTGGGACAAGAGGAAGGGGATAACGGAACTTGACCGTGATGTTGTTCAGTGTCCGGTAATCTATGCAAGGCCGCAAGCCTCATTCTTCTTGGCCACAAAGAAGAAACTCGAAGCAGCAGGGGATGTTGAAGGGCGGATGTAACCTTGCTTAAGTGCCTCATCGATATACTCCTCCATGGCCTTCTGTTCGGGAAGTGACAATGGGTATATCTTTCCCTTGGGCACTGGCTCATCTGGTACCAGATCGATCACGCAGTCCCATGGCCGATGAGGAGGTAATTGGGAGGCCTTCTTCGGCAGAAGACGTCTCTGAAAGGGGCATAACAGGTGGGTATGTCAATGGATTGCTTCTCTAGAGGGCTCTCGATGGAGGTGGAGTTCAAAGTTATAATCTTGGTCAAACGAGGAGATGGTTGAGGGATATGTGGAAAACAGTCCGGGAAACATTCGTTGCCCCACTTCAGGACTTCTCCTGTGCGCCAAGAGATCTGAGGTTCATGTTGTGCAAACTACGGTCGCCCGAGTATGATATCCGTTGTGGCTCCCTCCAGAACCAGTAGATGGATGTTTTCTTCATGTAACTAACCAATCCTCAGCTGAACGGGGCCCACATGGAGCCTCACATTTCGGCGGCTGATAGGTTTCCCGGTTATCGACTGGACTTGGTAAACTGTTTGGTTGGTAGTGGTTGGGAGTTTGAGCTGGCGGCAGAGGCTCCCTGATACGAAGTTCCCGGCGGACCCTGAGTCGAGGACTGGAAGAGAGATGTCAGCAGTAGTAAGCATTACAACAGTTGAAAGCAGTTTCATATTTTGAATAACCGGATTAATGGCACTCACCATGAGTCGTGGAGGGCGAACTGGGCATGAAGATATCACATGCCCACCGGTTCCACAATATAAACATAATTTATGAAAAATTTGCCTCTGCCGATCAGCATGAGATAGGCGTGTGGTATCCGTCTGCATAGGTTCATGAACTGGTTCTGGAGGGTGGTTTGCATCTGGGTGGCGAAGAAAGGGAGTGCAATGGGTTAATTTTGGTTGTTCCTCAAAACAGGATAGCATCCGAGTTGCACATCGAATGGACAGTTGGATAAGATTCTCCAAGCCGCAGGAGTCATCAATGCCAGCAAGCTGCAACCGCAATCTGGGTTCCAACCCTTGATGGTAGGTGGTAAGGAGAGATCGCTCATTCCATCCACTGGCTGCTGCTAAGGTCCTGAATTGGAGGGCGTAATCCTGGATGGACTTGGATCCCTGGTGGAGATGGTACAGCTGATCACTGATGGATGATTGCCAGTGGATTGACCGAAGACCTCACAGAAGTGAGCAATGAAGTTACTGAGTGACTGGGTGACATTGCCTGCTTGAGACCAGATCGTTTCAGCCCATTGTAGTGCCCTGCCCGTCAAGAGTGATATTATGAAGGCTATTTTGGACCTTTCGGTGGGATATAGATGGAGTTGCATTTCTAGGGCTAGAGAGCATTGCAGGATGAACCCGTTGCACTCCTCTGCCACACCAGAGAAGGGTGCTGGTTTGGCCATGGGACTGGAGATCACGGGAATCGAAGAAGAGGTGGTGCTGGTTACTGAAGTGCTCGGTGCTGCTGGTGGTGGTGTAAGAACAAGAACTCGTCGGAGGTTATCCACGAGTTCCTGGAAGGGGTCGGGATTTCTCATGCTGTATGTTCGGTGTTGGTCTGGTCTTCTTCTTACGGAAGCAGACTTCACACAACAGGTTAGATGAAATTAACAGTTGAGTTTATTGAACAGCAGAGTAAATGGGTAGAAACTTCAATGGTTATAGTAATAGTGGATGAGAACTGAGGAAATGTCTTTTGCCTTGCCAGGAACTCATGGACGTTGGAAGAGCCACACACCTCACTGTGGAACTTGGACAGACTGGCAGGAGATCGCTGGTAGAAACTGGACACCGGAGACTGGAGGACACGACGCTGGAGAGGACACAGAAGGTAGGTTATAAGGCAGGTAAGTAACAGGTAAGTCGCTGAGATAGCTTTAGGAGTCCACTTCGTTAGAACGAGACTGGATGTTGAGTGCAGTGAGGTGTGTGGCTTCATGGTGCTTGGTGATGAGGCTCAGATGGCGTGCAGGTGTGCTCCATTAGTATTCAGGTGATGGTGTGCGTTGTGATTGGCTGGCGTGGGAGCCTGGCCGATCTGTGACAGGGCTGTCAAAATATTGTGAATTATTAAATGAATTATTAAAATTATCCTGGCCAGCCCACAAAACTACACAAAAAGTTAAAATGTCAAATAAATTCAGAGACATTAACTACACGAAAAATAACAATGTATTAAAACAATTAATTCATACTTGACATATAAATCCGCAGCGTACTGCGAGAGCGTCAAACCGCCAAAACATTTCATTGCATTTTACATTAACATTTGTGCAGTGCATTGAGAGTTGAAGCGTGCAGAGACAATGGGCAGAGATGTTACGGATGGTTTTATTCTTTCCACATGCACTGAAACATAAGCAGTATGTTCACATTCTTCCACCAACTAACGGAACTGTCTGTGTTTTAGTGCATGTACAAGAATAAAACTAATGTTATGCCAGTTTATCTAATCGTTTTCTGCAGTGTTAATGACAGATCATGTCAGGTAAAAGAGAAGCAAAACATTCTGCAGATGATATTTAATGTTGTGTCCACTGACTTTAACAGCTTCAAGTTTAACGCACTTTCATGTTCTATACAGGTCGTTTCACGTTTATTTCCACGCACCGCTTACTGCGCCTATTTTAAGACTTTTCAGCGATTCGCAGTCTTTAAGTCCATTTAATTTGTGCTGTCAGTGATGGAAAAACAAAAAAACAAAAAACGTTTTACTTATAGTAGTATTTGTAACAGTGTAGGAAGACTACAAAGTAACAGCAGTTTATCACAGCGCATGTCTGCTTTGGTGGTGCATGTTTCCTTCAGTTCATATGTTCATATGTCTCTGTTCAGTGTTCCACTGATGTTCTCTGGATAACTGAGTTAGCAGGTATGCTGGGGGTGTTAATAAAAGGCAGTTTCTTAAGCTGTGCCATTATTTATAAAGGTTAATTTAACCAAGATGGCGCCGAGCATGGCTGCCGTGTTGCGAGCTCCGAGAAAACATTGCAGTTTTTCGTATGTTTTATTTGTTATTTTGTTGTTTTACGTGCTGGATGCTGTTAGTATAACTGTCTACGACAGACACACGCTTCTAAGCATAGGTTCCCTCGTCGTGCAACGCAAACCGGACTTTGAGTTCTTGAACGCCGGCGCTCTGTTTACAGACACCGCATCAGAGCCCTTTGTCTGGGCCGCACGGTCACGACCGAGGAAACGCCGCCGGAAAAGGGGAAAAAGAGCCAGCGTCCTCGTCAGACTCAGACGCCGTCCCCTCCGACCTCCTCTCCCTACCATTTTGCTGGCTAACGTTCAGTCACTGGACAACAAACTCTGCGAACTGCGGGCACGCATCTCATACCAGCGAGAAGCAAGGGACTGCTGCATTATTTGCCTCACAGAAACATGGATGTCTGCAGTGGTTCCAGACTCAGCCATCGAGCTTACGGGGTTCTCCGTGCACCGCTCGGACAGAACGAAAGAGCTCACAGGGAAAAGCAGAGGTGGGGGCGTTTGTTTCTTTATCAACAACTCGTGGTGTGATGAAAGGAACCTACACTCTTTTAAATCCTTCTGCTCCCCTGATCTGGAATTTCATATGCTTCTGTGTCGACCATTCTGGCTACCGAGGGAATTTACAGCGGTCATAATCACAGCTGTTTACATTCCCCCTCAAGCCAACACAGACCAGGCACTCAAGGAACTGTATGGGAATATAAGTGAGCAGGAAACCGCGTACCCAGATGCAGCATTCATTGTTATGGGGGACTTTAACAAAGCCAACTTCGGAACAATAGCTCCAAAATACTTTCAACACATCACCATCAAAACGCGCGGTGATCGTGTACTGGACCACTGCTACTCTCCTTTCCGGGACGCCTACAAACCGCTCCCCCGCCCACCTTTCAGCAAATCGGATCATTCTTCCGTTCTGCTCCTGCCTGCTTATAGGCAGAAACTGAAACGAGAAGCACCCGCCCTCAGGACAATTCAATGCTGGTCGGACCAATCGGACGCTATACTACAGGACTGTTTTGATCACGTGGACTGGGACATGTTCCGGGCAGCGTCTGATGACGACATAGAGGCGTACTCAGATACTGTAACGTGTTTCATCAGGAAGTGTGTAGAGGACGTAGTGCCGACAAAAACAATCCGCATCTACCCCAACCAAAAATCGTGGATTAACAGCGATGTTCGAGCAGCCTTGTCAGCACGGACATCTGCCTTTAAATCCGGAAACTTCGACGATTGAAAACAAGCCAGCTACGATCTCAGGAAATCCATCAAAGCCGCCAAACGACAATACAAAAACAAAGTTGAAGAACAATTCAACACCAACAACACAAGAAGCACGTGGCAGGGCATCAATAACATCATGGATTTTAAAGGGAACAAACCAGCTACAGTGAACATTGCCGCCTCTCTACCGGACGAGCTCAATCATTTTTATGCTCGTTTCGAGGCTCACAACACCGCCCACACAGAGAGCGCTCCCGCGGCTGTTGCAGAGGAGGCGAGTGCAATCTCCATTTCTGTCGCGGATGTTACCCGATCCTTCAGACGGGTGAATATCCACAAGGCTGTGGGTCCTGATGGCATTCCAGGCCGTGTGCTCCGAGCATGCGCATTCCAGCTAGCCGGGGTTTTCACAGAAATTTTCAACCTCTCCCTCTCTCTGTCTGTGGTTCCCTTATGCTTCAAAAAATCCACCATTGTGCCCATACCAAAGAAAAATAAAATCACATGCTTGAATGACTGGAGGCCTGTTGCTCTGACACCCATCTTCAGCAAGTGTTTTGAGAAACTCATCAGAGACTACATCTGCTCTGTGCTGCCTGCCTCACTGGACCCGCTGCAATTTGCATATCGCAGCAACCGTTCCACAGACGATGCTATTGCCTTCACCCTGCACACTGCTCTCTCCCACCTGGAAAACAAGAACACCTATGTGAGAATGCTATTCGTGGACTATAGCTCCGCATTCAATACCATAGTGCCTGCCACACTGGTTGCGAAGCTCCAGACTCTAGGACTAAACAGATCTCTGTGCGGCTGGATCCTGGACTTTCTGACAGGCAGAAGTCAGGTGGTCAGAATGGGCAACAAAACTTCATCTCCGCAGACCCTCAACACTGGTGCTCCTCAGGGCTGCGTCCTCAGCCCACTCCTGTACTCCCTGTACACACATGACTGTACAGCCACACACAGCTCCAACGTCGTCATCAAATTCGCTGACGACACAACGGTGATAGGCCTGATCACTGACAACGATGAGACGGCCTACAGAGCGGAGGTGAGTACCCTGACTAAATGGTGTCAGGAGAACCACCTCTCACTCAACATCGACAAGACCAAGGAGCTGGTGGTGGATTTCAGGAGACAGAGCAGAGAATACACACCCATCATCATCGACAAGACACCTGTGGAGCGGGTAAACAGCTTTAAGTTCCTCGGCGTTCACATCACTGAGGATCTCACGTGGTCCGCTCACACAGATGCAGTGCTGAAGAAGTCACATCAACGCCTCTTCTTCCTGAGACGGCTGAGGAAGTTTGGAATGAGCCCCAGCATCCTCAGATCATTCTACACCTGCACTGTGGAGAGCATCCTGACCGGCTGCATCACCGCCTGGTTTGGAAACAGCACCGCTGGCAACCGCAAAGCTCTGCAAAGGGTTGTGCGAACTGCCCGCCACATTGTTGGAGGTGAGCTTCCCTCCCTCCAGGACATCTACACCAGGTGGTGTATAAGGAAAGCCCGGAGGATCATCAATGACTCCAGCCACCCGTCCCACAGACTGTTCTCTCTGCTGCCCTCAGGTAGACGTCTCCGCAGCATCCGATCCCGGAGTAGCCGACTGAGGGATAGCTTTTTCCCTCAGGCTATCAGGCTAATGAACGGTCAGAACTAATACACCCCACAGCACACTCCCACTTTACAATATGCCACGCACTGCACTTTAACTCCAACACAGTTCAAACTGGACTACACGTACACACTGCACTAATACATCAATCTATCTGCTACCACTGGATACCATCCAATGCACATCCATGACATTTGCGTATCCAGCTTACGTATAATCTACTGCACCTTCGCATATTATTGTGTGTATATATGTGTACATAATGTAGAATGTGTATATACGTGTATAATTGTGTATTGATAACTGTAAGTATTGATAACTGGATGTATGTCTAATAGTACACTGTGTGTACTGAGTATATGTATGTGTATATTGCACATTGTCATCTGAAGTATGTAATGGTACTGTCTATATGTTAATTGTTTCTGCACTGTCTGGAGCACGCTCTCAAGAATTTCACTCACCAAGGCACACGTGCTGAGATGATGTGACAATAAAAGTGATTTGATTTGATTTGATTTGATTTGATTTGGTGCATTAGAAGCACACAATAATTGTGCCATTAGCACACTTCAAGTTTACTTGGAATGCCATTGCAATGCATTTTAAAGTCACTAAAAGTAAGGGATAGTATGACCCCAGTTTGTTATTAGTAAAATATTAATGTATGTTCAGCACTCTTACAGTGTAATTGAATTGCAATTGTAATGTCACCAAAATACATTTGAAGTTTATGCTGAATAAATTCTGCATTTCAAAAATTAAATAAAAGAGTGGATATTTAAAGTGTACTTAAGTATACTTGGAATAGTTCCACTTTAGCACAAACAAGTATATTTAATACAACTTTAGTTGAATTTCAGCACTGCTTTTGCACAGCTAAAATGCATTTAGTACAAAATTAGTTCCAATTTAGCAGACTTTAACCTCTTAAGACCCTGCGGCCTCATATGAGGACATTATATTTTAGTGTATTTCTCTGAGACTATACATGCCACAGTTTTAAGTCTGGATGTCCTGTACAGAGCACATTCAGGGCTTTTCAGAGATACCAAATGATTGGATGTTTCACCATGACCACTCCCTCTCCTTGGTCTTCAGAAATGTCTGATATTAATTTAGTGACACTCTTATGGAAATATGATAATATTTTGTAATTATCATTTAAATCTGCCTAATTTTTAAACTGTGTGTCATAAATCAACATCTCAGGAAAATGTTATGGGGTTTCAAATCAAAATATGACTTTCTGTTACGAAACAGGACGTTGATTTCATACATGTCCTCATATGAGAACATCGGGACTAAAAGCATGTTTATTACACATTTTGAGAGACATAACAAATGAATAGGGAAAGAAATTATATTTCAGTATTCTATGAAATATTATATATTATTATGAAAATCATGTCAATTATTACTCCCGTTATTACACTTCTTTTTTCATTACACGTTGCCCCAAAAACACATTAACATGCAAATTAGATTTAGTTTATAGATACATTGTATATAATGAGAAAACCCATTTATGGCCATTTTACATGCATTTTGCAGAAAGAAAAATGGTATATCAAATCATTCTGTTATAACATAGTTGAGAATCATCTTTATACAATGTTTGGTATAAAAAAAAATCTTGAAAACTAAAAATGAAAAAATGTATTGGTGATTTAAAAAAAAAAAAACTGTTTTTGCCTATGCATGTTCATTCATGTCTTTTTATTTAATTTTTTTTTTTTTTAATAAACTGATTCCCGATGTCCTCTAGCGAGCAGGGACGTGCACAGACATTTTTAGGGGCAGGGGCTCAAGTGGAAAAAAGGGCACTTCTCATATTTATTTTTTTATTTTTTTCTAAACAAAACATTAAATATATTAGGGGTGTGCAATATTGACAAAAAATCTCAATATTTTCTGGGATTTTATCGATATCAATAATTAGATGATATTTTGCTGAGTGTGTTATTGTGCTGGTATCTTAAGGACTACCGTGGACAGCAGACTCCTAAAGTTTTTGATATTCTTCATATTCTGTGTTGTGATCATTGATAGAAATTAATCTTTTCCAATAAGTTTAAATTGATTTTTACCTTTTATGGGCATTTTTACCTTTATAAAGCCTTTTTTTTCTAAAAGTGTGCATCATCTTTTCAGTCAAATTCTTCAATTGAATCAGTCAATTAGAATAAGTCATTTGGGCTGTTACCAAGCAAATGAAATCAGTATTGACAAAATTAATCTTTGCATTGCAGAGAAAACACAGAAGTTGCATTAGAAGTGGCATTTAGATGGATTTACACACTGTTTAATGCAGGACATGAATGCATTTAACCTGCAGCTACAAATGCATCAATACTGTTTTGATATTTTAAACATAAAACGTTGAATACTGATATTTAAAATTATTTTTTTTAAAAATGAATAGATACTTTAAATGTGAAATTAAACTGCCAGTAGGTGGCAGCATGTCACTGTTAATAAGTGAGTCACTGCGACTGAACCGAATCATTTAAACAGTTGATTCATTCAGGAACAAAACAGCGTCATGTTGCTCAGAGATGCAAATTGGAATTATATTTGTTGGCGAAATAGAGCAAAAACAGTCAATATTGTGTCTGAAACGTAAGTGTCTTAATATTCAATTCTTGTTTATTGAACTGCTGTATAAAATAAATATCACATTTGTAATCATGCTGCTTTTTGGTGCAAAAAACCTCAGTCTTCGCGTGATACTGATTACCTATATGAAATTATATAAATATATATACATTTCTGCCCCCATATCTTGAATTTTGTGATCATTATGCATTTTTATAAACTGAATCATGCAGTGAAAGAACGCACACTGGTCTAACCTAGTAGATTTCCTATTGCCTCATTTAAATTTTAGCTAACTTACATGGTAGCTCTCATGAGTCATGGATGTTAGCAAGACAAATTAACTAAGTTAGGCTATATTTGCCTTTTGTCTTTTGGATAATTAGCTGTAAATTTGAGGCACAGGTAGCTTAATCTTTTGTTCATCACCACTCACCTCCACACCAAGACAAACTCAACTGGAGAGGGAGGGAGGGCTTCACTTCTGTGGCTCTCTGCCTGTCTGTGATGTGCATGTGCTGATCAACGTGTGCTGCACTGCTGTTCTGCGCAGAGACGCGGAGGGGAGAAAGGCATCGACAGAGTCTCAACATTTCCTGAACCGACCTGATATTTAGATTTTTTTATTTGTTTGACAGGGAAAGCTGTGCGCAAACAGAAACACACACACATATTCATATATTCATTTATTTAAAAAAAAAAAAAAAAAAAATTAAAAAAAAAAAACTCCCCAGAAAAAAGGGCACTTTCTCTCGAGGAAGAAAAAGGGCAGGTGCTCAAGGCCCCTTTGATGTCTATGTGTGCACGAGTACTGCTAGCGAGTACTCATGAATGAAATATCATTTATTTATTTCTTTTCTTTTCTTTTCTTTTACATTAATGCTCTAAACAATGTAAAGACATGAAAAAAAAACCTAATTTTTTGCTAAAACTTTTTTCTCGGGTCTCAGGAGGTTAAGTATACCAATTTATAGTGTGCCACAAATATATTTAGTTATACTACATATACGAATAAATTGTACTTAAGTATACTATTTTTTCACTAGGGGGGTTTCAATGTGACAATGACTATATAGCCTACATTCTCCTAAAATGAGTACGTTTACATGGACAACAATACTCCGATTTTAATACGATTAAGACAATACTCTGATTAAGAATGTAGTAGTGATGTGGCGTTCGACACCGAGGCTTTGAAGCTTGTATCAAAAAAAACGAAACATCTGACATTGAAGCGCTGTATCGGAGCTTGATTTGTTTTGCCAAAATCACGTAATCTATGATGTCTGAAGCTTCATTCGCCTGAAAACCACGTGACTGCTTCAGTATCAGGTTCAAACAAAGCGAACCTCAGCGCCGTTTCCTTTACATTACATTACATTATAATGCATTAGCATTGTTTTCTTTTTATCCTAATTTATATATTAAGGTCAAATGAACTTTGCCCATGAAATAACAGTCTAAGGACTGAGGCAGAGTTAACATTGACAGAACACAGATTTAATTTGAGTTTATGTTTGATTTATTTGAATTATTTTAATGGCAGTACACCGACACAAATGAATGACTTTGATAATGGCCATTATGTTTATACAATAAATTAAAACAAGGAATCAGTAATAGAACCAGCAGCTGTAAAGAATCACAGCTCTTTGGAAGATGTTATTCATTTTTATGACCACAAGATGGCCACAGCATGAACCGTTTTAAAAAGCTTCGAGTAATGAACCTTTTTCCGATACAATTGGGTTGAAAGCCTCATTGGTTCAGAACGCTTCACTTCGCCATCGCTAATGAAAGGCACTAAACACTAAAACAATTACCTTCACTTCTGAATGTCAATTTCCCGTGTAGGCCAATGTGGACAGATTGCTTTGCTTGCATCTTCAAGGCTTTGGTGTATTTCTCAATCCTTTTGTTATGAAGATGAAAGTACAGACGGAGAGAGAACATATAATGTTCACCTTTCATTTGACGAACATCTTGGGGTACAGGTCTTTGTAAAGAAATAGATTCTCAAGTCTGTTTATAGTCAGTGGTACTACCCACATGTGATACTCCAAGGGCATTGCAGGCTTTTCTGGGTCCATGGGCATCTTTTGGGGAGACAAAATACTATTTCTCTCATCAGTACAAATGACATCAATACATGCCTTGCCTTTGGGTGTTCTGATGATGGCCCTTCTGAGGAACAATAGACAAATATGTAAAGACAATATGTAGACAAAGACCAATACATATTAAACATTCAGAAATACCAGTATCAGAAGCACATACACTAGTTTGTTGGTAATTTTGCTTGTAACAGCAAGATCTGCAAACAGTACAAAAAAGACAAGGGGAATTAAAGTTAATATGGATGACTTCAAAATGTAACTAGTAACATTACACACACCATGATTTTGGAGTCAGGGGCACGACACGAGATGAGCTGGCACTCAGGGCAATGCCAGTGGCACCTCTTCCGTTGGTGGGAATTCAAACATTAGCAAGGGACACAGTATTTTTCTAGAAAGAAAAACATTTTGACTAACAATCAACAGGAAAAAACATGAAAAATGAATGTGTATTTTAGTTTCAACACACATAGCATGTAGTTTTCAAATAATTGATTAGCTGGATCAGGTGTGTTTAATTAGGGTTGAATCTAAACTCTGCAGGGCTTGAGTTTGACACCCCTGTATTAGAGAAAATAACAATCCTCAAATAGCAACACAAACGCATTCATATATAGAATGCAGAACATTTTAAATGACAAATCGAATAACATTTTCCACGGATAGGTTTTTGGATGTTCTGTTCAAAATAACTTAAGTTAGTAAGATTGTGGAAATGCAATGGCTTCTTACCTGGCTTCTTAACTGATAGGCAGGTACACAAAAGGTGAAGACCAGAGAACCAGAGAAAGAATGGTAGTTCTTAAAATAACTGTTTAAACATGAACCTTCTATAATTCCAGTCAAACAACATTAATTTTATATGATTCAGTAGATTCATGCTAGTATTTAAAGGTAAAAGTAATATTTGAAGTTAATCGTAGCCCCCTAAAATACTACTATCAACGATTATTATAAATATAACACATGGTATACAAAAACTACGTTTGTAAATTTAGAAATTAAACTAAAGTAGGCGAAGTTACACTGTCGTTCACTAAAGTAAAAATTAAAATCAAACTTACAAAGCAACAATTATAGATTTAATTTACAAACGTATCGCTACAACAATCGCCTTACTGAAGTGTTTAGCGTCTGTCGTAGTTACATCTGATTGGCTGCTGCTACGTTGGTCGATACTGATTGGCTGCTACCGAGTGGTAGGTCCCTCCTACCCTCCGGCTGCCAGTAACTGCCTTCAGGCTGTCAATGACAGCCGCTTCCTGCTGACAGCTGCCGATTTTTTATCTGAACCCCTGCTGGGAAAAAGTTAACCAAAAAAAATAATAATAAATAAAGAAATAAATAAAAATAAATAAATAAATAAAATTTGCTGTTACTTTAATTACCCTCAAGCCAACAAACATACAGTTTTCTCATACTTAATATGTCCTGCATTTTACTACTCTAACCCTTCTTTACAGTGAGTGCACAACAAACTGCCTCATCATCTATCCTGTTTAACTCCTGGAAGATGACCTACTTAAATGACATTTCTACTTAATTGTCTCTAAAAAATCTACAAATAAATAAATAAAAAATAAAAAAAATAAAAAAAACTTGTCCACAAAAGCTTTTACAGTGACTACGTTTACATGGACAGCAGTAATCTAATTATTTACCTTATTCTGAATAAGACAATATTATGATTAAGGTGTTTACATGAGTTGCTTTTAGAATAATCCTTTCATGTTCCCGTTTTACATTTTATAGTACATAGATCGATTAATGGCCCACGTCATTAAGTCACCATGCGACGCCATCCGACGTCCCCTCCAGAATTTCACGTATAATCATATAGTTCGTCTTCGTGATGATGCCATATACAGTTTTGGGTGTTTCATTTTTAATTTTATGAAAGCTTCAAGTGCAGTTAATTATTTGTACGTGCATACAGACGACAGCGGTGTTAATGCCCTTTTATTTGCCGTCAAATGGTTGATCACTTCTGTGTGTGTATCCTGTCGCAAAATGCGGCGAAAAGTCCTACACGACGGTAATAGTTTGATTAAGGTGTTTACATGTCTGTACTGCACTTCAGTAATGCGACTAAAATAGGAATACTCCACATGTCTTAATTCGATTTTGTGTTTACTTCGATTATGACTTTAGCCGGATTAAGGTAATCAAAAAGCTCGGTTTACATGGTACATTCTAGCGATGGCGAAGTGAAGCGTTCTGAACCAATGAGGCTTTCAACCCAATTGTATCGGAAAAAGGTTCATTACTCGAAGCTTTTTAAAACGGTTCATGCTGTGGCCATCTTGTGGTCATAAAAATGAATAACACCTTCCAAAGTGCTGTGATTCTTTACAGCTGCTGGTTTCACATCTGGTTCTATTACTGATTCCTTGTTTTAATTTATTGTATAAACATAATGGCCATTATCAAAGTCATTCATTTGTGTCGGTGTACTGCCACTAAAATAACTCAAATAAATCAAACATAAACTCATAAATTAAATCTGTGTTCTGTCAACTTTAACTCTGCCTCAGTCCTTAGACTGTTATTTCATGGGCAAAGTTCATTTGACCTTAATATATAAATTAGGATAAAAAGAAAACAATGCTAATGCATTATAATGTAATGTAATGTAAAGGAAACGGCGCTGAGGTTCGCTTTGTTTGAACCTGATACTGAAGCAGTCACGTGGTTTTCAGGCGAATGAAGCTTCAGACATCATAGATTACGTGATTTTGGCAAAACGAATCAAGCTCCGATACAGCGCTTCAGTGTGAGATGTTTCGTTTTTTTTGATACAAGCTTCAAAGCCTCGGTGTCGAACGCCACATCACTACCTTTCATATTGCCTAATGCCTTTAAAGTGTCTATAATGACCGTTTCATTTAGCCATAGACAACTGTTGTCATATAATAATCATGCATGTCTGTTTCTTTTTTTTTTTTGTTTTGTTTTTTTTGTGCGTGTACTCTAAAGGCAGTACCACAGCACTTCAAGAAGGTAAAGCTGCTTTGAATTGCTTAATTGTAAATCTCAAGGTTAAGCTTTTTACACACATCTTTATTTGGTAGCCAGTAAAAAACATGTGCAATGTTTTATTACAAACCAGTTGACAACCAACTAAATCCGCTAGTATACATGTTTTCATATAGGGAACATATGGTTTAAATATGAAATATCACATCTAGCCTTGAGCAAAGTATAAAGTCATATTGGATTGGTTATAAATGTGATTATAAATACTAAAACATTTATTGACTATAACATTTTCCTTTGTCTTATTTTTTAGTTGCAACAGTTAGTTGATATTTTTTATAACAGAACAAAATATATTAAAATGTAAAGTAGCTTGTGATCAAATTATTCTTTTTTTGTTTGTTTGTAACATAAAACATTTCAATCCTCATGTAATAGTTGGTGAATTGTTGCCTTTCTCAGCTATCCCACATTGCTGGACAGAAGGTATATGGGTATGATTAACAAACCTGTTTAACAATAACAAATAATGAGAATACATGATGCTTGTGCTTTAAGTAGTTTTTTGTTTGTTTGTTTGTTTGTTTGTTTGTTTGTTTGTTTTTATCTAGTGCTAGGATGTTCATGTTGTCAATGCATATGTAGTGGCCACTTGACATGCACCTCTAAATTGTGATCCATTTCTGTCCCTACCTGTAAGTGGATTTAAAAATGTTATAGTTTAATTTTAATGCACTGCTTCAGTGTTGACATCACTCAGTATTGTAACTTATATTTATGTTGTGACTCTGTTTTCTCCAACAGGCTGATTCATCCTCAAAGACTGCACCCTTTTCCTAAATGCAAGTCAAGTCACTGAACCCTGTAAGTTGCTGTCTTCCCATTGAGTTCCACTGGAGAGAAACTGTTCTGTGTTCCAGTTGAAATTCTATGCATGTGACTGCAAAACAATTTTAAGTTCTTTATTTTTGTGATATCTATACAAAATATATTGGGACTGTTTATTGTTCCTTATAACTTTTAACAGTTGAAAATATTAGTTAATTGGTTCAGTTCAACATTTTGTTCTCTGGCTTTAGATAGGCATAGACAGTGGCTTTTTTTTTTTAATCTCTCTCTCTCTCTCTCTCTATATATTTAGTTTTTACAGCTCAATTGCAATAAGGATGATGTATCTTACAGTACAGTCAGTATCTGTGGACTGTGGTGTATTTATGCTAGTGGTAAGTGGCTACAGTTTTAGTTTTTTCTTTCCCATTACAACATTCATAATTGTCATCAAAAGACACTAGGCTGATCCCAATGAAAAAAAGTTATATACATTTTCAAGTATTGTCAAATTAACAGCTTGATTTATAATCAAAGTTGTAAAAAAAAAAAAATCTGTTTGGCAGTATGCTCTTTATATGGCGCCTAACTGGAAGTTTGACCTCACCCAGGTAAGCAAAGTATCCTTTCCTTTTCTATATTGGTAAAAGGTATTACTTTTGGACATTTTAACATCAATTTCCAAATTTATCTTTTGCTTTTCAGCATGATATGGCCCATATAAGGAGTTGGTGGGTGAATCTGCTCTTATCCAAAATGACACATGGTAGGTATATGTGAATATGGGAATAAAATCCATTTTACACCAGTAATGTTCAGTAATAAGTTACATTTGTTAGTTTTTTTGCATATCAGTTTTGCAGTGCACATCAGCCATGTCGGGAGCATTCAAGGAGACAACAGCAGGAAGTGTTACGGGATGCTTTTGGTACTTTTTACACCAGGGATGTCAAACTCAGTTCCTGGAGGGCCGGAGCCCTGCAGAGTTCAGATGCAACCCTAATTAAACACACCTGATCCAGCCAGGTCCCTCCTACCCACCGGCTGCCAGTAACTGTCTTCCGGCTGTCAATAACCAGGTTTCCATCCAAGGATTTTTTTGCAAAAAAATATTTAACGCTTTAAAATATTTACGATATAGCTGATGGAAATGCCAATTATCGATTAAATTTCTCATGTGTCAACAAAATCTTTTTCCGTTTAACTTTAGTGCATAAATTCCATATCGATACTTCAAATGTCGCAAAAATTGGTTTGGAAACACTTTTTGTCGAGAAAAGGGGCTTTAACGCAAATAAATGTGGTGTCACATGACAGAATTAGCCAATAGGCAGCATCCATGTTCATGATATTGCTCACGTTAAAGCACCGTTTCCCTGTAGTTCAAAAGCGCATAAAATCATATTATTAAATTGTATCTAAAATTATTTCATACATGGTAAGAAAAAGACGAGTTACCTCTCAAACAAACTTATCTTAATTTGGTGTTAGTAGGCTAGCCTACGTTCACATTATTATTATCATTATTTATTTATTTTTTTATTTATTTATTTTTTTTTTACAGTGCACTGTTCAGTTTAAACAGCCTTCAGCTTGACCACCATACCCCCGTGATATTACGCCAAGCACATTTTGTTTTACATATTGGAACGTGAAGTACAAAAGTTTAAATTAATTCGTTTTGGCTTGTTAGCTTCTTATATTTTTATTCTTGTTTTGTTCTGAGTTCTTTCTACCGTTAAATTTAAATTATTTGTTGTGGAGTGAGGGGAAATAAAATATTTTTTTCATGTTTCATGTATTTTTTTCATGTTATTTTTTTCAGGCTGCTAATTGTTGCAGTTTTTTTCTTTCGTTTTGTTAATTCATTAATTATTTAGAAAAATATATTTTGCATATGGGCCTATTTCTTTTATATATATATAATAGCTTATGTTTTTCTCAGTTCGCAGAAGCGCTGCAGGTGTGTGATGTGAATGTGAATCCACTCGTTCATGTTGTTTATGCTGCTTTTTGTGTGTATAAAATGAATCCCTGGAAAACAAATTTAGGTATTTTTAATGGGTCAAGCCACCTATCAATTTAAATTTAATTTAATTGTAATTTAACATAATCTTGTCGGTTAACAGTTAATATAGCTTAACGACTGTCGGTTAGGAGAAATAAAGTAACCGGAGTGAACATTCCTATTTCCTGTAAACGTTAATCAGAAAAATAATAATAATACAACTGCAACTGTTTATGATCATTGCTTGATTATCAACAGTGGACTATCTATCTAGTCTATAAAAGTACAAAAAAAAAAAAAAATCATGACACTTAATAAAAATTATTTTATTTAGGCCTATACAATTTAATATAGGCCTACGCTTTTTTTGTTTCAAATGGATGAAGAACAGGCTACTAGCCTAGCCTATAATTTGCGCAATAGGATAAATTATGTATGGAAACAGCTCAAGGGCAACATTTTTTTGCGATACACCAAAACTTATGCGACAATTCGTTTTTTTAGGGATGACGTCATGACGCACACCATTGTATCGGTAAAAGGCCAGTCGGATGGAAACAAAACAGCGCAAATCTGGATGGAAACTTGATTAATGACAGCCGCTTCCTGCTGACAGCTGCCGATTTTTCGCTGAACCCCCTCTTCTTTTTCTTTAAAGTCCGTGTAAAGTCAATATTAACTGTGTGTTCTGAATTTGTCACACCACAGAAAAATGTGTTATTAACCACCCAGCCAAATTTGAATGCTAAAAAAAACCGACAAGTAAATAAAATAAGGTATCAAAATCATGAAAAAATAAGCCGTATTATCTGCTCTCAAACGCTGGGGGCGTGTCTCTGACGGCGCTGAAACCACGCCCACTCGCGGCAAAACTGTCTTCCTCCAGCACAGGCATCCTCAAATCTGGACCTCGAGATCCACTTTCCTGCAGAGTTTAGCTGCAACCCTAATCAAACACACCTGAACAAGCTAATCAGTGTCTTCAGGATCATTAGAAAATCACAGACAGGTGAGTTTGATCAGGGTTGGAGCTAAACTCTGCAGTGGATTGGACCTCCAGGGTAAGATTTGAGGAGCCCTGCTCTAGCAGCTTAATTTTAATAAGGGGACGGAGCTCAGTTGTTTTGTAAATTATCGCAACCATGTATTAACGTGACGAAGACACAGCTAGATAGCAAACTAGACTGTAGTAACTAACGGTAATAACAGTAACTCGCGATTGAGCGGACGAACCACTGATGCTTATGCGTTCTAGTTATTATGTGTATTCAGCTTGAAGCAGCACTGCGCAGAACGATCAGTGTTTGACATCAAAGTGCCGCGAGAGCGATTCGAAAGCATCAGGAGCGTCTGCTCTCTTTAGCTCTCACTGTACTTTGATCGGTCTGCAGTCAGTGCTGCTTCTAGTGGAACACAGCTCGTCTAGTGTTGCGGGAGGGGCGGTGCTCGGTGGCTCCATTGCGTCATCGAGTTCTGATTTAGCCCCGCCCAAAAAATCCTGATCACGAAAATGGTGAAAAAATGTTTAACGTTATAACTCCACCATTAAGTACTATATAGTTCACAGTCTTTGTAACATGTTTCAGCAATGAATTTCTAACATTTATAATGTGTTTACAAACAATTCTCAGAATTGACTTTACACAGACTTTAAACCTGCTTTCCTATGTTAGCCTATCCTTAACCCAAACTCTGTGTTTCCCACTGCGGTCAAGCCAGCCGCCACTCCTAAATGCATGGTCATCTAGCCGCCGCGCTGTTTTGATGTGCGCGCATATACTGTGCATTACGGCGATCTTTCGCGTGCATTCACTCAGACAATTTATTTTTTTATTATTATTATTATTATTATTATTATTATTATTGCTTAACTTATGCATACAAACAAGAACAGGGAAATAAGAGTAAGGGTAATATATATTAAGATAATTAATTATACTAATTAATAAAGTAATATCAGATTAACTGTCTGGAATATTATTATTATAATAATCTCTAAAAAAATGTATTTAAAATAGGCCTGATAAAATTAAATTGTCTAAAAGTGTTAAGTAACAACCTTATAATTAAGGTTAAAAAAAATTATATAAAAAAACTGATGTGGAATTACAAAATAAAAGCCCTCCAAAATCTCATATAAAGGGTGTTTTACTTGGCATTTCAGCTAGCTCTAAAAAGGAAAGTCCCTGTTACCACATACTAGTTTCACTTCAGACTGATAGTAGACCTTCTCAGGTTGTTACCCAAAATCAGGTAAGTCTGATGTTGTATTACAAAATGTAATGTTGCATCAAAGTGCAACATCAGACTTACCTGAATTTTGTAATTCCACATCAGCTATTTTGATATCATTTTTTGAACCTTATTTATTAGGTTGTTACTTAACACTTTTAGACAATTTAATTTTATCAGGCCTATTTTAAATAATTTTTTTTATAATAGATAATAGAGATTATATATAATATATATAATAGAGATTATTATAATAATATTCCAGACAGTTAATCTGATATTACTTTATTAATTAGTATGAAAAAACACTACTACTATAACACTATACTAAAATACGATCAACTAAGTTATCCCTTTAAAAAAAAAAAAAAAAAAACGGCATATTGTCTCTTTGCCAGTGTACTGCTGCCTTACGTTTTTGTTAACCTTCTTTTCATGCTCTGAATAGATTTCCTTGTCCTCGTCTAAATGTTTATGCGCACATTTACGAAGTAATGTGGCAGTCCACACTAAACACTGCACACGTGTTTCAGCGTCCACACCCGAAGAACTTAAGCCGAACTTTGACGACTGCGAACAGACGGAACACTTCAGCTGTCAGAACAGTTCACTGCTGTCTTGTTTTGTGGTTTAGGGAATAACTTCTTGTCTTACCGTAATATCATTGATGAAGATTCAGAGTCTCCGTGACGTTCAAGTTTGCGCAAGCTTAAGTACTAGTTTGCTATTTCATCGCGAGCTACAAACAGCGTAGAACAATGATTTTAGAGAGAATACCTCCAAGAATATGCTCTTTATTCATGCTCAGGGTAAGTGTTGTTGTAGGACTGTGCGCATATTGCAAGCGTGCTTTTATGGGCGTTCAGCACATATTCACATTTAAAAGGGATAGTTATTAGAAACACTTGTAAAATATAAAGCATTTATTTAATAACATACAGATGCAAACTTCTGTCCGTGAGTAGATGGCTTCTTACATAAGGCTATAAGAGAAGTGACTTCGAAGTGTATTTCAAGCGAGACCCTCAGTTGCTCACTTTCAGCCAGCTTGTGTCCCGTCCTCCAGGCCGCGCTGAGACAGGCCCACTCCTCCTCCTCGGTGCCGCCGCAGCCGGTGCCTCCGCTGGGCCAGACGCTGCAGCGCTACCTGACCGCTCTGGAGCCGCTCCTGCCGCCAGAAGAGCTGCAGCACACCCGCAAGATCCTGCAGAAGTTCGGATGCGCTGGAGGCCTGGGCGAAAAACTGCAAAGAGAGCTGATCAAGAGAGCAAGGCACTCCCACAACTGGGTGAGAATAGCACTAAATAACAATATACAATGTTCATATCTTGATTTGTGACCCTGGTAGACAAAACCAGTCATAAGGGTCAGTTTTTGGAAATTGAGATTTATGCATCATCTGGAAGCTGAATAAATAATCTTTCCATTGATGTATGGTGTGTTAGGATAGGACAATATTTGGCTGAGATACAACTATTTGAAAATCTGGAATCTGAGGGTGTAAAAAATCTAAATATTGAGAAAATCACCTTTAAAGTTGTCCAAATGAAGTTCTTAGCAATGCATATTACTAATCAAAAATGAAGTTGATACACCGGTGCATCTCAATAAATTAGAAGTTCATTTATTTCAGTAATTCAACTCAAATTGTGAAACTCGTGTATTAAATAAATTCAATGCACACAGACTGAAGTAGTTTAAGTCTTTGGTTCTTTTAATTGTGATGATTTTGGCTCACATTTAACAAAAACCCACCAATTCACCATCTCAACAAATTAGAATACTTCATAAGACCAATAAAAAAGAAACATTTTTAGTGAATTGTTGGCCTTCTGGAAAGTATGTTCATTTACTGTATATGTACTCAATACTTGGTAGGGGCTCCTTTTGCTTTAATTACTCCCTCAATTCGGCGTGGCATGGAGGTGATCAGTTTGTGGCACTGCTGAGGTGGTATGGAAGCCCAGGTTTCTTTGACAGTGTCCTTCAGCTCATCTGCATTTTTTGGTCTCTTGTTTCTCATTTTCCTCTTGACAATACCCCATAGATTCTCTATGGGGTTCAGGTCTGGTGAGTTTGCTGGCCAGTCAAGCACACCAACACCATGGTCATTTAACCAACTTTTGGTGCTTTTGTCAGTGTGGGCAGGTGCCAAATCCTGCTGGAAAATGAAATCAGCATCTTTAAAAAGCTGGTCAGCAGAAGGAAGCATGAAGTGCTCCAAAATTTCTTGGTAAACGGGTGCAGTGACTTTGGTTTTCAAAAAACACAATGGACCAACACCAGCAGATGACATTGCACCCCAAATCATCACAGACTGTGGAAACTTAACACTGGACTTCAAGCAACTTGGGCTATGAGCTTCTCCACCCTTCCTCCAGACTCTAGGACCTTGGTTTCCAAATGAAATACAAAACTTGCTCTCATCTGAAAAGAGGACTTTGGACCACTGGGCAACAGTCCAGTTCTTCTTCTTAGCCCAGGTAAGACGCCTCTGACGTTGTCTGTGGTTCAGGAGTGGCTTAACAAGAGGAATACGACAACTAGCCAAATTCCTTGACACGTCTGTGTGTGGTGGATCTTGATGCCTTGACTCCAGCCTCAGTCCATTCCTTGTGAAGTTCACCCAAATTCTTGAATTGATTTTGCTTGACAATCCTCATAAGGCTGCGGTTCTCTCGGTTGGTTGTGCATCTTTTTCTTCCACACTTTTTCCTTCCACTCAACTTTCTGTTAACATGCTTGGATACAGCACTCTGTGAACAGCCAGCTTCTTTGGCAATGAATGTTTGTGGCTTACCATCCTTGTGAAGGGTGTCAATGATTGTCTTCTGGACAACTGTCAGATCAGCAGTCTTCCCCATGATTGTGTAGCCTAGTGAACCAAACTGAGAGACCATTTTGAAGGCTCAGGAATCCTTTGCAGGTGTTTTGAGTTGATTAGCTGATTGGCATGTCACCATATTCTAATTTGTTGAGAGAGTGAATTGGTGGGTTTTTGTTAAATGTGAGCCAAAATCATCACAATTAAAAGAACCAAAGACTTAAACTACTTCAGTCTGTGTGTATTGAATTTATTTAATACACGAGTTTCACAATTTGAGTTGAATTACTGAAATAAATGAACTTTTCCACAACATTCTAATTTATTGAGATGCACCTGTATTTACAGTAGGAAATTTACAAAATATCTTCATGGAACATGATCTTTACTTAATATCCTAATGATTTTTGGCATGAAAGAAAAATGGATAATTTTGACCCATACAATGTATTGTTGGCTATTGCTACAAATATACCTGTGCTACTTATGACTGCTTTTGTGCTCCAGGGTGACATTTATTCGGATAGACTATACAGTGTTGTGGCACTTTTTTTTGGCAGTGTTTAAAGCAGAAATGCCATTATAGGCCTAATAGGTGCCTTTCAGTTCTTAAATTGTGCACCCTTCTTTCCTTGGGTCTTCCCTTCTTCATCTTAGGAGGTGAGGAAAGGATGCATGGATGAAGGAATTCTAACAAGAGTGTTTGTAAAAGAATGTCTGTGTCTCAAAACCTAGTGAACTGCCTCATTTTTGGCATTTCTTAGGTGCACTAGCAGGCTGGTGTGTTTGCTTTGATCTGGTGTATTTTGTGAGTGTGTGTGTGTGTGTCTTGACTTTCTGCAGATTTCAGATTGGTGGGTGCAGTGGGCATACCTGGAGTGCAGGCAGCCCTTGGCAGTGCATTCAAATCCTGCCATTTCTTTGCCCAAACGTGACTTCACTGACTGGAGAGGGCAACTAGTGTATGTGACTACACACACTCAGACAAACACCCTTACAGTATTACTGATATAAATGTCCTCTTTAGTGATCTTAATTTTTTTTTTTTCAGATGGTTCAGATAACCGATTACACAGTAATGTCAAAGCATTAAACAAGCTGTTTTATCTGATACATTTAACCCTCTGGTTGTGTTCGGGTCAAATTGACCCAGAGAAATTTTTCTTTTTCCCGAAAATACTAGTTAACGTTTTCGCATTGGACTCAAACTTACTGACTTTGTTCACATAGTGTATAAGTACTTCTTATTCATTATCACTTCTCACTCATTCATCATATTTTTATTTTTAGAATTTTCTTAATTTTTTGTGGGTTTTATTTCACCTAGTAACACTTGTGGTGTTCCCGATCAAAAATGACCGGACTCCAAACAATTGCTTATAAATCTCTCATTTTGCTATATTATCACCAAATATTGGATTCAATCTTTTTGTCAACTTGTTTTCTTTCATTTAGGACTGGTTTTGTGTTTCTATTTGCATCTGCTTAATCGTAGGCCTCATTTATCCGAAAGTAGGCACCTCATTTTTTGAGTGAAAAAGCATTTTTTATGAATAATAAAAAATGTCAAAAATGACCGGCCATTGAAAGTGAATGGGAAAGAATAAAAGTAAGAGAAACAACTAGTATTCAGGAGCATGTTGTGCTTGCAAACATAAAGGCCTTGGACCTGTGCGTGTGTGGATGCATGTATACTCACACTATCACACACACACACATCTATGCATACAAACTATTGTGAGTATTACACCTATTTCATCCTGTCCTGAACTGCATGCAATATGCTTTTATGAATCTGATATTATGACTCTCTTTATCTCTCTCTCTCTCTCACACACACACACACACACACACACACACACGCTCAAACTGCCTTGTCTTTAGCCTGCATTGACTTCAAAAGAATCTTTTCTTTCACCACATATTCTAGACAAAATATTATGACAATAGGTTTTGAGGCTTTCGTGTTCTCACAGAGTAGACGAAAGTTTACAAATAAACACTAGAGCATACAAATGCCTCACAGTGCCTTGCTTGTCATTCACACGAGGAAGGGACAACTGAAGATGAATCTTACAGTGAAGATGCATTGCAAGATATATTGGAAGAGGAAAACATCACTGAACAAGTTGAAAACCTTGGAACAACTGAAGAGGAGCAATCTTCTGATTTTGTGGGCCCAACTGAAGTTGATGTAACGTTCTGGTCAAAGGATGGAAAAAAAGATAATTTTGAAGTCAATGCAGGCCAAAGACAAGGCAGTTTGAGTGTGTGTGTGTGTGTGTGTGTGAGAGAGAGATAGAGAGAGAGAGAGAGTCCTAATATCAGATTCATAAAAGCATATTGCATGCAGTTCAGGGTAGGATGAAATAGGTGTGATACTCACAATAGTTTGTGTGTGTGTGTGTGTGTGTGTGATAGCGTGAGTATACATGCATCCACACACGCACAGGTCCAAGGCCTTTATGTTTGCAAGCACAACATGCTCCTGAACCACTAGTTGTTTCTCTTACTTTCATTCTTCCCCATTCACTTTCAATGGCTGGCCATTTTTGACGTGTGACTTTGTGCAATTTTGTACAAAATAAAAGCATTTAAAAGCAAACTTCCTGATTAAACATTCAAGCACACTAGTGTGAGAAACAGAGCAAATTTTCATAATTTTTTTTTTTTTATCTCATATTGTGAAAATTATTCACAAAAACATGCCTTTTTCACTCAAAAAATGAGGTGCCTACTCTCAGATAAATGAGACCTACGATTAATCAGATGCAAATAGAAACACAAAACCAGTCCTAAATGAAAGAAAACAAGTTGACAAAAAGAATGAATCCAATATTTAGTGATAATATATGATAATGAGAGATTCATAAGCAGTTGTTTGGAGTCCGGTCATTTTTTGACTGGGAACACCACAAGTGTGACAGGAGTCCGAACACAACCAGAGGGTTAAGACAGTATTAGGGTTGTGTATTTAATCTATATTTGTGTTATGTCTATATGTCTGTATTGTCTCTTGTGCAGGTTTGCATCAAAGCTAATTGCAGGAGTGTTGGACTTCAAAGCTCAGGTGGACAGGTCTGGACAGTATTAACATTCAGTGGCAGATTTACCCATTTATGTCTGAGCACCTGTGCTAATTTAACCGCTAACCTTTTAACTCACACCGTTTCAGTCAAGCACTGCCAAACACTGGAACTTAATATCATGATATTATTTCTAAATATATCATATTGTTGCTGTCTGTAGCTCAGTGTGTCTCCCTGTCTCTTTTTCCCCCTTGATTTCTGTCCGCATGTCCTCTCTTGCTCATCCAGTGGGAGGCTGGCGGTAGAGTACATGCGTGGACAGCCGTTATGTATGGAGTTGTTTCCTCTGTTGTTCTCCTCCTGTCGAATCCCAGGACCCAAACATGACCATGTGATTCACTATGGACGTCCACGCCGTGGCCCAGCTCACATTACGGTGGTCAGGAACTACCAGGTAACCTAGTAAGATGAGATGAACAAAATGGATATAGTCATGATTCTACAACCCAGCAAAAAATCTTTCCATATATCTTTTTTATTTTTATTTTTTTGTCACGTATCCGGTAAGGCTGCAACAATAAATCGATGCATCACGAGTCGAGAAACGATTCTGCGATTTTTCAAAATGCATGGTGATTCTCTCTGGAATCGACTCTGAGCTTAGAGGTTCATAGAAAAATAAATATTCAGCACACTTAGCCTAGTCCAAGTTTAGACCTTGAACATTTTTGGGGCACCTGACCCACCTGTATTTTCTTTTTCTTTGTTCTAACACTAAGCATCAATTACCATAAATCATTATAAACCGGAGAAGTTTCAGTCTACCTAATTTAAAGTCCCAATCTTACATTTGTTTTCTCTAAGAATGGATGAATTTGCCAGAACAATTTTATTTTTATTATTTATTTATTTATTTATTTATTTATTTATTTATTTATTACTGAGAACTCAAATAGGAAATCCTGAAGTTTGTAATTTTTTTTTCTTTAGATGGTTATATGCCTGGAAGTTTTAAGCCTTCAAATGAAATTTGTCTATATCAAACATATAACACGTTTCTATATTATTATTATTATTATTATTATTATTATTATTATTATTATTATTATTATTATTATTAGTATTATTAGTATTATTATTTATTTTATTTATTTTTTTGTGAGGTATCTTTCTATATCTTTTAAGCATCAAGTGACTGTCAAGTTTGAAAAGGTTTTCTTTGATAAAGCGAATAAAAACATTTTGTTTACTGTATATAACACTTAATTTCTAACAATTATCGTCAATTTGATTTCATAGATACTATTTAAACTAAACTGAGCTAGACAATGACATCTCTGAATTCAATAATGAAATGCCTTTAACTGAAAATTGAGTGTTTAATCTTATTATTATACATTACTGACACTCTATCTTCCAATTTGATACTGTTAAGTGCTTTGAGACAATCTGTATGTATTGTTAAAAGCGCTATATAAATAAAGGTGACTTGACTTGACTTGTATATGATGACATATGTTATTCTGCCTAATCTCTTCTAAATTCAATGTTGATTTGTTTAATTATCAGCCAAACATTGCTGTATGTGTGAGTACTTGCAATGAGCAAAACTTGCTCTTGAGCTTGATAATTAATTGGATGGGCATATGTTGGTCCAGGGTACCAGTTCATCCACTGTTGGACCTGCTACCTGACATAAGATGAAAACTCAGTAAAAATGTTCTTCACTTATCTTTAGTGTAGTCATGAAGGACTGGAAAGGTCATGGAATTTAGTGGTCAGTGTAGTTACCTTGTATATGAATGGACTCCACATTTGATGTCATCCATGCACATACGCAGCAGAAGATGATCATGTGTGAAAACTTTGATATATCACTTGGTTCATTTTGGGTTCTTGTAATAAATCAGGTTATATACACATTTTAATTATATAAGTATACACTTTCTGTAAACAAACAAACAGTGATTATTGAGTGGCTGTGTGTAGTTTTTCCAGCTGGATGTTTACAACAGTGATGGAACACCATTGACAGAAAGTCAGATCCATGCTCAGCTGTTGCGGATCCGCTCTCAGTCGTGGAAAACCGATAAGGAACCGATGGGGATTTTGACCAGTGAGCATCGTCACACCTGGGGTCAGGCTTACACGCGCTTGCTCAGAGGTAAACCTGACCTGTACACTCAACTGCTGTTAAAAACAACATCAGAAAAGATCCATTAGCAAGAGTGATGCGCAGTAGGGTTGTTATACACGAAGCCAGTCTCTGACTTCACTCATGTGACCCATTGTGGATTTTGAGATCAATTAAATTTCACTCTTTACCATTGTTCCACTGAGTTTCATGTTTGATTTTAAACTTTTTGTTTGTTTGTTTAATGTTGTTCCCTCTGCAGATAAAATCAATAAAGAATCTGTGAGGCTGATAGAGAAATCGATCTTTACGTTGTGTTTGGACTCTCCAGTTATGAGGATTTCTGATGAGAAGTAAGAATTGTTTATACATTTTGTTTGATTGATTGTGGATGAAACTGACTGGTACTAGAGCTAAGCAGTGTATTTTCATCTAATTGGTAACACAATGGTTTACATCTTTATCGATGATGGTTTGATGTGGTGCTAAGGATGGTCATTGTTTGGCAGGTATTCTAGTCGAATCGCAGCACAGATTTTGCATGGCGGAGGGACTTTTTCAAACAGTGGCAATCGCTGGTTTGACAAGACACTACAGGTGAGGCCTGTTCTTAATGTTCTGTCATTTAAACCAGGACTAGGACTAAACAAGGGCTGGCTCCAATTAATAAGTGAAGGATGGTGAATGAGTCTTGAGGTTTTTTTCTGGTAATTTATTTATAAAGCAAACCCTGATGGCAGAATTAATGAAGTAACTTGTGTATGGTCAATATACTGTAATACTCATCATTGCTCAACAAGTGTAATACTGTCATTCATAGTTATTGTTAAAGACCAGTGGAGGACTGCATCTTTGCACATGTAAGATGGACAAAATATTGTGAACACCTGTGAAATATTTCATTAAGGTGTTTTACCATAATTTGCCTTTAACACAGCTTCCATCCTTCTTAAAATAAAGTCATACAGCATTTGAATATTCTCCAGCTGAATGTAGATCAGAGCATCTGACTATTGCTTAAGAGATGTTGACGGTGGGAGTCTGCTTCTCCAAAACTGCTCACAGTGTTTGATAATATTCAAGTCAGGGGATTTGTCTGCCCTAGTGAAAAAACATTAAAATGTATTTGAAATACACTTACATATACATTTACATATTTATATACTTAATAAAAAATACCCTGCCATTGTACTTTTAGCATGAAACAGGTATACTTAAAGTCTGCTAAACTGGAACAACTAATTTTGTACTTGATGCACTTTAATTGTGGGGAAGTTGTGCTGATGTCCAACTAAAGATATACTGAAGTATATTTGATTGTGTTAAAGTGGAACTATTGCAAGTATACTTCAGGTGCACTTTAAATGTCTTGCATTTAAAGACTGATATTATTCAAAGATCATACAATCCTCATCAGCAGTGACATTAAAACACATTTTAGGCTTAATATTAAGATATTGTGCATTGCGCACAAGTAGGACTCCCAATAATGATTAATTGTAATTTTTATATTAGTAAGTCTTGAGTGATATTTCAGTAAATACAGGTGCATCTCAATGAATTAGAATGTCGTGGAAAAGTTCATTTATTTCACTAACTCAACTCAAATTGTGAAACTTGTGTATTAAATAAATTCAATGCACACAGACTGAAGTAGTTTAAGTCTTTGGTTCTTTTAATTGTGATGATTTTGGCTCACATTTAACAAAACCCACCAATTCACTATCTCAACAAATTAGAATATGGTGACATGCCAATCAGCTAATCAACTCAAAACACCTGCAAAGGTTTCCTGAACCTTCAAAATGGTTACACAATAGCCTATACAATCATGGGGAAGACTGCTGATCTGAAAGTTGTCCAGAAGACAATCATTGACACCCTCCACAAAGAGGGTAAGTCACAGAAGGTCATTACTGAATGGTTGGCTGTTCACAGAGTGCTGTATCAAAGCATATTATGTGAAAAGTTGACTGGAAGGAAGAAATGGGGTAGGAAAAGGTGCACGAGCAACAGGGATGACCACAAGCTTGAGAATACTGTCAAACAAAGCTGATTCAAACACTTGGGAGAGCTTCACAAGGAGTGGACTGAAGCTGGAGTCAGTGATCAAGAGTCACCACGCTCAGACGTCTTCAGGAAAAGGGCTACCAGGCCACTTCTGAAACAGAAACAATGTCAGAAGCATCTTACCTGGGCTAAGGAGAAAACAACTGGACTGTTGCTCAGTGGTCCAAAGTCCTCTTTTCAGATAAAAGTAAATTTTGCATTTCATTTGGAAATCAAGGTTCCAGAGTCTGGAGGAAGACTGGAGAGGCACAGAATCCAAGCTGCTTGAAGCCCAGTGTGAAGTTTCCACAGTCAGTGATGAATTGGGCTGCCATTTCATCTGCTGGTGTTGGTCCATTGTGTTTTCTGAAGTCCACAGTCAACACAGCCATCTACCAGGACATTTTAGAGCACTTCATGCTTCCTTCTGCTGACAAGCTTTATGGAGATGCTGATTTCATTTTCCAGCAGGACTTGGCACCTGCCCACACTGCCAAAAACACCATGGTGTTGGTGTGCTTGACTGGCCAGCAAACTCACCAGACCTGAACCTCATAGAGAATCTACGGGGTATTGTCAAGAGGAAGATGAGAGACACCAGACCCAACAATGCAGATGAGCTGAAGGCCACTGTCAAAGAAACCTGGGCTTCCATACCACCTCAGCAGTGCCACAAACTGATCACCTCCATGCCACGCCGAATTGAGCCAGTAATTAAAGCAAAAGGAGCCCCTATCAAGTATTGAGTACATATACAGTAAATGAGCATACTTTCCAGAAGGCCAACAATTCACTAAAAATGTTTTTTTTTTTTTTTTTATTGGTCTTATGAAGTATTCTAATTTGTTGGTGGGTTTTGTTAAATGTGAGCCAAAATCATCACAATTAAAAGAACCAAAGACTTAAACTACTTCAGTCTGTGTGCATTGAATTTATTTAATACACGAGTTTCACAATTTGAGTTGAATTACTGAAATAAATGAACTTTTTCATGACATTCTAATTCATTGGGATGCACCTGTATTTTAATAGTTGTGAACTATACTTAGTATGAAATATATATATATGTGTGTGTATATATATATATATATATATATATATAATATAATATAATATAATATAATATAATATAATATAATATAATTTTTTTTTTTTTTTTTTTTTTTTTTTTTTTTTTTTTTTTTTTTAACTACGGTGACCAGGGCAGATGTTGAAGTTTATCTAGCATGTGACATTGGTGTCTGTGATGTAAAGTTTTAGTAAATTGCAGCTCTTTCATGCATGTTGGCTTTCTGAAGTTCTCTGTGGTAAGTTGTTGTGGAAACAGGTGAATATTGAGGTTTGCTGTCACTTTTCTGCAGTAGTTCTGTGTTGTTTTTACACAATCCGGTTTAGTGTCCGACAGTCATATAATTTCAGTTTTTTGATCACTATTCCTCTTCACTGACAAAGTCTTTCCATGCTTTCCAAACAGTTGGGCTGTTAAGGTTACAGATGCTCCTGGTAAACAGGCTCCCATGATTTGTCATTTTTGCACATCTGACAATTTATCCGTTTCACCCATGGCTTGTACTAAATATTGCTGAAAACATCTTAAACTACATTGATATACAAACTACTGTATATACTGTAGACACTGGAAAAAATAAATAAATATGTGAACCCCTATATTAATGTGTTCAAATTTTTTTTTGCCTAACCCCTGATTAAAGTGCTTTTATTGAATAATAATACAAAAAAAATATTATGTATTATTATATTGTTTGCATTTCCACATTTTTTGTCAAGTGTGGTGTTGCAGTAATTTATGCTGTGAGTGTCATCCACACAAATTGCCGAACCTAATAATTAGACATGAGCTTGTTTTTTATTTATTTTTTTTTTGTTTGCTTGTAAACCATGATTAATCATGTTGAAGTACTTTAATCTGTTTCAACCCTTCTTAATTTTCATTGTTAGCCTATTTGTATTTTCTCCCTGTATCTGATTGTTTGTTTTATTTTTCCCTCTGTTCTGTGTTCAGTTTGTTGTTGGTGAGGATGGGTCTTGGGGTCTCTTGTACGAACATGCGACAGCCGAAGGTCCACCTATATCCACGTTGTTGGATCATGTTCTAGAATACTGGTATTTACAAACTCATGCATACCTTAAGGCAAAAACACACAGATACAAACTCTATGCATTTATAATCTCTGCATTACTTTATTAGGTAGCATCTCACTAGCCGAATTGGTTTTGTTTAGGGTGTCAGACCTACTACTGTTTTTGATGAATTCTCGCCCTCTTCTGTCTGAAGTTTATGATGAGAGGTGCACGTGCACAGACTCTCTTCAGTCGAGTGAGGCTGACAACTTTAAATTGGCTGAAAAATTGGCTAGTAAGATGCCGGCTTAAAAATGGATTCGTGTGGTAACAGTAATTGACAATGTTTTTCTTTGTTAGTAAGAAACCGGACAGAATGCGAGCTCCTTTGATTCCTCTGCCCATGCCCAAGAAACTCTACTTCTACATCAATTCTGAGATCAAATGGGATCTAGAGATGGCCAAGCAGAATCTGGATATGTGAGTTCAAATACCTGTTACTGTTTTGGCCTCTTTTTGGTTGATTCTAAGATCAGACGCTCCACAGCAATCTGGGTTAGCTGCTGAGGCTTAGCTGTGCTTGCTGGAAGGTTGGCCAAATATAGAATTGCAGCAGTCCAGGAGCTTGGACCAGGAGCTGCCAGTCGAAATTTTCTAAAGTTCTAGTAGGATTATCACAATAGCATACTTAACGTCTCCTAGTAGTATTGTGGTACTGCTCATATGGTTATTGCAGGGCTTTTCTGTTGCATTTACAGTTTACTGCAGTGTTGCTATCTCTACCTTATCTAGTTTGTGAGACGGCCCCGTGAGCATGAGGTCTTGCTTTCCCGCCACATTTACACCTTTTTTGCTGCATCTGCTCTCTTTTCTCTGTTTTCAAAATGTGCTACTATTAATTTTTTGCTCCATGTACACATGCATTAGATGGATGTTTTTGGATATTATGGCACGTCAGGTTAACAGTTCATGTTTGAAAAACACACAGCACTGTGTTAGGTTCTTCCAATATGTCAGTAAAACCAAAACTTTTGGATCCAGTGACTTTGCCAGGTCCTGTCAGAAGACATCTAATAGATAGATTTTAATAGGATGTAATGTAAAATAGAGTAAAATGAAAACCGATATTAAATAGCACAAATGAAGTACGACACAGATGAATGTTTCGTCTATGTTTCATCGTGCACACACACAGGTTGCTATTAAGAATTCTTACATCCTTCAGCTGAGTTTGAAAAAAGCCAAAGCCAAGTCTAACGTTAGTATGTATGTGTAAACATTTGCAGTTAGAGAATGTTGGCTTCAGTGGTATTTTGATGCTTGGATGCGTTTGAGGCTATAATGCGAGTTTAGCAGTTGTTGAGGTTGTGGGCAATGAATTTTAACTGGTCAGCAAACACTGCGCCCTGTTGGTCCAGGTTTACCATGATGGATTGAGTATTGTTTTCTATGCAAATTTGAGATGTTATCTCTTCACCCAGGCTGAGATGTTGAAGATGGTGGGGTCCTCAGGTTGAACAACAGGAAGAGCTGTGGATTGTCTGTGTGTTAGTGGTGGAAAAGCTGTGCGCCTTTATGATTGTTCCCGTGCGTTTATATTAAGAATAGAGATCAACCGATATATTGATTTTACCGATATTTTTCCCAATATTTAAGCATTTTATCATAATTGGATATCAGTTAGGTTTCTACATTTTTACATTCTACATTTATTTTGCGTATTGTTAATGTTAGTGTTGCTGCTGATGCTTTTTATAAATAAAATGTTTTTATTCTTGTAAAATTAAGATTAAATTTAACATGAAAGACTGTTAATTTTCAACACTTTTGACCAAACCGAAGTGAAGTATGGACTTAAAAACAGTAAATAAATATCGGTTCTGCATATCGGTTATCGGGCACATAAACATGCAAATAATTGTTATTGGTTATAAAATAATCAATATCGTTCGATCACTAATTAAGAAGCATAGAGAATCAAGAACTGGATGCTGACATAAAAATTTGGATATTTAAATCTAAATTCTCCCCTTAGTCTCATCAACGATTTGGACATCAAATGTTTTAACTTCCAGCGCTTTGGAAAAGCGTTTGTCAAACAACTCAAGCTGAGTCCGAACTCCTTCATCCAGGTGGCGATTCAGCTGGCCTACTACCGGTGAGGCTTTTAGGAGAAGTTCTTGCATCATCCAGTAACGACAGATGATAAAAGCAAATAAATACAGTGTGCGTTTGGCTCCTGTTCTCTGCTAGAGTCCACAGTGAAGTGTGCGCAGCCTGTGATATCGCCTCTCTGAGGATGTTCCGGGGAGGACGAACGGACTACATCCGCTCTCCAACCAATCAGATGCTGAGCTTCATACGGGCCTTTGATGATGATGCTGTTTCTGTGAGTAATAGACCAATTAGCCTTTTTCACAAAATCTGAAATTACGTCAGCGCAGGGTAAAGTTAGTTTCGTTACAGGTCTGCGCCTATTATATTAGTATGCCCTTTTCTCAATTTACTCAGTCATTTCCCTTGAATCAACACATCATGATAAATTACTTAAAAATGACAACATTTGTATCCAGGTGCACATTTTTCCAAGAATATCTTACTAACCGAGTCCAGTTGAAGCATGTATAAACACAACACAACAACGTAGTCCCGATACAATAGGAATAAAGTCATGAATCCAAGTCATCACGTTTAATATGTATTTCCCAGGGCACATTATACAACCAAAGTCCCTTCTATAGTCTTTGATACAACGTACATTTATGCCATCACGTTAATAAATCAAAGGAGAGCAAGTATAAAATACAATATTACTTTAATAATAATAATAATAATAATAATAATAATAATAATAATAATAGCAAAAAAAAATCACGTGGAGAGTCATAATGCACAGCCAGCCCCAAACGGACAGAACGGAAAAACGCAAAACTAACTGAATTATAAGTGCCACCATTTAGAATTAAACAAACTAGTATTTGTAATGACCCGAAGCTGATGCAAAAAGTTCACACGGAAGTGTGAAAAAGGCTAATTTGGAGTAGAAGTCACAGTTGTCACTTGCAGCTCCACGTGCATTGTCGTGGCAGAAAAACACTGGTAACTAGTGGAGGAGAAAATCCATGGAATAAGAGAAAAAAATGTATCGTTTTGCCTTTGGACGTCAGAATCAGAATGCAAATAAATTTTATAGAATACTTTCGTCAAAGAAGCCATTTTAAACTAAACGCAGACGTTTAAATGGACAGATTATGTATGAAACCTGCTGTGAATCCTCGACTTTTAAAGTATAAATTTGAACAATAGGTCTATAATATTCACATATGCAGTTCATAGGGGATACATAGGGTTTACAGCATGAAATACTATTTAAACCTATAACATTTTACATATACCTATTTTTATCTCACAATTCTGATTATTTTTTTTTTTTTTTTTTTTTTTTTGTTCTCGCAAATGCAAGTTTATATCTTGGACTTTATAACTCGATTTAACTCAACAATTGTGAGTTTGTCAATTCTGAGGAAAAAAGCCAGAAATGTAGGATATAAAATCATGATTCTGAGCTGAGGGAAAAGAGAAAATGGCGAGTTGATTCTTCTTATCAGAATTGTGAGATATAATCTCGGAATTGCGAGGAAAAAAGTCAGAATTTTGAAATGTAAACTCAAAATTACCTTTTTTATTCTTTTATTCCATGGCTTCCATAGACTGCTGCTATAAAGCTGTCATTTTCTGCCACCAGATAAACAAAAAAACATCATCCCTGTTTGCAAACACTGAAATTGGTCTGTTAGGGTACCACGTGAGATGTCACATTTATAAGTAATGCTGATCATTAAATGCATGTGTCTGTTTGCATGTGTTTTAGAGAGAGGCCAAGGTACAGCTGCTGAGAGAGGCTGTTGATGCATACAGCATCCTTACGGAGCAGGTGAATAACACTGAACCTTCTGACTCTCTGCCCAGATCCTAATTTATGTTGACTTCATAATGAGTGTCATTTTTGATCAGTCGCTGATGGGGCAGGGTATAGACCGCCATCTGCTGGGTCTTAAACTTCAAGCCATCGAGGAGGGACTGAGCGTGCCCCGAATCTTCATGGACACGGCCTATGGACTTGCCACTCACTGGAAACTCAGAACAGGACAGGTAACTTTGTTACATTCAAACAACAGCTGCCTTACTTCATTCTCAGATCATAACCATTTTGGCATGCATGTTGGCACAAAAATGATGTAATGCAATGCAAACAATTAATTTTTCTGGTTTGAAAACCAAAACTGAAGCAGCATCACAGAGTAGAAGACGCTTGCGAGTTGTTGTAGGGTTCGTGTCTCTTCATTCATCCCCATATAGAGTGCATTGCAGGTCTGCTGTGTTGTGGCTTGTTGCGAACATCACCCTACCCTCTTCCCACCATAGACTGTAAAAATGAAAAATAAAGCCAGAATATCCCAGATATGGCAGCTGTCATCTGGCAAGGAAATTGGATGTTATTTGGAGCCAGAGTCTGCAAAGTAGTGAACTTAAAGTGGAGCTGTGGTATCAAGTCTGATTAGAAAAGTGGACACTTGAACAGAAATCATCTTTGGGGAGAATTTATTCAAAGTGTTTATTTTTAGTTTGACTCTGGTCCCATTCATTTACGTGGAGAGGGTGGGGTTTTTGACCTATACTGCAGCCAGTATAGTTTTGACTTCACTTGCTTCCCACCCTCGGCCTTTCCAAAGCTTTCCATGCCCATTTAAATTGTTCGGTTTACATTTAGTCATTTGGCAGATGCCTTTATCCAAAACAACTTACAAACGGGACAATAGAAGCAATCAAAAAACCAACAAAAGAGCAATAATATGTAAATGCTGTGACAAGTCTCATTTAGTCTAATGCAGTACACGTAGCAAGGGTTTTTTATTTGTTTTTTATAGTAAAAAGAAAGCAAGTAGATAGAATAGAAAAAGGGAACGCTAGTGTTGTTAGAGGGTCTTTTTTAAATAAAAATAAATCAAGTCAAAAGAATAGAGAATGCTAGTGTTAGAGGCTCTTTTTTATAATAAGTGAAAAGAAAACGAGTAGCTAGAATAGAAATAGAACAGAGAGTGCAAGTGTTAGGGTCAAGTGTTGTGGGTTTTTTTTTTTTTTTTTTTTTTTAAATCAAAAAGAAAACAAATAGATAAAATAGAGTTAGAATAGAGAGATAATAGATAATGGAAGAGATGTGTTTTTAGCCGTTTCTTGAAGATAGCTAAGCTGCTCAGATTACTGCTTGGTTTACACAGCAGGTCTAAACGTTGAGAAGATCATAAAGAAAGTTAAAAGTGTTTGCATGTTGCATCTTCCTCACAGGTGCCCACCAACACAGACAGTGTGATGTGTTTTGGACCGCTGGTTCCAGATGGCTATGCAGTCTGTTACAATCCACAGCAAGATCACGTCCACTTCTCCGTGACTGCCTTCAACTGCTGTGAGGAAACCAACGCAGAGAAGCTGGCTCTCACACTGGAACGATCACTGCGTGATCTCCAGGAGTTATTTCAGCCCACCGTTTAGCACCGTCTAGACATTGATGGTTTTAACACTCTAATCCAGCGTTGGGGGAGCTTCAGGAACACAGTCTTTAATATGCGGTGAACAGAATGCACTCCTGAAAGTGCCAGGCTTTAAGCCAGTGGTCTTCATGGAAGCTTGCATGAAGTACAGCGCATCTGAGCACCTGAGATGCAGGTGTACATGTATGATGGACCATTTGCTACTAAGAAATACATCACTATTTTTGGTATTTTAAGAACAGCTATGAAATCTTGAACCAGTAATCTAATGTAATACCAAACTTAAAGGCGTTTAAAGTATGAAACTGTCTCATGTTGTGTGTTTGGGTCCTTCTACAGCATGGAGTTTCAAATAAGTCTGATTTTGTGTGATGTTACATACCAGCAGTTCAATCTGATATACATATCTTCCTCATTGTGTGCTTTGTCAGCAAGTGACCAAATATTTACACATTTATATTTGCGTGAAATCACTGATTGTGCTACAAAATCAGTTATTGTTACTATTTAAACATACAGGAGATGTCTGTTGCTCATTATGTCCTGAAAAAATAAATAAATAAAAATTGTTGTCTGGTAATAAATTGAGTACAGTGGTAATGAATGAGTTTTCTTTTAGAAACTTTTGCCAGAGTTCTTCAAATGTCTCCTCATTTAAGTAAACAAATTATCTCTGTGTTTGACTACATAAAGGAGTTGGGTTGGTTTGTTCTCAAGAATGTTGCACACAATTTCATATGGAAGCAATTACCGTTTTTTCACAAGCTGTATCTTCTGTCCATAACCATAGCTCTAACCATAACCAAATACAATTATTTGATTATAAATTGTGTGCTAACTAGTTTTGGTTTAGTATTAACATTGAAGTGCTACCTACTGCAATATAGTGTCGTCACACCAGAGCAATGCCATTCTTATAAGTAGCACTGGGTGGCAACAGACAAAAATGTACAGTCTGTTGATGTTTTGTACAGCTTAACTGACGCTATGGGGGAAACACATTTCTCCTGAGAAAGCTGAAGCCAGGGAGAGTAAGGAGTAAGTGCTGATAGCTGCATCGAAATGTTTTCCGGACCTGTTAGAGATGCTGTCAGCTTCCCCATGGCCTATTGTGTCGAGGAAAGACCTCTCTCAAGTAAAGAGCTCAGTCTGGCATCCCAACCCAGACTTAAAGAACTTAAACATTTTCAGAGTCACTGCCACAGCTAGTGCGGAGTATGATTTCTGAGGCGAGAGCTCCGTCTGCTAGACACCTGTATGCTCACCAATGGAAAGTCTTTGTGAATTGGTGCAGCTGGCCGGTTTCAGTGGTTTTATTCTTTTTACAGGAGTGTTTGGATAATGGCTGCATGCCTTCTAAACTCAAGATGCATGTGGCTTCAATACCAGCTTTTCACAGGTTGATGAATAAGCAGTCAGTCAAGGAAAATGATTTGATCTGGTGATTAAAATTCTAAAGGGCACGAGGTTAAACACCCCACTGTCTGTCTCAGGTTTTGAGCGCTCTGGCATGCTCTTCCTTTGAACCACTTCAGCCCACTTAAAAGTGCTTTTGCTCACGCTCAAGGCTTTTTTTTTATTTTATTTTATTTGTTTTAATTGCTCAGGCTTGCTTCTGTGAAGTGAGTACACCCCAATTCCAGAAAAGTTGGGATGTTTTATAAAATGCAATGAAATCATGTGATTTGTTAATTCTCTTTAACTTTGATTTAATTGAATAAAGTACAAAGAAAAAATGTCCAATGTAATGCCAGCTTAGTTTTGTTTTGTAAATATATATATTTTTTTTTAATTTTGATGGCTGCAACAGGAACAAACACTGCTCACGCCTCTGTTCACAGATAAACTTAATGTTTTGGATATTTTAGCAAATAATTTGCTTTGCTTAATAGAATCTGCAGTACATCAATAAATACAATCTAATCAATCACTGTTGATTTTGTTGACATGTTTTGGTCTAAAAATGCAGAAATTTTAGTGTGAGGGGTAAGTTTAGGGTAAGGGGATAGAAAATAGAGTTTGTACAGTATAAAAACATTTCTGTGAATGGAATTTCCCTATAAAACATGAAAACCCAATGTGTGTGTATACTTATGTAATTCATATTTTTAAATGGCAGAGCTGGGTAGATTACTTGCAAATTGTAGTCCGTTACTGATTACAGATTACATGATGAAAACTGTAGTTAGTAACGTAATCTAAGTTACTCATTTTAGGTAATATAATGTGACTACTTTTTTAGACTTGCATAATAACTTGTTTCAAACATGGTCGAATTGCTTGAGAGGTGTTTTCCCCCTTACATTCAGAAGCATAATTTGCAAATGTATTTACATAAGATTTGTGAATATAGTCAAAGCTAAATGGTATGACAGTGAGATTTTTAGAAAGAAAAAAATAAAAGAAAAAAAAAAGAGAATCAATACAATTTTTTATTTTTTTCTAAAAATTATGAGGCAAGCCGTACTCTTATTTTCCATAGAAGCTATGATGGGCAGAATCGAATCTGAATTCAGCTTCATCATGTCTGGGAGGGCAACGGAGCACGGAAATGACGTAGCGCACGCTTGTGTTGTTGTTATACTAACCGGAAGCGACACAAACAGATACATATAGGCCTAAATATGATAGAAGAAGCCGAACGCCTGTGGATTACTTCTAACGTTGTTGTTGCGGTTTTATTGTATTTTTTTTTTTTTTTAGACGTGTATGTATTGTTATTGTGATGATGAAGTGTGTGTGTGTGTGTGTGTCGCGTATAAACCGGTGGTCATCATTCACGGGCTCTTCGTCAGCCCTGCGGACTTCATCGGTCTGCTCCGCTTCATCTGTCTGCACCGCTTCATCTGTCTGCGCCGCTTCATCAGCCTGCGCCGCTTCATCTGTCTGCACCGCTTCATCAGCCTGCTCCGCTTCATCTGTCTGCACCGCTTCATCTGTCTGCGCCGCTTCATCTGTCTGCGCCGCTTCATCTGTCTGCGCCGCTTCATCAGCCTGCTCCGCTTCATCTGTCTGCACCGCTTCATCTGTCTGCACCGCTTCATCTGTCTGCACCGCTTCATCTGTCTGCTCCACTTCATCAGCCTGCACCGCTTCATCAGCCTGCTCCGCTTCATCGGCCTGCTCCGCTTCATCTGTCTGCTCCGCTTCATCTGTCTGCGCCGCTTCATCGGCCTGCTCCGCTTCATCTGTCTGCACCGCTTCATCAGCCTACTCCGCTTCATCTGTCTGCACCGCTTCATCTGTCTGCTCCGCTTCATCTGTCTGCACCGCTTCATCAGCCTGCACCGCTTCATCTGTCTGCACCGCTTCATCTGTCTGCTCCGCTTCATCTGTCTGCACCGCTTCATCAGCCTGCACCGCTTCATCTGTCTGCAACGCTTCATCTGTCTGCACCGCTTCATCTATCTGCACCGCTTCATCTGTCTGCACCGCTTCATCAGCCTGCTCCGCTTCATCAGCCTGCTCCGCTTCATCTGTCTGCACCGCTTCATCAGCCTGCTCCGCTTCATCTGTCTGCACCGCTTCATCGGCCTGCACCGCTTCATCGGGCTGCTCCGCTTCATCTGTCTGCACCGCTTCATCTGTCTGCACCGCTTCATCAGCCTGCTCCGCTTCATCTGTCTGCGCCGCTTCATCAGCCTGCGCCGCTTCATCTGTCTGCACCGCTTCATCTGTCTGCGCCGCTTCATCGGCCTGCTCCTTTTCATCTGTCTGCACCGCTTCATCTGTCTGCTCCGCTTCATCTGTCTGCACCGCTTCATCAGCCTGCTCCGCTTCATCGGCCTGCTCCGCTTCATCTGTCTGCACCGCTTCATCAGCCTGCTCCGCTTCATCTGTCTGCACCGCTTCATCTGTCTGCACCGCTTCATCTGTCTGCGCCGCTTCATCAGCCTGCGCCGCTTCATCTGTCTGCACCGCTTCATCTGTCTGCGCCGCTTCATCGGCCTGCTCCTTTTCATCTGTCTGCACCGCTTCATCAGCCTGCTCCGCTTCATCGGCCTGCTCCGCTTCATCTGTCTGCGCCGCTTCATCTGTCTGCACCGCTTCATCGGCCTGCTCCTTTTCATCTGTCTGCACCGCTTCATCTGTCTGCACCGCTTCATCGGCCTGCTCCGCTTCATCAGCCTGCGCCGCTTCATCTGTCTGCACCGCTTCATCGGCCTGCTCCGCTTCATCTGTCTGCACCGCTTCATCGGCCTGCTCCGCTTCATCAGCCTGCGCCGCTTCATCTGTCTGCACCGCTTCATCGGCCTGCTCCGCTTCATCGGCCTGCTCCGCTTCATCTGTCTGCGCCGCTTCATCTGTCTGCACCGCTTCATCGGCCTGCTCCTTTTCATCTGTCTGCACCGCTTCATCTGTCTGCACCGCTTCATCGGCCTGCTCCGCTTCATCAGCCTGCGCCGCTTCATCTGTCTGCACCGCTTCATCGGCCTGCACCGCTTCATCGGCCTGCTCCGCTTCATCTGTCTGCGCCGCTTCATCTGTCTGCACCGCTTCATCAGCCTGCTCCGCTTCATCTGTCTGCGCCGCTTCATCTGTCTGCGCCGCTTCATCAGCCTGCTCCGCTTCATCTGTCTGCTCCGCTTCATCTGTCTGCGCCGCTTCATCTGTCTGCACCGCTTCATCAGCCTGCTCCGCTTCATCTGTCTGCGCCGCTTCATCAGCCTGCTCCGCTTCATCAGCCTGCGCCGCTTCATCTGTCTGCACCGCTTCATTGGCCTGCTCCGCTTCATCTGTCTGCACCGCTTCATCGGCCTGCTCCGCTTCATCTGTCTGCTCCGCTTCATCTGTCTGCACCGCTTCATCGGCCTGCTCCGCTTCATCTGTCTGCGCCGCTTCATCTGTCTGCACCGCTTCATCTGTCTGCGCCGCTTCATCTGTCTGCACCGCTTCATTGGCCTGCTCCGCTTCATCTGTCTGCGCCGCTTCATCTGTCTGCGCCGCTTCATCAGCCTGCTCCGCTTCATCTGTCTGCACCGCTTCATCTGTCTGCACCGCTTCATCTGTCTGCACCGCTTCATCTGTCTGCTCCGCTTCATCTGTCTGCACCGCTTCATCAGCCTGCACCGCTTCATCTGTCTGCACCGCTTCATCTGTCTGCACCGCTTCATCAGCCTGCACCGCTTCATCAGCCTGCTCCGCTTCATCTGTCTGCTCCGCTTCATCTGTCTGCACCGCTTCATCGGCCTGCACCGCTTCATCGGCCTGCTCCGCTTCATCGGCCTGCTCCGCTTCATCTGTCTGCTCCGCTTCATCGGCCTGCTCCGCTTCATCTGTCTGCGCCGCTTCATCGGCCTGCTCCGCTTCATCTGTCTGCTCCGCTTCATCTGTCTGCACCGCTTCATCAGCCTGCTCCGCTTCATCTGTCTGCACCGCTTCATCAGCCTGCACCGCTTCATCTGTCTGCAACGCTTCATCTGTCTGCACCGCTTCATCTGTCTGCACCGCTTCATCAGCCTGCTCCGCTTCATCAGCCTGCTCCGCTTCATCTGTCTGCACCGCTTCATCAGCCTGCTCCGCTTCATCTGTCTGCACCGCTTCATCGGCCTGCACCGCTTCATCGGCCTGCTCCTTTTCATCTGTCTGCACCGCTTCATCTGTCTGCTCCGCTTCATCTGTCTGCACCGCTTCATCAGCCTGCTCCGCTTCATCGGCCTGCTCCGCTTCATCTGTCTGCACCGCTTCATCAGCCTGCTCCGCTTCATCTGTCTGCACCGCTTCATCTGTCTGCACCGCTTCATCTGTCTGCGCCGCTTCATCAGCCTGCGCCGCTTCATCTGTCTGCACCGCTTCATCTGTCTGCGCCGCTTCATCGGCCTGCTCCTTTTCATCTGTCTGCACCGCTTCATCAGCCTGCTCCGCTTCATCGGCCTGCTCCGCTTCATCTGTCTGCGCCGCTTCATCTGTCTGCACCGCTTCATCGGCCTGCTCCTTTTCATCTGTCTGCACCGCTTCATCTGTCTGCACCGCTTCATCGGCCTGCTCCGCTTCATCAGCCTGCGCCGCTTCATCTGTCTGCACCGCTTCATCGGCCTGCTCCGCTTCATCTGTCTGCACCGCTTCATCGGCCTGCTCCGCTTCATCAGCCTGCGCCGCTTCATCTGTCTGCACCGCTTCATCGGCCTGCTCCGCTTCATCGGCCTGCTCCGCTTCATCTGTCTGCGCCGCTTCATTTGTCTGCACCGCTTCATCGGCCTGCTCCTTTTCATCTGTCTGCACCGCTTCATCTGTCTGCACCGCTTCATCGGCCTGCTCCGCTTCATCAGCCTGCGCCGCTTCATCTGTCTGCACCGCTTCATCGGCCTGCTCCGCTTCATCTGTCTGCGCCGCTTCATCTGTCTGCACCGCTTCATCAGCCTGCTCCGCTTCATCTGTCTGCGCCGCTTCATCTGTCTGCGCCGCTTCATCTGTCTGCGCCGCTTCATCTGTCTGCGCCGCTTCATCAGCCTGCTCCGCTTCATCTGTCTGCTCCGCTTCATCTGTCTGCGCCGCTTCATCTGTCTGCACCGCTTCATCAGCCTGCTCCGCTTCATCTGTCTGCGCCGCTTCATCGGCCTGCTCCTTTTCATCTGTCTGCACCGCTTCATCTGTCTGCACCGCTTCATCGGCCTGCTCCGCTTCATCAGCCTGCGCCGCTTCATCTGTCTGCACCGCTTCATCGGCCTGCTCCGCTTCATCTGTCTGCACCGCTTCATCGGCCTGCTCCGCTTCATCAGCCTGCGCCGCTTCATCTGTCTGCACCGCTTCATCGGCCTGCTCCGCTTCATCGGCCTGCTCCGCTTCATCTGTCTGCGCCGCTTCATCGGCCTGCTCCTTTTCATCTGTCTGCACCGCTTCATCTGTCTGCACCGCTTCATCGGCCTGCGCCGCTTCATCTGTCTGCACCGCTTCATCGGCCTGCTCCGCTTCATCTGTCTGCGCCGCTTCATCTGTCTGCACCGCTTCATCAGCCTGCTCCGCTTCATCTGTCTGCGCCGCTTCATCTGTCTGCGCCGCTTCATCTGTCTGCGCCGCTTCATCAGCCTGCTCCGCTTCATCTGTCTGCTCCGCTTCATCTGTCTGCGCCGCTTCATCTGTCTGCACCGCTTCATCAGCCTGCTCCGCTTCATCTGTCTGCGCCGCTTCATCTGTCTGCACCGCTTCATCAGCCTGCTCCGCTTCATCGGCCTGCTCCGCTTCATCTGTCTGCACCGCTTCATCAGCCTGCTCCGCTTCATCTGTCTGCACCGCTTCATCTGTCTGCACCGCTTCATCTGTCTGCGCCGCTTCATCAGCCTGCGCCGCTTCATCTGTCTGCACCGCTTCATCTGTCTGCGCCGCTTCATCGGCCTGCTCCTTTTCATCTGTCTGCTCCGCTTCATCAGCCTGCGCCGCTTCATCTGTCTGCACCGCTTCATTGGCCTGCTCCGCTTCATCTGTCTGCACCGCTTCATCGGCCTGCTCCGCTTCATCTGTCTGCTCCGCTTCATCTGTCTGCACCGCTTCATCGGCCTGCTCCGCTTCATCTGTCTGCGCCGCTTCATCTGTCTGCACCGCTTCATCTGTCTGCGCCGCTTCATCTGTCTGCACCGCTTCATTGGCCTGCTCCGCTTCATCTGTCTGCACCGCTTCATCTGTCTGCGCCGCTTCATCTGTCTGCGCCGCTTCATCAGCCTGCGCCGCTTCATCTGTCTGCACCGCTTCATCTGTCTGCGCCGCTTCATCGGCCTGCTCCTTTTCATCTGTCTGCACCGCTTCATCAGCCTGCTCCGCTTCATCGGCCTGCTCCGCTTCATCTGTCTGCGCCGCTTCATCTGTCTGCACCGCTTCATCTGTCTGCACCGCTTCATCGGCCTGCTCCGCTTCATCAGCCTGCGCCGCTTCATCTGTCTGCACCGCTTCATCGGCCTGCTCCGCTTCATCTGTCTGCACCGCTTCATCGGCCTGCTCCGCTTCATCAGCCTGCGCCGCTTCATCTGTCTGCACCGCTTCATCGGCCTGCTCCGCTTCATCGGCCTGCTCCGCTTCATCTGTCTGCGCCGCTTCATCTGTCTGCGCCGCTTCATCAGCCTGCGCCGCTTCATCTGTCTGCACCGCTTCATCGGCCTGCACCGCTTCATCGGCCTGCTCCGCTTCATCTGTCTGCGCCGCTTCATCTGTCTGCACCGCTTCATCAGCCTGCTCCGCTTCATCTGTCTGCGCCGCTTCATCTGTCTGCGCCGCTTCATCTGTCTGCGCCGCTTCATCAGCCTGCTCCGCTTCATCTGTCTGCTCCGCTTCATCTGTCTGCGCCGCTTCATCTGTCTGCACCGCTTCATCAGCCTGCTCCGCTTCATCTGTCTGCGCCGCTTCATCAGCCTGCACCGCTTCATCAGCCTGCGCCGCTTCATCTGTCTGCACCGCTTCATTGGCCTGCTCCGCTTCATCTGTCTGCACCGCTTCATCGGCCTGCTCCGCTTCATCTGTCTGCTCCGCTTCATCTGTCTGCACCGCTTCATCGGCCTGCTCCGCTTCATCTGTCTGCGCCGCTTCATCTGTCTGCGCCGCTTCATCTGTCTGCACCGCTTCATTGGCCTGCTCCGCTTCATCTGTCTGCGCCGCTTCATCTGTCTGCGCCGCTTCATCAGCCTGCTCCGCTTCATCTGTCTGCACCGCTTCATCTGTCTGCACCGCTTCATCTGTCTGCTCCGCTTCATCTGTCTGCACCGCTTCATCTGTCTGCTCCGCTTCATCTGTCTGCGCCGCTTCATCAGCCTGCACCGCTTCATCTGTCTGCACCGCTTCATCTGTCTGCACCGCTTCATCAGCCTGCACCGCTTCATCAGCCTGCTCCGCTTCATCTGTCTGCTCCGCTTCATCTGTCTGCACCGCTTCATCAGCCTGCACCGCTTCATCAGCCTGCTCCGCTTCATCGGCCTGCTCCGCTTCATCTGTCTGCTCCGCTTCATCGGCCTGCTCCGCTTCATCTGTCTGCTCCGCTTCATCTGTCTGCGCCGCTTCATCGGCCTGCTCCGCTTCATCTGTCTGCACCGCTTCATCTGTCTGCTCCGCTTCATCTGTCTGCACCGCTTCATCAGCCTGCTCCGCTTCATCTGTCTGCACCGCTTCATCAGCCTGCACCGCTTCATCTGTCTGCAACGCTTCATCTGTCTGCACCGCTTCATCTGTCTGCACCGCTTCATCAGCCTGCTCCGCTTCATCAGCCTGCTCCGCTTCATCTGTCTGCACCGCTTCATCGGCCTGCACCGCTTCATCGGCCTGCACCGCTTCATCGGCCTGCACCGCTTCATCTGTCTGCTCCGCTTCATCTGTCTGCACCGCTTCATCTGTCTGCACCGCTTCATCTGTCTGCACCGCTTCATCAGCCTGCTCCGCTTCATCTGTCTGCGCCGCTTCATCAGCCTGCGCCGCTTCATCTGTCTGCACCGCTTCATCTGTCTGCGCCGCTTCATCGGCCTGCTCCTTTTCATCTGTCTGCACCGCTTCATCTGTCTGCTCCGCTTCATCTGTCTGCACCGCTTCATCAGCCTGCTCCGCTTCATCGGCCTGCTCCGCTTCATCTGTCTGCACCGCTTCATCAGCCTGCTCCGCTTCATCTGTCTGCACCGCTTCATCTGTCTGCACCGCTTCATCTGTCTGCGCCGCTTCATCAGCCTGCGCCGCTTCATCTGTCTGCACCGCTTCATCTGTCTGCGCCGCTTCATCGGCCTGCTCCTTTTCATCTGTCTGCACCGCTTCATCAGCCTGCTCCGCTTCATCGGCCTGCTCCGCTTCATCTGTCTGCGCCGCTTCATCTGTCTGCACCGCTTCATCGGCCTGCTCCTTTTCATCTGTCTGCTCCGCTTCATCTGTCTGCACCGCTTCATCGGCCTGCGCCGCTTCATCTGTCTGCACCGCTTCATCGGCCTGCTCCGCTTCATCTGTCTGCACCGCTTCATCTGTCTGCACCGCTTCATCGGCCTGCTCCGCTTCATCAGCCTGCGCCGCTTCATCTGTCTGCACCGCTTCATCGGCCTGCTCCGCTTCATCTGTCTGCGCCGCTTCATCTGTCTGCACCGCTTCATCAGCCTGCTCCGCTTCATCTGTCTGCTCCGCTTCATCTGTCTGCGCCGCTTCATCTGTCTGCACCGCTTCATCAGCCTGCTCCGCTTCATCTGTCTGCGCCGCTTCATCTGTCTGCACCGCTTCATCAGCCTGCTCCGCTTCATCGGCCTGCTCCGCTTCATCTTTCTGCACCGCTTCATCAGCCTGCTCCGCTTCATCTGTCTGCGCTGCTTCATCTGTCTGCGCCGCTTCATCAGCCTGCTCCGCTTCATCTGTCTGCGCCGCTTCATCTGTCTGCACCGCTTCATCTGTCTGCGCCGCTTCATCTGTCTGCACCGCTTCATTGGCCTGCTCCGCTTCATCTGTCTGCACCGCTTCATCTGTCTGCGCCGCTTCATCTGTCTGCGCCGCTTCATCTGTCTGCACCGCTTCATCAGCCTGCTCCGCTTCATCTGTCTGCGCCGCTTCATCTGTTTGCGCCGCTTCATCTGTCTGCACCGCTTCATTGGCCTGCTCCGCTTCATCTGTCTGCACCGCTTCATCTGTCTGCGCCGCTTCATCTGTCTGCGCCGCTTCATCTGTCTGCACCGCTTCATCAGCCTGCTCCGCTTCATCTGTCTGCGCCGCTTCATCTGTTTGCGCCGCTTCATCTGTCTGCACCGCTTCATCGGCCTGCTCCTTTTCATCTGTCTGCACCGCTTCATCGGCCTGCTCCGCTTCATCTGTCTGCGCCGCTTCATCAGCCTGCTCCGCTTCATCTCTCTGCGCCGCTTCATCTGTCTGCACCTCTTCATCAGCCTGCTCCGCTTCATCTGTCTGCGCCGCTTCATCTGTCTGCACCGCTTCATCGGCCTGCTCCTTTTCATCTGTCTGCACCGCTTCATCGGCCTGCTCCGCTTCATCTGTCTGCGCTGCTTCATCTGTCTGCGCCGCTTCATCAGCCTGCTCCGCTTCATCTGTCTGCGCCGCTTCATCAGCCTGCTCCGCTTCATCTGTCTGCGTTGCTTCATCTGTCTGCACCGCTTCATCGGCCTGCTCCTTTTCATCTGTCTGCACCGCTTCATCGGCCTGCTCCGGTTCATCTGTCTGCGCTGCTTCATCTGTCTGCGCCGCTTCATCAGCCTGCTCCGCTTCATCTGTCTGCACCGCTTCATCAGCCTGCTCCGCTTCATCTGTCTGCGCCGCTTCATCTGTCTGCACCGCTTCATTGGCCTGCTCCGCTTCATCTGTCTGCACCGCTTCATCGGCCTGCTCCGCTTCATCAGCCTGCGCCGCTTCATCTGTCTGCACCGCTTCATTGGCCTGCTCCGCTTCATCTGTCTGCACCGCTTCATCGGCCTGCTCCGCTTCATCGGTCTGCGCCGCTTCATCTGTCTGCACCGCTTCATCAGCCTGCTCCGCTTCATCTGTCTGCGCCGCTTCATCTGTCTGCACCGCTTCATCGGCCTGCTCCGCTTCATCTGCCTGCTCCGCTTCTTCAGCCTGCGCCGCTTCATCTGTCTGCACCGCTTCATTGGCCTGCTCCGCTTCATCTGTCTGCACCGCTTCATCGGCCTGCTCCGCTTCATCTGTCTGCGCCGCTTCATCGGCCTGCTCCGCTTCATCTGTCTGCGCCGCTTCATTGGCCTGCGTCGCTTCATCTGTCTGCACCGCTTCATCTGTCTGCACCGCTTCATCGGCCTGCTCCGCTTCATCAGCCTGCGCCGCTTCATCTGTCTGCACCGCTTCATCAGCCTGCGCCGCTTCATCTGTCTGCACCGCTTCATTGGCCTGCTCCGCTTCATCTGTCTGCATCGCTTCATCTGTCTGCACCGCTTCATCAGCCTGCGCCGCTTCATCTGTCTGCACCGCTTCATTGGCCTGCTCCGCTTCATTGGCCTGCTCCGCTTCATCTGTCTGCGCCGCTTCATTGGCCTGCGTCGCTTCATCTGTCTGCGCCGCTTCATTGGCCTGCGTCGCTTCATCTGTCTGCACCGCTTCATCTGTCTGCACCGCTTCATCTGCCTGCTCCGCTTCATCTGTCTGCGCCGCTTCATCTGTCTGCACCGCTTCATTGGCCTGCTCCGCTTCATCTGTCTGCACCGCTTCATTGGCCTGCTCCGCTTCATTGGCCTGCTCCGCTTCATCAGTCTGGTACACATTCATCTGATCTGCGTGTTTCCTTCAGTTACTGTGTGTCCAGCTGCTGAAGAGTATCAGATCGCTACATTTGCGCAAGGTCAATAACTCCACAATACAGACTTATTTTCAGGACAAAAGGCATTGTAAGAGTATAAAATGGTATAACTGTCGTTTTTATAGTCTACTTAAAAGTTTGTCTAACAGAATAGTTGGCATATTAAACGCACAATACTTGGAGCTCCGAGATATGCAGTTTATCAATTATCAAAAAAAAAAAAATAATAATAATATAATATATATATATATATATATATATATATATATATATATATAAATATATATATATATATATATATATATATATATATATATATATATATATATATATATACACACACACACAGTGGGTACGGAAAGTATTCAGACCCCCTTAAATTTTTCACTCTTTGTTATATTGCAGCCATTTGCTAAAATCATTTAAGCTCATTTTTTTCCTCATTAATGTACACACAGCACCCCATATTGACAGAAAAACACAGAATTGTTGACATTTTTGCAGATTTATTAAAAAAGAAAAACTGAAATATCACATGGTCCTAAGTATTCAGACCCTTTGCTGTGACACTCATATATTTAACTCAGGTGCTGTCCATTTCTTCTGATCATCCTTGAGATGGTTCTACACCTTCATTTGAGTCCAGCTGTGTTTGATTATACTGATTGGACTTGATTAGGAAAGCCACACACCTGTCTATATAAGACCTTACAGCTCACAGTGCATGTCAGAGCAAATGAGAATCATGAGGTCAAAGGAACTGCCTGAAGAGCTCAGAGACAGAATTGTGGCAAGGCACAGATCTGGCCAAGGTTACAAAAAAATTTCTGCTGCACTTAATGTTCCTAAGAGCACAGTGGCCTCCATAATCCTTAAATGGCAGACGTTTGGGACGACCAAAACCCTTCCTAGAGCTGGCCGTCCTGCCAAACTGAGCTATCGGGGGAGAAGAGCCTTGGTGAGAGAGGTAAAGAAGAACCCAAAGATCACTGTGGCTGAGCTCCAGAGATGCAGTCGGGAGATAGAGAAAGTTGTAGAAAGTCAACTATCACTGCAGCCCTCCACCAGTCGGGGCTTTATGGCAGAGTGGCCCGACGGAAGCCTCTCCTCAGTGCAAGACACATGAAAGCCCGCATGAAGGACTCCAAGATGGTGAGAAATAAGATTCTCTGGTCTGATGAGACCAAGATAGAACTTTTTGGCCTTAATTCTAAGCGGTATGTGTGTAGAAAACCAGGCACTGCTCATCACCTGTCCAATACAGTCCCAACAGTGAAGCATGGTGGTGGCAGCATCATGCTGTGGGGGTGTTTTTCAGCTGCAGGGACAGGACGACTGGTTGCAATCGAGGGAAAGATGAATGCGGCCAAGTACAGGGATATCCTGGACGAAAACCTTCTCCAGAGTGCTCAGGACCTCAGACTGGGCCGAAGGTTTACCTTCCAACAAGACAATGACCCTAAGCACACAGCTAAAATAACGAAGGAGTGGCTTCACAACAACTCCGTGACTGTTCTTGAATGGCCCAGCCAGAGCCCTGACTTAAACCCAATTGAGCATCTCTGGAGAGACCTAAAAATGGCTGTCCACCAACATTTACCATCCAACCTGACAGAACTGGAGAGGATCTGCAAGGAGGAATGGCAGAGGATCCTCAAATCCAGGTGTGAAAAACAAAAAGGTGTTGCATCTTTCCCAAAAAGACTCACGGCTGTATTAGATCAAAAGGGTGCTTCTACTAAATACTGAGCAAAGGGTCTGAATACTTAGGACCATGTGATATTTCAGTTTTTCTTTTTTAATAAATCTGCGAAAATGTCAACAATTCTGTGTTTTTCTGTCAATATGGGGTGCTGTGTGTACATTAAAAAAAATGAACTTAAATGATTTTAGCAAATGGCTGCAATATAACAAAGAGTGAAAAATTTAAGGGGTCTGAATACTTTCCGTACCCACTGTGTGTGTGTATATAATATATATTATATAATATTATTTTTTTTTATATATATTTATCATCTTAAATGTGACACTGGACCACAAAACCAGTCATAAGGTTAAATTTTTTCTTTAAATTGAGGTATATGCATCTCCTGAAAGCTGAATAAATAATCTTTCCATTGATGTATGGTTTGTTAGGATAGGACAATATTTGGCTGAGATACAACTATTTGAAAATCTGGAATCTGAGGGTGCAAAAAAATCTAAATATTGAGAAAATCACCTTTAAAGTTGTCCAAATGAAGTTCTTAGCAATGCATATTACTAATCAAAAATTAAATTTTGATATATTTACGGCAGGAAATTTACTAAATATCTTCATGGAACATGATCTTTACTTAATATCCTAATGATTTTTGATTTTTGAAAAATGGATCATTTTGACCCATACAATGAATTGTTGGCTATTGATATACATATATTCATGGTTTTGTGCTCCAGGGTCACATATTATTTAAAAAAAAAAAAAAGATTATTTACTGAAGTAAAATAATACAGGTCATTTATTTCTGTAGAAAGATGCTTTGTTGTTGTAGATCCTCATGACTGAGGATGGAAATTACATGTGACATAATTCAGACACCACAACCTGCATGCGTTTGTTGCACAGGACAGTGTGTTGTCTGTTGATGTGTAAATGATTTGTGTGTGTGTGTGTGTGTGTGTGTGACAGTCTCACCTGGGCACTAATGTGACTGTCCTGGACCTGTTTGACCGCAGCGCCAGCTTGCAGCCGCTCTGGAAGCAGGTGGAGGGCTTTACAGAAGCCATATATCCCATCATGCAGAACGCAGCCGATGGCATCCACCTCATCTGCTACTCGCAGGGTTTGTAGCCCACACACGAGTGTGTTCTGCTGTGTGCTATATTGTGAATATACTCACGGCTAGAGGCCGTTGTTAGGCAGGTTGTGCACCACATGCTGCTTTGCAACACAACATTATGCTGTGGTTTGCTGAGCAGCGATAAGAAACATCTTTGTGTTGCTGTGCTGGGGTTTCAGCGCGGCTGGAGGAGCTGTGTTCAACACTAGACAGGACCAGAGCTGGGTCATTGTCTGTCAAATAAACCAAAGCTCCCCATCTCAAATGTGAAAGCCAAAATATTACAGTATACTTGCTGAGTAATGCACTGTTTTGTAGAGGGGGTCAAAATGACAATTTTCACCTATTAGTAAAATCTGTTGACGTTAGTAATTGCATTACATGCTAATGGTGATGGTTAAAAAATGGGAAATATTTTTTTGTTGTTGTTTGTATTTTCCTCCTGCAAGCCTGTGACTCAAAAACTACTGAAGATATCTTAATATCTTTTTATAGTTCTTAACAAACCTTTCTTTTGGTATCTTAATTGTTAAGGCCCTGTATGCTTCATTTCCAGAGATACTGCGATTTCAGTGTGGCTAAAAATAACATTATCCCCTACAAAATAGTGGATTCCTCTGTAAATTTACTTTCAACATATATGCTTTTATTTATATGCTTTTTAAATATGATTTTCATTCCGTTTGTCTGTCTTCAAAAAAATAAAAAAATAAATAAATAAATAAATTGAATGAAATAAAATACAAATTATACTTCTTTGTATAAATGAATCTGGGCAATTGTGCTTAATTGTCAGGAAAGTAATATCTCAAAACAAAAATGGTCTTAAATGGTCTTAAAATAATTTTCATTTTGTTTAACCCTCTGATGCTCCTTGGTCACTTTTGACAGAAATTTTTATTTTAATTTAATTTTTTTTTTAATTAATAAATAAATTTATTTATTTATTTATTGGAATTGTATGAAATTTGGTGATTTTTGTGCCACTTGCTATGTGAACATTGATGGGGTGAAACTAAGCTCTAAAACCTTTATGAGTGCAAATAGACAGACAGCCCTGTGTATGCATATACAGTATATATTTATACAGAGAGCTATACAGGCCTCTAGTGGGTACACCATCGCATTACAAATAGATATCGTTTTTCTGTCCAGATAGTTCTTCACGCTGGATTTTAAATGCCTTTTCTGTGTTTTAATCTTAAATACTGCATTAATGGGCGGGGGGAAATTGAAATATTTAAAATATATTTTTAAATGGAAATAAATTGTGTATAATTATTATGTAATAAATATTATTTAGTAAAATTCCCTTCAAATACAAAATCTTAATCAAAAAATATTATAGAAGTAAATGTAGTAGATTAATTTCATTGAAAATGTGACAGTGTATTTGGTCACTTATGAGTGCTAGTGCGATCAGACGTCAGGAGCATCAGAGGGTAACGTAAAATCTAACTTTCTGTTGTAATTTTGAGCGAAATTTCACCTGGCCATATTCTTGACAGTTTAACTCTGTTTTACGTCTTTTATGTTAATCTATAAAAATAAATATTTTTAGATTGCAGACTCTGTTCAATAAGCTCCTCATTTTGCTCTTATTCTTGTTTTTTTTTTATTATTATTATTTTTTTTTTTAATGTGTCACCTCGGCTTATATAAACATTAAGTGAGGACATGTCTGAATCTGTTTCAGGTGGCCTGGTGTGTCGAGGAATCCTGTCCACTCTTTCAGACCATAATGTGCACTCTTTCATATCTCTGTCTTCTCCGCAGGCGGGGCAGTATGGAGGTAACACACTTTCTTCAGTTTTGCTGAGAAACGCGTGTACAGGCGTGCTGTCCTGGTTAAACATTGAACTGAAATGCCTCGACTCATTGAGGGTCATATTTGGACCTTTTGACTTCTTTGGAAAGAAATGTTTCTGGTTTTGCTCATGTTTCATAAGTTTCATATTTGCTCTTCTTTTGTAGACACAGACTACCTGAAGTACCTCTTCCCTCAGTTTGTCAAATCCATCCTGTATCATGTGTGCTATACTGCAGTGGGCCAGAAAATATCGATCTGTAACTACTGGAACGGTGAGTGGATGAATGGATCAGAAAATAGCACATAATCATGCTGGTACCCAAACCATCAACCGGGGTTTGGGGCGAAATGCCACCAAAAAAAAAAAAAAAGCCTCCCAAATTCAAGATACAGGGACAAGAATTGCCTGCACAATTAAACTAAATCAATTGCCATTGTCAAGATTAATATTGATGAAAAGTGTCGATTGCAGCATTACATTTAAATCTGCTCATGTTGCATCAAAGATTTTTTTACACATCGTTTTTAGCAGTGTTGAGCATTACAACACATGACAGGTTTGTGAATGTATGAGTGCAATGAACAATCAGAGGCATTAGATACTGGTTTAAAAGAAATCCTCTGAAAGCTCCAGAGTTTGTTTTAATGCACATTTAATGACTGAATTTTGCACTCTGCATCATAAACAACAAATTGCAGAGGCAACGTTGAGTAAGAGATTTATTTTGCAGTGTAGACAGTTTTATTGCTTATAATGTGAGCTGTTGTGAACTCATGCTGAACTGAAGTCACTGATGCTTCAGTGATGAGGAATGGTCTTTGGTTGATTTTCTGTATAATATAAAGTGTTTCCCGTTCGAATAACCATTTTGTTTTGATTTTCTAATCCATAAGAACACAAACTATTTCATAAGTAGTTTTCAACTTGTTTGTGAAGCCTACAAGAATGACTTGCACGAAATGTACTCTGATAACCATCCTTAATAATCATTATTACAAAATCAAGGGTAATAACTGACAATAATGATTAATATGTGGAATCAGTGTATCCAAGTTTCAGGAATAGTAGTCAGAAAAAGTGGAAAGCATTGTAGACACTTTTGCACAAGAATTGCATATGTTGTTCTTGAAGTGTTAGAAGGTTTACTTAAAACAAAACATTGTTTGCCATTACAACAACAATAACAACAACAACAACAAAGCACTGGAAAGTTTTGTAGATGGTTGATTATTAAATCATGCTGTGCCGAAGCAAGCTGAAGTGGAAATATAACTAAACCATTCCTTACTGTTCTTAAAACCATTCAGCCCGACAGCAAAGCAAATAACCCAATAACAACACACTCCAACACTGTAGCCCTGGTCAGTCATTCACTGAGTGGTCATATCTTTTGGTACAATAATGTTATTATTTAAAAGTCTAGTGTTTCTTTATGGTATCATGAGACGTGGTGATGTTTCAGTGTTTTTGTTTTTCTTCAGACCCTCATCACAGAGACGTACATCAACAGCAGCGACTATCTGGCCTTACTGAACAATGAAAGAGCGAATCCCAACTCCACTGGTGAGGCAACGGATCACATTACCAGCTTTTTAAAAAGTGTATTTTCTGTAAGAGGATGGCGATTGTGATTTCTTTGGTTTTGAGTGCCAGAACTTGCTTCCTTTTTTTTCAAGGAGAGAGTGTTTGTCTTTGCACAGCTTGGAAACAAAACTTCCTGTGCATTAAGAAGCTGGTGCTGATTGGTGGAGCTGATGATGGAGTCATCACACCGTGGCAGTCAAGGTTAGTTAAATTACTTGTCTGGTTTGTCATCTTTAACTCAGATTCTTAGAAGCTTGAAACAAAATGGTTATTTTCCGTTATTCATTGTAAAGAGATTTTTATGATGCCTCGTTTTCTTGCTTTTCAGTCAGTTTGGTTTCTACGATGAGAATGAAACAGTCGTTGAGATGAAAAACCAGAAAGTAAGCATCATTTCATTTCTTTGTAATTCTGGAATAATGTGTCCTCTGACTCTGACAACAAATACAGTGTGTATGTGTGTATGTATATGGCCCATTCTACAGGTCTGGTCTAAAGTCAGAGTTGAAAACATCTTGAAAAAAATGTCTTGTATGTATGCAAATTTTATAATATCCAAGGTACACTTTTCTAGTAATTGTGCAGTTAATTCTCATATTTCTGAAAGTTTTGGAAAATTTGTCACTACCAAAACACAGTAATATATAATATAAGAAGAAGGGTTATATTGACTTGACTAAGATTTTGCTTACATCTACATTGTAAATATATTTTTTTGCTATTTTATTACATAGTTGTTTTTTTCCAGAGGTAAATCAGTAATTACATTTTTAATATTTCAAGTGTAATTTATGAGACTTCTTGTATTTTCAATCCAATTTTTCTTTGTAAAAGGCAAAAAGTTGATCATACTGATTTCAAAGTTAAGGATTCATTGGTTTGAACATGCATTGAACCAAAAACTATCATAACATCTTAGTTGATAATTCAGTAGACATTTTATTTTTGACAAAACATCCCATGTTTCAGTAGTGACAGTAATGCCTTGGTAGCTACCACATCACATTACAGAATTTTAACTTGCATACTAAAACACTACTTAAACATACTAAAATACAAATAATTTGCATAACTGTGCTAAAATTGTTTATTTCCCCCAAATATGAGGATTATGTGTTCCCTTTTGTCACTACCGAAACAATGATGACATGTTTCAGTTGTGACAAAGTTATGGAATAACACCCAAAAAAAAAAAATCAGTGATGTCACTACTGAATCTTCACCGAATATTTCAGTAGTGACAATTTTAGATACTTTTGAACCTAGCTCAAAGATGCTAATCACGGTTAGCTAGCACAGTACTGAACAGTAGTACACATATACTGTCACGTACGCTGGAGCCAGGAACGAGGAGACACAGCAATTAACAAACTGAGAGTCTTTAATAATCCATCTAGGGAACATAGAGCACAAGAAGACATTCAAAGACCGACAAACACTAACTGAAAGGACTGGGGCTTTTAAAGACAGGACAATCAAGGAACTAAGGAGACACACCTGGAGCAAATTAACACAATCAGACTGGGGAGAAACTGGGTCACAGGGAACACATGGGGAGCAAAAACCACAACAAAACAGTCCAGGGGCGTGACATATACAAACTAAATGTTATGGAATAACTCCCAAAAAAGTGTGCTTAACTGCTAAGAAAAGGTGTTCAGTAGTGAGTGTGAGTGACAGGAATATTTCCTGATCATAAATTTAGGGGTGTAGTTAAAATCAGTCTCAGCCAATGGACTAAAACATACTCTGTTTCAGTAGTGATATGAAAAATCAGGACTTTTTTTTTTTTTTTTTTTTTTTTTTTTTTTTACATATTTAATATTATGAATAATTATTTCAATATCATTTTCACAAGTTTAGGGGTTAGGGTTTGGAACAGCTACCTCCCAATTGAAAGTACCCAATAAATTATGATTTTATATATATTAATGATTTTATAGATATTAATCTTACTAATATTTTAAATATTAAAAATTAGAAATTAACAATTTAAATATTAAATTGTGGGTTGCAATAGATAATAGAAGGATCTTAGTGTTAGATCATGATAATTAAGATCCAGCCCAGATGCCAGATCCTGTCAGAAAATAACAGTTTTGTCTGGTAACAGAATAACTTGTCAGCGAAGTAGTCTAATACCCAAAACCCTGTTAACAGGAGGTCTAGTCTGGTACCCAGAATACCCAAAACTCTTTTAACAGTCTTCTCTCAGCCAAGAAGATGACTGAGGAAAAAGCCAGTGAAGAAGTGATGATGATAAAAAGGAGCAGAGTTTATATTGAGTTTGAATAATCTTAGTTGCGTATGTTTTAATGCTCAGACTTCGTCTGAAGAACACAAATTCAACAAGTGTTGTTATACCAAAACTGATTTACAACAACATCCCATAAACCTTGAGTTTCCATAAACATTCCCTTGTATCTCTTATTCATGATGACAAACAGCCCTTGAAACCACACAGTCAAGACTAAACAACAGTGGAAAAATAATATAAAAAAACAATCATATGAATGACTAATTGATTAATGAATCAATAAAATGGGTATATAAATGGTGATAATGATTATTATAAATGATTATATGATTAAATGGAATAATAAAAAAAAGATTAAATATTAAATAATTATAATTGAATAAATGAGTGAAGAATAAATGAGTGAATAAATGAATATAAAAGAAAGAAAGTAAAACACAACACAAATGTATGGTTGCTCTCTTGAAGCAAAACACACACAGGCTGCATTTGAGGATCCTCCAATCCTTCATTAGTAAACATCTAAGATTTGAATACTTAAATGCTTTTTAAATGTGTTTTTTTTTTTTGGTGGTTGGACAGCAGTTTGGACCAATTCTATAGAATGGCCCATATATATATATAGAGAGAGAGAGAGAGTTTTCAGAATAAAATTTCCATTTTATGTTGTGACCAGTTCGTCGTTTGTTAAATGTTGCCCATGCAGTCTTTGAAGAAATAGAAACAAAGTTTTAGAAGCTGTTTGTGACATTGAATCATATTTCATATGAAAATGTTTTCTGAGGTGTGTGTAACTCTAACTAGCTGTCAGAACATACACAGTGGGGCAAAAAAGTATTTAGTCAGCCACCAATTGTGCAAGTTCTCCCACTTAAAAAGATGAGAGAGGCCTGTAATTTTCATCATAGGTATACCTCAACTATGAGAGACAAAATGAGAAAAAAAAAAAATCCAGAAAATCACATTGTAGGATTTTTAAAGAATTTATTTGCAAATTATGGTGGAAAATAAGTATTTGGTCAATAACAAAATTTCATCTCAATACTTTGTTATATACCCTTTGTTGGCAATGACAGAGGTCAAACGTTTTCTGTAAGTCTTCACAAGGTTTTCACACACTGTTGCTGGTATTTTGGCCCATTCCTCCATGCAGATCTCCTCTAGAGCAGTAATGTTTTGGGGCTGTCGCTGGGCAACACGGACTTTCAACTCCCTCCAAAGATTTTCGATGGGGTTGAGATCTAGAGACTGGCTAGGCCACTCCAGGACCTTGAAATGCTTCTTACGAAGCCACTCCTTCGTTGCCCGGGCGGTGTGTTTGGGATCATTGTCATGCTGAAAGACCCAGCCACGTTTCATCTTCAATGCCCTTGCTGATGGAAGGAGGTTTTCACTCAAAATCTCACGATACATGGCCCCATTCATTCTTTCGTTTACACGGATCAGTCGTCCTGGTCCCTTTGCAGAAAAACAGCCCCAAAGCCTGATGTTTCCACCCCCATGCTTCACAGTAGGTATGGTGTTCTTTGGATGCAACTCAGCATTCTTTCTCCTCCAAACACGACAAGTTGAGTTTTTACCAAAAAGTTCTATTTTGGTTTCATCATTCTCCCAATCCTCTTCTGGATCATCCAAATGCTCTCTAGCAAACTTCAGTCGGGCCCGGACATGTACTGGCTTAAGCAGGGGGACACGTCTGGCACTGCAGGATTTGAGTCCCTGGCGGCGCAGTGTGTTACTGATGGTAGCCTTTGTTACTTTGGTCCCAGCTCTCTGCAGGTCATTCACTAGGTCCCCCCGTGTGGTTCTGGGATTTTTGCTCACAGTTCTTGTGATCATTTTGACCCCACGGGGTGAGATCTTGCGTGGAGCCCCAGATCGAGGGAGATTATCAGTGGTCTTGTATGTCTTCCATTTTCTAATAATTGCTCCCACAGTTGATTTCTTCACACCAAGCTGCTTACCTATTGCAGATTCAGTCTTCCCAGCCTGGTGCAGGTCTACAATTTTGTTTCTGGTGTCCTTTGACAGCTCTTTGGTCTTGGCCATGGTGGAGTTTGGAGTTGGACTGTTTGAGGTTGTGGACAGGTGTCTTTTATACTGATAACGAGTTCAAACAGATGGCATTAATACAGGTAACGAGTGGAGGACAGAGGAGCCTCTTAAAGAAGAAGTTACAGGTCTGTGAGAGCCAGAAATCTTGCTTGTTTGTAGGTGACCAAATACTTATTTTACAGAGGAATTTACCAATAAATTCTTTAAAAATCCTACAATGTGATTTTCTGGATTTTTTTTTTTCTCATTTTGTCTCTCATAGTTGAGGTATACCTATGATGAAAATTACAGGCCTCTCTCATCTTTTTAAGTGGGAGAACTTGCACAATTGGTGGCTGACTAAATACTTTTTTGCCCCACTGTATAAGTATTATGTTTTTGGGGTAAGCTGCCCTCGTCTTTATATGCCTTAAGTAGTGAAGTGTGGTGTGTTAGTTTGCCTGCTTTAGTCCACTTCTGAGAACAATAAAAGCACTCGAGTGCAGTTCATTCATATGTGCCACTGATCTGAGTTCAGGGAAGAAAGCAGGTTGTGCAGCACACTCGGGTAAGTTTACAAGTACCATACTGTACTCTCCAAAATCCTCATGATTCCCTTCTCCCAGACTTTCAGTTTGTATTTTTCCTTTGTGGTTATTTCCTTTTGTTTCCAGTTTTTCATGGTTCCCTTGGTTACATGTCGTCGTCGTCATCATCATCATCATCATCATCTGTTTCTAGTTGAGTTGCTCATTATCCTTTGTGTATATGTGATATATTGTGATATGATGTACATATGATATGGTGTATAATAATGAAGAATCATGACATGGTCTGGTTGCTGATATATAGATAGGTCTATATGGGAGGGAAATACTCATGTTTTCACCGATGGATCAAAAGATCTGGTTTCCCTGTGCCTCACACTAAGTGGATTTCAGCAAAATCACATCAGACGGTTTATGAGTTTATACTCTTCAGTCCTTTACCATGATGAGCTCAGAGAGGGTTTTAGTTATTGATTGATTGTTGATTCTGTATCTGGCCAGAAAGCATCAGGATCTGCTCTATGAAACCTTGCTTACTGAATAATCAGAGATATTTCTGCACATTCAGGTATTCAGGGAAATGAGAAAGCAGACAAAAGAAGAAAATGACAACAATAGTGGGATCTAGAAATAAAAGAGAAACACATACGCTAAATAAAAAGGAGAGTAGATATTTTAAGAGATAATGGAGCTAACAGGTAATAAGCAGGTTGAGAATGAGGCATTGCACACTTCACATAACGGAAAACATTCAACAGGACAATGTGATCAATGTTTTTAAAAGAAAAGAAAAGACTTGATAACTAATTTACAGTAAATGAGAAGGATAGAGGGCAATATTAAAAAAAAAAAAAAAAACATATGAGATGCCAGCTGTTGTAAAACTTGTACAAAGCGAAAGAAGTCAACTTAGACTTAATACTGTATGTCTTTTTAAAATTTGCACATTTATAATTTGCTTGGTAACAATTAGGCATTATATTTTATTTATTTATCTATTATCTATGCAGAATTTCCTTTCTATGTCACTGAATTTATTATTCCAAAAACGTGCACAGACAGGTAAAGAAGTCTGAGTTCTAGTCAGAATTAGTTTTCAGCTCTGAAAAGATCAATCAATAAATTAGTGACATGTCAGAATTAGTGAAATGTCAGAAATTACACCATATATTTATATCTTAAATATTATTGTTTCAGATTAAAGAAATATGAGGAAAATAAGTTATATAGTTATATATAAGAAACAATAACATAATGCCTAAATTAAGGGAGTGAAGAAATATGGCTGTAACACAACAGTGTAAACCTCCAACAGAACTGAAAATGTCATTTGGACTTTTTTTTTTTTTTTTTTTTTTTTTAAGAAAATATTTTTATTTACTTTTGAAAAGGATATTTGAAAAGGGCAACGATTTAAACGTGAGCGCTGCACGCTGTTTCAGAGCAGAAACATAACGATTTACTGTCGATGGATTTCTACGATCTTTATAGTTTATTTTGTAATATGTTGTAGGAGTGGATATTATTATTATTATTATTATTATTATTGTGGTTTAATATTCCTCATTTTGAATGCGCAGACGGAAATTAGCTAGTAAAGCATAGACGTTTCAAAATAAGAGTCCCAGTGCGTTTCCGGCTGTGCGCTCTTATGTGAGGCGCCCGATTCGTGAGCCTCTACAGATAAATGACTAATAATATAACAAAGTACAGAAAACCATTTGCACAACAAACCAGTGTGTTTATGATTTCGATAAAAATTAAAATGTGGTAACAAATGCCAGTTTACAATATTAAGTAGCATAACGGAGTGTTTTGTACAAATGAAAGAACCGCTGATCTATAATAGAGTCATTATGTACATCAATGGAAATAACTGAAAGCCACTGAAACCGGAAGCCAGGCGCTCGAGATAAAAATAAAACTGTCACGTCTGCTTAGACAGACACATCTCTCTCTCTCTCTCTCTCTCTCTCTCTATATATAATTTCCTTTTTAAATTATTTATTGTTTCTGTTCTGAGTGGGTTTTACCTGCTAACACAGTAAGGAATCATGCTGTTCTTAACTATTTAAAGGAAGATTGTGTTCTTGTTACAGCGTGACTCCTCCAGCTGTGGCCCCGGCGATCAGGCTCCTCAGGAGATGTTGTTCAGTCAGTGTTCAGACTCTCTCTGGTTTGTCACTGCTTGTCTTCATCTCTGATGGGTTCAGAAGCGAGACTGGAGTCTGATGCTGCTGGTGTGCTGCAGTACTCGCAGAGTAACTCTCTGCTTATTCATTGGCTGCTGTTTCCGTTGCCCAGCCAATCACCAGCTCAGACACACATCTCTCTTTATCAGACTGTTTTTGGTCCTGTATTGGATGTATATAGCTCAGCAGTGGTTGAAGTGTAATGTGTTGCTGACTCTCAAACCCCCTGCAGATGCTGCTGAATGCAGTCATTAATGCTGAAGCGTCGACCGGCTCAACAGCGCTGTCAGGGTGAGTTTTATTCTTAAATACTGAATAAAAAAAAAATAAAATCATTCTGAATAAAATTCTGGCCAAGTTGTCTAAGCTAGAGCTGTCATGATTTCTTTAGGGCTGCAACTAACGATTATTTTGATAACCCTACCATTTTCTTTTTTTTATTTTATTGACAAAAAAAAACACTTCCACATTCTGCCCAATGTCCTTCAAACAAACGTGCCAACTGAATGCTATGAAAACATACAGTGCTATATTTATTAGACCACCTGTCATAATAAAGAGAAAACAAATATTTTAGGAATCTGTCAAAGAATCGTTTAAATCTAAAAATTTTATTGTCATTTATTGGGTAAATAACAAACAGAAACAACTAAAAATTTATTCACATAATAATAAAAAAAGTATCAGTTGAAAGGTACATACACACACACACACACACACACACACACAGCTATATATAGTAACATTGATAAATTATGTATATTGATAAATGTACAATACAAATGTTAATGTACAAAAAATAATGTATTCACAAACATTAATCCAATGTTCAAGTCATTAAAAAATCCTGACATTGTATTATGTCATGATATAAAATGATAAAATAGCAATAAATACATATTCTGATGTCGCTTTATGGTCTTTTTAGGGTTAAATTACATTTAATGTAGATATATTTTGGGTTACCGTGAACAGCAATCTATTGAAAAAATCAGCAAAAGTACAAATGAAACGCCGTTATGACCGCTTCTTTACACCCATTTTGACCGCTCCCAGCACCCGTACCGTAAGTGCGCAATTAGACGCGCAAACCAAAAAAAAAGTGCGGCTGGCTTGACCGTGTATATTCTAACCGCGGCTGGCTTGATTCAATTTTTGAAGGGGACACAAATAATACAGCCAAAATTGTACTTGTAAGGACAGATATGTGTACACAGCATGGAGACCGTGTTTAAATATGAGTTCGGTTCATATGGTTCACACGCGGTCATATTATAATGATTATTTTGCGTCCTCCATAGTATTTTAGGTTTCGTCTGGGACCGAGTACGTCTCTTTAGATATTCAACCGCATTAAGCCACTTAACATCACACTGAGCAAAACCCAACACAATATTAGCCTAATATCAGTTCACACACAGGTTTATCGCTGTGTTAGTTGTAGCTTGGTAACCTTATAAATTGCTCATAGAAAATACATCGATATCATTATATTTTGTCATGACTAATTTATTAATGATCCAGCATCATCTGTATTAAAGAGAAAGAATAATTTCACCCGATGTTTAAAGAGAATAAAATAGCCTTGACAGCCTAATTACTTACACATAACTACTAATGAACTTTGCTCTCTCCCACCCAGGGTTGCCAGGTTTTCACAGCAAAACCCGCACAATTGCTACTCAAAACTAGCCCAAAACTAGCCCAATCGCTTTTCAGGGGGGATTTCCGGTAAAAATCGCGTTCCGGTGGGGTAAAATACACGTTATTTGGTGGGGTTCCCCTGATAAATGTCGCTTTCCAGGGGCTAAATATCACGTTACTGGGGTCGCTCCAACCCGCGGACATGAAAAACATCCCGCAGAAAGAGCGTAAAAGTAGCCCAATTCCGCGGGAAATCTACGGACTTGGCAACACTGCTCCCACCGGGCTCGTGTCCTGAGTGTATCGAGGCAGTGGACCAAACCACTGTGAGGCAAGGGAGGGGGGAATCAAAACATTTCTGAACTTAAAACGCTTTTTTGGATTTATTTTGTTTTACTACTTACACAATTATTTTACGTATATGTCTATTATATTATTTTCAAGACACAGAGTTGCTTGTAATGATATTTTTAGGGGGGACAACCCTCAGATAGGGGGGTCCTGTCCCCCCCGTCCCCCCCGGGATTTACGCCTATGCATTACCTGAGCAGTCAAAGGCTGCGCATTTATTGCATGGACGGAGCAAAAATGTAAGTGTCTAAAGCATACACACAGTTCTATTGAATGATTAATGTGTTTTCACAATGTCGGTGAACCGAATGTATGAAGAAAACTGTTAAAATAACCACAGCATTAACAACATCCTTGAAATAAGAGCGCAAGGTTTATCTGTTAATCAGATGCACAAGTAGCATTCGTTGCTATGAAACAGACATCGGGCGCTTTTTCTTTCAGAATCATCATTCACCGATGGAGAGGAAAAGTTAAATACCATAGCATTTTATTTTATGAAAATTAGATAAATTTTTTGCACTGAAATATAAGTGATCTTGGCTTGTAGAACTTAAGACGTGCCAGGAAATGCCTAATATGGACAAAGGCAGCTGCAGCTAAGCTGAATAAAATGAACTGGTGAAACATTAAGACAATAAACACAATAAATAAATAAAATTCATGAATGATGCAGTGCTAACTGACATATCATTTATTACAGTACAGAAACGATAAAGTTTTCTACCTTATTCTGTGCAGGAAATTGAAATAATTGTTTATAGTATATAAAACAATCATGAAATTGCCATTAGGAAAAAATTCTAGATTACAAATGATTTATTATTGTCCAGCAGTGTATTTGATTTATTTATAGCAAATTCAAAGTAAGAGACACGAAAATAATTTCTTGTAAAAAATAAATAAATAAATAGAAATGTCAAATACAATAATTTTATGTATGTATTATTTTTTGTCACTTCTGAAATGATGGCTACACACCTGGTCTGACAAAATGTTAGCCTATACATAATACTTTTAAAGCTCTTTTTTTAAATCTTGGCGTACATAAATTTCTACAAATGCCATGTCACACCATAGCATCATTAAACTAGCATCTAACAATGGACAAAAGTGTTTTTTTTCTCTCTAACCTATGGTTCTCTAACCATAAAGGCTGTTGTGTAATTTGCTCTCTGACTATGCATTCTTTCAGTGTATTCACAGGATTATGTAAATGCTTCCCCTAAATTCTGTAAATGCTGAGTCGAATCGTTGATCGAATCGAATCGAATTTCAATTGTGAATTGAATCCAATTGAATCGTTTTGAATTTGCAAAAATCGTTCTTGAATCGAATCGAAAACCTATGAATCGTGAATCGAATCAATTCGTTGTCTACCCAAAGATTCACAGCCCTAGTATATAGGCCTATAGTTTAAATCTCTTAATCAAAAATAAAAATAATAAAAACACAAACTCAGTGTTAACCAACAGGTAAGAGTAATGTTCTGCAGGAACACGTGTTTACTGTAATTTCTTTATCCTGTAAAAGGCGTCTATGAAGCGTCTGATATTTATATTCAGACAACTACACACGGTTATCTCTTTACAGTTCCTACTCTCATAAAATATATGCACTACATGTTGACTTTTAAACCTTAATTTAACGTTCAACAACAGATATTTCAGCACAATGAATGTTTTTGCGCTGAATATTAATCGCTCTCTGACGCGCGTTCACGCGTCCGCCGCGCTCGCGCTCATTCAGTAAAGATTTAAACTTAACACAGACTGTCAGGACGGAACTTTATGCAAATATGGAAATGCTCGCGTGAATTTGTGGCATTTACAGATAAGGATATGACCGTAAACTGAACGTTTTTGCGCTGAGGACGCACACGCATCTGTCAAAGCGCCTGACAGGGCAAGCCGCTAATGCATTAACTTAAAGCTTAAAATATAGAGTTCTCATGTTTTGTGCAGCTTGGATCACGTACTTCTCCCGCAGCATCTCATTCTGTTTCCTCCACTATTTTAGATGCATTTTGTACATAGAAATGCGTTATTCAGTGCTGTAACGTTAATTTGACGCGACCGGCTGAAGTTGGACGTGCACTGTGGGCAGACCCGACTAATCGATAATGAGAATCGTTGTCGATGATTTTCATTATCGATAATAGTCGATTCTATCGATTAGTTGTTGCAGCCCTAGATTCCTTAATTCAATTCAAGTACTCAATTAAAAAAAAAAAAATAAATAAAAATCCTCAATTGCATTTTGCCTGGGTCGAGTAACCAGCAAAATACCACAAGTGGTGCATTCCACGGATGAGAATCCATGAAACGCATTATTAGCCTGTTTCCCAAGGCTGCATGATTTATTAAACAAATTTAAATATCATATTAAAGCATAATGCTACGATTTGATTAAATATATGTGATGCAGGTTTAATATATGCGCTTTATTTACATGCGTGTAGGTTATGAACGTGTCAGACTGGCTCTGTTCACAGTAAATGCTGCTCCACACAAACTCTTATTGTGTGGAGCACCTCAAACTCCATCTCTGCATATTGCTGTGAGTTTGGGTTTATTATAATGTTCATCTGGGAACACAACGTGCATCATTTCATCAGATTTTAAGGTAAATCATTTATACAGTAAACATATACATCAATATTTTTCTCAATATGTTAACTGTTCATTGTGATTTCAAAATAAAAGTTTAGACGCTCACTCTGACCCACAAATTCAAGAAATTACAGTGTCTGTAGCATTTCTGTTGTAAAGTAATGGCCAAGTATTAAAGATTAAGTGGACATTTGATCATGCAGTAAAGTGTAAAAATAATCGTCAGGTTGGTGCCCTCTGCAGGCATTATGTGTAATGTACATTAGCTCCTATTGTTTCGAGTCTGTCCTCGCTGCAGCCTGTAGCACGATGACGTAGCTGGATTATATCCACTAGGTAGTGGATGTTTTACGCGCATGCGCTGTAGTAGGTTTCCAGTAAATTCATATTTTTATTTACATTTAATCATTATGCAGACGCGTTTTATCCACAGCGACTTAGACTTCACTTGGACCAAGTCGTTAGACTAACACAGTCTATGTAGCAAGGGTTTTTGACCTATTACAATACGCGATGACCTACATTACATTACAATGTAAAAACTTTAATGTCTAAAATCATTAAAGTCATCCACGATGTTTTCGTCTTTACAACTTTTTTATACAAGTGTTTTTTTTTTGTTTGGTTTTTTTTTTTTTTTTTTTTGAATAGCCTGCATTTCATGTTATTGCCAGGATGCACATATCAGTGTTGTATCCATTATTATAAGGATACAACAAGCACTGTAACATGATTGATATGCCGAGGTTGCACTGTAAATAGCTAATTCAGATATACATGACTTTGACAGATTTAGCCTAAATGTCTTTTTGATTGTATCCATCATGTTTATTTAAATTTATTATATAAAATGATTAGGGTAATGTGTGTTCCATGTGTTTTAGTAACTGTATATTGTTTATTGTATGTTCTATGTCAGTGTCAAATATGAATTTCTGTCCAGAACCTCTGTACAGACAATAAAGTAAATTTAATTAGGCATATTAGATTAATGCCAATCCATTTTGTTTATTTAGATTTTATATTATTGTAATATAGGTATTACAAACATTTTCAATAATAATAATATTTAAAAAAAACAACCATTAAATTTATATTAAGACTTTACCTCGCTAATAACGCCTCAGTCAGGTCAAAGAAATGTTTTATTAGTTTATTTTCATACTATCGTCTGACACAAAAAACTTAAAAAAAAAAAAGTCTCCCGAGAGAGAGACAGAGAGAGAGCGCTCTCGAAACGGAATGGATGGTTTATGTTTTTATCCATTAAGTCTATCTACCGGGGATTTCACTTGCATTTAACACACACAAATAGAAATGATCATCTTTGTGTTAATATGCCTTGTCCCCGACCGTGTGTGTATTTATTTGTTGGACATGGGATTAACTGTAAAAACCCGTTATAACCCGGGATAACGGGTCTATCGGCTAACGGAACCCCGACTGACAGGATTGTTTTTCTTCTTTTTATTTTTATACGGTATAAAAAAGATGCCCGCATATTTTAGTAGGCCTATAACTTTTATACTCTGTCACATATAGCACAGAGAGTGAGAACGAAAAATAATATTTGATTCACGAACGAATTATTTACAGAACTATAAGACTATCAGAAGAAAAAAAAAAGACAATAGTTACACCCCCTTTTTTTTCATAAAGAACAAACTAAATTGTAATTAGTAGATTTTTATTTCCAAAACGAACCAAATAAAAAATAAACATTACATACTCTTTCATTCAAAACTACGCCATTGTTGCTTAAATAAAGTTTGAATACACAAGTTTAAAATCACAGTATTATATTATTTGTGTACGCCTACGAAACACATATCTAGTAATTACAGTTTAATTTACATCAAAAACTAGCTTCAATTACAGCCCCACTATGTGCATGCGCATTAAAATCAAATACTGCGCATGCGCGACAAACATCCAATACGTATTGGATCTGATCCAGCTACGTCATCGTGCTACAGGCTGCAGCGAGGACCTCTTGATTGTTTCCAGTACATTAGCTGCTTTTCCACTGTCGGGCCAGGAGCTCCGCAGTGCTTCACTAAAACCCGCCTTTACACGCCTCTCTGGAACAACTTCACGCAACCCCATCATTTCACCAACAAAGTGAAGTTATCAGAAAACTAATCAGAAATAAGTCACTCACTGGAACTAGCACGATCACAAAACGAACAGGATAAAAGCGGCCGTTTGTTTGCATGTTTTGTTAAAGATTTAAATCCAAAAGCACCGATGTTTTACAATAATAAGTGAAATGTTGATCATAATGAATTAATCAGGACTGAACATTAGTCACACAGAAATAAAGCGGTATAAACCGTTATTTCACAAAAGGACACATAGCCTACTTATTCAGTCGAGTCTGTTTCTGTTTATCTGAAGTTACAGTATACATCACATTTAGAAAGATTGATCATTTCTATATTTTTTCCATCAAAAATACAACCTTAGTAGCAGAGGGAGCTCTCGAAAACAAAAATCATTAGGCTATATTTTTGATGACATACGCGGAGCTAAAGTCTCGAGACAAGACTTATGACAGATAAAAAGTTACTAAAGCTGACGTCTGATTTCTTCAAGCAGTTGTTTTTACCATGTTTACTATAGTAATGGCTAGTGTGCATAGTCTTTTGCATTGCTTATAAATAATTCTGCATTGTATGGTGATCATAATCCACATCGGATCTCAAACAGAAGTTATTTCAAACACTCGCCGAAACGCGACTGGCCTTGGCACGCCCGCTTTTGGCCCGACAGCGGAAACACGGCTAATGTGTATTTTAACAGTTTTGTTCAGTAAAACCTTATGATTACTTGCTTTTGATACTTTATTTGAACTCATTGTTATTGCCTCGTTGCTATTATGTATGTATTTTAAGCCATTTTAAAGGCTGTTGTTCACTTGGGTCTATTTTTATTACCACAAAAAAAAATAAAAAATAATAATTATCCGATTACTCGGTTAATCGTCAACGGATTACTCGATTACCAAAATACTAGTTAGTGACAGCCCTAGTCTAGACTATAACGTTATAATGTAGTGTTCAGAAAATGAATTGCTTATCTGCGACTGATTGTAATTTGTATGTTTTCGATCATATCTACTCGATCAAGTAAAGCGAGACTGGAGTCACACTCTGATGCTGCTGGTTGTGCTGGTGTGCTACAGTACTTGCAGAGTAACTCTCTGCTTATTCATTGGCTGCTGCTTTCTGTTGCCCAGCCAATCACCAGCTCAGACACATGCGTCATCATCTGATGCTGTATAATCTCAAAGACAAACACAAGCTGATGTCTAACAGCTGTTCTTTATTGTCTTAGGGATCATCAGACTCTACACCACCACCAAAGAGGAGCTGGAGAGCGTGAAGCCCAACTGTTAAACATCTTTTGCTTTATAAACGGAGTAAATGATATATTTCATATCAGAAATATGTGATGGAATATATATGTGTACACAGCTATTGTGTGCAGTGCAGTTGTGGTCTGAAAAGAAGTGGTACTCACTTTTGTAATAAACTGACGTTAACAGCATAGCAGGCTAATCATGATGTGTATATAAATCTCTTATATATGTGTGTGTGTATGTATTATATTTATTCAATGCGACAAGAACAAGAGGTATTACAGCTATTTTTAACAGTTTAAAAAACATCATAAATGTAAGTGCTGTCATAGCGTTACATGCATACAGGGTAGTGTTGTTTTTAGTTTGTTCGAATAGGTTTGTAAAATTTCAGTCATGTTTATAAAATGAGGAAATGTGGTATACAAAGAGCCCATTTATGTATGTGGTGTTTTCCTAATAAAATAATTTGTATAATATATTGTTTCTTACAATTTAGATTTCTAAATTCCATAATAGCACAACTGCAAAATTGTCTCTTTCCATTCCACAAAATTCAGTTATGTGAAATTTTGTCCTGAATCGTTTCAGAACATGCTTAACTGGATAAACCCCTATGTACTATTTTTTTTAAAAGCTTTTTAGTTATTCATTTAGCAGACACGTTTATTCAAAGCAATTTGTCAAAGAGCCAACAATAAAGAGAAGTGGAGATGGCGCAAAAAGAACTGTCCTAAAAAAAAAAAAAATGCACAGACAATTTTATAATTTTTTTATTGATACAAAATGTGTTTTGCATTCTCCATGCTTTGTTCCAATAGATAATACCAAATAAATATTGCTGCAGGAGAAGAGAGAGTAATAATGCATTTCAGTCTTTTGCAATGTTGGTAACCAAGAAATGAGTAGAATACACAAAAAACAAAACAAAAAATAAATACAGCTCACACCAAAATAAATATTTAATGGCAATTTGTTGACAGGCTGTCAAAACAAAAGCACTTTTGTTTTGTTTCCTCACAAAAGCATTTTTAGCACACAGAAGCCTCCTTTAACATCTGTTCAAAAGAGATGGTCTCATTGCCAGTGTACCGATGCATTACCTTTCCGCTTTCTGTTTTTAACCTTGAACCAAACTCTTTTACTCTTGCTTTATTAGAACAAAGTAGTACATACATATACAAATTTATACACAAAATGTCTGTGTTAACATAACAAACCCATTCATTAATCAGATATCTGAAGTTAATTCATATTATCAGAATTATCCATACATTTTCCAAAACACTTTGTAGGGTGGCAGGTGAGGAAACACCCTGGACAGACAGATGACCCATCCATCACACACACAGTCACACTCACTCAAACCCGCGGGTAATTTATTATTTCCAATCCACCTATAACGCAGGTGTTTTGGACTGTGGGGAAACCGGAGCAGCTCCACACAGAAACGCCTTCTGGCTCAGAAGACACCACCTTGCTGTGAGACGACTCCCTATCATAATCATAATTCTGATAATACTGAAAAATGCAAGGCTTCTTTGCTTTTTTTATTAACAATGTTTTCCAAACAAGTACTGTAGACCTTTGTTTCCTGACCCTTCTTACGTATGTTACAAGATAAGTTACACAAAATGTAAATTATTGTTATAATTTTTATTGGACTAATATATATCAAAATTATTTCTCTTACAACTGAGCCTTTTTGGAGATTCATGTTTTCTTTTGTTGTAAATTAATCATGTAACACTAACACTGCCAATGATATAAACCACTGTGAAAGCAAACAATGATTTTTTTTTCTTTTTTCTTAGTATCACCATATAATTGAGGGAGAAAAAAAAAAAAAAAAAACTAAAAAAGTACTTTTTGCATTACTATGATGACATCAGTAATGGAACAATTGAAAAGCACATTACAGTGACACCACAACATACAATAAGGATGCCATTACCTTGACAAAATAATCTCGTGTCCTCATATATCGCAGCCACAACATACTTCACATTCCCACAAGTTAATGTATGCTGTGGCCTCTACATGCTATAACGTTCTGACAGGTTAATATGTGGGTTTTGGTTAGGGTTAGACGAGCACAGTAAAAATCAACCAATCTACAAACTGGTTCTGTGCTTGATTTTAACAGTACAGCTATCTGTATAATCTGATTTGTCCACTAACATGCCCATCTTAATTGGGCAGAAAAGCAATTAAATCATTGTATGTGACAACCTTTAATAGCAGAATATACCTACAGAAGCCACACATCTCATGAGATGTTCGAGCAGGGGTTCTCCGCTCTGGCCTTCAGATCCACAACCCTGATCAAAGGTCCAGAATGGAGGACCCCTGAATTGTAACAAAAAATACCCCAGGAGTAAATAACAAGGAAAAGGAAAGGACAAAATAATTTATTTTTGGGGTGAACCATCACTTTAACCTCTCAGTCTCACTGCAAGCGAACAGTTGATCTGCTGTTTATTTCAAGGCCATTTATTATAATACTCTCATAATGTGTCCATTCTGAAAATCTAAACAAGCCTGCATATAAGAGAGCTAAGGAATTAAAGTATAAATGAAACACATGGATCGTAGCAGACAGTAGCAAACCAGGTCTAACTGGGCCATTTCTGCCTCTAATACCTCAGGCTGAAGTGAACGCATAAGAAAAGGTAAGATGTAAAGAAAGTAAATATGATTATGCCGCGATTGTACTCGAGTGTCTCAATAGTTGGGTTTCTTGTTGATAAGCAGGCAAAGGGAGGACAGCGCCGCCCCGAGTTTGGAGGCTTCGCTGCAGGCGGAGGGCAGCAGGGTGTAGTCCGTCAAACGCTGGAAAGCCTGAAACAGAGAAGAAGTAAAATAACAAACACAGCTTCTGCCATACTGTCATATAATCAACTCTGAGAAAAAAACAAGTTTCTTTTATTTGATCGGTTTCTTCTAGAAACACAACTGTCAAGCTGAAGCCAATGTGACAACAATAAGATTTGCATTTACTCAAATAATTTTTAGCATCTAGCAACTAGTTTAACAGGAAAGACAAGTCAGTAGACATCCCACTAACTAGAAGTATCCTTGCAACTACATGTCAGCTAACTCTCATTCGAGTATCAGTAGTCTGTTAGGCTTAGCAGAAGTTGTTGACATACTTGCAAAGTCAATTGAATGTCCATCATAATAAAGCGGATTTGAAGCAGACCGTCTACTAGTGACTGCTAGTTGACATGAGTTGCAGTTACTGATAGTAAGTAGAATGTCTAAAGTGGAGTATAAAGTATAAAGAACAGCATTTATTATCTTCTGTAACATTATAAATGCCTTTAGTGTCACTTTTGATCAATTTAATTTGTCCTTGTTGAATAAAAGTATTTATTTAAAAAAATGCATGTTTTTAATGGTACTTTTGAATGGTAATATATTATGATTTCCACAAAAAAATATGAAGCAGCACAACTCAATATTGTGCAAAGTTACACTAAGATCAGAATACTCGGAAGAACGGTTTTCCATTGATGACAAACTTGTCATCATACATGCAAAACAGGCTTGTGTTGTTGATTCCTCTCTGTTTTAATGCTCTGTTACTCACAGGAACACTGTTGGGACACTCCTCGGCTGTGGGATGCAGGAGGTAGTCCACTTTAGCAGGACCTCTGATGTAAATGCAGTTAGCAGCAACGTCCTCGGGTACAGACAAGATCTCATAGTGATGGTCAGTCAGCTGCTCCATCACCTGAAACCAAAAAACACAGATGATGACGCACTTTTAGATAATGCCATTATCTCCTCATAAAAGCTGCACACATGTACAGGTACATCTCAATAAATTAGAATGTCGTGGAAAAGTTCATTTCAGTAATTCAACTCAAATTGTGAAACTCGTGTATTAAATAAATTCAATGCTCACAGACTGAAGTAGTTTAAGTCTTTGGTTCTTTTAATTGTGATGCTTTTGGCTCACATTTAACAAAAACCCACCAATTCACTATCTCAACAAATTAGAATACTTCATAAGACCAATAAAAAAAAACATTTTTAGTGAATTGTTGGCCTTCTGGAAAGTATGTTCATTTACTGTATATGTACTCAATACTTGGTAGGGGCTCCTTTTGCTTTAATTACTGCCTCGATTCGGCGTGGCATGGAGGTGATCAGTTTGTGGCACTGCTGAGGTGGTATGGAAGCCCAGGTTTCTTTGACAGTGGGCTTCAGCTCATTTGCATTTTTTGGTCTCTTGTTTCTCATTTTACTCTTGACAATACCCCATAGATTCTCTATGGGGTTCAGGTCTGGTGAGTTTGCTGGCCAGTCAAGCACACCAACACCATGGTCATTTAACCAACTTTTGGTGCTTTTGGCTGTGTGGGCAGGTGCCAAATCCTGCTGGAAAATGAAATCAGCAGCTTTAAAAAGCTGGTCAGCAGAAGGAAGCATGAAGTGCTCCAACATTTCTTGGTAAACGGGTGCAGTGACTTTAGTTTTCAAAAAACACAATGGACCAACACCAGCAGATGACATTGCACCCCAAATCATCACAGACTGTGGAAACTTAACACTGGACTTCAAGCAACTTGGGCTATGAGCTTCTCCACCCTTCCTCCAAACTCTAGGACCTTGGTTTCCAAATGAAATACAAAACTTGCTCTCATCTGAAAAGAGGACTTTGGACCACTGGGCAACAGTCCAGTTCTTCTTCTCCTTAGCCCAGGTAAGATGCCTCTGACGTTGTCTGTGGTTCAGGAGTGGCTTAACAAGAGGAATACGACAACTGTAGCCAAATTCCTTGACACGTCTGTGTGTGGTGGCTCTTGATGCCTTGACCCCAGCCTCAGTCCATTCCTTGTGAAGTTCACCCAAATTCTTGAATTGATTTTGCTTGACAATCCTCATAAGGCTGCGGTTCTCTCGGTTGGTTGTGCATCTTTTTCTTCCACACTTTTTCCTTCCACTCAACTTTCTGTTAACATGCTTGGATACAGCACTCTGTGAACAGCCAGCTTCTTTGGCAATGAATGTTTGTGGCTTACCCTCCTTGTGAAGGGTGTCAATGATTGTCTTCTGGACAACTGTCAGATCAGCAGTCTTCCCCATGATTGTGTAGCCTAGTGAACCAAACTGAGAGACCATTTTGAAGGCTCAGGAAACCTTTGCAGGTGTTTTGAGTTGATTAGCTGATTGGCATGTCACCATATTCTAATTTGTTGAGATAGTAAATTGTTTTTTTTTTTTTTTTTTTTTTTAAATGTGAGCCAAAATCATCACAATTAAAAGAACCAAAGACTTAAACTACTTCAGTCTGTGTGCATTGAATTTATTTAATACACGAGTTTCACAATTTGAGTTGAATTACTGAAATAAATGAACTTTTCCACGACATTCTAATTTATTGAGATGCACCTGTATGGACGTTATGAATACAGATGGGAATTGAAAATCAATTCCGATTCCAGAGTCGGATACTTAAGGTAAGGAATCGAATACTTGTTGTAAAATTTAAATTTCAATTCCACCTATCAATCTCTGTGTGCGCATCTTTTTTTTTTTTTTTTAAGGTGGCGAAAAGGGACTGTTAAAAATGTATTTGTCTTTGAATCATTCAGAAACACTGATTCATCCAGTAATGAACAAGTCAATCTTGAGTGAGTCATTGAATCATTCCATTCAGAAATCCCATGAGATTTTGTTTAGCTGTCTAATATTTTTGTCTTCAGAATTGTGAGGGAACTACAAACTCCATTTAAAAAAAAAAAAAAAAAAGTCTCTCAGTTTATCCAGAATGGTGCAGCTCTATTTTGCACACAAACAGCTTTAATCGAGTCCAGTCTTTATGTAGCCAGCTGATTTTTGTTCATGGTATTCAGCAGCAATTAAATGTTTTGCAAAAAGAGACAGAATGAATATGTTTGATTTCTAAATATTTGACTTCATTTTTTTAACCACATTCAATCGAAACTGGGAATCAATAAGAATCGGAATTGGAATTGATAAAATTCAAACCTAACCCTAGTTACGAAGTGATTATGTTATGTAATTGACTTGCACACACTCACCCTGAGTGTTTTCTTGGCCCCGTTGCTGCTGCTGATGATGATGGTGTCAGGGCCACCCATGGAGCAGATGTTCTTCAGACGAGAGCCTCCACACACGGGCACAGTGGACACCGCAAAGTCCTGAACACACAGCTTTGTTATTTGCCTTTTGCTCGTAATCTCCTGCTATTAGTAGTGCTTCTTAAGGCAAACCCTAAGCATTAAATGTTAGCACGCCAATGCTATGGACGTGAATGAGAGGAGAGGCGTGTTGTTCCCTTTCTAAGCAATCAGACTTGCAATTACCCACTTGCTCTAAAAAGAAGACCCAAGCCATATACACAGAGCAGAACATCACAGGCTCTAGGCTGCTCTCTATACACTTCAGTCAGTAACCACTCACAAGTCACAACATCCAAGCACTGTAATGCCGTTTTTACACAGGCAAAGCTTTTACAGTGATATCAATAGGAACGTTACACTTTTTCAAAAATCCACCTTATACATTCTGCTGACTACAAGTAACTTTGCAACTAAATGTCAACTAACTCTCATTAGAGTATTAGTAGATGATTAGGGTTAGGGTTTTTAGTAGAGTACGTTGACATGTACTTGCAAACGGGAGACCATCCAAACAAAGTGTTAGCAGATATTATCCAGACAGTCCACTCTAATGTCTATTGAAATAGAAAAGACAAGCATCTTGTGATCATCTGACCTCTGTCATTTTAGCTTTATTTTTAGATTTATGTTTTGTATGCAAAGCCTACAAAATCTTATATCAATTGACAAACTGTAAAATATAAGTAAATATAATATAAATTGAGAGAGCTTTAATTAGTAAGAAAAAAAAAGGTGTCAATAAAAAATAAAAAAAACAAAAGCTTATTTACTGATTAGGGCCCTATGAAATGTGTTTTATTTTTTCCAAATTCCATTTTTTTTTTTTTTGACTTTGTTTTAATGGTTAAATTAAATTTCATTACTCAAAAAGCATGTCTAATTAATTGAAATCATAAAACGTACACAATTTAAAAGCTATTTATTAAAAGTTTAACAAAAAAATATTTTTAGGGCCCTTTGAAATAAGTTTTATTTTTCTCAAATTCTGTTTTAACATTATTATTATTATTATTATTTCATTTATTTATTTATTTATTTATTTTTCTTCAAAATGTTGTGTTTTCTGTTTTAATTTTCGTGGATTCTATTTTAATGGTTTCATTAAATTTTAATAATCAAAACTTTTTTTCTTTTCTTTTTTTTTTGGGTGTCTGCACCATTCATTCACACAGACACATGCAGAACATGCAGGATTCATATTTGAATAGTCCTTTGGGGTTTAACAGTCACAGACACTAACCCATATCCCCATTTGATTTAAGTTTATTGATGATTTATTCACTCAAAATCTGCCAAATTCCGTGACATTCCTAATTATACAGTAAATTCCATTTTTATGACTGGATTCCAAGATCCTGTCGGCGTTTTCCACATCATGGAAATTAGAGGGTCCTAACTGATGAGTTACCAGCCGAAGATTATGATTTGGGGCTGAGCCCTGGACGGTACCGGTCCAAGTCAACCCCTGCATACACATCATTCTAACCATCCAATTTTAAAAGATCCAATTCAACTGAATCACACTGCTCACCTTGAAAGTGTCAGCCAAAACTTCTGCCCCACGGTGATTGGTGTGTTTGGAAATGCCCACAAAGAACTCTTTTCCAGTGAAGAGGACATCACTTCCTTCCAGAGTGGCTCCAGCAGACCTGCCCTCCTCCTCGCCCATCTCCACCACCGTCAGTTTGAGTTCATTCAGGACGCGCCGCACAGCCTCTGCCTGAAGAAAACACACCGCTGAGCCCCAGACACTCCTGTACCCTCGGGAGACACCACTGTACCCCCCGCAGACACCCCTGTACCCCCCGCAGACACTCCTGTACTCCCCGCAGACACTCCTGTACTCCCCGCAGACACTCCTGTACCCCCCGCAGACACACCTGTACCCCCCGCAGACACTCCTGTACCCTTCGCAGACACACCTGTACCCCCCGCAGACACCCCTGTACTCCCCGCAGACACTCCTGTACCCCCCGCAGACACTCCTGTACCCCCCGCAGACACTCCTGTACCCTCCGCAGACACACCTGTACCCCCCGCAGACACTCCTGTACCCCCCGCAGACACACCTGTACCCCCCGCAGACACTCCTGTACCCCCCGCAGACACTCCTGTACCCCCCGCAGACACACCTGTACCCCCCGCAGACACTCCTGTACCCCCCGCAGACACTCCTGTACCCCCCGCAGACACTCCTGTACCCTCCGCAGACACACCTGTACCCCCCGCAGACACTCCTGTACCCCCCGCAGACACACCTGTACCCCCCGCAGACACTCCTGTAGCCCCCGCAGACACTCCTGTAGCCCCCGCAGACACTCCTGTACCCTCCGCAGACACACCTGTACCCCCCGCAGACACTCCTGTACCCTCCGCAGACACTCCTGTACCCCCCGCAGACACTCCTGTACCCTCCGCAGACACTCCTGTACCCCCCGCAGACACTCCTGTAGCCCCCGCAGACACACCTGTACCCCCCGCAGACACTCCTGTAGCCCCCGCAGACACTCCTGTACCCTCCGCAGACACACCTGTACCCCCCGCAGACACTCCTGTACCCCCCGCAGACACTTCTGTACCCCCCGCAGACACTTCTGTACCCTCCGCAGACACACCTGTACCCCCCGCAGACACTCCTGTACCCCCCGCAGACACACCTGTACCCTCCGCAGACACTCATGTATCCCCTTGGACCTTTTGTTATAGCCCTTACCTCAGCGCGCCTCTGCTGTTTGAGGGGGCGCGTGATGAGTGCTGTGCCGCCCTGGATCACAGCGATGTCTTCGATCCTCCAGCTCTCGGGTAGCTCAGAGACAGCTGGGATCTCTATCAGCTGCAGCCCCACCTTCTGCCTCAGCGCACCTGTCAGAACCCCCATCTGACGCTGAGCCTTGGCCAGGTCCGTCTGAAGCCCTTCTCCACCCTCTGCCAACTTCCCAAAGGATTCTGGGATACCTCTGACCACAGCATGAGTGAAGCAGCCGTACGGATATATATTGGCCATGATGGCGTATATATATATGTATATATGAATGACAGGTGTCTGCTGAATGTTTGTATAGGCTTGACTGTATGTGTTTGTGTGAGGCACTCTGATTCTCAAACTGAGTAAGTTTGAAGTCTATGAAGGACAGTCTTCGAGTGGAAGTGACTGGAAGCAACTGGATCAGCAAATCATTCTTGACATTCCTGAATCCCCTGGGCAGACACCTCCAGGAGTGTGTTTGTCCCTTTAATACTGCCTGAGACAGAGAAAATCAACTGAGAGAAAAAAAATAAATCATATTGTAAAGAGCTGTAGACCAAACCAACTAATGTGTGAAACTGTGGGCCTCAGAACCTCTAGGATCTAAAGTTAAATGAAAAACCTGATGCATTTTGAGAGCTAAATTAAAAACTCAAACTCTTTTCAGAGACCAAACTGAATAAATAATGTCTTTTCACCTGGACTTTAAAGTGGACTCAAAGATCTTCTGATTTTTCAGTGTCTCATTCCACATCTCATTCCATTCCTGTTCATCAAGCAATCAGCTTTAAACCATTCAAGAGCATGACTGAACTGAATAAATAATTTAAAGGTTTTTTTTTTTTTTTTTTTTCAATCTTGTATCTGTAACAAAATGTTTTTAACAGCTCTGTCAGTGGATAATGCACATTATCTGTTTTCAAATGAACTAAGAGAAAATGTTATGCATAATATTTTAGCATGTGTTTGTGAGTGACAAATTATATCACGTGTAAAAAAAATGTAGCAAAAATTACTTTGGTTCTAGCATGCAACCAGAGTAGTACCATGGTATTCTTTCATATAATCCATAGTTTAGGAAATTTCTACATTCTACAGCTACATTTTTTGGCCATAATCTGTATTTTAAAATCATTTACAAATCATATAAAAGTTACTGCAGATAAGGGAACAACTGTATCCGCATTGTTCAGGAAAAACAAGACTGCTAAAACTGCTGAATCTGGAAGTATAGTAATGAAAACACACTACTGTTAGCTTCCAAACACACCGCTTACCTTCCCCTCTACAAAAACAGAATATCTGCTTGCGATATCTGGATCAACGGCTGTGTTATCGCTCTTTACAAACAAGCAGCACGCAAAGCCAGTGGTGCAAACATTGATAAAACACGAATTCATTGCACTTTAGTTGACTTTACCGAGATTCCAAGAAATGAAATGTTCGCGGCTGATACACAAAAGCGTTCAACAGTTGTCCAAAGTGTCTCGGCTGCCAAACTCGACGCCCTGTTGAAATACGAAACTCCAGAAACAAAAAGCCTACCTTACGATACGATGAAACACGCTCATTCCAGTTGTTCTGATTGACTCGCATCGGCCACGCACAAACACATACCATTATTCTCTTCTCTTCCCTTCCCCTCAGTCCATCCAGTCCCTTTCCTCCTGCCTGACCACAACAATACTGGAGATTTACTCATCACCAACTCAGAGCTGTACGAGAGACCTTCCTGCATCGTTTTATAACATTAGCCTGCCTCTGAAACAAAGTGAGAGCGCTTCTTGAAATGTGCCAGACTCTGATCCGCATGAAAGACATTCCTGACCATCTTTCAGGATTTTCCACTCACTCACCCGTCCTGATGTGTTCAGTGCCACACTGGAAACTTCAACTCTTCTTAGAGATGGGCAGTCTGCTGTTCTTATTCATGCTAATAATGAGTGTTCAGTGAATTCTGAGCTATGGCACGGTTACCCAGCCCTAGTCTGAGTTCTGTTATCTGCAGCTGTTCTCTAATCCACTCTTTTAATATGTAGGTCAGGTTTAGCTGTGTCCTCTGTCTCATCAAATTGCAGATTATCTGTGAAATGTATATGCCATAGATGTGTTGTTTTGCTGTTTCTGAAAGGACTGTGGTGGGTTGACCTCAGACCCTCTAGGAGGATTGGAGGAATGCTGTCCTACTATGAAAACTGTGGTCCCTTTTTTTTTTTTTTTTTTTTTTTTTTTTTTTAGTTTAAATGCATCAGTCTGGTGCATTTTATGAGCAAAATTAAGAGGCCATACTTCTTTCACTGACAAAACTGAACAGAATAAAAATGTTTTGCTCTGCATTGACTTTAATGGTCTGCGAAGAGGCAAAGTCCTCACATTTTTGTATGTCTTTATATGTAAACACTGGTCACAGACACAGACATGTGCCTTTAATTTTACTAAGCTGAATGCACACTAAAAAAAACCCACATATCATGTTTTAGGCCATTTTAAGTTTTATTTTGATGTTTACTTTTTGATTAGTTTTTTCCATTAACAGCATCATTTTGTTCATTCAGACTGTTCAAATAGAAGGCAGGGTTTATCACATGAACCAATCATATCCAATCATAACAGATGGAGGCATTTCATCCTCTCACATGACTTTGCCCCATTCATTCTCTATTACCCCCACCAAACCCACTGCATACGTCAATCACGATCAGAAAAATAACAGGAAAAATAAGTATGAAAAAATACATTTCTCCTTTCTTTCTACTGTATTTTTTGTACATATTGTTCTGTAATTTTACCCTCTGTTGTTGATTTAGAAAAATAAGTGCTTTATACCCTTTTTAGGGACATATTTTGTAATATTTGCATTGTTTTATTTTTGTAATATGGATTATTTTGTTGTCCAAATTGTTGACAAGGTATTGCCTCATTTGCTCCCTCGGAGGAAACACCCTGCTGCTGAACTTTAAAGTGGACTCAAACATCTTTTAGATGTTATAGTCTCAGTCCATATTTATTAAATTTATTATACATCTGTGTCTTATGACAGTGAAGTCTTATGACATGCTGCAAAAACTGCCATGAAGGGAAAATTAAATAGTACTATTATAGATTCTTACTACTACTGCTTAATAAAAAGTAGACTATTGAAGGAAACAAGTACTCTGGATCTGATATCAGAGCAAGATGATGATGGTGAAGTCAGTAAAGCATGTATCAGATGAACAGATGTTAAAACCAATGGAGTATCACTCATGCCTCAGTAAAAAAAAAAAAAAAAAAGAAAGTCTAACAATGCCCTTGCTGAAAACTATACATTCATTAACACTTTTTGCATTAAAATTAAGTAACGAGTTACAAAGTTTCGGTACATTTTTGTCATTAGAAGAGCAAAATCTAAAGCTAAAAAGTAGGCCTACATGGTTTCCAAAAAAGTGATTTAGACAAATGTAACAAAAATGTAGCATTATTACCCTCTTTTGGTACTAAGCTCATGATTTATTAGTTTTATTTTTTAAAGTTTATTTTATTGTGATTTCTACTAAGAGTTGTTTTGCCAAAGCAATGTCACAAAACACATTTTTAAAGATAATTTGTGTTAATAAAAAAAACAAACAAAAAAAAAAAAAACAACGGTGACAGGACAAATTAGATGGGTCACCACAGTCTAGGTAATTAATAGGAAACACTGAGGGTCCTAAATACACAAAACTTTGAGTAAAAGCTTTTCTCACTCATTGTCCTCATACATGGAATAGGTGGTTTTTAAGTGTTAGGGAGAGCAAATGTAAAAGTTTACAGACGCCATGGAATTCAGATATGGGTTCTGTGGCTTTTAGTTCCCGTGTAAGGTGTATATCTAAACTGACAAAGAAAGCTTTTAGCAGATAACACATTTCAAATGTCCAGTCTTAAGGTGATAGTGGATACTTTAGATCATGGGCCCTGTGTCTCACCTGATTGCCCGTTGACAGCAGCATTCCTCAAAAAGTTGCCCCGTGTATCATCACCTTTACTCTCCCTGAAAATCAGACTAAAAACGCTCTCTCATGCACTTGTGGGTGTGTCCAAACTTGTACATAAAATGTACAATAAAAAGCTCTCCTAAATGATAATGTCACTCCCTGTAATATCAGCTGCCACTGACAAGCAGCAACAAATAAAAAAACTTGGATCATGGCTATGAAGTAAACCAAATCAGTCTATTAAACCTTAACCCTTCACTGTGTTTCACCCGATTTCAGAAGTTAAAGCTGTATTATACACAACAGTTAGTAATGATCCTGATAGTTGTTTTACTGTTTGCATCATTCCACTTGTTTGTGTTTGCACATTTCAGTCTGTCTGGATATTAGATGTTTTTTTTTTTCTGCTAGTTACATCATTGTGCCAGAAGGTGGCATCTAGTGACTTAAGGTCCGTTAACACCAAGGACGATAACGATAACGATAACTATAACATTAACGATATAGTTTTTTAAAAATCGTTCTAAATTTAAAAGAATAGCAGAGTTCACACCACAACTATAATGATAATGGCACAGAGGAACAATATCAAAACAAATTTTTCCCAGCTAATGAATGATAAAAACATTGACAGCCAATCAGAATCCATCCTGCTTTAACAAGCTTGAGGCAAACTCGTGACTCACATTTAATGGTTACACTTTCAAAAAAACATTTGCAATTGGTTTGTAAATTGTTTTTATGCATGTTTAAGCTGTTCTGACAAGCTTGTGGTGTTTCGAGCGCTTCGAAAAATGGAATAATTTTGCAAAGCTTTGTTTTTCAAATCACTAACTTCTTGTTTATTGGATTGCTGTGGGTTTGAATCTGCTTGTTAAGTTGTGACGTATTAAATAATGCTATCTCAACAGCTGTTCATGAGCACTATTCATTTATAACACACTTTACACTGAACATTTATAAACGTTTTTATACCACCGTGTTCTGGACAGCAGCACTTTAATGATTGCAGTACAGCAGTGAGTGCTTTTTCAGCAAAGAGCACCTTTTCTTGTTTGTTTTTAGGCACTGAAGGAGCGTTTAACCATGACACGTGATGTCAGACCTAACAAACAAAAGTATAGCAGCGTGGCTGTGATGAGGCCATAGGCAGGAGGCCGGTGATACATGGACAGCTCATGACATGACTCCAGGGAAACAGATCGAGACAGAGACTAGCAGAGGATAGACAGGATTAAAGAACAGACCATCTGTCCATCCCTCACTTCTCAAACAAAGCCAGAAAACAGCCTCACGTAAGTGACACGGTCTTGTCCTCTTTTGCTCCACATGTATGTGCGTGATTCTTCTGGGAGTGAGCAGTGTCAGTCCACACGACTCTGAAATATATCTTTATACTGCGTCTGAGATTTGCATTAGTGTGTGTTTGTGTGTGCCTTTGGCATAATCAGCAGTAAACCGTTTATCGTGACCGTGTGTCACGCTTGTGTCACAAGATTGCTGTCATTTGATTCCCCTGCTGTGCTTCATGCCTGTAATTTGGAACCAACAGGCTGTGCATTTGTTTGCTCACTAACACACTCCTTTTTAATCTATAGTAGTGGTGGCACCTAATTATAACGATAAAATATAAAATATATTATTTGCCAGTTGTGAAAAGATGTCAGATGTTCTGTGTTTTCTAACAGCCAGTTCACATTGCACCGACAGATGCACACGTTCTCTGGGCTTTGTCTGATCAGTGTTTGTTTTGTTGATTGATCATGTTGAATCTGCGTTTGTGGGGACTTGTTGGATCTGTGTCTGTCTGTGCAGTGTGAACAGGCCTTTAATTTAGGCCCTCACTCCAGTTTAGTTCTCAAGTGATCGGCACTAAATCAAATTAAACCGCCAGGGTGGAGTCCAAGCCAGTCAAAGCCCACCACAATTCTATTGTGATTTCAGCTCTAGCAAACCAAAAGCTGTGGGAGTTTCATAGTGGCATCCGTTGCTGACTCCATCATACTCAATATTACATGCCTGGAATTAGGAAAGGCAAACTGTTCAATTTGATCTGATGAATAGGAAAGGTTGACTCTCCAGGCTTTTTTTGTAGCCAAAGGTGATCAAAGGGAGCATCATGATGAAATCTAAAGGATCCTTCCTCATCCTCATCGGCTGTCTGCCTTTAGCAGGTAGGATGCATCTAAACATGGAGATTATTATTCATTCAGCCAAAGAAACTGGTGATACTGATCATTTTTATGTCACTTCACTGCTTGGTTGGTGTAGTGCTGAATGTAGATAGGTAAGATCTCAGCAGTGATTTGCTTTGAGCTGGAGCTGTTTTCTCATTTTAAAAAGCATCACGACTTTAAAATTTAGATATATTTCTAACTTTATCAGGATTTGCAATCTTCTTAGTTCACATGTTCGGAATGAGTCAAGCACGACTCTGTCCCATAACAATTGCTAAAGGTTTCAGTACCTTTATTGCATGTTAATTCAGATCTAGTGTCCTCTAGAAGAATGAGGACATTTTTAGACTACAGTGACCCCAGGTCTCCTCTACTTTGGCTCTCAACTCTGTGTCAGGAGAAACCTTTGGTTTAACTAAAAGAGGTGTAGACACAAAAGCATGTTTTGAGGAAGGGTGAATGGGATCAGGTCTCAAACCCTGCTCCTCTACGGGGGGCACACAGTCCACTGCACCACAGCTCTGACACCAGGGGCCAGTTGCATACATTTAGGGTCAGATTTTCTAACAGCTTGTGCCAGTGCAAACCTTCTTTTGGCTACTGTCAGACGCTAAAGACGCACGGTGAAAAATTAATGACGCAAAGACCTGGGCCCATATTCACAAAACATTTGATCTTAAGAGTTCTCCTAAGTAGCAGTAAAAGTTTTTAGCTAAGAGTTTTCTCTTAAAACCTATTCACAAAACTGCTGAGACAAACTCTTACTAAGGAATAGAGAGAAGTCTTAAGCTAAGAGTAAGGGTGGGGTTGACCTCATTGTTATGGATGATGTCAGCTTACTTACTAAATATGCACACAGTGATTGGCTGATAGGGGTCTCTGTCAGAGATTGATTGTTGGAAATATTGCAGAGCAAATATTTTGTTGCCGTATTCAAATAAAGGTTTTAAAATAAAATGTTAATTGCCACAATCAAATAAAAATTTTAAATTCTAAGTGCAATAATTAAACAAGTATATGTTCAGCTAAATGTCAGCCTCTTGCATGTATGCTTCTCGTAGCAGATATGCATATAAACGGCTTTTTAATTAACAGAGTAGAATAATCATGGCCAGGGTGCGATTTGTGAAAAAAAAAGAAAAAAAAAAAAAAAAAAAAGCAGAGGGGGGATGCTTTTGAAGACTTTTTTCTGTCCAGGTTAAGGTTATAACCTAACCTAATGTTAGTGTGGTCTGTTAACAACACACATCATAAATCCGTCTTTTTAGGCAAGTGAATGGGTGTCAAGTCATGAAAGGTTTTTAATAAGGCGGAAAATGTATTTAAGGTGATCACAATTTAATAAAAGCATAGGCATATTAATTGTAGCCTAATGATTTTATTTCCCTGGTGATTCAAAAAAACAAATACACTACACAGAGAAAGCGAGAAATTGCACCCTGATCATGGCTGATAGTAAGACATGTAAACGTAAAAGAAAACCAAACTGGACGCAAGAACAGCTGTTACTTCTTCTCCAACTGGTTAATGAAAAGGATATAATCAAAGGAAAATTTGGAGTTGGGATAACCTCCAAATCCTAAAGCTGATACCTTTTTAAAATCTCATTATCATCAAATGTTTCTAAAATGTTTATATTCAGAGGCAGATTGTTGGAAACAGTCATTTCAGGATAGTTGTGAGTTGGTCTTAGTGACTTAGGAGTCCTCTTCACTACTCCTAACGTTTCACAGATTTAGGAGCTAGTTTTAGCGCTAAAACACTTTGTGAAATACTCTTAGAGCAAAAATTTAGGAGTCTTAAATTTAGGACTGACACTCCCATTATTTTTAAGATTTTCTCCTAAATCGGCAAGTTAGGAGCTACTTTTAGCCTTAAGATGTTTTGTGAATACGGGCCCTGTAATCTGTGCAGCTGACCTTATTTTGTTTGTGTTTGTAGGAGTGTCCTTTCAGACGCCCTTTCAGGAGAGTATTTACAAGAATACTTTATTTAATTTATTTGGAATGCCAGAGCAAGGCTTAATCTGAACATACCCTTACGCTAATTTGCACTGCTCTTGGTTTTGCATTGGGCGTTATGGAAATGAGGTCTGTTCTTTAATGTGCACATTGTCAGTAAACCACCCGCAGAAATTTCCATTTCCATCAGCACTTTTATGAGACTGATACTTTTTACTTTGCATTTTTGTTTTTTAGTAATTCTTGTCCTTAGTGTAAGAAACTGTAGTCTGCCCCGAATCAGATTCCACTCCACAATATATGTTTGATCATGCTCATTTCCCAAAATGGCTTAATTATTATAGAGAAGAAGAAAGTTAACAGTTATGTTGTTTCTAGACCATTTGTGATGATCACATCCTGAGCAAATGGTCATCAATTGTAGAATGGGAATGAGTGTGGGACTCCGAGAACCATCTCAGACAAAGGGGTGTCAGAACTTCATTAACATACAGACCACAGCTGTTACAGCAGGAGCAACTTTATTTACATGAAGGGTAGTAAACTGTAAGTCTATAAAAGGTTTGAGCTTAGGATATTCAGGGTTCATTCTGACTCTGTTTAACTCAAGGTACTTCATGTGCTTTGTCACTGCTATGCTGCAATAAACATCTTCATCAAGATCTTCAACGTCCTCATCACTTTTTCTTACATTAGTCTCTATGTTAAGTCTCTATTAAGAAGTAGTCTGACCAACTAGCAGTTCACCAAGGGGTAATGAGTCTTATTAGTCTATTGTAGTCCATTAGTCCAGTGTACATTTTTAGGTAACCAACTTAAATTATGACCAGTTCTAAAGAAAAAAACAACAAAAAAAAAAACTAACATGTAAGACTAGTCTAAGCATTTTATGATGCTGATTCTGAGACATTCACAGACTATCCTCCCTCTCTCTTGCAGTGTTGTCCTTGACGTGCTACACATGCATGTTTCCAGCCATCTCTCCTCTGGACTGTCTGAAGTTCCCTCAGGAATGTCCCGCGGGCCAGCGATGTCTTGCCAGCACAGCTGTAGGAGTTAAAGGTCAACTGAACCGAACACTGCACAGACAGTCACTGTAATATTGTACTGGTTTATTAACAAATAGAGCAAATGAATATTAATCAGCAGTCTGTGGGAATGTGTGATCCTGATTTGATTTACTTTCCCACACCATCACACACACAAGATACTAACATGAAGGAAGGTGTGGGAAAGTAGTAGTGAAGGTTTGTTCAGAGTATGAATTAGAGGACTTTCATGTTTTTAAGGCGAGTTCTGTACATGTGAGTGAGTAACAGGGTGTTCCCTAATAAGCCGTCTGGACCTGATTTTGCAGAACCTGATTTAAGACTGTGTAACACATTTAGTTTGCAGGCCGGGTGTTTGACTATCAACAAAGTCGGGTATTGTCTCTTTATTGCCATTCTAGCCACATGAAATAGATGATCTGAAAAATATGTAAAATGATTAACAGCAGGTGCTTTATTTCTCATCACATGCATATCACAGGAAAGCCTGTGGCTGTTGATGGCACAATAATAGTCCAGCATGTTGTAGCTTGTTCAAATAATGACACAGCAGTTTTTTTTCCCCATGTGTTGTTGACTACAATGTGTCTTGTTTACTTGATAATTACTGCCTCAAATGAAACACCTGAATATCTTTTTAAAATGCACAGGGCTCACAAGCAGCACACATTGCAACAGCCTGAAAACTTTGTTTTCCAACGGATTGGCGCAAAAGACCTACAATCCTGGAACTTCTGGACATTGTATCTGTTTACATACACACAGAGAGGCTTAAGTGATGCTCAATGGACAAAGCAGTTTATTTAAAAATGAATAAACAACAAAAAAAAAGTATTATATGTATGTCATTAAACAGGCAAGTAACACTGAAAAGATTAATTTATAAGTGTTAAATTATGTATATTTAAAACCAAAAGTATTTAAAACCAATGCATCACCATTTTTTTAGCTGGTGAAAATACTAGTGTAGTGGCATAAAACTTGTATATATCCATTTGTAGTGGTGGAAAGAATTTTGTTCTGGTCTGGTTTTAACATCACAACATGAGCTGTGACCACAGTCATACACTCTGAATAGATACCGTAGGTTTGTGAAGCCTTGTTTGCTTGAGACAGACAGTAAATTACAACTCAGAAGGATTTGTAAATTCACACCATGGGTAGTTCTGGTGGATCTGTGCCACATACATGTGCATTGAGCTTCATGTTTGCTGAAATATTTTTGTATGACCTCTTGCAGTTTTTTGTGCATTATTAATACTGCATTGATTGGCTGTTTTTCTTCTTTCTGTATGCTCTTTTCTTTACTCTCAATTCATGTGCACAATAGGACTCATGACATTTTCTTTGGTAACTTCATCTTTATGGAAATTTTGTTTGTGCAAAACCAGATCATCAGCAGTGTTAAAGCTGCAACTGTACTGAATAGCACACTGTGATCTCAGCCCCCTGATTGGGACGCCCTGCATCAGCACTGAGATGTGATGTTTGTGTGTGTCCAGGGTCAGTGTCCATTGTCCTGTATGAGCGGAGCTGTGCCCTGCCCTCACAGTGTGACCTGAGCGGAGACAAACACGCGGCAGGAATACACTTCAACTACACCAACGAGTGCTGTGACACGGATCTCTGCAACACTGCAGCAACCATCAGCTCCCTCCGCGGGACAGGAGCAGCACTGAGCCTCTGCGGGCTGGGCCTCCTGCTCCAGCTGGCGTGAGGAGCTCTTACTCTCACATGAGGTGCTACTGCATTATCAGAAAAATCTCAGATTCAGAAACACCACTACATACCAACACCATCTGTTTAAAACCAATGCATCAGCTCAAACTTTACATGCACACAAGACTGAAACTGTAAGTCCATCTACGCACTTTCTTGCAGACGCCATGCTTGAACGGAAGTGTCTGCAACCACACACACACTCACACACACACACACACACACACACACACACACACACACACACACACAGAGTGAGTTAAGGCTTATGAGAATGAGTCATGTAGTTACCCAGTGCTCAAAATACTGAAACTCTTCTTCTAAATATAAATGGTTAAACTAAGTGTAAACCCACACATCTGCTAAATCTAACAGCTATTTTGCTTTATTTTTGCTGTAAACAGTAACATTGACAGTAAAATTTGTCATTTTTATTAATTCCAGAAACATAAATGCATATTTTTCATATGAACAGGCTGTGTTCCAGAGGCTGTTCCATTCCTATAGAGCACAACACAATGTTTTCTGTCCTTTAACTATTTCTCAAGTTCTTTTAAATAAATCTGTTTTACTCTTTGAATTAATTTAATTAAAAAAATATATTTATTATATTAAACCTGAAATATCTTAACATGAAGGATCAAGAAAAAACGTACTCAGCATTTCATTTTTTATTTTAACTTTATTACAAACTGTAACAATTTTAGAAATGCAGGAAGAAAATGACTTTGTTGTAACATCCCCCTAATCAATAAAATCCTCACTAATTAAACACTCATGTTGTTTTGTCCGTTTGTAAGATTTGGAAATAACCATTAAGAGGAAGTGAAAACACAAGGGCACAAGGAGAGGGCTGGGGTTAAAGATGATACTATATATAAAAATATTTTGCTTAGGTCACCTTAGATACAGGCTGAATCAACTTAAAAAAGGCAGCAGTTGTTACTGTCACTGGTTTCCTATCTTTCAGAAGACAACAAATGTGCATATATTTCATAAATCTCCCCATACAATAAATAAGAGTGTTTTCAATGTGGACGTTGACCGTCATAATTAGAGATGGAAGAATATTCTAGTGACTCAAATGTGTACATACATCATATCTTATAGCTACAAGATGAGACTGTCGTTTGGGACCAGTAACTGATTTAAAAGATTTTCAGGGAATAACAACTGTTATTTTAGTTTCTTCTTCTCACATAATGTATGACTTTAAAAGATCTGAAACAACACACATGATTCCTGTGGAGTACTTTTATGATACCATGATTTTGTAACATATTAATCTATGGAATGTAAAGAGCAGCTTGAAAACCAGTTTATGAAATGTATGCGACCAAAGCAGCCGTGAGTGTAAAGCTGTCATTACAGACTCTAGATAATGAAACAGCGAGAGGGAGGGACAGTAATGGGAGGAACGAGGCAACAACATCCTGTTTGTAACTGCTAGCAATGCACTCGTCCATACAAACAGTGAATAACTCCATAACAACATAAAAAATACTGAAAAATAACCGCTATTGCTGCCTGTAAAACATTTGACGATGCAGGCTGCTGATGTGTATAACAACAGAAATGACCTTGACATCTGCAGTTCAGCTGCTTTAAAAAATATGAACTATAAGACCACGTTTAGTTGAAAAGTGAGACATTGCAAACAAATTCAGGAACATACAGGAACGCACTGAAACACTAGGACAATCTGGAAAGAGAATTGGTAATAACGCACATGAGTGTGTGACTGTGTGTGTATGTGTTTCCTTCTTTCTATTTGAGAGCCTTCACGACGGAGGAGTAGGCCACGTGTATCTCCTCATCGCTGGGACAGGTGGAGGAGAACTCCTCTCGGGCATACGCCGCATCCAGGTATCGCCACAGAGACGTCAGCAAGCGAGGGATGGAGAAACCTCGAAACTTCTGACATACCACCTGAGAGCGAGGAAAAGAGAAACTAAGCACTGGATTCATCAACTCTTTTTTTTAACATTCTCTGTATTGCTTTTTGAAAAGAGAGAGAACAAAACAAAACAAAAATGTACCTAGATCCAAATGACATGTATACAACATTGCAAGAACATCTAACACCTTACATAACAAAATGAAATTTGAATTGGATTTGAATCGTCAACTCTTTTGCTTACCCTGTTGAAAAAAAAAACAGCTATGCTGGTTAGGTATGTTTTGAAGCATGGCTGCTAGTATGAGCTGGTTTAAGCTGGTCATGTGCTGGTCCTAAGTAACTAGCTCCTGCTCAGGACCAGCTTAGGACCAGCACATGACCAGCTTAAACCAGCACATGACCAGCTCATGACCAGCTTAAACCAGCACATTACCATCTTAAACCAGCTTAGGACCAGCACATGACCAGCTTAAACCAGCACATGACCAGCTCATGACCAGCTTAAACCAGCACATTACCATCTTAAACCAACTCATGACCAGCATATGACCATCTAAAACCAGTTCATAACCAGCTCATGACCAGCACATGACCAGCGTAAATCAGGACATGACCAGCACATGACCAGCATAAACTAGCACATGACCAGCTTAAACCAGCTCATGACCAGCTTAAACCAGGACATGACCAGCTTAAACCAGCACATGACCAGCTTAAACCAACTCAAGCACACGACTAACTTAAACCAGCACATGACCAGCTTAAACCAGCAAATGACCAGCTTAAACCAGCAAATGACCAGCACATGACCAGCTTAAACCAGCAGCCATGCTTCAAAACATACCTAACCAGCATGTGCTGTTTTTTTCAACAGGGTAAGCATTGGTCTGTCGGCTGTCTGACTCACTTTGACGATGTGGAGCTTGGGCAGCAGGTTGCAGTCGGCCAGAGTGAGCTCCTGACCGTCCAGGAAGGGGCGGCTGGAGGAAGTGACATCATCAGCGCTGTTCTCATCGATCTCGTCCGGTAGAGGAGAGCTCAGGTAGTCATCCAGCTTCTTCAGGGCCTTCAGCAAACCCTTCTCCAGATCTGCACAAGCAAACGGTTCATACAGCTTCGTTTAAACAAGAACCCACAAAATGGTCTGACAGGCTTCCTGTGTTGATGTACTTCTGGTTAGCCTATAAAACCATAATTTTCTATGTGTCATTCACAGTGTCCAAAGTGTCCTGTTCACACCAACATGAACGCTTGGTCTGATATTCACGAGATTTGTCTGTTCAGACCAATGTGGAAAAAACAGCAGACGTGCTGAATGAAAATGCAATTCACATTAGGTGGCAGTATAGAAAAGCAGAAATACAGCGGTACACAAGGACAGTGAAATAATATACTATCTGCTTTATAGGATACTTTTTCTAATTATTTTTTTTTTTTGACACCTGCTTGTCCACAAAGATAAGCATGATTTAAAACAGCCATTCATAAATAATTATATATATTTATTTTATTTTTATGATGTTTATCAAACTACACCAAATACAAGAGTACAGAGAGCTGGGTCCAAATTTGTTTCCATTTGTGAGCGCCACCAAGTCGAATCTTATCGGTAGTAAAAATACATACACTTATCTCCATAAAAAATCTAGTGGCATTGACAGCATGCAAATGGTCTGAACAAATTAACTGCAGTTCATTTAAATTAAAATATTTATTGCATCAAATTTTTGGATCAAGCATTCATCTCAGTGTGAACAGGCAAAATGGTTTGAGCAAAAATCAGTTTGTCCACATGAAACAAAAAAAATGTGATGTGATGCAACACAATCAATCACAAAACTCGGCCAATCAAACAGTTTCTCTCTGTTGTCTTGTCTCACACTCAATGGCCAGTCACAATATACTTTTTGTTCCACTTGACCTCCATTTATGTGAATTTGGGAGATGAAAGCTCATGCGAATTTCGCTGCTTTCCAGTATTTTGTCAACTCTGAGCTGTGAATTCGCATCACTTGAAGATATGTGACCAAAAGAATATCAATATGTCATGTCGCCTCTTAGCTGGATGAAATAAATGCAAATTTTAAATCAGCATAATTGCAGCGATGCAGTAAATTGTAGTAGATTGCAGTAGATTGAATATTTGTATTATAATTAGCGACATCATATTAGCACCACTGCAGCATCTGCAGTACCCATGAAACAGACAACACAATTAAATGTGTGTGGATCTTTTCAGACCTTGGACAGTCTTGCACACTCACTTCCTGTTGCATAGCCAAACCAAAAATTATTCAGACACCAGATATAATTTTTGATATTTTTTTACTAGTGGGTGCAGGACACTATAGTTGATTTATGTAAGTGAGGATAGCAAAATAAAGTAAACTGTGACATATTATACCCAAAAACTCTTCATACAGTGGACTACCAGTAAAATTGATAACAATTTGGGACCAAAAATTTGATCTGACACTTTGACCTGAACATGTTTTGTAACATACCTTTCTATTGAAGTTATCTGACATTATCAAGATTAATTTGTTCTGACACAGTTTAACTATTGAGTTCTTGTCATATTTTATTACCATTTTCTAAACTATAGTGAATAAACTGTGATAATGTGAGAAATGTTGAAGGTGTCTGAATAAATTTTGCTTTGACTGTACATGTGCTCTCAAGTGGCCAAGACCTCAGGTGTGGGACCTGCCCAGTAATGTAGTCACACTTGTCCTGGTCTGGCCACTTATCAATCTTTTTAACAAATCTAAAAGAATGAAAACAATTAGCAGCACTCTTGAACTCACTGTCGTTCATCTGCGGGTTTGAATTCTTAATGTAGGCAGAAAACTTTGAGAACACATCAAGACCTGCAGTGTTTGATTCAGGATTGCGAGCTGCCAGCCGTGGGTATCTGTGGTGGATAGAGGGATGAAGAGGAGGAGAACAAATGTATATGGTAAACGTTGGAATTCAAATACAAACGCAGTGATATGGAGCCACAAAATGATGGGAAATAAAGCATGCGTTAATAAAGCGAGTTACTTAGGAGGGCAGAGGGTTTCCTCCAGGAACTCTTCTATCTTGTTGGTGTCCGTCTTCACCTCTGTACCGTACAGCAGGAAAGGAGGCTGAGCACCAGGAGCCAGATCTTTAAGAATGTCTGGCTTCCTACTCACAAAACAAATGGGAATAGCATACCACTTGTTTTACAGAAGATACTTTTGCAAAATTCTGTATGCATACTGTACACAGTTTGCATGTGCTGAAAGCACATTGTTGGAGATCCCATAATGTAATGCACTTTTTATTTGCAGTGTGAATGAAAATGTCTTTTTTTTTTTTTTTTGATTGGACCACCAGTTTTTATTTTCGGAATACAGTGTCCACAATGTAGCATGCTACTGATTTGAAACCGTAAAATTCTAGGTTTCACTTATTTGAATTTATACACTCATGCATCTGCTTTAGATTTGTTAATGCACAGAAACACCAACCTCTTCATATCAACGGTGGTCACATTAAAGGTCACACCTTTCAGCCAGAGGACCATGAAGAGCCGCTGAGAGAACGGGCAGTTCCCAATGCTCTGACCATCGCTTCCTGCCTACACACACATACAGAGAATCACTACAGCTTTCTGAAAGACTGTGTAGCCCCAAATTATGCTTAGACACAATTACACAATTAAAAAGTACTTGTTTCATTTTTGTGAACAGCCACAGCAAGGAATCATATTGTACCCAAACTGTGAACGTGAGTTTGCAGTCTGAATAATAAGTGCCGTCGAGCATTAAGAGTGATCTCTACATGCATTCAACACAGTATAAAGACAACACTCTTCATGTTTTGGCTAATCAGCTGGATTGCTTTTGAAAGATTTTGAAGCCTGTAACGGTTCAAAAAAAGTTGAGGACAATTATAGGAATCCAATGAGCTGAAGTAGCAAGGTGATTTGAAACATGTTACATGAGAAACACGTTTAAACTTCATCCTTCCCTTGCGTTTTGTAACAAATCTTTCCCTCGCGGGTCAAAAATTTGGTCTAGAAAGCTTATATTGATCCATTTTTAGATTTTTTTTTCTCTTTTTTTTTTTGTGGTTGATTTTGATTTTATTTCATTTTTATTTACCTTGTTTAATATAATCATGCATGTTATAATGTGTCTCTATGTGACTGAATTTAGATCTAAAATCAAAGATTTAAATATAGAACTTTGAAGTTCATATACACCTTGCAAAATAATTTTAACAAAATAAGAGGGATGTTCAACTATAGTTCGCAAAATAACAGCTGAATTGATAAAAATGACCGTTTACATATGTATACATATGCTTGTTTCTTAATAGTGTTTGTAATTATCTGAATGATCCATGACTGTTTTTATATTTTTTTGAGAGTTGTTTGTGAGTGTCTTGTTTGTCCTGAGCAGTTCGATGGCCCACTGTTCTTCAGGAAAATCCTCCAGCTCCTGCACACACTTTGCTTTTCCAGCATCTTCTACATAATTCAACTCTTTCCAGCAGTGACTGTATGATTTTAAGATCCATCATTACGCATTGAGGACAACTGAGGGACTCATACACAACTATCACAAAACATGCAAACATTCATGCTCAATATATTAAGAGCAGGGGGTGTAAACTTTTGAAAAAGATGAAGATGTGTACATTTTTGTAATTTTATTTAAAAATCATGTTTTTTTGTTTGTTTGTTTTTTTTTTCCATTTAGGGGGGTTTCACACTAGCGCCCGGGGTTTTTCCCGTCAGATTTATAAGACAGAACTGCTGGACAAGTACATCCAACTAATGGAGACTGAGAATGGGACTACACTCAGGCGCTGATATTCTCAGCACTGCTAAAATACAAGTCCCATTTCCGATGCTTATTGACCGAACAGTTAAAATTACAGATACTGGCCGATATATACTGCTGACCACTAGCTATGACCTGGATGGGCCTGAGGTTTAGGAGGGGCGAGTGTTCAGGTAAACCTCACTCCCCTGCCCACACCAGCTGCACTGGTGCCTGTGGTCTTTAAAATATTGTATTTTAAAGCACTATAGAGGTGTCACGATTCGTTGGGAGGAACGAAAGAGAGACGTGGAGAAACGTTGAAAATGGGTGGGAACAATGGCAGAGGTTCAGGAGGAGGACGGACAACTGGGAGGGGGCCGGCAGACAGAGACCAGGAAGGCAACGAAGGAGGAAGGAGCCAGGGAGGAGACAGGAGGGACCCGGAGCAGGAGGAGCCTGGCAGGACCCAGGCCACAGCCATGATGATGGCCCACGGTGGAGCTGACGGAGGGAGGAGCCCTGGAGGAGGAATGGCCGCTGACTCCAGGGGAGCGACCAGCGGAGGCGGAGCAGGTGGTGGAGGAGCCTGAGACGGAGAGCCAACGAGCCAGGGGGATGCCAAGGATCTGGAGGACCAGGGTGGAGCCGAGGGCTCTGGCGACTGAGGCGGAGATGGAGCTCCGCGGCAGAGCCAGAGCGACTGAGGACCAAGGTGGAGCTGGCGGGAGGAAGGAGCCCAATGGAGCCGGTGGGACGGAGCGATGAGGTGCAGCCGTAGGAGCAGAGTCCTGAGGCGATGGCAGGTCGACGCCTGACCAAGGCGGAGCCGGAGGGACGAGGGAGCCTGGTGGAGCTGGTGGATCGATGGATGACGGTGGAGGCGAGGGAGCTAGGAGCTGAGGTGGAGCCGCTGAGGAGGCTGGAGGCGAAGGTGAGGGATACTCCAGCCCCGACGACGCTGGAGGATGGCAGTCCCATGGGGCTCGCACCGCATTGATGGTGGGCTGAGGGCGAGCAGAGGGGCTGCCAGACGACAGCAGTGGAGGAGGCAGGAGCGGGTGGGAGGGCGGGCATTTGTCAGCCTCTGGGCTTTCAGGGTCAAACTCTGGAACGGGAGCTGACACTGGGGGCGCTCTGGAGGCGTGGGTTCTGGAGGACGCTTTCGGGGAGTGGGCACTGGAGTGCACTTCCGAGGAGCAGGCACTGGAGGGTGCTCTGGAGGCGTGGGCTCTGGAGGATGCTTTCGGGGAGCGGGCACTGGAGGGCGCTCTGGAGGAGCGTAGCTGGACGGAACCAGCCAGGACGAAGGAGAGAGGAGAGGGGGAATGTCGGCCTCCAGAGCCGTGTCCCCGTGTCCTTCCGCTCAGTCGCTCGACTTGGCACTGGCTCGTGGATCGTAGCGGGAAATGACTCTCCGTCATCGGTGGGCTCGGGCTGATGCTCCACACCGCAGGGAGTTGGTGGGCTGGGCTCTGGGTCAGGAGTGGATCTGGCGAGATCATCCACGGGGCAGATGGTGAGTGGCGATCCATTTCTCGCCAGAGTCCACTCCACGAAGGCAGCGAATTCTGCTCGAGGACCATCTTCGGACGACAGCGCTCTGCACGCGGTGTTCAGGCTGGCATCATAGAACGCGCAGAGTGTGTCATCCGGGTAGCTGGTGGTATTAGCTAGCATCAGGAACAGTCTAGTATGGTCCTCGAGCGAACGCTCCCCTTGCTTCAGCAGGAGGAGGAGGAATTCGGGGCGAAGGAGGGGATCCATAGACATACAACGGAAAGAAAAACACTGGGAAAATACGGGAAACAAAACGGAGGGTAAAACACGGAGGTTACTGTTTTCGGTCGGGTCTTCTGTCACGATTCGTTGGGAGGAACGGGAGAGAGACGTGGAGAAACGTTGAACAGTCTTTAATACTGGAATCACAGGGGAAAATCCATCACAGGAACACAGGAAACACACGACATCCAACAAGTAGACTCGACAAACACAAACTGATTGGACTGGGGCTTTTAAAGACAAGGAAATCAGGGGAAAACAAGACACACCTGGAGCAAATGAACACAATCAGACTGGGAAGAAACTGGGTCACAGGGAACACATGGAGAGCAAAAACCACAACAAACAGTCCAGGGGCGTGACAAGAGGAGATCAAACACTGTAAACTGTTAGACAACCTCCACATTTTACTTATAAATGCTACATAAAAAAAAAAAACTGCTCTTATCAAGCCACTTCATTGGGACTTTAAGAGTCAACTGCATGATGAGCTTGTAGACTGAAAATATATTGCATATTAGGACATAAAAATGAAGGATGCAAGGAATAAATCAACTGTAAATGAATCTATTTTATTGACTATTTGATTTTTTTACTTTTTATTTTATAATTAATAAATAACTAATTTTATAGCACTTCATAATAACGAAGCATAAAGTATTATTAATGCAATGAAATGTACATAATGTAATAATTTTCTTACAATTATTTCAAATCAAGACCTCATATGTTTATACTATGAGCTCACAATAAAATGTTTTTCACTGAATGTAATAGATTATTTTGTGAAACACTTGTTACATTCTAAACACATGACAACAACTTACATATATAAGTATATGTGGAACAATGTCTACAATTGAATAATTTTCTCTCAACATAAAATTGTGAGCACATTAGGCTACATTGTGAAGTCAAAGAGTTTCATAAAAACTGCACATAATATTTTGTGGTTTTGACCTGCTCCATCATTTTAATTTGCTATGGCCCCAAAGCAGATTTGAAGTTTTATACACTGGATTAAGAAAACAAACAAACAAACAAAAAAGTAATGTGTAGTTAATTTTTTTTTTTTTTTTTTCAGGCTACTAGCCAAATCTTCCTGCAGTAAACCTAATGCAAGTTCTTCACAAACTGTTTCATTTCACCATCTTCCCGTGGTGGAAACAGCTTAGGCCCACACGAGACGATACGATATCCATACCGTAGATGCATACTTCAGTTTGTGGATTTATTATTGTTTTTCATTGCTTGCTGGTTGAAACTGTTATTAGTTTTATTAATATTAATATTTTATTTAAATTATTGGTGTTAAAAGGGGACTTTTTCTTTTGATTTAAGTTGTGCTACTCTCTGAAAACTCTTTATACTGCATATGTACTCTTTATACATGCATATTTTTAAAAGTTGTATTTAAAAGTATATTTAAAAGACATTTCTGTCCTGATAGGAGTGGTTTCTGACATTGCCCCCATCCATAGGGTATGAGGGGTCACCGAATACTTTATTAAGTATAAAATGATCTTTGCAGCGATCAGATCTCAACCCAGTTGAACACCTCTATGGAAGATTTTGGACTGAGGTGTTAGACAGTGCTCTCCACTACCATCATCACACACCAAACGCAGGACTATCTTGTGGAAGAATGGTGCTGAAGCTGTGCTGGCAGCACGTGGCGGTCCAGCATCTTACTTTCCTGTTTATCACTGTAAAGCTGCTTTCCATCAATCTGTACTGTATAAAGTGCTATATAAATAAAGGTGACGACTGTAATACTGTTACTACTAATAACATGATCAACAATAATAAAAAATACTAATAGTAATAATAAATGTATGAATATTTAAATCTGGTGGATTTTTCATGAGGTAGTTTAAAACTATATTAGATTAAACGAAAATCTTTTTTTTTTTTCCTATTTATAGATCTTTTTCACAAAATGACAACATTTTAATAATTTAAGCATACGATTTTATCATGTTTGAGCCAATTACTACATTACAAGCATTTTATTATATTAACAATGCAACGTTTATTACATTCTGTGAAGTTTTTCGATTGGCTAAAACTGCATTAGTCCTGATTAATGGCCTGCGGGTAAACTGACCTTCACGAAGAGCTCCACCTCAGATCTCTCCTCACTCATGCTGGACTCCGAAACACTACAGCGATCTACAGCTCCACAAGCTCAGCTCAAGTCTTCTGCTCCTGTCGCCTTTTCTCCGAGCTCACTTCCGCTGTGCCTTCAACAATTTGAAATTGTATGCAACTTTTCCCCTTCGAGCTATGAATTTGGCAGTGGGAGGGAAATTTGGAGGAAGTCCAAACAAACGCCGCCAAAAAGTGTCTGATTTCCGCCTAACTTATAAACTGTATAAACGTTTACTGTTCGCGTTTAGAATAGACTTCAATAACGCCTACAGCAAGATCAGCCTTACTTCCCCTCTCTCTCTCTCTCTCTCTCTCTCTCATTTCCTGTTTTGAACTTCCTCTAAGTTGTAACCATGTAACTGTTGACTGTTGGTGATGCTACAATATAAAGCTCCGTCTGCCTATTTTTAACCCGCAATGTCAAACGTTTGCGAACAAATTATTCAACTGATCAATATGCATGAATGGCAATCGTCACTTGTGTATTGCATAGTTAATAAGCACTGCATATTTTAGTTAATAGTAAGTAGTTTAAAATAAGTATTTTAGATACCATTCTTTTAGTACACAATAGTCCAAAATCAATAATTAATTTGAATTAATTTCGATGACTAGTAACAATTTAGAGCAAATGATATCCCGAATAATGTACAATAATAACACTTTTGCTCAGGTAATTTTTATATTAGGTTATAGGCTATATAATATAAACATTATTTTAAGTGTTTCTCACTTAAAGGGAAAGTTTACAGCCAACGTAATTCTGACATCTAGTGGTAGAAAACTGAAACATGAACATTTTGAATTAGTTAAATTGTGTTATGACTAAATACTAGCCAGTATTGGAGTACTGAGCCTACTACAAACTTTTTAATCCCAATATTATACACAGTCTCAATATAATATACAAATTATACAGTTTTCTTTTAGCTGAAGTCCAATTCCTCCAGAGTGGATAAAGGGCTAAATTCCGGCTTCACATGTATAGAACTATTGCTACAAAACACAAATTATAAGAAACGATTATTGTGTCTTTGAATCTGATAAAGACAAAGAAATTATTATAGTTGACCTCCCTTGTCTGGGAGTTTATTCTTCTCATGAGAACTTGAAAAAGTAGTTCCTAAAATATCATAGTCGCCCTTATAATCATTTCATAATCATAGGCCAGTTGTGGCCTAATGCTATGAGACATCATACTTGGTCACATCACATTTCTGTTTCCAGTAAATGGCCTATGCCTAACTTTTAGGCAATACCCCTCCATTAAGCTTAACAACAAGCAAGCTACTCTGGCATTGATGTAAAATAACATCAAGCAAGGCCGGAATTGCCACCAAAATTAATAAAAATGCCCCCAAACTTAAAGACATGAATTGCCCCTGTTTGAGTTCTTATTTTTTGTTGTGTATAATATAATTCCATTATGAATGGCACATCTCTATGCCCTGATCCTTTTGAAAGTTATACTTTTACCTATACCTTACCTAGGTATGTCCAGAGTGAGAGGTTTGAAGGGATGAAGGCTGTAATAAAATAGGGGACCAAAAAATGTTCCTTGAAACGCAAGTCAATTAAGTAAGTCGCTGTTGTCGCACAGTTAACCCTGTGCAAAGAATCATGGGAGCGAAGTGTCCATCCATTTTACCCTTTAAAATCCTTAGGTCTTCGCTCATAAGTGCTCATAACTGGAGCCAGAGAGAAGGCAGAGTCTAGTGGAGCCGAAAGGATGGAGGGTTGGAAAGTAGCCAGATGCCTGGAATCCCACAGCAAAACCACACTGTAAAAAATTTCCAGGATTTCACAGTATGTAACTGTAATATTTCACAGTAAATTAACATTACATTATTATCACTTTACAGGCTTTTACTGTGATATTTCACAATATAATACCGTACTCTGAATTTTACTGTGAAAACAATGCAGGCAAACTGTTACAGGAAACTACTGTAAATTCCATCCCGCATCTGCGTGCTGTGTCGTCTGACTGAGCGCTCTCTCTATCTCAAATTAAATGCCTTTTTTATATGATAGTGCATGTAATTTAAAAGTATTAACCAAGTAGAGTTAGTTGTAGGTTCTGTTGTCACGTTGTTAGCGGTTAGCTTACACAGATAAGTTTGAGCGCACCAATTTTTTGAACCATAAACAGATGTTGGTTATAGTAATTATACCATATTAAGTGAGTAAGTTAGCTAACTGTGAGACATTAGCTAATTTTTTGGAGCCTCATTTCGGAAAAAAAGTCATTATCTCTTAACTTTAGCTTTTCCAAGCGCTAACAGCGATCTCTTTCCCTGTATAGGTTCTCTCCACAGAGGTGACCACTGGGGAATAAAGTTGTATGTCTTAAGCCTTATGATCGTTATTATCAACCAGAGAAATCATAGTGCCGTGGATTATAGAGTAAATTCATCTAAAAGGAGTAACGTTAACTGGGCTTCTTCATATTTTTCTTCCCTGCTGTGTGTGTGTGTGTGTGTGTGTGTGTGTGTGTGTGTGATACCGAGCAGCCGTTGTCTGCTTCGTCAACTGAAAAATTATAAATTGATAAAGGTAAGGGATTATTTGTGCGCAAATTTTGACTCTGTGCTACCATAGGTACAGATTATTAACAGTTGAGTCCTATTGTACTCTTATTCTATTCATATATTATTTTGCAGCCTTGTGCTACAGCTACAGCCACCAGTGGTTAAGGGACTGTGATGCTATGAAGAACCCCTAGCTTGCTTGATTGTTCAAGATAATGTTGTCCTTCCTGCCAATCCTGAATTAAGCCAATACACTGCTGATCATCATGAATCAAGCCAAGTCACAGTTGATCGTCGTGAGTCAAGCCAAGTCACAGTTACTCGTCGTGAGTCAAGCCAAGTCACAGTTGCTCGTCGTGAGTCAAGTCACGTCACAGTTGATCGTCGTGAGTCAAGCCAAGTCACAGTTGCTCGTCGTGAGTCAAGTCACGTCACAGTTGATCGTCGTGAGTCAAGCCAAGTCACAGTTGCTCGTCGTGAGTCAAGTCACGTCACAGTTGATCGTCGTGAGTCAAGCCAAGTCACAGTTGCTCGTCGTGAGTCAAGCCAAGTCACAGTTGCTCGTCGTGAGTCAAGCCAAGTCACAGTTGCTCATCGTGAGTCAAGCCAAGTCACAGTTGCTCGTCGTGAGTCAAGCGATCGCTTTATGTTGCGTTTGGGCTGCATATACCACCTCAGAACTGCCCCAGGCGATGGCACCCACTGCAGCTTCTCCAGAGGTGGCGGCACATGCTGCAGAACATCCTGAAGCGGCGGTGCTCGCTTCAGCTCCTTTTATGGTGGTGGCGCCCAGCAATGTTCTCTCAGCCTGTCGTGTCGTGGTCAAAGAGACCGTTACCACTTTAGAACCTCCAGAGGTGGCGGCAACCGCTGCAGAACCTTCGGAGGTGTCAGTGGTACCCGTCCAGTTCTTTCACGGCCACAGAGGCTGCTCTTGAATTGTTGTCCTGCCCTGAATCAGCCGAGGAGGCTGGTTATGAACTTTCGTCCTGTCTTGAGCTGGCCATGGAGGTCAATTATGAACCATTTTCCTGTCCTGACCCAGCCAAAGAGGCTGCCTTTGAACTATTAGTCCCGTCAGTCACTGAAATGTCTGTTATAGCTCAAGGGTCTGCCTTGGAACTTTCTATCGTGCCTGTCATAAACCCCGGTACTAAAAGACCACTCAATATCTGCACCGTTAGCCCTGTCAATGATAATATAACCACTCATAAACTACCTGCCTGCTCTGTTTATCTAAATGTGTCTGATGTTAAGCCATCTGTCTGTTCCCTTTCTAGTAATGTGTCTGTCGTGCCAGTTTCTATCAATGAATCTGATTATGAACTGTTAGTCTACCCAGTATCAGTTCATGAGTTGTCTGTCAGTTCAGTACCAGTCAGTGCACCCAATTATGAACAGTCTGTTTATCCTGCTTCAATCACTGAACTTTCTGCCAACCCAGTGTCAGTCTATGCTTCTAATTGTGAACTGTCGATTAATCCAGTTTCAGTCGATGAGCTTGATTATAAATCGTCTGTCCATTCAGTTGTTATCAGGGAAGCTGTTCATGAACTTCTTGTGTTCCCTGCCGCGATCCTTGATGCTGTGAATGCTCTGCCTGTCTCTTCTGTCTCGTTTTTTCATAGGTCTCAGTTACTGTCAGGGGTCTCTGCGCCATCTGCTCTAGTCTGGTGGTCTTCTGCTCCGTCTGCTCCTCTGTGGTGGTCTTTGGACCCGGCTGCTCTGCTGTGGTGGTCCTTTGCTCCGTCTGCTCCACCCTGGTGGGCTCCCGCTCCGTCTGCTCTGCTGTGGTGGTCTTCTGCTTCACCCTGGTGGGCTCCAGTTCCATCTGCGCTGCCCTGGTGGGCTCCAGTTCCGTCTGCCCTGCCCTGGTTTTCTGCTCCACCTTGGTGATACTCTGCTCTGCCGGCTCTGCCTCAGTCCCTGGTCCTTCCACTCTCACATGGACCTGGCCCTCCGTCCCTTCCCCTGTTCCGCCTCCGCTCCACCGCCCTCCTGGATTGTATAGGAGCGTCTGGAAGCCGCTCCTTGGGGGGGGGGCTATGTTACAAATCCTGTGCCTGCCCTTCTGCTCACTCTCCACAAGAGGAGGTCGTTCTGTTTTCATATTAAATCTCACACTGCACAGACTGTGACACTTACACTGGACTTCAGTCCCCACAATCCATTGCACTCATTACACTCAGCTGCAGCCAATCACACATCTTACATAAGCCATGGACTTCCTCTCTATCAGCGCCGAGTATCGTCAAGCACTTATCGCTCACCTAGTGATAGCTACTCTACGGAGCCAGTTCCCAGTTCTAGTTTCTAGTTCTTAGTTCATAGTCTAGTCTTGGCTTGCCTGTTTTCTCGTGTTTCCTGATCCTTGCCTGGTTTATCTCATCTCGTCTGTCAGCAGCCTGCCCTGGATTTATCGTCTGTTTGGATTAACCCTTGCCTTGCCGTTTTGGACTCTGTTTGCACCTCTCTTGGACTACCGCTCGTGTACCTGTATTATCTCTCTGCCTTGCCCTGTTGGATATTGTTCACCGATCGAAGACCGACGCTTGCCCTAGGACTACTCTTTGTCTTGCCTGTGTTATACCTGTTTGTCATTGTCTGAACCTTGCTTGTGTTGTGACCATGTCTCTGTTTAATAAAAGCCTTGCACATGGATCTGCACGTCTCTCGTCTCCGTAACACCGTACCATGCAGTGGAAAAGCACCATTAGCGCCCGTCTCCCGCGCTTAGAATCTCGCTCGGAGCGGGGTGAATAAGACCAGTTACACACAACCGGCCTTGTACTCTCCCATGTTCAGAAAACAATCCTCCGTGAAGTGCGCAGCACAAACTTCAATATTTGTGTTGTACTGCTCTGGGACGGTGTTGTAAATAAAACTCAGCCACAGATTTCTTGTTATGTCCTCTTTACTCACATCCAAACACACAGCACCTCTCCACGACATGGCGCCAGCAGAAGCAACAACATAGAGCGAGAAAGTTACGCCTTCATCTTTGCGTATACATTTGGGCGGTGTTATGCAAATCTTCCCACATCGTGACATAGAGATGTGGGGGCGTGTTAGAATCAGCCATTTTAGGTAGGTGTGGCTGACTCTTAACTTTTATAAAGAATATCTCTTTGGATTTGAGACTTTGGTCTTTGCAACTTTACAGATCTTCTTTATGCACCAAGAGCTTGTAACACTCCAAAGAGAAAGGAAAAGTTGAAATCGCATCATATGACCCCTTTAAGTGATTAGTTATGTATTATTTTAATGTATTATTTTAACAATGAACACACTGGTTTGTAGTGCAAACAAACAGTTTTACCATTTACTTGTTATTCTTGTTATTTCCTTACAGCGGTTAATGAACTGGAAGTCTCACACATTCACAGAAAACGGCTTACGTCTGCATTGAAAAATAAGGTGAATTGCAATTATTTCCTTTTAAAATTAATAATCTAAAACTCAGGAGTTATAGTATGCTACCACACTACTCTTTTCACTCTAATTTCTTAAATAAATAAATCTTAATTTCTTTTCTGAACAGTAGTAGGGGTGTCCCCGACTAAGGATTTTCAGTCAAATCGGAATTTTCTAATCTTGCCGATAGTCGATTTATAGTCGAATCATATGTTTGGGGGCAGGGGGGGATACATTACCAAAAGTCAAGTCAGACATTCGACAGTAGGGCTGTGAATCTTTGGGTAGACAGCGAATCGATTCGATTCACGATTCATAGGTTTTTGATTCGATTCAAGAACGATTTTTGCAAATTAAGAACGATTCAATTCACAATTAAATTCGATTCGATCAACGATTCGACTCTGCATTCTTTCAGTGCATTCACAAGATTATGTAAATGCTTCCCCTAAATTCTGTAAATGCTTAGTCAGAGGGCAAATTACAGAGCAGCCTTTATGGTTAGAGAACCATAGGTTAGAGAAAAAAACACTTTTGTCCATTGTTAGATGCTAGTTTAATGATGCTATGGCATGACATGGCATATGTAGAAATTTATGTAATCCAAGATTTAAAAAAAAGAGCTTTAAAAGTATTATGCATAGGCTAACATTTTGTCACACCAGGTGTGTGCCATCATTTCAGAAGTGACAGAAATGTCAAATACAATAATTTTATGTATATATGTATTGTTATTATTATTTTTTGTTATTATTACAGTTTTATATAGCTGTTACACCCCTATTCGACAGTCATAATTACTGACGTTAACACGCAAGGAAAATGCATAACGGACACCTCATGGACAAAATAATCTTTTATGTTTTGATTAAAAGATAGTATTAAACGTCAGCGAAACCCTAAGAATTCACATTTTTTACAATAGTGCTCTCATTATAACATTATGTATGTGACTGACTAATGTTCTGCATTTCTGTTTTGAGCCGCGCACACTGAAGATGACCAGTAGAATGAAGCATATGATAGCAGGTTTATAATCAATGTGATTTAACTCATAATTTATCTCATATAGAATACGCTTCATTATTTATACAACATAGCGTTATATTACTACTTATCGGCTATCTGCACAAAATGCCCCGAATGCATGAATGTGAACATCTGAATGAACTCCTTTTGTGGACGCGTACTTCATGCAACAACATGCAGAAACACTGCAGTACAACTCAACCAAATGCATCTTATCCCTGTGATGCATCGTGGTCACTACAGTGGACAGCTATTTGGAAGACATTTTGAACCATTTAGGATGTAGCATCATGTCCCAACCACCAGCTGGCAAACCCCCAAAGTGTTGTCTACGATTCCATTTAATTGTTGAATTTTTATCTTTTTTTTTTGTTTTGAGATATTTCATAATATATTCAAGATGGGGGCGGGAAAAGGGGATGCACCATGTACCTTGGGAATAAGTGTTAAATACTTCTATTCTCAGAAAACCAGACAGGTACAAAAATATTTTTCAGTTAAATAGGATGTCAGAAATAGATTCATCCAGATTTTAACAATATTTTTCTTGTACATTTTTTTTCTGTGACAGAAAATATATCTGTCCACTACAGTAGACGTCATGCACCTAAAAGTTATAAAACTGTAGGCATGTATACATGTATACTGTATGAGTGCAGATATATGTGTGCATGATTGTGTTCGAGTGTGTGGTGGGAGGGTGTGTGTGCGCTTGTGTGTGTTTGTGCTCACATGTGTATGAATGCCCCGCCCCGCCCCGCCCCGCCCCGCCCCACACCACACCACACCACACCACACCGCCCCACACCACACCGCCCCACACACCCCTGTCCCATAGACACACACTCTTACGTTTTGTTTGTTGCACTTCACATTTCTGTGCCGTCATGACATAGCTTGTTGTTACTGAATGTTCTTGTGTGTATTCAAACCATTTTCACTTAGTACATATTTTTAAAACTTTTTTTTTTAAGACCACACATTTAGTTCTATTGATTTACTTTTTATACCTTTGATACATGGTGTTCACTACAGTGGACATATATGTAACTCCCTCAAAATATGATATCTTGACAATTTTTTTTTGGCATAATTTTTCACTTATTTAAAAGTAAAAACAAACATGTAAAAAAAGTATTACTCTGTGATTTAATAATTCATGCATCATTAAACAAGATAAATAATATATACACGATATATATAAACTGGCTGAAATCACTCATACCCTACCTGATAAAAAAAAAAGCAAGTCTTTCACTCTGTGTCAGTTTGAGTCTTGTTAAAGATTTAAATCCCTGCCGCCAAGATGCTCCTCTGCCAGACATGGATTATGGAAAGTGAAACTTAAATCTATAGGGGTGGTTGGATTTATTCACGCGCGTTAAAATATTTATTTAAAGCTTCCTTCTTTTCAGATTCTTATTTACAGCATTATCTTAATAGGCTGTATATTAACTTATTGGGAGAAAATCGGTAGTTCTATGTGAAATCAAGACATTTAAGCACCCCCATATAGCCAAAATGGCATGATCATAACACCTCTGCGAATATTCTACTGTGAGATTGGGATTCAAATCAGGCTCTTCCTATCAAAGCATTGAATCGTCGACTATTCGGAGTCACCCCTAAACAGTAGGTAACAATATATCTGTTTCTGTTCCAGGTGACACAATGAAGACGTGGGCATGGATGCTGACATTGGAGGGTCAATTTGAAGAATCCTGAAGATGCTTCTTGCACTCTGGAATGTACCAAAGGTAATTTCTATGTAACATTGTACTCGAGGGCTTGTTTTTTATTTGGTGGGTCAAACAAGGAATGTTTGTATGTGTTTGGATTTTGCGAGCCGCGCAGGACCACAGCAGCCAAGTGGTGACAACCCCCTTCTCCCCCTCAAACAAGTGGTGTGGAGACCAAACAAGCTGTGCTGGAGACCAGAGAGAAAGCTGTTTTTAAAAGGATGCTCCATCCTCTGCAAACAGTACATATAAAGTGATGTACACTGTTGTGTGCAAATGCTCTGCCTGGATAAATCACACACTCACTACTTTGTTGCAGGACTGTTCTTGACTGTGTGTTTGTGATGGAAATGTTTTTAAGCTGGTGTTATTTAAATGGTTAGGGTTAATATCACCTTGTTCTGTCACCTGTTTGGTCTGTACTGCAACAGCAGTGATCCACTGAAGGTGGTGACTGGGAACTGACACCTTTTTCATCCAACCTGAAAGAAACTAACAGCTTTCCTCTCTGCCTTTTTGTTTATAGGTACTTCTTGGGGATCAATCCAGAGACAGGCACAAACTCAAAGTGGCAGAGAGGACATATCAACCAGCAAGTCTGTACACTGATCAGGAAACTCATTGAGTATGAATGGAAGTCAATCTAGTGGGTAAGCGATGTTCCAAAGCCAAAATGGACAAACTCAACTCTGGCTTTGTGTTAAGCTAGATGTAGTCATGCAGTAAAATGACCACGGAATATGTTCTACAGTGTGTCCTGGTTCTATGGAGAGAAGCATGACCATCTGAACCTCTTTGCTGGAAAGTTTAGACATTTATTTTGCAGTTTAATAAATTCTGTGTAAAATTGATTGTTTTTGTGTTTATTTGAATTGAACATATCTTTCCAGTGTTATAGGTTATTGAATGAGTTAACAGATAAAATGCAAAAATGACAGTATTTCATAAATTAAACAGTAAATTTTAAATTAAACGTTTTTTAATTAAATTTTACAGTAAATTAAAAACAATACTGGCTACTTGCATTACTATTACAGTTTACATTGTAATTCTACAGCAGAATACTGCTAAATTGCAGTAATCTGATGGGATTAACTGTAACTTCACAGCTAAATACAGTAATTCTACAGGAGCATACTGCTAAATCACAGTATGGAATAACTACTGTGAGGTCACAGGATACAGCTGTCATTTCACAATTATTTACTGTAAAGATACAGTAACTTACTGTGAAAGTAATATAACTAGTTTACAGTAATTTACTGTGAATTTACATACAGTAGTTTACTGTGAAAGCAATTAAAATAGTAGCCAGTAATTTACTGTGAATACGGTCAAACTTTTGGGGTTATGAAATAACTTACCAGAGGTGTAAAGAGTACCTGAAAACCATACTTGAGTAAAAGTACAGATACCTTACAGTGAAAATTACTCCACTACACATTACAAGTCACCAATTCGAAAACAACTAGAGTAAAAGTCTTAGAGTATCTGATTTTAACAGTACTCAAGTATTTTACTTATACTAAATATAGGCTCAAAGATACACTAGTCAAAGGGACATGCCAGTTTGTTACGAGATTTAAACAAAAAACAAGAAAGAGTTGATTTGTGAGGAGAGCAATCAAGTTTATTTTCTAAAACAAAAAAAAAAAAAACAAAAAAAAAAAAAAAAAAAAAAGAAAAAAAAAAACAAAAAAAAAAACAATATCCTTCAAAAAAGTCTTTTCAGTATAACGGATAAATAAAATAATGTTAAGTAAAATGAAAAAGCCAAAGCCTTCTTGCACTGGATGTGCTGGTTTCAGCCTCATTGTTCTCATCTCATATATAAAACACCTGCGATTCACAACTACTTGCTAAGGTGCTCGCATTCACATAAAGTAGCCTTGTTGACAAGTTTGGGTAAGTGAGGGCAAAACTCATAAGATATATTACTTTCGGTGCCCTGTAGAAGGCAGTACCATGTCTTTTGTAGCAGAAATAAACTGCTGCAGAAAAAGCTAGGTGCCATGCGAAATGTAATGTGTAACTGCAACACTCATTTCAAATGTAGTGGAGTAAAGAGTACAGATACTCATTCAGAAATGTAGTGAAGTAGAGAGTAAAAGCTGCTAATATCTTTAATGCTCAGTAAAACTACAAAGTATCCGAAAAGTACAGTAATTAGTTACATTTACTTAAATACTTTACACCTCTGTAACTTTCCTACGAAAAAAGCAAAAGAAAATACATCGACAATTCCCTAACTCCCTCTCTGATTAAACACAGGAGAAATTATGATTCTAAAAAAAAAAAAAAAAAAAAAAATCCCATCCACCTCCCTGCAAATGTTCCCACATAAATGATTTAGAATATTGAGAATTAAATGGATAACACAGTAGAATATCTGATGTACACAAACATTTAGCTGAAACAAGTTCAGATTGATCTAAAGTCTCGGGTATTTAACAGTTAGCTGAAACATTCCACACAGCTGTTTACCTGAACACTACAGGCAGGGCAACATACACACAGAAAACAACAGCACTGGGACCAGAAGGTGGTAGTGTCTCTCAAAGAGAGAAAAAGCCTTAGTCTCTCTCCCTGGAGTGGAAATCTCTAGGTTCCTTTGTACTCCATTTAACAAGCTGTGACAGGAATCAGGTGGGACTCATGAGCCTGTCAAGCAGACAGTAGGAGGAGCAAGAACAACACAGAAAAACAGGCCCCACATCGTACACAAATCATTCAAAATAAAATAAGTTCCTACATCCCTATGGATGTAACACTGTGCTTCAAGAAATCTACCTCCATTTGTGACCCTGGACCCCAAAACCAGTCATAAGGGTCCATTTATTGATTTATTGTCCATTTATTGAATATATGCTGTTGCTCATGATGTACCACACATTTCAGTGAGAGAGAATTACAGACAAAAGGTGAATTTCAATTATGGGGCTACCAGCTACACTGGACTTATACATATGAACTGATCAGCATAACAGGGGACACACACACACAGGACAGAGAAAGGAAATCCTGTTAACCAGGGTTCAGTGCGATTATTTAAACACTTCATCATTATCATGTGGAGACATTTGCTGAATAAACACATATTAAAAGCCCATCCTCACCTCTCCCCGCTGCCCTCACCTGACAGATATCGTTAAAGCAAAATCCTGTATTTCCCACAGTAAAAGAACAAAATAAATCAAATAAACACTAGTCTTCCTGAATGTTTAATATTCATATATCACAATATAAATACATGCTTTAGAAGGTTAATAACAATAATTTGTTAAAATCTCATAAAACAGGTCTCGTATTAACTTTTCTGGTGCTTAGAGTTAATTTCTTGTATTGATGTTGCTTATTTCTTTGTCTTTATCAGTTTGTTGTTCACAATATTGTTACATCCGTCCCCAGTCTAGGGGTATTAGCAGCGCCGAACAAGGTCAAATAATTTGAGAGAGACAAGGAGGACACCCCCACCATTAAAAAAGTTTACAACCCACCGGATGTAAACAAGCAAAACTTGCATTTAGGACCAATATGTCTTAAACTGTTGTATTGTCCAGTAAGTGTAGTAAATGTCAGTTATGACACTTGCATATTGACAGTGTAGAAGTCTCAACATAACACTGTTTCTACACATGCTGTGCTAGCATCCACCATTCACATAAAAGGCAGAATGCAATGAGAAACAGATGACAAAGATGATCCTCTGCATGTTCATACTCATTACATTCAATACATTTTTGTAAGCACTGGGTACATCAAGTCAAGTCAAGTCACCTTTATTTATATAGCGCTTTTAACAATACAGATTGTGTCAAAGCACTTAACAGTAATCAAATTGGAGGATAGAGTGTCAGTAATGTATAATAATAAGATTAAACACTCAATTTTCAGTTAAAGGCATTTCATTATTGAATTCAGAGATGTCATTGTCTAGCTCAGTTTAGTTTAAATAGTATCTATGAAATCAAATTGATGATAATCGTTAGAAATTAAGTGTCCCCAACTGAGCAAGCCAGAGGCGACAGCGGCAAGGAACCAAAACTCCCTCTGTGACAGAATGGAGAAAAAAACCTTGGGAGAAACCAGGCTCAGTCGGGGGGCCAGTTCTCCTCGGGCCAGGATATTATTGTTTATTTATTTTTTTTACTTATTGTTTTAATTAAATTTTAAAATGTATAAATGCATTATTTTTACATCAGTAAAAAGAGCAATAGTAGAACACTTCTGACTAAACCTTGGATGCCAATCACACAGGCATACAAAACTTTGTAACACCCATCTGCTACAGGAGATAGGAGGAAACTGTGAAAATATTTGCTTCCAGTTAATCATAACCAGTCCCTTTTCACAGGAGCAGAGTACATTAGAGACAGGCACTTTTGTAGATTCAAAGTCAACGTTAACAGTTCACTTTGGGAGGGTCCAATTCCTGTTTTTTAGGCAGATCCCAGCTAACTTCTAAAGTGAGTACTGGTACCACCACTGTTTCAGCACAGAGCTCAGGCTTAACAGACATTTGACCCTCTACAGGGTTAGTCATTGGAAGCATACACTCTTCAGAGAAACTAAAAACCTCCCCAAGTTCCTGTGACTGTAGGGGCAACTTTATGCCAGGAGGAGACTCAGGAAAGTGACAAGCAAGGTCAGGTTGCTCACCAACACTAATGTTGCGTGGAATGACACAAGGTGGAAAGACTTCAGCACCTGCAAGATCATTTCCCAATATAAGGTCCACACCAGAAACAGGCAACTGTTCACAAATACACAGGGCCATTAATGAGGTCAGACTTCAAATAACATGATGAAGGGGAACATTGATACATGCCATCTCAATGTCGTGTACCAACACATCAGTGCCAGCATATGGGGTTAGTGGAGAATGGCAGGATATTGCTCAATATGAATGACTGAGCTGAACCTGTATCTCTTAAAATCGAAACAGGTCTCAAGTCAGACCCAGTCAGGGATGCAAAACCAGATAGAATAAAAGGTTGAAAAGCTGCCACTTCAACATCAATCATCTGAGGTAGACACTGTATGAGCGCAACACTTTTAGTTGTAGGCATCATCCTTTTCTGCTCCCACTTTTCACATTTGGCAATTAGATGATTTGGGTCAAGGCTATAAAAACAAACCCTATTAGGTGCACCACTTTTTGAAACGGTCTTGGAGTTACAACCAAGTTTAAAAACCATTAACTCGTTGCAATTCCTTAATGGTTCTCTCGCTTACAGGTGGACTGCTAACAGAACATACAGATGGAAACACTAGCCACGTTTACATGTACACTTTTTTGTCATTCCGATTAAAATCATTCCAGTTGAAAGATTTGGTGGACTGTTTACATGAGACATAATCTAATCAGATATGGTGTTTACATGTGCCTGTGCTGTGGACGTCTTCTGTACCACACACAGAACCAATATAGCTTGATCTCACCCAGTTGATCAACGCATATCATACCGCCCTAATTTCTTAATGTTAAAGCATTAAAGGATAAAATAACAGTACGACCCTCTGTAATGCCGCTCTGAAATGAATTGTACTAAAAAGTTTTACTGTATTTAAATGGAACAAATACATGAGATCTTACTAAGAATTGCTAAGCAATAAATCAAAGGAGTGTTGCTTTATGAACACAGAGAGTGATCGTAACTAGCTTTCACACATTACATTTCCAAACGTGTTTTCGTACAATATTCATGGAATGAGCACTTAAATATTCAAGCAGATCGGAAATTATGAATGTCAATCTGTTTTTTTTTTTTTTTTTTTTATTATTATGAAATACAAATGACAAAGGCAAATTTTGGTCAAGTTGTTTATTTTCATTGATATATAGTTTCACTATCATCATTGTGTTGTTTCTAAGCTGAAAAGCAGAAAATCTATTTCTCTCCGGTCATGAGAGCAGATACGTTAGCTCATAACACAGCAAACGTTCTCCATTCTAATGTGTTTTTAACTGTATAATTGAAATTTTAACTTTACCTCCACTATTACCCAGTCTCTACCGTAGTGTCGGTGTCCCCAAATCACAGAATACTGCGTTGCCAACATCACGTTCTGACGACCAGACCTCTTGACGTGATGACGTTGACGCAAAGTAATCGGTTTAACGCGTTTACATGGCAGAATTTTAATTTTGTTCGATTTATAGAAAGGTTTATCCCACCCCTCTCAAACCAATTACAATTTCATTTGGGCATTTTTATTCCGATTGAGGTGTTTATATGGAGCATTTTCATTCGGATTGGACTTTTAAACCGATTATAATGCTCCATGTAAACGCACCTACTGTTCTGTGGGTAAGAATAAATTCGTCAGCTAAAATGGCTGCTTCAGAAAGCTTGGAAATCCTTTTCTCATTTAAATGAGCAACAAAACTTTCTGGCACACAACTCTTGAAGTCCTCCAACAAGAAGTTCTTGAAAGTCCTCAAAAGCTGTGGTTTTGGTGGCAAAACACCACTTCTCAAAGAGCATTCTTTTCTCTCTTGCAAATTCTACAAATGTTTGCTTGGCTGACTCTGAACATGATCTGAATCTCTGACGGTATTCCGCTGGTACCAATTCATAGGCTCTCAAAACTGCAGCCTTCACAGTATCATAATCCAATGACTCCTCTATTGACATAGCAGAGCACACTTCTTGAGCTTTGCCAATAAGGTTGCATTGTAACAAAAGTGCACACATTTCTTTTGGCCAATTCAATTTTGCAACGATGCGCTCAAAAGGCGACAGAATAAGAGTCAACCTCAGCTTCACAAAAAGGAGGTTACCAACTTTACATATTTACCTACATCAAAATTCAGACTGCGAAACATCAGGAACACTGGAAGAAGGAGATCTAGATGGAGGGAGTGGAACTGGCTTGCTTTGCAAGACTTGAGCCTCAAGTTCTAATGTGCGCAGTTTAATATCTGTCCACCTGTATTTCAAGAGCTTTCAAATGAAGAAGCTGAGTATTATGCTCCTGATGCTTTAAAGCATAATCCAATTCTTTCAGTTTAATCGTTTAATAACTGTGGGGTCTACATGAGAGAGTGTTTGACTATTTGCCAATTTTGACTCAGACAGAGCATCAGCTTCAATTTCAGCACTACCCTCGCCCTCTACAGAGTGTTCAGGTAATACACCTGCCTCTTATTTTTTTTATATAGTTTGTCTCTTATCACTTGTTTCTTGGCTTCTTTGGGCACTAAAACATTAAAGAATTCTGCAATTGAAATCAGATCCTTCTTTCTACACTTGTCAAATTCCTCTAACGTGGGTGATAGAGTAAACATGACCAAATCGTGTAGGTAAGGAGACTTCATATTAGTGAAAATGGAGTTTCATTTTCACTAATATGAAGTCTCCTTACCTACACAAAGTTCAAATCAGCCAAGCAAAAAGACTTACCATATCCACAGAAGATGAGTTTCCAACTGTTTTAGACGAGCCCCAATTGTTACGTCCGTCCCCAGTCTAGGGGTATTAGACAAGGAGGACTTCCAATCTCCAGCCCCAGCAACACAAGCAAGACACTTAGTTTGCCAAAGTAAAACTTTATACTTTTATTTTAAGTAATAAACAAAGAGGAAACATAAGTAGTCATATAGTCTCAGGAGGGGGTAATGCCAAAACAACAAACAAAAGTTCAGCTCTTTCTATGGTTAAGGAAAATCTAACTTACCTGCTTAAAAGAAACAAACAAATGAACAGGGAACTTCCCTCTCTCCCTTACTAAACCAAAAACAGGAGAAAACTATTAAACAAAAGTAGGCACCCACTTCCCTACTCAGAAAGTAGTTATTTGTTACAATGTTTTGAGTTACTTTACAGTTTGTCAAAGGGTGGCACACAACAGATTCAATCCAATGTTGTAAGCAACAACAACAACTACTACTACTACTACTACTACTACTACTACTACTACTACTACAAGGTCTAGGGCAGGAGAAAGGAACCCTCTCCTCACAATGTGCTTAGTTCTGTCTCTCCCTCTTCTCAATGAGCAGTGAAGGTTTATAGCACATCCTTCCAGTCATCTCAACAGGTAGAGGACCCAACAAGGTAATTGGGATCAGGTGGTAGTCGTTAATACCTGTTAGCTGAAAGCATGGAGGAATGAGAAGGAAAGGAGGAGAAACACAAAACAACAGCAACAATCTTATTTTCCATTCACCAAACATAATACACAAACAAACATTACATCCTGGGACGTAACAATATGGTATAGGCCTATTCTTGAGAATGCGTGGCTTAACACTTTTTCCCCCCACTGGCAGACAGGATGTGACTACAGAAACAAGATCTAGTGGTTATATAAATCTGCATATCTGCATCTACTGCATATGCATCTGCAGTGGGCTCTGTGACCGTGGTGCTAGACATGGTGTGTTTTTCTATATTTATCTATATCTATCTATCTATCTATCTATATCTATATATATATATATATTTGTGTGTGTGTAACTGCTAGATCAAATTTGTTTTTCTGTACATGGTAGTGCAACCATCAATAAGCTAGAGCTATACTTCTGGCTTGTCTGCTAACTCTTCCTCCATGATTTCAGTCAGTTGAGTCACAGCACAAGCCTGTCTCCAAGGAGGATTGTAATTATCATTCTAAACTGAATACCATCAATTTACAAAAACAATCCCACTGTGCTCATCTTGTAAAGGTGTTTTTGTTCCTTGCCTCTGCCACCATTTGGCTTGCTCCTTAGGGGCTTAAAGACAACTGATTGAACTATCTAATACGGTCAACTTATTGAGACTATATTATCTTCTGTAGAGTTACTTTAGTTGCTAAACTTTTTTCTGAGCTCTATTGCATATATAGCACTATATACATTGCTTTGGCTTAATAGATTCAGAATAGCAATCTACTCTTACTATCTCTGCCATCTGCCAAGGCTGTACATTTGATGTGTGTTTTATTTCTAGAAGACACAACACAACAAGGTTGTAAATGAAAGGTGGGGCATTTTAAGAGTGTGGTTAGAGTGCTCAGACTGGGTGAAGTCATTAGTAGGAGTGGAAACTGTGAAGCAATACAGACGCGCCTTCTCTGTCCATGCCGATGCCTTTTTGTGGTTACCAAGCACACGGCTCTAACAAACTCAGTTACAGTCAACAGGAATTTTCCCATTCTCTCTCTCATACCACTTTTCCACCAACCTAGCCATATACAGTTCCACTGAAAGATACGGTTCTGTTTTGGAAACCCTGAGTCTGTACCAGCGCCATAAGAACTGTTAGGAAGAGCTGAGATACTTGGACTACAATTATGAATGAACTTGGACTCAAACATTTTGGATGCATACATTTTTCTCCGACTCATACTCAGTTGATTAAAGACTAGGGCTCAACTTGGGCCCAACACTACTGTTAGGATCTCCCACTGGAGAGATAATTAAAATAATTTATTTAATATAAATATTATTTTAATATTTAATCTTATAGATTAAGAAAATGTCTGACTTACATTAAAGTTTATGATGGCATAAAGTAGCTGAATTAAATGTACATAAAAATTTCTCAAAAAGGCAGAGAAATGTTAAGTTTGTTTAATGTAACACTTTACAATAAGGTTACATTTTGGCAACAGTTTATACTAACAAAAACATAACTGAAATAACAATTAACAGTTTTTTTAAACCATGTTTATTAATCTAAGCTAATGTTACAATGTGCTAGAACATATAAAGTCAAGGACTATTTCACCCAAAAATTACAGTTATCTAAAATATATCAAACATCCTAAGCAAGTACCTAACCCAGAGTCACTGCTGTGATGTTTCTGTTCACTCAACCCTTAAAATTGATTCAGTCCCAACTCAAATATATCATCACCTCATTCCAAAGTGTGCATCCAAATGTAGGTTTTATTAAAAATAACATCAGAGTGTTAAAAACTTAAATATGATATACAATGCATGTAAATGTTTATAAAAAAAACCAATCAAATTTACAGGAAGTTATGGGATCTATGCATTCTAGATGATATCTTCACTGATTCCGATTCAAGCAGTTATTGTGAACAACTTTGTACAGACAAGGAGATGTTAAATCTACAGCACAGAGCTGCTCCAGACGGAGGCCAGCAGAGCGGCGCTGAGAGCCCCAGCCATGGACAGCTGGACAGCACTCGCTCCGTTGCACAGATCTGCGGCGCAGCAGGTTTTGGTCACTGTGTATCCCGCGCCCAGAATGGTTCCAGCGGTGTTGTTGCAATCAGATGTGCAGCCACTTGAGGACAGACTCAGAAACCCAGTCACATTGAACTCTGAAGAGAATTATTAGAGAGGAGCAGAAGCAAAATATCAGAATTTATTATTGTTATTCTAAATACTACTACTACTAATAAAAATAATAGTGTTTCCCAGAAACCAGTCAAAGGATTTTAGTAGGGTGAAGTCAGCTAAAATGGGCTATCAGGTAAAATGGGCCAAATAAGGTTGTAGCATCATATCTCTTTAATTTTTTACAGAAAATAACTGATCTTGCATTACTGCTTCAACACTTGTTAACATGTAACAATAATTTTTATTGGTCTGAGTTTTTTAAGGCGGGCAGGGCAGAGTGTTACATGGAGCTCGTCAGAGAAATTGTAAGGTAATTGAGCCTGACGTAGTAAATTTCATTCATCACTAATAAGGGTATTAAAGCAATTATAAGTAAGCTTACCAACAAAGCAAAGGTTTATGAACGTTTTGACATACTCTTTCAAATAAAAAAGTTTAATTTATAAAAGAATCTTTGATTTTTGTGAAAAAGGTCGTTTTAGGCAGAAATGGCTGGTTAAGCTAAAATGGGCCACAATTCTCAGCTAAAATGGTCTGCACACACACACACACACTTTTAAATACGAATTGAGGGTGAAAATAGGTTTATAGGCCTAGATATGTATCCATACAAATCTTTTTTTTTTTTTTTTTTTTAAATGCATTACAGACAGTATGGTAGGAGGACAAGCAAAGAAAGGAAACAGAGAGACGAGAAGAGAGAAGAGAAAGGGAAAGAAAGGAAGATGAATGGGCTGCATACACACACACACACACACACACACACACACTTTTACACAGAAATTGAAGGTGAAAATAGGTTTATAGGCCTACCGTAGATATGTATCCATACAAAATCTTAACAGTCTTTATAAAAATACAAGCATACACACATACATGCACACAAAAGACACCAATGCACAGAAACACACACCTATACAACATGATCAGTTCATTTTTAATTGCATTGTTTAATTAAATATTCATTCAACTTTCTATTTAATGAAATACATTTATGGTGTTGCTATGGCACACTAAAGACAATAGTGTTAATTTACTGTTAAAAATAAAATGATTTAAGCTGAAATTATCTGTGTTTTTCTCTTTTTATATTGGCCCATTTTAACTGAACAGCTTGCCCATTTTACCTGAATGTTGTGCCGTGGCTCAAGAAGGTACCTGATGATAATCTAACTCTCATAATTTTAAAACTTTTATACTTTTTCACATTTAAAAAAATATAAATATATTTAAGAGACCCCTGCTAATCTATAATATCATTAGATCTCATGCATAGCTTATTTGATGGTATTATAAGTCATTTACCAAAACGTGGCCCATTTTAGCTGACTTCACCCTACAGAAGTCTATGTTAGTAACTTTAAACAATTTGTAACAGTCCTGGCTTTGGTTTTCTTTTACAGGTAGGCCTGTAAAATGTGTACTATATCTATGGGATTGACATGTTGAAGCTGACTTATGAGGGCATCTGAAGTGGCCCTTAACCATATGAAAGTGTAACAAATTGGTTAAATCATGTTTGTTGGATCTACAGCACTAATATCAACAGTTGAGGGTTAGGTGTAGGGTTGGGCTTTAGCAAATATCATCATATCTGTATAAAACCATTGCAAATGTCACTAAATGAAGTTCTTTGAAAGCAGTGTGTGTGTGTGTGTGTGTGTGTGTGTGTGTGTTGACAGACCTGCTTTGGCAGTGTAGCAGTTGGGTTCAGAGGCAGCGCAGGACACTTGGGAACTCAATAAACATTTGCCTAGAATGCCCACTTTACATGAATTACACGTCAGGGCTTCACCTGGAGAAACACAGAACAACAGCATGAAATTAAATGAGCATTCTTGGAAACATCTGGACATATCCCTCTCCAAAATGGTCTGGGTAATCATGACTGAGAAATTCAGTAACTATTAAAATTATTGTAATTTATAAAGAAATGTAATAGATGTAATTTCAATATCTACAAAACTTTCAAACAGAACAGTACAGCATGATCAGAATGTCAGTATGTTGATGCTGTGTTTACTAAAATTTCTGTCTGGTAATCAAATGTGTCAAGCTGGTCCAGTGCAAGTAACTTACACATTTATCCCACCCTTTATCACAAGCATTTTTCTGATGCTTCAAAAATATTTACTTTATTTCTTTTACTGTAATTTGAATTAATTAAAAAAAAAGTGGTACCACTTTAGATTAGGGAACACATATGTTTTCCTCAGTGTGTTTTCCTTCAGTAAACTCTTACTGGTTACTGATAGTGCGAGAGTTAGTTGTTGTTGTGGTTATGTTTAAGAATGGAGTAGGGCCATCTAAAAAATGTCATACAGAATAAGGCATTAATATGTGCTTTATAAGTACTAATAAACAGCTAATATGCTAGTAATATGCCTGCTAATAAACAGCGACTTAAGTAAATAGTTCTCCCTAATCTAAAGTGTTATCAAAAAGCCCTGTTAAAAAAAGTCAAAAACATTACAGTAAAACTCTTACTTAATAACCTTAATGATGTTTCTTTCATTTGATGTAACAGATCCTCTTTTTGCTCTTACAAATACACTTAAATCATACTGAAAAAAATAATCGACATCATCACAACAATGTCCTCAAACAAATGCCAGCCATGTATATTGTACTATTCAGCTGAAAATTCAGCTTAGCCATTACAGGAATAAATTACATTTTAAAATTTATTCAAATGCAAAAGTTATTTTAAATAATAGTAATAATAGTTTTCAGCATTACTGCTATTGTTGCATTTTTAATTAAGTAAATGCAGCCTCGGAGAGCAGAAGAGGCTTCTTTAAAAACATTCAAAAATCAGAATTATTCCATTAATTAAAGTGAAGGGATGATAACGACCTATATATCTTTAGACTTACTGAGAGTGAAGAATCCAATCGCTGCAATGACTCCAAGCAAAATTCTGATCATCATATTGATGAAGTGTCCACCAAAACTGAATCTGACAGGAGAGAAGCTCTTGGGATGGAGGTGAACGGGTCTTTGGACAGCAGCACACTACATGGCTGGTTTGAATACAGCCAGATATATGGATGTGATGGAGAGGGTGGGGCTTTTGACAGAGGGGAGACAATGAATATGTGCATCTGAATGAAGAACGAACAGAGCAATCTGGTTTGGGGAGTTAATAGATACCTAATTATTGACACATACACACACACACACACACACACACACACACACAAGCATGCATGTACACAAATGTTTACTTAGCTATGTAAATTGGGACATTCCCTGAAAGAAAATATTCTTACAATGAAAAGAAATGTACCCAAAAGGACATTTGGAGAGGTTTTGGCAGATTTAGTGCATTTCTAAATACAAATTTGTCCCCAAAACATGCTAGTATTATGAAGTAGTAATACAGTAGGTACACATACACACACTCACACACTGTAGACATGCAGTGACTGTGATTTTGCACACTGTCTTCAAAAAACTGTCTCTTAGATCAAAATCTTTTGTCTTTTCTCAATATAATCATCTGAACATAAAGTACCCAAAAGTGGAAAATGATATAGGTTGATAAAACAATGGTAGTGTTGTTGAAGCCTCAACGCTGGATGTAAAAATACATATTTTGATTGAATTTTCCCAACACAATCAAACCCCCCCCACCACCACAACCTTCATGTTTTAAATTATGTTCATTTGGAGCCTTTCTCAGCAAATATTGACATCTGTATATTTGAATTAAAAAGGTTAAAGTAGGAGTCACGTAATGTCAAGCTGGGAAATGGCAGCACGCTAGAGTAGCGCTCCTGATGCCCACCATTAATTGGGTTATTTATTATATGTTTGCTTCGCAAATTTAATCAAACTTCAATTATCTAAAGTAACCTACAAATAACGAAATGACATCTTCCAAGCAACCAATTCGAGGGGCACAAACACATCTGAAAACAACGAGCCCGGAAAGGAGCACATCCAACTACAAGGAAGTGATAAGTAAATCACTGTGTCTGTGACTGGACATATGTAAGTCGAAGTATTATGATACGTGGTTCAAACGGTGGGGCGGGGAAAGCTTTGGTGTCTGTCTTCCCGAGTCAGCGAGTGCAGGCTGACTGCCAGCATCATGGACCAAATGTGTGATCCAGAAGAGGGCTCACTGCTCCTTAAGGGCAGTGTTTTGAGTTTAAACTTTTTTGTCTTATTTATTTTTATGTTTTTTGTTTGTTTCTCAAGGTTTCATTGTTCACAAAAATGTTGGAAGTTAAACACTTGGTTTTCTATCAATAAAGATTGTGGGTACAATACCAGTTTATATGTTAAAGACTTATTTATTGTATTTTTTTTTCTTTTTCCTCGTAAGTTTCATCAGAGCACAACAGGCGCAAAGTGTTACAGTTCATTAGTGTGTGATGGATAGACAATGTGTAAATATTGTAACTTGGAATATAAATGGGTGTGTGTCACCTGTTAAAAGGAAAAAAAAACTACTTGCATATCTTAAGACTAGAAAAACTGACATTGCATTCATTCAAGAAACACATTTTAAAGATGGAAAGGAGGCTTTGAAACTTAGACATGACTGGGTTGGGCACGTTTTTCATAATTCTGTATCAAGCAAGAGGTGTGGAGTAGCCATTCTAGTAAAGAAGAAAATACATTTTGTTTTGATGAATCAACATAAAGACAAGGAAGGACGTCTGGTCTGCATAGAAGCAAAGCTCAACGATGTAAAAATAGTGCTTTGTAATATATATCCAACAAATAAGGAGGAACCGGAATACTCAGAGGTGACTTTAATCAGACTATGGATGGCACCCTGGACAAAAGTCAAAACAACATCAGGTCAAGCTCGAGAGATAGGGCTGCTATTCACACTCTCAAAGATGACAATGGATTAACAGATATTTGGAGATTGGTTAATCCACGAGAAAGGGAATATACATTCTTCTCAAACTGTCAAAAAACCTTTTCAAGAATTGACTATTTTCTGATCTCTAATTCATTAATTGATTCTGTTGCTGACTGTATAATTGGTGTAATAGCATTGACAGATCATACACATGTGGAGTTAAAATTAGAAGTGAAGGTAGATTATAACAAAAGGGGAAGGTGGAGACTAAATACTTTTATGTTAGAGGATAAGGTCTTTGTAGACTCATTGCAGGATGACAAAGATGTTTTTTTTTTACTTAATATTGGGTCAACTCAGAGATTAGCAACAGTATGGGATGCCTCTAAAGCAAATATCAGGGGAAAATGTATTGCTTATGCCAGTAAGAAGAAAAAAGAAAGTGTCGAAAAAGTGAAACTTTTAGAAAAACAAATCAGTGATTTAGAAAAGGAACTGGTGCAAGGTTTTACTGATTTGAAATTTAAACAGTTTTGTCAATTAAAATTTGATCTCCACGAATTATTTAATAAGAAAGCAGATTATGCATTATTCCAATTGAAGACCAAATATTATGAGAGTGGCGAAAATGCTGGGACACTCCTTGCGAGGCAGATAAAGCAACATGACGCATCTCATGTCATACCTGCAATTAAGGAAGGAAATAAGGTATTCATGTACAACAAAGAAATTAATCTGGGTTTTTTTATCAATTCTATTCAAAACTATATTCATCAGAGTCCATTTATAGTCAGTAGGAGTTAAAAGATTTTCTAGCCAAGGTAATACTGCCTACTTTAAGCACTGATGAACGAGACGCGACAGATGCACCTATAACACAAGAAGAGATCAGAACTATTATATTGTATTTGAAATCTGGAATATCCCCAGGCTCTGACGGATTCCCGGTAGAATATTATAAGAAGTTTGTCAATGAGTTGACCCCAATATTAACTGAGGTGTATTCAGAGGTATTTGAGGATAATATGTTACCAGACAGTTCTAATGAAGCTTTAATTTCACTCATACTAAAACTGGAAAGAGATATGAGGGATCCTGCTAATTATCGTCCAATAAGTTTATTAAATGTAGACTTGAAAGTCTTAACAAAATTATTAGCCTTACGATTAGAAGGTATTTTACCTACATTTGTACATAGAGATCAGGTGGGCTTTATTAAAAATAGATCTTCATCTGACAATTTGAGGAGGCTTTTACATCTCTTGTGGATGAATCATTCTAATCTAGACCCTATTGTTGCAATATTGCTTGATGTAGAAAAAGCCTTTGGCAGGGTGGAGTGGGGATTTCTTTTTGCGGTCATGGAGAAATATGGTTTTAGCCCAGGTTTTGTGAAATGGATCAAAATTATTTATTCAAATCCTAAAGCAGCAGTAATAACTAATGGAATAACTTCATCTTTTTTTAATCTTTCTAGGTCTACCTGTCAAGGCTGCCCCCTTAGTCCACTGCTTTTTACACTAGTTTTGGAACCGCTTGCTAGAGAGGAAACAAGAATTGAAGGTGTATTTGCAGGAGAAAGAGAACATAAATTACTGTTATATTCCGATGACATATTACTAGTAGTTAAAGACCCTGCACGCTCTTTGCCTGTACTTCTTAATGTGATTGAATCTTATTCTAAATTTTCAGGATATAAGATCAACTGGCATAAGTCAGAAGCTATACCAGTATCAGTAACGTGTTTTTCTTCCTCAGTTAGTAGATTTAATTTCAAATGGATGCATAAAGGAATTAGATATTTAGGTATCCACTTGAGCCCTTATTTACAGAATATATTGAATTTGAATATGGATCCTTTGTTGCAGAATATACAAACAAAATTCGATAGTGGGAAAAAACTTACTTTAACGTTATGGGGAAAGATTAATATAATAAAAATGGTGGTAGCGCCACAGTTTAATTACATATCGGGGATGGTCCCTATAACTATGCCTCACCAGATATATAAACAATATAATGCTATGATTAAGAAATTTTTGTGGGAATGTAAAAGACCTAGGACTGGCTTCAATAAATTATGTTTGTAAGACTTCTCACATATGTCAGTACTACTCTTCAATATGGAATAATCCTTTTGTTAAAATAGGGGAAAAAAACCTTGTTTTGGGGACAGTGGTTTAGAAGTGGAATACGTACCATGAGGGATTTATTTAGTAACGATAAGTTTTTATTTTTAACAATTTAAAACAAAAATTTCATTTAGAAGGACAGGATCATTTCTGGAAATATTTACAGATAAGAAACTGCTTGGAGGCAAAGATTTCGATGGGACAAGACAAAAATATTTTAGAAAAATTTTGTGATCTACCAAGACCTCTTCAAAAATCATCTAAATTTTATCAACTTAGTTTAAGCATGGGTGATAAGATTTGTGAAAACCTGAGATTGGTTTGGCAAAAAGACATTAATAGTGACATAGACATGGATACTTGGAATAGAATTTTGTCATACTGTGGAAAGTACATAAAAGAAGCAAGAGGTAAATTTATCCAATATAAGGTTTTGCATAGGTATTATTATACGCCAGTTCGTCTCTTTAGAATGGGTTGTATAAAGGATAATAAATGCTTGAAATGTAAACAGAAAACTGGCACATACATTCATGCTCTTTGGCAATGTTCAAAGATTCAACCTTTTTGGGAAATTGTGTTGTAAGATGCTTGGGATCTGACCTTCCACTTTCAATAAGGATGTGACTTTTGGTTACCATTATACTGTTTTAGTATTCCTACTGTAATTTCATAAATGTTATTACTGTAAAATGTATTAAAATACTGTACATTACAGTATTTTAAATTTACATTCTAAAATTAAAACCACAGAAAATTACTTGAACACAAATGGCTCTGACAAAAGATGGCTTCAAAATTTTTATTAAAGCCAATCATATATAAAATGCATTGTTTCCACTGAACCATTGCGATTGAACAGAACACAATGCTCTGACTTCACATGAAGACATGGTTACAGAACAGAATGCAGAAAGTTTACAGAAAGATGTAATTGCAGAACAAACCCAGCAGGCACAAAACAGGCACACAACGTCATAAGATGTTGATATTTGGTTAAATTTCGGTTGCGACGTCGGGTGACCAAAATTCAATGTAAATTCAACGTCTAATGTCAATGTTAAATTGATGTCCAATACCGACGTCAGCTGACGTTGAGATTTTGTTGTTTTTAGGTTGTGCAACCAAAATCCAACGTTAAGTCAACGTCAAATTGACGTCAAATATTGACGTCAACCCAATTTTCATTTTCAACCAAAATGCAACGTCTGTCCGACATCATGTCCAACACCAACCTGACGTTACATAGACGTCTGGTGTCTGCTGGGTAGTGCTGTGATTTCACATGGACATCTACTATAGTTGCAGAACACAATACTTTGACTTTGCATTCCTAAACAAAGCCCCGATCAACGTCCAAAAGGTTTTTTTTTTTTTTTTAATGAGGGTTGCCACATGAGGATTCACAGTTGAAGCCTTTTTATGGACAAGTTTCCTGTCTAGGCTTAGTAAGTAAAGATTAATTGCATTTAAGACAATTCTAAGATGTTTACTCATGATAATAACCTCTGTAGTTTATAATTATCAGAGAATGATCTCATTCCAGATTACCCCGACACCTGAGAAGGACTGACACCGACCCTGTGAGGATTTAAAATTATGCCAGCTCTGAATCAACATACAAAACTGCAAAATTTTACTTATATTATTATCACAACATGTAAATATTGATTTAACGTGTTTCAGATTAACTGAACACATGATGTTTAACTAACTGCATGATTTGTATTATCTTAGAACTGTACATTTCTGCCATATAAATATTACTTTGACACAATATGTATTGTTAAAGCACTATACAAATAAACAAGATTTTAATTGAATATTGACAAACTATTATCTTTAAAGGGTTAGCTCACCTCAAAATATACTGCAGTTGCAGTTGCAGTGGAAGTTAAAGAGAGAGAATTACAGTATACTCTATTCAAGAACATGCAGTGAGATAACACATAAACCCAGTTGAATGCACAGCTTAAACGTCAATTCACAATCAAACTAAACAACTGTAATTATAAAATTGCTATAGGAACAAGAAAGATCTACTAATATACAGCACAGCTTATAGTAAATGACAATTTCTGAAAAGAGCTGGGAAGAGGGGCACAATATCGAAACAATATTTACCTTTGAACAAATTCCACTGTCCTTGAGGCTTCCTCTTTGTACTGTACTTGGTCCTTTTACATTTAGTCATTTTCTTCTTAAATAAAAGTAAAAACAAAATAACGTTTAATTAAAAAAAAAAAAAACAATTTTGGACATTATTACATGTGAATTTCTGTCAGTGTAAGCAACAAAACATCATAGCTTTTTTTGTTTTGTCAAAATGGAGGTTGTGGGCTAAATTGTGCAGCATGTGTGTCATGATTAGTCAGTGGTTGACAATACTGATGTAATAAATACCTAATTGCTGACTAATGCTGCTTTTCGTAAGTGTTACGTCTAAAGAAGAAAGTGATCATATTCATCAGTTCACGAAGATAATCAGGTAATAATAATAAACTTGCAGGACTCGTCTGGTCACTATGAAACTCAAGAACGACACAGACATCAATAACAAACCACAGAAGAGGTTTTATTACAATTTTATTTCTCTTATATTTGCAATTTCTACACACAATATGATGGCAACTAAAACATTGGTCAAAGCAGGTCACAGCGACTTGACCTCAGGGGAGCGAGTGCTGCGTTCTGTGCTGATGGCAGATCTCCAGAAAACATTAATTCTTGCCCTTTACATACATTTATTTCAATAAAGAATGTCATCTTTACCAAAAAATTAACAAAATATAAAACACCATGTTGACAGCTTTAAAAATTTTTACAAAAATGGCTTTGATAAACCTCATGTTTGAAAATGAAGAATATCCTGTGTAAATGAATAGGCATGTACAATAATATGGATAAACCCCCCAACATTTAAACTAAATGATTTCATAAGCATCATTCAAGCAATCATGTTTTGACAGCCAAACCCTCTGGTCTTATTAGGAGACCATGTATTATAAGTGAAATGCAGACATCAGGAAAAATAAAAGAATAAAAATACACAGCAAACTGCTACAACAACAACAACAACAACAACAAAAGGCTTATTTAGTGTATTGTTCATCTTTTTCTTCTTATTATTATTAAGGGTATCATTTCTCAAACGCTCCTAAAGAAAAGTAAAACAATCAGTTTGATTGCATGCTTATATATGTGTGTGTTTGTGTGTGTGTGTGTGTGTGTGTAATTGTATGTAAACAACCTAACTATATATTGCTGTTTTTAATGAATGTTAGTTGGATGAAGTGCTTATCTATAGCCAGAATGGTCTTCATTGCTGACATTAAATGAATTCCTGCTATATGTAGAAAAAGTGTTAAATTGATGGTATGTTGAAATGATCACTACTTGGAACCTACTGAAAGCTTTTCAAATTCCACTGTGTGATCTATTTTGAGTATTTATTCCATAAATTGTTTTGCAGCAAATTAATTCGGTTTGTTTAGTATGCATGATTTGCTCCGTGATGTCGTGTATATTGTGTGCGTGAGCTGAAATAACCCTCCTCAAAGGAGGAATTTGACCATGAACACGGAGCTGATTGTAGCAAAGGCCATGCTGACAGCAGACACGTGAAAGTGACCCGGAGCTGAGTTACACAGGTCAGTAGAACAGCACGTCTTCTTCATCTCGTATAAGTTGCTTGAGTTGGTCGGGAAATTCACCTGTTCAGTTTTGTTGCATTTGGACACTTCAAGACATCCTTTTTTCTTGATATCCACAAATCCAGCTGAAATAGAGATGCAAGTAAAACAGATCAAGCTTTAAAATCCCATAAAAAATGTGTTCAAGATCTTTTGAAGAGCAAAAACTCACCAGCCGTCCCTAGTCCACTATAGCAGTGCTCACCAGAACCACACGTCTTTTTGGTTGTGAAGCAAAAATCCCAGAGACCCACTTTACACTCATAACACTCCAGTGCCTGACCTGAGAGATAAAAAAATTCATGGAAAATTTAAATGGTCAGTGATGTCACGTGGTACCCATCATGAAATTGACTAAAATCTTACAAAAAAGGCACAGAAGTTTCTGTAGTATAAAAAGTAATAGTAAAACAAATGGTATAAAAAATAATACACAGTTATTGAATGGCCTGTTTCACATGCTTCTCACACTGATCAAATAAGGAACATAAGAAACATTTTCAACATTTCTCAACAATCCTTTCTCCTCTCAATGTGTGTTCTAGATTCTGGTGAGTGTACGAGTCATGTGAAACACCTGAAATATTCACGTAACAAGAAGAAAAACCACTATGAAACCTTGCTGTACTGGTCTGGTTTCTTTGGGACAATACACATCTGTACTAAATGATGTGATTTGCAGCAGCAGAGGGATGAAGAATTGCACATACGTCTAAGAGTTCAAATATCAAGAGTTCATCTACAATATTAGTTCAGCCCAAAATACAGAAAGGTCATTTCTAAATGTTTCCAGTGTTGACAGTAAATGTTGACAGAATTTTCATTTTTGAATGAGATAACACTTTAAGGTTACATACTTTAATATCTGGAACACATGCACAGGTACACAGGAAACACACACGTAGTTTACAGGGACTCACCATAGGCGTAATGGTTTTTATACTGTACAAACTGTATTTTCTATCCCCCTACATCTAAATCTACCCCTCACACACAACTTTCTGCTATTCTAGATAAGTTTAGTATGTTTATTAAGCCAAGTGTCCCCATATACACATTTGTGTCCTCATAAACCATATAAACCCACACACAAACTTGTTTTTACATCATTAGTATGACTTTCCATAGGTATAATGATTTTTATACTGAGCTAATCATATTTCTATCCCCCTAACCATACCGCTAAACATAATACTTTTAGAAAAAAACAAAAAACAAAACAAAAAAAAAAAAAAAATTTAATATAAAACATCATTTACTATAATTTATCAGCTATTTTCCCTGTCGGGCCCAACAAACCTTTGTGGGGACATTTGGTACACTCACACACACACACACACACACACACACACACACACAAATGTGTTAGGTTTCTGTGAATTGTGGGGACTTTCCATAGACTTTTGTTATTTTTATACTGACCAAAGCCATTTTCTATCCCCTAACCCAATCCTAACCCTAAACCTATCCCTTACAGAAAACCTGTTTGCATTGTAACACTTTCAGATAAACATCATTTAGTATTTTTAATAATTTTTTCCCCTCATAGGGACTGCAGGCCAGTCCCCACAATGTAAAAAAATTCAGGTTTTACTATCTGTGTGGGGACATTTGGTCCACACAACATACCATAAACAAGAACACACACACACACACACACACACTCACACAGTCTGGCATTTGTGGTTTACGGGGACTCTCCATAGGCGTAATGGTTTTTATACTGTACAAACTGTATTTTCTATTGCCCTACACCTAACCCTATCCCTTACAGGAAACTTTGTGCTAGTTCAGATTTTCAATACACTCCATTCTGTGTGATTTATAAGCGTTTTGAAAAGTGGGGACATGGGGTAATGTCCTGAAAAGTCACCTTCTCCTTGTAATACCTGTCATACCCTTGTCATTATACACATTTATGTCCTCATTTGTCACAAAAACGTGCACACACACACACACACACACTCACTCACTCTCACTCACATGCAGAAACTGAATATATCTGACAGTCTTACAAAAGAAAAAGACATCCACACTGACTGGTTTCGGTCACACCCTGGGTGGAAGTTAAAGCCTTTTAAGGATCAAGGATTATGAGAGTGACCCCTCCTTTCCACCCCACCCACTAACCCATCCACGTTTATCTTCACTAAATAGACAAAACATTATTTACTATATTTAGTAACCATTTTTATCTTTGAGGACATTTCTTTATCTGACTTTTTAATTCTGGAAACAATTTTGTACCTAACCTACAGCTATGCTCACCCCCTAAAGTATACACATATCATACAGCAAATGCTACGTATTATATACCCAAGAATCCCAGTCATAGTTCATTAAACAGGGTTCTGAAACATAAAGCAGTTACTGTAAAGGAAACCATTCAAGTGGGTTAAAGGAAACACAGTGAAAACACGGTGAAGAGGTTAATTGTCTGAGCCAATACTCTTTCATCCACAACTTTGTTACACAATGAGTTACTGCTAACTGAGATAAACAAACACATTCATAATTTATCCAACATGCATGATGATTCAGGTGTGCTTTAGGTGTGTATTTAGTTTTGTAAGATCTGGGCAAGCATTGACCTGACTAATTATAATGTTCTTCCTTGTTTTCTGTGAAATGTCTTTTCATAAATCCCTGCTGAACCTGTTTTCCACCGGATCATTTGATCTTTAGAGCAGGCTGTCGGGTGGGTGGAGGTTACACAGATAGTTGCTTGATACTGTTCAGAACAAATAGTCTCTTGGTTACCAACCTAGCAATTGCTGAGACAGCGTCGTCTCTTCCAGATTCCAATAAAATAAAAGCCATGGAAAATATGTTGGGAGTTAAAGCTTCTTCAAACGGTTTTCCACAATGACTCACAGTTTTGTAATTGTGTAAAACATTACCTGGTTTGTTTGTAACAGTACACAGATACGGCTAAAGAACACTTCTGGAAAATTCTCACTGGAAATTCTGAAGATTTCTGTTTACTAAAACACTAATTGCACTTCACACAAACATACAGGACTAGCTGAAACCGTTAGTCTTCAGTACTGATTATCTTGCATAACAACTCTACAGATTGGTGGATGAGAAAATTGCTGTACATTCAGGGACAACAGATATTTATACGAAAATAACAGTATGAGCCTTAAAGACAAAGAAGCATGACTTTTGTGATAACGTATACTGAGATATGTGAAAGTGTTGCAGGTAAGATCAGAATGCAGATTGATTGAAAGCGTGTCGCCCCAGGCTGAAGGTGCTGCTTGCATTTCAGAAGCTGAACGTTATCAGAAGCATCAAATGATAAATTTATTAGCATTTTTACATAGCAATGAGAGGAAGGAGTCTGGTTCACTAAATATACAATACATCAAATATGAAAAAAAAAAAAAACACTATATACTTAATTTGTTCAATATATAATTCCATTATTATGAGAGAATATAGCATATTTATTGTCAGGAACTCCATTTAACAAATAAGTGCACATTTTGTACTCGTTGATGACTGGATTGGGAAAGCAATCCAAATGCTGTTGTATTGATTTGATGTTATTGTTTAGACCAGGGGTGCCCAGTCCTGTTCCTACCTACCTGTAGAGTTCAGCTCCAACCCTGATCTGACAAACCTGTCTGTAATGATCAAGTGCTCTTGAAGATCTTAATTAGCTGGTTAAGCTGTGTTTGAATAGGGTTAGAGCTGAACTTTGCAGGAAGATATATCTCCAGGAACAGGACTGGGCAGCCCTGGTTTAGACTATATAACTATATTATAATTAAAAGGCCTTTTACCATGATGACTGAACTATAAAATAGAGGAGTGAGCAAACAGTGCAGCATCAATTTGTCAAATTGTAGTTACTGAGACAATGCAAACAGTATAAAGCATACCCTTTGAGGCAACGTGTTCCATATAAAATAAACCAGCTTGCATTAGGCTACTGAAGAGGCCAAGAAAAAACATCAGCTAAAAAAAAAAAAAAAAAACCTATTTAAGCATTGCTAGTGCATGCTTAAATAGCTTGGAGTGTAGATAACCATTTTTTTTTTTTTTTTTTCATTTTTTGAACCAAAAGCGCCCCCTGGTATAAACACTTGCTATATCATTATATTCAATGTTATTTTGAACCTATTTTCCCATAAGGATGCCCTACAAATAATCCTTCAGTTTGACTGAATGAGCTGTAAATTTTTCATCATGTTCTGTTTTTATCTGTGAGGAAAATAATGCAATAATTATAATCCATCATACCAGTACACTCTTAAAAATATAGGTGCTTAAAAAGCCCAGCAGGCACAAGACGTCTATGTAACGTCAGGTTGATGTTGGACATGACGTCGGACAGACGTTGCATTTTGGTTGAAAATGAAAATCGGGTTGAAATCAATATTTGACGTAGGTTGCACAACCTAAAAACAACAAAATCTCAACGTCAGCTGACGTCGGTATTGGACATCAATTTAACATTGACATTAGACGTTTAATTTATGTTGAAATTTGGTCACCCAACGTCGCAACCGAAATTTATCCGAATATCAACGTCTTATGACGTTGTGTGCCTGTTTTGTGCCTGCTGGGAGGTTCCTCAAGCGATGCCATAGAAGAACTAATTTTTGGTTCCACAAAGAAGCATTCAGTCAAAGGTTCTTTAAAGAACCATCTCTTTCTTACCTTTTTTATAATCTGAAGAACCTTACTCACCACAAAGAACCTTTTGTGAAACAGAAAGGTTCTTTAGATGTTAAAGGTTCTTTATGGGACCATTTAGACAAAAAGGTTCTTCTATGGCATCATGAAGCACCTTTATTTTTAAGAGTGTATTTACTGTAATGTTGTGGTTCTGACACATGTCTGACTAAAGTTGGTAGGAACAAGTCCATCCTTACCCAAATCTCTATTAATGACTAGTACTATAAAGTTCTGTGTTTGTTCTAATGGAGTGCAAATGATGAAGTGTACTTAGTCCTATTATATGGAAATGTTATGTGCAGTTGGGCGCGCGATAATCTGCAGTTAGGTAGATTTTTAGTTGAGACCTTCCGTGTTTTCCGTGTTCAGTCACCATTTCAGCAAAGAAAAGGAGCAAGAACCAACAAACAAAGTAAGATTACATTCAATTATCTAATATGATCCAAGATTTGAAAATTATAATCTATAATATATATATATTTTTTTTTGCTATTTTCTGTATTCTCTCTGTAAAACACAAATGATCTTCCACTTTCTCTCCAATTTATTCACGCTACAAAATAACAGCAGTGATGGGGCAGAGCTTCAGAGCTGTGGTCTAAAGCCAAACTGACTGGTTCATCAGTGGGCAAGTTCTGTCAAATTCTTTTACAAACTGGGTGGGTCTCTCTGCCTCAAGCTAACCTGTGTCTCTCTCATAAACAAGCACACATCGAGAAGTGGACAAGGAGCATGAATAAGCCAGCTTTCCCAACACAACATTCTATTAACAGCTTACATTACTGTTAATACTGCATTACTTAAAAAGAAAAACAAAGTTCACAAAATAATATAATATTCCTTTTTGGAAGCTTGATGTAGACCGATTTCTCGAAGCAATACTTTAATACTCATATGAGAATGACTCATAAACCACAGGCTTCCAAATTTAATATGTTCGTGACTCATAGATCCGCATGTCCCACAATGATAATGTGGAATAATATGGAATGTAAGTAGCTCATTCATCACATAAATAATCCAACCAGAAATAAGCAACAAATAATCAATTCTAGTTGCTATTCGAAGTTACATTCACAATGTGAACTTATTAAATATCGTTTAGCTTTGACACGAAGAAAAAATACATAAATAAAAAATACAAAACCGTATCTTACCCACTGCGAAATAAAGAGCAACTGCAAAGACTCCGAGAAAGATTTTGTTCATGTTTAAAGTTGTGTGTGAGCTGAGTTAAAGTAGAGGACCGTTACTCTCTCGCCAGACTGCTGTGATCAGCTAGATTTATAGAGATCCACACCCATAGCGCCGCCCGTTACTCTCCAAACGAGGAAGCGATGCAGCTCAGCCCTGCGGCCACCTGAGTCTCCAGAGCGCGGTGGAAATTAATACACATACCCCCACAAAACACTCTCCCCGACAGACCGCAGTAAAGACAGTTCGCGGTTTGATATTCAGATTTCTTTTGGCTATAAATGCGCAGTGCACTGTCATAGACATGCAGATAATACCTAATGTCATTCTCTATGATTTGTGAATTCAGGTGACGCTGTCCTCTGGGCCGAATTTTTTTTTTTTTTTTTTTTTTTTTCTCGTAGCGACTCTTTTATAATTTTATAATGCCTACTGCTCCAGAAGTTGGACACTTAGAGGATTGAAACCGGTGTCATCTTCACCAGCTTGATCTGTGAATTTTTCACAGCAAGCTCTTGTCTGTAAACCCCATTGATAAGTCCGCTATAAGGAATGTGAAAGATAGGCATTCTTCATATTTAACGTCTATTACCAATAAACACGCAGGCTGCTGGAATACAAAATCATTGTTTTAGGTCAAGCTCGATTTGGGAAAACTTTCACAATCGCATTTTATCGCGTTTCTCTTTGCTCTGCCCCCTTTTTCTTGTATAATAATGTCATACGGTGCTGTTCCAGTGAATAACGGCCCATGTGGCATTTTTTATTTTTTGGCCAAAATATATTTGAAATATATGCTAAATATATGTTGTAAACAGGGAAGCTCAATGGAATATATTTTTGAAATATAGGAAATATATTTAGTTTCAACCTTCATATACCAAAGTATATTTCTAAATGTATTACTGGGGCAAGAAAATGCATTTTCTTGGACTGAAATATATAGAGGTCAAATATTTATTTTTAAATGCTTTTAAAAATATATGTTTCTATATTTAAAATATATTTTCAAAAATATAGCCTACGAAAAAATGGCCCAAAATGTATTGGCAGAAAATATATTATACATATATAAAGATGTAATGATGTGAAATAAATGCTGATTGAGGCTGTCAGCTGTCACCTGTTATTGTGTTCCACAGAAGGATCATTGTCATAAAGGTTTGGAACAAAATTGTGACGTTTCATTTTTGGGTAAACTATCTATTTAATTTCTAACTTAGAGACTAGTTATGATGGCCTATAATAGCCAAAGTAGAAAGTGTGTTGATTGTCTAACATTGTAAAGTAAGCAAAGCAGTTCCACTATTTTTATTTGACATGACTGATCAAAATGATATTGGATTGTTGACTGTTTCAATGATGAAAACCAATTTTATGTTGATTATATGTCAGTTTGCTACCTAAATTTCAGTAACTCATGTAAACAAGCTGTGAACTGAAGTCTCGAGCATCTCCCTGGAAGCATGTGTAAAGCATAATAGGTCATTTAGTTAAACTGTGGAAATAACTTTCTGATGCATCTTGCTTAGAAGCAGCCCAAGCTGCCATTGCTAGTTTGAAATGCACCCAACCCCTTACAAATTTTATGCTGTCACTATAGAACTAGTCCAAAAAGCTTGTGCAGGTTTCTATGTAGATGTATTGGAGAAAGATAGAAAGCTAGAGAAATGTTCTCCAAGAAGAACATTACAGCCTGACGATAATTTACATTTACATTTAGTCATTTAGCAGACGCTTTTATCCAAAGCGACTTACAATTGGGGAATACATAAAGCGATTCGTCTAGAAGAGGCAATCAGACAGAGGAAGTGCTTGTAACAACAAGTCTCAGGCATTGTTCAAATAAGTACAAGCTAGAAAGGAAAGGAATAAATAAAGAGAAAGAATTTTTTTTTTTTTTTTTTTTTTTTTTTTTTAGGATGAAGTCAAGTAGTGCTGAAAGAGATGAGTTTTCAGTTGTTGCTTAAAGATTGGTAGGGATCCAGCATTCCGGATAGGGGTTGGAAGATCATTCCACCAGCCAGGAATGGTGAATGAGAATGTTCTGGAGAGTGATTTTGAGCCTCTCTGTGATGGTACCACGAAGCGTCGCTCACTAGCAGATCTCAGACTTCTGGAGGGGGTGTAGATTCGTAAGATTGAGTGGAAGTAGGCGGGTGCTGAGCCTGTGGTTGTTCTAAATGCAAGCATCAGTGTCTTGAACTTGATCCGAGCTGCAACTGGTAGCCAGTGCAAGGAGATAAAGAGAGGTGTAACATGGGCTCTTTTGGGCTCATTGAAGACCAGACGTGCCGCTGCATTCTGAATCATTTGTAGAGGTTTGATTGTGTTTGATGGAAGTCCAGCCAGAAGAGCATTGCAGTAGTCCAGCCTAGAAATGACAAGGGCCTGGACAAGAAGTTGTGCACCATGCTCTGTCAGAAAGGGCCTGATCTTTCTGATGTTGTGTAGTGCAAACCTGCAAGATCGAGCGGTCTTTGCAATGTGCTCTTTGAAGGTCAATTGGTCATCAAAGATTACCCCGAGATTTCTGACCGAAGTTGATGGGGCAATTGTTGATGAACCTAACTGAATCGTGAAGTCATGCTATAGGGTTGGAGTAGCAGGGAAGACAAGAAGCTCAGTCTTTGCCAGGTTGAGCTGTAGGTGATGTTCTTTCATCCATGCCGAGATGTCCGCCAGGCAGCCTGAGATCCGTGCAGCTACTGTTGGATCATCTGGTTGAAAAGAGAGATAGAGCTGTGTGTCATCAGCGTAGCAATGGTAGGAGAAGCCATGTGCCTGTATGATGGGACCCAGTGATGTCGTGTATGTGGAGAAGAGGAGGGGTCCAAGAACCGATCCCTGAAGAACCCCAGTGACCAGTTGATGTGCTTTGGATACCTCACCTCCCCAGGCCACCCTGAAAGACCTGCCAGTGAGATAGGATTCAAACCAGCAAAGTGGAATCCCAGTGATGCCCAGAGATGAGAGGGTAGACAGGAGGATCTGATGATTAACAGTGTCAAACGCAGCAGATAGATCCAGCAGAATGAGGACTGATGATTTGGAGTCTGCTTTTGCAATTCGCAGGGCTTCAGTGACTGAGAGTAGCGCCGTCTCAATTGAATGGCCACTCCTGAAACCTGACTGTTTAGCATCCAGTTTGTTGTTCTGTGAAAGAAACAATGAGACCTGGTTGAAGACAACTCGTTCGAGTGTTTTCGCTATGAATGGAAGGAGAGAGACAGGTCTGTAGTTTTCAGTAAGAGAAGTGTTTAATGTAGGTTTCTTGAGCAGTGGGGTTACCCGAGCCTGCTTGAACGCAGTGGGAAAAATGCCTGTGAGGAGAGACGTGTTAACCAAAGACCATGAGGTTGAGCCCTAATCCACAGTTACTGGAAACATTTGGTTGATGTTATTGCTGCTCATGCCCTGTTATAAAAAAAAACAAAACAAAACAAAAAAAAAACAAAAAAAAAAAAACAGCATATGCTGGTTAAGTATGTTCTGAAGCATGGCTGCTAGTTTGAGCTGGTTTAAGATGGTCCTTAGCTGGTCATGTGCTGGTCCTAAGCAACTAGCTCCTGCTCAAGACTAGCTTAGGACCAGCATATGACCAGGTTAAACCAGATCGTGACCAGCTAAGGACCAGCTTAAACCAGCAGCCATGCTTCAAAACAGGAACAGGGTTGGAGACCCCTGATTTTGAAGAACTTCATAATTCAACAGAATAATATGCAACATAAACTGACAAAAAAAAAAAAAAAAGAAAGAAAAAAAAAGTTTCTCAAACTAATGGATTTCTGGGTCTGGAACCAATTACTCTTATCTTTTTTTAGTTAAAATCAACAGCTAGCATAGTACATAGTACAATAGTCATTGCTCATAGAGTCAATGTAGTGCTTACCTTCATGTGGTGTACTCTTCAGCACAATGGTAACCACAAAAACATAAACATAACAAAAACTCAAAAACATTACAGCAATACACAGTCTTTCCTTTCGCTAAAAATAAAAATATTAACCCTGTTTTCAACAGTTATTCTCCTTATACAGTCCTATGCTGCAAAACATGCTGGGAACTAGAAATCTATTACCCAATTTCCAATTTTAACAAGAGAATCTTACTGTCACGTTTCGCCTAGTTTGGCAGAGACGAGGAGATGAAGGAGCGCGGAGACAGGAGATACAGCAGTAACAGTCTTTATTCATCCAAGGAACAGGCAGGAACACACACACGTAGGACGAGGGGTTGACGTACAATACTGGAACCAAGATTAAGGGATAGACAGGACTTAAATACTAATCAAACTAAACAAGATAACTAAACACAGTTAAACACAAATTAACCAATAATTAACTAATAAGAACAAGAAATACCAAATAAGGACATAACAGGAACACAACGGGAACACACATGTGACAGATCGCCCCCCTCCCAGAAGGCGCGTCCCGCACCGTAACAGTACCAACGGGGAGGGGGGCTGGGCGCCCTGGAGGCTGGTGTAGGACAGGAACACAGAGGATGCCTCCAGGGCGGATCAGACAGACCCGGGCAGCCATGGCGGGTCAGGAGAATCTAGTGGCCATAGCGGGTCAGGAGACTCGGGCGGCTATGGCGGTGTAGGTAGCTCGGGAGGCCATGGCGGTGCAGGGAGCTCAGGAGGCCATGGCGGGACGGCCTCTGTGGCCTTGGCCTCACCCCTCAGCCCGGCCACTACAGCCGGAACGTCTCGGTTATGTACGTAACCCTCGTTCCCTGATGGAGGGAACAGAGACGTTATGTTGTGACGACATAGGGGATTTACTTGGAAGCCCCAATCATTTCTGACTTTAAGAGAAAACGGCAATGAATATTGGCTAGTGGATTTTGCATACCTGAGCCACTCCCCGTGCACACGGGTATAAATAGGCGGCAGGTGCATCCACTCATTAGGTTTTACGCTGAGGAGCCGAGAACGAGTCCCTGGCAACCAGCGATGGTTCAAGATTGTGGCATGGGGACATAACGTCTCCGTTCCCTCCATCAGGGAACGAGGGTTACGTACGTAACCGAGACATTCTCTATCTGTCGGTCACTACGAGTTATGTCGTGACGACATAGGGGTCCTATGGAAAGCGCCACAACCTGAACCCCGTCACAACCTTGTGGCATGCAGTTGCTGACAAGCGAGAGCGTGACAGACAATTGCCATGTGAAAGGTCGCAACCTTCCCATCGCTCCAGTGCAAATTCACTGATCTTGGTGCCCGCAGGGACCACTGAGTACATTGCTGCTGGAGATAGCCAAGCCGCTGTTCCTTTCCCCACAGAAATTCTCAACAGAAGGGATTTCGACCTTCAATGAAAGATTTGCTTCAAGTCTTTCCTATTTGTTGTTACAGCTTGGCAGTAACGATGGGGAAGCGAGCCTTCTGGAGAAGGACGCTACGGAGGCCACATCCTACCAGCAGGGAGGTGACATGTGGAGACAATGATATGGACTGACCCAAGCCTGGGGCAGTACTACGTATGGAATGGCCTCTGGGGCAGGTCCTACCTAGGAGTAGGGAGGAGCGGCTGCCAGCAGAGCCTGACAGAACGCTCTGTCAAAGGGAAGACACGGGTTTATAGAGAGGGAAACCTTACCATGGAAGAATACACATATGGGATTGCCTGCAGGGAATCAAGCCATATGGACACCTAGCCCAGTAAAGGGGCTGACCAGGGACCCGGGCAAGCTAACACCGATACTGGGCCTGGCGTCAGACTGCTCCGCCCAGTCTGACTGCCGGGGGTGCTGGAGGATACTCAACCAGGGTTCGCCGTCCGGGGAACTTACTGAAGGAGGAAAAAGGCGCTCGCATCCCCGGGTGAGGGGGAATGGCGCAGCAAGCGTGACACCGGCCAGCTCTTCCCACCACTCACCTGTTACCCAACACTCGGGAAGAAACTGACTCAATGCAGAGCCTGTCTCGCGAAGGTGTTCGGTGTCGCCCAGCCCGCAGCTCAACAGATGTCTGCCAGAGAGGCACCGTGCACCAGCGCATAGGAGAAGGCAACACTACATGTGGAGTGAGCCCTCACCACCAGGGGGCACGGCTCGTCTTGGGACTGGTACGTCAAGGCGATGGCATCCAGTATCCAGTGGGCCAACCTCTGCTTGGAGACAGCCTACCCTTTCTGCTGACCTGCGTAACAGACAGAGAGCTGCTCAGAGCTTCTGAAGCTCCGGGGTGCGGTCCACGTATATGCGCAATGCTCTTACGGGACACAGCAACGCCAAGGCTGGATCTGCCTCCTCCAAGGGCAGTGCTTGCAGGTTCACCACCTGATCTCGAAAAAGCGTGGTGGGAACCTTGGGCACGTATCCAGGCCGGGGTCTCAGGACAACGTGAGAGTAGGCCGGCCTGAACACAAGGCACTCTTCGCACGCCGAAAATGCTAGGAGGTCCACGACCCTCTTGATGGATGAGAGCGCGGTCAGGAGCGCTGTCTTCTAGCAGACAGGAATTTAAGCTCGACTGAACCCAGTGGCTCAGAGGTACCCCTCTGTAGTCCAGCACGGACAACAGAGAGATCCCAGGGGGGCACCGGGGGTGGCCTAGGAGGATGTAACCCCCTGGCACCCCTCAGAGACCTCACGCTGAGATCTTGCTTTCCCAGTGACCGGCCGTCCACTGCATCGTGATGTGTGCGATAGAAGCCACATACACTTCCAAGGTGGAGGGTGACAGCCTACGCTCCAACCCTGCTTGCAGGACAAAAAGCACTACCCCAGTCGTGCATCTTCGGGGGTCTTCTCAGCAAGAAGAACACCAGTTTGCGAACAGACTTCATACAGGGCATAGGTTTGCCTCGTAGAGGGAGTCTGGCGCGTCTCGTCCAGGAGCCACACATGGAGGCTTCAAGAAGTGGATGCGGGTGCCGCATGGTGCTGGGCCCCTGAGAAAGGAGATCCTTCCCATCGGGAGGACTTGAGGAAGATAACAGGCTTACCTGAGCTCCCTCGGGGCTCGTGGGCGAGATTGAGGAGGCATCACTTCGCTCATTGTCGACCCGCGAGCCTGAGAACCCGGAGGAAAAGGAAATTGCTCTTTCTTTGACAATGTGGGTACAATGTGTGAACAGAAACAAAAGATTCTCCGCCCGGCCTTCCTCCAGGGTAAGGAGCGGCGCTGTCCTCGCCATCTCCCAAGAAAGAGCAGCTTCCCACATCTCCGGGTTGCCCGTCTCAGGGCCGCTTTGTCACCTTCCTGGACCATTTAGGGGCCAGCTGGGACACGGGGGGCGCCGCGCTCCTGCGAGAGGCTCGACGCGCCGGCCTAGGTGTTACCTCAGCACAGGGCGGAGCGGCTCTGGGGGACACAGGAGGGCGCCCACGGCGACAAGCAGACTGGGGCTTGCCCTGCGGCGGAACGGTGGCAGATGGTGCATCACGCAAGATGTGATGGATGGTCTCGATCTGCCTCTGTACTGCCTGCTGGGCACAGTCCTCAAGAGTGTCGCTGAACAGTCCAGCCTGGGAGACGGGAGCGTTGAGAAAGCGCACTTTGTCGACGTCACTCGTCTCAGCAGGGCTGAACCATAGATGGCGCTCTTGGACCACAAGTGTGGACATCGCCTTCCCGAGGGACTGCGCTGTGTCTTCCGTCGCCCGTAGGGCGCGATCAGTCGCCAAGCACAGTTCCTGCTTCAACCTCGGGTTGGTACTACCCTCGTGCATTTTAATGCCTTGGCTTGGTGTACTTGCAGGATAGCCATGGCATGCCGAGCAGAGGTAGCTTGGCGTGCAGCGCTGTAAGCTTTGGCCGTGAGAGCGGCCGTCAGCTTACAGGCTTTGGACGGGAGACGAGGACGATTCCGCCAAGCGGTGGCATTTTGCAGGCACAGGTGCACCGCAACCGCACTCTCCACCTGGGGAATGTCAACGTACCCCCAGCCGCCCCGCCATCGAGGGTAGTGAGGATGGGGGAGACCGATGAGCCGCTTCTGGCCGTTAAAAGGGGCCGTCCACAACTTCATCAGCTCCTCGTTCACTTCCGGGAAGAAAGGGACCAGGGCAGGGCATGGTCGTGAGCCACGGCCTGTGCCAAGGAGCCAATCATCTCGCCGCGAGGACTCAGGACTGAGAGGTGTGCACGCCTCCAGCCCGAAGCTCACGGCGGCCCAGGAAAGCACGGCCGTCAACTCTGGGTCCGATTCGGCGGCGGCGGCGGCGACACCCAAGGGGGGCAGCCCCACTGAATCTTCATCCCCAGAGGACGATTGCCCATCCCCCGATGCTGCTATCGACATCTGATCCTCTATCGGCGCGCCAAATGAAACGCTGAGCACGCCGTAAGACGGCACAACAGAATCACTGGGGAGCTGCACAGAACAGCTGCTGCGGGAGGAGTGAAAGGTCCGTGGGGACTGGCCTGGTGGAAAGACTCTCATTGTAACCCTCAGATCGCCCAGAGCACTAGCCGATGGTTCTCTGTTCGTAGCAGAGAAGCCAGTGCGGGTAGTGACAGAGGGAGCCCCTCCCATCCCCGTGAGGAGAGAGAGGCACAATCGCAGCACTGCCATGGTTACACGCTCAAAACGAACGCATAAACCATCCACGGTCGCAGCTTCAGCGTGCTGGATGCCCAGACACTGAAGACAACGACTGTGGCTGTCGACGGAGGATAGGAAACGACTGCAACCAAGAGGACACGGCCGGAACAGCGTCTTTAAAAAGACGTAAACCGACCGTGATTTGCTCTTTTAGGAAATCTGCTCTTTTAGTTGAAGTGCCCAGAGGAATCGTTGCAGACAGGGACACCGCTGTTCACACCGTGACGCCAACCAGAACAACTTCCAGACAGATGATGAAAGGCTTTGTGGAGATCAACACGTTCATCCACTCGGTTTCAAAGCAAAAATCTAATGAGTGGATGCACCTGCCGCCTATTTATACCTGTGTGCAAGGGGAGTGGCTCAGGTATGCAAAATCCACTAGCCAATATTCATTGGCGTTTTCTCTTAAAGTCAGAGATGATTGGGGCTTCCAAGTAAATCCCCTATGTCGTCATGACATAACTCGTAGTGACTGACAGATAGGGAACCCTACTACTCACCCCAAAAAAATCCTTGGGGAAACTTACGGGCTCTAATTGGGGTTCAGGAGCCCCCCCTGGGCTGAACAAGGAATCGAGAGCCCTCCGTGGGCTAAACTCGGGATCAGGAGCCCTCTGTGGGCTAAACACAGGAACAGGAGTCCTCCTTGGGCCAAACACAGGAACTGGAGCCCTCCGTGGGCTAAACTCCGGAACTGAAGCCCTACGTGGGCCAAACACAGGAACAGGACCCCTCTGTGGGCTAAACACAGGAACTGGAGCCCTCCGTGGGCTAAACACAGGAACAGGAGCCCTCCTTGGGCCAAACACAGGAACTGGAGCCCGCCGTGGGCTAAACTCGGGAACTGAAGCCCTCCGTGGGCCAAACACAGGAACAGGAGCCCTCCGTGGGCTAAACACAGGAATAGGAGCCCTCCGTGGGCTAAACTCAGGAACAGGAGCCCTCCTCGGGCTAAACACAGTAACAGGAGCCCTCTCAGGGTTATCCACTGCAACTGGAGCCCTTACTGGGCTGGGCACGGAAACTGAGGCCTCCTCCGGGCCAGACATGAAACCCACAGCCCTCCCTGGGCTGAACGGGGTGACAGGGACCTTCTCAGAGGTGTACTCAGAAACAGCTTCCATCGAGGCCTCTGGAGAAGCAGGCAGCTTGGGAATGGCTTCCGTGGCCATGACAAGAGAAGCAGTCCACTTCTCAGGAGCCCCAACAGACATGACAAGACCGACAAGACAGACAGGAATGGTTACAGTGGATAATTTTTCTGATAAAATGACTTGACTCTGGTCTGGGGCTAGAGCCTGCACTGGAGCGAGCTCTGGGGCTGGAGCCGACACTGGAGTTAGCTCTCGAGGAGCTGTCACTTGAGGGCGTTCTGGAAGGCGCTTTCGAGGAGCTGTCACTAGAGGGTGCTCTGGAAGGCACTTTCGAGGAGCGGGCACTGGAGGGTACTCTGGAAGGCGCTTTCGAGGAGCAGGCACTGGATGGCGCTCTGGAAGGTGCTTTCGAAGAGCGGGCACTGGAGGGCTTGATTGAGCCTTGAACAGCGGTGTGCTGGAGTGAGCCTTGGACGGCAGCGTGCAGGACTTCCCCGCGAACGGCGGGTTTGAGTGAGCGGCGGCTGACAGACTTGACTGACGATCGGCCTCTGGGGTGAGAACCGGAGCTGAGAACTCCGGGGGTAGCGCCATATCCATAATTGTGGATAGGTGCGCTGGAGCGAATTCCATAGCCGCGGAGGGGAGAAAACAAAAAAAAAAAAACTTTTCAAAAACCGGGAAAAAGGCGCCGCTTACTCTTTTTTTAAGGTTCCGGTATTCTGTCATGTTTCGCCTACTGTGGCGGAGACGAGGAGACAAAGGAGAGCGGAGACAGGAGATACAGCAGTCTTTATTCATCCAAGGAACAGGCAGGAACACACACACATAGGACGAGGGGTTGCCGTACAATACCGGAACCAAGATTAAGGGACAGACAGGACTTAAATACTATTCAAACTAAACAAGATAACTAAACACAGCTAGACACAAATTAATCAATAATTAACTAATAAGAACAGGAACTACCAAATAAGGACATAACAGGAACACAACGGGAACACACATGTGACACTTATTAAGATACTACAGCTTAATTTTTTAAGAAGATGAATTGACGTAGAAACTTGAGTTAATATCACACACAATTTTATGTTAATGTAATGATCAACATTATAATGCTGACAGGAATCATCAAAATAATATTGGCAACTTAAAAGGTTTAATTAAATTATTAAATTAGTATTTTAAACCATGCATTTACTTAAGTTGTGGTAAAAGGTCTCCTGAATTATTTTTTGGAGTGTTGAAATGACAATAGCTTGGAAGAGGAGATGCACAACAATACCGATGAAGAACTTGAATTCAGAATTCAACAAAACTGGCCAGGTTAGTGCCAGATTTTTATTTTTTATGATTTTGAGTTTTGTTTGAGGCACTTTGATCCAAGAAGGTGTCTGAACACTCATATTCCACTTCAGATTTTACTTTTAGAAAATCTAATCTACAGACATTTTTGGCTTTTGGCTTTACAGCTTTGGCTGCACTATTAATTGATTGACCTGCCATTCAAATAAGCTCTGGTGTATTGTTGTGATGTCATGGATTTCAAACTTACCCGCCCCTAAACTTTACATGTCATTCAGATGGTCTCTTTCTGTCTATTTGGCCAGTTCTGGACCACAAAAGGGCTTTCACACTTGAATTAACTAACCCTAGGTGATCCAAACTCCCGGGTAAAAGGAATCTAGGTTTATCTTGCTTCACATTTCATACTGCTCAAAACAATAAATCCTGGGTATTCATAAGCTAAACCCTGGGTTAATGTTCTTATTTGTATATTTGCAGTATCAGTGCATCCTCATTGTCAACTGTACTATCAAGTTTTCCAGAATGGACTTTTGGGACTATAAAGGTAAGAATGAAATGATCTTATCTTCAGTCCAATTCACTTGTTTTCTCTCACCATTTTTTTTTTTTTTTTTTTTAACATTTCCCCTCTGAAAAGCTGAAAAGACTGTTTATACAATGAACTGTGTTTCTGTAGCTGTCCGAGGCACAAAATTGGTTGTCAGGTGCTAAGCATCTAACCGTACAAGTTGCCACTGTAAAAGCATAACCTTAGTAAAAAGCAGCGCTAACCCCACTTCTGAATTACAAGTGTGAAACGTACATTTACCTGGGGTTTAAAGCAGGGTTTTGAACCACAACAACCCGGGGTTAAGCACAGTGTAGAAAGGCCTAATAAGATGCAAATCTGATGAACAATATGAAAATGCTGTCTCCACAAGACAACAAAATACTAAAAATAAATAACAGCCATCACTAATGTAATTTACAGTAGTACTTCCCAAATGCCCTATGTCGTGTTTTCTCGATGATGATGATGATGAAGGCTCTGAATGCATAATCAGCTTTAACATAGTTTTTTATTAACGCTTTTCAGCTACGCAACATGAGTGCTAACTAACTCCTCAGCAGTGGGAAACACACCCAAACTTCTTACTAACTTGCATTACCTAGACTGACAGTGAATACAGCCAATAGGAACAGGGATATGTTCATATGTTGCTTCTGACATATGATTGGTTGAACCAAATGTAAAAATACTACATCCCCCTTCTTTTAGAATAATTAACAAAGTACAAAATACTACATAACATATTAAGTAAAGGAAGTAATTCAGTTTTCAAAAGTATATGCACAATTAGTATGCTAATAAACTATTAGACTGAAATGCAGATATGCTGTATATATTCACATAGCCAACAGATTGTCACATACACATGAATATAAACTGTATTGAACATTTATAATGCATTGAACATTGCATTTTCTTTTGAAAGGGCAGCGATCCGCCTACACCCTTGTACAATCACAGGTCCAGAATGACCCTGTCATCCATATCTGGTTCTGTAAGTGGTGCATTTGGGCAGCCCATCAGTGTGGTTAGGTGTGTGTGTATTGTCATTGTGTGGTCTACTGTTGGTTGGTGTTGCACCCAGTTCTGCACCTTCATGCCTTACTGACACGTCAGAACTGTCAATTTGAGATTCTTTTGTGTCCAGGAGGTGGCGTCTGTTTCGTCGATACTCCTGTCTATCAGCAGTACGCAGATGATAAGATCTCTCCGTGTTGGCTGCTCTGACAATAACAGCTGGCTTCCAGTATCCTTGCTCCTGCACTCTAACCGCCTGTTCATCCTTGAGCTGAGACAAGGGTCTTGCCGATCTGTCATAGTAGCTCTTTTGGTGTTGTTGCTTGTGCAGCCTCTTTGCTCTGACATCTTTAGAGCTGACAACCTTTGGCAGGAGCTGTTAATTGGTATTGAGTAAGGTTGACCGCAGACGGTGACTCATTAACAGCTGGGCTGGGGACTTGAATCCATCTACAGGGCTGTTGCGATACTCCAGGAGAAAAGGTATGGGTCACTTTTGTCAGCTTTAGCTTTTCCCAGCAACATCTTCGCAGTGTGCACAGATTTCTCTGCCAACCCATTACTTTGTGGGTGGTATGGGCTTGTGGTAGTATGTGTAAATTCCCATGTTCTTGCAAATGATTCAAACTCACCAGAGCTGTACTGTGGGCCGTTGTCTGAGATGACAGATTCTGGGATGCTGTGCCGTGCAAAATAAGCCTTTAGTTTGCTTATCACAGCAGCAGATGTTGTACTGTGGAGCTTATCCAGCTCAAAATATCTGCTGTAATAGTCAACTGTCACAAGATAGTCCTCGCTGTTCCAGGTGAACAAATCGGTAGCCACTACTTGCCATGGCCAGAACATGATGTCACGGACCCTCTGCTTGCTCTTCTCGATGCCCATGTATGCGTGACAGCATGTCTTGACGAAGGCTTGTAGGAACGGCAGTCTTCTCACCTTTGAAGATTATTCCATGCAGGTATGAAAGCTCATCACGGTGGTTCCAGAATTCAGACACACTCAAGGGACACTTTCTTTTCTCCTCAGGCCAGCCTCTTTGTATGACTCCTTTCAGTATTTGAAACTGCGGGTCCTGTTCAGTTTGAGCTCTGATTTCCTCCAATTTTGAGTCACTGACGGGAAGGCTGCTGTACACTGTGCGCACCTGGATATCCATTCCCTCACTGAGGCTCGTATCCTGGTCAGACAATGACTTTCTGGATAATGTGTCTGCGACAGGGATGTCCTTGCCTGGTTGATGTATAATGGTGAAGTTGTACTTCTGGAGCTGAAGGATCATCCTCTGAAGCCTTGGGGGAACTGATGCCAGAGGCTTCCACATTATTGACTGAAGGGGCTTGTGGTCACTCTCGACAAGAAACTTGGTGGCCATAGATGTATTGATGGAAACGCTTACAGCCAAATAGTATAGCAAAGAGTTCTTTCTCTATTTGAGAATAATTAATTTTGCTCTCAGAGAGGGACTTTGATGAGTATGCAATAGGTCTTCCATCCTGCATCAGTACTGCCCCGAGCCCGTACTTGGAGGCGTCGAACTGTAATCTCAGCTCTTTGTGCGGATCAAAATAGGCTAAGACTGGGCCTGGTTCACATGTAAGTAGCTCTTTCATCTTTTTGAAAGCTTTGTCGTGTTGGCCGTCCCAAACAAACTCACTTGACTCCTTGAGGAGCTGTCGCAGTGGTGCGTTGACATCGGAAAGGCCAGGTGCAAATTTGGAGAGGTAATTGATCATACCTAGCACTGTCTCGAGTTCTCCTTTGTCTTTAGGCGGTTCCATGTTTCTCACAGCAGCAACTTTGGCCGGGTCCGGCTTTACCCCTTCAGCAGTGAGAAGATGCCCAAAATAGCTCACCTCTGTAGCACAGATCACGCTTTTTCCTGGATTGAGCTTGACTCCTCTCTCTCTTGAACGCTGAAGCATAACATGGAGGTTTTCATCGTGCTCGGCTTTGGTCTTTCCATAAATGAGAATGTCGTCGACTATGGCCATGACCCCATTCAAACCTTCATACGTTTCATCAATTTTTCGCTGGAACTTGTCTTGAGCTGAAATCAGTCCGAAGGGGAGGCGTAAGAAACGGTAACGCTCAAAAACCGTGTTGAAAGTAGTTAACCTTGACAACTCCTCAGTGAGCTTAATGGCCCAATAACCCAATATAGCTTCTTGGACACTAAAATATTGGGCACCAGCAAGCTTGGATGTTATATCTTCAAGAGTAGGTAATGGGTAGTGGGGTCGTTTAATGGCCTTGTTAAGGTCCCTCGGGTCCAGACACAACCTCAGCTGACCTGTGCGTGGTTTTTCGGCCACAACCATGGAGTTAACCCATTCGGTTGGATCTGTGACTTTAACGATAACACCCTGTCTTTCCATGCTCTCCAGCTCCTCTTTAAGACGGCTGCATAACGCAAGAGGAATACGTCTGGGTGGGTGAACTACTGGGGTTGCATGCGGGTCCAAGTGTATGGAACACTCACCCGGAAACAGTCCAATCCCCTTGAAAACATCTGCAAACTTCTCCAAGACAGGCACCTCTGTCTGTGTTTCTGTAACTGACAGTACCATCTTAATGAGGCCAAAGTCTATGCATCCTTTTAGTCCTAGGACAGGAGGCGCATTTGTATCGACTACATAAAATGTCATAACCATCTCAATGTCTTTATGCTTGCATTTCAGGTTGCATTTGCCTTTTACCACCAGGCGTTCACCACCATAACCATACAGGGGACGAGATGTCTGCTGCAACGTGCACTGCATGTCCAATTTGGTGTACTCGTACAGGGGTATGACGTTAGCTGAGGATCCCGTGTCCAGCTTGAACTTGATTTCATGCTGTTTTGGACCTATTTTAATGTTCACAAAAGCCTGTTCCGTATCTGAGCTCTGTTTGCTCTGTGTCACTGAGTCAATAAACAGCTCATCACACTCCTCAAGCTGGTCTGAACCTTCTTGACTTATTGCATTAACAGTTTTTTCACAGAGCGACAAACTTTTGCAAAATGGTTTAATTTACCACATACTTTGCACACCTTTCCTTTAGCAGGACAGTGAGAGCGATCAACATGACGCTTGTTTCCACAGTAGCCGCATCCTTTGGGGTACACTGAAGGAGCATTTCTAGGCTGCGGACTGTTGCTGTATCTCTTTGTATGCTTGGCGTTACGTTGCTTTGAAACTGAGCCTTTTGATGTGTGGCCGGAGATTGCGTGCACTGCATGTTCACGTGATGTACAGGTGGATCTCAATAAATTAGAATGTCATGGAAAAGTTCATTTATTTCAGTAATTCAACTCAAATTGTGAAACTGGTGTATTAAATAAATTCAATGCACACAGACTGATGTAGTTTAAGTCTTTGGTTCTTTTAATTGTGATGATTTTGGCTCACATTTAACAAAAACCTACCAATTCACTATCTCAACAAATTAGAATTCTTCAAAAGACCAATGAAAAAAAAACATTTTTAGTGAATTGTTGGCCTTCTGGAAAGTATGTTCATTTAAAGTATATGTACTCAATACTTGATAGGGGCTCATTTTGCTTTAATTACTGCCTCAATTCGGCGTGGCATGGAGGTGATCAGTCTGTGGCACTGCTGAGGTGGTATGGAAGCCCAGGTTTCTTTGACAGTGGCCTTCAGCTCATCTGCATTGTTGGGTCTGGTGTCTCTCATCTTCCTCTTGACAATACCCCATAGATTCTCTATGAGGTTCAGGTTTGGTGAGTTTGCTGGCCAGTCAAGCACACCAACACCATGGTCATTTAACCAACTTTTGGTGTTTTTGGCAGTGTGGGCAGGTGCCAAGTCCTGCTGGAAAATGAAATCAGCATCTCCGTAAAGCTTGTCAGCAGAAGGAAGCATGAAGTGCTCTAAAATGTCCTGGTAGATGGCTGCGTTGACTGTGGACTTCAGAAAAGGTACCGGAGCATCAGAGCTCGCTCTGTCAGATTGCTCAACAGCTTTTTTCCCCAGGCTGTGAGAGCTCTTAACTCCAATCCCCCTGTCCCCCTCTGAAACCATGAACACCTCAGCCCTCCCATCCCCCAACTCATTAAAAACTGTTGACAATTTTACTAAGTGCAATTTTGAATGTGCTACACACAGGTGAGTGGGCTATACAAACCACCTGTAGTAACACACTCATACCACTATATGTACACTAGACACTTTCTATAAACACTCCCTGCCACAAAGACTCTTAAGAAAATATATGTCTACTTGAACATTGCACTACAAAATAATACATGTTTACTTGAGCATTGCACTACAAAATCTTTTTGCACTATGCACTGTCACCCACAAAATCTTCTGCACAATAATTTAATGTACAAAATATATATTTTTATGCACAATTTCATGTACATATATCTCTTTCGCACAATTTCATGTACAGTATTTATGTAAAGTTCTTGTACAGTCTCAGTTTGTGTATGTGTAGTCAACTAGGTATAGCAGTTATAGTATTTTTAGTATATGTATAGTCAGATAGTTTACTGTTGTATAGCTCTATTGTTTTTCCTATACTTGCATTGTTGTATGTTTATCTTAGGTTTAACTAGTATGTAGCACCATGGTCCTGCGAGACACGACATTTCGTTCCACTATATGTCCACACATGTAGCAGAATGACAATAAAGCTCGACTTGACTTGACTTGACTTGAAAACACAATGGGCCAACACCAGCAGATAAAATGGCAGCCCAATTCATCACTGACTGTGGAAACTTCACACTGGGCTTCAAGCAGCTTGGATTCTGTGCCTCTCCCGTCTTCCTCCAGACTCTGGAACCTTGATTTCCAAATGAAATGCAAAATTTACTTTTATCTGAAAAGAGGACTTTGGACCACTGAGCAACAGTCCAGTTTTTTTCTCCTTAGCCCAGGTAAGATGCTTCTGATATTGTTTCTGTTTCAGAAGTGGCTTGGTAGTCCTTTTCCTGAAGACGTCTGAGCGTGGTGACTCTTGATCACTGACTCCAGCTTCAGTCCACTCCTTGTGAAGCTCTCCCAAGTGTTTGAATCAGCTTTGTTTGACAGTATTCTCAAGCTTGTGGTCATCCCTGTTGCTCGTGCACCTTTTCTTACCCCATTTCTTCCTTCCAGTCAACTTTTCACTTAATATGCTTTGATACAGCACTCTGTGAACAGCCAACCATTCAGTAATGACCTTCTGTGACTTACCCTTTTTGTGGAGGGTGTCAATGATTGTCTTCTGGACAACTGTCAGATCAGCAGTCTTCCCCATGATTGTATAAGCTATTGTGTAACCATTTTGAAGGTTCAGGAAACCTTTTCAGGTGTTTTGAGTTGATTAGCTGATTGGCATGTCACCATATTCTAATTTGTTGAGATAGTGAATTGGTGGGTTTTGTTAAATGTGAGCCAAAATCATCACAATTAAAAGAACCAAAGACTTAAACTACTTCAGTCTGTGTGCATTGAATTTATTTAATACACAAGTTTCACAATTTGAGTTGAGTTAGTGAAATAAATGAACTTTTCCATGACATTCTAATGCACCTGTATTCATGCTGCTTGCGATGGTTTTTAACTGTGCTTGAGCCAACTCGTGAGATCTAGCGACGTCTATCGCTTTTTCGAGCGTTAATTTGGAGCCCACAATCAAAAGTTTCTCTCTCACTTTCGGTGAATGTATCCCGAACACAATGCGATCCCGGATCATCTCATCACTATTTGCATAGTTACAGTCTTTGACAAGTAGATGTAGATCTGTCACAAACTGCTCGAAGGGCTCGCGCTCTCCCTGCACCTTTTCATGGAATTTATAACGTGCAAATATCACATTCGCTTTGGGCTCAACATGTTGTGAAGCAGTCGTAATATGACTTTAAGATTTTTGCTTCGTCTGCAGACAGTGACCATGTATTGAAAATGTCTCGGCCTTTTTCTCCGACCCATAGGAGAAGATAACTACATTTTTCATCCTCACCCTTTTTCTTTAGGGGTCCGCTGAACATTAACTTTGCGTGCTGTTGAAATTTGCGCCATGCCTCGTGCAGGTTAGTTGCCTCCCAGTTCATCGTGGGCATTGGGACTCCGGCAGTATCCATCTTTTCTGTATATCATCCGTTCACTCTGACACCATGTCGTGTTTTCTCTATGATTATGACGTGTAGATGAAGGCTATGAATGCACGCATAATCAGCTTTAACATAGTTTTTTATTAACGCTTTTCAGCTACGCAACATGAGTGCTAACTAACTCCTCAGCAGTGAGAAACACACCCAAACTTCTGACTAACTTGCATTACCTAGACTGACAGTGAATACAGCCAATAGGAACAGGGAATATGTTGCTTCTGACATATGATTGGTTGAACCAAACGTAAGAATACTACACTCTACACTGAAACAAACCAGCAACAACTGAAATCCCAGTCGGATTGTTTATCATTACAGCACAGCTTGTTGTGGCTTCATATTAAACTCCAGTCGCTTGTACTCTAAACAAACAGAAAAAACCTGAAAACAAACATCAATTATCTTCCACACACACAAAAAAAAAAACTTCTATATTTCCATACAGCAAGCAGTGCGACTTACCCTAATGAATCCTGCTTTACATGTATTTGTGGTACAGTCAGATCTCTCTCTTTTTGTGTACACAGATTTTGTCTTTGTTTGTTTTATCAAACCACCATGAGTTATGTCCCACTATATTGTCAATATGGTTCAGCTGCTTGAATAAAGGACCCTTTCAGCAGCAGGCCTCTGGCTATGCAGAACTGTTGTGTTGATTCATCTGGCCAGAGGAGAATTGAAGGTTTTTGTTTTTTTTTGAGAAGGGTTTTTTATTTTTATTTTTTTGTCCATTTCTGTCACCGATGGAGTTTTGGTTCCTTGCCACTGTTGCCTTTGGCTTGCTTAGTTGAGGACACTTAATTTTTGGCAATATTATTGACTTGATTGCACAGACACTATTAGATGAGAACTTGAACCGAGCTGGATGATGACATCACTGTTTTCGCCAGATGAATTAAACTCATTCCATAATTGATGGACTTTACACAGTTTTTGAACTAAACTGAATTAACAATTTGCTGATTTCAACTGAATATTCCCTTTTTAGAGCTGCTTTACAGTTTTGAGTACTACATAATTGAGTACTAGTAGATTATACATAGAAAATTACATTAATTGAAAGCAAAGAAATCAAGTTTAAAAGAGAAACAATTTTGTCACGTATATAATATGACTGAGTAAATCAGACAATTTGTGTTTTCCCTTTTTTAGTGTACAATAATTAATCAATATATTATCTTCAGATATCAATACATACGTAGGGCAATATGTATTTGACTTTTTGCATCTTAATATCACCAGAAACAAAAACTAAGCTATAATATGAAAGTAACAGTTTTACTTAAGATAAAACTAAAAACCTTTGTTGGTCAATGTGTAATTTACCTATCATAAAGACAAATTATTTTTAAAATATGCGTCATACTTTGTAATGTACTAATAATCAATCAATCACTCAATAAACAAACAAACAGAAAAAAAACCTACAATAATTACTGTAGTCATAAAAAAATGGAAATCATGCTTTTTCATTAGAACAATATAAAATTAACTTTAAATAAATGACACAGATGTGATTTAGATTTTTTCAGTGCACATTTTGTATGCCTTCCATATTTAACCTGGGGGTATTTCAGAAAGTAACGGTTAACCTACTGTCACATATACCCTGAACTCTTGGTTAAGAACAGCTTCTTAAGAACAGTCATATACATCAATGCTGAAACTTTGCACAGTGTGTTCATATTCTAGGTTTATCTGCTTGCTTGTACATAGTATGTGTGATTTATAAGATGTTTAATTAATTTATTTTTCCAATATCATTCTTTAATGAATTAAGCCACAAAAAACATTTTCTTTATAATGGTTTTCCATGAGAAAACACTTATATAAATAATGTGCAATTTAGCATGTTGCGTTCATATTCTGGACACATCTGCTAATCTGTATATAGTATTCATCATCACTGAGATGTATACTGAGTTTGGTCTTTTAATGTTACAGTCTTAGTACATTAACTGATGGGCAGTGGAGGAAAGTAAAAGAGCCTATTACATGCCACTCTACGTGTGGCTCAGTCAATCCTTCAGATTGTTAAAGTAAAAGTACACCTCTCCCCAAAAGCAGCATCATTCACATCTGTAGTACAAATGCTGCAGGACAAGTTACACCCTCAAATGTAATATTTATTGGAATTATGTGAACAAACCATTAAATGTATGACAAATAAGTGAAGCAAACACCACTAATAAGGTCTAATTGATGCTACACTGAACCAGATTCTATTGACACTGGATCTAATATTGTTTTGTTTTTGCTTTTCTAAATATTGAGTGTCCTAAAGACAGTCACAAATAGAGTGTTGGTCATTTTGTAGTGGTGCCTGAAGTCTGTATGAACAACTCTGCATTCTTTCTCTCATTATACCCACAATGCATTCTGATTTCGAGTGTGTATTGGATGTACATTTGCTGAAGAACTACTTCCCAATGTTTGCAGATTTCTTAATCATACTCTAGATTAACTTTGTAACGGGGCAAACAAGACGTGAGACGTGCGGATCCATGTGCAAAGCTTTTATATACAGTGACGTGGTCAGAACACAGGCAGGGTCAAACAACAGCAAACAGGTATGGCATGGGCAAGACACAGAGTAATCCAAGGACAAGCGTGGGTCGACGATCGGCGAACGGTATCCAACAGGGTAAGGCAGAGAGATAATCCAGGTACAAGAGCAAAAGTCCAGGCAGGGCATAAACAGAGTCCGAACAGTGAGACAAGGGTAAATACAGGGAACACAGACTAGAAAACAACAAACAGGTTCCGTATCGCAGCTAACACTAGGGGAGTGATAAACGCAGGACAACACTGGAACTGAACAGAAACACAGAATGGCACGGTAAGGCAGCTAGCGCTAGAAGAGAGCTATACGCAGATCAATACTCGGCAACTAGATCAAGATCTGAGAGTGCTTTATGTAGTGTATGTAATAGCTCTTAGGTGAGTGTGTGATTGGTGACAACTGTGTGATCAGTGCAATCAGCTGAGTGATCAGTGCAATCAGCTGTGAGTGTGTGTATATCGTCAGTGCAATGGATGATGGGTATTGTAGTTCGTGGGTGACATGCAACAGTAGTGTAGTGCAAGAGTCAATGTGGTGGAAGGGCGACCTCTGATGGTGAATGGACGGAAGACCATGAACCGGATTCGTAACAACCTTTTTCATGAATCATTATGTGAATTAAAACATATTAAGGAGGTGATTAGTTGAGTTAGATGTGTTTTATTAGGAAAACGTATAAACCGTGAGGATGCTCCAGGACCAGAGTTTGGAACTTACTGGCCTGGATGAATTTTTCAATCAAATGAAATTATACAAATACAGTATTTCATTCATGATTTTTAGGCATTTACAGAGCTTAAAGGTATAGTTCCTTTGAGAAAAATATCGGACAATGAGGCGAATTGGACGTCCACTGCCTTTCTAAAGAAATCCCAGATCATTTGAATCATTTGGGGGTGGACTCTCCATTCCCCCAGAGATATGCCACCCCAGGACAACATGTCCACTCCTTGGTTTAACCTGCCTAGCATGTGTACTGCCTTCAGAGAACACAGGTTCCTTTGTGCCCATATGAGGAGCTGCCTCACCAGAGATTGTCCAAATGGGAGGACTGTAAATTTGTAAGTCACCCCTTCGATCACGAATCTGTGACAAAAACTGTCTGGATATAAATGTTCAATTCAATTCAATTCAATTCAAGTTTATTTGTATAGCGCTTTTCACAATACAAATTGTTGCAAAGCAGCTTTACAGGAAATTAAGTTTCTACAATATATTTATATATTGTAGAAACAATATATTTAACTTATAGGGAAATTTGGTAGTTCTACATGTTGTCTGAGGGTAGGCATCATCTGAGGTCCTCTGAGGGGTTGGCATCATCTGTTCTCAGGTGTTCTGGATCCAGACTGAAGCTTGTGTAAATCCTAGCAGAAACAGAGAAACAAATAGACATAATTTGCATAGCTGCTGTTCCAACCAAGCAAAAATGATTTGTTCAATCCAAGCTAAAGAACAATAATGTGTGTTTGATCAGATATAACTGCAGTACAAGATTATGAGATGCATTATGTGAATGCTTGGCTAAAGAGATGTGTCTTTAATCTAGATTTAAACAGAGAGTGTGTCTGAACCCCGAACGTTATCAGGAAGGCTATTCCAGAGTTTGGGAGCCAAATGTGAAAAGGCTCTACCTCCTTTAGTTGACTTTGTTATCCTAGGTACTACCAAAAGTCCAGAGTTTTGCGACCTTAGGGAGCATGATGGATTGTAGCGTGGTAGAAGACTAGTTAGGTACGCAGGAGCTAAACCATTAAGGGCCTTATAGGTAAGTAATAATATTTTGTAACTGATACGGAACTTAATAGGTAGCCAGTGCAGAAACTGTAAAATTGGGGTAATATGATCATATTTTCTTGATCTGGTAAGGACTCTAGCCGCTGCATTTTGGACTACCTGTAGCTTGTTTATTGAAGATACAGGACAACCAGCTAGCAGTGCATTACAATAGTCCAGTCTAGAGGTCATGAATACATGAACTAGCTTTTCTGCATTAGAAACAGGTAACATGTTTTGTAGCTTGGCAATGTTTCTTAGAATGCTGTTTTTGTAACATGGGAAATATGATTTTCAAAAGACAAGTTGCTGTCTAATATAACACCCAGATTTTTGACTGTAGAGGAAGTAACAGTACATCCGTCTAGTTGCAAATTATAATCCAAGAGATTCTGTGTACTGTTTTTTGGTCCAATAAGTAATATCTCTGTCTTATCTGAATTTAATAAGAGAAAATTATTGGTCATTCAATCTTTTACATTTTTAACACACTCTGTTAGCTTAGATAATTTACAACTGGTCTTGTTGAGATATATAGTTGAGTATCGTCAGCATAACAATGGAAACTAATCCCGTATTTTCTAATAATATTACCAAGGGGCAACATGTATATTGAAAATAGCAGAGGACCTAGGACAGATCCTTGTGGTACTCCATACTTTACTGGTGATAATTGAGATGACTCCCTGTTTAAATAAACAAAGTGGAAGCGATCAGACAGGTAGGATCTAAACCATCTTAAAGCCTGCCCTTGAATACCCATATAGTTTTGTAATCGATCTATGAGTATGTCATGATCTATAGTGTCGAACGCAGCACTAAGATCAAGTAAAACTAGCAATGAGATGCAGCCTTGGTCTGACGCAAGAAGCAAGTCATTTGTAATTTTAACATGTGCGGTTTCTGTGCTATGGTGGGGCCTGAAACCTGACTGGAATTCTTCATAGAGATCATTTTTTTGCAAAAAAGAGCACAACTGAGCAGACACAACTTTTTCTAAAATTTTAGACATAAACGGAAGATTAGAAATGGGTCTGTAATTTGTCAGTTCATTAGGATCTAGTTGTGTTTTTTTAATAAGAGGCTTAATAACCGCCAGCTTGAATGATTTTGGGACGTGACCTAAAGATATCGATGAGTTAATAATATTGAGAAGCGGTTCTTCTGCTACAGGTAACAACTGTTTCAGTAATTTAGTGGGTACAGGATCTAATAGGCATGTTGTTGGTTTAGATGCAGTGATAAGTTTATTTAGCTCTTCCTGTCCTATAGTTGTAAAGCACTGCAGTTTTTCTCTGGGTGTGATGAATGGAGCTGAAGTACTAGACGCTGCAGAATCTACATTTGTTATTGTATTTCTGATGTTATCTATCTTATCAGTGAAGAAATTCATATAGTCATTACTATTAAATTGTGAGGGAATATTTAGATCGGGTGGCGTCTGTTTATTTGTTAATCTAGCCACTGTGCTAAATAAAAACCTTGGATTGTTTTGGTTATTTTCTATGAGTTTGCGGATATGCTCTGCCCTGGCAGCTTTTAAAGCCTGTCTATAGTTGGACATACTGTTTTTCCATGCAATTCTAAAAACTTCCAAGTTATTTTTTCTCCATTTGCGCTCAAGTTTACGAGTTTCTTTCTTGAGAGAATGGGTATTACTGTTGTACCATGGCACAGTACGTTTTTCTCTAACCTTTTTCAATTTGATGGGCGCAACAGCTTCTAATGTATTAGAGAAGATAGTGCCCATGTTGCTAGTCATTTCATCTAGTTCATGTGTATTTATGGGTACACAGAGCAGTTGAGATAAATCAGGCAGGTTATTTGGGGCAGTCGTGGCCTAATGGATAGAGAGTCGGACTTGTAACCCGAAGGTCGTGGGTTCGAGTCTCGGGTCCGGCAGGGATTGTAGGTGGGGGGAGTGAATAACCAGCACTCTCTCCACCCTCAATACCATGACTGAGGTGAGACCCTTGAGCAAGGCACCGAACCCCCAACTGCTCCCCGGGCGCCGCAGCATTGGCTGCCCACTGCTCCAGGTGTATGTTCACTACTGTGTGTGTGCACTTGGATGGGTTAAATGCAGAGCACAAATTCTGAGTATGGGTCACTATACTTGGCCACACACCACTTCCCTTTCCCTTTATTTCTGAATCTATCTTTAGTGGTTGGAACAATAGTTCTTCCTGGACGATAACGCGGAGCCATATAGTTAATATCAGTTATACTCAGCATGCATGATACTAGGAAATGGTCAGTAACATCATCACTTTGATGTTAGAGATTTCTTTTGCATATCTGACAGTGTAACATTAAGCAGAAGTAATTAAAATGAGATAAACCTGTATCCTGTTTTCTGGGTAACATTGAGAATATCACTATATATTGTTGCAACACCGCCACCACGGCCAGTCTGACAGGGCTCATGCTTATAACAGTAACTTGGTGGAGTAGACTCATTTAGACTAATATAATCATTTGGTTTGAGCCAGGTTCCAGTCAAGCAGAGCACATCAAAACTATTATCTGTGATCATTTCATTTACAATAACTGCTTTGGGTGCGAGTGATCTGATGTTTAGGAGCCCAAGCTTTAAAAATTGCTTTTGTTTATTTGTTTTGCATTTTACTGGTTTAATCACGATCAGATTATTTCTAGATCCTGCATTAAATTTATATTTTGGCTTCACTGTTCAGGGAACAGACACAGTCTTTATAGATTGGACATCACAAGTATTTCTATCATTTAAGTGGGTAGAACAAAAGTCATCACAGCAGTTATTTGAGAATGGGCTTACTAGTCAGATGGAGCGTAGAGTCCTGGAGATGTTGTCCAACAGGAGTTCTGCTCCGACTCTGCTGGGGTGCAGGCCATCAGCGCGGAAAAGCCTAGGATGCTCCCAGAAAAGATTCCAATTATTAACAAAGAGCAGTTTCTGTTCTTTACACCATGACAATAACCATTCGTTTAAAGCAAAAAGTCTACTGAACCTTTCGTGTCCTCGTAGATACGTGGGAAGCGGTCCAGACACAATGATCGTTGCCACGGGTGATGTGCTGCGTACCGTCTCGATGTAAGCATCTTTCAGATCCACTGATCCACCAGGCAATTCAGGTGCCTCAGATCGAGGATGGGTCTGAGGCCACCATCCTTCTTTGGGACTAGGAAGTAGCGGCTGTAAAAGCCTGACATGCTGAGAGCTGGCAGGACTGTTTTTTGTCCCCTTCGACAGCAGACCATCTACATTGGATTGAAGAACGTTAGCATCATTGCCCTGGGCCGAAGTTTGGATCACACCCTTGAAGTGGGGAGGTCTGCGAGCAAATTGGTCTGAGTAACCTCATATTACTGTTTGCAGGACTCAACTTGACACACCTGGGATGGCTTTCCAAGCCTGATGTCAGGTGGTGAGGGGTCTGAGCCTTTCGAGCAGCAGATTGCTGCACAAATGCAGGGGACTAACACTCGTGCTGTTGCGAAAGAAGTGGTCTTTTTTGTCATTTGGTTCACTTTAACAGCAGTATTTTGCTTAGGCACAGACACAGTGAGTGGGATGGATCCGGCATCTGCAGTGAACACATACCCTCCAATACCTGAAGCTACACGTTAAGTTAACGCAATGCAAATTAAACGTATAGATAGTGAACTGTTTTTAATATTGACAATAATAAGAACCATTATTAATAACAGAGCACCACTAATAATTGAGCAGCAAATCAGCATTTTAGAATAATTTCAGAAGATTCATGTAATACTGAAGACTGGAGTAATGCTGAAAATTCAGCTTTGATCACAGAAATAAATTATATTTTAATATATATTTAAAAAGAATTGAATAGTAATTTCAAAATGGTAATATTTCACAATCTTACTGTTTCAATGTTTACTGTATTTTTGATCAAATAAATGCAACCTTGTTTAACAGAAGTTAATTAAAAATATTAAAAAAAAATTATAATGTCTCCAAACTTTTGACAAGTACTGTAACTTCATCCATCCATCCATTCTCCAAACCACTGGTTCTCAATTCCAGTCCTGGGGACCCCCTGCTCTGCACATTTTGCATGTCTACGTTATTTAACACACCTGATTCAGATCATCAGTTCATTAGGAGAGAGATACATGAACTGAGCTGAATGTATCAGATAAGAGAGACATACAAAATGTAAATGTGCAGAGCAGGGGGTCCCCAGTACTGGAATCGAGAACCACTGCTTCACACCACTTGTCTTATGTAGGATCATGGGGATGCTGGAGCCTATCCCAGCATCTTAGGCCATAAGGTAACATAATCATTTTAATGTGTTAATCTAATTTTAATGGTCATCTGTGAGTGCTGTGCCAGTTGCTGATTAGTCACGAGATTATTAATTCTTGTTCATAGTTTTATGAACACAAATTAAGCATTACAAACCACAACTTGGGGGTGTTTACATGACACCGTTTTCAACGCAAAATGGAAAACATTTTATGTGTTTTGGCCATTCATTTACACAATAATGGCATTTTGGGGGCCTAAAAATACAAACTTTCAGTTTCAAAGTGCAAGTTTTTGAAAATGCTACTGTTATCATAATCTGTGTAAACTACGAAAACATGAATTTGTGAAATTGTGACATCATGGAGATGCATATTAGGTGTTCAGTCTACAGGGATGTTTATGTGCGCAGGTGAGTAGTGTTACTTTACAAAGTGACATTGTCAACTACTGGCCTGGCATGCTTAATAGAGCATTTTTAGTTGTCTTCATGGATCTGTGTGAAAGGGGATCATTTTGACAACATTGTTGTCTGCATGTGAAACTTTTAAAAACACAAACGAAAAACTTTTCCGTTTTTAGCACATTGTTGTCGTGTAAAATTACTCTCAATGTCCACTAAACCCTTAAGCTGTGTGATCACAAAAGATGTACCACTGAAAAAGGAACCTCTGTTGTCACCGAAAATGGGACCATTGGACTAGAAACCTGTCTTCTCCTCCTCTGTCTATAAAGGAGAGAGGTGTAAGGCAATGTCTCTCAGCTCTGTTCCTGGAGGGACTCCAACAGTTCACATATTTTGACTGTGCTTAATCAAACACATCTTATTCAACTGACCAGCTTGTTAATAAACCCAGATAAGCGAGACATCCAAAAGTGTACTGTTGGTGTGCCTCCAGGTTAGGAACACTGTGTTACATGGTCCATGTTTACATTACAGTACAATATTATTCTTAAATTGTCTCCATTTGCATAAATGCTAATGGAATTGAGACGTGCTTGCTTGGCCATTTATTGTGATTTAACAGGAAAGTGTGTTCAAGCGCCAGCAGAAGACAGTGTAAGAAATATTCTTTGAGAGAAGCAGTCCATCAGCGGAAGTTAAAAGCAGCTCGTAAGTGTATTTATTTGTCTCATTAGTGTTTAGCGCAGTTGCCGTTACTAGGAAACGCTTTTTTTGTTTACTGTGTAGAGACGTGCTGAAATCGCGTTTGGTCTCGTACTGTATCGCGTACCTTGTCAGTATCTGTGCTTGCTTGGCCATTTATTGTGATTTAACAGGAAAGTGTGTTCAAGCGCCAGCAGAAGACAGTGTAAGAAATACTCTTTGAGAGAAGCAGTCCATCAGCGGAAGTTAAAAGCAGCTCGTAAGTGTATTTATTTGTCTCATTAGTGTTTAGCGCAGTTGCTGTTGCTAGGAAACGCTTGTTTTGTTTACTGTGTAGAGACGTGCTGAAATCGCGTTTGGTCTCGTACTGTATCGCGTACCTTGTCAGTATCTGTGTTTGCTTAGCCATTTATTGTGATTTAACAGGAAAGTGTGTTCAGCAGAATTCAGTTGGTGATTTGTTAGATGGGTATAAATAAGCTTAGTTTACCGCGGCAGCCCTCGTGTGAAGCCCTCGTCATGTGAAGACCGAAGAGTGTAAAGACCATCGACTCTACCGTGCGACTCCACCGGGCAAGGACACCAGCAAGGGATATAAGTATCACTTTTTATTTATCCTCTTTCCTATTACTTGTTTCACTTCTGTTTTATAACTAATTCTTACTATGTGTTTTCAGATCACTACTATCACTACCACTCGCAAACCTTGCATCACACACTGTAGGCAGCGCAATCCTAACAACCTGCATACTTTGCCTATGTCTGCTAATACACTACTTTCTTTTTCTATTGGTCTCTGGAATTGTCAGTCTGCTGTCAACAAAGCTGATTTCATTACTTAAATTACTAGTCATTCAAGGCTAAACCTCGTGGCCCTGACAGAGACTTGGATCAAACCAGAGGACAATGCTACACCTGCAGCTCTCTCCAATAATTTCTCCTTTTCCCACACCCCCCGTTTAACTGGAGGTGTGGGAAAGGTGGAGGTACTGGTCTGCTCATTTCTAATAATTGGAAATTTACTCCTTTACTTTATCTGTGTATCAACAGCTCCTTTGAATCACATTCGGTTACTATTACCTACCCTCTAAAAATCCATTTTGTAGTTGTTTAACGACCTCCAGGACCACTAGGCAACTTCATGGAAGAATTAGATGTGTTGCTCTCAAACTTTCCTGAGGATGGTACTCCCTTAGTTATACTTGGAGACTTCAACATCCACCTCGATAAACCTCAAGCTGCAGACTTCCACACTCTGCTTGCCTCTTTTGATCTCAAGAGAGTGTTAACTACAGCTACTCACAAATCAGGCAACCAACTGGACCTTATGTACACACGACACTGCTCCACTGATCATGTGCTGGTTACTCCACTCCACACCTCGGATCACTTCCTCCTCACTCTTAACCTCGACATGATTCCTGACACAACACATACCCCTCCACACGTCACTTTTCGACGTAACTTACGCTCACTCTCGCCCTCCCGGTTATCTGTTATGGTTTCATCTTCGCTTCCTCCCTCTATACAGTTATCATCTCTTGACGCTAACAGTGCTACTGATACTTTCTGTTCCACTCTGACATCTTGTTTAGATACTTTCTGCCCTTTATCTTCCAGGCCAGCCCGTACCACCCCTTCTGCCCCTTGGCTATCTGACGTTCTCCGTGAACATCGTTCTAAGCTCAGGGCTGCAGAGAGGATATGGCGCAAATCACAAAATCCTACTGACCTTAATTTATATCGATCACTCCTCTCTGACTTTTCTGCTAATGTCTCTACTGCTAAAAGAACATACTATCGCGACAAAATTAACAATTCGCATAACTCTCGCATGCTCTTTAAAACATTCTCCTCCCTCCTTTGTCCTCCTCCTCCCCCTCCTTCATCAACTCTAACAGCTGATGACTTTGCCACATTCTTCATTAATAAAATTACTAACCTCACTGCACAATTCTCCACACCACAAACTGTCAAACACATCTTACCATCAAACATACACTCATTCACATCCTTCTCTCCACTCTCTGAGGCAGAAGTCTCTGAACTCATCCTTTCCAGTCATCCTACTACTTGTCCGCTTGATCCTATTCCATCCCATCTCCTTCAAGCCATTTCTCCTGCAGTTGTACCTGCACTCACTCACATCGTTAACACACCCCTTCACACTGGAGTTTTTCCCTCAGCATTTAAAAAGGCTCGTATAACCCCACTTCTTAAGAAACCCACTCTTAACCCAACTCTTTTAGGGAACTATAAACCGGTTTCTCTTCTACCTTTCATTACAAAAAACACTTGAACGAGTTGTGTTCAACCAAGTCTCTGCCTTTCTCACACAGAACAACCTCCAGGACCGTAACCAATCTGGCTTCAGAAGTGGACATTTGACCGAAACTGCCTTACTCTCAGTTGTTGAAGCCCTAAGACTTGCAAGAGCGGCTTCCAAGTCTTCATTACTTATCTTGCTGGATCTGTCCACTGCTTTTGATATGGTCAACCACCAGATCCTCCTGTCAACCCTACAATACAATACAATACAACGTTTATTTATATAGCACATTTAAAACAACCGAAGTCGACCAAAGTGCTGCACAGAGTATGCAAAACAAAAACAAGTCGACAAGTTTATAAGTTTATAAGCAATAAAACAAAATTATAAAACACAAACCGTAAAAATGGATGAGATTCACAAAAAAAAAAAAAAAAAAAAAAAAAAAAAAATCATTCCACAGCAAGTCAAGAAATATTAAATGCCAAGGAAAAAAGATAAGTTTTAAGAGTAGACTTAAAAACAGATAATGTTGAGGCAGTTCTGATATGAATTGGGAGACCATTCCACAACTTGGGGCCAACAACAGAAAAAGCACGATCACCTCTGTTTTTTAGACGTGCCCTGGGGACTTGCAATAAGCCAGAATCAGCAGATCTGAGTACTCTTGACTGAGTATAAGGTTGTAACAGATCAGATAGGTACTGTGGAGCCAGATTATGGAGAGATTTATAGACAAACAATAAGATTTTAAAATCAATTCTGTATTTGACTGGCAGCCAATGCAATGAAATCAGAGCAGGCGTGATAGACTCATACTTGCGCTTCCCATAAAGAACCCGAGCTGCAGCATTTTGAACCAACTGCAGACGAGAAACACATGACTGAGAAGCACCGACATACAATGAGTTGCAGTAATCCATTCGAGATGTTACAAAAGCATGCATAACCATTTCAAACTTCTTTAGAGACAAAAATGGCTTCACCTTCGTCAGAAGACGAAGATGATAAAAACAGGACTTAACCACAGCACTTATCTGCTTACCAAATTTAAGATTATTATCAAACCATACACCTAAGTTTTTAGCATATATAGTGCTATATGGAGTGAGAGGTCCAGATTCAAAATCGTGTACACAGTGTTCATTTGAGCCAAACAAAATAAATTCTTTTACTTTCATTGATACTTAAGAAATTACTTGTAAACCAAAGTTTTAATTCATCCAAACAGTCTAAAATAGGCTTTAAGGCCTGTATATCATCACGCTTCAAAGGAATATAGATTTGTGTGTCATCGGCATAAAGATGAAAAGAGACCCCATAGTTATTGAAAATAGATCCTAAGGGAAGCATATAAAGAGAAAACAGTACCGGACCAAGGATCGAGCCCTGAGGAACACCAGATTTTAAAGATATTTCAGATGAGGAGTGGTTTCCAATACTAACAACGTACCTCCTATTAGTGAGATATGAACGAAACCACTGCAACACCGTACCCCGAAGGCCAACACATGTTTCAAGACGTGATATAAGTGTATTATGATCAACTAAATCAAAAGCAGAGCTGAGATCTAACAAAACCAAAGCCATTGACTGCCCAGTGTCAGTAATTAGCTTGATGTCATTCAAAACTCTTAAAAGAGCTGACTCAGTGCTATGACAGGATTTAAAACCAGATTGAAATTTTTCAGAGATTGAACTGATGGTCAAATAAGACTGAAGTTGGTTTAGAACCACTTTCTCTAAAATTTTAGAAAGAAAAGTCAAATGTGAAATAATTGAAATAATTGAGAAAGGGCATCTCAGGAAGAAAGGGCATCTCAGGAACCGCTCTCCAGTGGTTTGAGTCTTACCTCTCAGATAGATCCTTCAAAGTATCTTGGAGAGGTGAAGTATCCATGTCGCAACATCTAGCTACTGGGGTGCCTCAGGGCTCAGTCCTTGGACCACTTCTTTTCTCTGTCTACATGGCATCATTAGGTTCTGTCATTCAGAAACATGGCTTTTCATATCACTGCTATGCTGATGACACTCAACTCTACCTCTCATTCCATCCTGATGATCCGACGATAACTGCTCGCATCTCAGCATGTATAACAGACATTTCTTGCTGGATGAAGGACCATCACCTTCAACTCAACCTAGCTAAGACAGAACTGCTTGTAGTTTCAGCAAACCCATCACTTCATCACAATTTAACCTTCCAGTTAGGCTCATCAACCATTACTCCTTCAAAAACAGCCAGAAACCTTGGAGTTGTGATTTGATGATAAGCTGAATTTCTCAGACCACATTGCTAAAACTGCCCGGTCCTGCAGATTTGCTTTATATAATATTAGGAAGATCAGGCCCTTTCTTTCGGAACATGCAACACAACTCCTTGTTCAAGCTCTTGTTCTGTCCAGACTTGACTATTGCAATGCTCTCTTGGCAGGTCTTCCAGCCAATTCCATCAAACCTCTACACTTAATCCAAAATGCCGCTGCAAGATTAATCTTTAATGAGCCGAAAAGAACACGTCACACCTCTGTTCATCAATTTGCACTAGCTACCAATAGCAGCTCGCATAAAATTCAAGGCATTAATGTTTGCATACAAAACCACCTTGGGCTCTGCACCCCTTTACCTAAATTCAGTACTTCAAACCTATGTGCCCTCTAGAAGCTTGCGTTCTGCAAGTGAACGCCGCATTATTGTGCCTTCCCAAAGAGGCACAAAATCACTTTCTCTGACTTTTTCATTAACTGTTCCCATCTGGTGGAATGACCTGCCCAACTCTTCCATCTTTATTTGACCCTCTAACTCCAGCATTCTCTTTTCTAATTTTATTTTATCTATCTCCTTTCTTTTTATTAAAAAAAACAAAACGAAACAAAACAAAACACACACACACACTTGACCCTCTATCAATTGGATATTTATTCTCTAACTGCTAGCTTTTCTTAAAAAACTAAAACACTAGCTTTCTTTTCTATATTCTATCTACTTGTTAAAAACAAAACAAAACAAAACAAAAAAAACCTTGCTACGTGTACTGCGTTAGGCTAACCCAGGCTTGTCATATCGCTTGCATGTTGTTGCTCTTTTGTTGGTTTTGATTGCTTCTATTGTCCTCATTTGTAAGTCGCTTTGGATAAAAGCGTCTGCTAAATGACTAAATGTAAATGTAATGTAAATGGAATTGAAAGACTAGCACATGTATGTGTTCATCTTCATCTACACCTACGTTTTTATAGTATTTAATTTTCCTAGATTTGAATGGACTTTGTGCCAAAGCAATAGAAAATGATCCACAGATTAGTCACTCACACACACACACACTAAAATAAATTGATTGCAACCACTTATCTTAAAAAAAAAATGTAGTAAATTCAATGAGCCATTTTTTTCATTATTGCAGAATCTGTGAAAATGTGAATAATTTAAACAAAATAAGAGAAATCATACAAAATGCATGTTATTTTTTTATTTAGTACTGTCCTGAGTAAGATATTTTACATAAAAGATGTTTACATATAGTCCACAAGACAAAAAAAAATTAAATAAAAAAAATACTGAAATTGTTAAAATAACCCCCTTCAAAAGTTTGGGAACCCTTTGTTCTTAATACTGTGTGTGGTTACCTGGATGATCTACGACTGTTTTTTTTTTTTTTTGTTTTGTTTTGTGATGGTTGTTCATGAGTCCCTCGTTTGTTCTGAACAGTTAAACTGAGCACTGTTCTTCAGAAAAATCCTCCATGTCCTGTGGAATCTTCAGTTTTCCAGCATCTTTTGCATATTTGAACCCTTTCCAGCAGTGACTGTATGATTTTGAGATCCATCTTTTCACACTGAGGACAATTGAGGGAGTTAAACACAACTATTAAAAAATGTTCAAACATTCACTGATGCTCCAGAAGGAAACACGATGCATTAAGAGTCGGGGGGTGAAAACTTTTGAACATGATGATGTCCAAATTGTTCCTATTTTGTTGAAAAAAAAAAAAAAAAATATATATATATATATATATATATATATGCCCTTCGGAAGCAACAGAAGAGACTTGCATGTTTCCTGGAAGACAAATTAAGTACAATTTACCTTGATCTTCAAATTCAAAAATGCAGGACAAAACAAGACAGAACAGGAACAGACAGAAATGAAAAATAAAATAAAATAAATTTAAGAAAGAAATTTAAAAAATAAAAAGTCAAATAATAATAATAATAATAATAATAATAATAATAATAATAATAAAATAATAAATAAAAATAATACAAAAAAAATTATATTTATCTATACACAATGAGGTGACACAGGGTGAAAATAAAATAATACCAAAAAATAATAATACATTACAATTTCAATACATTGTAATATCTTAGTCAGGCGAAATTTCTATCTGCTCTATCGGTGTATTTTCCATATAAACAAGGAAGAATTTCCAAACTCTGTAAAATGTTTAACTTGTATTTCTTAACCAGTATGTTAGTTTTTCTAAAGGTATATAATCATTAACCTCTGATAACCACAAACTTACTGGAATAACCATATCAGATTTCCACTTCATTGCAATACACTTCTTGTTTAAAAGACAATAATATTACATCCTCATAGTATTATTCTAGACAAATAATTTCTTTAACAGCCCATATATTAAAGTGTTTATTCTGAAAACATTTTGAAAGCAATCTATTGCCCCATACTGGTGACTTGGAGCAAAGAAATTCTTTCTGTCTAAATGTCTTTTGCAAACTTTCCGACATTTGGACTGAATGAACAATCATACAATCGTTGGTTACAGTTTTAATTAACTTATCACCCCATTTATGCAGCATGTTCGAGGGGACATATCAAGGCAACATATTCCTTTAATTCAAATGATTCTATTTTGAGCCATGAGGGTAAGGGGTCATTTCCAAACATCTGACCAGCATTTTGAAATTTGGTAATTTTAAACCTTCCAGATTATAGTATAAAGCTAATTTGCTAAGGCTAATTCTGGGGGTTTTGCCACACCATATGAAACGTATGATTAAACCATTAAGAGAAGTGAAAAAGACTGAAAAATATATAAAGATATTCATCTTGATAACATTAATATAACAATTAATCCTTCCAAAATAGTGTAGTCCATCCAGATGGTAAAATCATTCCCCACTTTCTTCAGAAGTTTAGGCAAATTGAGTTAATAAAGATTTTTCAAATCTACAAAAATACCTAAGAATTTAATACTAGTGGGTGAAAATTTGAAAGGGAACTTATCACTGATAGTTCCATATTTTTGTTAGAACGTCCTATTTTGTTGTTGTTATTAGTGTCTAGGGATGTAGGAAGATGTAAATAAAAAAATAAACAAAAACAAGTCTTCAGTGTAAAACACCAACTAACTATGCTAACTAACCAAACACAAATACAAAGTTTGGCTCCCGCTCTTAAACTGGTGTTTTTATACAAGCTTAAACTCTACATGTTGCTTTGTGTAGGTTACGTGACATACTAACCTTGTCTCAGCACTTTGAGTAAGAGATAAATCCAGGAATCTACTCTTGAAGAAAGAGTGGGAATCAAATCACAGCACAGTTGGGCAAATACAACATTTAGAGAAATGGGAGCAATTGGAAATAACTCAAAACAAAGTATTAAATCATAACTGCAAAAAAAAAAAAAAAACATTCAAAAGATGGACAGCATGAAAAACAAATGAGAGCTATCAGAAAAGGAGAAAAAAAAAAAGAAAAAAAAAAAGAGCGCTCCCGTCTTACATTATTTCTGAGTCCTTATAATAGGCTGTGGGTGACTGATGTGGGTTCCAAAAGGGGATTTGTCATCATATTGACGATGAAGATTGACCGGGCTGATGTCCAATCACAAGACCTGAAAGTTGTAACAATCAAAACGAGGTAGATAGAAAAAAGAAAAACATCCCACAACGTTACGGAATGTAACAATTTAAATACAGATAATGGTAGGATTTCACTTTTATGAAAAATTTTATGAAACCTTGTAACCAAAAAAGCAATTATACGAGTGTAAAAGATTCTGCAAGTAAGTAAGAGAATCTGTTGGATTAGTTAAAAATAAAACAATATTATCTGCAAAAAGTGATATTTTGTGTGTTCCAATATCAAAACCTTTTATATTGGGATTACCCTAGTAAAAAAATAAATATACTAAAATCTATTTGAAATACTCAACATTTGTGTGTTTGTATTTTGCTTTCGGGTCTTCTGCTTTGAAAACTTGCCATCAGTTGAAACTGAAAGTTTGAAGCAATCCCTAAATATGAATGTGAAATAACAGTTCATTTAAGACAGACAAAGTAGACAAAAGTAGACAGAAATGTTCTTCATACAGATGTCCTGATATCAATGACCAAGTTCTACAACCATTAGTTCCCATTTCAGCCTAACAGCTGTGCTGAACTAAGTACAAGCACACCATCTATTCTGTCTCTTTAAAAGTGGCCATCTTCTGTCAGGTAAAGAAAGACAGTGAGGAAATATAGGCCATCATTTGAGCAACTGAATGGGACAATGTAGCTGTTCACCACTCCCAGGCACAGGGCATGTCAGCCCATCCCAGGATGCTATCATCTTACAGTCCTATATACAAATGTTCACAACCCTTTTCCTGGAGGCACACCAACAGTCCACATTTTGGATGTCTCCCTTATATGACCCATCCATTTCAGGAATCTCTACTAACTAGCAAATGAGTTGAATCAGATGTGTTTGATTAGGAAGAGTGTGAAAATAGTGTAGCATACTGCAGTGAAATCTAATAGTAGAGAGGTGTCCTCCTTGTTTTGTAAAGATATTTGATAAAACTTTGTATACTGCTTCCTGTTGGTAGTGTTTTAGGTCATTGTTTGAAACATATATTAAATGTTTTGGTGCCTTTGGATGTGAAATTTACTGCTGTGCCAAGTTGAAAGTTGGTAAGGGGATCTGTGTGAAGAGTTCTGAAAAGTATAAATCATACCTCAGACTTTCCTAATGTGTACTACTGGAATTCAGTCTGTGTGTGAAGACAGCACAGAGTGATTTGAATGAATGCATTCTATCAAGTCAAGTAAACCTCAAAGGATAGTCCGGTAACACTTTAGAATACTGTTTCTTACTTACTGCATAACTAATAAGGAATTATTGAAGAACTAACAGGTAATTATTCATTAACACTTAACTCACTGTTAACTACTAAGGAAGATGTGTTAACTAATCAGTATGTAATATAATTTTATGATTGTGTTAAGTAACAGTTAGCTAATCAATAACTAATGTATCCTGTCATACCTCCTGAAGAACTACTATTAATTATCTACTAGTTAAGGTTCAAGAAAAATAACTATGAAATAACTACTGAACAGTTATACGCAAATAGTCACTATAATAATCAGGTTGTGGCCCACAAATCAAGTACTTGAGTAAAAGTACAGATACCCCAATAAAATATTACTCAAGTAACATTATACGTAGGCCTATTCATTTTAAAAATTACTTGAGTAAAAGGACAAGTACAAAGTACTACTACAGTAGCAACTTTGTTACAGTCCACTACTACTATTATTAGCCTATAATAGAAATGAAATATGCATTTTGTTTGCTGCACACCCAAAAGGACTCATTACTATATTTATATAGTATACTTATTTTTTTGTTGTTTTTTTGTGTTGGGTAGTTTTTTTGTTGTGTTAACACCTTCACTTTAGAATTCTGATTCAGGTTCTAAGTAATTCTTGCAGAATTATCTAATAATTCTTTATTAATTACTAATGGGTTCCCAATATTTTCACTTTAGAATAGGCCTACTGTTTCAGGTTCAAAATAAGCCCTGCAGAATTATTTGATAATTCTTTATTAATTACTAATGGGTTACCTGTGTTTTTACTTTCCCTCAGTCTTTGCCTTACATACAGGAACTGAATTAATAGTAATATGGTATATGCTGAGGAGGCACACATGCAATACTGTATATAAAATATAAAAACTAAGCTAAGTTATCGCATGGCACTGGAGTGGTGGTGGGGTTCCTATCGGAAGCTGATTTCTTACAAAACACACTCACAAAATAATTCACTACACAGGCAAAACCTCTATAAAATTTATTGCATTTATTAATATTGCATTTTCATACTACTACTACTGCTAATAACATTTATATGAAAGAGTCACAACTCAATGTAATTGTGTATGACTGTTCATTAGTAGTTACTTCATAGTTATTTTTTCTTGATCTTTAACTAACTAGTAGATAATTAATAGTAGTTCTTCAAGAGGTATGACAGAATACATTAGTTATTGATTACCTAACTGTTACTTAACACAATCATAAAATTGTATTACATACTGATTAGTTAACACATCTTCCTTAGTAGTTAACAGTAGTAAGTTAAGTGTTAATGAATAATTACCTGTTAGTTCTTCAATAATTCCTTATTAGTTATGCAGTAAGTAAGAAAGAGTATTCTAAAGTGTTACCGATAGTCCATGCTCAGGGAATATGAACACTGGTTCTGATGAACGCGGTGAACACTGTGTTGGGACCCTGACAATCAGAATGCAGCTATACTGTATGTAGAGTACTGTGAGGGTTCTGGTCATCCCTCTCTCCCACTCTTCCTTCCCCACCAACCTGAAGATCCAAAATCGTTTCAAAGCCGTTCCCCTATTTTCTTTTTTTTTTAATAAAAAAATGGTAAAGAAATTATTATTATTATTAAATATGATATTTTTCTCTGACTGTGTGACAGTTTTGACAATGTGACTTCAGCTTTAACCATGTAAGCAGTCAATAAAAAAAAAAAAGAAATTCCTGTAATGGAACCACACCACACACTTCAAAACACACAACCTAGCTAGAATTATATCAAAGAATGTACTCTGAGTTGGCTTTTGGCTCAGAAAATGAGGCATGTCTGTGCATACATTTGTACATGACTGCAGGTTTCTGGCATGTCCAAGCATGTACACACACACAGACACACACACACACAAGCACACGTGTGCTGTGTAATATGGGCATTCCATAGAATTCCATTGTTTTTATATATAGTTATAAATCTTATAACCTAGGCGTAATCCACACCAGGTGGCAGAGAGAGGGGGAGGATTTTCAAATGCTATATGCAAACATATTTCTTTGTAACTGCCACCTTTGACTTGCTTAGTTGGGGACACTTAATTTATGGCAGTGCTATCAACTTGATTCCACAGATACTATTTGAAGAAAACTGAACTGAGCTGGACAATGTCATCACTGAATCAACAATGAACTGCTTTTCACTGAAAAAATGACGGCTTACTGTTGTCCTCTTTTTAGAGCTGCTTTACAGCAGAATTGAATTTTCTTTGTATTACTGACACACTATTTTTGTTTTGGTTATCCTACACTTTGCCAGGGAAGAAGATTCATCCTCTGTTTAGTCAGGGAAGGTTAGCAACTGTTACAGTGTGTTAGCGAATTGTTTATCTTCTGCTTTGATAGGGAAGGTTGAATACATTATGATGTATATTAACTAGGTTGTCCTCTGCTTTGTCAGAGACGTTATTGGTGTATCCTTTGTTTTGCCAGGGAAGGTTAACAACAGTTGACAACTCTATGTTAACAAGTTTTATCCTCTGCTTGCCAGGGAGGTGTTCTGTTGTGACATAAAAACATTAAAAAATGCTGAGAAGGAATGCTAGGCTGATTCCAACAACTGAGAAAGGTGGAATGGTCCTTTATGGACAGACAGTGAGTTCAAATCATTGTTAGGAGAGCACATGGACTCCATAGTGACTGAGTCAGACTGGATTTGACAAAGAAATTTGGCATTGATTCAGAAAAAGTATGGTCAATTGAAGAGTGCAAAGAATGAAAAAAGTGCTTGGGGCATGTATCAGAAAGAAAAACATGAAAAGGATTCTGTTGCCATAGAGAATTTACCTTATCCATTGCACAAGAACAAGCTCAGCGTATTGCTAAGTTAAAAGAACAAAACCAACAATTGCACACTATAGTGCTCTGTCTCTCTAAACATTTGGGCCATAACAAGACCTCAACCAAATATGAGTTAGAAGAGCAACAGTCAGATGAAACTTATCCTGAGTCTTTATGTAGACTAGAGCAGTGGTTCTCAACCTGTGGGTCGCGGGACCGTTCTGAGTGGGTCGCGGAGTGTACGGTCATACACAAACACATACACAGATACACAGAAAATGACATCAGCAACAAAAAACGTAATTCTAAATGTTTTTTTTTTTTTCTGCAAGACTTTTATTTTAAAAGACGTGCATGAAAGCTGTTGACACTTCTGTCAGATGCAGTAATAATTCCTGAGAAAAACGCACTGTCCAGATTCAGTAGTTGCGGTCAGATGAGATGTAGACAGATTTATTGTCAGTGTCATTATTCTATCATTATTTTCGTGACTTGCTATGAAAAAAATAGCAAGGTCTCTCACCTCAGAAAAACGAACTATCCTGTAAGATGTTATACAGTGTTCGTAGCGCGCACTCTTCTGTAGCACGCGCGAACGCGGCACCGCTCTGTATATCACTTCACTAAAGCGCAGAAACTACGAACATGCAACGCGTGAAATAAAAGTACAGTACCGATAAATCACATAACTGGTACTGCTTGTGTTAGCTGGAAAGGATTTGCATGAAGGTATGCTATTCGTTCTATTCAGGAGCAGTTTTCACGTGTTATTAACAGTTCATGTTATTCATGGTAAAGGTTGTTACCATAACCCAAAAATATCATGTTATTTCCACTTTGTGTTATGCTTAAATGACTGTGGTGTCTCATACCAACTTAATTGTATTAACAAAAACTAGTTTTGGACTGCTATTTTATAGCCTTACTGTCAGGGATTCGTCACAATCACCACAGTCACCACCCAGGACAATCACCCGCTCACAGTCACCTGAATACTACTCACCCGCACCTGCTGTCACTAATTAAGCCACAGTACAAGAACACGGACATCCAACCTCTCATTGTCCGGTCTACCGTTCACCTACACCGACTGCTCTGGACTCCCCAAAGAATTACGTACCTGATATACTCATCCTTGGACTCTTTACCGTTCCTCCTTCAAATCCTGTTATTCCGGAACCACGATCATCCCTCTGTAATTGGATCCTGGACTTTTTAACTGCAAGACCTCAGTCAGTCCGTGTCGGCCGCAACACCTCCAGCACTACCACACTGAGCACAGGTGCCCCACAAGGCTGTGTGCTCAGCCCGCTGCTCTTCATGCTGCTGACCCATGACTGCACTGCCAAGTCCAGCTCCAACCACATCATCAAGTTTGCTGATGACACAACTGTGGTAGGCCTCATCAGCAACAACGATGAAACGCACTACAGAGAGGAAGTGGCACAGCTGGCTGAATGGTGTGGTGCTAACAACCTGTCCCTCAATGTAGGTAAGACGAAAGAGGTTGTGATGGACTTCAGGAGAAATTCTGTTGACCACCCCCCGCTGACCATCGACGGCTCAACCGTGGAGAGAGTCGGCAGCACTAAATTCCTGGGAGTGCACATCACAGAGGATCTCACCTGGACCACCAACGTCACGTCACTCAACAAGAAGGGACAACAGCGCCTCCACTTTCGCCGCCGGCTGAAAAGGGCAAGTCTCCCTCCACCCATCCTCACCACTTTTTACAGGGGCACCATTGAGAGTGTGCTGACCACCTGCATCACTGTCTGGTATGGGAACTGCAGTGCTACTGACCGCAAGACCCTACAACGGACAGTGAACACTGCCGCAAAGATCTGCCCTCTTTGCTGCCCACTGCCCTCTCCCCTCCATCCTGGACATTTTCCTTTCACGATGCTCCAACAAGGCCACCAGCATCGTGAAGGACCCCACCCTCTTCCAGCTCCTGCCATCAGGTAGAAGGTACCGGAGCATCAGAGCTCGCTCTGTCAAATTGCTCAACAGCTTTTTTCCCCAGGCTGTGAGAGCTCTTAACTTCAATCCCCCTGTCCTCCTCTGAAACCATGAACACCTCAGCCCTCCCACCCCCCAACTCATTAAAAACTGTTGACAATTTTACTAAGTGCAATTCTGAATGTGCTACACACAGGTGAGTGGGCTATAAAAACCACCTGTAGTAACGCACTCATCCCACTATATACACACTAGACACTTTCTACAAACACTCCCTGCCACAAAGACTCTTAAGAAAATATATGTCTACTTGAACATTGCACTACAAAATAATACGTTTACTTGAGCATTGCACTACAAAATCTTTTTGCACTATGCACTGTCTCCCACAAAATCTCTCTTCTGCACAATAATTTAATGTAGTACATCAAGGAGGCTCTCAACCAGGGATTCATCCCGACCTTCCACCTCTCCGGCGGTGTCGAGTTTCTTCTTCGTGGGTAAGAAGGACGGGGGCTTGCAGCCCTGGATAGATTACCGAACTCTGAATTCCCAAACGGTGAAACTGCCGTATCCTCGCCAACACGTAACATCGCCAACACGTCAAGCAGGTCCTACAGAAGCTCCATGAACACTATCTCTTCCTGAAGCTGGAGAAATGCAAGTTCCATCACCCCACTGTGCAGTTCTTAGGTTACATCGTTGGTCAAGAAGGGATTCAAATGGACCAGGGGAAGGTAGATGCAGTCAGGAAGTGGCCTCGTCCCCAGACCGTGAAAGAGCTCCAACAGTTCCTAGGATTTGCAAACTTTTACCGCCGATTCATCAAGGATTTCAGTCTCCACACAGCCCCCTTGACTTCCCTACTCCGCGGAAAGCCAAAGTCCCTGTCCTGGAACCCCAACACCCACGAAGCCTTCGAGAAACTTCAGACAGCCTTCAGCACGGCCCCCATCTTGCATATTCCAGATCCGACTGATCCCTTTGTTGTGGAAGTGGATGCCTCCACCACCGGCGTTGGGGCCGTGCTGTCCCAATATCACAGTGAGCCTCCTAGCCTCCATCCTTGCGCATACTACTCCAAGAAACTAACCTCAGCAGAGCAGAATTATGACGTTGGAAACCGGGAGTTATTGGCCATCAAACTTGCCCTGGAAGAGTGGCGGCACTGGCTGGAGGGAGCTAATCATCCATTTACAGTCATCATAAAAATCTCCAATATCTGCGAGACGCAAAGAGACTCAACCCACGTCAAGCCCGCTGGGCGTTATTCTTCACCAGATTCCAGTTTTCCATAACTTACGCCCAGGAAGCTGCAATAACAAGGCCGATGCCCTCTCCCGAATGCACTCTCCAGACTCACCCTCCGATCCAGAGCCAATCCTCCCTCCAGCCATGATAGTGAGTCCCATTCAATGGAATCTGGATGAGGAGATTCGAGCTGCCACTCTCACTGAACCTGCTCCGCTGGGAGGCCCAGAAGGGAAGACGAATATACCAACTTCCCAACGACAATCCCTTCTGGGCTTAGTTCACAATGTACCGGGCTCTGGACATCCAGGCAGCCAAAGGGCCCTCTCGCTCCTTCAAGCTCAGTACTGGTGGCCTAGTATGACCCAGGATGTCATCAGGTATGTCCGTAGTTGCTCAGTCTGTGCCATGTCCAAGACCCCTCGTCATCTCTCCATGGGCAAGCTCGTGCCCCTGCCGATCCCTCATCGACCCTGGTCTCACCTGGGAATAGACTTCGTGACGGACTTACCCAACTCCGAAGGCAACACCTGTGTGTTGGTAGCAGTCGATCGCTTCTCTAAAGCATGCAAGTTCATACCCCTCAAGGGACTTCCCACTGCTCTGGAGACCGCAGAGAGTCTATTCACCCACGTTTTCCGAAATTTCAGAATCCCTGAGGATTTAGTCTCAGACAGAGGTCCACAGTTCATTTCCCACTTTGGAAGGCGTTTTTTTCGGTTATTGGGAGTCACTGTGAGCTTGTCCTCGGGCTACCACCCCCAGACAAATGGCCAGACTGAACGTAAGATCCAGGAACTCGGACGTTACCTCCAGGCATACTGTCACGACGATCAACACAGCTGGAGCCGCTTCCTCCCATTGGGCTGAGTATGCACAGAATTCCCTGCAACAGGACACCTCCGGCCTCTCGCCGTTTCAGTGTATACTCGGTTACCAACCACCGCTCTTCCCGTGGACAGGAGAGCCGTCGGAGGTTCCAGCTGTAGACCACTGGTTCCGAGTGAGAGAGAGAGTGTGGGACTCAGCTCACATCCGCCTCCAATGGGCAGTGCGGAGACACAAGACCTTTGCAGATGCTCGGCGTACCACTACTCCCATCTACCACCCCGGAGACAAGGTCTGGTTGTCCACCCGAGATCTGCGCCTCCGCTTGCCATGCAAGAAGCTGAGTCCCCGCTACATTGGTCCCTTCCCGATACAGAGGCAGATCAACGAGGTCACTTACGAACTGCAACTCCCACCCAGGTACAGAATTCATCCCTCCTTTCACGTATCACTCCTTAAACCCTGTTCTCCCTCTGCACCAGGACCCACAGAATCAGACGAGCCTCCTCCCCCAGAAATCCTCGACCAACCCTCCGTCTACCTAGTCAGAGAGATCCTGGACTCACGGCGACGGGGTGGCAGGCTTGAATATCTAGTCGACTGGAAAGGCTACGGACCAGAAGAACGTTCCTGGGTGGCCAGGGACGACATCCTAGACCCGCTATTACTCGAAGACTTCCATCGCACCCAGAGGTCGTGGCTGTCCCCGTCGCTGCTCGAGGGCGTCAGGAGCCGCCCCTGGGGGAGGGGGTAATGTCAGGGATTCGTCACAATCACCACAGTCACCACCCAGGACAATCACCCGCTCACAGTCACCTGAATACTAATCACCCACACCTGCTGTCACTAATCAAGCCACAGTACAAGAACACGCACATCCTACCTCTCATTGTCCGATCTACCGTTCACCTACACAGACTGCTCTGGACTCCCCAAAGAATTACGTACAGTACCTGATATACTCATCCTTGGACTCTCTACCGTTCCTCCTTCGAATCCTGTTATTCCGAAACCACGATCATCCACCCATCTGCATAAGAAAGGACACTTCATCAAGATCACAGCTAAGTACTCTGAATCCCATACTTTCTTGCTCACTCACTTGCTTTTTGCCTCTCCCGTTCCAGTTTCCCGAATTCCCTTCAATAAACCATCCTGTTTATCACTTACCTGCTGTGTCTGACCTTGCTTTGTGACACTTACCTTATAGGGTGTTTATTCAGTATTAGTAATATTCTTAACAGTCTTAACTTAATTTTTGTTAAATAAATTTGCTTTGTTTTTATTTTAAATTATATATATATATATATATGTGTGTGTGTGTGTGTGTGTATGTGTGTGTATATATATATATATATATATATATATATATATATATATAAGTGGGTCTCAGCTTGATGACCATGGGAAAACGTGGGTCCCAAGGCCAAACCAGTTGAGAACCACTGGACTAGAGGACATTAGCAATACTGGATTGATGTAAGATGTAAATGCAGTTGAAGTGTATGGAGCAAGACAAAAGGCTCAGAGTAGGGTAAAAGGAGTTGACACCATTCCATCTGTAACCCCCATTACAATTACAAGTTACATAGAAAGACTTGTTGAGAGTTTGTCATCAGTAGATGGAAATTTTTCTTAGTTTAGAAGAGAGTTGTCCAGAAAGATGCAGTTCTTTGATATGTCTCTAACTGACGTCACCCAGCTAATATCCCAAATCTTGACAGACTCTGAATTCAATGATTTTGAAACTGCTGTAAATCATTCTGAATTTCATCATGCCAGTAAAGACAAACCGAGAGGAGTCCTGAGAGTGTTAAAGAACAATGTTGGACCAAAAAGTGGACTGGTCAAAGGTCATTAGTTGAGTACAAAAGAAGCATGAAACTCGGAGTACACTGAAAGATTTAGTCAGTCAGCTGCAGCATACAGTGAAATAGCTGACACTCCGAAGAAGGTACTGGATGATCAAGGAACATGAGTTCACACATGGTCTGATGGCCTGTTATCAGAATATAGAAATGCACTGCCTTTCTTAGACCTTACATGGTTCAATAGAACCCTTCAAACAGAGACAGTGACAGCAACTCTGTTGTCAAGGCAAGAGAAAGATATATTATAGATACATTGTATATATTGAGAAAACCCGTTTATGACCATTTTACACACATTTTGCAGAAAGAAAAATGGTATATCGAATCATTCTGTTATAACAGACCTGGGCATTGTACTGTTATGGAACCAACGAGGCGAGAGGCGTGCGGATCCGTTTGCGAGCATTTATTAATAAACATAGTCAAAACACAGGCAGGGTTGGACAAATGGCAAACAGGTATATAGAGGGCAAGACAGAAGAATACTCAAATAAACAGGCATGTGTCGATCGGTGGCGAACGTGATCCAGGGGGCGAGGCAAAGAGAGATAATCCAGTACACAAGCAATAGTTCAAGCAGGAGCAAACAGAGTCCGAAACGGCAAGACAAGGGTAAATCCAAAACAGACAATAAATCCAGGGCAGGCTGCTGACAGACGAGAGGAGATAAACCAGGCAAGGATCGAGACTTGAATGAACAGACTAAGAACAAGACTAGACTGGACACTGGAATAGGCTCCGTAGCGTTGTTATCACTAGCTTAGCGATAAACGCAAACAATACTCAACAGCCTGAACAGGAACTGAATGGGTATTAAATAGACAGCGTAATTGGTTACAGGTGAGCATGTGATTAGGGTGAAATGTATTGTGGGAATTGAAGTCCAGTGTGAGTGTAACAGTCTGTGTAGTGTGAGAGTCAATGTGACTGAAGAGTGACCTCTGATGGAGAGTGAGTGGAAGGGCAGGCACAGGATTCGTAACATGTACGGCCCCCGGGCCACATCCGGCCCTCTGGTTGTCCTTGACTGGCCTGCTTGAGGTAGCCTAATTCATGAATTTAAAAGTCAATTGCAAATAGATGTAATTAGGTGCATGCAATACAACCAAACTGCTTTTATTTTCAAGGCAAAAGATATTATTATTATTAGTAGTAGTAGTATTTATTTTACATAGCCTACGTCCGTCCGTGTGACTGTATCTCAAATGTGTTTGCGATCGACAGCTTTCAAAAAATGTGAGTTTGGTCGTTAGCCCTTAAATATAACGTAAAAAAAAAAAAAAAAAAAAAAAAAAAAAAAAAATTTTTTTCTAAATATTTTTCTTCATTACACGTCTTGTTTGGTCTTATTTATAGGGGTGCAACGGATCGTAGATGATCCGTGATCTGTATGGACCAGTCCCCACGGTTCGGCACGCATGTGATTCGCGGATTAATTGTTAAGTTTAACCATCATAGAGTGAAAGTTTATCATTTGCACATGTTTTGTCTTGCCAGTTTACACATTCAAGCAATTTCAGACCATTCAGATGAAGGAGAAGTCGAATCGGGACTCATGCACCATTTTCAGTTCTAAGCCTCTGCTGCACACACTGAAGTGCACACACGCAGAGACAGAGAGAGAGAGAGAGAGAGAGAGGGGCGCGATTCAGAGATCGCGTTTCAGACAACGCCTCAACGGATGGATACATACACACAAAGTTATGTTAACCCTCTGGGGTCTGAGGTGATTTTGGGGCCCTTGAGATGTTTTGACATGCCCTGATATTTGTGCTTATTTCGGATACTTATAACATTCTATTGACCAACATGTATTTTTTTTGTATTCAGCACAAACTGTGCTACAATAATATGTGACCCTGATGGATGTACATGTTTGCATTTTTTAGAAAAAAAAAATATTATGCGTGGTTAGTAAGTTTTGGGAAAAAAAAATGTAGCTGAAATAAGGCCATAAAACCCACACTAAATAGTTCTGAATAAGACTTGGTCAATAGTGGGGAAGTCGTGGCCTAATGGTTAGAGAGTTGGGGTAGTAACCTGAAGGTTGCCGGTTCGATTCTCACACCGGCAGGAATTGAAGGTGGGGATTGTGAATGAACAGCTAAGGTTAAATGCAAAACACCAATTTCGAGTATGGGTCACCATACTTGACAATATGTCACGACTTTCACTTTCACTTTTGAGTAATCAGTCTTGTAGGCTAGAATATTTACTTCAGAATTATGTGAAAATCATTCTGCTTACTCATTCACAGAAAACAATATATTGATTCAAATTTTTAAAGACATGTTTTGTGATTGAAAGCCAATATGTGAGGGAGTGGCAATGGCCCTGAATATTAAGTGATGCTCACCTGAGAGACAAAGGGCCCGCCCCTAATGGCCCATCAGTGTGACTGTGACGTTGAGGCAGGTAAGAGAGAATGTGAGGAGATTGAAAAAAATGTTTTTTTTTTTTAATTATTTGTATTTTATTTACAACACAGTATAATCAAAACATACATAATGAAGGTCAAAGACACATTGTGCACACTGATCTAACCACAGAGATGTGAACAGACTTTGAGTCATTCCTGCAACAGATTCTGTCCAACAAGTGAAACAAGTAAATCATACCTGATATTTACGTGTTATTTAAGTGTTTCTGCTTCTTTCCATGGATTCAAGAAGAAAAAACATAATCAGTAGTCAAGGATCTTGTTTTACCATAGAATATCAGTGTAGTTGAACATCTGATGTTGGTACAGCGCTCTCAGAGGAAAACAGTTTGAAGAGACATCAGGATTCATCTGTGGTGCAGGTATCTGATTCAATAAAACACAAACAACCAAAAAAAACAACAAAAAAAAAACATTTGTGAGCATGTAAATATCAGGGGCATCTGTAGGTTTTGTAGCCATAGACTTACCCATGCTTTGTACTATCATTAAAAAAGACATTTTATACCTGAAAAACTAATTATTATTGTTTAGCATGTTATTAAAATCTATTTTTTAACAGAGTAGGCTATTAATAATAAACATGTTCTAAACATACTTAGCCTCGTAGCATTGATCATGTTACAGTATACACTCATATTACTTTTATTGTTTTATATAGAGCATGAAAACATCATCGCGCCATAAGAAATTTAATAAAATGAATTGCCTATCATATTCAAAATGTTTTACTCGATTTCAAACATTGTAGTCAGGAATTATATTTTGGGAAAAACCCAACTATGATTTTGTAGTCATATAGATTGTATGATTTTATAGTAGCCTATGATATGAGTCTGTAGCCATAGACTCACGCTGTTACGGGGCTGATGAGACGAGAGACGTGCGGATCCATATGCAAGGCTTTATTGTGAAACATGGTCAAAACACAGGCAGGGTCAGACGATGGCAAACAGGTATAACACAGGCAAAACAAAGAGTAGTTCTAGGGCAAGCGTGGGTCGACGATCGGCGAACAATATCCAAAGGGCAAGGCAGAGAGAGTAAATCCAGGTAAACAGCAATAATCCAAACGAGGGCAAACAGAGTCCGAACGGCAAGGCAGGGGTTAATCCAGGAAACACGGGCAGAAATCAAAACACGGGAAAACAGGCAAGGCAAGACTAAGACAACTCAGAGGGCTTCGTAGGGTAGCTATCACTAGGATATTTGCGTACAATACTCGGCTGAGACAGAGAGGAAGTCCAAGGCTTATGTAGCGTGTGTGATTGCGAGATGGGTATCAGGTGTGAGCATGTGATTAGGGAAATGGCTGCTGGGAAATGAAGTCCGGGTTAGTGTGTGGTGTGAGAGTCAATGTGATGGCAGGGTGACCTCTGGTGGTGAACAAATGGAGGTCCATGCACCAGATTCATGACATAGCCCCCCCCCAAGGAGCGGCTTCCAGACGCTCCAAACATTACACAATCCAAGAGGGTGGTGGAGCAGAGGCGTAACAGAGGGAGGGACGGAGGGCCAGGTCCACTTGGGAGTGGAGAGGTCGAGGACCGAGGCAGAACAGGGCACCAAGGCGGAGCAGGCGGGACTGGAGCCCACCAGGGCGGAGCAGACGAGGCTGAAGCCCTCCAAGGCGGCACAGACGAGGCTGAAGCCCACCAGGGCGGAGCAGACGAGGCTGAAGCCCTCCAAGGCGGCGCAGACGAGGCTGAAGCCCTCCAGGGCGGCGCAGACGGAGCAGGAGCCCACCAGGGTGGAGCACAGACAGAACTGGAGCCCACCAGTGTGGAGCAGACGACCTCCACGGCGGAGCAGACAGAGCAGGAGACCTCCACAGCAGAGCAGACGGAGCAGGAGACCACCACGGCAGAGCAGACGAAGCAGAAGACCTCCACGGCGGAGCAGGAGAACAGCACGACGGATCAGGAACCCACAGCAGAGACTGGGACCTAGGGAAAACTGAGACACAAGAGACAGGCAGAGCATATATGGCCTCAAGGACTGAGGCAGGGAACATAAGAAGTTCCTTGATCTTTTCCCGGGCTAACAGTTCATTAGTGGGCTCCGTGGCCGTGATAGGGCAGGACAAGAGTTCAGGGGCAGCCCTTCTGGCTGTGACAGGACAGGACGAGGATACGCAGACGGCCTCCATAGCCGTGACAGGACAGGATGAGAGTTCAGGGACAGCCTTCATAGCCGTTTCAGGGCAGTACGAGAGCTCACAGACGGCCTTCATAGTCGTGACAGGGCTAGACGAGGATTCGCAGATGGATACCACTGACGCCTCTGGAGGTTCTGCAGCAGTTGCCGCCACCTCTGGAGGTTCTACAGTGGTACCGTAGGAAACGAGAGCGAGTTCTTTGCTGGGCGCCACCACCATAAAAGGGTCTAAAGCAAGCACCGCTGCTTCAGGAGGTTCTGCAGCAAGTGCCACCTCTTCTGGAAAAGCTGCAGCGGGTGCCATCGCCTGGGGCAGTTCTGTGGTGGTATATGCAGCCCAAATGCAACATAAAACGATCCCCATCATGGGAAGCGCTTCGGACAGGGAACTCAGTTCAGGGACAGGAGGGCTAGAGTGAGTGGGTTTGGGGATACCAGCTGCACGTGCAGACACCAGTGGTGCATCACTCACACTAGACATCAACCTGGGAAATCGGAGCACTGACCTTGAATATCTGGGTGTGGTCGTCAGGATGTCACAAGACTCTGGCTGATCAGCTGTGATGTGAAGTGACTCTGGACGATCAGCTGTGACGTGCTGTGACTCTGGACGATCAGCTGTGACGTGCTGGGACTCTGGACGATCAGCTGAGACGTGCTGGGACTCTGGACGATCAGCTGAGACGTGCTGGGACTCTGGACGATCAGCAGTGACGTGCTGGGACTCTGGACGATCAGCAGTGACGTGCTGGGACTCTGGACGATCAGCTGAGACGTGATTTGACTCTAGGAGATCAGGTGTGACGTGACGAGACTCTGGCAGATCAGCGGAGACGTAACGAGACTCATGACGATCGACTTTGACTTGACTGGACTCATGAATATCCACTGTGACTTGACTTGACTCCAGATTGGCAGCAATGACATGACGGGGTGTTGCTGTGGCCGCCATTATGTGAGCGCGCTCAGCTGTTGCCGCCATCTTGTGAGCGTGCTCTAGCGTAGCTGCCATTTCAGGCTCAGACGCGGTGTCGTGTTCCTCCTCCGCGACACCCACAGTAAACAAAGAGCCAGCGCACAGCAAAGCATAGTCTATAAAGTCCCTTAAACTACAATTAAACCTCCCCTCTGGTAACCATGACTTTACAGGCTCACTGAGTCCAAAACGAAATATGTCTTTTAATACTACCTCATCAAAGGGAATCTTATGTGCCAGCTCACAGAATTGAATGACGTACTCTTCTACAGATGAACTCCCTTGTCACAGATCGAGCAGCTGGTCGAATGGGTCCATACCTGACCAGGGTTCCTTAGAAAAGCCGCTGGATCCTTGTGTGGCCGAGTATTCTGTTATGGGGCTGATGAGATGAGAGACGTGCGGATCCATATGCAAGGCTTTATTGTGAAACATGGTCAAAACACAGGCAGGGTCAGACGATGGCAAACAGGTATAACACAGGCAAAACAAAGAGTAGTTCTAGGGCAAGCGTAGGTCGACGATCGGCGAACAATATCCAAAGGGCAAGGCAGAGAGAGTAAATCCAGGTAAACAGCAATAATCCAAACGAGGGCAAACAGAGTCTGAACGGCAAGGCAAGGGTTAATCCAGGAAACACGGGCAGAAATCAAAACACGGGAAAACAGGCAAGGCAAGACTAAGACAACTCAGAGGGCTTCGTAGGGTAGCTATCACTAGGATATTTGCTTACAATACTCGGCCGAGACAGAGAGGAAGTCCAAGGCTTATGTAGCGTGTGTGATTGCGAGATGGGTATCAGGTGTGAGCATGTGATTAGGGAAATGGCTGCTGGGAAATGAAGTCCGGGGTAGTGTGTGGCGTGAGAGTCAATGTGATGGCAGGGTGACCTCTGGTGGCGAACAAATGGAGGTCCATGGACCAGATTCATGACACACGCATGCTTTGTACTATGAAAGGATGTACTTTGTTCTATAAAAGGGTATTTTATATCTGAAAAACTAATTATTTTTGTTTAGCACGCTATTAAAATCTATTTGTGAACAGAGTGTTAATAATAATCTTGGTCTAAACATTCTTAGATGCGTAGCATTCATCATATTGTAGTTTGGGAACAACCCAACTTGTAAATCTGCTCAAGTTTATGTCACAATAACACGTTAACTAATGCAAAAAAGAAACATTACTTACTCATCAGATTGATCTCCTCTACTGGATGAAATCTTGTTCTTCTTTTGAGGGAAATCCAGCCTTCTTCTTGCAGAAACGAACAGTAGCCGCGATGAATGATCTCCTCGCGCTTTGTTTGTGTTGGGCGTTTCCATGCGCACGTGTCTCACGTGGATATTTACATATGAACGGTGCGAGCCGCGAGGGGGCGGGATTGCATTAAAGATAATGAGTTAGACAGGAAAGACTGAACATCGTGTTGGTTTCATACCGATTACTTTATCACAGAATATTTGTTTTCGATAAGACATACTTCATTTAAAAGTAGACACTTCAAGCTTTCTATAGATATAACTTCCATGTCTCTGTGTTGAGATTTCGCCGAGTTAGCTCATTTTAGTGACGCGTTTCTAAAAGCAGCTCGCGGACACGGAGAAGACAGAGAGCGCACCCTGTTTGTTTTCTTTATTTTCCAAAACCACAACATTTTTTTTTTTATTGTGAGTGTACCCGAAAAAAAATTGACACTTCAAAGTTTCAATTGATGTATAACACTTATCTGTATGACCAAAATCGACGGAGTATTTTTAGTGTCTTTCACACTGATAAGAAAAAAAATGAGCTTGTCTCGCCGGTGAGACAGCCGACCCCAGGGGGTTAACTACCACCTCATCGACCATGGGACTGTGCCATCGACATCCTACCCGGTGAACCAGTGCCAAGAGGCAAAGTTTATCCTCTCTTCATCCCCGAACAGAAGGCCATGGAGGAGTATATCGAGGATATGCGAGGGAGATGAGTGGAAGACAGACTTTGTGACCCCTACTGGCCACTACGAGTACTTGGTCATTCCATATGGATTAGTCAACACCCCCTCCATATTCCAGGGATACATGAATGAGGTGCTCCGGGATTACCTCCAATGGTTCATCCTGGTGTATATAGATTACATCCTAGTGTACTCCCGGAACAAGGCTGAACATCGCCAGCACGTCTCTGAGGTCCTCAAGAAGCTCCGCAAACACCAACTGTATCTCAAGGCTGAGAAATGTACCTTCTATCAGTCCTCCATTCAGTTCCTCAGATTTGACATCAGCCCCAAAGGTACCAAGATGGACGAGAGGAAGGTGGAAGCTATCAGGTCCTGGCCCACACCAACAACTATCAAAGAGCTCCAGAGATTTATTGGTTTCTCCAACTTCTATCAACAATTTATCAATAACTATAATTCAGTCACCTCATATCTCACCAATCTCATGAAAGGCAGGCCCAAGTCTCTTGTCCTGGACTCCAGAGGCGACTGTGGCGATGAAGAAGCTCCAACAGCCCTTCACCTCTACACCTCTCCTGATCCACCCTGATCCTGACAAGCCCTTTGTCATGGAAGTGGATGCTTCCACCTCAGGAGTTGGTGCCATTTTGTCACAGCAGCAGAGGACTCATCCTTGACTCATCCATGTGCCGCCTTCTCCAAAAAGCTGTCCCTGGCAGAGCAAAACTGATATCAGAAACCAGGAACTTTTGGCCATCAAGCTAGCCCTAGAGGAACGGAGGCACTAGCTGGAGGGGGCCTGCCATCCATTTGTGGAGCTCACGGATCATCGGAATCTCGAATATCTTCAAGATGCTAAGTGGCTAAATCACAGGCAGGCCAGGTGGGCCTTCTTCTTCATGCACTTCCGCTTCACCATCTCCTGTCATCCAGGGACTAAGAACAAGAAAGCTGATGCTCTCTCCATCTTCATGCTCCCGAGGAACTTCCTGAGAAACTTGAATCAATTCTATCTCCAGAGTTGATAGTCAGCCTGTAAAAATTGTAAATACGTAATATATAAGGGAAACAAGTCAATTTAGCTCAAAGGGAATCATTTATGATTTTATAGGGAATTTGAACAGAATCACTGTTTCATGGCGGATCACTGAGTCGGCAGCGAGTCACTGAACGAGCCGTATGACCTCAACCCTGCACTGGATTTTAAAATCCAAAATATAGTGAAAACACTATTAAATAGCACAGTAACAAGATCGGCAGATTAAGACATTAACTTGTGAGCACAAAACACAAGATACTTCTCTTTTCAATATAAATAAGACTTTATTTATATAAACCTAAGACATGTAAACTAATCTAATCTAACACATGAACACACGCATTCACACATTCACACGTTGCAGAAAGAGAGAAAGTGAGGAAAGGATGAGTTTACAGAATGAAAATGTGAAATCCCAAGTTTACAGCAATATGTGCAATTGCCTATAGACCTGAACCATCAATCATTTGACCCTTGCATTGAGTTTCTCAATGAGGCTAAAATTTATATTAAACTGCACCGACTCAGCAAAAGTCTGGAGGTTGTACTTGCTTGTGTTGCCTTAAGGAATTCCCTTGCGTCCTTGTCATCTTTGGAGAAAGGGGTTTCCCGAGGTTGCTGATTGGCTGAGTTCAGTGGTCTTTTGTAGTGATGTCTTGGGCGTTGGCTCTTGATGCGGAGTTGGTCTGGTTGAAGTTTGGGCGGGTGCAGTCGGAGCTGGACTTTGCGGCAAACTTAACTTAAAACTCTCACGGAAAGACAAGAAATTAAACTAAAAGAATAAAAGAATGTAACGAGACTAGGTGGTTTTTCTTCTCATTGTGGTAGCAGCTGGCACGTAGGCCAGAGCACGCTCAAAGAGCAGCGTCAAAACGCGGTGGCAAAAGAGAAGAAGCAAGAGAGGAACCAAGAGGAAGAGAGCCAAGAGCTAAGAGCTAAGAGAGCTTAGAGAAGAGAGCTAAGAGGAGGAACCAAGAGGTGTCCTGAGTATTTAAACTCGGCTTCTAAACCGTCCTATCTGGACGTCTTGACCAATTAGAAATGATCTTGGCTCGTGGTGTTGTATGTTTCTCCTCCCCATTCATAAATCTAACATGTTATCTTATCAGTCATATGGTCCAAATTTTCCCGCTCTTACAGAGTACAATTTTGGACATGATTTCTCTAACAAGACTATGGTACATTTGACAAAGAATTGATTGGAAGAAACATTTAAAGCATGATTTTTCAAACTCATACATACCAAACATGAATATGAACTCAAACTATTCCCTAGTTATTAAAATACATACATAATATGTGATTAAAACATGATCATCAATTGTGTGGGTTACATACATAATATGGAGTTCATTAGTTGCTCATAAGTCCTTTTAAGATGATTTTGGTCATCTATATGTGAAAAGGCAGTTTCTGTACAGTTCTGTGAACATAAGGACACGTTCTGTGAAGACTAGAGAGGTTAAAAGGTCTCCTAAGGAATTTCAGTCTCAGTCTTTGTCTTCTATGTGGAGAGCTGGGGTGACCCACCCAATGAAGTCTCTAGCTTGTGATTTCGATCACAAATTTACAAGTGACAGCCATATCTTTGATCATCAGTTCTGATTACTTGCCCCAAATTTGACAGTTTCCTTCCTTCATTGGACTTATCAATAAGTGTTCCTTTTGTTTTAATGTTGCAAGCTGTTCTGTGAAAGAGGCTTGTTGGTTTGCTTTCTTCAGAGGGCTGGAACTAGGAATCTGATTTATGACGAACATCCTGTTGCAGCCTTTGGATCCTCTCTGGAATTTCGGCTCCTCATGTTTCAATGTTCGGATCGATTCTTAACTTTGTTTGACTCGTTCTGATCCTACAGTCCCATTCAGTGGACCTTGGATGAGGATAGCGCAGCCACCAGTGTTTCTGATCCTGCTCCACCAGGGTGCCCCCCTGACCGCACCTATGTACCCAGACTTAGCGGGTGCTGTGGTAGCGAGCAATACTTGCTGGCAAACACTTCTTACTGTTACAAATTAAATGATTACTTTACAAAAATGCTACAACGCAATCAGCTATTATGCTGTATTAAAACTTTAATCAGGATAAAACCATATATTAAACGCTAACATAAGCAGTAGCATTTACAAATAACAGCGTATCTAAAGTATGAGACAACAACAAACAAACAAACAAACAAACAAACAAAAAACATACTATTCTGAAATGTCCTGTAAGAGCCATGCTTGCACAGGTTCTGAACGATCCTCTTTACTAATAATTTAGTAAAGAGGATCGCTCAAGCCTCATTTGGGCTCAAACTGATAAGCAATATTGACGATGCCCTTGTTTACTATACAACTCCGGAGCACATGCCACTGAGGTGAGAGGCATGATGTTTCACAACACACTGGGCCAGCTAACCAATATGAGCCCATTACGAATTTCTGAGGGAGGGGCTCCATAAAACCAGGAAATCATCAGAGTGTTCATAAGAGAAAGGACAGGGCAGTGTAAAATATAAGTAAATAATGTGAAAAAGTGAAAACTGTTTTTTAAACGAAGCATTAACACATGTTAGACTGCACCCTATAAACAAAATCAAGCCTAGAAAAAAAGCAGTCAACCACCCCTTTAAGACACAGGTTCATGTAAAAGTATTCCCAAAAGCTTCAACACCATGATACAGTGTTGATTTCCATTTGAAAGGGAACTACCGAAACACTTAATACATGTCTTAATACACTTAATACATTCTTCCATAACACTAGCAAGGTTTTTCACCCAACAAAAAACATTTGTCAGTCATAAAACATTGAAACATCATAAAACACTTTTTAGAATTCACTGCAGTATGTTACACAATGATTCATAAGTCACCTTTACCTTCTGCATAAATGGTAATGTAACTGAAAAACTAACACCTCAATCTGTATTGACAATCTGTATTGTAAAAAAAAGTGCTTTATAAATATAAGTGACATAGGTGATCGTTACATCTAATTGTTTGGATAGTATTTTAATGTTTTAGATTTTGAAAATATTTCAATATGGTATTAATGTAGAATTTCTAATTTCTTATTCAGTTTTGTATTGTTAGATTTTTAACTTAAGTTTAAAAGGTTTGCAAAAAGTATGTAAACATGCAAATTGGCCTGTAGGTATGTAAAGTTTGGGTGGTGGTTGTGTTATTCATATTCTATAGTGGCATACTGTGACAAATCATTATAACTACAAAGCTAAAAGTTTCCAATTCATGAAATTTTCCCTGTTATTATGGATTTAGGTTCGTATTTGACGAGTGGCAATGCATGCTTTCTGAATGTACCAACATTGATTCGTGGAGGGATTACAGTAGACGCGTTTTCCGCGTCAAGTAATTGGATGCCTCTGCCACTGGGGTAGAAGCGGAGCTGTCTCAGCCGTAGGAGAATCCAGCCAGACTCCATCCATGTACCTTCTTCTCCAAGAAACTCACGCCGGTGGAGAGGAACAACACCGGCAACATGGAACTCCATCAAGCTCGCACTAGAAAAATGGAGGCATTGATTGGAGAGTGCTCAGCAACCGATTACTGTACTGACTGATCACAAAAACCTTGAATATTTACGAAAGATCCCCACCAGGCAAGAGGCTTTTTTTTTCAATCGCTTCAACTTCTCCATCTCTTATCATCCAGGCACCAAGAATGTCAAAGTAGACGCCCTGTCCCATCTTCATGCTCCTGAGAAGAGTATAGAGGAGCCTTAGCCCATTTTGCCTTTCAATCTGTTTGTGAGCCCCATCCAACCCACCTCTTCCAATGCCTCCCAAGCAGCTCTGCTGAGGTATGCACAAGGGCTCCAGTATGTTCTTTGTTCACAGTGTACTCCACTAATTCACTCCATTCACACATCTCTGGGCAATGGCCACCTAGGGGCCAATAAAACCCTCTTGCTTCTAAAAGATTTCTTCTTGTGGCCCAACATGGTCAGGGACGTGAGAAGGTTAGTTGGAGGCCGCTCTGACTGTGCCATCTCGAAGAGCTACCAGCAGGCAAGCTCCATCCACTGCCCGTTCCAAATCATGTATTAGACCTGGGTCCTCAGTTTATTTCCAAGGTATGGAAAGCTATCTTCACCCTCCTAGGTGTGACTGTGAGCCTGATGTCTGGTTACCATCCCAATCAAATGGGCAGATGGAGGGAAAAAAATCATGAGATTGGTCACTTTCTATGAACCTTTTGCCATGGCCAACAGAACTCTTGGAACTGGTTCCTAGGCTGGGCCAAGTACACCCAGAATTCCCTTCATCAGCCTGCCACTGGACTCACTCCTTTCCAGTGCATGCTTGGTTACCAGCCTCCTCTGTTCCCATGGTCTGGGGAACCATCAGATGTTCCATCGGTGGATTTCTGGTTCTGAGAGAATGAGAGGGACCGGGACACAGCTCACCATCAGCTTCAACAGGCTATGTGACACCAAAGGTTCCAGGCGGATATCCTGGGGACCGATACTCCAGCTTTCCAGCCTGGAAACAGGATGTGCCTGCCCAGCAATAAGCTCAGTCTCAGATTCACTGGCTTCATCATCACCCGACAGATAAATCCAGTCACATATCAACTGCAACTCTCTGCACATTACAAAATTCGCCCCTCATTCCATGTGTCACTCTTCAAACCATATCACCTGCCTGCTTCTGTCTCCACAGACCCTGGCCCAGCAGAGAAATCAATGATCCTGGAAGATGGAGCCATGTACACTGTCAAGGAGATTCTGCACTCTTGGTGCCGTGGTGGTTGTCTGAAATATTTGGTCAACTGGGAAGGTTATGGCCCCGAAGAACGCTCAGAAATGATATCCTGGATCCAACTATGCTCTCAGCCTTCAATAACCTTGATCTTCCTGTGGTAGAGGTTGACTGCCAAGGCATTGTGGTATTCAGTGGATACTTACCCCTCATAACAAGATGTGTGTTTCACTGTTTGGCCAAGATTCGTGTTTGTAAAAAGTTTTGAAAAAGTGGCCTCAGTATTGACCAATACTTCATAGCAACTGAAATAAACTGTAATAATTCAGAGCCCGTGTTTTTCAAAAAATCCAAATGAAATTCAAAATGGCCAACTTCCTGTTGGGTGAAGCTAATGACTATAGCCTGTAATGACTGTTGAAAGTTGTTTGGCTTGATAAGTTAAATATGTATCAAGTGTGGTGAATGTAGGTAAAACTAACCCCAGCAATTTAGTCAGAAGGGGAGTGGGCAGGGGCTGCTCTGTAGCCACGCACATTTCTCAGCTTTTTAATGGCCAACAACTCAATATGTGTGCCGCATTACATGGACTTTTAAGCATTTTAACAATTTTGATAGCTTAATTTCCCCTTTAACAACTCATGTGATCTCTGAATGTCCACCAGTTTTATGTGTGTGACGATCCTCTTTCTCTTTGTAGGTGATCCGTGGGAACAATGGAGCGTCAGAGTGGAGGAGCACGTGGAGCAGATCGACGGGAGAGCTTGGAGGTAAGTAAACACAGGTAGGAGACTGGTGAGTAACATAGCAACTTAGAGAGCAGACAATGAGCGTATAGATGGAATGCTGTCTTATAGGGAGCTTGATTGGCAGCAACAGGTGAGAAGGATTCCCTGATAGAGGTCAGGTGTGAGTGATTTACGACAGAGTGCAGGTGAGTGGCAAGAGGGATGCTGGGAAATGCAGTGCAGCTCAACTGGTGACTGTGACAGTAACCCCCCATCGAAGGAGCGGGTTCCAGACGCTCCCACAACAATAGCACAGTCCTGGAGAGAGGCGGAGCAGTGGAGGAACCAGGGGAGACAGAGTGCCAGGTCCATGCAACAGAGATCCAGGGGAGGAAGGCAGAGCCGGCAAAGCAAGAATCCAGCCAGTGTGGAACAGATGAAGCCGAAGCCCACCAGGGCAGAGCAGATGAAGCTGAAGCCCACCAGGAAGCTGAAGCCCACCAGGGTGGATCTCGGGATCTGAGGCCCTCCCTGGGCCAGTCGTGGGAACAGCAGTCCTCCCTGGGCTTAACTTGGGAACAGGATGGCGCTCTGGTGGAGTGGCACTTGAGGGTGCTCTGGAGGAGCGGGTACTTGAGGGTGCTCGGGAGGAGCGGGCACTTGAGGGCTCTCTGGACTGGATCCAAGGACTGGAGCCCTCTCGGGGTTAAACTCAGGAATTGGAGCCCTCTTGGGTGGTAAACTTAAGAAATGGAACCTCCTCGGGGCTAAACTCAGGAACTGGAGCTCTCTCGGGGTTAAACTTAAGAATTGGAACCTCCTCTGGGCTAAACTAAGGAACTGGAGCCCTCTGTGGGCTAAACTCAGGAATTGGAGCTCTCTCGGGGGTAAATTTAAGAACTGGAACCTCCTCTGGGCTAAACTGAGGAACTGGAGCTCTCCGTGGGCTAAACTCAAGAACTGCAGTTCTCTTGGGGGTAAACTTGGGATCAGAAGCCCTCTATGGGCTAAACTGGGAAACAGGGGCCCTCCTTGGGCTTAACTGGGGATCAGGAGCCCTCCTTGGGCTTAACTGGGGATCTGCAGCTCTAAATCGACTCTTGTCAGGGGCTGGAGCCTACACTGGACTCTGGCCAGGGGCTGGAGCCTGCACTGGAGCGAGCTCTGGGGCTGGAGTCGACACTGGAGAGAGTTCTGGGCCGAGCATGATGGTGGAGAGCTGTTACTTTCTTTTCATCCTCCTCTTTTGATTAGGGGTGCATCGGGCCGACGGGCTTGAATCAGTGGCGGCCGGCAGGCTTGAGTTAGCAACAGCCGGCAGGCTTGAGTCAGTGGCGGCTGGTGGGCTCAACAGTGGAGAGGCCGGCATCTTAGGGCTGGGGACTGAGACAGGTCAGAGACTGGAGTTTGGAGCTAGTATCCTCACTGAGCTGAGATTCCGAGCAGGAACATTACTTGGGTTATATCTATGGATTGGAGTTACCGAGATGCCTGCTGCTCGCACCGACCTCAACAGCGGATCAGCCACACTGGACATTAGTCTTGTCTGCCTTCGTCTAGGTTCCATCTTGCTCATAGGTTCTGGCCAGGCAGCCATGGTAGACTGAGCCTCTGGAGTGGTGGCCATCGTGGCCAGGTCCTCAGGCGTGACGGCCATTTTGGCTAGGGAATCCAGGTGGGAAACTGAGGCAGGAGCGACTTCATTACTGAGCTCTGGAACAGGGATGGACTGATTACTGGCTTCAGGGACCGGAGTTGGGGAAAATTCAGGAAATGACTCTAGAGGGCACACTGGAGCGGATATAGAATGCTTGTTCCCACTCTGCTTCTTCTCTTTCTTCTCTGCCGAGGTCATGGGGAGCAGGGTCTCAGGAGCATATTCTGGGCTGAATGCTGGTGAAGACATACGGACTGGGGTCGACACTGAAATAGACTCATGGACATATGTGATGGCAGGTTCATCCACCTCTCCAACTGTGAGGGAGGAACCACACTGTAGCATCACACAGACAATATATTGAGCAAGAGAATAAGAGTTTGCTGCCGTGGGTACCTGACCAACAAGACTGTCGTCGAGCCACTCCAGGGCACAAGTTGAGCGAGTCCAATAAACTCCTCCACATATTCCTCGATGGGGCGGTCATCTTGAGTACAGGTATAGAGCAGTTCAGCAGGATCTAACAAAATGGAGTCCATCCTGCTGTGTTGTGTGTTGAAAGGTCTGGTCTTCTGTCACCAAACACACGGGGAGACACAAAGGCTGGTGAATACAACGGCAGGTTTATTGAAACGGTAGGCAGGTGAAAACTAGACAACGGTTTCAAGGTAAATATCCCAGGAGTGTTTAGGGTGTTGGGTTCTTATCTGGAAAATGTGATGATTCTCTTTCTCTTTGTAGGTGATCCGTGGGAATAATGGAGCGTCGGAGTGGAGGAGCACATGGAGCAGATCGACAGGAGAGCTTGGAGGTAAGTAAATACAGGTAGGAGACTGGTGAGTAACATAGCAACTTAGGGTGCTTTTACACCTGCCTCATTTAGCTCGGTTGAATCGCACTAGAGTTCGTTTCCCCCTTTGGTGTGGACCTTTTGGGCAGGTGTGAATACAGCAATCGCACTCTGGTGGGTCTCGGTCTGCTTCCAAACGAACTCTGGTGCGGTTGAACGGATGAACCAATGAATGGATGACCTTAAGTGCATGTGTGGTTTTGTTTACAATTTTTGGTTCGCTTGTTAAAAGCGCAGTGTGAAAGCGAACCGCACCAAAAAAACAAAAACAAAAAACATTCTATTTGGTCCGGACCAAAGCAAGTGAACTATCGGACTTTCCTGGTGTGAATACGCCCTTAGAGACCAGACAATGAGCGTATGGATGGAATGTTGTCTTATAGGGAGCTTGATTGGTAGCAACAGGTGAGGAGGATTCCCTGATAGAGGTCAGGTGTGAGTGATTTACGACAGAGTGCAGGTGAGTGGCAAGAGGGATGCTGGGAAATGCAGTGCAGCTCAACTGGTGACTGTGACAAGAACAATGTACATTTACTTGTGTGCTGTGCTTTGGAAAGAGTATATTTTGGTGAATGTGTGTGTAAAGGGAAAAATTTTGAAGTGTAGGAGTAATATGAAAAAGGAGAGAATGAGGAGACAGCATTCTTAGGTTGCATTAAATGATCTCTTTGTTTGGCACAAAAATAATAATAATAATAATAAATCCACTGTCTAAACAATGACTGTCCCTAATGCACATTGTTTTCAGACAAAATCACATTCTGTGCCCCTTATTTAGGTCACACAGACTGAATAAGAGAAAGACAGAGATACACGTGATGCATTCATACAAATATACTTATAGAACCACTGACTTGCATTCAAAATTTAAAAGGAATGAAAATTTAGGAAAATTTGCTGGAGTAGATCAGATGAGAAGGTGACAGAAACAGAGAAGGGTCATTCCTGGGATTCAATAATATTTACCTTATTTATGTATGTATGTATGTATGTATGTATGTGTGTATGTATGTATGTATGTATTTATTTATTTTTTTTAAAAAACATATGAATAATTTTCTAAATACCCCATATCATATCAAACCTCCAAGAAATCATATTTTCCTACCTCAGGCATTAAAGACATTTTATTTTTATTTATAACACAGCACTATAACACAGTTGTTTCTCTCTCATATTGTGCCCTTCTTTCTGGGTCAGCATATCTGTATGTCCAACACTGCCTTTCTGCTTCTGTTGTGGGTGCCATTTCTGATGCTTGTCAAAGTTTAATTTGCTATCTTTAAAAAACAAACCATATATTTAAAGTTTAAACAACTACATTCTCACCTAAAAACTCTAAAAACTACATTCCATGACACATCAACAGTAATATTTGTAAAATGATAGTGGGTCTGGTCAACACACACACACACACACACACACACACACACACACAGTATATATTGTACAGGATTTCCGGGAGACGTGTGTGTGTTTAACATTCCGCCTGGAAACAAAGATGCCAAACCCCCTCATGGAAGAAGAAAGACGTGTTTACAACTTACAATGAGCGCATTTCAGGATCAGTTAAGTGCTGGATTTTCAAAAGTATGTGAAATATGTAAAGTTCACAACACAGACTTTTTAAAATGCATCCAAGAGTTTTACACACTGGTCTGTTAGTGTGGGGACATTTCCACGCCCCTAAACATGACATAGCACAAAATGAAACGTGATTGGTTGATTTACCTGACAGTCATATGGCCTTTTGGGTGGTCCTTGGCCATTCAAAGCTGCCAAGGTCCTTAGACCTTCTTCTGCCATCATTCTGAAGGTCTAGAGACTGTATATATATATATATATATGTGTGTGTGTGTGTGTGTGTGTGTGTGTAGAACATTCAGTATATTCAGAGGGTATTTGGACTTTTTTTTTTTATTTTTTAACATAAATAGCATAATATTGCAACATAATACAATCCGAAAAAGGGGATCTGAATACTTTCTGAATGCACTTGATTTACAGTATATATGATAATATGGAAGGCATGAACCATTACATTAATATCTGTGGTTTGTTTATATCCTAAAATCTATTTGTTTTATTTCAAATAATTAAAAACCCCCAAGGGTTCGCAAACATGCTCTAGCCCATATGGCGTGACTGCATGAAATCTAATACAAATACAAAAGAGAGAGGGAGAGGTAGGGAGAGACATTCCTGAGTCACTCTATGGGCAGGACACTGTTTGCTTTCTTTAATCTGCCCCTCATAATCTTGCTGAAAGGTACAGAGATGTATGCGAAGGGTGTATGTCTTTTGACATCTAGGTATCATGAGAAACTAACAGACATTTCTAAACAAACAAACAAAAAATATTTATTCAAATGATCAAAACCCATAGATATGTGCTAGTATAAATTAATTTTTCTTTTCTTTGTAAAATATTGTTTTGTTATTTAGCTTGGTTGTAAATTATTGAAAACAATATATCTTCTGATGATTCATTTTCATCTCAGTTGGCACCGATAAACGAGTAGTTAAAGAGTTTAGAAAGAAACCAGGGCCCATATTCACAAAACATTTTATCTTAGCACTAAGAGTTCTCCTAAGTAGCAGTAAAAGTTTTTAGCTAAGAGTTTTCTCTTAAAACCTATTCACAAAGCTGCTGAGACAAACATTTACTAAGGAATAGAGAGAAGTCTTAAGCTAAGAGTAAGGGTGGGGTTGACCTCATTGTTATGGATGATGTCAGCTTACTTACTAAATATGCACACAGTGATTGGCTGATAGGGGTCTCTGTCAGAGATTGATTGTTGGAAATATTGTAGAGCAAATATTTTGTTGCTGTATTCAAATAAAGGTTTTAAAATAAAATGTTAATTGCCACACTCAAATAAAAATTTTAAAATGCAGGCGAAGTGCAATAATTAAACAAGTATATTTTCAGCTAAATGTCAGCCTCTTGCATGTATGCTTCTCCTAGCGGATATGCATATAAACGGCTTTTTAATTAACAGAGTAGAATAATCATGGCCAGGGACATGCATAGGCGTAAATCCCGGCCCCCCCCCCCCCAACTGAGGGTTTTCCCCCCTAAAAATATAATTACAAGCAACTCTGTGTCTTGAAAATAATCTAATGGACATATACTTAAAATAATTGTGTAAGTAGTAAAACAAAATAAACGCAAAAAAGTGTTTTAAGTTCAGAAATGTTTTGATTCCCCCTCCCTTGCCTCACAGTGGTTTGGTCCACTGCCTCGATACACTCAGGACACGAGCCGGTGGGAGCAGTGTTGCCAAGTCCCCGGTTTTCCCGCGGAATTGGGCTACTTTTACGCTCTTTCCGCGGGATGTTTTTCATGTCCGTGGGCTGGAGCGACCCCAATAACGTGATATTTAGCCCCTGGAAAGCGACATTTATCAGGGGAACCCCACCAAAAATCCGTGTATTTTACCCCACCGGAATGCGATTTTTACCGGATCCCCCCTGAAAAGCGATTGGGCTAGTTTTGGGCTAGTTTTGAGTAGCAATTGGGCGGGTTTTGCTGTGAAAACCTGGCAACCCTGGGTGGGAGAGAGCAAAGTTCATTAGTAGTTATGTGTAAGTAATTAGGCTGACAAGGCTATTTTATTCTCTTTAAACATCGGGTGAAATTATTCTTTCTCTTTAATACAGATGATGCTGGATCATTAATAAATTAGTCATGACAAAATAATAATGATATCGATGTATTTTCTATGAGCAATTTATAAGGTTACCAAGCTTAACACCGTAGCTTGTCACCCACTACAACTAACACAGCGATAAACCTGTGTGTGAACTGATATTAGGCTAATATTGTGTTGGGTTTTGCTCAGTATGATGTTAAGTGGCAGGCTTAATGCGGTTGAATATCTAAAGAGACGTACTCAAGCCCAGACGAAACCTAAAATACTATGGAGGACGCAAAATAATCATTATAATATGACCGCGTGGTGAACCATATGAACCGAACTCATATTTAAACACGGTCTCCATGCTGTTTACACATGCTGTGTACACATATCTGTCCTTACAAGTACAATTTTGGCTGTATTATTTGTGTCCCCTTCAAAAATTGCTCTTGAGAAATTTTATGTTTCTTGTCCCCCTACTGTTAGATGAAATTTACGCCCCTGGGGACAGGGTGGGATTTGTGGAAAAAAAAAAGCAGAGGGGGGATGCTTTTGAAAATTTTCACACCCTGATCATGATCAAAGAAAACCAAAACCAAACTGGACGCAAGAACAGCTGTTACTTCTTCCCCAACTGGTTAATGAAAAGGATATAATCAAAGGAAAATTTGGAGTTGGGATAACCTCCAAACTATAAAGCTGATACCTTTTTAAAAGCTCATTATCATAAAATGTTTCTAAAATGTTTATATTCTGAGGCAGATTGCCGGAAACAGCCATTTCAGGATAGTTGTGAGTTGGTCTTAGTGACTTAGGAGTCCTCTTCACTACTCCTAACGTTTCACAGAGTTAGGAGATAGTTTTAGCGCTAAAATGCTTTAATTTAGGAGTCCTAAATTTAGGACTGACACTCCCATTATTTTTAAGATTTTCTCCTAAATCTGCAAGTTAGGAGCTACTTTTAGCCTTAAGATGTTTTGTGAATACGGGCCCAGATCTCATATGCATTCAGGAAACCTGGCTAGTTGTAGATTTTGTTGTTAATGGGACGCAGAGATAGAGAGGAGGGCATTGGGGAAGGGTGTATGATATTTGTAAAGCAAGGAATACAATATAAGGTTCTGGGAATAGGAAATGAGTTGGAATATATAATAGAAGTCTTGATAAAAGAAGAAAACATTAAAGGTGACATATCATGAAAATCTGACTTTTTCCAAGTTTAAGTGCTATAATCGGGTCCCCGGTGCATCTACCAACCCAGGAAACGTGAAAAAGATTGACCCAGTAAATTATTTTTAGTAAGCCTTTCTCTGCAAGCTTGTGAAAAAAATGACCTGCTCAGATTTCGCTCCCCCGTCACATGGTAAGGGGATCTTATTATAATATTACCTCCCCTTAATCTGCAAGTTTCCACCCACAGCACTGCCATTGTGTTTTGGCAAGCGACAACGGTGTACCAGTTCTAACACCATGGCGAAAGTTCGAGCAAAGCATACTAACTGTTCTATCCTTGGCTGCACTGAAGAGCACAGAACACTATCTAGAGTCCCAGCCTCAGAGGAGAAAAGAGAGCAGTGGATTTATTGATTTATTTACTGTATATTACGCTACTGCCACACAGATCTAATATAAACATGCCATTTCTTTCTCTGCTGTTTATTTTCACAGACATAACTGATTGTTTTTTTAACTTGTGTGTGTTTTTAACATAAACTTGTGTGTATTTGACAGTTTAAGACATGAAAGAGAACTTAAGCCTGGAATACACTATGTGATTTTTGCCCCAATTTTCAGTTAATTTACAGTCTGGAGAAGCTGATGCTAGTTGCTGAAAGTCAGAGCCAGTCTGCAGATTTGAATTGACAGATTCCATAGAAAAATTGCGTAGTGTATGATTGTTACAGACTCCGATTTTTTTAGCTTCAGACTTTGATTCCATCCTGTCAGAGGATATCAAACGTGTGATATTTTCAGCCAATTTTAGAACACAAATTGTTTTCATTTGTCATGCGTCTCCTAGCAACAAAGCGCACATGAGCTTCATTTTTGAGTGAGTTAGTTGTGATTGGAACAACTTTAAAGTCTGGCAGTGTATGATCCTCAGTCGTGTAGTGTATGATGCCTAGTGTTTTAAAAATCTGTTCGGAATTTAAAAGTCGTGTAGTGTATTCTAGCCTTTAGAGAGAGTTTAGTACTCACATGTCGTGTGACAGCCGCTTTGTGTGCACATGCTTTGGATGTGTGGGCTCAGAAAACCATATAGCAGAAGTTTAAACTAATATAGATTTAAAACGCATGATTTCAGTACGATAGACATGATAATCCAAATCAAGCACATGTTTTTTAGCAGAATATCTGAGATATGAGCTGTAAAGGCACAGCCCTATTCTGGCTGGGAGCAGCAGCTCATTTGCATTTTAAGAGACATGCACGAAAACAGCGTGCCCTGGGCCCATATTCACAAAACATTTTATCTTATCTTTATTTATTTTTTATACATCTTACCACTAAGAGTTCTCCTAAAGAGCAGTAAAAGTTTTTAGCTAAGAGTTTTCTCTTAAAACCTATCCACAAAGCTGCTGAGACAAACTTTTACTAAGGAATAGAGAGAAGTCTTAAACTAAGAGTAAGGGCAGGGTTGACCTCATTGCTATATATGTGATTTCAACATATTTTCTAACTATGCACAAAGTGATTGGCTGATAGGGGAGGGGTCTCTGTCAGAGATTTATTCATAGAAATATTGTAGAGCGTGATATTGTGTTGCCATATTCAAATAAAGGTTTAAAAATAAAAATGTTTCCACATTCAAATAAAGACATTAAAATGCAGGCTAAGTGTCACTAATTAAACAAGTATATGTTCAGCTAATTGTCAGCCTCTTACATGTGTGCTTCTCATAAACAATTAGGAGATATGCATATAAACAGCCTTTTAATTAACAGAGTAGAAAAATCAAGGCTGATAGTAAGACATGCAAACATAAAAGAAAACCAAGGGGTTTCCCCACAGCAATGTAGAAATGACTGAATCGAAAGGGAATAGCTGTTACTTCTTCCCCAACTGGTTAATGAAAACAAGGATATTTGGAGTTGGGATAACCTCCAAAACCAAAGGTGATAACATATTTTACTAATATAATCATTACTAAAACAACTAAAATTTTCAGTTCTACTGGCAACAGAGGGAACTAAAGAAATTACAAAGTTACATTACAATAAATGATGTTTTAATCTTATATGGTTTCTGCATCATTAATCTGTTAAATATAGAATATAGATAGGTTTATTCTATTGACACTTTGAATGCTGTGTCATCCTTGATGGGAAACCCTTGGAGTGGTCCCTAGTGGAGTCCAGTGTAAGACAGGGTTGTATCTTATCCCCCATCCTATTCTTTGTTGCCATTGACTGGATCATGCACAGAACCACAGCAGACAACCTAAAGAGATCCAGTGGGCTCTATTCTATCAACTATAAGATCTAGACTTTTGCAGATCCTCCAAGCCGCCACCTACAGCTAAGCTGCAACTAAGGCTGGCTGCATACTAGACGATTTTCAAATCTTAAATGATTTTAAAACCATGGGAGACCACAGACATGAAGATAGTTCAACCGATTTTTAGCCTTATAATCCTCTGACTGCACACACTAGATGATTCGACCAGACCTTGAGAACACACACTTGTGGATTGTAGGAACGATTTCACAGTGACACGAGATCTCATCGAGACGTGCGAGATCAAATGTGACTTGAGAAAACATGTTTGATATTTACGATTTGAGTTTGGGGACGCTCCATCTCGATCGGGAGCAGTTAAATAATCATAATGACACCACACAATAGAGGATTTTTTGGACAAAAAAAAAAAAAAATGCTTGCGGCAAGCCTTGAATCGGGCCACGTTTGGGGGTGCAAATCAGGCTTAAAATCGGCCTTAAAATCATCTAGCGTGCGGCCAGCCTTAGCTGCACAACATCACTAAACAGACAGGTCTCAACATCTGTACCACCAAGACTCAAGTTATGTGCATCAATCCAACTGTAAATGCATCTATCACAGTTGATGGTAGCCCACTTGAGGTAGTAGAGGGCCAAGGAATGCCCAAGAGGTCATATGACTGATAAAGTAACCAATCTTGCTTTATTTTGTGCCGTGTCATTTTTAGGGGCATGGAAAAGTCCCCATAATAACAGGCTGGTGTGTAAAACACTTGGACGTACTTTAAAGAGGCTATGGTGTGAACTTTTCCATATATCAGATAATTTTGAAAATCCAGCATTTAGTTGATCCTGAAGTTCCCATTGTCACAGTTGTAAACAACGGCTTTCTTCTTCCATTAGGAGGTTTGGCATCATGGTATCTTTGTTTAAAGGCAGAACGTTAAAGAACATGACACACACATCTCCTGGAAATACTGTATAATTAAACCAATACGATGACGACTTTGAAACTCCTGAAGTGTTTGCAATTGAAAAATTTCAATCACTTTACAGCCCTAATTTTTACAAATTATAATATGATAATACTGTGATGCAGAAATACTACACAGAACACACTCATATTACTAAAGACTGAAGAAATATTACTGTTAGAAAGAGTAATGAAATACTTCTAGGGTTGCGGGTGTGTTGGTTTATCTGAGAATTAGCTCTTTAGAATGAGTTACTCATGCCACAATACTAAATAATTGTGTCGTTATAGAAATTTTATAGTATATAGGTTAATATGGGCGAAGACACCCCTAATAATTCATGGCCTCTTAGGGCTTCAGTACATGCCAGAATAAAGTGCACATACAAATATCATTCACAACTTACAATTGTTAAGATCCAGTTGTTGTGATGTGGTTCTGGTTGTTTATCCTTTTGTTTTTGAAAGTCCAATTGGTGACTGGGACTGAGCATACCTGAATCTCATCATGGCATCTTATTTAAACAGTGTGTGGTGGTTAGTCTGGGCTGCTGCTAAGCTGCTGCTTAGGCAGTTTGCCAGACCCACGCTCCAGTTTTGAAAAAGTTGCTTTGTTTTGCATCTATGCATTTGTTCTGGCAACACTCCACAGTTATTCACTCATTCATTTGCAAACACTAGACTGACTGGATTGCTTGATTTCATATCAGTGAAGGTTGAAGCAACAACAAAAACACGTGAATGATAACTACACTGATCAGGCATAACATTATGACCACCCTGTTGAAAAAAACAGCATATGCTGGTTAGGTATGTTTTGAAGCATTGCTGCTGGTTTGTGCTGGTTTAAGCTGGTTTGTGCTGGTCATTAGCTGGTTAAAACTGGTCATGTACTGGTCATAAGCTGGTTTAAGATGGTCATGTGTTGGTCCTAAACTGGTCCTGAGCAGGATCTAGCTGCTTAGGACCAGCACATGACCAGCTAAGGAGCGTCTTAAACCAGCTTAAACCAGCTCAAACCAGCAGCCATGCTTCAAAACATACCTAACCAGCATATACTGTTTTTTCAACAGGGCACTGACAGGTAACGTGATTAAGACTGATTATCTCTTCATCACGGCACCTGTTAGCGGGTGGGATATATTAAGCAGCAAGTGAACATTTTGTCCTCAATGTTGATGTGTTAAAAGCAGGAAAAATGGGCAAGCATAAGGATTTGAGTGAGATTGACAAGGCCCAAATTGTGATGGCTAGACAACTGGGTCAGAGCATCTCTAAAACTGCAGCCCTTGTGGGGTGTTCCCGGTCTGCAGTGGTCAGTATCTATCAAAAGAGGTCCAATGAAGGAACAGCGGTGAACCAGCGACAGGGTCATGGGTGGCCAAGGCTCATCTACTCCAAGTTGTCAGCATGGTCAGACGCAGCGGCTACTCCGGGTCCCAAAGACGGTGCTTTTACGTCTTTTAATGTCGTCTCCAAATAGAGTAAATTTACCGCTAATTCATAAGGAAATCACTCCAAAACACATCTATGATCGCCAAAGTCTTTTGGATATCGGCAACACATACAAACACCAACTCTCGCCAGCGGCTACTGAGAAGCTACGAGGCCTTTGCTTACTGCTGAAGCCAGACCTTGAGACCGCAGTCTCGCCTACTGATGCTACCTGCACAAGGCGGCGTCGCAAGCGGTGTGAGAGAGGACGGAAGCGCGGTAAGCGCAGAGGTATACGAGCTAGGCTAAGGGCTAACCCCACAAGACCGGCTCTTCCAACACTCATGCTCTCAAACGTTCGCTCTCTGGAAAACAAACTGGACTGAATTCAACTCAGTCGGTCTTGCCTCACAGCATGAGGCAAGGGATTGTTGTGCGTTTGTTTTCACTGAAACATGGCTAAACGACAACATCCCGGACTCCGCCATTCAGCTGCACGGGCTAACCTGCTACCGAGCGGACAGAGACTCATCACTGTCTGGTAAGACTTGTGGGGGTGGCTTGTGTGTGTATATCAAGAATGGTGTAACAATGCTGCGGTAGTATCAAAACACTGTTCATCACTGGTGGAGTTTATGGTTGTAAAGTGTCAACCGTTCTATCTGCCGCGGGAGTTCACGGCCATTGTTATTGTCGTGGTTTACATTCCTCCATGTACAAACGCTAAGGACGTGCTTTGTGAACTGTACAGCGCCATCAGCAAATAACAAACAAATAACCCAGAAGGCTTTTTCATCATAGCCGGTGACTTCAACCAAGCAAACTTAAAGACAGTTTTGCCAAAGTTCTACCAACATGTGAACTTTGCAACAAGGGGAAACAACACACTGGACTTTGTTTATACAACAGAGAAAAACTCATACAAAGCTGAACCCTGCCCCCACCTCGGGTACTCGGACCACATCTCTGTTATGCTAATCCCAGCATACAGACCACTTCTCAAACTTGCCAAACCGGTTCAAAAGCAGATCACGGTATGGCCAGACAATGCCACCTCAGCACTGCAGGCCTGCTTCCAGGACACAGACTGGAACATGTTTAAAGAGGCGGCCACCTACAACAACCACACAGACCTGCAAGAGTACACTGAAACTGTGACTGCTTACATCAAAAAGTGCATTGATGATGTGACAGTCACCAAGACCATCACCACACGTGCCAACCAGAAGCCATGGATGACAGCAGAGGTTCGTGGGCTGCTAAAGTCAAGTCAAGTCACCTTTATTTATACAGCGCTTTTAACAATACAGATTGTGTCAAAGCACTTAACAGTATCAGTTTGGAAGATAGAGTGTCAGTAATGTATAATAATAAGATTAAACACTCAATTTTCAGTTAAAGGCATTTCATTATTGAATTCAGAGATGTCATTGTCTAGCTCAGTTTAGTTTAAATAGTATCTATGAAATCAAATTGACAATAATCGCTAGAAATTAAGTGTCCCCAACTGAGCAAGCCAGAGGCGACAGCGGCAAGGAACCAAAACTCCCTCTGTGACAGAATGGAGAAAAAAAAAACAAAAAAAAAACCTTGGGAGAAACCAGGCTCAGTCGGGGGGACCAGTTCTCCTCTGGCCTAAAGACAAGAGATGAAGCATTCAGATCAGGAGATAAAGCAGCCCTCAAAACAGCAAGAGCCAATCTGTCTCATGGCATCATGAAGGCAAAACATCAGTATGCTAAAAAAATCAACAACAACTTCAGCGACAGTAAAGACACTCAGACCCTGTGGAAAGCCATTCAGACCATCACTGACTACAAGCCCCCGCCACAGGCCAGTGACGATGACACATCCTTACCAGATGCACTCAACCACTTATTCTCACGATTTGAGATACAGAACGACACACATGCACAGAAACTACTTACATCTCCAAACGACCAGGTACTTTGTCTCTCTCCAGCCGATGTAAGGAAGACCCTATCCAGGATTAACCCACAAAAGGCTGCGGGCCCTGACAACATACCTGGACGTGTACTGAGAGACTGTGCTGCACAGCTGACGGATGTCCTAACAGACATCTTCAACACCTCGCTGAGCCAGGCAGTCGTCCCCACGTGTCTCAAATCCACCTCCATAATTCCAGTACCAAAGAAGTCACCTGTGTCCTGTCTGAATGACTATCGTCCCATAGCACTGACCCCAATCATGATGAAGTGCTTTGAGAGGTTAGTCATGCATCACATCAAGTCCAGTCTCCCAAACACGCTGGACCCATTCCAGTTTGCATACTGTCCAAACCGTTCAATATCTACCACTCTCCACCTAGCTCTTACTCACTTGGAACAGAAAGACTCTTATGTAAAAATGCTGTTCATCGACTTCAGCTCAGCATTCAACACAATAATCCCACAACAGCTCATCCACAAACTAAACCTGCTGGGCCTTAACGCCTCCCTCTGTAATTGGATCCTGGACTTTTTAACTGCAAGACCTCAGTCAGTCCGTGTCGGACGCAACATCTCCAGCACTACCACACTCAGCACAGGTGCCCCACAAGGCTGTGTGCACAGCCCGCTGCTCTTCACGCTGCTCACTCACAATTGCACTGCCAAGTCCAGCTCCAACCACATCATCAACTTTGCTGATGACACAACTGTGGTAGGCCTCATCAGCAACAACGATGAAACGCACTACAGAGAGGAAGTGGCACAGCTGGCTGAATGGTGTGGTGCTAACAACCTGTCCCTCAATGTAAGACAAAAGAGGTTGTGATGGACTTCAGGAGAAACTCTGCTGACCACCCCACACTGACCATCGACAGCTCAACCGTGGACAGAGTCGGCAGCACTAAATTCAGGGGGTGCACATCACAGAGGATCTCACCTGGACCACCAACATCACGTCACTGAACAAGAAGGGACAACAGTGCCTCCACTTTCTTCGCCAGCTGAAAAGGGCAAGTCTCCCTCCACCCAACCTCACCACTTTCTACAGGGGCACCATTGAGAGTGTGCTGACCACCTGCATCACTGTCTGGTATGGGAACTGCAGTGCTGCTGACCGCAAGACCCTACAACGGACAGCGAACACTGCCGCAAAGATCATCGGTGCCCCTCTCCCCTCCATCCTGGACATTTTTCTTGCACGATGCTCCAGCAAGGCCTCCAGCATCGTGAAGGACCCCACCCACCCCTCCCACAACCTCTTCCAGCTCCTGCCATCAGGTAATAGGTACCGGAGTATCAAAGCTCGCTCTGTCAGATTGCTCAACAGTTTTATCCCCCCCCCCCCACACAAAATCTCCCTTCTGCACAACAATTTAATGTACAAAATATATTTTTTTTGCACAAATACACGTACAAATATCTCTTTTGCACAATTTCATGTACAGTATTTATGTAAAGTTCTTGTACAGTGTCAGTTTGTGTATATGTAGTCAACTAGGTATAGTAGTTATAGTATTTATAGTATATGTATAGTCAGATGGTTAACTGTTGTATAGCTCTATTGTTTTTCCTATACTTGCATTGTTGTATGTTTATCTTATGTTTAACTAGTATGTAGCACCATGGTCCTGCGAGACACGACATTTCATTCCACTATATGTCCACACATGTAGCAGAATGACAATAAAGCTTGACTTGACTCGATTGATGCACGTGGGGAGCGAAGGTTTGCCGTGTGGTCCAATCCAACAGACGAGCTACTGTAGCTCAAATTACTCATGAAGTTAATGCTGGTTCTGATGGAAAGGTGTCAGAATACACAGAGTGCATCGCAGTTTGTTGCGTGTGGGGCTGCATAGCCGCAGACCAGTCAGGGTGCCCATGCTGACCCCTGTTCACTGCCGAAAGCACCAACAGTGGGCACATGAGCATCGGAACTGGACCAAGGAGCAATGGAGGAAGGGGGCCTGGTCTGATAAATCACATTTTCTTTCACATCGTGTGGATGGCTGAATGCGTCGCTTACTTGGGGAACACATGGCAACAGGATGCACTATGGGAAGAAGGCAAGCTGACGGAGGCAGTGTGATGCTTTGGGCAATGTTCTGCTGGGAATCCTTGGGTCCTGCCATCCATGTGGATGTTACTTTGACACGTACCACCTGTTGCAGACCATGTACACCCTTTCATGGAAACAGTATTCCCTGGTGGCTGTGGCCTCTTTCAGCAGGATAATGCGCCCCGCCACAAAGCAAAAATGGTTCAGGAATGGTTTGAGGAGCAAAACAATGAGTTTGAGGTGTTGACTTGGCCTCCAAATTCCCTAGATCTCAATCCAATCAAGCATCTGTGGGATGTGCTGAACAAACAAGTCCGATCCATTGAGGCCCCACCTCACGACTTACAGGACTTAAAGGATCTGCTGCTGACATCTTCAGGGGTCTAGTGGAGTCCATGCTTCGACGGGTCTGGGCTGTTTTGGCAGCAAAAGGGTGACCAACACAACCCAACACTGTCTATGTACATTACTCTTCAAAAATACGAATGTCTTTATTTAAGTTTAACCTTTTTTTTTTTTTTTTTGCTATGGGAATGCTTCTGCGTGACTGGTGTCTGAAGCATGTGTGGAAATGTGTATAGGAGATGTGTAAAATCATGCCCCTCCTCTATTATGTTATGTGCATTGAAGAGTAGCATGCATAGTCAGTCACAAGGGGCTGGCTGTGTACACTGTGAACAGTTCACAGTGAGAAAGCTCTGATCCTTGCCCTCTCTACTGACCTAATGCTGTCTGCATCTTATTCTGATGAGTTAGATATAGGCATGCACAAGGCATGTATCTTATAGTATCTTATAGTTCTTATTCTGATGAGTTAGATATAGGCATGCACAAGGCATGTATGTAAGTAGGGCATCTCTCTCATACTCTGCTGCATTTGAGGTGATGCTTAAGGTTGTGACTCATGCTGTGGACAAGGTTAATCTAGATTGGCCAAACGAGCAGCAAGTTGTCATCTGATCTAAACTAACCAGCTGAGCACAACTTCCCTGCAGAATTCTCCCATTCTTCCCTGATCTTCACACTGAGGCATGTCAAGAAATCTGTACTTGGCTTATGTTCACGCCCCAGTAACCTCAAACTATTCTACGCTTGTGGAGCATGGGCTTTATCAGCATGGGTACTGGGCAATACGGATGGTGGAAGAGACGCTTGCAAACTATCTCGCCCCCTCACCTGCATCATTGTGGAGGAAACCAACCGTGTCTTTCAAGCTGTTTAGGGTTACATCCAGATTGTTTGGCAACATGTATGCGGTGCAGGTCAGGTTGAAAGAACTCCACTGGGCCACAGATCTTCCCCTCCGTGCCACCAAGCAAATGGCTTACATCATCGGCCATTCAATAGGTGCAAGGGTTGTCACGGAGAGGAGACTGGCTGATGGCTAAGGAGAGGTGGACTTGTTCTCCTCCAAGTAGTTGACCTACTGTCCCCTCTGGTTTGCCCTCACACCTCCAGCTTCACTAATGCCGGATGCCATGGTACAGGCATGGCTGAGGCTTTGTCTGCACACCTGTCCCCCAATAGCTCTGCTCCCAGAAGTTCTAGTGAGGGTTTGCCAAGGCAGAGTTCATCTATTACTTGTGGCTTCATTCTGGCCAGCCGGAGTTTTGTTCTCACATCTGGTGTTTTTCCTAGATGGCGCTCCTTGGGAGATTCACGTTCAGAAAGACCTTCTGTCTCAAGTGCGTTGGTCAATCTTTCACCCCTGGCCAAGAATTTGAAACTTTGTGTCTGGCCCATGAGGGGCATCAGCTAATAGGTTCCTGTCTCAATTGAGGTTAAGACAATTCTAAGTTCCAAATCTCCCACTATGAGGAAAATGTATGCACTAAAATTGGTAGCTCTTTGTGTTGTGAATGAACAACGCCACTTGAACCTAGTCCACTGCCTGATTGATACAGTGCTGGAGTTACTACAAGAATGACTTTCAGCAGGGCTAGTCCCTGCTGCACTTAAGGTATATGTGGCTGCTCTCTCAACTAGCCACATTCCTATTATTGGAGCATATTTGAGGAGACATCACCTAGTTTCTCTCCTCTTACTAAGACTTTGGGTGCCAATTTATGGTCTTGCTGACGTGCCATGCCACGTCAACATTTCACATTGGCCAATAGACTTGACATGTTTTTACACATGCTTCAGTCACTGGTCATGCCATGACCCAGCGTCTTGTTCTTTTCTCATGTTTTTAGTACAAGTTAAATTCACAGGGAAGTCTAACACATTCTGTTTTTTATTTATCTATTTATTTTTGGAGGTGTGGAGGTGTTTTACACATTACAGAGTATTTCATTTTGTGTAGGCAAAATAATATGAATAAAATTGATCAAATTTTTACGTAATGATGATCGAGTGATGACTGGAATCAAAACAGTCTGTTTATTCATTTATTTGTCATAGATTAAAACATATGTTTGGTGAAAATTACAACTGAATTAGTGTACAGTACCTACAAAACACAGACATGGTGCTTTGGAAAATGAAAGTGAATTATAAATTAATATTTATTTATATAATTAATTAATTAATGTATTTATTCATTCATTCATTCTTTCATATTCTTGAAAACAAGGCACTGTTATTTGGCAAAAGAAGGCACTTAAAATATGAACTCATATGAATTAATTCATGTAGCCCATCAGCATTTCAATTTATTAACCCCATTTACACTAGTATTTTCACCAGCTAAAAAATGGTTTTAAGTCAGTTATTTCTATCTTTTGCAGTAGTGTGTCAGTAGGAAATATCAGTTTACATTTCCAAACATTCATTGTGCCATTAATTGTAATAACCTAGTGAGATTTTTGTTTGCACAAGGAGTCTGACAACAGCCAGTGCTCCACACAGATATCTGATCTCATCATCATCCAGTATGTCTGGAATGACACGAACAAACTGAGACAGACTAAGTCCAGAAGAACTGTGGCAACATCTCCAAGATGCTTCAAGAGACACATTAATACATTTTAATTAATTCAATTTCTAAAGAAATACTTTTCTTTAACAGATAACACCATTATTAACATTTTAATGTGATTTTATGTGTGTGTGTGTGTGTGTGTGTGTGTGTGTGTGTGTGTGTGTTTTCACTAGACTGAACAGACCATGTAAAAACAATGACAGTTTAATTTTAATTGTTAATACAGTTAAGAAGTTCAAGGCCTCAGAGATGGGAGAGAGCAAATCACCATTTAACCCTTGTGTGCTGTTTGGGCTATAAAGAGACCCCAAATGACGTTTGCTTAAAGAGAGAGAGAGAGAGAGAGAGAATGAGAGAATGAGAGAATGAGAGAAAGAGAGAGAATAAGTTCCCTCCATCTAAATGGCATGACACTTAATGATTTTTTCTCACACTTACTATATCTACATATAAAACTTAAATTGAAAAGATATCTAATTGTATGTTAATCAGCCTAAATCAACCACAACGCAAAACATTTGTGAAATTAAAGGGATAGTTCACCCAAAAATGAAAGATTCTGTCATTAATTACTCACCCTCATGTAAGACCTTTGTTCATCTTTGGAACACAAAATATATTTCTGATGAAATTCGAGAGCTTTCTGACTCTGCATAGACAGCAACAGAACTACCACATTCAAGGCCCAGAAAGCTAGTAAGGACATCGATAAAATAGTCCATGTGACATCAGTGGTTCAACCATAATTTTATGAAGGTACTAGAATACTACTCCTTTTAATTTCTGTGCAATAATGTTTGGCATTGTGGCTGATTTTGGCTGATTAACTCAAACAAATATGTACATATAAAACACATAACAGCATGTTTGACAGTAATAATGTGGAGTTATTATCACGAAGAGTTATTTTATTTTTATTTTTATAATGTGTAAATATAAAACTAAATTAAAAAATTGTGAACAGACGTATAACTATATGAAAATGGCAAAAGAGCCAATGAGTGTTTTTGCAGTAGATGGCAGCAATCTTTCACTAAACAGCACATTATTCATATTATCACAGTGAATAAAACTGAGAAACGTAAAGTGAATTTTACATCAAAATGTTGATGTTTTTATAAAGATGTATATAGAAATTATTAGAAATAGAGGCAAATACAACTGAACAAACAAACCCCCAACTGAACAGTACAGCAAAAACATTAATAAAGTCAATGCTATTATGTTTTTCTGACAAAAAAGAATGATTAAAAAGAAGTATTAAATACATCAAGATTTATGTGCAAAATTAACTTTGAATATTAACATATTATCAGTGAGTGAAACTGATATTATCCATGTCTGCAACATGTGGGCAAAATTTGCAAACAGCCTCAAAGTCCTTTTTTAAGTACTAATTATTTAATCATTTTAAAACACCAAACATTTTTTTCTTCATTCTAAAAGTAAAATAAAATCAAATAAAATCTCTAAAGCTTTCAATCCATACATAAATGGCAATAAGTGCACAAATGGCCCCTGTCTTGTGGTAGTTCTGTTCTGTTAAGGCTTTGTGGAAAACTCCATGTGTGAGCTCAGCCTCCTCTGTAGAGCGTGATCTTGTGTTTGTCTGCTAAGAGCAGTGTGATGTTGTACTCATAGTCTCCATCATGGACGCCTGTGTGTCTGAATGCTCCTCCCAGCATGTTATCCTCCCAGTAATGGTGCCAGTTTCCATACTGGTCAGCACCAAATCCAAACACATTCACCTGCATCCAACAGAGCAGACAGGTTTTAAGACTGAAAGCAGTTCCTTTAGATCATCATCATTATTTATTGATATTTTTATTTTTTATTATTATTATTATTTTTTTTTAGCAGTAGTATTTTCAGCAGCAGTAGAAATAGTAGTAGTATAATTTATTAATTTGTTAACATAAGTTTAACATTTATTGATAAATCATCAACATGGTGTACACCACATAGTCCGTTTCTATTATAATCTAAAGCAATTTTTCTTTAAAATCATACCAAATGACAGAAAGATCCATGTTAATCAGTGTTTACTAAATCATATAAGATGACAAATGTAATGATCCGACAAACATATGCTTCTCAACACACAGTCGCAGCAGAGGGCTAGCTCCACAAGGTGGAGATATTCTCATGTGGAAACTAAATTTTAGAATGGGAGTGAAACACACTCCTCAAAGCAATGAAAATTATTAAATTGTATAAACAGAATAACGGTGAAGACCCTGAAGAGAGAAAAATAATAAAACTAAAATTAACATACCTCATCACAAATGTGAATTGCAAACATCAGAGAAAGGAATCCAGTGGATGGATATCTCCCATGACCCTCTAGCCACGAGTCATATACATACTTTAAAAAGCTTGGGTTGTAGATTAACACCTGTGAAAAGATCATCAATCAACTCTCTAAAAATAGAAATAAAGAAGAAAAGTAAGAACAGAACAAAACTAGAGTCAAAAAGCCCTTTTTTTATAATGGCAGACAATCTGTTAATCACTAAAAATAACTGAGTCCACTAACCTTGTCCTCATTGGCTTTGACCCGTGACTTGACTGGTACATATGTCCTAAAAAGAGAGAGACAATCATACTGATTAATAAACAATACTTCACCGTACTAATTAAATGATTCTGAAGTATGTGTGACCCTGGAGCACAAAACCTTCTTAAGTAGCATGGATATATTTGTAGCAATAGCCAAAAATACATTTTATGGGTCAAAATTAAATTTTTCTTTTATGCCAAAAATCATTAGGATATTAAGTAAAGATCATGTTCCATGAAGATATTTTGTAAATTTCCTACCGTAAAGATACCAAAACTTAATTTTTGATTAGTAATATGCATTGCTTTTCGCATCAAGGCTTTTCGTATCACTGCTATGCTGATGACACTCAACTCTACCTCTCATTCCATCCTGATGGTCCGACGATAGCTGCTCGGATCTCAGCTTGTCTAACAGACATTTCTTGCTGGATGAAGGACCGTCACCTTCAACTCAACCTAGCTAAGACAGAACTGCTTATAGTTTCAGCAAACCCATCACTTCATCACAATTTCACCTTCCAGTTAGGCTCATCAACCATTACTCCTTCAAAAACAGCCAGAAACCTTGGAGTTGTGATTGATGATAAGCTGAATTTCTCAGACCACATTGCTAAAACAGCCTGTTCCTGCAGATTTGTCTTATACAACATTAGGAAGATCAGGTCCTTTCTTTCGGAACATGCAACACAACTCCTTGTTCAAGCTCTTGTTCTGTCCAGACTTGACTATTGCAATGCTCTCTTGGCAGGTCTTCCAGCCAATTCCATCAAACCTCTACAATTAATCCAAAATGCCGCTGCAAGATTAATCTTTAATCAACCGAAAAGATCGCATGTCACACCTCTGTTCATCAATTTGCACTAGCTACCAATAGCTGCTCGCACAAAATTCAAGGCATTAATGTTTGCCTACAAAACCACCTCTGGCTCTGCACCCCTTTACCTAAATTCAGTACTTCAGACCTATGTGCCCTCTAGAAGCTTGCGTTCTGCAAGTGAACGACGCATTATTGTGCCTTCCCAAAAAGGCACAAAATCACTTTCACTGACTTTTTCATTCATTGTTCCCATCTGGTGGAATGACCTGCCCTGCACTCTCTATTCTAATTCTATTTTATCTATTTGTCTTCTTTTTATTAATTAAAAAAAAAAAAAAAACACGCACCCTTGACCCTCTATCAATTGCATATTTATTCTCTAACTGCTACTTTTTCTTTAAAAACTGACACTAGCTTTCTTTTCCTATATTCTATCTACTTGTTTTCTTTAAAAAACAAAAGACAAAAAATAAATAAATAAATAAAAAATAAAATAAAATAAAAAAAACTGTGTGTACTGCGTTAGGCTAAAGGAGACTTGTCATATCGCTTGCATGTTGTTGCTCTTTTGTTGGTTTTGATTGCGTCTATTGTTCTCTTTTGTAAGTTGCTTTGGATAAAAGTGTCTGCTAAATAACTAAATGTAAATGTAAATGTAAATGCATCCCTAAGAACTTCATTTGGACAACTTTAAAGGTGATTTTCTCAGTATTTTGATTTTTTTGCACCCTCAGATTCCAGATTTTCAAATAGTTGTATCTCGGCCAAATATTGTCCTATCCTAACAAACCATACATCAATGTATGGTCACAATATGGCCACAGCCATATCACACTGCAGCCCAAGACTGGGTGTCCACTGAAGCTAAGGTCTCCCATCCAGGGTTGAGCTGGTCAGTACCTGGATGGGAGACCTCCTGGGAAAACTAGGTTGCTGTTGGAAGAGGTGTTAGTGAGGCCAGCAGGGGGTGCTCACCTTGCAGTCTGTGTGGGTCGTAATGCCCCAGTATAGTGACGGGGACACTATACTGTAAAAAGCACCATCCTTTGGATGAGATGTTAAACCGAGGTCCTGACTCTCTGTGGTCATTAAAAATCCCATGACACTCATCGTAAAGAGTAGGGGTGTAACCTCGGTGTCCTGGCCAAATTCCCTCCACTGGCCCCTGTCTATCATGGCCACCTAATAATCTCCATCCACTGAATTGGCTCTATCTCTCTCCTCTCCACCTGTAGCTGGTGTGTGGTGAGCGCACTGGCACCGTTGTCCTGTGGCTGCCGTCGCATCATCAGGTGGATGCTGCACACTGGTGGTGGTTGAGGAGAGACCCCCCCCCCATGATTGTAAAGTGCTTTGGGTGTACCGCAATACACAGTAAAGCACTATACAAATGCATCATTCATTCATTCCTTCATTCATTCATCTATGGAAAGCTTATTTATTCAGCTTTCAGATGATGTATAAATCTCAGTTTTCAAAAATCGACCCTTATGACTGGTTTTGTGGTCTAGGGTCACATTTGATTCAAACACTCCCCTGTATAACTATCTTTTCCCTCTAGAATGTACATATGGGTCAAAAGATGATACAGGAGAAAAAAAAATGTTAGATGAATATCTTAGATTAGACACACTCTGTTTTGTCAATGAAAATATGTTTCTAATGACAATTAAGATTGTTAAACTGATGAATATGGTTTACAAGGACATAATTGTGTAGATTTAAATGCATTATGACATGAACATGTTTCATGCGGACACCTCAGACAGAATTGTTTTGAGCAAATTCTGGCTTTTCGTTCTCAGGAAGGTGTTAGATTTTAGTGGTGTTCATCTGTGAGCCCCTTCCCTGTATACAGAATCACCTGGTTTATGCTTATGCTAATCACATTGATTGAGATATTTTAATTTAACTGCCAGCTCAAACGTTCGCAGCAGCAGCTATTTCTTGCCTGGGAAATGTGTTTCGATTCTTGATATTTTTTCAGAACGGTTTGTTAATTTAAGAACCACATACTGTACAAAGACAATCATAACCATGATAAAACCACAGACAGCATAAAATAAATAAAACCCCAAAAAATGGAATATACAACCACTTATGATTACCCTGCCGCATCAAATGTTAATGCAAGGAGATCTTTTAATTTGTGCTTAAAAATGCTTAATGTGGGTGCCAAATAGGGCTGTGACAAAATGAGATTTTTCACTACACAATTATCATGGCCAAAAGAATTTATAATAATGATATATTGTGATATCCATAGAAGTATTGAACAAACAAATAAATAAATGCTCTCAGTCAAATTCATCTTTACTTTGTTTAACAAACAAAACAAGCACTGCAAATTAATAAAAGAACACATTACACAGACACATAAGAGTTAATGATTTGTTGATTTATTAATTTAATTTACTATATTATACTTTTAATAAAACATTTGCAAAGGGTTTGTAAAAGCTGTTTTTATGCACATTTGGCCTGAGTTTTTGTTGCATTGCACACAGTATGAAGCAGCCGTCACCAGCATGAGGAGTATCAAGTACTTAGAAATAGTAAATCATTTTGTGAATCAATTAACTCTATTGACTCAAAGCTTTGAAAGGCTTTGAAATCTCCATTTATTTTCAATTTAGTCCTAGGAATCGTTAAGGTAAACTCAGCTGATTTTTGACTCATTTCTTAAACAATTTCACCAAATACGGGGAGCTAAATTGTGCAGCGATTTATAAATAAAAACCAAAACTTTTGAAATCTATTCTATAATAAATTGACAGCCAATGTAAGGAAACCAAAACAGGGGTAATATGGACTCTCTTGCGATTACTTGTTAAGAGCCTCAGTGGTATTTTATACCAATTGTAAACCGTTCCAGGTCATCAGCAATACAGTGATGAGACTATTGGCTGACTTTCATGGGAACACACCAAACATAGTTCCTGGTGGGCTGCAGTCTTGCAGAATTTGACTTCAACCTGAATTAAACACACCTGATCTAGTTAACCCAGTCCTTCAGGATTCTTTGAAAACTACAGGTATGTGTGTTGAATCAGGGTTCAAATTAAACTATGCAAAATGTCGACCGTTCTATCTGCTGCAGGAGTTCACGGCCATTGTTGTTGTCGTGGTTTACATTCCACCGTGTGCAAATGCTAAGGACGCGCTTCGTGAACTGTACAGTGCCATCAGCGAACAACAAACAAATAACCCAGACGGCTTTTTCATCATAGGCGGTGAATTCAACCACGCAAACGTAAAGACAGTTTTGCCAAAGTTCTACCAACATGTGAACTTTGCAACAAGGGGAAACAACACACTGGACTTTGTTTACACAACAGAAAAGAACACATACAAAGCTGAACCCCGGCCCCACCTCGGGTACTCGGACCACATCTCTGTTATACTAATCTCAGCATATAATCCATTTCTGAAACTTGCCAAACCGGTTCAAAAGCAGATCACGGTATGGCCAGACAATGCTACCTCAGCACTGTAGGACTGCTTCCAGGACACAGACTGGAACATGTTTAAAGAGGCAGCCACCTACAACAACCACACAGACCTGCAAGAGTACACTGAAACTGTGACTGCTTACATCAAAAAGTGCATTGATGACTTCAACAGTTTCCGGTCAAGATGGCGCCAGCCTGTTTGCCGGCATGCCATCAGGCTTTGGAATTTCTTTGCCTGTTTATGTCTATTATGTGCCTTCGGCGGCTCTCTGCCAAGTGGTAATACCATGTTGTGCTACGATCGTCAATCTCTTATAAGCATTCGGACGTCTATGTTGGCGTTTGGATCCCGGGACTCTCGTCACCGTAGTTTCGTTCATCCCGCGGCTTTACTGTCGGTTCCTGTGGAGCTTCTTCAGCAACGATGTTCCCAGCAAAGGAAGAAAGGTCGGAAAAAAACGTGGAAAACGAGGAGGACTTTTGATTAAATATAAAAAAATCTTGGGCCTCCCAAAGGAATTATTTGGTGGCGCATATGGACTATTCAATCTTTGGGGAATTAAGACGCTCATGGTTGGTTCCGGTTGAGCCTAACGGGGTGCTTCCAGCTCACTGGCGTGGCCAACGGCTTTCGCGTCATCGGAACGGAGGAGTAAATGTCAGCAATCTTCGATCGCTCAAACAAGATAAGTACATGAATTTTCCACAAATTGATAACACCATCTCAGTTAAGATGGTGTTAATAAATGCAAGGTCCATGGTGAATAAAACTTTCATTTTAAATGATTACTGTTCATCAAATAATTTGGACTTCCTTTTTGTGACTGAAACTTGGCTTGATGCGTTGGACTTAAGTCCTTTGTCTGAACTTTGTCCTTTTAATTATTTATTTTTGAATTCACCTAGAACTTCTGGAAGGGGTGGAGGTATTGGAACAGTGTACAAAAGTCATTTTAAGTGTAGTCAACTGCCGTCCAGGAAATATACTAGTTTTGAAATACAATTATTTAGGGTTGATTCTGTTTCTTCATTGCTATGTGCACTTATTTATAGGCCTCCAAGGTATAATAAGGATTTTATTGATGAATTTTCTGAGTTTTTGTCTGTCACAGTTCCTACTTGTGATAATTTTCTTATACTTCGTGATTTTAATATACATGTGTGCTGTCCCTCTAAGCCATTGGCTAGTGAATTTTTGCAGTTGATTGATTCATTTAATTTTACTCAGTTTGTTTCAGGATCTACTCATAGAGCTGGCCATACTCTTGATCTTGTATTGTCCTTGGGTCTCTCTGTTACTAATGTTGTGGTAAATGATGCTTGTTTTTCTGATCATTTGTTTGTTTGTTTTGATGCTGCATTTCCTTCGCTGAATTCAGTAAGCAATAGGTCTGGCCACTCTATTCGTCTTATAAATACTTCAACTGTTGATCAGTTTTCAGAGGCCTTTTTTTGCCTCTTCATTCTGTCATGATTTAGAGTTTTCTTCTCAGAACCTTAGTGTGGAAGGGTATTTTAATTCTTTTAATTTGGTTTGTACAGAAATTTTAGATGAGATAGCACCCTTAAAATATAGGGAATCAAAAAAACAATCACAGCTGTGGATGAATGATGAAATTCGTACCTCAAGGAAAATTTGCAGAAGGGCTGAACGAAAATGGAAGAAAGATAGGCTGCAAGTATCATTTGATATATTAAGAGAAGCTTTGGCAAATTTTCAGTCTATTGTGAAGGTTGCAAAAGCAAAATATTTTTCAAATATAATTAATAAGAACTCAAACAAGCCTAATGTCTTATTTAGTACAATTAATAAAGTGATTTTTCCTGCACCTACTAATTGTCTAGAGCCTACTCAAAAAATTTGTGAGGATTTTTTGCAATTCTTTGTAAACAAAGTCGATAATCTTCGGTTACAGTTTAGCTCGGTAACGATCTTTCATGCTGAGTTAAATTATCAAAGTTCATTTTGTAGTTTTGAACCTATTTCTTTACCTCAGTTGGAGCATATATTAAGGCACACTAAGCCGGCTGCACATCCATTTGATCCTCTTCCTCCTCGGCTGTTGTTAAATTTGTTTGATCTTTTAGGTAAAACTATTCAATCTCTTCTTAATAGTAGTTTAATTAATGGACATGTCCCTGTTTGTTTTAAACATGCCATAGTGCAGCCACTTCTTAAGAAATCAAATTTAGACTGTACTGTTTTAAGTAATTACCGACCTATATCGAAACTTCCTTTCTTGTCAAAAATTTTAGAGAAGGTTGTTCTGTCTCAGCTTGCATCATATTTAGATATGAATGCTGCTATAGATATGTTCCAGTCAGGTTTTAGGTCTATTCATAGTACAGAATCCGCCCTTCTTAAGGTTTTTAATGATATTTTTTTGGCAGTTGATTCTGGAAAGGTAGTTATTCTTATTTTACTTGATCTCACAGCTGCTTTTGATACTATTTTATTGCAGTGTTTGGAAGATGTTGGTGTTAGGGGTACTGCCTTAGAGTGGTTCAAATCATACTTAAAAGATAGATCTTTCTCGGTTTGCCTTGGAGATTTGTGTTCGACATCAGCTAAATTACGTAGTGGTGTGCCACAGGGGTCTATTCTTGGGCCTATTTTATTTTCATTATATATGGGCCCTTTGGGCTCAATTTTTCGTAAATATAATATTATGTATCATTTATATGCAGATGATACTCAGTTATATATCCCAATAGATCCAAGTGGATCTCAATCTTTTGAGGGACTTGCTCAGTGTTTAGGTGAGATAAGAGCCTGGTTGGCAAGCAATTTTCTTCATCTTAATACTAATAAGACTGAGTGTGTTGTTTTTGGACCTTCCTCTGCTTCCAAGGAAATTATAAGTAGGTTGGCCTCTATGAAGATAAGTGTTTCAGATCATGTTAAGAACTTGGGTGTTACTATGGATTCAGCTTTAGTTTTAGATAAACAAGTTTCTAGTGTTGTGAAGGCAGCCTTTTATCAACTTAGAATTATCTCTAAACTGAAATCTATTCTTTCTTTTAAGGATCTGGAGACTCTTATTCATGCTTTTGTGTCATCACGCATCGATTACTGTAATTCTGTATATATAGGTATCTCACAGGGTCAGTTATCTCGTCTTCAATTAGTACAAAATGCTGCTGCCAGACTTTTGACTCATACAAAGAAGAGAGAGAGAATTACTCCAGTTTTGGTTTCTTTACACTGGTTGCCTGTAGAATTTAGAATTGAATTCAAGGTTTTGTTGATGGTTCTTAAAGCGTTGCATGGCATTTCTCCAAATATATATTGCTGACCTTTTAATTCCTCATCAAAATTCAAGAAACTTGAGATCTTCGAATCAGATGATTCTTCATGTTCCTAAAACGAGGTTAAAATCTAAGGGTGATAGGGCCTTTTCAGTGGCTGCTCCCCGTTTATGGAACCCTCTTCCAATGCATATTAAATCTTCCCCATCTGTAGATGCTTTTAAGTCTAGATTGAAATCGTACCTTTTTAGTAGAGCTTTTGGAGTCGATTAGAGGGATCAGGTTTTACCATTTTTTTATGTTGAATTTTGTTGAATTGTTGTTGAATTTTGTTTTTTTGTGACTGTATGTATTGATGCTGGTAAGCATTTTGGTCAATGGCAGTTGTTTTAAATGTGCTATAGAAATAAAATTTGTATTGTATTGTATTGATGATGTGACAGTCACCAAGACCATCACCACACGTGCCAACCAGAAGCCATGGATGACAGCAGAGGTTCGTGGGCTGCTAAAGACCAAAGATGAAGCATTCAGATCAGGAGATAAAGCAGCCCTCAAAACAGCAAGAGCCACAACAATCATAGCGGTAACAAAGAAATCACCTGTGTCCTGTCTAAATGACTACCGTCCCATAGCACTGACTCCAATCATGATGAAGTGCTTTGAGAGATTAGTCATGCACAACATCAAAACCAGCCTCCCAAACACACTTGATCCGCTCCAGTTTGCATACCGTCCAAACCGCTCTACGGACGATGCAATTTCGTCCACCCTCCTAGAAAATAAAGACTCCTATGTTAGAATGCTGTTCACTGACTTCAGCTCAGCATTCAACACAATAATCCCACAACAGCTCATTAATAAACTAAACCTGCTGGGCCTTAACAATTCCCTCTGTAATTGGATCCTGGACTTTCTAACCGGAAGACCTCAGTCAGTCCGTGTCGGCCACACCTCGAACACTACCACACTGAGCACTGGTGCCCCACAAGGCTGTGTGCTTAGCCCGCTGCTCTTCACGCTGCTGACCCACGACTGCACTGCCAAGTCCAGCTCCAACCACATTATCAAGTTCGCTGATGACACAACAGTGGTAGGTCTCATCAGCAACAATGATGAAATGCACTACAGAGAGGAAGTGGCACAGCTGGCTGAATGGTGTGGCACTAACAACCTGTCCCTCAATGTGGGGAAGACAAAGGAGGTTGTGATGGATAAACTCCGTTGACCACCCCCCACTGATCATCGACAGCACGACTGTGGAGAGAGTCAGCAGCACTAAATTCCTGGGGTTGCACATCACAGAGGATCTCACCTGGACCACCAACACAATGTCATTCTCCAAGAAGGCACAACAGCGTCTACACTTTCTCCGCCGACTGAAAAAAGCAAGTCTCCCTCCATTCATCCTCACCACTTTCTACAGGGGAACCATTGAGAGTGTGCTGACCAGCTGTATCACTGTCTGGTACGGGAACTGTACTGCAGCAGACCGCAAGACCCTCCAGCGGACAGTGAACACAGCTGCAAAGATCATCGGTTCCCCCTCTTGGATATTTTCCTTACACAATGCTCCAGCAAAGCCAACAGTATCGTGAAGGACTCCACCCATCCCTCCCACAGTCTCTTCCAGCTCCTACCATCAGGAAGACGTTACCGGAGCATCAGAGCCCGCTCCGCCAGACTGCTCAACAGCTTTTTCCCCCAGGCTGTGAGAGCCCTGAACTCAAATCACCCTGCCCCTCTCTGAAACCCCAAACACCTCCCCCTCCAAACACCCCCCAACCTTACCACATCAAAGTAAAAACCATATGAAAACTTTTTTGTGCAATTCGAAGTGTGCTACACACAGGTGAGTGGGCCTGTACAAACCACCTGTAGTAACACACTCTCCTCCTCAATGCACACTAGACATTTTTCACACACACTGCTGTGTGTACACAATACCACAAAAGACTCGGTAATGTGTGTTTACATGCTCATGCACTACAAATCATCCTGCACTGCTCCCCAGCCAGCTGCTTGACTTATAATTAGGGGTGTGCCTGAAGCCGAATACCTTATTTGGAAAGGCATGGATAATGGATTCAAAATGAGTAACGGATTTATCCAAATAACAGAAAAAAATTTTCAGCTGACACAATCACATGTTTGCTGGAACAGCACTACATTAGTGAGGCCAGCGGTTGTTAAGATTTGTGCAATAATAATGGCTAGTACTGCTTTGATAGCGTTTGACACAGTTTCGTACAGATAATATCATGGTGATCATTGCGTTTATCTAACGAATGTGGTCTCCTCAGCAATAAACTATCTGCGCACTCTTTTTTTGATTGATGCCTGTCAGTGCCGGTGTTCCGGTGAATTCAGTTCTCCTGTTTCCCCTTCTGCGCGCATGCGTTAAATCCCGACGTCATGATTTTGAGGCGAAAAATGTGTGCTTTATCTCACGTGTAAGTTTATGATGTTATTTCCTACTTCCATCAACATAAGGCATATTTCACGTTGTTTGTCAAATACATAAGTAGAATGCTAAATACTAAAGCATAGAATGTATTGTTTTTGGAGGTTTTATAGCTCAGTCGTTCGTGGCTTACTGCTAACTTTACCTTTGACAAACTCTGTATAACAGCTAATACGTCAAGGTTAATAAGCAAATTTCGACGGTCGTTTACATTATTATATTATTGTTATGTTGTTGTTGATGTTTGTCGGTTTTGTCACACAACGGTATGTTTTCCATAAATAAACCATATTGCACTGTACAAGACTGTGTTGTTGTTGTTATTATTATAAAGCTACTCACCTCTAGAAGAACTTTCATCTACAGAGATGATGCTGGTGATGTATTTAAGTGTCATTCATTATGTGTAACAACTTTCATCTACAGAACAGTCCCATACAACGAAAACACAGGGGGAACAGATTTTCCCGAAGGCCTCAGAAAAAAGGTCCCCCCCTATATATTCCCTTCTGAGGCTTTATAAAGCACTGCAGTGATGCTGGTGATGTATTTAAGTGTCAACATTATTCAACATTCGGTGTATGGGACTGTTCTGTAGATGAAAGTTGTTACACATAATGAATGACATTTAAATACATCACCAGCATCACCTCTGTAGATGAAAGTTCTTCTAGAGGTGAGTTGCTTTATAATAATAACAACAACAACAACAACAACAGTCTTGTACAGTGCAATATGGTTTATTTATGGAAAACATACGGTTGTGTGACAAAACCGACAAACATCAACAACAACATAACAATAATATAATAATGTACACGACCGTCAAAATTAGTTTATTAACCTTGACGTATTAGCTGTTATACAGAGTTTGTCAAAGGTAAAGTTAGCAGTAAGCCACAAACGACTGAGCTATAAAACCTCCAAAAACAATACATTCTATGCTTTAGTATTTAGCATTCTACTTATGTATTTGACAAACAACGTGAAATATGTCTTATGTTGATGGAAGTAGGAAATAACATCATAAACTTATTGAGATAAAGCACACATTTTTCGCCTCGAAATCATGACGTCGTGATTTAACGCATGCGCGCCGAAGGGGAAACAGGGGAACTGAATTCACCGGAACACCGGCGAAGCAGTGTTGCCAGATATTTCTACTAAAAAACAAACACAACCAATCTCCTGAAAAATGCAACAAATTAAGTTTAAATCTTGTATTTTGCAAATAGAATACAGAATATCTAACCTTAACCTTTATCTTCCCACTTAATTAATGCCCTAAGTACTTTATTAACGCTGTTACATTAAGTATTAAAACAAGTACAGCGACACTTATAATAACTAGATCTGGCAACATAGCGGAGCGGAGCGGAGGCTGCACTTACGCCAAGCTCCTTCACTCCTGCTGCGAGTCAGCCACATGAATTTATTCAGCGACGTGATTTTAAATAATGTTTCATATGTTTTCAAATTTAAATTTTTGAACATGAAACATTTATGGAGGTCTGGACCTCATAGCTGGCTATGGGCCTGGATGTGTGAAGTGAATGAGTGTAAACTAGCCTATATGAATGAAATGAGCGCAAATCAATAGCCGCGTTGGTGTCTATGCACGTCTCTCAGATATCAGAGCTTAGTTTGCAGTTATATCAGCTCGACACAAATATCCTAAAAACGGTCCTAACTTCAAACCTTTTCGAAATCCAACTGTAAAAACGCATTACATTAGCCCTTTTCGTGAATGGCATTACATTTAATTATACAAGACGAAGAATAGCGATGTTTGATCAAGGCTTTTGGAGGGTCCAAATGATTTGTTGCGCTCTGTTGATAAAAAAAACCTCGTAAATGATCACAGCCTCCCGCAACACATGATCTAAGTTACTTAAAGTTCAAGCGAGCTTTATTGTCAATCTGCTATGAGTAGGCTACCGAACACTTTCTTTCCATTTCTATTTTTTTTTTCAGCTTCTTTTTTTTCTACTAGTGCTCTTATTTAAGATTGTGAATGCTTGTCTCGTCAAATTTGTACACAAAGTTTCACTGGAAAATAAGAAGAATAAAGTTATTTTTCTTTTTTGATAAAGTTTTAAATAGAAGATATTTCCCTGATAGCACATGTACATCTCGGAGACGTCTATTTGACGTCTGCATTTACATCTGCAAGACATATTTTTTAGAGTGTTTGCTCAAACGTCTATAGGACGTTTCTTTTTAGATGTCAAATAGACGTCTATTAGATGTCTTTAAGATGTTTATGATTTAGAATGTATGTAAAACTGACATCTGAAAGACATCTGTCAGACGTTTGTAGACAGCAGATGCTTTCCAGATCAAGAGATCTTTAACAGACATCTTGCAGACGTACGTGTGCTATCTGGGTTACAAAGTTATAATTTTAATAAAAAAAGAATACTTTTAGTTATACAAGGCATATTTGTTAAATGAAAACTATGAATCGAACAGATTTGCATTTAAAATGGTATTTTCATGTAATTTGTATTTTCATGTAAACTTCCGATTTAAGCCACGCCCACTTCCGGATCTATCCGAATACAGATACAAATAATTTTGAGATTGTCACAGATACAGATACAAATAATGGCTCCGCTGCACACCCCTCCTTACAATGTTTCTCTTTGCACATGTACCGTATTTATCTGAAGGATTCGTATAGTTTGTATTTTTTTAGTTTATGTATAGGTAAACATTTATATATAGTATATTTATAGTCAAAATCTATCAGTAGGTTAGTTGTGTATAGGTTTATACTGTTTTACTTCGTTGCTGTAAGTCTGTATTTATGTAGCATCGTGGTCCTGTGAGGCACGACATTTCGTTCCACTGTATGTCCCCACATGTAGCGGAATGACAATAAAGGTCAACTTGGCTTGACTTGAAAACTGTGGCTCTCAAGGAGCTGAGTTTGGTACACCTGTACTAAATGATGTCTCTCATGTCATTCCAAATATCAGATAATAATTCACTAACTTTGAGATGTTTCCTGTAGTCAGAGCGCTGATGATCCACTCTAGATCCAGAGTTTTAAAGGGAATGAGTATAAGACTTGTGGAGTTGTCTAAATCGGTGGCACTCTCTGGATACATAAGGTGATGAGTAGTCTTATAGCCAACATCCTTTTCAAAACCCTGTGTTGGAGCCTGGTTCATTCTGTTAATACACAAAGGTGCACACAATTTAAGATCATGTTATAAAGTATTACACAGTTATGTGCATTTCTTTTACAGCAGGCAGGTGTGGCATATTGATTACTGCCAAATTCTGTTGATTACTGCCAAAATTTCTACATAAAGCCTTGCTTAAATTTTCCTATCCTGACCCACAAATTAAAATGTGGTATAATAACTGTATCAGGTATCACAACCCAATAACTGTGAACTAGGTATAATCAACCAGAATTGTGGGCTCTCAAATGACATTTGTGATTCAAAGAAAATTTTGAGAAGCACAAATGGTAAGAAGCAAGTACTGTAAGAAGTACATACAAATGCACGTCTTCTCCACAGATTCCAGAATTTCCCTTCACTGTTTATAGACATGATACATTTGCAAGGATGATTGATTAAAAGCCTGAAATTTCCCAACAAACGGGACCTGAAAGCTCAGAATATAACTACATATATAATTATATAATATAGCAGTGCATGAAACACATGATACAAAACATTGGTTGATTGATTTCTTTAAGATATTGCAAAAATAATACTTGGTCAGCTTTTATGAAATCTTCAGTTCATGGTTATGTATGTGTATTTAATCTGCTCAGTTTCATCAGCTCATTGTCCAGCATTGTCTTTTTTAATGCAGACCTTTAGCATTTACGTTGGCCATTTTTTTGGATTATTGTTACTTTGTGGATTGCCTTCTTTGCTTTTGTAAATAAACTGCTGCAACTAGATCCAAGTTTCAATGCTTCCCTTTATTACACCAAAACAATACAGAATACTGGACCACAAAATGGACTTAGCAACCCACTGTCTCATCCTCTTCACCCATGACAATTGCTCCCTCAAGGATCACACGAGTGAGTTTTTGTACCTCACTTAACAGACACTACCTAGACTGTTCCTTCATTTCCTTTTTATAAGCTCAATTTAGTAAATAATTAATAACATGGCAGATCCCTTTTTCTGTGGCTTGTCCTTGAGGGTGATTTATAGATTTTGTTAAACTGGTGATTGTGATCGTGGGTCCGCTGGTGGGTTCAGTGGTTCCTCTCAGCCTTCCAGCACCTTCATCTCCATTGGTTTCATCCAGTTGGCTCTCCCCAGTTCTCAAGCTCCACCAGCGTGACAACGGTTTCTTGGTCAGTCCATTCAACTTAGGTTGAAGGATTCATGGCCACAGCCCAGGGCTCATGACCCTCTGGCTCCACCGCAGCCCTTTGAGCCCATGACTCTGCTTTTTTCCTTTATTCCGTCGGATTCATCATTGCTCCTTGTTCCTTTGGAATGAAGGTTTATTGTCACATTCTGCTTTAGTTTAATTTCTGGGGACTCTTGGTTTGATTGTTCTTGTTTCCTGTGTTTAATTCCTATTTCATTGGTTCTCTTGGTTCTCATTTGCTAGTTTGTTTGTATATTACTTTCACCTGTTTCTAGTTTAGTTCATTGTTATGTCTGTTTAATCTGCTCAATGTACACAGTTTATTCTCTAGAATTATCTTTTGTTAAGTTGCAACATTTGCCTGTTTTTTTTTTTTTTTGTTTGTTTGTTTTGTTTTTGTTTTTTTGGGGGGGGGGGGGGGATTGTTACATTACAGTAGCATGCCCCTCATCTGTGTCCTGCTTAGGTTTATCAATGACCATATTCATTAATCATTTAAATTCATTAAGTCATCTAAAATTCTGATTTTGATTTTTTTCCACCCCTATCTGAATCTGTATTTCCCTTAGATTTTTGAAAATAAAAATAAAAAAAATCTTTACCGTATGACAAAATCACTGGAGTCGATGTAGGACCCATAACAGGACTCCCGAAGATTCCCAGAATTCCCAACTACAGAGCATGTTCGACAGCGATCTGGATGCGCATCAACATAGTGTTCCTCAGCAGGGATCAGCTGGAATAATCTGTCCAACACTATGGTTAGATTGGAAGGAATCTTCTCAGCCTGTAGCCACTGCACTCCATATACAGAGAAACCACAATATGGAAATGAATAACAAAATCATTAATATTACATTCCTAAAAAAAAATAAATAAATAAATAAATAAAATAAAAAAAATGTAGGGATAACTCGGTACTGTGGATGATGGACGTCAAAACTACATGTAGGGGGCTCGGATAGAAAGTAGCCTATGGATAATATGGAGATTTTCTTGCAAATATTAAGATGAATTTCTGTAGCTCTGACTGATTTTAAATTGTAATTATGGCAGCCGCTGAAATGGGTCATACCAACATTATCTAAGCGGCTGAAGTAAATACACTACAGCGTTCATTCAAAGACTTGCATTTATTGCTAAGACGGAGCAAGAAAACCTTCTAAAATGCATGTGCAGATTCAGTCGAGTGAGAAAGTTTACCCTCTTCAACTTAATGCAGTTGAACTGAATTTATGAAGCAAACTATTTGCTAAAATAACCATAACACTAAGAGCAACACTGAAATACAAACACACAGTTCTGTCGATCAGATGCACGTTAAAGTTGCATGTGTTACTATAACAAACACGGTGTGTTTTCTTTCAGAATCATCACTTGCTGGTGGAAAGAACAAAATAGGTTACATAAAAGTTTTTACTTTAAAATGAAGGTAAGGTAAAGGTGCGAATAATTATGGGGAAAATTTTTATTACGTCATCTTACATTGAGGCAGTTGTTGTCAAACATTATGCAGGATGACTGACTGCATGATGAGGCCTGGCTATTAGAACGCAGTTATATGCCCCTAAAATTTGAGATATGAGGACAAAAATGACCCTGGATGAGATTCTTATATTTGTATCATATGATATGTTTTAGCAATATCACACAACACGGACAAGAGAACTTATTTTTCCCAAATATCTGCATAATTGCAAATGTGATATTGATTTTACACAACAGTTGAATACAGAATAAGTTAATATTGTGTTACATTTTAGAAACATTGCCAATATTGTCTGCTTTTGTGTAATTTCGCCAATGAAAATAAAGCCCTAGGAGAACTGTTGTGTGTCTTTGATCAACACACAGTGATGTTTCATTACTATGAGTACACCTTTTTAAATGAATTCAGTGAGTCAATGATTCAGTGGGCCATTCATGAAGGCAGTCACTTGCTTCCTCTCTGAATGAATCAGCCATTTGAGCAAATAAACTGAATTAATGACTGAATGACTCACATAAGACAGTGATTTACCACCACCTACTGGTGCATTATTTGTTTCTTTCTTATATTTGTTCTACTGTTTTTTTTTTTTTATTTTGTTTTTTTGTTTTGTTTTTTTTGTTTTTTGCATTTGTTCTTATCTATAGCTAGCTATATTGTGATTATTAATATAGTAATTATTATTTAAAAAGGACTGGAGGAAAAGATGCAATGTTGCTCAGTGATTTTGCTTTGGAACCTTCAGAAAACTTTAAATTATTCTCAAAATGGACATGGCTGACTCTATCAACTTCAAAAGGGTGTAGCTCAGTCATTTTTCATCCGATTCCAACAAATCTGACATCATTTTGAAGGTCTTTTAATGGAATTGCTCATTGTGGCAGTATACAGAAGCTTATACGCAAACTATATCCTGTAGCCTTTTTCTACAGTCCTTACGACCCAATGACAGAGATATTTGTTAGTAGCTAGTTTTGACACTTCATTTTGCTAAGTGGATGTTAAATGTTTGGTTTCCTGACACATTCACTGGAGACCGCTGCCCCCCAAAACAAAAAAGAGAAAAAAAAAAAAAAAGTATGCACTATTTTCCGCCTTTTGGCTCCTTTTCTTGTGTGGCACTGAAGTAATGCTTTCACAAGCAATGTGTGGTGCCCCCCCCCGGACGTGGTCCCCCTGGGCACTTTGCCAATAGCCCATATTGTTAATCCACCAATGGGCACTAAAAAGACGAGAGACATGGTCCAAACATATGTATACCGGGATCATCTGATGATACACCATGGAAATAATCTGTGCTTATTCGTTTTAGAAGGATTAAAATTCTGAGAACAAACTTTACACACATAATTATGTGTTTTGTCGGATCAGGTCCCTACCTGACTAGTACGCAATTCCCTGATCGATCCTCAAACAGAAACGAGAAGAAATGGTCAGAACAATAAAGAAATTGATTTTGATGATTTTTTAGTTCAAGGAATACAACGAGACTGGAGTAGGGAGGTCAAGAAACAGAAGAAGAAGGAACGTCTCAGACAGGCCCAGGAGAGAGGTGGGGGATCCAAGTATCATCTTCAAAATGAAAGCAATTCTGAGGTTGATACAGAAGCAAGAATCGACGAATAAAAGAATTGCGAAATTAATAAAAGAAGTGATTGAATTGCATGGTTTACAAAGGTTAACAAATGATTTAGAGAAAATGGATCTTCAGTCTCCTGTTTTAAAAATGTAAATGTCAAAAACTGTTTGAGGGTGTATCTTATTTTGAGGGCACAGATTTTGAATGCTTTGGGGTTTTTAACTGCTATATAGGTGCTTTGCTCACTTTGTAAAAGAACGGTTAGAAGCGAGGGGATGCATTTCGCAACACGGGTGCAAAATGGAACTCCTAGCTAAACCGTTACTTGGTATCTGATCACACCTGCTAGGGGTGTTAGATTGTGGTTTAGGGCATATGCGCTTAAGCAGGGCTTATGAAAAGTGTCGCTATTTTTCCTATATATTTTAAAATAGAAATAGACATGCTTGCTATCTAGAAGTGTTATATTTTTTTCCCTTTTGAACTTTTGATACTTGTCTGGTGCGGCTTGTGTGACAAAGGTCATGCTTCCTGCTTTCAAGGGAGGAGGCAATCACAAGCGTCGGGAGAAGATGGGAGGTTTTTGCAAGATTATAAAAATGCCTGTGAGACCATTGTTCGAGGCCGGTAATCCGTGGTGAAAACTTTACTCGCTGTTATTTTTGCTATTTGCTTATGAGTTAGTTTTTTAATAAAACGAAACCATTGTATTGGTGATTTGTTAAATCTTTAAAACAAGGCTCTGAGTGATTCATTAATAATAACCAGTTATCTGAACCTGGATGCAACCTTTTTCGAGCTTCAAGTGGTCCGAACTTGACTGAGCTAGGACGGACACCGGGGAAAAGGACCTGAGACTTCCAACCACATCTATCCAGACACGAGGTAACTATATAGCGGTTGATTGTGAACGGTTCATGGACCTTACGGATGTAAATTGCATGTTTTAGTCCTTTATATCGTATACAAACAAAACATGGCACCCAAACGTGTGAGGCTCGAATAATTAAGGTAGAAAATTCAGGGATAACAGCTAAGCAAGAAGTAGCAAGTCGTTACATACCACAGTTAAAAAGTGATAATCCAGAGGGATTTACATAAACACACGCGCAGGCTTGAAAAGACCTGAAGAAAAAAAAGCAAAGAACTCAGAGTATGAGTAGTGCTAGTATATGAACCTAAATCCAATGAAATCCGGAGTGAATTAATGGCGCAAATGTCCACGATTTTGCTAGTATCGGAGGATCTCAGCGGACGGTTAGTCTGGATCAGTTCCACGCAAGGTAAATGCGGATCCGGCCAGATACCATGGGAAGAGATTAGGTTGGTCGCATCCAGGGTGAATATCAGAATCCTAAGCGGAGCAGAAATTCCACCTTTTATATACTCAAGTAAAGGAGGAAAGGATGGATTTCCGAGGGTAAGAGTCTTTGATGAATCCGGGGAAGAAGTTAAAAATATCCCCGTGAGAAGTTGGGATTCTTTAGACGAAGGTGCTGCAGGTGAAGGATCCGAGAGGGGATCCATAGCCCCCAGTTTTATACCCCAGAGAGAGGGGGAAGGAAGTGCTCTAGGTCCCAGTGCTCCATTATGGTGTAACCCCGAAAGTCCTGATGTTCAATTCATTGGCGACGAAATGTATCGAGTATATTTCGCAAGAGGAAAAAATGTAATCGTTCTCAAAGAGGGACGGTTGGAAAATGAGGAGGAATCTTGTGTTTTAGTGAATCCCACTAATACATTTTTATACCACGGCGCTGGAGTGACCGGCGCTCTTAAAGAGCGAGCCGGACCAAGATTCCAGGTAGAGTCTTATAAAATAGCGCAACGCAGAAAGAATCCTATTAGGGCAGGCGAGGTAGTCCTAAAAAACATAGGAGGACCGAATGAAACACCAGTGATACATGCCATCGGCCATGAGAAAGGTCAGCGGAGTGACATTGAAGAGGAATTAATAGCGATACTTACATTGGACGGTATAATAGACAAAATATGCCTATTATCTAGAGAAAATAACTACCGTACAGTAGCACAATAATATCAGGGGAAATTTTCGGATTTAATGATGTCACTATGGGAGCAGCCCTGGTGAATGCATTGAGGAGAAAAACAGACCAAACAGAGTGGCCTAGAATGTGGATGGTCTGTCACCCCGATGCTACTGTGTTAAGAGCAATCACAGAAAGAGTGAACCAGGACCAAGCAGCAGGTGAAGGGAGATCAGATCAGGGAGCCACTGTTAGCCAAGAACAGATAGTCCCACAAGCCAGAGCAGTGGAGGAAGAGCCGATCCCAGAATACCCCATATTAAGGCGAACAACGACATCTAGAGGAAAGAAAGATCAAGTAGAAAATCCTTTTTACAAATTAAAATTCGGTGACAGTTTCGAGACATTCCAGTTAGGGAAAGGTTTATACAGACCTATGCACTCTAAAGTTAAAAAGACTGAAACTAATCTAGACAGGGCAAATCAATGGAACATCGAATATGCTCTGGGTGTTACACACGGTCAGCTCTGGAGTCTGCTGAAAGGAGAAGATCCTGCTGCAATCCTCTCAGACATTTCGCTAACTCAGAGGGCTAAACGAGCAATATTAGCTCAGCAGGGTTTAACGAACAGAGCCGCGCTAGAAAGATTAGTTAGGAAAGGAGTCGAGGATGAAGCATTCGATGAATACTATTCAGGACCAGAAAGTAACAGTACAGAAAGTGAGTTTAGTGAAGAAGAGGATGAAAACTCAGAATACGAAGAGTTAATACATCCTGAGGACCAAACGCCGAGAAATGTAACGCCGGTCCCGAGCAGAACGTTGTCATTACTTAGGAGGTGAAGATTCAGGGAAGTAGCCCCAGAATTAGAAGATCCGTCAGATACGGAGGTGAATCGGCCAGCCGAGATTGATGAAATAAAGGCATTGCATTTAGGGAAGCCGGGTCAAAGAAGACCAAGTGCCTTCCTCAGGCAGGTGCATTCCCCAAAACAACCTGAGTTTAACGTTGTAGGATCGAAAGCGACCCTAGAGGAGTTAATGAGGAAAGATCACGAAATGAAACTCCTAAAGAAAGCTAAACTGAAAAATACCACAGTGAAAGGGAAAGTTAGAGAATTAGTTCGTTACGGGGAACAGTTGAGGATTTCAGGAGATTCAGTGGACTCTCATATTTTAGCGGAATTTGGGATTCATGGGGGAAGGAAATTAGCCAAAACATTAGAAGGATTAATCCCGACTAATCTAGAGGAAATAGAAATGGGGGCTAATGGTAATTGGTTTATTTCAAGTTATCAGAATAATATTAATGAAAAGAATTAGTAAAATTATTCTGGTTTGTCATTTAATTGTAGGATCTGAAGGCTGGAGCAATATGCTCGGTGTTAGAGGAATAATAGCATTAACCATGACTAGTGTATACAAATTATGTATAGATACAATTGGGAAAGTGACCGAGAGAAATTAATTTGTTTTGTGGTGCGAAATAGCGATAATTGTGTTTGACGCGATGTATCTGATGGGGATATTGTTAGTAAAATATGGGAAAGAAGCAACGTTGTGGATAATTATGGGTACTACGACTTTAAGTGCTTTTTATTAGGATGCTATTTACGCAATGGAAATATTATTTTGTTGGGAATCATAATTTTGATGAATAGATGGGATAAGATGAAAACCAAAGTCAAACAATGTGTGGAATGTTGTAAACGAATGATGGATGTGAACTCAGCCAAACCATTTTCTGCCTGAATTTCAGGAACTGGCTGGATTGGAAGCGCTGAATCAGATATTAGGTGAAACAACCAACAGATTCGAGAGAAACGGGAAGAGGCATAGGCAAAGACAAATTTGTTACGGGCGACAATATGAAACGACCAAAAACAGGACCTGGACGGTCAATAATAACATTTCAATTATTTGAATTTTTAGAACGACAAGACAACGAAAACTGGGATGGCAAAGAATTTAAGAAAACAAAAACATTTGTAAGTACAGGGGTGTTTGGCTTGAATTTCGTTGATGGTTCTAACTTCTTTTACAGGACTCTGCTGTGATGTTCCAGGATAAAGGAGGCCGCATTGGCCGGCTGCACTTTAGCGCGGTTCTTGTGCGAGGTCTGGTACCGACCCAGAACCGCAGCACGAGTGTATTTATCACTGGGGGCAGTGCGGGTCCTTGTGGAAAGAGATGGAAACATCAATGAATGCCTCATTCACGAATATCCTACAAAAGAAGACCCTTTTCCCTTTTGGGAAATGAGGAGATTTGTAGAAGTAACATTTTATAGGAAATCTAGAAATATTTTTGATGTGTACATAGAAAAGAAGTATACGAGTGATAAAATTGGTTCAACTTATATGAAATGTGTTGTGGATAGACTGCCGGTAGAAGGGAAATTTACAAGAGAATACGGTCAGGTAATGGCGAGAGAGGGTGTCGGATCAGGTCCCTACCTGACTAGTACGCAATTCCCTGATCGATCCTCTAACAGAAACGAGAAGAAATGGTCAGACAATAAAGAAATCGATTTTGACGATTTTTTAGTTCAAGGAATACAACGAGACTGGAGTAGGGAGGTCAAGAAACAGAAGAAGAAGGAACATCACAGATGGGCCCAGGAGATAGCTGGGGGATCCAAGGATCATCTTCAAAATGAAACCAATTCTGAGGTTGATACGGAAGCAAGAATCGACAAATAAAAGAATTGTGAAATTAATAAAAGAAGTGATTGAATTGCATGGTTTTTCAACTGAATTACAAAGGTTACCGAATGATTTAGAGAAAATGGATCTTCAGTCTCCTATTTTAAAAATGTAAATGTCAAAAACTGTTTGAGGGTGTATCTTATTTTGAGGGCACAGATGTTGGATGCTCAGTGGTTTTTAACTGCTATATAGGTGCTTCGCTTACTTTGTAAAAGAACGGTTAGAAGCGAGGGGATGCATTTCACAACATGGGTGCGAAATGGAACTCCTAGCCAAACCGTTACTTGGTATCTGATCACACCTGCTAGGGGTGTTAGATTGTGGTTTAGGGCATATGCGCTTAAGCAGGGCTTATGAAAGGTGTCGCTATTTTTCCTATATATTTTAAAATAGAAATAGACACGCTTGCTATCTAGAAGTGTTATGTTTTTTTTCCCTTTTGAACTTTTGATACTTGTCTGGTGCGGCTTCTGTGACAAAGGTCATGCTTCCTGCTTTCAAGGGAGGAGGCAGTCACAAGCGTCGGGAGAAGATGGGAGGTTTTTGCAAGATTATAAAAATGCCTGTGAGACCATTGTTCGAGGCGGACAATCCGTGGTGAAAACTTTACTCACTGTTATTTTTGCTATTTGCTTATGAGTTAATGTTTTTTAATAAAACGAAACCATTGTATTGATGATTCGTTAAATCTTTAAAACAAGGCTCTGAGTGATTCATTAATAATAACCAGTTATCTGAACCTGGATACAACCTTTTTCGAGCTTCAAGTGGTCCGAACTTGACTGAGCTAGGACGGACACCGGGGAAAAGGACCTGAGACTTCCAACCACATCTATCCAGACATGAGGTAACTATATAGCGGTTGATTGTGAACTGTTCATGTACCTTACGGATGTGAATTGCATGTTTTAGTCCTTTATATCGGTATACAAACAAAACAGTTTGCAACCATTATGTGCTTTCATGCCGATCTTGAATGAATGACTATGCATGTTATTTTAAAGAAAAAAAGTTTCTCTATGTAGTTTTTCAATAAAATACAACATGCTTTCTAAATGGACTTTTTTGTTCACTGATTCCAAGTCCCCTACTTTCAACTTCTCCCTTATAAAGACCTAGTTCTGTTCTTTTCTAAGTAGTGTGCTATGTGACTAACCTGCCACCATCTGTATGTGTCTTCTGAGAGCATGCTGCTTTTCCTGGACATCAATGGGTGGAAGGATTGGTTAAACCGTTCCACAAACCAGCTATCATCTTCATTGAGGTGAGTGATACAGCGTCGACAGGAACACGTACTTCCTGACAGGCCCAGCACGGACCTGAAGAAGTACAGCGAGGGTTCTCGGAGTGTGTAACTGAACACAAACATGGAGAAGGTCATGGCACACAAAAGTCCTGTTAATGTGCGTATTTTCCTCTGGGTGAGCAGAAGCATTTTGAGTTTGAGTCTGTCTCTCGCCCCAAGAGAAACCAAAGAAGAGTGAGGGATATATTACATATTCTTTGATCTCCCACAAAAATCATTGAGAAAAAAAAAAATATGCAATTGTGTGATTCTTCACTCTCCAGCAGGTATCCACATTGTGAACAAGAACATGTGAACCTTATAATGGTTTGAGAGGAACGACAATGAAATGAATCCCTGAAAAATCCTTGTTAAGATAAAACCCAAAAAACATCATACAGTCCTCAATCAAAAAATGTTCTCTGGAAAAATACTGTAACATTCTGAAATCTTTTCTGGAGGATCTTTCTGGACAAATTGAAACATCAGAGGACAGTGATCAGGATCCAGGACAATCCAGGACAGCGCGATCAGGATGATAGTCTTCTCTCTCACGATACTAATCTTGTCTGTGTGATCGTCTACCTACAAAAGCAAACACAAGATAACTTAAGCCTAAATATCACCATACATTTAGGCCCGGTTTCACAGACAGGGCTTAGACTAAGCCAGGATTAGGCCATAATTCAATTAGGACATTTAAGTAATTTTTTGAAACGTGCTTAAGAAAAAAACATTACTGGTGTGCATCTTGAGACAAAACAAAGGCACTGATATATTTTAAGATCAATCAGTGCAAGTTTCTTTCAGTTGAAACAGCTCAGACTTACATTTTAGTCTAGGACTAGGCTTAAGCCTTGTCTGTGAAACCGGGGGTTAGATTTTTTTTCCTAACAGCTACGATACATTTCCTAAAATGAAGCTTATTTATTTAACCTTCAACCTTGTATAACAAAACCAAAAACTCAGGTTAAAATTGCTATCATTGATCTGATTTAATATTCACTTTTTAGCTACACAAATACTACAATGAAGAACCATTGCGCACTGTGAGATTTAAATAGTGGCTCTTAAATTTTTCAAACCAAATACTACCTACCTCAAGTCAGAACATCTAACCATCACCAATAACAACTTCACTTTGAGCTCTAGCTTAAGGACTGTGAGCACCACACACACAATGCAGTGTTTTGTTCAGCAATATACCAAAGTATTTCTTGTATTTCAGATAAAGTGTGATGCCTAAGCCTTATCACTGCCTTCCACTGAAATAGGTCTGAAATAGATGATAGGTACATCTGAAATAGAAGTACATCTTACCCCAGGTTTCACTAGCAACAGCGACATGCAATAGTTGGTCAGCCAATGACTGAGGTAAAAGGTGGTATTACAAAACCAATTTACACTGATATCACTATAATTTAGTAGGCATTTATACACATTTTTTCTGTGTTCCGCGGAAGAAAAAAATGTATAGAATTTTAGAATAGCAATAGGGTAAATAAATGACAGAAGTTGCCTTGCCCCGTGTATCTTGTATCTAATACAGCTCCTGAAGTAAAGCTGGTTGATTCTGTTTCTCTGCCTATTACACAAAATACCTTTATTCAAATTTTACAGGATCATAGTTGTGAGGTTTAAACAATAAGTTGCTGAAAAACCAGCGAGTGCACTGGGTAAGTCAAATGCTGTTAAAACTGCGGTCTTTTGCAGTAAACTGCTAAATAGAGTTGTGAAGAAACAAAACTTCAAAGGGAAAGAAAAGAATGCTATTTTTGCTCACTAACTGCAAAAGAAAATAGGTGGGTCAAGGATAACAAATTCAAATTCAGGATCATAGGATAACAAATATCAAAGGATAACAGGTGTAATGATATTCTCACACGGAAAACACAAGTACACAATATAATTCACTCAACCATCACAATATGACCTCTAATATCACACATTTATCCATGTGTAAACATTATAGCAAAACTGATGACATACTTAAAATCTCAGGATGATATAAACAGGAGCACAGGTGATTATGTGCTTTGGAAAATGAAACCTAGTGCTAGGAAACAAAGAGGAAAAGTAGGGGAAAGAAAAATTAATAGGAACGGGGTCAAAGGACATTTGTTCCTGATGAAATACAAAGCACTGTAATTTTTATTTTATTTTATTTTTACTATTTACACATACAGTCTAATTAAAGTGCATAGTAGCAGTATGTTAGATGAGAGAACTTGTACTGTTCTATGTACAGCAAATACTGTAGCACATATTGTACACCCTGAAACTCGTGACTGTCAATTGAGTGTTGAGTGTTAATATTCAAATTTTAGGTATTTGAATTTTCTTTTCTAATTCTTTTCATCTACTGCAAGATCACTTTACAGTAGTGTAATGAAAGTAAACTTTTCTTAAAGCTTATTGTTGAATTTCAACTCTATCTGCACTACTCTATTTATATAGTATCATAGACATTGACTTGCAAAATGATTCCTGATTTAAATTTTTTTTTTTTTTTTTTGTCACAGTGTTTTGAATTGATCTCTCTAGTGTTTTTTAGTCAGTTAAAGGTGCAGTAGGAGATCTTGGAAAATGCTAACTTTAGCCTGATAGCACTTTTGATCAGATGAACAGATTTTGATTGGATGAACATGTCTTGGTCCTACACCTTCCACAGAATATATAAAAACATATAAATACATTTAGACCACTTAACTTAATGATTGCTATCGGGATGTGAAGACACTTTCACCCAGCATAACAAAAAAATGTTTCTGAAGACAATCACCTATTATACCTTTAAGTAGTGTGTATTTGTCCAGTTGTCATCTTAATTATCTTCATAAAGTTTCAACCAGCATTCACAGAATCATCAGGTTCTATGGTTTGGATGTTCATGCTACTACGGGCTCGCATGTCATTGAGTCAACATTTCAGGGTCATGTCTCTCCAATGTTTGTGTGCATACACCACACAACCTTGAGGGGTCCAGACACTTTCCATTGTGGTGTCATTGGTATTCTCATTCCCATTAGTGTTAATGAAATGCAACATCGAGTGTAGCTTTTGATAGGGAACATCTCGGGTTACTTTACTGTAATCCTGTTCTCTTAAAAAGCGGGAATGAGATGCTGCACCGCATGTGACATAAACTTGAACACATTACTAGTTGGGTTTTTCCCAAACTACAACCTGATGAATGCTACGCATTTAAGAATGTTTAGACCATGTTTATTATTAATAATCTGTTCACAAATATATTTTAATAGCGTGCTAAACGATAACAATTACTTCTCAAATATAAAATATCCTTTTTTTATAGTACCATGTACATCCTTTTATAGTACAAAGCATGCGTGAGTCTATGGCTGCAGAATCATATCATAGGCTACTATAAAATCATACATGATGTTCAGGATGGCTATATGACTACAAAATCATAGTTGGGTTTTTCCCAAACTATAATTCATGACTACAATGTTTGAAATTGAGTAAAACATTTTGAATATGATAGGCAATTCATTGTATTTAAATTTCTTACCGCGCGATGATATTTTCATGCTCTATATAAAACAAAAGTAATATGAATGTACACTGTAACATGATGAATGCTACGAATCTAAGTATGTTTAGAACATGTTTATTATTAATAGCCTACTCTGTCCAAAAATAGATTTTAATAACATGCTAAACAATAATAATTAGTTTCTCAGATATAAAATGTTTTTGTTTTTACATAGTACAAAGCATGCGTGAGTCTATGGCTACATATATACAGATGCTCGTGATATTAACATGCTCAAAAATGTTTTTTTTTTGGTTGTTTTTTTTTTTTTTTTGGTTGTTTGTATTTTACTGAATTAGATACCTTTCAGTCTCAGTCAGACTTTCAGTCTCTTCAAACTGTTTTCCTCTGAGAGCGCTGTACCAACATCAGATGTTCAACTACACTGATATTCTATGCTAAAACAAGCTCCTTGACTACTGATTATGTTTTTTTTTTCTTCTTGAATCCATGGAAAGAAGCAGAAACACTTAAATAAAACAAGTAAATATCAGGTATGATTTACTTGTTTCACTTGTTGAACAGAATCTGTTGCAGAAATGACTCAAAGTCTGTTCACATCTCTGTGGTTAGATCAGTGTGCACAATAATGTGTCTTTGACCTTCATTATGTATGTTTTGATTATACTGTGTTGCAAATAAAATACAAATAATTAAAAAAAAAAAAAATTCAATCTCCTCACATTCTCTTACCTGCCTCAAAGTCACAGTCACACTGATGGGCCATTAGGGGGCCATTAGGGGAGGGCCCTTTGTCTCTCAGGTGAGAATCACTTAATATTCAAGACCATTGCCACTCCCTCGCATATAGGCTTTCGATCACAAAATATGTCTTTAAAAATTTAAATCAATATATTGTTTTCTGTGAGTGAGTAAATGAGCTGATTTTCACATAATTTTGAAGCAAAAACTCTAGGCTACAAGATCCAGTTCTCAAAAGTCTTGTAAACTGATGTTCTGTATGTGTTTTATGGCCTTATTTCAGTGACTTCAAAATTTTAGTTTTTCACTAACCACGCATAAATGTTGCTTTCTCAAAAACACAACCATGTACATAAATGCTGCTAACATATTATTATAGCCCAGTTTGTGATGTTTACAGTGTTATTAGACTTTAGCCATTTATATTTTTATAAGTAACTGAAAAAAGCACAAATGTCAGGGCATGTCAAAACTTCTCCAGGCCCCCAAAACAACCTCAGACCCCAGAGGGTTAAGCCAAAATTTTTGGGGTGTTTGCCACATGCTTCACAACTATACGAGCAAAGAACATTCTCATTAGGGTTAAAGAAATCCAGAATCTGGTTACAGGGTTACAGTCAAGTGCCCCGAGACATACACCCTCAAACTCATAATTGTGAAAATGATAGCTAGGGTTGCAAAGAGATGGAAAATTTGGAAAAGTGGGAATGAGATTCTGTACCACATTGCCACATTGTAGGCGTGCCTGGACATCTCTTCTGACAAAGTTCCGGAAAGTTTCCAAAAATGTAAAAAAATTTCCCCAAATGTTTCCAAAAAATCTGGAATGATTCCAGAAATTTAATGGAAATTTTCTGCTCCTTTGCAACCCTATTTGTAGCCAAGTATTTCTTACATGTACAGTTGCAGAACTGAGAAATCCCTGTCTAGGGGAGGTAGAAAAGACAACGAAGTAGAAACTGCTACAGTATGTGTCACATTTGGAGAAAAAGCAGGCTAAGGCAAGGATCTAGGTGTGAGGAGTAGTTTAATAAAGAAACAGAATAACATCCACAAGAGAACACAGGAAACAAGGCGAACAGGAACTCCAAACCCAAACATCAAATGACGCTGCACAAGTGAAACACAAGGACTATTTATACACAGAGGCAAACAAGCTTAAGGTAACAAGAGGGCGTGGTTAGTTGTCAAGGGAACACACGAGGGTAACTATGGGAACAAACAAGGGAGCTACAGCAGCAGAGTTAACACAAAGGGGAACTAACAGACACAATAAAAAAAAGTGTCATATCGCGAAATCGATATAGCAACGTGATAATGGATGGTGCAATTATGTTTCCTAGCGCGCACAACAACAACACCTGTCTGAGAGCAAGAGCAGCATGTCAGCCTCCGATGACGATTTAGTACCTAAAAAGGGAGCTACTTCAATAGTATGAAAGTGATTTGGTTACAAGAGGTTAGACCTCCAACAAAGCACAATATTTTGCAAAATATGCAAGAAAACTGTTACCACTAAAGGTGGAAACACAACAAACTGGTTTCACCGCTTGAAGCAAAAAAACACCATCAAGTACAACCAGGCTATGAAGGTACGCGAGGAGGAGACATTAGCAGCTGGTGATGTGCGGCCCAAAAGTAAACAAATGACTCAACCGAGCATCGCTGGAGCACTCACTAGTTGTACTCCATATGACAGGAAGAGTAAACGGTGGATGGAATCACATCAACACTTCTGAAATAACAAGTTCATTGTTAATCAATTAGCACAACACAGCACCATTCAGTTTCAAAACTATTCAATGTACTCATTAATTTATAAAAATTAAACTACATTACAAGTCGTGATTTCATCATTCTTTTAAAAACTGATATTGAATCTTGCTCTCCTTTCTGTTCAACTTTGTTTCTCCTAGTTACATAAATGGCTAATTTTGCAATACCAGCAACAAAATTGAGCAAATGACATTTAAATTTTTCCTTCATAGTATACATACAACCAAGAATAAAATCTTGCTTTGTAAAACACACCCCAAAATAATCAAAAAGCAGTTCTAAAAAACTAAACAAAAAAGAAAGTCTGCTACAAAACATAAAGCAATGAAAAACAGTCTCTCTTTCATTGCAAAAAGGACAATTCTCACTTACATTTGGGTTCAACATTGCCACAAAATAATTAACTGCTACAGCTCCGTGGAGTATCCTCCATTGAAGATCACCAACTCTTTTAGTTAAGGGAGGTTTATAAAGAATCCTCCACACTGTTTTTTTTTTTTTTTTTTTCCATTTCAGTAATCTCTAACATATCTCTCCATACAGTATCACTCCTATTTTTTAACCACTTGATATTTGTTACTTTCACAATACTTCTATACAATACTTTTCCTTTAGCTGCAAAAAAATCAATTTCTTCATCATTTTCTTTCTTCAACAAAGGGTTAATGCAATTTAATGAGATAAAATCAGGTACTATACATATATCTGGAAAAAAAATCTCCACAATCTGGAAATACACATTTCCTATTGTGCTCCTCAAGTAAAAAATTTTATTGTAGATTCAGAGCCCCTTGCACCTTATCCAAAAAAAACCATTTAATAAAACGCACAGACTTTACTTTTAAAAAGACTGAAACTGCTTCTACATTTTTAAAATCAGGACCTGCAATATTTATAATATGTTTCAATTGTAGAGAACCACTTCTGTAAAGCAAGTCCTTGATACCTGGTATTTCTTCACCAGAAACATCAAGACATGCACCAAACACAATGGGCTCCTCAAGAAGCCAGTACAAGGACATTAAAGGTTCCATCCACTGATGTTTATACAAACTCCATATTTTAAAGAGGCTTCGATAAAAAACAGTAACTCCTCTAAAATCGAGTGTTTCAGGGTCCATTAAAAACAAGACAGTTTCCAGACCAAGTCCACTTATTCTTCGCAAAATACATTGAGCTACTGGTCTCCATACCAGTTTTTCTGGTCCCAGCAAAAATTTTTTGCAAAAAAAGACGATAAGCAGCACATCTACTTGCCAAATGCACTAGACCTTGGCCTCCTTCTTCTTTGGCCAGAAACAGAACACTCTGAGGGATCCAATGTAAATTTTCCCAAAAAAAAGTCCACCATTTCTGCTTGAATTTTTGTTAAAAATCCAGCAGGAGGATCAACGCATGCAAGTCTATGCCACAAGGAAGAAGCCGCAAGATTGTTGATAATTAGTGTGTGTCCTCTGAAAGACAACTGAGGAAGTAACCATCTCCATTTTTTCAAACGTCCTATTATTTTATCTGGCGTTCCTTCCCAAGTTTTCTGCATGAAAAAATCATTACCTAAAAAAAAAAACCACCCAGATATTTCAAACCATCTCTTTTCCATAATAAACCCCCTGGTAGAATGGGATTTCCTCCTTCCCAATTCCCAATAAATAAAGCATCACTTTTTCTCCAATTTACAAGAACTGATGAAATGTTTTTAAAATCATTAACAAGTTGTTGTAACTCTTGAACATCATCACTGTCATTTATAAAAACAATAACATCATCAGCATATGCAGATAAGTAAAAAGTAGTATTACACTGTGGCAATGTCAAACCCTTTAACATATTTTATAACCTAAAAAGCAGGGGTTCTATAGCCAGAACATATAATATTCCAGACATAGGACAACCTTGTCTTACCCCTCTCTGTACTTTAAAAGGGGTACCCAAGCTACCATTAGTTTTAATCACACTCTCAATTTCACAATACATTATTTTGATCATATCTATAAAACTAGAATTGAACCCAAAAGCTTGTAATGTATGCCACAAATAAATATGTTCAAAACAATCGAAGGCCTTCTCTTGATCTAAAGAAATAAGGCCAGTGTTAATACCAAATCATTTTGAAACTTCCAGCACGTCTTATTAAGGTTATGTTATCAAAAATTGATCTATTTGGTATACAGTAAGTCTGATCGTAATGTATAACTTTTCCTGCTACTTTACTTAATCTTGTAGCCAAAACATTGTAGAGGATTTTATACTCTGAGCACAAAAGAGAAACAGGCCTCCAATTTTTTATATTTTGGAGATCACCTTTTTTTGGCAACAGGGTGATAACCGCCCTTCTACAGCTAAGTGGAAGAAAACCTTTAATCAGACTTTCATTAAACACTGTTAAAAGATCGTCTCCTAGAATGGGCCAAAAAGTTTTATAGAATTCAATGGGTAACCCATCAATTCCAGGGGATTTCCCATTCTCCATGCTCATCAATGCCGTATAAAGTTGTTGCACCGTCAAAGGTAAATTCAAATCTTCATTACTTTCTTCATCGAGAATTGGCAATCCTTCAAAAAAAAACTACTGATATTCAATAGTTCTTCATTAATCAAATCAGCTGTATATAATTGTTTATAAAATTGTACAACAGCTTGTCTTATTTCAGAAGTTTTATTTAATACCTGTCCTGTATCAGTAACCAAAGAATGAATTATTCTGCTTTGACTATTTTATTTTTTTCATGCTAAAGAAAAATTTAGAAGGTGCATCCATTTGTGTAACTTTCTGGAAGCGTGAGTGAACCAACACTCCCTGTGCCTTGATGTCCAACAAATTTGCCAATAACGTTTTCTTTGCTGTAAGAGATTCAATATTTTTCCTGTAGATGCAGATAAACTATATAAATCAACTATCTCAGTCTCTAAAGTATTCAATGATCGAGTTATTTCTCTTGTAACGTAAAGGGTATATTGCTGGCAAAAACTTTTAATTTGTATTTTCCCGCAATCCCACCACTGTTGTAACAAACTATATAAATACTTTTGTTGTTTAAAAACATCCCAGAAAAAAATAAAAGAATCTTTAAAATTACTGTCATCAGTTAAAGATGTATTAAAATGCTAATAGACACTACTTGACTTTACATTGCTCACTAATACAGAACAAAGAACCGCACTGTGGTCTGAAAAACTTAATTTAAAAATATTAAACTGATGCTTAAAAGTATAAAAACGATCAAGACATGCAAAAGACATTGAATTATCTTTACAATGAACCCATGTATATTGTCTTGATTTCTTATACATATTTCTCCAAATATCGCAAAGATCAAAAGTTTGAACTAACTGCTTGATAACTTTTTGAGATGCAACATGTGGTTCTAAATGGTTCCGATCTACTTTATCATTCTCAGTGCAATTAAAATCACCACCTAAAACTAAAAAATCATCCGTATTTAAACTTGTCAGCGTAGTGTTGACTAAATTCAAAAACAAAACCCTTTCCGCTCCATTATTAGGAGCATAAATATTTAAAAAAAAAAAAAAAAAAAAAAAAAAAAACAATAACATTTTTTTCAAATTGATCTATAATAAAATCGACATTTTTCTATTTCAACAAATTCATAGGATACTGGGGTTACATTTTTAGAAAATAAAATTGTGACACCTCCACTCATAGAGGATTTATGACTAAGAAAAAGTTGACCTCCCCACTCTCTTTTACAGTCCACCTCATTTCTTTTATCACTATGCGTTTCTTGTATAAACATTACATCAACAGTCTTCTGGTTTAAAAACTCATACAACATCATCCTTTTACAAACATCTCTTGCTCCATTTAAATTTAAAGTTCCAATTTTTAGCTGACTCATTATTTAAGTTCCACAAGAAACTAAGAGGGGAAAAAAAAATGAAATTATGCATATGGTCAAAAAAAAAAAAAAAAAAACAAGCTTGGGGATTTAAACCATGGCATTCTTCTCATCTCTAAGAATTTGTTTTTTTTTTTTATCTTATTCACAAACTTCCGTAAACGAAACACTTCAAGATCAGAGAAAGCCCCTTCTTTCATCAAATACCTGGTATTCTTCACAAACTGCGCAAGATTAGGAAAATCCTCAACCTCTACGCCTTTTAGCCCTTTTGTTTCCTGAAGAAAGAGACTAATATCCTCAGCTTTATACAAAACCTGTACATTCTCATTCTGAGAACAAGCAGAAAGTTCTGAACACACCGAAGCACTAGAATCAGAATCATCATCCGAAGCTATGATTTCATCTTCACCGACACTTTATTTATAGCTTGTTTACTGACTTTATCATTTCAATTTTTTTTTCTTTTAACAGGAACTTTGAAGATCGATTCAACTTCCATGTTCAATTCACAATCATTCATTCTCAAATCTTCATTTACAATTTCTCTGACTTGTTCAACAAATGCGGAAGATACCATCTTACTCAATCCTACCACTGTCTCTGCCGCTACAGGCCCTACCACAACACCTCCATCGACAAGAGGAGAATCAGACATCAACTTCTCCGCACTGCTTTCTCCCGCAACTGGCTCTTCAAGTGATACATTCGTTGTTATGCCATTTCTAACCTCCAGCTAAGCGGCTGCGGATGCATTGGTTTCAGCAACAGCACTCACCGTTTTATCTGCATCAACCGGCACTATGGTCTTATCTACTTTATCTTGGCAACTACGAATAAGATGCCCAATTTTTCCACAGCCATAACATTTGATCGTCGTATCAGATGATGCGAAGACCGCATAATCAAAGCATAATCTATTTTAAATTTGAAAACCAGATCAAGTTTGTCTTCGCCATTTTTCAAAACCATAAACACCTGTCTCCTAAAAGACACAAGATACTTTACTAAAGGCGATTTACATCTGAGTTGAATTTTTTTGATGGGAGAAACTATTTTTCCATATCGTGACAGTTCTTGCACAATAACCTTATCTTTCACGAAAGGCGGGACATTTGAAAGTACTATTTTCTTGGCAGGAGTACTCAAAGGAAACACTGGTGTAAGGGAACCCTTAATTACTACACCATTTTGCACTTTCATTAGACTTCTCAATATTGCTAAGAAAAAGCACAATTGCATTATTCATTCGCCAAGCCGACACAATGTTTTCATGATTCACAACGTCTCCCACAGCCAAACATATGTCCTCCACGCTGGCATTAGAATCAATTTTAACTCCATGATGCCGAGTTAAATTTTCAAAAACCATTGTGTTTGGAATCGTCATACTTCCCAGCGAAAAGCTGGAAGCAGACTATCCACACAAAAGATACAACAAAATAAAAAAGAAAAACAAAGCAAAACACTTATAAGGAAAGAAACAGTTAGAAAAAAAACACTCTTACCAGCCACAGACGGCTACCACTCTCACCCACACTCACACTCAACACGCTCCGCCCACTCACACACAGCATGCACTCGAGAGAGAGAGAAAGAGAGAGAGAGAGAGAGTGTGTGTGTGTGTGTGAGAGAGTGTGTGAGTGAGTGAGTGAGTGACTGAGTGAGAGAGAGGGGGGAAGAGAGAGAGACTAACTGTCTTTCTTTATCTTCAGAGAGGAGTATGAAAGATTCAGGATTGACAGAGCAGTTGGAGTTGTAAAAAAGATTGTAGCTGCATTTGCTCACAGCTGGAAGCGGCAGCGGGCACTCCGGGATGCTCAAGTGGAAATGGGCTTACCTCAACACAAACTGGTCACAGAATCTCCCACACGATGGGGATTGAGACAAACGATGATCCAGTTGGCTGTTGGAACAAGAAAAGGCCATCAGGTTTGGCTGAGAGGGTTCGGACAGCATTCGGCGGGAAGACGAGACCCATGGCGTCAGACGGCTGGGCCTCACTGACCGTCGGATGGAAAGGTAAGGTTGGGGGGACTTGTGGTGTCGGACGGGTAAGCTTCGCCAAGCGTGGGACTGAAAAGATAAGGTTGTCTGGCAGGGAGGCTTTCGCCGGCATCCGACGGGAGATCAAGGCTGAAGGTTGATACTCACAGCATCGGATGGATGTCTGGCTGGAGGCTGATACTCACAGCATCGGATGGGTAAGCCTCGCCGGCCATAGGATGGAAAAGGTAAGGTTGTCTGCCCGGGAGGCTCTCGTGGCATCCGACAGGAGATCAATACTCGCTGCATCGGATGGTTAAGCCTCGCCGGTAGGCAGACTGAAAAGCCAAGATAGTTTGACCCGGACATCTTGCTGAAGCGTTTGACGGGGGTTCGATACTCGTGGCATGAGCGGGTAAGGTTCGCTGGTAGTCGGATGGAAAAGGTAAGGTTGTCTAGCCAGGAGGCTCTCGCCGGCATCCGACGGGAGATCAAGACTCACGGCGTCGGACGGGTAAGCCTCGCTGAACATAGGACAGAAAAGGTAAGGTTGTCTAGCCAGGAGGCTCTCGCCGGCATCCGACGGGAGATCAAGACTCACGGCGTCGGACGGGTAAGCCTCGCCTAACGTAAGACGGAAGGGTAAAGTTGTGTGGTCAGGAGGCTCTCGCCGGCATCCGACGGGAGATCAATACTCACAGCATCAGACGGGTAAGCCTCGCTGACCGTAGGATGGAAAAGGTAAGGCTGTCCGGCCGGGAGGCTCTTGCGGCATCCAACGGGAGTTCAATACTCACTGCATCGGATGGTTAAGTTATCGCCAGTAGTCGGGCGGAAAAGGCAAGGTTTGCTCGACCAGGAGGCTCTCGCCGGCATCCGATGGGAGATCAATACTCATGGTATCGGACGGGTGAGCCTCGCCGAACATAGGATGGAAAAGGTAAGGGATGAGAAGACTGTAGGACGAAAAGGTACGATTGCTGAGCTGGGAGGCTTTTGCGGCGTCTGACAGGAGTTCGATACTCACGGCATCAGACGGGTAAGCCTCGCCGGTAGATTAATGGAAAAGCAAGGTTTGCGCAACCAGGAGGCTCTCGCAGCATCCGACGGGAGTTCAATGCTCATGGCACGGCTGGGTAAGCATTACCGGTAGTTGAAAGGAAACATATTCACTCAACCGGGAAGGCTCACGCAGCGTCTGATGGGGGTTCCACACTTGCGGCATCGGACGTGGAAGCTTCGCCCTGTAGTCGGACGGAAAAGCAAGGTTTGCTCAACCGGGAAGCTCTCGCAACATCCGACGAGAGTTCAATACTCACGGCGTCAGATGGGTGAGCTTCGTCGGTAGTCGACACAGAAACGTATTTGCTCCACCGGGAGCGCTCTAGCAGCATCTGACAGGGAGTTCAATACTCAGCATCTACCCTTTTAGACGACTCAAATTATTCTATGAGGATTACTTGCGTAATTGTAAGAAAAATCCAGTAAGCTGCTTCTGATAATGCATCCGAAAATCTTGGTGCTTCTTGCTTCCGAAAGTTAAGTGTACGACAAAGTAGAATTTCCTATGCTAGCGTACCCCAAATAAGTGCCATGAATCTGGATGGATAAGCATGGCTTTGGAAGCTGAGGTGATGTCGACTTTTGCCAGCCAGGTGCTAAGACTCGTGATTTTATCATATAGATTGCATGATCAATGTCCTACTATTGGGAGAGAATTCGTCGAGAGGAATCGAGGTGTTTATGCTTGAAACGGGGAGTTATGCGGAGCTGACAGATCGATTAGAAAGCATTTCCTACCCCAGAATTTTCCTAGCAGCCACTCCAATGGGCTAATGCTGAGAAGGCGGTCATCGAAAGGGCTGATCGTGAACGCTCATTTAATTAGCGCCACCTATAGGGGGAAAAATGAACAGATTATTTCAGTGAAACGACTGAAAGTAAGTCGGGCCATTGGAGCCCTCTGTAGGCTTTTTATGTAATGCATATGTACATTATGTTGTTTAATATATTATATTAAGTTTGATCAATAGTTTGATACTTTATTCGAAATGAATATTATGGCCTATTGTGGCTTGCAATACATCTGTTACCCAATTACTCGTTAGTGACGGCCTTAGATGAGGGGTCTATGTCCGCACCTGCCAGGATCCATGCTCGGATGTTGTAAGCCACTAGCGGTGGCTCCGAGGCAACAACATTTTGTGGGACGGGCAGTAATGTTGCTGTGAAAGAGGATATTGTGACTTTAAATGAAGTAGAGAGCTGAGAGGGAGAGGAGCAGGGGCCGCAATTTCCAGCGGAGGCAGCCTCATGCTTAATATCGGCCTCTGGGGCTTGAGGTGGGAAACTGACAGAATCGTAAGAGAAAAAGGAGTAAAAGAAAGAGATGTGTGGGTCTGTGTTGCGAGCGGAGGCAGCCTCGCGCTTGGTTCGCCTGCTGTAGCTGTAGGCTACAGGAAGGGAGTCTTGAATAGCTTGTGTAGCCTGCTCTGCTAGCGGAGGTAGCCTCACACTAGTGTCTGCTATGGGAGCTGGAGGCCACTGAAAAGGAAAAAAGGGTTATTAGTAGCGGGAGGAAAAAGATTGAGATGTGTGGGCCTGTGTTGCAGGCAGAGGCAGCCTCGTGCTTGCTTCTGCTGCTGTAGCTGTAGGCCCTGGAATGTCCAGGCAGCCTGCAGTATTGCCGATTTAGCCATTTTGTTGCTAGGTTAGCCATTTCTCGGACTACCCTAGCAACTTGTTTTTCAAGCAATTGGCAACAAATGTAGCGATTTTTAAAAATTATTTGGCAGCCTTTAAAAAGTGGTAAAATGAAAAGACATGCATTTTTCTCTTAACCATGCAAAAGAAAAAAAAATATATATATATATATATATATATTGAAACAGCTAGCCAGCCAAGCGGCACATCGGCTGGTAACGATAGACACTTTGGGAGAGGTGCCGAGCAGTACGCACTTCACATATGAATTAAGTCGCAGAGAGCCGGGTCTTGTGCAGGACGATGGTGGTGTCGAGCGAGGCGAGTTCGGGGCTTTTCTTGATCTATTGGCCGCCTTGGCGGCTGAAGTGGATTTTAGGAGTGTGGTTGGCTGGTTTGCGGGGTGACGAATAGATCGTGCAAATCCGCTTTGTTTACCATCCGCGAGAACGGTGCGTTGGAATTAATCAGCGTTTGCCTCAGGCTTAAATATGATCCACTCTCCGAACGGAGGAATTGTTGGCACGGATGATATCCGTGCATCCGAATGATAAGATGATGGAAGTGACGCCGGTGGTGGCGAGATTAAGCCTGTGGCATGTGGCTGGTCGAGAAGAGAGCAGCGGCCGCGAAGAAGCCTGCAGCTCGGTGACCGTGTCTAGCGGAGAAAGACCGATCCTGGGGCTGGGAGAATGGCCGGAAGATCCGAAAAAATCCCCAATATAGGTCTTGTTGTTTGGACGGGAAAGGTTGTGTCTGTGATGTAATGGCAAAAGGTGCAAACCGAATGCTGATTAACCGTCAATGAATAGAGCTATGTCAGCTGTATTTATGCCTATGCATTGATTAACTTGAGTGCGCTCCTCTTGTGTTAATTAGGCTAAGTATCTGACGTGCTCCTCCTGAACTTTGTTATTAAAACACCATGTTGTTCCATATTTTTTTGTATATCGTCATAAATATCATTATCGCAAATATTCTTGAAATATCGTGATATAATTTTGAGGTTATATCGCCTACCCCTAGCCAATACTGTTATGCAGTTTGGCTGAGGATGCTGAATTACGCCTTATACAATACCTTATACAATGCAGATTGTTTCAAATTCAAATTCTGCTGTAAAGCAGCTCTAATAAGCCAGTTGTCACTATCCTTACCTGTGTTCCCCTGTCTTGTGCTTTGTACTCTTATTTTGAAGTGTATTTCCCCAGTGTTTCTGTTCTTTCTCCTGTGTTCTCTGCCCATTTGCCTACCTGCCTTGCTTGTTACCTCGTTACCCTGTGTATTTAAACCCCTGTGTTTGCCATGGTTCTTTGTCTAGTCTTGTTATAGTTACTGGCTGTTGTGTGTTTGGTTCCCTTCTGTCTATGGTTTCTGTCTTTCTAGTTCCAGTTAATTCCTTTACAGGTTTTTTTTTTTTTTTTTTTTTTTTCAATTGCTTACATTTTCAAAACTTTGCTTCTTTTTTTTCAAAACTTTACACACAAATCCAAGAACTGCACACACAAAATGCAAAATGCCTCACATCTTTGCAAAATTAAGCACTGCATTCAAAATATCACAAACACATCTCAAAAGCAAACATTTTTCTTACTTTGCAAACACCTTTGCCATAATATTAGCTGTAAATAATATTAGCTGTTGTTGAGTCGGTTCTGTGCTCTTCTATAACTGTCTGGTTTGGGTCAGCCAGCAAATCATATATGAGAAGACTGCAACGGACTGTTAGGACAGCAGAAAAGATCATTTGTGTGCACCTGCCCATCCTTCAGGACTTTTACACCTCCAGAGTGAAAAAACGGGCAGGTAACATCATCAAAGACCCCTCTCACCCCGGCCACAACCTGTTTGCACTTCTCCCTTCAGGCAGACGGTTCAAATCTCTGACTGGAACATCTAGGCATAAAAACTTTAGAAAACTACTAGTGCTGTCAAAGTTAACGCATTGATAACGCAAATTCATTTTAACGGCACTAATTTTATTAACGGGCGATTAACGCAGAGCGCATTTTCTGTTTGACCCGTGGCCAAGCCCGTACTACTCTAGTTGGAGAAATGGAAATGGATGGAGATGCTGATAGTGTTGCCAACTCAGCGACTTTTCAGACCACTTTAGAAACTTTTTTTTTTTTTTTTTTTTTCAAAAAGCGCCTAGCGACCAATCTTTATAGGGTTTGCCCAAACCTTATTTAGTTTCTGAGACTCGCCGGTACTGCCGCGCGAGCGTGAGGTCTCTCTTTCCCGCTGCGCACACACCCCTTTCTCTCTCCCTCCACGTCTGCTCTGTTCAGCGTGCGGATGAGAGGAACAGCACTTTCAGTTAAAACAGATATTATGTTGCTTCTCTATTTAACATGCAAGTATAGCCAAAATCACAGCACAGCTATTGTCTTTATCTTATGTATAGCCTATTTGATTTTATCAGACGATGACTGGATTATAAATCAGGATTTTTGTGCAGATTAACATCTTGGAAGGGAGAGCTGGTTATTTAGTCCTATGGGTCACGTTTCAGTCACTATTTCATATTCATTCCGTTGTCTGACAACAGAAACAGTAAAATATATAAATGAAAACAGTTTTATTGAGAATTTAGCTGCATCAAAATACAGTATATGGGCACAGAGAGGCAAACAAATGTAATAATAAATAATAAATGTACATTTTGGATGTTCAGAAGAAGTGAGATGTCCTGTCATGCGGAAATGTAAACAGGTTTGTGTAAGTAAATTGCTCAGTGCAAAGAAAAAGAAGTAACGGGAAGCTGGTATTTCTTTTTTCATGTGTCTAATAGACATTTGTTCTTTGAAACACATCTATGATCTTTGAAACATGTCTAGTCTTCAGGCTCTGTTAACTATGGTTTCACTAATAATAAACATATTGCATAAAGCATCCATATTTGTCATTGCCCATGTTGATTAGAGTATTTAAAACATGAAAAGTATTAATTTAAGGTACATTTAGAACAGATAAAAATGTGCCATTAAATTGCGATTAATCGGAAGTTAACTCATGTCAATCATGCGATTAATCATGATTAAATATTTTAATCGATTGACAGCCCTAGTAAATACACATGCATATCTCTTATTTATACAGCTGTATATAGAGTAAATAATGCACAAATCTGTACATAAATCTAATGTTCCAGATTCATGCACATTAATATTATTTATTGTTAAGTCTTATCATTTAAATGTTTTTTTTTTCTGTTCTCATGTCAGATGTGTATGTATGTACCAGGAGCACCTTAAAAAAACACAACAAATTCCTCATGTGTTTGCGCACACCTGGCGAATAAAGCTAATTCTGATTCTGATTATATTTTTGGATATATCATACAGATGCATCTCAATAAATTAGAATGTCGTGGAAAAGTTCATTTATTTCAGTAATTCAACTCAAATTGTGAAACTCGTGTATTAAAAACATTCAGTGCACACAGACTGAAGTAGTTTAAGTCTTTGATTCTTTTAATTGTGATGATTTTGGCTCACATTTAACAAAAACCCACCAATTCACTATCTCAACAAATTATAATATGGTGACATGCCAATCAGCTAATCAACTCAAAACACCTGCAAAGGTTTCCTGAGCTTTCAAAATGGTCTCTCAGTTTGGTTCACTAGGCTACAAAATCATGGGGAAGACTACTGATCTGACAGTTGTCCAGAAGACAATCATTGACACCCTTCACAAGGAGGGTAAGCCACAAACATTCATTGCCAAAGAAGCTGGTGGTTCACAGAGTGCTGTATCCAAGTATGTTAACAGAAAGTTGAGTGGAAGGAAAAAGTGTGGAAGAAAAAGATGCACAACCAACCGAGAGGAACCGCAGCCTTATGAGGATTGTCAAACAAAATCGATTCAAGAATTTGGGTGAACTTCACAAGGAATGGACTGAGGTTGGGGTCAAGGCATCAAGAGCCACCACACGCAGACATGTCAAGGAATTTGGCTACAGTTGTCGTATTCCTCTTGTTAAGCAACTCCTGAACCACAGACAATGTCAGAGGCGTCTTACCTGGGCTAAGGAGAAGAAGAACTGGACTGTTGCCCAGTGGTCCAAAGTCCTCTTTTCAGATGGGAGCAAGTTTTGTATTTCATTTGGAAACCAAGGTCCTAGAGTCTGGAGAAAGGGTGGAGAAGCTCATAGCCCAAGTTGCTTGAAGTCCAGTGTTAAGTTTCCACAGTTTGTGATGATTTGGGGTGCAATGTCATCTGCTGGTATTGGTCCATTGTGTTTTTTGAAAAAAAAAAGGAGCCCCTACCAAGTATTGAGTACATATACAGTAAATGAACATACTTTCCAGAAGGCCAACAATTCACTAAAAATGTTTTTTTTTTTGTTTTGTTTTTTTTTTTTTTTTATTGGTCTTATGAAGTATTCTAATTTGTTGAGATAGCGAATTGGTGGGTTTTTGTTAAATGTGAGCCAAAATCATCACAATTAAAAGAACCAAAGACTTAAACTACTTCAGTCTGTGTGCACTGAATTTATTTAATACATGAGTTTCACAATTTGAGTTGAATTACTGAAATAAATGAACTTTAAATGAACATACCTAACTACATAATACTATTATTGTTAGAAATTGCAACAATATAAAAATAGAAATATAATACATTTATACATTTAAAATTTAATTAAAACAATAAGTAAAAAAATAAATAATAATACAGAGGGAGTTTTGGTTCCTTGCCGCTGTCGCCTCTGGCTTGCTCAGTTGGGGACACTTAATTTCTAACGATTATCGTTAATTTGATTTCATAGATACTATTTAAACTAAACTGAGCTAGACAATGACATCTCTGAATTCAATAATGAAATGCCTTTAACTGAAAATTGAGTGTTTAATCTTATTATTATACATTACTGACACTCTATCCTCCAATTTGATACTGTTAAGTGCTTTGACACAATCTGTATTGTTAAAAGCGCTATATAAATAAAGGTGACTTGACTTAACTTGAACTTTTCCACGACATTCTAATTTATTGAGATGCACCTGTATACACACAGTTATTCAAAACCTAAAGCTCTTCTTTCATGAGCTCCTATGTACTAGATCGAAAGTAATTGGCAGAGAGATGTTGAAAAATTCACTGTAAACTTGAAAGCAAGATTGAAACCAAACGCCTCAGGTTACGTATGTAACCCTGGTTCCTCGAAGGAACAAGACACTGCGTCCAGAGACGCTTTGGGGGAACGTCATGAGCGTGAGTGGCTCTGAATATCGTGTGTAATCAGTCCAAATGATGGGCAAGGCGTCACGGGCAGGGTGACATAATGACCAGCTGGTATAAAAGCACATGCGGTGAAACCGGCGTCAGCCTCTAGGAATGAAGTAAAACGCTGACAGCGATGCAGGAAGTGTGGCACCAAGACGCAGCATTTCGTTCCTTCGAGAAACCAGGGTTACATACGTAACCTGAGGCGTTCCTCTTCAGGAACTCGAGCTGTGTCCGGAGACGCTTTGGGGAACGAGATGCCCACGCCGTCAGACAGTCCCTGCCCTGTTTGTATCCCTCAGGAGCACAACGAGGGCGAGAGAATGGAAGAGCCTGGAGTGGCCCATATTGAGGCCAACAACCTGACGAAGGTCAGAGGCGTGGACCATCCCACAACGTTTCAGATGTCCTGTATTTGGACACCTTTGAGAAAGGCCTTGGAATGGCCGCCACACTTAGGGTAGAATGAGCTCTGACTCCCGTCGGCGAGGGAAACTGAGAGAACTTATAAGCAGTATTGATGGCATGCACTATCCACCGGCTGAGGGTCTGCTACGTAGCAGGCAGATCTCTCTACGGGGACCGTAGCAAACTAGCAATTGGTCCGACTTTGTCCACATGGCAGCTCTGTGGACGTATGCGTCCAGTGCTCACACTGGACACATACAATTGTGCTTCTGCTGGTCAGGAGGACAGAAGGCCCGCAGCACGACTGACCGTGGTACATGGGATGTACTGGAGGCCTCAGCCTCAGCGCACCGTGGAGGAAACGTGTAACCAAGGGGTTTCTGCCCACTGACTGTCCACCAAGAGAGGCCTGGTAGGCCGATATTGCCGCCACAAAACCTTCAAGGTGGAGTGGGTCAACCCTGAGGAGAGTCAGGCCTGCGGGAACTCCAGAACTGTACCAATCGGGCAGTTAACTGGGTCGAGCTGGCGGTCTCCGCAGCAAGAGGTGAAAAGCTTCCACTTCAAGGAGTACAGTTTCCTCGTCGAGGGAACTCTGGATTGGAGTATGGTCTCAACAACCTTGGCTGAGAGACCGGAAGCTATGAGTTGTGTCTCCTCAGAGGCCACAACCACAGCTTCCACAGCTCCACAGCGTGCCCTCCGCCTTTGAGAGGAGATCCCTCCTGAGGGGAATCTCCTGTGGAGAGCCATCGAGGAGAGAAATCAGGTCCGAGAACCATACTCGGCTCGGCCAGAACGGTGCTACCAGAAGTAGACTGACCTCGTCCCTGCGCACTCTCGCCAGAACTCCCGGGAGCAGAGCGATCGGGGGAAAGGCATACAGACGAAGCCTCGGCCACGTCTGTACCATAGCATCCAGCCCCAGTAGAGCTGGAGAGTACCAGAGGGGACATTGCGCTGTCTCTCTCGTAGCGAAGAGGTCCACCTGCCAAACACTCTCCAGATCTGCTTCACCACATCTGGGTGAAGCATCCATTCCCCGGGCCTCGGCCCCTGTCTCGACAGGACGTCTGCTCCCATATTGACATGCCCAGGGAAAATATCCTTGGGCCCACACAAGGATCTGGCGTGCCAGCCTGTACAGGGGGCGCGAGCACAGACCTCCTTGGTGGTTGATATAGGCGACCACCGATGTGTTGTCGGTGCGCACCAACACATGGGGATCTCTCAGGTCTGGGAGGAAATACTTCAGTGCACACAGCACGGCCAGCATCTCTAGGCGAAGATATGCCACGTGAGATGGCGACCACTCCACAGACCACGGGCAGGGTGGCCACTCATGACCGCTCCCCAACCGGTGAGGGACACGTCCGTCGCTAGCATTACGCGGCGACAAGGAGCTCCCAGCCCCGGGCCCTGAGACAAGACCAAGGTTGTCTCCACATGTCTAAGGCACGAAGGCAGCGCCGCATGACCTTGAGCATGCAAAGCTGGTTTCCCCTCAGGGAGAACCCCTTTGACTTGAGCCACCATTGTAAAAGTCTCATGTACAGAAGACCAAAACCACGTTGGACGCGGCTGCCATTAGATCCAGCAGTCTCTGAAACTGCTTTACAGTTCTCTCACTCTCGCGACTGCATTGAGGATCAACTCGAACCGAGCAGGTGTCATACGAGCCTACATCGTGAGCGAATCCCCACCACGCCCAGATTTGTGGTTCTCAGAACCGGAAAAAGTACACTTTCCTTGGCGTCAAGTCTTAACCCCAGCTCTTCCCAGTATTGGTAATCTTTGCCCCCAAAGCAAACCTCAGGGACTTCCTAGATGGGGAAGGATGGAAGCCCTCCATCCTTCTTGGAACGATGAAGTACTGGTGTAGAACCCGGTCTCTCATACACGAGGAGGGACCACCTCAATGGCCTCCTTCCTCAAGAGAGTGTCAGCTTCTCGTCCCATTACCAGAGCCTGCTCGGGGCCCACCGGAGTGGGAATGACCCCCTAGAACGAGGCAACCCATGGAGACACATTTGGAAGTAGCCCAAATTGTCTACTAGGGAACCAGTCTCTCGAGACTGGCCTCTGGTATACTCAGAGCAGCTAGTTCGGTGCCCTGGATGGCACACTGGCAGGAGACAACGACCTAGCTGCTCAAGAGACCCCCGAAGGGGTGGCGAGCATCTCAGCTCTGCTACGTTTCCGGGCGGAAGAAACTGAGATGTGTGCTTGCTGGAGACCACTGCGCCCTGGAACACCGTACGTGGCAGGGTTAGCAGACCGATCTCCTGTTTTTGCACTTCCCTATACGAGGAGCCAGTACGCGGCGATGGCTGCTCCCGCCCAGAAGCCGCCTGAGCTAGAGGGCGATGAGGCAAGAACCGCTGGAACGCCGCCGCTTGTGTACGAGCCTCCTGGTGTCTGTCGACGACGGTATCGACGGCGTCGGCGAACAGACCCAGAGGCGCAAGCAGGGCATCCAATAGGAAGACCCTGTCTATCTTTAATGTCAGACAAGGTCAACCAGAGATGCATCTCCGCTGCCACCATGGCTGCCATAGACTGCACAATAATGCGGGCGGTCTCCCTGGTGACACAGAGGGTCAAATCAGCGGTTCAGCGGAACTCATGGCCTCGTGCTCACCGCGTACCCCTTGCCCACAAGCTCTGAAGTTGTTCGCAGTGGCTTGGAGGGCAAGGATGGAGCCTTCGTAGACGATGCAGCGTCGGGGGACAGATAGCTCACGAGCATCTGTTCCACCCGAGGAATCGCTCTATAACCGCGCTCCTCACACTGGGGCGACACAGTGGGTGGAGCCTCGGCGCACTCGCATTCACCCTCCTCGGAGGATGAAAGGCGAAGCACCGTGCCCGCGCCCCGGGGGGGAAGTAACCGCAGCGCGGGCTTCCGATCCCGGGGAGCGGCCGCCGAATCTGATGGGTGGGGAAGAAGATAGGGACTCGCCCGTCTGGTGGGTTTTTGTTAAATGTGAGCCAAAATCATCACAATTAAAAGAACCAAAGACTTAAACTACTTCAGTCTGTGTGCATTGAATTTATTTAATACACAAGTTTCACAATTTGAGTTGAGTTAGTGAAATAAATTAACTTTTCCACGACATTCTAATTCATTGAGATGCACCTGTAAATTAGTGCAAGATAAACATCTAATTAAATCATAAAAAATAAACAGTAACAGCAAAACGAACAGTTAGATATTGCACAGAATTATTGCATGGCGGACAGAAAAGTGCTGCATGATATTGCACACAACAAAGAGAGGTAAGTGTATACAGAAGTGTGTACGGAATATACACACAAACACAAACTGAATAATATAAGATGTAAACTTGTACTAAATAGACACACACAAGGTATACAGAGGGTGTTGTTAACCTGTGTCGGTTGAGATATAAGATGCCCCATCAGATTGGTGCATTTCTCATTTTTTGTGTGTGTGTGTGCTGTGTGTGTGTGTATGCTGACACCGACAGCGTTTGCCTAATTGATAAACTTTACAGTTACTAAACTGAGCTGGGGCAGAGGTGAGAGGATGCAAATGCATTTTCCATGACATTCTAATACATTGAGATGCACCTGTATGTGTGATTGCACTGTATGGATTGCTCTAATTTCGCTGTACTTTTAGTAGTGACAATAAAAGAATCTTGAATCTTTAACACATTGTATATACAGTGTATACTTGCATATGTACATGTTTATGCTATAACAAAACCACTGCACACAGTACAAGCAAAGGACACATAATAATAATGTTTTACTCTCTTTATATCTGTGTGTAGAATGGCGTGGCTAATCATTCGATGCTTGTGTGCAGAGTTCCTATGCAAAAAACATTTTTATAAGTTAAAATAATTTTGAAAAAAGTGTTTGTTTTTGCAAGAGATGCATAATGTTTTGCATCTTGTGTGCATATTTTGTGAATTTTTGTGTAGAATTTAGAGAAAAGAAGGCATAGTTTCAGAAATCTTAAGCAATAAAAAAATAAATAACACTGAAACTAGCTACTCTAAAGAGGCATTTGTGTATATTACAACCCACCGGAAGCTGAAGTGACATCCACCAATCAAAGAGGTTGCCAAATTAATTAAAAATATATTTTCTGGAGAGTATTTTTTTCCTGTGAGTGCTGAGCCATTCTGAACTATAGAATAGGAACTATTTGTTGTTAAACTATAGCATACATTTAATTGTACACCACATACATGTAACTGCCATTTATTTTATAGCAGTATATCAACTTTAGAAACCCATAACAGAATATTCATGGCCTGTGAGCACAAAAGAATAAGTATTGTTTCATTAAAATAGCTAGAATGAACAGTACAAGAACAGACAAAACAAAGACCTTTATTCATAACGTCTGAGAGGAAAAGAAGAAAAGGTCTTTTGTATCAAAACAAAGAAGAATGAAATAAACAGCTGAAGATTGGGGTGTTCTGAGTTGTGCTAAAACAAACACTCAGAACATTTTGTAAACTTTTAGTTACAACTTGACAACAACTTGATATAAGTAAGGATATGATAACATACACCATTATTTTTCCAGCTGATTAAGACAATTGTTTTGTGTTGAAAGTTTTCAGAAATGTTATTTGTAAATATTCAAACAAAATGTGGCAAATTATACATTAACAATCCCTGTTTTAAAAATATATATATATAAAAAAAAATAAAATAAAAATAAACATGCTACTGAAATAGAGAAATCTTAGCACTCAGGAAGGGTCACGCTTGGCTGTAGTATTTAGCACACAATGACAAGGAACGTTGATGGAAATAGTTTTAATTTAATTTAATAAAACAACTCAGAAAACACTAGGAAATGTAGGAATAAACACAACAAACAAATGACAAGGTAATAATCAGTAGCTGAGGGAACAAACTAGGACACCAGTTCAGCTCATGACAGGGAGACAGAACAGAACTGAATCAACGAGCGGTTTGGAAAATGGATAGACCTTCACCCCTGACCAAAAAAAAAATAAAAAATAAAAAAATCTCACCCCAAAACCATGACATTAGGTGAGAGAGCCACAGTATTCTTTCCAAACAATTCAACCAATGGTTTATAGTTGTCTCTGCATAAAAAGCTGTCAATATAAAGGTTATTAAAATTTGAAAAACACACTTTTGAATGTGCCACATTTCACTGATATGCTTCCCAGGAATGTCACACAACCCCACAATGGATTCTGCCTTTATCTTCAGATAACGATTCTGAAATTCTTTTAGAGAGCTCCTTGGCTTAAACTACCTTTACTTTTCTCATTCATTTGAAATACAGTTAAATTTAATATTAATGAATTGTACATAGATGGCATCTATTACTGCCTATGTTTCTAAATAAATAATAATATTTGTGTATTTTAAATTGGTATCACTTTTTGACAGTCCACTTTTTTCTACTAACTATAAGTTAACTTTGCAAGTACATGTCAACTTATTCTACTTACACTAATCCTAAAGTGTCATGGCAGACAGTGCACTGTCGATCTCCAAAGGAGCAATTTCAATATTTTTTTTTTTTTACTATAGGAAAAGGAAAAATTGCCTAAACGTGTTAAATCATCTAAATCAACAACATGTATGTTAGACCCTATACCTACCAAGCTACTAAGCTAAATGAGATGTTTCCAGAAGTCTTAGGCCTAGAACCTCTTTTTAACATTATAAATTCATCAGCATTATTAGGATATGTGCCAAAAACATTCAAGATGGTTGTTATTGAGCCTCTTATTTAAATAAATAAATAAATTGATTCTAGAGAATTAGTAAATTAATTCTACTGATCGACTAATTTCAAATCCGTCTTTTCTATCAAAAATAATAGAAAAAAGTGGTATCTTCACAACTATGTTCCTTCTTGGAAAGAAATAGTATCTGCGAGAAATTCCAGTCAGGACCAATTAATAGCAATGAAATTGCACTCATCAGAGCTACAAATTACTTGTTCTTATCATCCGATCATGGTTGCATCTCTACTGTGCCTTAGTGCTTCCTTTAATACTGTCGACCACAACATTCTTTTGGATAGGCTTTGAAAAATATATTGTCATTACTGAGATTGCATTTGCAGTATGGAGTACCGCAAGGATCAGTAGTTGGACCGTTGCTTTTCACCCTGTACATGCTATCTTTGGGAGATATAATTAACAAACATAGAGTTAGTCTTTGAGGCCTGGGGAAGCCAATTCACAAAACTAACAGAATTCATAGTTGATATTGATATTAAAAATTATATGACTAATAACTTCTTTCTACTAAATTCAGCAACAACAACAAAAACAACAATGTTCTGTCAAGTCTTCGTCACCAGTCTAGAGCCTGGGTGTGTTATTTGATGGCAATCTGTTATTTGGAGGCCAATTAATGATTCCGGATTGTTAAGTTCTTTAAAGCACATCCTGGAGTTGCTGTCATAGCAACAGGTCTGTAGACTCAAACTTGCTCGGTGCAGGCTTATTTCACATAAACAGGATTAGATTTTATCATTTTAAGTGAAGGTAATACTGAAAGTCTATGTACTGCTATTTTCTTACAAGAGCACCCTACTGAACCACAGAAAATAATTATTTATAAAATTTAAATTTGTAAAATAAAATTATTTAGATTAAATAATTAAAATGTGTAATCTATAATAATAAAAAGTGACAGGTTTACTCATTAAGAGATTTATTCATGAAGGAATAATTATCTCAATTTTATTGGATTCATACACACTTTTCAAAATCGGAAAATGTTTTTTATGATTTTATGATGCACAATTAACTTAAACAGTCAATTATGTCTGGAGGGATTAAGAGAGTTTAAGTAATGCTGTCACATAAACAAATCCACTTCACGTGTAAAATGAAATGAATTGCTAATTATAATACTCTTGACATTGAAAAATGTAAAAATATAAAAATTGGGAATCATTTAACAAACAGTTACAAATTTTATTTAACTATTAGAACGATTATGCCATTTTGCTCACTTGAGATCAAGTCAAGTCAAGTCAAGTCGAGCTTTTTTGTCATTCTGCTACATGTGTGGACATATAGTGGAACGAAATGTCGTGTCTCGCAGGACCACGGTGCTACATACTAGTTAAACATAAGATAAACATACAACAATGCAAGTATAGGAAAAACAATAGAGCTATACAACAGTTAACTATCTGACTATACATATACTAAAAATACTATAACTGCTATATCTAGTTGACCACACATACACAAACTGAGACTGTACAAAAACTTTACATAAATACTGTACATGAAATTGTGCGAAAGAGATATATGTACATGAAATTGTGCAGAAAAATATATATTTTGTACATTAAATTATTGTGCAGAAGAGAGATTTTGTGGGAGACAGTGCATAGTGGAAAAAGATTTTGTAGTGCAATGTTCAAGTAGACATATATTTTCTTAAGAGTCTTTGTGGCAGGGAGTGTTTGTAGAAAGTGTCTAGTGTGCATATAGTGGGATGAGTGCGTTACTACAGGTGGTTTGTATAGCCCACTCACCTGTGTGTAGCACATTCAGAATTGCACTTAGTGTCAACAGTTTTTAATGAGTTGGGGGGTGGGAGGGCTGAGGTGTTCATGGTTTCAGAGGGGGACAGGGGGATTGGAGTTAAGAGCTCTCACAGCCTGGGGAAAAAAGCTGTTGAGCAATCTGACAGAGCGAGCTCTGATGCTCCGGTACCTTCTACCTGATGGCAGGAGCTGGAAGAGGTTGTGAGAGGGGTGGGTGGGGTCCTTCACGATGCTGGTGGCCTTGTTGGAGCATCGTGAAAGGAAAATGTCCAGGATGGAGGGGAGAGGGGCACCGATGATCTTTGCGGCAGTGTTCACTGTCTGTTGTAGGGTCTTGCGGTCAGCAGCACTGCAGTTCCCATACCAGACAGTGATGCAGGTGGTCAGCACACTCTCAATGGTGCCCCTGTAAAAAGTGGTGAGGATGGGTGGAGGGAGACTTGCCCTTTTCAGCCGGCGGAGAAAGTGGAGGCGCTGTTGTCCCTTCTTGTTGAGTGACGTGACGTTGGTGGTCCAGGTGAGATCCTCTGTGATGTGCACTCCCAGGAATTTAGTGCTACCGACTCTCTCCACGGTTGAGCCGTCGATGGTCAGCCGGGGGTGGTCAACAGAGTTTCTCCTGAAGTCCATCACAACCTCTTTCGTCTTACCCACATTGAGGGACAGGTTGTTAGCACCACACCATTCAGCCAGCTGTGCCACTTCCTCTCTGTAGTGCGTTTCATCGTTGTTGCTGATGAGGCCTACCACAGTTGTGTCATCAGCAAACTTGATGATGTGGTTGGAGCTGGACTTGGCAGTGCAGTCATGGGTCAGCAGCATGAAGAGCAGCGGGCTGAGCACACAGCCTTGTGGGGCACCTGTGCTCAGTCTGGTAGTGCTGGAGGTGTTGCGGCCGACACGGACTGACTGAGGTCTTGCAGTTAAAAAGTCCAGGATCCAATTACAGAGGGAGGTGTTAAGGCCCAGCAGGTTTAGTTTGTGGATGAGCTGTTGTGGGATTATTGTGTTGAATGCTGAGCTGAAGTCAATGAACAGCATTCTAACATAAGAGTCTTTCTGTTCCAGGTGAGTAAGAGCTAGGTGGAGAGTGGTGGATATTGCATCGTCCATGGAACGGTTTGGACGGTATGCAAACTGGAGTGGGTCCAGCGTGTTTGGGAGACTGGACTTGATGTGCTGCATGACTAACCTCTCAAAGCACTTCATCATGATTGGGGTCAGTGCTATGGGACGGTAGTCATTCAGACAGGATACAGGTGACTTCTTTGGTACTGGAATTATGGAGGTGGATTTGAGACACGTGGGGACGACTGCCTGGCTCAGCGAGGTGTTGAAGATGTCTGTTAGGACATCCGTCAGCTGTGCAGCACAGTCTTTCAGTACACGTCCAGGTATGTTGTCAGGGCCCGCAGCCTTTCGTGGGTTAATCCTGGATAGGATCTTGCTTACGTCGACTGGAGAGAGACAGAGTACCTGGTCGTTTGGAGATGTGAGTAGTTTCTGTGCAGGTGTGTCGTTCTGTATTTCAAATCGTGAGTAGAAGTGGTTGAGTGCCTCTGGAAGGGATGTGTCATGGTCACTGGCCTGTGGCAGGGGCTTGTAGTCAGTGATGGTCTGAATGGCTTGCCACAGGGTCCGAGTGTCTCTGCTGTCTGTGAAGTGATTGTTGATTTTTTTAGCATACTGATGTTTTGCCTTCTTGATGCCATGAGACAGATTGGTTCTTGCTGTTTTGAGGGCTGCTTTATCTCCTGATCTGAATGCTTCATCTCTGGTCTTTAGCAGCCCACGAACCTCTGCTGTCATCCATGGCTTCTGGTTAGCACGTGTGGTGATGGTTTTGGTGACTGTCACATCATCTATGCACTTTTTGATGTAAGCAGTCACAGTTTCGGTGTACTCCTGCAGGTCTGTGTGGTTGTTGTTGGTGGCTGCCTCTTTAAACATGTTCCAGTCTGTGTCCTGGAAGCAGTCCTGCAGTGCTGAGGTGGCATTGTCTGGCCATACTGTGATCTGCTTTTGAACCGGTTTGGTGAGTTTGAGAAGTGGTCTGTATGCTGGGATTAGCATAACAGAGATGTGGTCCGAGTACCCGAGGTGGGGGCGGGGTTCGGCTTTGTATGCGTCCTTTACTGTTGTGTAAACAAAATCCAGTGTGTTGTTTCCCCTTGTTGCAAAGTTCACATGTTGGTAGAACTTTGGCAAAACTGTCTTTAGGTTTGTGTGGTTTAAGTCACTGGCTATGATGAAAAAGCCATCTGGGTTATTTGTTTGTTGTTCGCTGATGGCGCCACCGGGCTCCCTCGTCCCTCCGGCTCTGCCTTGGTCAGTCGTCGACCATCCGCCGCCTCGGGACTCCACTCCGCTGGCTTCGCTTCATCACTCCACCCCTCCGACTCTGTCAGGCTCCTCCTTCCCTTCAGCTTCACCTTCGTCCTCCGTCACTCCAGCTCCGCCGCGGCATTTCGGATCCCCGCCTCTGCCTCAGTCGCCTGAGCCGCTGGCTCCGCCTAGGCCCTCCGGATCCTCGATGTCACCCTGGCTCTCCGTCTGCTCGGCTCCATCCTGGGCTCCTAATCCACCGACTCAGTCTCTGGCAGTCGACCCCCTGGTGTCGACGGTTCCATCTCCACCATGGCTCCTCCCGCCGTCGACTCCACCGTGGGCCGCTATCCTCGCTGGCCTCTGGATTTACACCTGGCTCCTCCTGCTCCGGGCTCCTCCCTGGCTCCCCCCACTCCCCCATGGACTTCTGTTTTGGACTCTTTTTGTTTTTTATTTTTTTTCCCTTCGCTATTGCCTGCCCTTCTCCTGCTCCACGCCCACCTCCTGAACCCCCACCCTCCCTCCTCTGTTGGACTGCTTTTGTCCGGGAGGGGGCGAAATGTTATATGTAGATCTGTTTTAGCTGTGTTTTGCCATGCCTTCTGTTGACCTAGTTTTCCTTAGTTGCCCTAATTAGTTTATTAGCTCCACACCTGTTTCTGTTTCTCCATTATTACGTTCTGTACTTTAAGACTGTGTTCTCATCAAGTCCTTTGTCTGCTATTAGTTCGAGTCATGTGTTTGCTACCCCTCGCTCATGGATTTTCTCTGTTTGACTTTTCATTAAAAGACTTTATTTTTATAATCCTTTGTCGTGCGCTTCATTAGCAAGCACCAACGTAACCGTTTGTAATAACTTCCTTTTACGATCACATGTGGAATTTGGTCATTTATTGTTGTTAAAGTATGCTATTTATAGCCTTTTATATCACTACACAAATTAGCATTTCAGATGTACACATTCATCTCAAGAAAATCACATACAAATATACTATCATAATTGTGTGTTTATTATCTTATATAATCTATAGTGGCTGTTGTCATGTTTATTTCTGCTGTGTAAAAGCCTTAACATGTATGCTCTGGCTGAAACTCACGTTGTTTGTAATGTTACAACCTCTCCGTTCTTAAGTTGCCAGAGATACATTCCAAGTATAATACACATTAGTAAAAGGATCTATTTTCATTTTTATTTGTCTATATACACCTTGGGCGGCCGTGGTACATTATAAAAATAGCCCAAAAAACCGCAAACCATGGCTCTGTAATTTTTCCCGCGACTGTACTTTCAAAATAGCCCACGGCCACTTGTACCACTACCCTGGCAACACTGGTTCGCTGTACCCTCATCACACAATGATAGATAACCTTCCGCACTGCGATGACGGGAAGAAGTTGGGGTCAAACCTTATCAAACGATTAATTTGCATTAAAAAAATATTAACGTGTTAAAATTTTTAGATTAATCGCATACATTAACATTGACACCCCTAGTATCAATATACATCCATACATAGTCAATGCATATATTGCAGTATATTGAAAATGATAAGCACTAGTTTTCCATCTGTGGAAATGTATCATGTAATAGGCTGTATCACATTATATTTAGCAGTATATTCCCATATATTTTTGTTTTGTAAGGTTAGTTTCCCATAGATGGAAATGTATTATACAATATATAGCATTATATTTTGCAGTATATTCCCATATATTTTTGTTTTGTAAGGGTGGCTCTAACCAGTTCCAAAACACCTGCCTGGAAGTTTCAAGTAAACCTGAAGACCATGATTAGCTGGTTCAGGTGTGGGTTGGAGCAAAACTCTGCAGGACGGTGGCCTGCAGGAACTGAGTTTGACATCCCTGTTCTAAAATTATCTAACATCTTAAGGCAAAAAAATCTTGAAAGACACTATAGATGTCGAAGAACAGTGTGAAACGTAGGGGGGAGACATATTATAAATCTTTCCAGCCTGGATCACGAATGTTATTTAGGTGACGTATTAACTAATTTAATCCCCAATTTTTTTTCCCAGACATGAAAATATCCAAATGATGTGTCATTAGTAACCCTTTGAGATAATCAATAGTTTTTTTTTTTTTAATTATTTTATTTATTTTTATTTTTTTTGGAAAAGTGTGTGAAAAATTGTGTTGGTCAGTCACAATTGTGACCAGTGGGATAATGTGCGTACTGAATTAACATATTTCTGCTGTCATAAAAATTGTTATAGCCTATATCTTAGCCCAGCTATTTTAAACTGTTTGAGCACAATCTAGGGTTACTATTATGCATAAAAAAACTTGATAAAAAACAAAATAAATTCAACCATCAACGCATTTCAAAATTGCTACTTTTTTGTAAAATATAACATCAAATTTTTATATTAGTGCTACCAGCGTTTCAACATCAATACTGTAAATTTTTTGTAAAATTTGAATTTTTAATTTAGCGCAATATTTTAGTGTAATTTTCACTAGTAACTGCAATTGGATTTATATTGTATACCTAAGTTCACTGTTATCCCACCGGTCACTATTGTGACCGTAAACATGTTTACTCATTCTATGACCACACTCAACAAAACTGAAAATATGTGAATACATATATTAATACTAGACACATTAAAGATAATGTGTACCAAAAATCTTTGTCATATCTTTATGTTGATATACTTTACTAGCCTTTTGTTTTGGAGCTTTGATGCAGTTATCATCTTCTCAAGGTGCAAACAGGAAATAAATGGCTCTGGTCATGTGACAATTTGCACTAATCATGTGAAACTGCACATATTTAATTGAGACCCTTTATTTTTTTCAATATTTGCAGGGAGTGCACTAAAACATCCCCAGTGAAGACCTCGACTTAAATACAATAAAACTTAAAATTAAACAAAATAACTATAATATAATAAAATACCTAACTACATGATACTATTATTGTTAGAAATTGCATCAATATAAAAATAGAAATATAATACATTTATACATTTAAAATTTAATTAAAACAATAAGTAAAAAAATAAATAATAATATCCTGGCCAGAGGAGAACTGGCCCCCCGGCTTGCTCAGTTGGGGACACTTAATTTCTAACGATTATCGTCAATTTGATTTCATAAATACTATTTAAACTAAACTGAGCTAGACAATGACATGTTATTATTCCATGAATTCAATAATGAAATGCCTTTAACTGAAAATTGAGTGTTTAATCTTATTATTATACATTACTGACACTCCATCCTCCAATTTGATACTGTTAAGTGCTTTGACACAATCTGTATTGTTAAAAGCTCTATATAAATAAAGGTGACTTGACTTGACATCAGTCAGTAAGGTTTTTAGAGCTTTAAAAATTGAAAACCTTTTTTACGGTCAGGATTAAATGGGTTAATAATCATAACTGAATTGCTGAAAGTTTTAATCTTTCTATTATATTGTCCTCATTCATACAGATCCTCATCTCAAAAGGTTAATGTAAATTTGGAATTTTTATTAATCTGTCAAGAAACACCTCAAAAGAGTGTTATTTTTAATTTAACTCTAAATATAACTCTAACTAACTGATTTCATTAAAAGGCTAAAAGGCTGAGCACAGGCTCCAGCATTCCCTTGATTGTACACACGACAAACGGTATGGAGAATGAATGGATGGATGGTCTCAACAGCAAATTTGCAGTACTAGAGACCTTAATGTAAATGCAGATATCTAATGTTCACATTAACAATAAAGGATTAAGAAAATCCAACAAATCTGCATGTTTACTGCTTAAATCTAATCTAAAAAAATAAAATTAAAAAAAAACAAAAAAAAAACGGTGTACTCTCTTAATGCTGCCACAGTAAAGGGAACTGTGCTGTGAATGTGGATAACTTTGGTACGACGGCACTTCATGAAAACCAACAATCCTTCTCCAACCACACAAAGCACAGTGATGATGGATCCCACCAATAGGCTGTTTGTGCAGCTGCTATGACTGCCAGCTTGCTCAGTATTTGTATGTTTAAACTAAACCCAAATGCAGTGATGGAGCATATCAAGGCAGTCGTAAGAGTAGGATGCAAATACACAGTGACTTTCAGGGGGATCAGCGTCATTTTATTTATTAGTCCAGGTGATATGTGAAAATAATGTTCACTTTTTCATGAAAGCATGAAACTTGGTACACTTGTATAGTTTGTGGCCCTAAACATTTTCAGAAATGGAGCCATCGCAAAAACACCTTGTGGTTGCCATGGTGACCATTTTACTTTCCGTCATAACCAAATTACAAACCCGATTCCAAAAAAGTTGGGACACTGTACAAATTGTGAATAAAAACAGAATGCAATTATGTGGAAGTTTCAAATTTCAATATTTTATTCAGAATACAACATAGATGACATATCAAATGTTTAAACTGAGAAAATGTATCATTTTAAGGGAAAAATAAGTTGATTTTACATTTCATGGCATCAACACATCTCAAAAAAGTTGGGACAAGGCCATGTTTACAATTGTGTGGCATCCCCTCTTCTTTTTATAACAGTCTGCAAACGTCTGGGGACTGAGGAGACAAGTTGCTCAAGTTTAGGAATAGGAATGTTGTCCCATTCGTGTCTAATACAGGCTTCTAGTTGCTCAACTGTCTTAGGTCTTCTTTGTCGCATCTTCCTCTTTATGATGCGCCAAATGTTTTCTATGGGTGAAAGATCTGGACTGCAGGCTGGCCATTTCAGTACCCGGATCCTTCTACGCAGCCATGATGTTGTAATTGATGCAGTATGTGGTCTGGCATTGTCATGTTGGAAAATGCAAGGTCTTCCCTGAAAGAGACAATGTCTGGATGGGAGCATATGTTGTTCTAGAACTTGGATATACCTTTCAGCATTGATGCTGCCTTTCCAGATGTGTAAGCTGCCCATGCCACACGCACTCATGCAACCCCATACCATCAGAGATGCAGGCTTCTGAACTGAGCGCTGATAACAACTTGGGATGTCCTTGTCCTCTTTAGTCCGGATGACATGGCGTCCCAGTTTTCCAAAAAGAACTTCAAATTTTAATTCGTCTGACCACAGAACAGTTTTACACTTTGCCACAGTCCATTTTAAATGAGCCTTGGCCCAGAGAAAACGCCTGCGCTTCTGGATCATGTTTAGATATGCCTTCTTTTTTGACCTATAGAGTTTTAGCCGGCAGCGGTGAATGGCACGGTGGATTGTGTTCACCGACAATGCATTCTGGAAGTATTCCTGAGCCCATGTTGTGACTTCCATTACAGTAGCATTCCTGTATGTGATGCAGTGCCGTCTAAGGGCCCGAAGATCACGTGCATCCAGTATGGTTTTCCGGCCTTGACCCTTACGCACAGAGATTGTTCCAGATTCTCTGAATCTTTGGATGATATTATGCACTGTAGATGATGATAACTTCAAACTCTTTGCAATTTTTCTCTGAGAAACTCCTTTCTGATATTGCTCCACTATTTTTCGCCGCAGCATTGGGGGAATTGGTGATCCTCTTCCCATCTTGACTTCTGAGAGACACTGCCACTCTGAGAGGCTCTTTTTATACCCAATCATGTTGCCAATTGACCTAATAAGTTGCAAATTGGTCCTCCAGCTGTTCCTTATATGTACATTTAACTTTTCCGGCCTCTTACTGCTACCTGTCCCAACTTTTTTGGAATGTGTAGCTCTCATGAAATCCAAAATGAGCCAATATTTGGCATGACATTTCAAAATGTCTCACTTTCAACGTTTGATATGTTATCTATATTCTATTGTGAATAAAATATAAGTTTATGAGATTTGTAAATTATTGCATTCCTTTTTTATTCACAATTTGTACAGTGTCCCAACTTTTTTGGAATCGGGTTTGTATTTATTTTGTCATATATCCTGAACCAAACATGATAACACAGATAAGGTGTCTACCCATATGTTTTGATGGTCAAGGATTACAATGGTACCATATACAACAACATAAACTGTTCAGGTGAAGAGTATCACAGCATTTACAAAAGTCCATATTATGGCTATTAAGTTTTTCTTTCTTCGATAATTAACTAATATTTTATTCAATAATACATTAAAAGATTGTTTTCAAGAATATTATCATATATTTCAGAGATATAAAAAAAAAAAAATCTCAGGTATTGTAAGTGTATTTTTTCTTACCTCTCAGGCAGAGTCAGGTAGGCGGTAGTGTGGTTCCAATACATTCTTGTTTTCTCTCAACAACGCTCTAACATCACACGCAGACGGCAACACAATCAGACGAACAGTTAATGGTTAATTCAGTGACTTTATGAGAAGGATTACAATGAAATCTCAGAAGATTCAGAATAAAATTTCAAACATATTTCATGTAAACTTAATTTACAATCACTTTCTGGGTCCAGAGTTGTCTATTATGTTGTTCACAAGGGGAAGCCAGAATCCTGCATGCGGGTGGGTACACGCAGGTGAACCACTAATATTTGATGTAACGGGTGGAATAATATTTACGTGTAGGGTGTGGTGCGGGGGCAGGTGCGGGCCAGACGGTGACAAGAACAGGCGGGTTGTGGGTCCAATATCCAAGACTATTTCTTTTATACTTCCGTACTTCTGTTCGGATGCTCTTGCTTACTGCTCTGCGCTTTGCTCCCTGCTTATGTACTTTTCTCAGATTTTTCTAAGATTTTAACTTCAACAGATCAGCACAGTGCTCAAACAACACATTTCTGGCAGAAACACTAAAACTAAAAAATTTTAGGGACTGGAATAATACTACGAAAGAAGAATCTTTGCCTCCCACTGCCAGCAGCTTAAATTCCGGAGAAGGGAAAACACAGCTGTTTATGAGAAAATGCGGAATCCAAATGCTTGTGGAATCTACTTGCTGCATGAACTGCCACAGACTTCTACAAAGGATTGCAGTTCTTGAAGCAAAGTTACTTGCTGGACTTCCAAAACAGGTGGAACACACACCAGATCGTCATCATGGACCCCCTCAGAATACAGCCGGTGAGTCCTGTGAATCTTGTGAATCTCAACAGTTTATACCAATTGTAGAGGAACAAGCCAAAACTGATTGACAGACTAATTGATGGCACAAACAGGGAGCGAGACCCAAAGGCACTCGAAACATCAGATTGTCACGAGTATCACGTAATGCTGCGGTAGCATCCTCTATCCCAGATATGGCTGTGACAAGGCTTGCAAACGCTGGTATTCTACCACCCACTATACATCTTGAGAACAGATTTGAAGAATTAATGAATGTGGGTGAGGAGTCCCCAAATGTGACTAAACATAGATCGTATCAGCCAGCAGCTACCATTGCTACTAACAGGCACTCGAGGTTGAGCAGACAGCAGCACTCAGCTCAGAGCGCAGCCGAGCCCAGGACTCTGATAGTGGGTGACTCTATCATCAGAAACATCAGTAGTAGGACTACAACTACATGCTGCTTTCCTCAAGCAACCGTCTCTGGTGTGAATAGGAAACTTCGGAATATTCTAATGGAGCACAAGACTGAAAATCGAATCATCATCCATGTGGGGAAGAATGATATTCGGAAAGAGCAGTCAGAACTCCTTAAGAAGGATTTCAGTGAACTCTTTGAAACACTTCAAAGACTTGAAGTTCAGTCGTTCATGCAACAATGTTCAGTCGACCACTCCCAGCAAGGGGACCTAACATGTTTTCACGGCTTCTTGGGCTGAATACATGGCTACAAAGAACCTGCGGTATAAAAGGAGTCAACTTCATCGACAACTTCAATCTTTCCTGGGGCCATAGACAACTGTTTAAACTGAATGGCCTCCACCCAAATAAACCTGGTGCAAGAGTGCTAAAGGACAATATCTATTTCTCCCTCCGTCATCCTTCAGCAGTGTGTGCCAATCCACTTAACCTGAATGGCACACACACCTGGACAGAATTTGAGTGACCACAGGACTTCATATCAGCTTTCGAGTCATCATGTGGTTGACACATCCCACACGGACACTGATAACACCACGCAGCCAAAACAACCACTGCTCATGGACATCCCGGCTGAGCCCTGCCCACAGAGCTCATCACAGACCGACTGTGATGTACCACAACAGCTCCAAGACTCAGCACCCAAGGACGACTTTCTGTAAAACAGCCAGGGAAGCCAGGACAACATATCACAGCCACTGGAAACACCAGAGACACTATCCCTCTCTCCAGCATCTCCACTTCTAAGCTTCTCACAGAAAATGGAGGAACTGGTGTATGCTGGGACAAAACTCTCCCACTCTTTCGCTGCAAGCCCCCAGATATCAACTAAAAAACGGCGGGCCCCACACAACCACCAAAGCCTGTGGACCCAGCTCATCCTCCTCCACCTGCGAGAGCTCTTCGACCACTGCCACAACGCCAGGGCCCAAACCCTCCTCCATCTGTTGTAGGTGAACCAAAAACAACTGATAGCTACTCTCAGTGATGTGTGTCGGGGACCTGCTATGATAGCAGCAACTTTCACAAATGTTTACAGAACAAGCGGGAACCCAGTGTGCCTGTAGCTTTCTCTATCTCTGTTTTATCACGTGATAGAAAGTCTAAGGCCTTTTCAAGCCATATGGCTGACCCATCTAATCTGCGGCCTATTATGCATCAAAGTAAGATTGCTGAGACACAAAGTAATGCCATCAAGTTAGCATTTTTAAACATTCACTCACTAAAAAAATAAATCATTTCTGATCAATGACTTAATAACCACAAACAACCTAGATTTTATGTTTCTAATTGAAAGATGGCTAGAAGACAGCTGCAGTGCAACAGTCCTGAATGAAACTGCCCCTCCTAACTTTAATTTTATAAGTTTCTGCAGGACTGTTAGGAGAGGTGGAGGTGTAGCTGCTCTATTTAAAGATGTCTATCAATGCAAGCAAGTGTCATCTGGTCAGTACTTGTCTTTTGAATATCTAGGTATTGTGCTGAAAGGTGCTCCACGCATTCTGCTTATCATTATTTACAGGCCTCCAAAATACTCTCCAGCCTTTATTGAAGAGTTCACAGAACTGTTATCAATGATTTGCTCAGAGTTTGACTGTTTTGCTATTGCAGGGGATTTTAATATTCACATAGATAATGCAGAAATCAAAACTACAAAAGAAATTATAACTGTTTTAAACACTTTTGACCTGATTCAGAATGTGCATGGACCAACACACAATCGTGGACACACACTAGATTTACTCATCAGTAGAGGTCTAAACATTTCATCCATTGTTATTAAGGATGTAGCACTATCTGATCACTTCTGTGTTTTCTTTGATATATTGATCTCTGTTACCACTGAATCTAGATCTGTCTCTGTCAGAAAGAGATGCATTAACGAAAAACACTAGTGCGCTATTTATGGAGGCTATATCTTTAACACCATGCATTTCTGCAGACTCTGTTGATCTTCTCCTTGATTCCTTTAACTCAAAAGTTAAGAATGTTATTGATGATATTGCTCCCGTGAGAGTCTGCAAGAAGAATGGCAGACAAAAATCACCTTGGAGAAAACCAACAGCAGTTCAGAGTATGAAAAGACAATGCAGAAAAACTGAGCGGATGTGGCGGAAGACGAAACTCGAAATTCAATATAGCATCTATAAAGACAGCCTTCATGCTTTCAATGTGAAACTAGTTTAAGGCGTGGGGTTTTAGCTGCCCGTGGGTTGATGTGAAATAAGATGATGGACTTGGAAATATCGATGGCTAGTAACTTTTATTGAGCAAAGCCCTAGAACTGGGGAGGAGAGCAACCAGTCTCCGTGCCCGCCACACTCTACTCTCTCCCCTTCCCGCACTTCCCTTCACATACATGACCCCTCCTTCTCGGAGGACGCAACACCTAAATAAAAGTCCTTGGCAAAAACATCCAGAAAAAGAATAAAATGGATATTAAACAACCAACTTCACATTAGTTACCCTTTGGGAAAAGAAACGTCCACGTTTTCAATATACAGAAAGTAACAATGTCCTTAAACCAGACAAAACAATGTGCAGATTATTGGGTCAATACAACCAAAGTTTTCCATCAACACAATGCAGGGTTTATGCATACTGCAGCAAAGGTTCTAAAACAAAGAACTGATAACAAGTTTTATTTCACAACATAATCTTTAAACCTTGCAGGCAATTTGACAGGCCTGCGACCTAACGGTCTAGGGTCCAGCACACCATGCAGAGCCATAGTAGGATGGTCCACTTTTGAGGATACAGTGTCCATGTCATCAGGCTGTGTGACAGTAAACTGTCCAGTGTTTTGAGTTAAGTTCAGGGGGGACTGTCTCAATAGCAAAGACCTAGCTGGACTCTGACTGGGGACCTCACCAGTAAAGACAACAGTAAAGTAAGTTCTCCTGGACAGCAAGTGTAGAGGAATTAGAAGTACTAGTGGGTACTTCCCTTTCAACAGGCTGTGCAATGGGATATGATTCATCCGAAACGGTTTGTCCAAGCTGATAGGTGGAAGACAGGTAAGGTTTAAGACGGTTATGATGTACCACTTGCGGTGGCTTTTCAGGAAAACCTTTTGGCTGAATAGCATACAGTACAGAATAACCATCAGTAGGCTGAACATTTTGTGTCACAATGTAGGGTCCTTTCCAACGTGGGGCCAGTTTACGCCGGGAATGAGCAGGATCATTCAACCAAACCAAGTCTCCCACATTGTATGAGGTATATTTGGCCTTTTTGTCATATTGAGCTTTTTGCTGCTCATGAGCATGTTCCTGATTCTCCTGACAGAACTTGAAAGCATACTGTAATTTCCTGTAGACAGACGTAGCATACTCTGCTGGGGTGCCTGCAGAGGCACTGGAAGGTTCAGTAGGACAAGAGAAGAGTAAATGAAGTGGCAATCTGGCTTCACGTCCATGAACGAGGAAGAAAGGGGTGTATCCAGTGCTGCTGTGTACACTAGTATTATAAGACAACTGGATTGCCCTTAACATAGTATCCCATGGCTCTGTTTGCTGGTACAGACATTTACTCAACTGATCTTTCAGGGTGCGATTGAATCTTTCGATTAAACCATCTCCCTCAGGATGATAAGGAGAAGTCCTGGTTTTGGTGACACCCAACTTGGAACACAACTCCTTGATTAAATCTGCCTCAAACTGACGGCCTTGATCTGTATGAAGGCATTCAGGAACACCATGCTCTGTGACATACTGTTCAAAAATACATTGTGCAACTGTTACAGCTCTTTGATCTTTCATAGGGTACAAATTCACATACTTGGTGAAATAGTCTTGGAGAACGAGGACATATTTATGGCCTGATGGTGACACAGGAAGCTCAGTAATGTCAGCTGCCACCTTTTCAAAAGGACGACTGGCATGAATAGTCTGCAGGGGAGCTACACGATGTGGGACTGGCATAGATCTTGACTGACATGGGACACACTGTTGGCAGTAGTTCTCTATGTCTCTAGCCATCTATGGCCAGTAGAAATGCTCTCTAGCTCTTGCAAGTGTCTTTTTATGACCAAGGTGACCTACAGTGGAATGTCCATGTAAAAACTGTAACACCTGGGGGACAGCTTTGCTGGGAATGACTACATGAAGAGTAGGTGACTCTTTTGGTTTGTTACAGGCAAAACGGTAGATTTTCCCATCCTGAAAATGCAGTCTATCAAACTGTCGCCAGTATACTTTCAGCTCTGCCAAACCTTTCTTTAGAACCCAAGTTGGAGGTCTCCTTCCGTCTTTCAACCACTCACTCACTGTCCTCAGTATGACATCATCTTTTTGACACTGTGTAATATCGACTGACAAAGTCTGGGAAAGGTCTATGATGGCATGAGCAGTAAGAGGGGCTGTGACTAAAGGAGGTTCTGACTTGCTTGATATTGAGGGATCAGAAGTAGGCTGAGGAGTGGCATCACTTTGAGTCGGGCGTCTAGATAGTGAGTCTGCATTTGTGTGCTTTGCGCCATTCCTGTGTTTTATGACCCAATCGTACACATCAAGCTCCAATGCCCAGCGTGCCCTACGTCCTGTTGGATCTCGATCGATAGGCATTTTCTTAAACCTAACAAGGGGCGATGATCGGTAACAATCACAAAGGGGCACCCTTGCAAGTAGTGTGAGAAATGTCTAACGGACCAAACAATAGCCCACCATTCTCTGTCAAAGGTGGACCAGTTACGTTCTGTTGCACTTAGCACATGACTGGCATAGGCTACTACCTTTTCAACACCCTGTTGTTGTTGTGCAAGAACGGAGCCAATGACATGGTGAGATGCATCCGTATACAAAATAAAAGACTTGCTGAAATCTGGGTAGGTGAGAATAGGATGGGAAGCTAGAGCATGCCGAAAATACTGAAAAGTGTCCTCACAATGTTCACTCCATGCGAATTTGGCATGTTTCTTCGTAAGGCTGTGTAAAGGGGCTGCCTTTTCTGCAAAGTCTTTGATAAAACGCCGATAGTAGGAACAGAGGCCTATGAAAGCTCTAACCTCTGTAGGTGTAGTTGGACGAGGCCAGTTCAACACTTTCTCAGTCACTTTGGGGTCTGGTTGAATGCCATCCTTCGAAACAACATGTCCTAGAAAGAGTACAGACTGCTTGAAAAACTGACACTTTTGAGGATGGACTTTGAGGCCAGCTTGCCGTAATCTACCAAACACTTCAGAGAGATCATGAATGTGGTCTTTAAAGGTCTTACTGAAGACTATTATGTCATCAAGATATACTAAAGTCTTGGACCAATGGAGGCCACGGAGAACAAGCTCCATCAATCGCTGAAATGTTGGGGTGGCATTAGTAAGACCCATTGGCACGACCTTAAAATGATAGAGGGAATCACCTGTAGTAAAGGCAGTTTTCTCCTTGCTAGCATCATCCATTTGAATTTGCCAGTAGCCACTGGACAAATCTAGAGTGCTAAACAAGGTGGCTCCAGAAAGGGCGTCTAAACTGTCATCCACACGTGGAAGTGGGTGTGCATCTTTGATAGTAACTGAGTTCAAACGTCTATAATCGATACAAAATCTGTAAGAGCCATCCTTCTTACGGACAAGTATCACCGGTGAGGCCCATGGGCTATGACTAGGCTCAATGAAGTCAGCATCAAGAAGTTTCTGTACTTGGTTGTCAATTTCCTTTCGTAGGACAGGAGATGCTCTCTGACGCACAGGGGACGTAGAGAATGTCTGTATGCTATGCTTAATCAAATCAGTTCTACCTAGATCGGCAGAGGTAGTGCTAAAGACATCACAGTTCTCTTGTAGGAGGGAGTTAACTACTTCTACCTCACTGGGAGTAAGAGTGTCAGTATCCATCTGAGCATCAGGTATTTGGCATGAAAGGCTTGGCAGGCTGACCTGAGCCACAAGACTATCCATAGGACTATAGAAATCAGAAGGCACATTACATACAGTGTAGAATTGACCTAAATGAGTCTGTTTGGGCAGCTCAATGTCCTGGTGTGTAGGATTAAGTAGATGAACTACAGTGAGCCCATTTTCAACATTAGAGAAGCTACGAGCAACAGCCAAGTCTTTGTCAAATGTTACATTCGGTTCTAGAATACCTTGAAAACCATGAAGCTGACTTCTTGTTTCTGAGGTACATGCTACTGAAGCAGGAACAACAACCTCTGTCAAGGGGGGGGGGACTGAGACCTGTGAGAGCAAGAACACATTACAGCAAAAAGGCAATGCATGTGAGGAACTGAGAAGAGAAATTTTCTCATTATTGAACATAAAAGTACCAGAGGCTGTGTCAATTGAGGCACCATGTGTTTTGAAAAAGTCCCACCCAAGAAGGGCATCCTGTCTGGAGTCTCTTACAACATACACGTTCATACTGAATGTGTGTGACCCAAGACATAATGTGACAGGTAATGAACCTAAAATGTCTAATTGTTGTCCTGTCAGTGTGTGTGCCACCTGGAAACTTTTCAGTAAGGGGCGATGTTTCAGTCCAGGGATGCGTTGACGTAAGGCCTCACTAATGAGCGACAAACCAGCACCAGTGTCAAGGAAAACACTGACTTCTTGGTCCTCAACAAGCCCTTTTATGTATGGTGTCCAGATTGCAGAGTCCGAAGATGTCACCATGTTGTCGCTATGGGCCGCTGACAGTTGAACTGAAGATTGGCCCTCATCTCCAACTACCATTCGTTTCCCGACCGCTGCTGCTCGGTGAAGTGTACATGGCGTGAATGTGGTCGTTGTGGACTTGGAGAGCGATGTCTGTAATACTGCTCACCCCTCCGTCGATCTCAGTTCCTGCCTGGACTGCTGTCATCGTTCGACTGATGCCTGTAGCTGGGTTGAGACGTCACTGAGTCATCGTATTCAGCATACCCCTGCTGAGGGCTAAAGCGGGTATCTCGACTGTCATAGAGTAAGGGTCTTTCATACCCCTGCTGCTGATGATAACTTGGCCTGGGGCTCCCTTGTGGTCTGCAATGGCTGTTACTGGAACGTACAGGAGATCTTCCTCTGGAGTAGGGATCAGATGCAGTGAAATGTTGATAGCGAGAAGATGACAAATAATGATTGTCTTTAGCTCTGTCTAGTGAAGGTGATCGTCGACGATAGGCAAAGTGATGTTCTGGAGATGAAACATAACTGGTATAATGAGACTTCGGCTGCGTCAGCATAGTAACAACAGACTGAAGTTTGTCTACTTTCAGATGGAGGTCACTGAGCTGTGCTGCAAGCATATTGGTGGACTCTGTCGTGAGGCTGTGTACCACAGCTGATTGAGGTGCAGCAGGCGCCGGCAGAAGAAAAGATTCAGTGGCTGCAGAACGTGCTCTCTCACACCGACCAGCTACTTTAATTGCATCTTCAAGTGTAGTAACACCAAACTTGTACAGCTTAGCTTGCGATGCAGGTTCAAGTCCAGCTATAAAACGTCGCAAAATTTCACCTTTGATGGCTGATTCTCCATAGTCCGGAAAAGCTTTGTGAACAAGGTGGGTCAATTCGGCAGCATACACTTCCAATGGCTCGTTACTCAGACGCGGTCTGGCATTCAAGTAAGTTTGAAAGGTTCTTAAAAGCTGTTCTTGATCGAAAACTGCAGCTAATTTGCTACAAGTAGTGTCGTAATCAGCTTTTATGGCATCCGACAAACTATCCCAGTAACTGAATGCAGCACCTGCCAATCTTGAAGGAAGTACCTTGGCAAGCTGAGGTTTGTCCATACCTGAGGTCTCACAGCAGAGAAAAGCTTTCGTTGCCATCCCCAGTGAAGTCTGGAGGTAAAACAGTTCTGAAGTGCACTTGCGGGTTTGTTACATTGTCCTCTGGCATGTTTGAAAAGAGTGAAGTCAATGCAGTGTTGTATCAGTTCAATCAAGCAAAGTCTTTTATTGATAAAGATGGTCTGCAGGTTAAACTTAGTGTAGTGAAGCACGAAGAACACAATTTTTTTATTTTGTTATTATTATTAGGATTTTTATGTTTTTTTTTTTTTGAGTCTTATTTGCAGTACCGTCTCCTTTGGTTCCGAGGCTATTTGCAGTTACCGAAGTCCGCCACAGGAGGGAGTAACACGCACACGTGTCAGAAAAGTGAGCGCTGTTCAATCCTGGCAATAGGCCAACTTCTAATTGTCCAGTTGCAAACGTCTTCTTTTACTTTTTTTTTTTTTCGAAATAGAAAAAAAACAGATAACTGAACGTGAAATGAAAACTCACACGATGGTGAAAACAACAAAACTGCTCTAAAGTTATAAATAGTCCGTCGGAATACAGTCCATGTAATTGAAATGGTGCGTAAAGCAAAACGCGTTTCAGTCTAAAGTAATCCACTAGTACAACTGATCCAGCATATATGATAAAAGGGCAGCGATTATCATATATTGTAGTCTTTGTTACCATACCAGTTCAACAGCAACTTCTCCAAAGACGCCGGAGACAACCACCGCTGCCACCAATAAATATGTAAGGCGTGGGGTTTTAGCTGCCCGTGGGTTGATGTGAAATAAGACGATGGACTTGGAAATATCGACGGCTAGTAACTTTTATTGAGCAAAGCCCTAGAACTGGGGAGGAGAGCAACCAGTCTCCGTGCCCGCCACACTCTACTCTCTCCCCTTCCCGCACTTCCCTTCACATACATGACCCCTCCTTCTCAGAGGACGCAACACCAAAATAAAAGTCCTTGGCAAAAACATCCAGAAAAAGAATACAATGGATATTAAACAACCAACTTCACACTAGCCACAGCTAGACAGACCTTCTTCTCAAACCTTATAAACAGTAACTTAAACAACACTCGCACTCTTTTTGCTACTGACTTTGTCAGTCCCTCAACCCCCAAGTCAGATTCCCAGTGAAATGCTTTCCAACAGCAAATGCAATGAGTTTGCTTCCTTCTTTTCTGAGAAGATCAATAATATCAGAAAGGCGATTGGCACATCTTCTAGTTATGCAGAGGTCACACAGATTCGACCGCAATTTCAAAAAGAAGTAACTATGTCTGTCTTTGAAGCAACTGATTGCAAAATTTTGGAAGAAATAGTACAGCACCTTAAATCATCAACCTGCTATCTTGACACACTTCCCACATCTTTTTTCAAAAGTGTGCTTAACAGTTTAGAAGCAGATCTCTTAGAAGTGGTGAACGCTTCACTTCTTTCTGGGACTTTTCCAAACTCCCTGAAAACTGCAGTTGTTCAGCTCCTTCTGAAAAAGTGCAATCTTGATAACACCATATTGATCAACTATAGACCAATATCAAATCTTCCTTTCATAGGCAAGATTATTGAAAAGGTAGTTTTAAATCAGCTGAATAACTACTTAAACTCAAATGGATACATGGACAATTTTCAATCTGGTTTCCAAACGCATCACAGCACAGAGACAGCACTCATTAAGATAATAAATGATACTCGTTTTAATTCTGATTCTGGCAAAATATCAGTGCTGGTACAACTAGATCTTAGTGCTGCGTTTGACAATGTCGATCATAACATACTTCTAGAGACACTGGAAAACTGGGTCTGGCTTTCTGGAATGGTACTCAAATGGTTCAGGTCATACTTAGAAGGGAGAGGTTATTATGTGAGTATAGGAGAGCATAAGTCTAAGTGGACGTCCATCACATACGGAGTCCCACAAGGCTCAATTCTTGCACCGCTCTTGTTTAGCCTGTATATGCTTCCACTAAGTCAAATAATGAGAAAGAACCAAATTGCCTATCACAGCTATGCTGATGATATCCAGATTTACCTAGCCTTATTTCCAAATGACTATAGCCCCATTGACTCCCTCTGCCAATGTATTGATGAAATTAACAGTTGGATGTGCCAGAACTTTTTTCAGTTAAACAAAGAGAAAACTGAAGTCATTGCATATGGAAACAAAGATGAAGTTCTCAAGGTGAATGCATACCTTGACTCTGGGGTCAAACAACTAAAAATGAAGTCAAAAATCTTGGGGTGATTCTAGAGATAGACCTTAGTTTTAGTAGTCATGTCAAAGCAGTAACTAAATCAGCATACTATCATCTCAAAAACATTGCAAGAATTAGATGTTTTGTTTCCAGTCAAGACTTGGAGAAACTTATTCATGCCTTTATCACCAGCAGGGTGGACTATTGTAATGGTCTCCTCACCGGCCTTCCAAAGAAGACCATTAGACAGCTGCAGCTCATCCAGAACGCTGCTGACAGGATTCTGACTAGAACCAGAAAATCTGAGCATATCACACCAGTCCTCAGGTCCTTACACTGGCTTCCAGTTACATTTAGGATGATTTTAAAGTACTTTTACTTGTTTATAAATCACTCAGTGGCCTAGGACCTAAATACATTGCAGATATGCTCACTGAATATAAACCTAACAGACCACTCAGATCATTAGGATCGAGTCAGTTAGAAATACCAAGAGTTCACACAAAACAAGGGGAGTTCGCTTTTAGCTATTATGCCGTCCGCAGTTGGAACCAGCTTCCAGAAGAGATCAGATGTGCTAAAACATTAGCCACATTTAAATCCAGACTCAAAACTAATCTGTTTAGCTGTGCATTTGTTGAATGAGCACTGTGCTACGTCCGAACTGATTGCACTTTATTTTATTTCACTATTAACTATGACTTTTCCCTCAATAAATTCCTAATTTGCTGCTTATTAATAGTTAGTAAGGTAGTTGTTAAGTTTAGGTATTGGGTAGCCGTGTTCCTGTGGCTCAGTGGTAGAGCATTGCGTTAGCAGCGCAAAAGGTCATGGGTTCAATTCCCAAGGAACACATACTGATAAAAAAAAATAATGTATAGCCTGAATGCACTGTAAGTCACTTTGGATAAAAGCGTCTGCTAAATGCATAAATGTAAATGTAGGATTAGTGATGTAGAATAAGGTCATGTAGAATAAGGCATTAATATGTGCTTAATTACTACTAGTAAATGGCTAATATTCTAGTAATATGCATGCTAATAAGCAACTAGTTAAGAGTCCTTAAAATAAAGTGTTAACTCATTTTCTATTCTTAACTGTTTTAAATTAATTTTAAATAAATTTTTATTATTATTTTTTAATTCCTTGTTTTTATTGTTGTGATTATTTTTTTTTTAATTTTATTATTTTTTTTTTTACTTCCTTTTATGTAACACACTTTGAATTACCACTGTGTATGAAATGTGCTCTATAAATAAACTTGCCTTGACTTGCCTACTTCGACTTGGTCCAGTACACGCTGAGCAGTGTAGCCAATTGCGCTGCCACTGATTGACAGCTGTAGTGATTATATTCAAGGGAGCACTCTTTGCTTGCTTTCTGTATTTAAAGGTGCAGTATGAAAATGTTAACTTTAGCCTGATAGCACTGAAACACAGCAATTAGTGTTGCTGTCAGATAATGTGTCGGGTGTTCTGTTAATTACTGCGATTATGGGAAGATCATTTCACCAGCCAGGAAAGGTGAACGAAAATGCCTCTCTGTGACGTTACCACAAGGCATCGCTTACTTACAGATCTCAGGCTTCTGGAGGGGATGTAGATCCGTAAGAGTGAGGAGGAAGTAGGAGGGTGCTGAGTCTGTGGCTGTTCTGCACGCAAACATCAATGTCTTCAACTTGAAGCGAGCCGCAACCAGTCGCCAGTGCCGGGAGATAAAGAGTGGTGTGAAGTGGGCTCTTTTGGGCTCATGGAAGAGCATTGCAATAGTCCAGCCTAGAAATGACAAGGGCCTGGGCAAGTAGTTGTGCAGCATGCTCTGTTTTGAAGGGCCTGATCCTCCTGATGTTGTGCAATGCAAACCTGCATGATCAAGCTGTCTTTACAATATGGTCCTTGAAGGTCAGCTGGTCACCAAAGAATAATTTTTGGTGAACCTAATAGGATGATGAAATCATGCTGTAGAGTCGGAGTGGCAGGAAAAATGAGAAGCTCAGTCTTTGCCAGGTTGAGCTGTAGGTCCGCCAGGCAACCTGAGATCCATGCAGCTGAAATTGGATTGTCTGGTTAAAATGAATGATAGCGCTGTGTGTCATCAGCATAGCAATGGTAGGAGAAACCATGTGCTTATATAATGGGTCCCAGTGATGCAGTGTATATGGTGACGAGAAGGGGTCCAATAACTGATCCCTTGGGAAACCCTGTGACCAGTTGATGTTATTTGGATACATATCCTCCCCAGAAAACCCTGAAAGACCTACATGTGAGATAAGATTCAAACCAGTGGAGTGCAGATCCTGTGATGGTAGACAGGAGAATCTGATGATTCAGAGTGTCAATGGTGGCAGATAGATCCAGCAGAATAAGAACTGATGATTTGGAATCAGCTTTCGCTATCTGCAGGGCTGACAGTGACTGACAGAAAAGCAGTCTCAGTTGAATGGCTGCTGTTGAAACCAGATTGGTTAAAGTTCAGTTGGTCATTCTGTGAAAGAAATAATGTAACTGTGTCTATAAAGGTGTGAACCAAATGGTCCATTCCATTAGAATAACAAAGGAACATCATTCCTCAGGAACATCTTGTAGATTGCAGGATCTCCAGTGGGAAGGTCCTAACAGTATCTGTTGTTTCTAGCCCTTTTGTCTTCAGGTATAAAATTCTATCCCACAGACAGAACTTTGGGAGAAGTTGGATTCATACAAGGGTTACATCGCTACTGAAGAACTGCTACACTACCATCTTCAATAAATTCTTCTCCCCACAAAAATTTTGGTCAAGGCTACTTGATTTTTTGTATTATAGAAATCTAGTACATTGGTGAGCCACCCAAAAGACTGCTCAGCACAAATACAGTAAAGATGATGATACATGGGGCAACTTTTTAGGTTAGAAGAGGCAGTATGCACTGGCCTTTCTAGACAGATATTGTCTTGACAAGAAGTTAAAGTGGATTATAAAGTGTAAGCTGCTGTATTTACATCCAGAGATGATGAAATGGGTGTGTGAGGGAAGAAAGGATGACACTAAAGAGGAAAGATGGAAGGGTGAATGGGAGTGTAGGTTTTGCCTAAAAGTAACTGGTAGAGGAATTAGTGGCACACAGGTAGTAATATGTAGGTTAAATGTAATAAGGAAATGAGTACCAAATGTTGTCTGTGATACTGCTGCATGTGTAAATTAAGTCAAGCTGTTTGCCTGATTTGTTAGTGCTTGTGGTGGTAAGCCATTTGAGATCGAATGAAGCTAGGAGTGGAAGTCTGCAGTGTAAGGCTTCTCCAGATGGATTCACAGAGAATGAGGAGAGAAGCCCATACAGCTCCTCTATAAAGGTGCCCAGTTGACCAGAAAGGCGATAAATCATTACAATATGGAGTATAACAGGAGCTGTTACCAAAATAGCATGAAACTCAAAAGAATTTTTATTGCATAGGGAAGAGTGGGTTGAGTATTTCCAATTATTAGAAATGAGAAGACCAGTACCCTTCTAAACTGACGGGGGGTGAGAGAGAAAGGGAAGTTGTTAAAGAGAAGAGCAGGGGTTGTAGAGTCTTCTGGACGAATCCAGGTCTCAGTCAAGCCCAAGATACTAAGAGTAGACTGAGACGCAATGGCCAGAATGAAGTTTGTTGACAGCTGACTGACAATTCCAGAGACCCAGAAAAAATGACAGAGGTGCAGCAGAAGAGGTGCAGATAGGACGCAGCTTAGCAAGGTTGCGTTGCCGTCTTCGTGTGATGTTAGAGCATTGTTGAGAGAGAACAAGAATGTATTGGAAACATACTACCGCCAACCTGACTCTGCCTGAGAGGTAAGGAAAAATACACTTACTAGAGATGATGCTTTTTTTATATCTCTGAAATATATGATTGTATTCTTGAAAACAATCTTTTATTGTACTGTTGAATAAAATATTAATTACAGTAGGTGGACAACCAAAATTACTACTACCGCCGCTGCAGGGCCATGGCGTTAACTGCAAGTCAGTTGCGTGTTTAAGTTGTTCACGAAACTACCGCCAGGTGGCACAAAGGGAAAGTTTGCAAACTGACTGAAATTACAATATTTTGTTTTGTAAACAGAGGTCAAATAAAGAAATAAAACAACAATAACATTATAATATAACATTATAACATCCTTAAAAATCATCAGAAAATTTGGGTTAATTTCAAAACATGGGATAGTCGTAGGCCGCAGCCTAACGCATCAATAATAATATTATTAAAAGAATTAAATTTACACAAAGACTCTTACTGCACGTTATGGTTACTAAACAGTCATTATGAAAACCATTAAAACTACACAATTTCCTTATGTTGTATTAAGGGGCTTTCATTTCAATCTACAGGCTAGTTTTTGAACGAAAAATCCTGACCTTGGCTTTGCCGTTGGTCCTCTGTACAAGGCTGCACGTTCATGAGACTCTGTTTGCGTCGCAATTTACTCTGAGTCCCACCATAAAAAAAAATAAATAAATAAAAATAAAGATAAATAAAGGAATAAATAAAAACCTTGAACAAAATGAGTTGTGAGAAATCAAGATTAATAGGCTAAAACTGCGACATGAAAAACGGCAAGAAATCCTACAAAAGTAGGATATTAACTTGGAATGTTTAGATTACATTTAAGGAGGTGTGCATTATGCCATAAAAAAATTAATAGATTGGAAAGGTGGCTTATTGTTGAGTGTTATAGGTTAGGCCTACTTCTAACACATATTTTGGCACTATGGTCACATTAATGTCACAAATGAAAGGCTTGAAACTTACATTAAAAAATTTGCTGATGTATTTCAGCAGGTCACACATACTTATTCGTTATCAGGCCTATTATTTCTGGCCCGTATACAGAGCCCATGACATGCCGAAAATTATGTCCATGAATTAAGAAATTGATCACTTTTTATCGTGTATTAATTAAAACGTGTTTAAATAATAATTAAACCATTTTTTTACAACTTAATACAACAATAAAACTTAGAAAGCAACCCCTGATTCACAACATTCGTTTCCAAACGCAGAAATCAGGTAGAGGCCTGCACGCTGTCAGTCCTGTCTTCCTGTGTCTTGTCGTTCCCTTCCTCTCGTGCCCTTATTTGGCTTTTCCTGTTCTCATTTTGTTCTCGTCATTGTTTATTAGTTTCCAGCCGTGTTTTGTTAATTATCTTGTCATCTCCCTCCTTTTAAGCCCTGTGTTTCCCTCTCTCTAGCATCGGCTGTTAAATGTCTTTAGATGTCTCCGGATTCAAGTGTTCCAAGGATTTTGTGTGTCATTAAAGAGTATTTTGTTTTCAACTCCTCGTCTCCTTGCTCCCCCGAGCAAACATGACAGAACAGCCGACCTTAACAGTGTAAGCGGCACTCCACCTTTCCGTTTTTGATAAGTTTTGTTTTGTTCCTGGTTTTCCCTCTCTCCGTGGCGATGGAAGTCACCGCCTGCTTCATCGCCCTTGCCCGCCGAGATCTCCTCTTCGTCGAGTACTCGTGGGAGTTCTGCGGGCTCGCCATGGCGACGGCATTTGATGACATCACCATCCTCTCGCTGTTCTGGCACGGGGCCAACTTCCATCATCCCGTGGACCTCCCAGACACCACAGGACTGTGCTGGAGGGAAGGGATCATCCGGTGTCTGGAGAGTGTCCTGCCCCGAGCCAGAACCAGCCCGCCGTTGTCCGCAGCTCTCTCAAGCCTACCACTGTCCATGGCTCTTCCTCACCCGCCGCCGTTCGCAGCCGAGAGTATGGCAAGCCATCCGCCTGTTAATGTGGCAAGCCACCCGGCTGTTAAAGTGTCCTCGCTTCCAGGGCGCCTCCCTATCTCCGCGCTTCAAGAGTGCCTCCAAGTGTCCACGCTTCAAGAGCGCCCCCCCAGTGCCTGCGCCACGAAGGCACCCCCAAGTGTCCGCGCTTCCAGAGCGCCCTCCAGAGTCCACGCTTCCAGAGTGCCCCCAAGTGTACGCGCTTCCAGAGCGCCCCCAAGTGTCCGCGCTTCCAGAGCGCCCCCAAGTGTCCGCGCTTCCAGAGCGCCCCCAAATCTCTGCACTTCCAAAGCGCCCCCCCAGTGCCTGCGGCACAAAGGTGCCTCCCCATCTCCGCACTTCCAGAGCACCCCCAAGTGTCCGTGCTTCCAGAGCGCCCTCCAGAGCCCGCTCCTCGGCAGCGCCCTCCAGAGCCCGCCAGCCCCACGTAAGTGCACTTCCGTTCCCGAGTCGAGCCCAGGAGAGGCTCCTGATCCCCAGTCCAGCCCAGTGAGGGCTCCTTATCCCCAGTCCAGCCCAGTGAGGGCCGGAAGCTTCCCCAAGTATTTTTTGGAGGGGGTAGGTGGGCTGTAGCCGGAGAGACGGGGGCTGGGGCCACGGCCTCGAAGGCTGCACCACCGTGGCCTCCCGAGCACCCTGCTCCGCCATGGCCTCCCGAGTCTCCTGCTCCGCCATGGCCTCCCGAGCTCCCTGCACCGCCATGGCCTCCCAAGTCTCCTGCACCGCCATGGCCTCCTGAACTCCCTGCTCCGCCATGGCCTCCTGAGCTCCCTGCTCCGCCATGGGTCCCAGAAAGGGCGCCGCCCTAGAGGCCTCCAGAGCGCCCACCCCCCCTCCCTGTTAGATGTTGTACGATGCGGGACATGTGTCTTGTCAGTGCAATCTGTATTGTTAAAAGCGCTATATAGATAAAGGTGACTTGACTTGACTTGACTGTCTTCCTGTGTCTTGTCGTTCCCTTCCTCTCGTGCCCTTATTTGGTTTTTCCTGTTCTCGTCATTAGTTTATTAGTTTCCAGCCATATTTTGTAAATTATCTTATCTCCCTCCTTTTAAGCCCTGTGTTTCCCTGTCTCTAGCGTCAGCTGTTAAATGTCAGATGTCTCCAGATTCAAGTGTTCCAAAAATTTTGTGTTTCATTAAAGACTATTTAGTTTTCAACTCCTCATCTCCTCGCTCCCCCGAGCAAACGTGATACACGGGCCTCAAACCGACAGCTTACCAGTATTCTCTGCCGGAGTCTGACTGGAGCCTGTGTATTTTTTTTTCTCTCTCTCTCTGGCTTCCTATTTACACAGCTGCTGTTGCAGCTATTAAAATATTTCAGTTTTTATTTTTAATTGCAAAGAAAAATATTTGGAACAGTTTTTTTGTTTGTTAAATTCAAGGGTTTTTTTTTTTTCAAGTCACGACCAAGCGGATAGTGACAGACACGTGATCACGTTTGATCAATTTAGCCATCTCAAATCATCACGAATTGCTTAAAATAAAATCTATAGATATAAAACACTTAAACCATATTACATTGTGGAAGCTGAAGCGCTCTTAATGCATGGAGACGCCAGCACGATCACTTCAATTTGTTCTTCAGTGGAAACAACATGAAGTTGGCTACGCCGTAATTTTTGCTCATACAGATAAGACTAATACTTCATTCGGAACTGTAAATGGTCTACCCTTATTTTTGTGTGCACTCACAATATCAATGAAACGTTGTGCTTTTGTAAAATAGGAAAACAAACAAGATGCGCTTTTTGCCGTCTCTGTCTGCGTGAACAGGGAAATGTCGAGCTCATGCTGAAATCCAAAGCTCTAAAAGCAGGTGCAGTTTAGCTTTGCCGTGTCTGAAACTGATGGTTTATATTCACAATAAGCTACAGAATACATATAAGACTGGATCCAAGGGCTAATAATGACAGTAAGACATTAATAATATATGATCACGCTTTGAGTCACAGGAAATGACTTTTAAAAAGTCGTAGTTATTATTACAGCAAAAATGTGTAAAGAAGATAAAATAATTTTTATGTGAGGTTGAAAAATAAATGGTGCTATACATCAGTTTTGCTGTAGGCTATTCATCAAAAAGCAGCGTGCTCACTGGCAGTCCAGTTCATTATGAAAAATAAATATTAGGCCTATATAAAATCAGCATTTGAACATTCTCAGAACTGCGTGATATAAACTCGCAATTGCGAGTTATAAAGTCAGAATTGTGAGATATAAACTCGCAAGAACATATCAGTCTCCTGATATGTTCACAATTCTGACATAAAAGTCAGAACTGTGAGTTTATCTCTCACAATTCTGTGAAAAAAAGTCAGAATTGGGAGATAAAAAAAGTCACAATAGCCTTTTTTCTTTTAGATAGAGCATGTCTATTTTACACTGAGAAACCAGTAGTGTGACTAAATTCAGTCTAGCAGGAGGGGGTTGGGGTTTGGAGGTTGTTATGTATAGCTTCATCGTGGGGGTTTGAAATAAATGTGTGAATCGCTTGCTCTTTTATATGGAGACCATCGAGTGTTTCAAACTTGAAGAGCAGGTTTAGGCAAAGTGTCCGTTTTAGGATAAATGCCTCGTTTGGTTTGCCTTTTGCAATTGTTGCAACGGCAGAGTATTATATACAAAATAATATGCAATGTTGCTTGGTTTTGTTTTGTTTTTCTCGGGAGAGACGAGAGAGACAAAGAAACTGGCTGAAAGAGACGCGTCTGCCAGAGAGACATAAACTTTTGTTCTTAATTTATATGCTGCTTTGTACTATTTTCAATTTTGCATTGTTTTAATTGTACGTGGCAACGCTGCAGTCCTTTCGGCAAAACAAATGTAAAAATATATTGCAGTAATAAGAAACTGTCCCGAGACTTCATGTAGGCCTAATCATTTTTAGTTTCATTATAATTCCAGTGTTATGGACTGACATTCGCAGTCAAAACCTGAGATATAAATTCTCACAGAATGCATTCATTACATATACATTCATGCATATTGAACTCTTTATATTTTTTTTAAATCCCTGAAAATAGAGTCTAGACATCAGAAAAGTATCCGTCTGTGAACGTGTTTTATATTTTAGATTTGGGAAATACACATACGGACGTGACAAAAAAGACCCGAGTTTTTGGGAGACAACATATTTATAATATTCCTATGATTTACAACGGACAAACCAGAAGCAACAATATCTGCAGAATGGAGAAGGGCTGACCATTCACAAAACAAAATTAATCAATTTTATTTCAATTTTCGTTTTTGTGTTTTAGAGGAAAAATCAAGGCTAGGATGTGACATCTCTCCGTTATGGAAGTGACCGTTCTGAAAGCAGAATTTATGCAAACGTATCTAAAATGCTTTAAAAACTTTAACAGAGATGTCTAGAAGGTATTTATTAATAAACGTCTCCAGGTTACGCATGTAACCATGGTTCCTTGAGAGAACGAGACGCTGCGTCACAACGCTTTGGGAACGCCCCTGCGTGACCGGCTCTGAATCTGCTGTGTAATCTGTCCAATGGAAGGGCGCGACGTCTTAGGAGGGTGACGTCAGAGACCAGGAAGCAGCTTGACCCGCTGCCGAGTACCCCAGCGTAGATGTTGTATGCAAAGGCTTTGTGGGCAGGGTCAGAGCCTTTAAGGACGATACCACGTCAGGAGACAGGAGCTCGCGAGCGTCTGTTCTACCTTTGAATCAGAATCAGAATCAGAATGAGCTTTATTGCAAGGTATGTTTACACATACGAGGAATTTGTTTTCATGACAGAAGCTACCGCAGCGCAACAGAATGACAGTGACAGAACAAAAAACACAGATAATAAAAAGAAGAATTAAAAAGAACAAGTAAATAAGGAATAACAATATACAAATTGACAATTGTATGTACAGGTATATAACAGTAGACAGTTTTGTATGTACAGGTATGTTATGTGCAAATTGAAATGTAGACTAAGTATGTGTGTTAGATAAATAAGTATATAAATAGTGTGTGTTTTTATTGTCAAGTGTTCATGAGATGGATTGCCTGAGGGAAGAAACTGTTCCGGTGCCTGGCTGTTCTGGTGCTCAGAGCTCTGTAGCGTCGACCAGACGGCAACAGTTCAAAGAGGGAGTGTGCTGGATGTGAGGGGTCCAGAGTGATTTTGCCAGCCCTTTTGCTCACTCTGGATAAGTACAGTTCTTGGAGAGTGGGGAGGGTTGTACCAATGGTTCGCTCAGCAGTCCGGACTACCCTCTGTAGTCTTCTGAGGTCAGATTTGGTAGCTGAGCTGAACCAGACAGTTATTGAAGTGCAGAGGATGGATTCAATGATGGTGGAGTAGAACTGTTTCAGCAGATTGTGGCAGGTTGAACTTCCTCAGCTGGCGAAGGAAGTACAGCCTCTGCTGGGCCTTTTTCACAATGGAGTCTATGTGATTGTCCCACTTCAGGTCCTGGGAGATGGTGGTGCCCAGGAACCTGAATGACTCCACTGCAGTCACAGTGCTGTTCATGATGGTGAGTGGGGGGAGTGCAGGGGGGTTTCTCCTGAAGTCCACGATCATCTCCACTGTTTTGAGCGTGTTAAGCTCCAGGTTGTTAAGACTGCACCAGACAGCCAGCTCCTTAACCTCCTGTCTGTAAGCAGACTCGTCACCGTCCTAGATGAGGCCGATCAGTGTGGTGTCGTCTGCAAACTTCAGGAGCTTGACAGAGAGGTCTTTAAATGTGCAGTCATTGGTGTACAGGGAGAAGAGCAGTGGGGAGAGGACACAACCCAGGGGGGCGCTAGTGCTGATGGTGCGGGTGCTGGATGAGAATTTGCCTAGCCTCACTAGCTGCTGCCTGTCTGTCAGTAAGCTGTTGATCCACTGACAGACGGAGGTGGGTACAGAGAGCTGAGTTAGTTTGGGCAGGAGGCGGTTTGGAATGATATTGTTAAAGGCTGAACTGAAGTCCACAAACAGGATCCTCACATAAGCCCCTGGTCTGTCTAGATGTTGCAGAACATAATGCAGTCCCATGTTGACTGCATCATCCACAGACATGTTTGCTTTGTAGGCAAACTGAAGAGGATCCAGCGAGGGTCCAGTGATGTCCTTCAGGTGGGCCAGCACCAGTTTTTCAAATGACTTCATGACCACAGACGTTAGAGTCACAGGTCTGTAGTCATTTAGTCCTGTAATTTTGGATTTCTTTGGGATGGGGATGATGGTGGAGCGTTTGAAGCATGAAGGGACTTCACACAGCTCCAGTGATCTGTTGAAGATCTATGTGAAGATGGGGGCCAGCTGGTCAGCACAGGATTTCAGACAGGCTGGTGTCACACAATCTGGGCCTGGTGCTGTTTTCCTTTTCTGCTTCCGGAAGACCTGGCGGACCTCGTCTTCACTGATCTGAATTGCAGGTGTGGGGGAGAGGGGGGTTGCTGGAGGTGTTAATGGTTGTGTGGAGAGGTGTTCGGGGCGGGAGTGGGGTGTTTTTTCAAACCTGCAGTAGAACTCATTCAGATCGTCTGCCTGTTGTTGATTCGCCACAGTGCTGGGGGATGGTGTCTTGTAGTTGGTTATCTCTTTCAGACCTTTCCACACTGATGCTGAGTCGCTGGAAGAGAATTGGATCCTTATTTTTTCAGAATAATTCCTCTTCGCCACTCTGATCTCCTTTTCCAGTGTGTATTTGGCCTGTTTATACAAGACTTTATCCCCCTTCCTGTAAGCATCTTCTTTGGCCTGACGGAGCTGTCTGAGTTTTGCAGTGAACCATGGTTTGTCATTGTTGTAGGTTAAATGAGTCCTGGTAGGGATGCACAAATCCTCACAGAAACTGATATATGAAGTGACAGTCTCTGTGAGCTCGTCCAGATCATTTGCAGCAGCCTCAAAAACACTCCAATAAGTAAGGTCGAGACAGGCTTGTAAAACCTGCTCTGTCTCGTTGGTCCATCTCTTTACAGTCTTTACCACAGGTTTAACAGATTTCAGTTTCTGCCTGTAGGTTGGTATAAGATGAACCAGGCAGTGATCAGAGAGTCCTAAAGCTGCTCGTGGAACAGAGTGATATGCATCCTTTATTGTTGTGTAACAGTGATCCAGTATATTACTGTTTCTGGTGGGACATGTAACATGCTGTCTGTATTTTGGCAGTTCATGGGAGAGATTTGCTTTATTAAAGTCCCCGAGAATGATTTAAGCAGAGTTCGGGAGTTGTTGTTCTGTATCTGTGATCAGATCAGCTAGTTTCTGTAAAGCTGAGCTCATGTGCACTTGCGGAGGAATGTAAACACTCACGAGAGTGAACGAGTGAAACTCTCATGGCGAGTAGAAAGGTTTACAGTTAATGAAGAGCGCTTCTAGATCTGAACAGCACATCTTCTTTAACACAGTTACATCTGTACACCACCTTTCATTGATGTAAAAGCACGTCCCGCCGCCGCGCGATTTCCCCGTTGATTCTGCGTTGCAGTCTGCTCTAAACAGCTGAAAACTCGGCAGATGAAGCGTGCTGTCCGGAATGGCGTCATTCAGCCAGTCTTCCGTGAAATACAGAACAGCAGAGTTGGAAAAATCCTTGTTTAACCGGGAAAGCAGAAGGAGTTTGTCCGTTTTGTTGGGTAGAGAGCGGAGATTCACCAGATGGATGCTAGGCAACGGCATTCTTAATCCCCGCCAACAAAGCTTCACGAGCGCGCCGGCTCGCTTTCCCCGTCTGCGCGTCCTGAAGCATCTACACAGCACCACTGCTCCGCCGACTACAATGTCCAGCAAAACATCAGAATAAACGAAATCCAGTGAAATATCGGGTGATGTGTACTTCCGAATGTCCAGCAATTCGTCTCTGGAGAAACTGATTGCAGGGATATGACTAAAGACAGGACAAACTAACAAAAACATAAAAAACAACTGCGGATGACGCCACGAAGGCTGCCATGAGCGGCGCCATCTTGTCATTGGCATCGCCCTATAGCCGCGCTCATTCAAACCCGTGACATTTCCATAGTATTCAGACACGGGAATGAAGGCGGGCCGAGTACTTTCTTCCCCACGATCTACACACCTCAGTATGCAGATCGGGAATAAACGGCAGACTCCGATGCGGAGGTGGCGGCCGAGCGCGCAAGAAACGTTCGTCAAGTTTGCTCTTGCGTGACTCGGTCTGCTGCTCGGCTGGCCAATCAACCTTAAACTTATCAACAGCTTGAGTCAACACTTCCAGCAGCTCCTCATACTGCAGGGATTGGGGCGGCTCATCGACGCTCTCCATCTCTCCCTCCTCAGAGAAAGACTGGTCGAGCCCGCTCCGTGGGAGGGAGCCGCCTTCCTTTCACTGCGAGCTCTCCCAGAGCGGGCGCTCGATCTGGAGGCAGTGGACGGAGATAGGGACTCGCACGTCTCCATTTCCTCCTCCAGATCGAGCTGTGAGCCCCATGAGTGCAAACGCCGCCCTGCCTCGGCAACAGCGGGACCCGAACCGTGGGGCTCACTCATGAAAATCCCGTCCACAAACAAGGATTTTCGGGAGCGGAGTGTACGCAGCGGAAAGCGCTCACAGTGAGCGCAATCAGCTCCCTCACTCAATGCAGCCGCCGTATGCTCCACTCCCAGGCAAGCCATTGCAGGGAGACACACACGGCTTGAACAAGCGTGACTTGCCCTCGCCCATATTGCCACTCTCATGACATGATACTAGAAAAATTAATGCAAATCAGTGTAGTGTCTTATCGAGTGCAGTTATGTATTTCTGTGACAGTGCTTGAGCAGACGACAGAATAGAAACAGACACACAGAGAGCGCGGTTCTGAATGACAGAAGGGTGACGCCGGTGTTCTGTCGATTTGTGCTACCCTGTCAGATTTTGCTACCTCCCATTAAAACAGTAGGTAGTACAATTCGACAACGAAAAATGCTACCCGTCAAATTATGTTTTATTAATGTCTACACCTACCACAACCCTAAACCTACCCTTACAGTAATGCAAATACAATAAGTATGTGTTATATTCGCAGTTGTGGCTAGAATAAATACAGCTAGCGGAAACCAACAATAAATAATTTTTTATCTACCTATTAGATTGGGTTTTATTAATGTCTACACATACCCCAACCCTAAACCTACCCTTACAGTAATGCAGATACATTAAATATTGTTGTTCAGCGTGAGAAAAAGCATGCAATATTGATGTGCGCATGCGCAGTAAGCCTTGGTAGGAAAATCTGACGGGTAGGATAAAATGTCAGGACACCGGCTTTGCCGCACATGCTTTTATGCTTCCTGGTCTCTGACGTCACCCGCCTATGACGTAGCGCCCTTCCATTGGACAGATTAAACAGCAGATTCAGAGCCGGTCACGCAGGGGCGTTCCCAAAGCGTTGTGACGCAGCTCGAGTTCCTGAGAAGGAACTAATGTTTTCTTGTCTGCTGCAAGATGAAATTCACTGTGCTGACTCTCATCTCCATATTAGCCTATGGATGCGCCTTTAGAGAGAAATGCAACCTTCATACAGATTACATAATCAGGGAGTATTTGCTTTCGTTTTGAATTGGTTCGTTTAAAAGTAGACATTTTAAATTCTCTGTATATATATATATATATATATATATATATATATATATATATATATTTCATGTATGTGAGGTACCACAATTTTAAGTTATTTCATTATCAGGAAAAAATTCAAGTGAACACGCGGGTGCCTCCGTGTCATGCATGCGCATTAATACTTTCGCGCACAAACACTTGAATATGAATAATAGAGCACATTTATTTTATGTTAACGCTATAGTATGGGATCCGCATTAAAATAAATCTTCACAAGTCTACATCCGAGACAGATGCAGCTATAACCTGTAAATTGAAGCCTATTAGACGTTTTAAAATGATCTAAGGGGTGATGTCGCTCAATTTGTTGATCATTAGTGTTCGTGATCAACATTAAACAGATGTCGCAGTCATAAACTTGTTTTAATGACTCTCATAAACTTGTTTTAATAAATCGCTTATGCATTAAATCATAAAGATACAAATCAGGTTAAGTTAAATATTATTGTACAAATAATTAGCCTATAAAATTTAATAGACTGCGAATAAGATTGCAGTTTCACATTTTGCATATGCATAACAAAGTGAATTATTTTTTACATGCAATGATACAGAATAAAACCAAACAAGATTTGTAATGAAGAAAATTATGTAGACAAATAAGAATAAATTATGTAACCCCACAGCACATCTCTTGAGCGTCGCACTCAGCAGCAACCAAAATCTTACACTCTACATGAATGCAGTGCAGATAGCGACACAATTAAGTTAGGCTATGGGAAACACATAAAGGGTTTAAATAATATAATGTTGACAATGAACATTATACGACATTTAAAATAGTTTTGACGATTTGTTCAATCCTCCTGTGCCCAGCACAGCAAATGCAGACTTGGGCTAAATCTCCGTGATGCTCTCGTTGAGAATGCAATTTCTAAAATGTTATTAGAATGAATTAATTTCTAAAATGTTATGATATAGAATGCCTGAAACAGATCACAGCAAAGAGTAAATCGTAGCCAGGTTTAATTTATTTGTTTCTTGTTTTACTTAGACCTAAATAATGGGAGCGAAATTATACATTGAATTTGATCTAAATAAAAAACGCAAATAACTTCAGAAGTAGCTACTAAATTTGCATCTGTGAATATGAAATATTTTAACTACAGTGTTTTTCTTTAATTTTCCGCCGAATGCAGCCATTAAATGTAACAAACACATCGGCGAGGAAAAGCCTCACGTTTTACTAAAAAAAAAGGAAAGAATTAATAAAATACGCAACAATTTCTTAATTAGTGAACAGATATCTTTTCCCCACCTAGTTCTCTGTCAAAATAAATGAGAGGTAACGAATAACAAAGTAGACCTATATGCGTGACAAAAATGCATGCTTTTATTAAGGGAATTTTAAAATATAAATTAAAACTGTATTTGTGACAAATATGAAATAATGTGAGAATATTGACATTTAGCAGATTAACCCATGTACTGTATGTAGCCTAGATGAAATAGGCTACCACTTTTAATGGTCCGATGCTAAGTAAACAACCATTTATTTAAGGTAATATAGCACGATTCATATTATATAAATAATGCTCCACGCCTGTTAAATGTTTCAAATCTAAAATATGGTGTAATACTTAGCTTTGCGTAAATATAAGCACAGGCTCATAAGACTTGACATTTATCCAGCTTGAATTTGTTCTAAATAAAAACCACACATAACTTCATAAGTAAGCTATAGCTACTAAATTTGCATCTGTGGATATGAAATATTTTAACTACAGTGTTTTTCTTTCATTTTCCGCCGAATGCAGCCATCAAATGTAACACATCGGCGAGGCAAAGCTGTCGGCTATTTGTGAAAATGCGCTTTGAAGCATTTGCTTGATAAATTGTGGTTAAAGCGCCACTCAGCGGTCAAAAGCTGCAAATACATTTTGCAGATGCCGCGGCGGCGGCGCTCACGGCGGTAAAAAGCACGTTTTGGTTGGCCACCTACTGTAAGCTGGTGTGTGGTGGGCATTGTGGCGCAATATGGCTGCTGTCGCATCATCCAGGTGGATGCTGCACGTTGGTGGTGGTTGAGGAGATTCCCCCTTCCATTTAAAGCACTTTGAGTACCCAGAAAAGCGCTATAATGTATAAATGTAACGAATTAATAATTAATTCATTAAAACAATCTTTTATTGTACTATTGAATAAAATATTAATTATCAAAGAAAGAAAAAATTAATAGCCATAATATGTACTTTTGTAAATGCTGTGATGCTCAGATACTGTGATTTCCCAGCAAGCAATAGCCGTCATTTCACCGTCTCGGTTAAGTATCGACCCGATATAGTCCAGCTATGTGTAACCCACTTCTAGCCCAAATAACCTTGAATTTGGTTACATGTCATTTTTTGTCAAAATAACTTGAGATGTATGATATTCCATCATGTAAGCGAAGTCAACAGTGTTTACAAGGTGTTTGGTTTCATTTCTTTGACATGTTCTATGCGTAGCCTGTGCATAGCCTCGGTTTAGCTCGTAGTCAGAGTGGCTATTTGTAGCCCACTTATAGTCAAAGCTGATTCACTGTAGTTTTTGGTCAGGCAGCGCATGAGATGATTGATATCCCATCATGTTCGCAGTGTCAATAATATCTACAAAGATATAAGTGTCATTTCACGATATGGTCTATATGTAGCCACATTTTAGCTCTAAACTGTATGGGCTACGTGTAGTCTGCTTTTAGCCCACCTGGTGAAATTGAGGCAATCCGTGGTCTAACTTCAAGGGCTTGGCTATAGCCCTATATCAGACCAGCGATGAGCATGGCCAAAATAGCCTTAAAATTGTTTACATGTCATTTTCGCCCAAGCAGCTTCTTATGAAATGCAAGTAAACTTTTGAAACATTTAAATTAGCATTATTTTATATTTTATTTGATTATTTTACAGCATTATTAAATAAAGAATTATTTATTATGCCAAAATAATTTAAATGTTTCAAAAGTCTGTCTTTCGACTGTCTTTCATTTTATAAATAAAAATGCAATTACAATTCCCAAGCGCTAGATGGCAATTGTAGCCCTACTGAGACATGAGGCAACGCGAGACGTGAAAGTAGAGATCACTGTTGCGTTTTGAATTTTGTTTTTACACGAGAGAGCACTAGTTTACCTGTCCCAGAGCAGCGGGCAAACAATAAACGATAAAAAACATCCTACTTGGTCTTGTAAGTATCTGTGTTTTCGTTTTTACATGTGTTCATTATTTATCTGTATTTACATTTACATTTATGCATTTAGCAGACGCTTTTATCCAAAGCGACTTACATAGCATTCAAGTTACAGTTTTTACATTTGATCAGCTCTTGCTTTCCCTGGGAATCGAACCCACGATCTTGGCGTTGCTAGCGCCATGCTCTACTATTTGAGCTACAGGAAAGTAAACACTGTATTATCATGTTTAGTGAAGGGAGAAGATTGTAGTTGATAGTGATCAGTGACTAGGCCCACGGTTCAGCATGCATGTGGTCAGAGGATTGATTGCAAAATTTAATAGATAATAGAGTAAAAGTTTTATCATTTGTACGTGTTTACAAACTCAAACAATTTTAAAACAGCGCAAGAAGAGGCAAAATAGCAAACAACAGAGCAAAAACAGCTTTGCCAAAGATTAATCTATATTAATTTATACAGTGAACACACTCAAGAAGAATTGGACAAACTGAGGAGGAGTTTCAACATCTGGAAAAGCAGTTGGAAAATGAAGAGATCTGGGCAGCAATGGTAAAAAATAAAATTAAAAACCTCTCCAAAACAACGTTTCCTCACTAAAGCGCTCATCTTTGACAAAGTCCATCATTTATTTTAATTATTATATTGAATTTATGACTGAACAATGGCTTGTTACATACAGAGAGAGCATGAGCTTATTGAATAGAATATCTTTGTCATTGTTCAAGTACAATAAAATTTATTTTCTTCCAACTTTCAAACTTCCAAATTGATAGTAAAGCTTAAAAATACAAATGATTTAAAATGGCAATATAAAAATAATCAATTAGCCTATAAGAAGTTTGCAGCAGTATTAAAATAGTGCAAATAGCTCAGATGTGTAAAGCAGCATTACAGCCTAAACAGTACAAACAGAAAACATATTGTAATAAAAATGGTAGGGGTGAATTTGTTATTCCATGTACATTTGAGGTTAATGTGTACTGGGCTACTTTTTAGTTACAGCAGCTATCACTGTGTTGTTATGAAATCAGTTGTGCAGACAGTTTTGGAGGCAGAGACAGATTGTGGGGGGCACTAATAGGGAAAAACTTAAACTTCAGGAATAAAGAGTTTTAAAGGGTTAGTGATGGAAAACTTGCAGGTCAATGGGCATCAGTGTTTAAGATTGGTAAACACACTGACGCATATAACACTACCCGCCTGACATTAGCATGTGTTATTCAGGTATCAAAGTTGTGCAGAATCGAAGGAAGGCACCTCAAAGACAGTGCCAGAAGGATGCTGGACAGGTAAAGCCTTCAAAACGTGCCACATTAATCAAACATTGTGGTGTCAATACTCAATAAGTTACAATGCAAATAAGAAATTTAAAAAAGAATTCCTTTACTGGTCATTTTGAAATGTCAAACTTTGTCCCCTCATGTCCAAATTCAGCATGAAGGGGGGTGGTCCGCTGCAGAAAGAGGCATTTGAAAAGACTGCACTGTTCTCAGTCTTTAGAGGTATGTATATACAACACACAACATTTACCATAGAGCTTCTCTCTCTTTTTTTTTAACACACTGAATGGTGATACACAATATATATCTCGTTTTTGTTTTTAGTAGGCATCCAAGCAAAAGAGAATGACTCCCTGTCACAATTATTGTAATTAAAGTAAAAATTATGTCAAAAAAGCTTTTCTTATGCTATTTATTTTTCTTATTTGGCAGATGCTGTGATGACCAACTTCCCGGCAGCAATAGAGTTGGACTTGAGGAATGCAGTTGGGAAGCATTTTAAACAAGTAATAAAACCAATAATTAATAATTTCCTTTAAGTTCACTGTTGGTTGTTTTATTTGTTCAAATAAGTAAACCAACAAAGGGTTAATCTTTTTTTTGTTTATGTTGTCGTTTATCCATAATGTTTTCATGTTAAGTGTGATAACATGCTCTTTTTTTCTTTTAAATATCTTAAGTTATTTAAAATATTTTTTTCATTTTTATACTTTTATTATCTTAAGTTGTTAAAAATTCCATATTCTTTGTCATAATATTTATATTTAGGTGTATTGTATTTATAATATTTTATTTTGTCATTAATTCTTTAGTATTTTTATAATTTTGTATTGTCTTAAGTTGTCTAAGTTGTTAATTTTATTTTTCTTAATAAAAGCTGTATATTTAATTTGTTTGGATGGATTGCCATTTTGTTGTCTATTAGATGTATATATGTAGTTGTTCAATAGCAGTCTATCCTTAGGCTATGATTAGACGTCTATTAAATTTTCACTGACAGCCCAAATTTAGCCTTGTTTTAGCCTAGACGTCTGCCCAGACGGCTATTAGATGTCTATTAAATGGAAAATTGCTTGCTGGGTTCCTTCTCACATTGCTGATTTCACCATTAACTCTTCACCTGAACAGAATGTTGCTGTATATTTTATCATTGTAATGCTTCACCATCAAAACATAGGGGTAGACATCACCTTTTCTGTGTTATGTTTGGTTCAAGAGCTATGACACAAAATGCATAATTTGGTTATGGTGGAAAGTAAAATGGTCCCCATGGCAACCACAAGGTGTTTTTGTGATGGCTCCATTTCTGAAAATGTTCAGGGCCCTAATCTGTACAACTGTACCAAGTTTCATGCTTTTATGAAAAAGTGAACCTATCACCTCAAATTCTGCACATATCACCTGGACTATACAGTAACAAGAACTTTAACATGCATCTGATTTAAAGATAAAATGTGCACTCTTATTTCAGTGTTGTTGTTAATGTTGTGGTTATTTTAACAAATAGTTTGTATTGTATATTCAGCTCAACAACATTAACTTGACTAAAGTCAGAGCTACAGAAAAGCATCTTCATATTTACAAATACAGCTTCATATTACACGTATTAATAATATGAATCCCTCCAACCCCACATTTAGTTTTGATGTCCATCGGACAACTCCAATGACCAAGCCATTTGTTGATAACACATTTTGCTTAACCAATGGATATGAAAGTTAAAGTTTAATTTTCTTTTTTTGCTGTTCTTTTAAAGCATGCACAAATACAGGTGCCTTTAAAAATACATACCTGGATGCCATGAAATGCCATTTATGTATTACTGCATTTAATGTTTATCTTTATCAGTGCCTATCACACAATTAACCTCTCAAACCTTACTTCCGAACTTTAAAAACATTCATGGTTATCTGTCAAAATGCCAGTCACTCCAATTATTGTTGTAAAACAAGTACAAATTAAACGTGGATCTCATTCAAACAATGTAAGAGGTGTTTTTAATATTTATTTATTTGTTTAAATGTTGGTTGGTTGGTCACAGTGGTGGCTAATACCCATGGCTAAGATGCCACAGTTTTACTAAACACTTACTATAGTGATCTGACAGAAAACAGTTGTCTAAACAATTAAACTGAATTCACAATCATCACCTCTCTAGTTATAAGAATCAAAGCAACAAACGTCATAACCTACTTCAATATTATTTAATATTTCATCACATTAATCATAAAACGTCGTTCTTAAATAGATCGTAGGCTAGTTCTGAAATAACAAAACAATCAAACAATTCTATAGGAAACACTATCCTCATGCATGCTTCAGTTTCTTTCAGTAGCATGCAGTCATATTTGATAATGAAATGACATTTGAGAATAAGTATAACGTCTAACATTTAAATTGCTAAATGAATAAGAACGCATACCTTACTTTGTATCACAGGTGTAAGACAAATGAAAAAAAAAGAAAAAAAGCAAGTACTGTACAACGGAAAACGAGCGCGAAGCAGTTACTACCATGTCAATTCACTTACATGATATTGTGGGTGACCGAGAGAGCATATTCCCCTCTTCTCTAAAGGTAAACCCGTCGTTTTTTCCGTCACGGATAAACTGAGAATGGCGTTAAAGGTGAATAAAAAAGAAGGCGCAGCTGCAGCATCTATCATGTGCTCAGTCATCCGCGGACCTGTAGACTACAGCGCGAGCTCAGACTGCATTCACGAGGAGCCCCTCCTTCAGCACACTGTGACCATAACTAACACCATAGTTATCTAAGGCTGAGGTTCCTATAACGGTACAAGCTCTTAAAATAATCGGAACTAAAGTTGTACCTTATTTCATGAGTCCGGGGAGCGTTTACCGAACAACGACATAATTTACTGCTTAACCACCATGCGACAATGCATTTATTATTGGAAAAATTGCTCTTCACTAGCTTGTCACGACTGTTTCTCAAAAGCGTAGTAGTACCTTTTTCGCACATTCGTAGTCAGCATGTTCGTTCTTTTTCAGATGAAAGGCTGCAGAGTTTTATTATTAGGCCTATTATTTTTTTAAATATTTTAAAGTACAGATTATTTTTAAAAAATTACAATATTGCCATAAAAAATACATCTCTTCCGTGTCTTCTGTTCATAATAAGCATTAAGGATTCGTGTACGACTCCAATTCTAATAAAAATGTTTGATTTTTTTTTCTTCTTTTTTTTTTTTTTTTTTTTTTTTTTAGTAAAACACGTTTAAAAATAAAGAATACTAAGAGAAAGAAAGAAAGAAAGAAAGAAAGAAAGAAAGAAAGAAAGAAAGATCCTCTCACAATCAACTATTTCTATTTTCAGAATTTTTTTAACATACTGTAAATATTTGTATTAACATAAGAAGTTCAGCAACTGATACATCAAATGTACAGTCCCTTTGTTCAGGCAATGATTATTACACTCCTGTTCGTCAAATGTCTGTGAAAATCGTTCAGTTTATGTCTGGTGTTGAACTTCTTGTGTTAATATAAATATTTACACATCTTAAGGAATTTTTGAAAATAAAAGCAGTTGAGTGGATATATTTTTGTTCCAATATTGAGAATAATGAGCTATTAAAATATTTATAAATAATTATTATTGTTATTATTATTATTGTTATTATAAAAATCCATGTTCAATAGTTATGAAAGCTAGAAACAGAATAAGAGCCCCTCAGTCTATCTAATTAGAATAGCTTAGATCAGGGGTGCCCAATCCTGTTACTGGAGATCTACTGTACCATCCTGCAAAGCTCCAACCCTGATCAAACACAACTGAACCAGCTAATTAATCACTTCAGTAGCACTTGATAAATACAGACAGCTATGTTCAAGCAGGGCTAGAACTGAACTCTGCAGGTAGGTGGATTTTCAGGAACATGGGCACCCATGGTCGGTCTAGAAGGTCAAGAATAAACTAACTGTTACTGCTACTGTCTTTTTTTCATGAAGCCTGTTTGAGTTTCATGAATTATTTGATTTGTACAATTTTTTTTTTTTAATGCTGCATCATGCAGATTCCTATGGAGCCTCTAAAAGGGACATTTGCAAAAATAAAAATTACACAGACTTTCGTATGCGCACAAGAAACATTTTGTGAGCTCACACATTACAGTTTCTGATTGTGTTACTTCTGTCATCTTACAATGAAGAAAACAAGACCATGACCAATTCAGACATATTTTATGAGCTGGCTGGTTCATACAAATTCATACGACCTCACTCGTGCAATTTTGTATGATTTCTGTGAGAGGTCGGTTTAGGAGTGGGGTTATGAATATGCCACTTTGTAAAATACATACGATTTTAACACGGCGGTTTTCAACTCCAGTCCCCCCCCCAACCTCCACCTCCACCTATTTTTTTGCATGTTTCTCTTATCACTTCAGACATTTGTTCTATTCAACCGCCCTGCGAAGTGGACATCACAGGATATTCCGCCATAATTCCAGTTCAAAGTGAGCATATAAATTCCATTCAAAGGGCATTGAAGTGTGTGAGATGTGAATTTAAATTGTATTTATTTACAGACATTTATTATGTCACACTTGACACTTCTCTAGTAAGTTTATTTCTGTGTGTGAAGACGCTGTCAACGGATTTCCTGTGCTCAGGGAGTAGGGAGCAATGAACACTGTGTAGGGACCATGTCAATCCGAACACAGTTCATGCATGGAACTCTCTTCCAACGAGCTGATGATCTGAATCAGGTGTTAAATTAGAGAGACATGCATGGGGGGGGGGATTGGAGTTGAAAACCGCTGGCTTAACACACAGTAGCTAGGCTGGATCTGATTGCTCTTCTTTAAAGCCTTCTTTACTCATATTTACCAAGTGTGCCAATAATTCTGACCAGAACTGTAGATATAGACTAATACATATCTGATTAAATTATAAAGCTCTTAGGTTGTTTTGTGTTGACAAAGTAATGTGTTGTAAAAAATTTTGGACAGATTCCAAAATGGATTCCCAACAATCCGCACACAAAATCTTCTGCACAAATTGCATAAATTGTATATTTTGGCTTCAGAACACCAAAATTCAACAAAGTAAAAGAGATTACTATAATGGAGAATGTGTGTGAAGGGCTGATGGAATTCACATTTCTTGGCCTTCAGGTAGAGGTGGTGCTCTTGCAACTTTTCCATGGCAGGTGTCACATGAATGTTATCGATGTAGATGATAACAAGATGAATGAATGAATGAATGAAAGAAAGGAGCATTGGTCAACCCATATGGCATCACCCAATACTCATAGTGACCTGTAGGCATGTCAAAGCCAGCCTTTCGCTCATTTTCCTTCCATATGCAAATGAGGTTGTAAGCATGACCAGCTTAGAGTAAACTTCACCATGTAGAGGTTTATATTTTAAGAGTTGGGGTTAAGGTTAAACGAAAAGAAGAGTGTGCTTTCTTCAGCTTAGAGAAGAAAGCATTTCTAGGTGTGGTGTGGGATTCGACGATGACCCTTGCAGCCATAAACAAAATAAAGCTAGAGCAGTCAATCACTCTAAAACAGTTTCAGAGACTGTTAGGTCTGATGGCAGCTGCATCCAATGTGATACCTTTTGGCTGGCTGTACAGAGACATATGCAGTGGTGGCTCAAAACCAAGAAGTTTTCCCTAAGGGGCAACCCATTTCACATGATCAAGGTTACAAACGTCTGATGCATATCACACACAATTTTGGAAACACTTCAGGATTTTCAAAGTTGTCATCAGATTGGTTAAATTATACAGGATTTCCAGGAGATGTGTGTGTTGCATACTTTAATGTTCGCGACATAGAATCTTTAAAATATGTCCAAGAGTTTTACACACTGGTCTGTTATTGTGGGTAAATGTCCCTGCCCTTAACATGACGCGGCATAAAACGAAACATGATTCTTATGATGTAACAAGTGCATCGGGTGTTATGGGAAGTGTTCCCGGTTCCAGTTGACCTAATTAATGCAGCCTAACAATCCTTTAACGGATCTGAATTATAGAAATATGTCATGTGTAAGCCAGGTTAAAGAGATTGGTCTTTAATCTAGATTTAAACTGACAGAGTGTGTCTGCTTCCCGAACAGTGTTAGGTAGATTATTCCAGAGTTTGGGCGCTAAATAGGAATATGATCTGCAGCCCGCAGTTGATTTGATATTCTAGGTATTATCAAATGGCCAGAGTTTTGAGACCACAGCAACGAGACCATACTATACTATATGTCAAAAATTTGATTTATTGCCCCTCATAAAATTCCACCTCCCACCCCCCTTACTGGACACCTGTTTTGGACACCTGTTTGTACACCCCCACCCATCTAAATGGGGCCATCTGTTTTTATCCACCCCAGCGATCCAAAGGAATTTATGACTTTTATGTTTTAGGAATTTATGACTTTTATGTTTTAGGAATTTATGTTTTGGGAAATGTGTTTTTGTGTGTGGGGGCGTTGAAACTGTTAAAAACTATGTGCTTTAAACTTTAAATTGTGAAACAGCATTAAATGGGATAAAGGGAAGTTTTTCACACACACGCATATCAAGAAAAAACGTCTCGGGTTACTTGACTGTAACCCTGTTCCCTGAAAAAGCGGGAACGAGATGCTGCGTTTCAATAACGCTGATGAGAACATTCTTTGTTCGACCGGTTGTGAAGCACGTGTGTTAAACACACAAAGAATTGGCTTAAATAACCTCGGTGGGTGACGTCATTGATCATGTACACCTGCAGGTTATAAATAGACGTGAGACGTACACATCTTCAGGTTAAACCTTTGTCTGAAGAGACGTCCAGGCACGCCTACAGTGCGGCATTGAGGCGCAGCATCTCGTTCCTGCTTTTTCAGGGAACAGGGTTACAGTCAAGTCAAGTCAAGTCACCTTTATTTATATAGCGCTTTTAACAATACAGATTGTGTCAAAGCACTTAACAGTATCAATATATAGAGCTGAGTATCATCAGCATAACAGTGAAAGCTAACACCATGTCTCCTGATAATATCTCCCAGGGGTAACATGTAAAGCGTGAAAAGTAACGGCCCTAGTACTGAGCCTTGAGGTACTCCATACTGCATCAAGTTTTTCTGCGCTGTTGGATATGCTGAGGAATTGAGATAAATCAGGAAGATTACTTACAAAGCAGTCTTTTGTGGTAGAAGTGATGATTCTACCATACTTGTAACAAGGAGTAGAATTTACAGTTTTAGCTATATGGAGTTTACACAAGACTAGATAATGATCTGAGATATCATCGCTTTGCTGCAGAATTTCAACACCACTAACATCAATTCCATGTGACAGTATTAAATCTAGAGTATGATTTCGACAATGAGTAGGTCCTGAAACATGTTGTCTAACCCCAATAGAGTTCAGAATGTCTATGAATGCTGATCCTAATGCATCTTTTTCATTATCGACATGGATATTAAAATCACCAACAATTAAGACTTTATCTGCAGCCAGTACTAACTCAGATAGAAAATCAGATAATTCTTTGATAAAGTCTGTGTGGTGCCCTGGTGGCCTGTACACAGTAGCCAATACAAACATCACAGGGGATTTTTCACTAACACGTGTTTCTTTAGATAATGTTATACGCAGCACCATAACTTCAAACGAGTTATACTTAAAGCCTGCCTTCTGAGAAATACTGAGAATATTGCTATAAATTGTAGCAGCACCTCCCCCTTTACCTTTTGGACGTGGCTCATTTTTATAGCAGTAATCTTGGGGGGGTAGACTCATTTAAAGTAATGTATTCATCTGGTTTTAGCCATGTTTCTGTCAAACAAAGCACATCTAGTTTATGGTCAGTGATCATATCATTTACAAATAGTGCTTTTGTAGAAAGGGACCTGATATTCAGTAAGCCAAGTTGAACATCAATTAAATCGTTACTATTACTTTGGTTTGGACGTTTTCTGTATTTTCTAGTACGGGGAACAGACACAGTCTCTATAGTGTGATATCTAGGTGGAGGAGTCTCTATGTGCTGAGAATTAACTGACTTCTGTGATGTGAGGCGGCTAGCAGACGGTCGGTTTAGCCAGTCTGTCTGCTTCCTGACCTGTGCCTGTTAGTCAAGTACGAACTCTAAGACTATGTGCCATATTTCTAGAGAGAAGAGCGGCACCACCCCAGGAGGGATGAAGACCATCTCTCTTCAACAGATCAGGTCTGCCCCAAAAACTCGTCCAATTGTCTATGAAACCTACGTTATTCTGCGGGCACCACTTAGACATCCAGCCATTGAGTGACGACAGTCTGCTATGTATCTCGTCACCCCGGTAAGCAGGGAGGGGACCAGAGCATATTACAGTGTCTGACATCGTACTTGCAAGTTCACACACCTCTTTAACATTATTTTTAGTGATCTCCGACTGGCGAAGTCGAATATCATTAGCGCCGACGTGGATAACAATCTTACTGAATTTACGTTTAGCATTAGCCAGCACTTTTAAATTTGCCAAGATGTCAGGTGCTCTGGCTCCCGGTAAACATTGGACTATGGTGGCTGGTGTCTCTATTTTCACATTCCGTACAATAGAATCGCCAATTACTAGAGCACTTACATCAGGTTTCTCAGTGGGTGCGTCACCGAGTGGGGAGAACCTGTTTGATGTTTTGATCGGAATGGAAGAGCGGTGTTTTGACCCGCGACTATGCCCCCTAACAGTCACCCAGTTGCCCTGCTGCACGGGCACAACCGGAACCGAACAATGTACAGGACTCCCTGAGCTAGTCGCATCCAAAGCAGTATCTACAGCCCTCACATTCTTACTATCCTCAACTAAAGATTGGATGCGTGTCTCTAGTTCTAAAATCTTCTCTGTCAGCCTAACTATTTCCCTGCATTTATCACATGTGAATCCCTCGCTGCTGACAGAGAGAGATAAACTGTACATGTGACATGAAGTGCAAACAACAAGAGAAGGAGAAGCCATTACTCACCGTGATTAATGAATGATACCAACTTAACTTATCACTTACCACTGTTGTTTGATGAACTTGTGAAAAACGGAGTGAGAGAAAAATGAAAACGGAGTGAGAAAAAAGAAAACAATAATAGGCAAAGGTAAAGATTCAATAAAAAAGCGGAGCTACAATCGCAAACCTCTCAGCAGCACAACAGACAGAACAGACTAAAAAACAGACTAAAAACTAAAAATCAAGTAACCCGAAACGTTCCCTATCAAAAGCTATTCTCGATGCTGCGTTTCAATAACGCTGATGGGAACGAGAATACCAACGCCGCCGCACTGGAAGTGTCCGGACCCCCCAAGGTTGTGTAGTGTGTGCGCACAAACATTGAAGAGATCTCAGACATGACTCTAGGATGTTGACTCAAGGACATGCGAGCACGGAGTAGCATGGACATCCAAACAATTGAGTCTGACAAATGTGTGCGGAGAGGACCAGCCTGCCGCACCACACACTTGATGCAAGGGGACACCTCTTGCCAGAGCCTTAGCGTAGGATGCAACCCACCTGGTTGAATGGGCCCTAACTCCTATAGGTGAAGCTTGACCGCGCAACTCATAGGCTAGGGCAATAGCATCCCTCACCCAATGTGACATTGTTTGTCTAGTGGCAGCCATAGCACATGAAAAGGTGCTCTGATTTAAGTCACTGGCTAATGCGGTGAATGTAAATCTGAAGAGCATGTACTGGACACAGTAAATGAAGTCCTTCTTGCTCCGGTGTCATGAACGGCGGAGGTCAGAAAGCTTCAAAAATGACCAGAAAATAATAGGGTGAGGATGCAAAATAGCTTGACCAGCCCAGGGGCAAAGTCTAAGTAGGATGACGAGACTGACAGAGCCTGCAAATCCCCAATTCTCCTCAGAGAAAAATAATAGCCATGAGAAAAACCATCTTTAGAGTCAGAAACCTGACAGGCGCTGACTCTAGTGGTTCAAAATGGGGTCCCAACCAGACCCTTTGGGCACTAAGGCCAAGTCCGATGGGCGGCCTCAACCACTGAGCTCCACAGAAACCCACAGAAACACCATCAATCAGAACACGGCAAGCCGAAATGGCGGCCACATAGACTGTAAAAGTACCAGGACGTGTGCCTGAGGACAATTTCTCTTGCAGAAACTCCAGCACTGAAACAACCTGGCAGTGAACTGGGTCTGCATGGTGTGTCATACACCAACTTTCGAAAAAGCACCATCTGAGGGCATAACTTCTAGTGGAAGGAGTCCTAACAATCAGAATAGTCTGTAGTACATCTGCTGGAAACCCAGCATCTCTTGCGGTCCCCCTCAGGGACCAGAGATGAAAGATTCCAGAACTCAGGCCGGGGATGAAAAACTGTCCCCTGTGCCTGAGATAGAAGAACTCTCCTGACCGGAATCGCCTACAGCGAGCCGTCAAGGAGGGATATTAGATCTGAGAGCCACACTCTGGTCGTTCAACGGGGCGTATCAGTCAGTGGTTGACATACCTTGGCCAGGACTCCTGGGAGCAGAGCGGTTTGGGAAGAATGTGAGAGAGAGGGGTGGTTCGCACGCCCCTCGTCTCTCAGCCAGCTCAACATGCGAGCCTCACAATCACAACGAGGACGCAGAGGATCGTCCCTTCCTGAAAGAAAGCGAGCCTCGAGTGGAGCACTCCGATCGAAGTGATTACAGTGCTTGCACTCAGCGTCCTCGAGGGCAGCAAGAGCATGCTCCAAAATTCGGACAGTGAAACTGCTCCCACATTCATATGCCCCAGAATGTAAATCGCCTTGATGGACTAGAACTTGTCCCACATACAAAGCAGAACCTACTGTACTAGCCTGTTCCGGCGGCACGGATGCAGTCTGCCCTGGCAACCTATGTAAGTGACTACCACAGTCTTGTCCCCCGCACTAGGACATGGTAGCCCCTGCTGGAGGATGTATTTCAGGGCCAAATCAGCCAGTCGCCGATGCTAAAGCTGCATCGATGCATTTTGCATATGTGCGGGGTGATAAGGATAGGCCAAATGGAAGAACCCGATACTGGTAAGCTTTACCCCCAAAAGCAAACCTCAGAAACTTCCTGCGTTGTGGCAAAATTTCAAAATGAAAGTATGCGTCCTTGAGATCATTGTTGATAACCAATCCCCTGATTGGATCTGAGAAAACAATCATAGACTGTCAGCACTTTGAACTTGTTCGTTCTTAGAAAGTGGTTCAGCCCGCAAAGATCTAGACTGGACGCAACCCCCCATCATTTCTGGGAACCAGAAAATATTGGCTATAGCAGCTCAACTCTCTGTCTAGCGGGGCCGGCTCCAGGCATGGGCAGGGGTGGGCTGAGCCCACCCAAATGACTGTCTTGCCCACCCAATCAGAACTAGGTAAAGATTGCGTTAATTTTTTTTTTTTTTTTTTTGCAGTGATTAAAACCAATCTGAATTGGACTGCGGCATTTTATTTTATTAAGCGCGCTGCATTCACGCGGAGTCTTCAGTCTGTCACGGAAAAGCAGAGGCTGAGAACTCGAGAAAACGGGCAGAAATATTTGCGCGCTATCACGGCGAGTTTAAAACATGAATATAGCCTACCACTGAAATTACCTGAGCACAGCAGTTGAATAAATTTTCAATAACGTGCATTCTTTGCATGGACAGGGCAAGAACATAATATAAGCGTTTTAAAATGCATACAGTTCAGTAGAAAGTTTACCCCTTTTGACTTGCTGTTAATGCCGAATGTAAGAATGAAAACTGAAAGTAAACAACACTGAAAGAGCTTGTGCAATGAAAGTTGTGTTTATTTCTATAGCAACAGTCGGCTTGACTGTTTTATTTCAGAATTGTCATAAGATAAAAGTAAAACCTGTTGCATTTTATTTAAGACTATTAAAGATCTACATTTTCTGGTCTGCGCTCATCAATGTCACAATGATTGAGATGACCAATCAAATCAAAGAAGGCGAGCCTTACTGTTCATGGAAACTGAGCGCAAATTGCCGCGCTGCTCTTACTGAAAGAGTGCAGGTTACAATGTGAGTAGGCTAGCTAAACGTGTAATAGGTATTAGACAGTTGTTTTACGATTATGTAAATGACCAACAATATCCAATGATGCAAACTATTCGACATTTTTGGCAAATTCCGCCGTTTAGAATTGAAAGTAGGGCTGTCATTTACGTGATTCATGTAGGCTAATTCATAATTGATTGTGACGACAATAGCATTTTTCTGTTTTAAACATGTTAGGAGTACAACTAAAACTGATTGGGTGCATGTTTTAAAAAAAAATATTATTTGCAGTTCAGATTGCTTAGGCTACTTTACAAAAATCCTTATCCTCGCTCTTTTAGCCTACTTTTTTTTTTTTTTTTTTTTTAATTTATTCACCTAATTCCATAAATTCTTTCTTTATTTAGTTTCTTTAAATAAATACAATTACCATAGAGTTCTGGTCTCAAAACAACTGGTCCCCCCAATGTTCTAGACATGATGGCCTTGTTTGGTATAAATAATAAAAAAAAGAAGTTATTTAAAAAGAATCCAGTATAGAAACAATGAACCACAGAAAGAGAGCAAAGAGGGCTGTTTTTTTTTAACCATTCAATAAAGAAAAAAAAAAAGTTTATTTAGTTGTGAAAGTGCTTGATATTCTCTGGTTCACTAGGCTACCCATTAAAGCATGATATTGCTCTTTTTTTCAGTGTAGCATATATCAGCAACACTGCAATAAAGTTGCATAATTAATATAACAATATTTACAGCATAAATAACTACCCCCCTCCCCTCCCAAAAAAAAAAATGCCCACCCAGGATATCTGCCAGCCCACCCTTCTATTGCTGTCAAGAACCGGGCCTGCTGTCTAGGAGGGGAGATGTTCTAGGACCTCCTTGTCCAGCAGAGCTTGCATTTCCTGTGTCAACGAATACGCTTGTTCTGGTTTCACGGTAGTGGAGCCCACGCCATTGAAACACGAAGGATGATACGCAAACCGTATCCTGTAGCCCTCTTATGGAGTCCTACGACCCAAGGAGAGATTATTTGGCAGTAGCTTCCATGCTGCCAAATTCTCTGAAAGGGGTGACACTTTGTTTTGCTGGGGGGAATGTTAAATATTTGGTGTCCTGAAACACGGCAGGAAACACCCAAACATGTAACATATCACTGGAGATTGCTGACCCCCGAAACACCAGTGGTGGGGGAAGTTGTACAGCGATCCCCTAAGGGTGCCAGGAAGGAGCCCTTACTCTCCTCATTGGAGATTTCCTTGGCCCTCCCCGAGGGGACACACCCATTGTCCTTGACACAGCCTCAGGACTTCCTTCTGGTCATAACGACCATTTTTAGGTCCGGCTCCCTCTTGGCTGTTGAGTGCTACAAGCTTTTCCCCAGTCTTTATGAGGGTGCGCATGGCTCGCGCACTCTCTTTTGGGCTTCTCGCCTCAGAGGAGCTGGGCCATGTTAGGACTGGGTGGCCAACAGCCCCGACACTAGAGCACGGTGGGGGAGAAACTTATTGAAAGCTTTCTCGAGCTTCCTTGCCTCCCTGCGCTCAGATCTTTATGAACGTCAGTCTGATATGCCTGCAGAACCGCCGTGGTGTGCAAGGCAGCACCAGCATGACCTGCTGCATGAAACGCCCTCCCTACAAGTGTAGATGTTGCTCTACATGGCTTGGTAGGGAGCGCTGACATTTCAAATGATGATGCACCCCCAGGGGAGAGATAGCACTCTGGCGTCTCATCATGTAGCCCTGTGCCTTTGAATCCACAATAATCGAAAAATTCAAGGTTGAGGCACAAAAAAAACACAGGACAAATAAGGCTTACTCCATGAATAAGTTCTCTCATCATGGAGGTCACCAAAGAAGGGTAGAGACCATGGCTGAGGTCCCTCCCCCAGACCACCTGACAGAAAACTGTCATCTAGTTTGGAGCGTCTAGGGGTCTACTGCTCTTGTGGCCAATCCAGCTTTAATCTGTTCACACTGCACGAGTCATCACCTCGAGTAACTGCTCATTCGTAACAATCGCGGAAGGAGCCCTTGTGAGGCGGCGCTCTCAAGTTCCATAACTACAGAATCAAAGCTGCAGCATTCGCTGCCCGATCCGAAGAAATGCCGGGGCACGCTTTGGAAGCGGGTGCGAACCACCCCCCCCCATCTGGCGAGAGCACGAGACAAATGGGAGGACCCGCCTCTTGAGCCTCAGCCAGATCAAAGTGCGATCTTAACAAGGGCGCAGCGGCTCGTTCTTTGTAAAAGAAGGTGAGCCGAACACAAAGCACGCGGATAGGAAGTGAATTGCAGTGCTCACAGTCGCTGTCCTCAAATGCAAGAACAGCATGCTCTTACCCCAAACACTCAAAACAAAACTCATGCGAGTCATCTTCAGAGATGAGCCATAATAAGGAGGCACGCATCTCTTGCGGATTGACTCGAGAAGCTTTAACTTTCACTTTACAATGATACTGCTTTCAGCGTGACACACACACACACACAATGCGGTCTCTGAAGACAAAGAAACCTGAAGATGTGTACGTCTCACGTCTCTTTATAACCTGCAGGTGTACGTGATCAATGACGTCACCCACCGAGGTTATTTAAGCCAATTCTTGGCGTGTTTGACACACGTGCTTCAAAACCGGTCGAACAAAGAATGTTCTCATCAGTGTTATTGAAACGCAGCATCGAGAGTAGCTTTTGATAAGGAACATCAAACATACACAAAGTTAAATAAAAAGAAGAAGAGGTGAGCATGTTCGTTAAACAATACGGCAGTTTTTCTGTCACATTTTTAAAAGTTAGAGTTTGTTACAGATACAAAGTTAAATAAAATAAAAATACAACTGACCGACTTACCATGATCTAAAACAAAAAAGCATGAAGCGAACATTAAGCAATAAGATACTTGTCAAAATCTTGTAACATTACACTTTAAAACTAGTTTGTCACAACGGTAGAAAAGTCAAACAAAAGAAAAAGCACCACGTATCTTGCGGTGATCTAAAAGAAAATGTATCAGATGCGGTCTTTAAAACACCAGTATAAAATACTTGTCAAAATTTATGTTGTACGCTACCATTAGCTACAATTTTAAAAAGCGAGACCTTGTTACTGACAGAAAGTTAAACAAAAGAAAAAGAACCGAGCATCTCGCGCTGATACATCCTCACACGCTGCAGTCAAAACTCAGAATGTTGACATCTGGTCCCAGTCAAACCACACCCCGCTACCCGCCCCTAACACCGTAAGGAGCAAAGATTTAAAAGAATTAAACAAAGTAATGTTTTAACATTAGAACGAAAGTTATTTTTAATAAATTTAGCGTTTCTTAATTAATGAAACCATTCAGCATACATCCTAAAGCTTTTCATTTTAAAATTAGGTTAGTCTAGTTTTTCCTTTTAAACAAACAGCTCTAATCCATAGGAAAAAAAATGATGTTTGTTTTATTTAGTTATTTACACTTAATTTAGTAATTCCTTTATGTACTCTGATTTTTGTCAACCTTAAGACTTCTGCTGTGCTATATAACCCAGACTTTTTTTTTTTTCACTTTAAAACTAGGTTAGCCTAGTTTTTTCTAAACATTCACCTCTAAGCCACGGGAAAATGTTGTTTTATCTTATTTTATTTAGTTAGGCTGTTTACACTTAATTCCTTTATTTACTCTTTGATTTTTGTCAATCTTAAAACTTGCGGAGGAGGTATAACAGTTTAAAAGCATACATGTGTATGTGAATGCAAACTGGCATGAAAGCAAATGTTTTGGCTGGGTCTTTGGATTTTCAGTCGTAATTAGATGCCTAAAAAACTTTTTAACAACATCTTATGATATGTAAATATTTTGTCTCACACAGCGCGGCGAAATGAGAATGGCACTGTGTGTCTGGACGTATGATTACCAATGCGACCATATCAGATCAAGAGGGCTGTTGTAAAACATCTAAGATGTTTCTGGGGTGCGAGTCATTTGCAATCTTTTTTTGAGGGGATCTGGCATCGTAAGTTTTTGAGGGGATCTGGCATCGTAAACTTTGTTAGGATGTTAAGTAAAAAGTTCATTGATCAAAACAGATCATCTTTCTAAGATGTTCAGTGATCAAAGGACATCCGTGTTAACCATTTTATGACGTGCACCTGCGTGTGAACTCCGTCAAAAGTTTAGACTAAAGTTCGCTGACCGGTCAAAGGGTACTAACCTTCTGAACCTTTTTTTTATGACACAATTTAAAAGTTAGGTAAAGTTGAGAATCGAAAATTTATAATGAATTTGTAATCTATTCGAATGTGACTTCAAACTGATGTTCAGGATGAGATGAGACAGATAAAGAAGTCGTCGATAACAACAAACTTATATAAATAGACGCCCCCAAAGATGATTGTTTAATAAGAGGGTCTATGCTGTAGGAAAATGGTGTTTAATTTACTACATTTTACTTAATTTTGTTATTTCTTTATCCGATCTTTGATCATTGCCATGCTTAAAACATATTATGCTGTTGGTCTATATGTAATATGGATAATACAAATAGATCCCCATGATCTTTTCTGACGTAAGAATTACATCAGCCCTACTTCACACGTCCATTTGAACAGATGGTTTACATCACACGACATCAATAAACAGATATCCCGAGCTTTGATTTTTCGGCGGTTAAAACCCCCCATTGCGTTCAAACACGTGTAGATAAGGAAAAACTGTGTCTACACACAGAGATATGTAATAAAGACCAGACAGGTTCTGACGTAGATCGCACCCGCTAACATCGCACCAATTAAGTTGTAAAAGAAAAAAGAAAAAGTTTCCTCATGGGACAAAAAAAAAGCCCCCACAAGGACAAGGATTTTGAATATTGCCATCTTTGTCCCTGAGCCACACACACACACACAAATCTGAGTATGCTAAATGTTAAATATGAGCAAAATCGTATATGTTGTTTTTACTTTTTGTTGTTAAGAAATGTTTTCATTTTAATCTAGCCTGTAGATAGTATGAGTACTGTAAAAGAACAAATATACATCTCACTTAAAACTTCTCAGTAAAATAATTACACCTACAGTTTTAAACATGTTTAAAAAGATTTAAGCACACTGTGTGTCACTAAAGCAAGTCATGCCGTCTATTGTCTGTAAATTAAACTTTAGTTTTATTCTTTAATTTCTTTAAAATAGCCTGATGATAATGCACCCAAGTGCTTTTCTCACATGAGTAGATAACTCTTTGGATGTGTTTGTGACAAACAATTTTTTACTTCAGAAAAGTTTTTGAAATGTATTACTGAACATTTCTCATTTGACAGACCTACGTTTCAAATTATTTACCCGAGGCGTTTAACGGCCAGAGGGAATACATGTTGTTTTCTAATGTTCATTAAACCTTTATTGGTGTAAATTTCTCACCTAGAACACAAAAATTGTACATTTTGACTATTTTGTAGGTATCATGTCATTTGAAATGGTTTACTAAAAGATTAAAGCACCAGCATCTGTGTTTTCAGCATGAAAGAGATGTACAAGGATGTTTCAACTATTATCGTCATATATTTTTGACCCTAATAAACTGGTAATGAATTTTCTATGGCAAGTGATACAATGTACAGTTCTCATACTATGTGCGTAAATAGCTGTGCTTAAACATTTATGAGTATTTTTCCATGCCAACAGATTTTGTTTGGGATGTGTCGCATCTAAGAATAACAATCTTTTATAAATTACATTTTTCTTACACCACTAGTTTTAGTCATATTATCAAGATTTCAGATGGCTGTTCACAATTTGTTTGTTGGACTGTGTATGTTTTTAGGTGAAGACACCTCTTTGTGAGTTGTCATCATAATAGGAATAAATGAAAATCAAGAAATGAAGTAAGTTTTTAAGTAAGTAAATTAAGTCTTTTCTCTTTGAGATATTTATTTTAGAGCAACTTTGTGTCTGTCCACAATGTGCAAAAAAAAAAGCATCAACACGAAAATTATGTCTCGCTGTTTTACCCTTAAAACTATTACAACTGATCAAATCAAACTATTGCACTGAAAGCTGCTGTTTGTGAATTTCATCAAACCAGTACCTCGTTCCTCGGATACATCATCAGTCAGGAAGGGGTAGCAATGGACGAGAGAAAAGTCAAAGCCGTACTCGAGTGGGCTCAGCCCCAAACTGTCGAAGAATTGCAACGCTTCCTGGGGTTTGCAAACTTCTACAGACGGTTCATCAGAAACTTCAGCTCAATCGCCACACCTCTCACTGCCATGACGAAATGCCACACTGCTAGACTAACTTGGTCACGAGAATCAAGGCAAGCTTTCGAGAATCTCAAGACTCGGTTCACCACGGCACCCATTCTCCGACATCCAGACCCTGAAGAGCCTTTCATTGTGGAGGTTGATGCTTCTAACACTGGGGTAGGCGCCATTCTCTCTCAACGCCATGGATCACTGGCAAAAATGTACCCATGCACCTTTTTCTACCGTAAACTGACTACGTGGGTAATCGCGAGCTCCTCGCTATCAAATTAGCACTCGAAGAATGGCGCCATTGGTTGGAGGGAGCAACACACCCGTTCACTGTTCTCACAGATCACAAAAACCTGGAGTATCTACGTTCAGCGAAATGTCTCAATCCCAGACAGGCAAGATGGGCACTGTTCTTCACCAGATTTCGTTTTTCAGTAACTTACAGACCAGGCACTAAGAATGGCAAGGCCGACGCTCTCTCACGCCAAAATGAAGGAGCCGTAAGCCCTACTACCAACGACACCATCATCCCTGAGAAACTCCTCCTAGCACCTGTACATTGGGATATCATGACCGAAATAGATCACCTGAATCAACAAGACCCACCACCTCCTGAATGCCCTGCCAACCTTACCTATGTTCCAGAACCTCTTCGTCAATGTCTGCTTGCACAGTTACATGTCACACCCAGTTCCGGGCACCCAGGTATCACTGCGACCGCTCAGCTGCTTAAGAACCGGTTTTGGTGGCCCACCTTACTAACTGACACAGCCAGACATAATCAAAACTGCACCACTTGCAACACCTCCAAGTCACCCAGACAGCTTCCTGCCGCCCTACTAAACCCACTACCTACTCCACAACATCCTTGGTCTCACATTGCAATAGACTTCATCACGGATCTACCCAATTCTCAGGGTAACACTACCATACTCACCATCATTGATCGATTTTCCAAGGCCTGCCGCCTCATTCCACTAACCAAACTTCCCACGTCCTTCGAAATGGCTGAATTACTCTGCAACCAGGTATTCCGGTACTACGGCTTACCCGAGGACATTGTGTCTGATCGAGGCCCCCAATTCACATCAAGGGTATGGTCTGCCTTCTTCAAACACCTCAACATAAATGTCAGCCTCACATCTGGCTATCATCCCCAATCCAACGGAAAGACAGAACGCCTGAATCAAGAGGTAATACGTTTCCTCAGATCATACTGTTAACAACATCAAGCGGATTGGAGCAGATATTTAATGTGGGCAGAGTATGCACAAAATTCACTGGTAAAACCAGCCACCGGTATGACACCCTTCAAATGCATGCTAGGCTTCCAACCTCCCTTATTTCCCTGGTCTGTCGAGCCCGCCAATCTCCCCTCAGTTACTGACTGGTTACAGCACAGCGAAGAGGTTTGGAACCGGGCTCATATCCATCTACTCCATGCAGTAAGGCGACAAGAACAACAGGCCAACCGACACCGACGTCCCAGTCCCGAATACGCCCCAGGTCAATGGGTTTGGCTGTCAACCAAAGATCTAAGCCTCCTACTTCCATGTAAAAAGCTCAGTCCCAGGTATGTTGGTCCCTTCAAAATTCTCTAGACAAATAATTCCCGTATAATTCCGTTTAGAACTGCCCTCTAATTATCGTATTTCTCCCACTTTCTATGTATCACTCCTGAAACCCGCTTGTGGTCCAAGAGGAGAGTCGGAGGAGGGAGCCCAGCCACAGACCCCCCTATCTTGGTTGACGGCGAGGAGGCGTATCGAGTACACGAGCTCCTAGACTCCAGATGCCGGGATGGCAACCTCCAGTATCTGGTCGATTAGGAGGGGTTCGGCTCGGAGGAGCGATCCTGGGTCAACGCGAGAGATATCCTTGACCCTACACTCACTGAAGAGTTCCACAGGATGCACCCGGAGAAGCCGGCCCCCCGACCTCGTGGGAGGCCCCAGCGTCGATTGGTTCCTCGTGTCAGGAGCCGCTCGCAGGGCTTCCGTACCGCCTCCTCCGCACCACCAGAGGGAACCGTCTCCTGAATTTTAACCATCTTCAATTCGGACTCGATTTCCCATTATCCTTCATACCTGGGACTGATCACTCATCACACACACCTGCTCCTCATTTACACACACACACACATGCAGGTGCATCTCAGTGAATTAGAATGTCGTGGAAAAGTTCATTTATTTCACTAACTCAACTCAAATTGTGAAACTTGTGTATTAAATAAATTCAATGCACACGGACTGAAGTAGTTTAAGTCTTTGGTTCTTTTAATTGTGATGATTTTAGCTCACATTTCACAAAACCCACCAATTCAATCTCAACAAATTAGAATACGGTGACATGCCAATCAGCTAATCAACTCAAAACACCTGCAAAGGTTTCCTGAGCCTTCAAAATGGTTACACAATAGCCTATACAATCATATGGAAGACTGCTGATCTGACAGTTGTCCAGAAGACAATCATTGACACCCTCCACAAAGAGGGTAAGTCACAGAAGGTCATTACTGAATGGTTGGCTGTTCACAGAGTGCTGTATCAAAGCATATTAAGTGAAAAGTTGACTGGAAGGTAGAAATGGGGTAGGAAAAGGTGCACGACCAACAGGGATGACCACAAGCTTGAGAATACTGTCAAACAAAGCTGATTCAAACACTTGGGAGAGCTTCACAAGGAGTGGACTGAAGCTGGAGTCAGTGATCAAGAGTCACCACACTCAGATGTCTTCAGGAAAAGGGCTACCAAGCCACTTCTGAAACAGAAACAATGTCAGAAGCATCTTACCTGGGCTAAGGAGAAAAAAACTGGACTGTTGCTCAGTGATCCAAAGTCCTCTTTTCAGATAAAAGTAAATTTTGCATTTCATTTGGAAATCAAGGTCCCAGAGTCTGAAGGAAGACTGGAGAGGCACAGAATCCAAGCTGCTTGAAGCTCAGTGTGAAGTTTCCACAGTCAGTGATGAATTGGGCTGCCATTTCATCTGCTGGTGTTGGTCCATTGTGTTTTCTGAAGTCCACAGTCAACGCAGCCATCTACCAGGACATTTTAGAGAACTTCATGCTTCCTTCTGCTGACAAGCTTTATGGAGATGCTGATTTCATTTTCCAGCAGGACTTGGCACCTGCCCACACTGCCAAAAACACCAAAAGTTGGTTAAATGACCATGGTGTTGGTGTGCTTGGCTGCCCAGCAAACTCACCAGATCTGAACCTCATAGAGAATCTATGGGGTATTGTCAAGAGGAAGATGAGAGACACCAGACCCAACAATGCAGATGAGCTGAAGGCCACTGTCAAAGAAACCTGGGCTTCCATATCACCTCAGCAGTGCCACAGACTGATCACCTCCATGCCACGTCGAATTGAGGCAGTAATTAAAGCAAAAGGAGCCCCTATCAAGTATTGAGTACATATACAGTAAATGAACATACTTTCCAGAAGGCCAACAATTCACTAAAAATGTTTTTTTTATTGGTCTTATGAAGTATTCTAATTTGTTGAGATAGTGAATTGGTGGGTTTTTGTTAAATGTGAGCCAAAATCATCACAATTAAAAGAACCAAAGACTTAAACTACTTCAGTCTGTGTGCATTGAATTTATTTAATACACGAGTTTCACAATTTGAGTTGAATTACTGAAAAATGAACTTTTCCACGACATTCTAATTCATTGAGATGCACCTGTAAAAGCCACACTCACACACACACTCCTCGCAAAGTCTTGATTTGCCCCGGTTGTCATTTCCGAGCGTTATTACCCGTGTTTGATTTCCTTGTTGTTGACTTTGGACTGTTACCTGGTTTCCCGATTGTTTCTCTGCCTACCCTGATTTGGATTGTTTGCCTGGACTGAGTTTGCTTGCCGCCTGCCCTGACCTCCCCCGCCTGTTTCGACCATTCTATTTCAGTCTAGCCTTCATTGTTACTGCCTTGCTGTCATCTCGACCCTATATTGTCTGACTACTCTCAATAAAGCTGCAAATGGATCCAACTCCGTCTGATCTGTTGCAACAGCTGCACATTCATTTAAGTTTGAGCATGTTAAAATTTCCACACTCTTGTAAAGAATATTGATAAATTTCATCGATAACCTTTCGTACATTCAAGAGACAAAATCACTAAGAAAGAGAGTATAGCAAGACGAGAAAATGTTTATAATGCATATAGAATTCAGAAAATCTGTTTCATAAACAATTGTGAGTTTATTAAATGCGGATTTGTAAATGATATTTTTATTACTCCACTGGATTGTCCTTTTGCTCAGATAGCAGATGACACAATTCACATTTCGTTTGTTTGAGTTTAAGTATGTACTATACTTATTCATTTAAGAAAATTATTGAACATTTGACTGAACTTTTTATTATTTTGACAAACCTCCATCTCAAATTATTTCCAATGAGGTGTTTGTCCACATAATCTTTTTCAACACAATGACATTAAACATTAAAGAATGTTATCAGTCACCATCGCCATCTTCTGTGACTCAAATAAAGCAACATCTCTGGTGTACGTAAGCATCTACAATATGTGCATGTGGTAAACATCTTTGTTTCTCCACTTCTGTCATATTTGTTAGATGTAATGCAAACAATATTTTGAGAACTATGATGTTCCACGCTTTTGTAAAGGTTCTAGAAAGAATTCAAACATAATCTTTACAGAGGAATTATCTTCGCGCAAACCGAATTGGCTAAAAATCGTTGAATTACGAAATGCAAAAGTATATACATCATTTAAGAAAAATTGCTATAATGCATACAGAATACAGAAATCTTCCTCTTGATCTATTGTGACCGACATTTTACTAAGTCAGACGATCACGATTATGGATGACGCGACTCACATTTTGTTTGCTGGACTGTATATATCATTACTATGATATATACAGGTGAGGCCTTCTCTCTGAGAGCCATCAGCATTCAGTGTTTATAGAAATAAATGAGTGTTTGACTAAGTCGGTATTTCTTTTTTAGGACAATTATCCAGCACATTAAGGTGTGCTGTTTTACATTTATGCATTATCCAAAGCGACTTACATTGCATTCTAGTTACAGTTTTTACATTTTATCAGCTCTTGCTTTCCCTGGGAATCGAACCCATGATCTTGGCGTTGCTAGCGCCATGCTCTACTATTTGAGCTACAGGAAAGCTCAAATAGTAGAGCTTTCCTGAAAGTTTTATACTTACAACTGAAACATATCTAACCATTGTGGTCAAAGCTACACATTCAGTAAAGTTTGAGGTCGTACATAGTCTTGAAAAGGCTACAGACAAAAAATATTAAGGAATTTTATTTATCGTACTCATTTCTTTCAACATTTCCGCTTGAGATTAAAGCGTAGGTAATGTAACCGCAATTAAGAACCATAAAATTACACTACATTCCCCTTTAAAAGGTTATAGACGTTTATACAGGAAATATGTTTGCACAACAGAAATATGTATCAGTTTAACAAATACCTAATACTGAAATCCTCTTCTAAATATATTGCTAAAGTTTTAATGTTGATTTTGATGGCCTACCCCACTAGCTGATACCGCTCTATACTTTTTCATTGTTTTTTTTTTTGTTTTTTTTAGATGAAGACTATTCTCAGAATCTTGTCAATCATGCCGTGTTTGAGTGTTTGCTGGAAAACATGAACAAATACGTTATAAGATAATAAAAGAATAGTCCTTCTACAAAAAATTGTTTAAACTGAGATTGTGATGTACTGTAGAGCTTTTTCTGGTCTGTCTACAAAGCGGCCACAAGACACAACCCCCACAAAGAGACACAACACAACAGATGGCATGTAGTTAATTCATTGAAAGGTGTACGTTTTTGACCGTTTTAGATGGTCTGCTCCAGCACACAGACACGTTTTAGGTATTCATCTGACCAAAAGGTTTGATCCTGGGGAAACGCGCACAACGGCAGCTGTGTTTTGTCATGATTGTCTTTATAATTGATCCGCTTTTAGTAAAACAATGCGGCATGAAGTTACTGTATTCAACAGCACAGTCCCTTGAAATATTGTAGTATATCTTGTTTCCTTCTAAATATCTAAACATGTATTTAGCTTAAATATTAGTTGTTAAGTGTTTACAAATTTGTCATGCCTATTGTTGAATTTTATAACATTTCACCAAACCTAAAGGACTGAAAATAGGTTTAGCATAAGGTCGCATTTCAGCTGTTAGCCTGAAAATGCAAGTGAACGGAGATTTCATTATACTGAGATAATCTACAGAATGTGAAACAAGCTCACAGTTACATTAAGAGTTTTGGATTCTAGTTTATGTTGAACATTGTTTGTTACTGTTTCACAGGTTTAACACCTCATTACTTGAAGACACGTCCTAGCTTATTGTGCTTCTCAGGAAGGTTTTTATTTGGTTTCATTTCGAAAAAAATACCTTTTTTTTTCGAAATTTCTGTTTGTGACCACACAGCACTTTTAAATGAAAACATCTTTGTAGGAAATTCAAAGGAGATATCATTGTAAGTCATTGCAAATGTTTTTGGCAAATGCACATAGCTCATCAGCTGCATGTAGGAGTTCACTTGGACATAATAATCTGGAGCTGTCTCACTAGTGTATTCAAAACTTTGTAACACTGTTTGAGCTGAGAAACAGCTGACTCTATGCAAGCGTTAAAAAACACCTACTTTGAAATTTTTCAAAGGGTTTGTGAAACACTGATTTACACTGATTTCTCAGCGGCACCCCCCCAGCCCAAGTCCGGTGGTCCCGGAAACTCTTCCACCATCATCAGTGCTGCCTGTGATGGCGACCAAAAGTTTGTGTGTTTGTATCCAATTTGATAAGTCCAGTTGCCTCTCTACGTTTTGTTCTTTTGAACTGATTAACGATTTTGGTCAGTGCCTTAAGCATGTCAGCATAAAAAAACTTGGAGATGGAGTGCATGGAGAGCATTGTGCCTGGATGCCCATTGCATGGAATAACAACTTTTCAATGTTAGCTTTAGCTGATTTTTTTTAACAGTTCCCAAACATAAAACAGAAGTCATTGATCACTGTTATACGTTAACAAACATCATTTAACACCAAATAATGCATTGAGTTATGTGCAGGGACTGAAGAAAACAGGCTGGGTCGTAGATCTAAGTGCAGGTAGTTTAATGACAAAACAAAGTGAACTAGGAACAGGAAACACTGGGAAACAGAGAAACAAAAACACAGGTAGAAACGGCATAGTAACATTCAACAACTGACAAAGCACAAGTGAAACACAAGGGCTATTTATACACAGGAGAACAAAAGGAACCAATGAGTTACTATGGAAACTAACAAGGAGTGGGTGTGGTCCAATGAGTGTCTATGGCAACTAATGAGGGTAACTATGGAGACAAACAAGGCACACAGCAGGCAGGGGCAAAACACACACACAAGGAACATGTAACATCTTGCATAATGCGTGTATACATCATTGGGCTCTGTGTTACTGTGTAATGTTGCACACACACAGTTAACGCGGTCTGTTGTCAGCACTACCATTCATGTATATACGGATTTGTGTAGCGTCTTAGGTCTGTATGGAAGTTAGCAGCAATTTTTAGCTGTACCATAAGCGTATATTGTTTATCTATTATTAATAAAAAAACATCACCATGTTCATCTGGTTCATATCATTCATTAAGAACAGTGCCATAGATGTTACAAATACACTTACCTGTTTTGAAAAGTCATTTACCAAACTTTTGGAAACCCGGCTTATTTATACAGTGTTTTTACGCCTTCTGAGCAGTGCATGCATGTTGCATGTAACATCATTGTATCTGTCTGACAAAAAAAAAAAATAATTTTTTTTTTTTTGTCATTTATTTGCTGTGCAATAAATAGAAATGAAGATTCATATGTTATTTACGTGTGTTTGTTTTTATTTATTATGGTTATATATGCATGTATGTAAAGTATACTTCCTTTAGAATAGTACAGTCCAGGGGGAGGAGTCAAACCTATAAAATGGCTCAGGAAACCCAGTTCAGTGTGGTGTAGTGGTGTTTTTTTATATCACACATTTTTGGGGGGACTTTTACAATGCGGTACCAATAAATCACCCTCAAACTTTACTCAGCAGTTTCCCTCGTCACTTCCAGAGTCCATCCGGTGTAATTTTTAACATTTAGCATCTGTTTCTGCACTTTGGAATAAATGCTACTCATGACACTAGCCCTGTAACACCCTTGGCCTCTGCATTTTGACAGTATGTTTCTACAGATCAGCTCAATGATTTTTGTTAGGAGATCCTCTGCAGGTTAATCTGTGATATTCTGAAATCTGAGAAAACTCACAGTGACCTCAATTCTGACTGGGTCATCATTTGGTCAGTGTGTATTTATTTATACCTCCTGTTTGTTTCAGTTGGTTGTCTGTTCTCATTATCATTTTGTTGGTTTGCTACATGTTAATTTCCTAGTTTCTCCTGTCCAACTATCATACTGTCACGGTGCACACACACGAGGGAAACAAGGAGACGAGGATGAACTCAAAATACAGTCTTTAATAAATCCAAAACAGACAGGGCAAGACAAGGCAAGCCTGGGACACACAGGAACACCGGAAAATAACGAGAAGACTAGACGAAAATTAACAGAGCAGGCAGGAACTAAATACACACGATAATTAAACACACACACACCTGAAAGAAATCATAAACAATCAAACTTAACAAGGACAGGAACAGGAAGGACCAGATAAGGGCAAGGAGGGAAACACATGACACACACGACAGACATGACTGACATTACTCCCCCCTCCCGGAAGGAGGGGTGGGCGCTCTGGAGGCCCCCCAGGACAGACACAGACAGGATGACAGGACGGGGGCCTCCAGGACGGAACAGACAGGAACGGGCGCTATGGCAGATCAGGAATCTCAGGAGGCCATGGCAGAGCTGGGAGCTCTAGAGGCCATGGCAGGTGTTCCCCTCAGCCCGGCCACTAAATACAAACAGGTGATGCAGGACAGAATGAGAGAACACATAAGAGGGAGATGGCATAAGAGAAAAACTGTATGAAAATAGTGACATAGATTTTGCAAATAACTAGACATCTAAAGCTGATTTGGCCTATCTTTAGAAATAAAATGATTACACGTGCCTGCTTATAGGAGTTTATGTATGTCAAAGTCAGTCGAAACATCGAATATCAAGTCTCTTTGTGAACAGCAAACAGCCCTCAGGCTAATGTCATTGTCTCCTGAGCCAAGGTCAGTGCGCCAGCTACACCTCCCCTCGTAAGCACAGACACCAGTCAATGTCATGCTCTGCCTTGCTCTGCTCTCACAGCCTCTCGCCTTGAACCACGAGACTGGTTTCCCCTCAGATCTTCATTCTGAGCAAATTTAATTGATTTTATAAGTCAAGAACTGATTAGATGGTAACAAGTTTGTCTATAACATATCCCCAAAAATCTGTTAGGGTCAGACGCCACACTGCAAAAAAAAAAAAAAAAAATACAAGTATGATACAAGTATGATTCTACGATTCCACAATACAAGTAAGATTCCACATGTAAATCAATTCATTAGTAGGAAATTATTTAAACAAAATAAAATATTGCGCTACATATAAGGTAAGAGAGATGAAGTGTGAGTCCAGAAAATACTGATAAGTGTTACCCCGACCCAATTTGACAGGCATTATGTAGAATAATTCATACATTTTACATGGTGTGTGTGTTCAATGAATTCTGATAGTGCCAGTAAGAACACTGGTAGGTATAGAAGTTGCTTTAAGAATGTCTTATCCTTACATGAGTGCATTCTAGAGAATATCCAGGAAGTTTCCCATGCCATTACCAGGAGATGAAAATTAATGAAAGTGTGATATGATTATGTGATACTGAAGGACAAGGAGCTCATTACCTGCAAGGCGTTGTGGACATGAGGAGCAGAGCTGATGAGTTCCAGTGCACTCTCGGCCCTAGTTAACCACTGCTTATGGGCATGGAAGCACAGGGATCCTCACACTATCTTGCACTCAAATGTTTACAACCTCCAAAACATTCTAACCAATGCTAGGCTAGGCTATGCTATGCGAGTAAACAACAGCTTTGGGAATTAATAGCTTAGTGGGGTTGAGTAGGCTACTTTTAGGCTTGCCGCACAATGAGCAGCACTGATCTACATAGACACTATATCCTCTAATCATACTAGAAAAGTGATGTAGTACTACATACCTATTATAACCTGGCAGAGCCATGATTTCCCAAAGGTTTTCTTTGGCCCTGTGCCCTCCATATTCATTGTGACCATTAGCCTGTTTGTAAGAACTCTGCCAATAGAAAAAAGACAACCAATTGCTATCAATAACCACTTTGTGTTTTGCTGAATGAACAATACAAATAAGTGACCAGAACAGCTAAGCCTACAAGCAGAGGTGGACTGTCTTACAGTTTTACTTTGTCACTTTAGTGCATTTTCCAAATCGTTGTTAACATTTGCACAACAGTAAGTGCATTGCTCGAACCAATTAGTGCAAACTGCACCACATAGTAGATGACCTGCAAAATGCTAGCAAAATGCTTAGTTTATGTCACAAAAGCAAGTACTCATGCCAATCAACATGTCAGTGGCAACAGAATGAAAGTTATGCATCACTTACCAAGATGGTCAAATGTTGTCAATATAACGCTTTTTTTTTTTTCTTGTGAGCATTTGCTTGCAAAAAAGGTACAAGGCTGGAGTTTTTCTGTTTGCCATATCAATTTCAACAGTACAAAATGCACACATTATTGTATGTGGGGGGGTTGTAGGACATCAGATATAATTTATATTTACTACATACTTTTGCAGTTCGGTTTGTACTGCAGTTTGTCACCAAATCATGTAAGCCATTGTCATGTAAGGAGAAAGAATAAACTGATTTACAATGCAGCAAGTCATTCTAGAAATGTGTAACAGAAATGGCAAAATGTACAAGACAGATTGCATATGAAAACTAGTCCAAAACATTTGCATATAATGACTCAGGCAATAAGTTAATATACATAAATGTGACTACACAACAGAGAACCTGTATCGTGCATTTTGGCCGACATGACATTCACGATTGATAAGGTACTGGACACAAGCTATTGCATGGGTGTACAAAAGCATTTGCTGTTTGTTCGAAGACAAGAGAAATTGCTTTTATAATGTGCAGACTAGATGAAGAGATTTTAAATTCTTATCTGAAACATGCACCGAGAAAACTGTATTATGGAATTTCATGTATCTTTTCATCACATTTTTCACACAGTCTTCAAGGTTTGTAACCCCATTCTTGACCAACCTGACCATTTTTAAAAACTTTTTTTTTTTATTTTTTTGAAATGGACATTTATTGCTACATATCAGGAACACAGGAAATACTGAATAGGATAGGAACAGCATTACTATTGGTTTGGCATAGTTATACTGACCATTAGATTCCTCTGTCCTTCATCAGCCAGTTGCCCTTACAGATTCTTGAGCTCACACCTGCTGTTCAACTTCTCCAAGTGGAACTGAGGGTCTGGGGGCTCAAAGTTTTGGCCAACCCGGGACAGCTTTGCCCGAATATCAGCCAGCAGACAGAGGACCCGTCTTTGGAACTCTGAAGGTCAAATGAATGAAAATGAAATAGCATTCATCCCTTTAGCCACAACACCACTGTCAGTAAGAAATTAAGGAAGTACACTTACTTCATCGCCCTCTTGGTCATGGTTCCACTTACATAGATTATGGGACCACTGATGAAAAGAGCGGGAGCGCTGGTGTGGTGAGATGTGGCACGGAGAGTGAGATCTCTGCCATGGAGTTTTGCATCTATGCCGTGGAAATGGGACCCACTGGTGTGGAATGCTGTGACGTGGAGACTGGGATCTCTGGCATGAACAGCATGAGCTTTGGAGTAGCGTGTGAGAGATGTGGAGAGGATTGCAGGACCCTGATCTAGAAGTCTTTTTTCCTGATTGATGCCTGGGCTGACTTTTGTCGAACCCTTGGTGGTTCTTGCAAGGACGGACCTGATGGATGAAAGGCAACCAAATGGAACAATTACATGACAGATTTGCTTCAATTAAATACACTGTCAGAGGAAAAAATATATATAATAAAAGTTATGATGCTTAACAGTTTGCTTACTGTGCTGTGCTTGTGCTTCCACACATCACTTCTGCACATTACATCCAGTTCCAGCACAATCTGGACTGCTGTCATCCTTTCTGTGAAAAGAGGAGAAACAACAGTATTATCACAATTATCACATAATATACTCCAGCACCAGAAACTATAGGGACGTGTCAGAGTATGCACTTATTGTATACCTAAGATAAAGCTCAGGTAGTTTTTTTTTCTTCGATATCCTCTTGCCAGGACCGCATTCTTCCTCACTCAGCTCTGCAGTTGTTGTTTGGTCAGATGTCTCACACACTCCCCACTTCTCTGAAGTAAATGGACAACAAGCATGCTTTTAATAATTTGATTTGAGCGGTACAAAAAACCTGATTTAACTTTTTTTATAATTTTTTTCATAATTTAAAAAATTATGTAAACTTACTTAATTTGATTTTGTGGTGGCTTCTGCCATTGCTGTGAGAAATCACTCTTAGTCTTGAGGTTTTGATGCCAGAAGATAGACTTTATTGTCAGAGACAATGAAGCCGAGTAAACTCTACAGAGCAATCTAAAGAGTTTGTGCCTGTACACTTCTTTTATACAGTTTTTCCTCAAGGTGTGTTCATGTTCAATACATTTCATACATTGCCATTATTGTTTATCAACTCTTTCACCTTTTTTTGGCTGTGCCTCCAGTCTGCTTTTAGGAAGTAGACAGGGGGCCTCAACTTATGTTAAGGGAGATGAGGAGGCCTGATTTTGTTTAATGTCCAAATAGAGTGTGCAGTTTCACAATATACTGCAGTTTTGTAATGTCTGCACATTTCATTCTCATGCAGGCCTCTACACACAGGCAGAGACATGATTATATTAGTTGAATAACTTGATACATAAATGGTTTTATTCACATTGATTATCCCACATATTCCCCTTTGAGACTTACTAAGTCTCACCTTACCCAGAGTGCAGCTTCATAATTCAGTCTTATCAATTATCACTCCTTAGTGACTAAATTAAGTCACACAGTTTTATCACCAATGACCAGATTATGCAACAGTACTTTGGCGGAGTATCAGGACCAAAAAGTTTTCCTCCACACCTGAAGAAAAAGATCCTGTCTCCCTAATCCTTTATTTAAATAAAAAAATGTAATTAGCATGAGTGTGAAATTGGTTCATCACTTGCCTGTGGTTGTTACAGTTATGTAGAATACAATAGAAGTAAACATCAAAACATAAAAAAAAAAAATGTAACATCACAAAAATAGCATAGTTGATCTTCAGCCCAGATACTTTGCGTATTGTAGAGGGCTGTTTTGGTTGCCCTTAAAAATCAGTTTCCCATCATCTTGCCATCTTAGAATTTCCATTTGCTTAGCTGTGGCTTTGATAACTAGTGTCCACAGTATATGAAGTGCACAGTAAAACAGTACTCTTCCTATCAATACTGCAATTCCTAAAAACATTCCTAGTTTAGCTAACCATGCTCCCCATGCTCCTAACTTTAGGTCAAACCAATCTCACATTTGATTATCCTTTCTAGCATTTGCTTTATCTTCCATTCTTAGGTTTTTTTATTTTATTTTTATTTATTTTATTTTTTATCATTACTTCACTAAATGCTCCTTCTGGAGCAGTATTATTTGGTAAATACGTACAGCATTGTTCCCCAAACATAACACATACTTTTTCTTTTTCAGTTAACAAATAATATAAGGCTATTCTATTTTGCCATGTCATTCTGCTTGTTGCATCCAATTGCTCTCCTAAAAGTGATAAGGCCTCATCAGTGTATTAATAAATCTTTGCTGATTGTAATATATATAAGTGATCCATTCTGTATTTTTATTTTTTCGTAATTCAAATTAATATCGATTCAAACCCTGATTTAACTTCATCTCTTGGATTAAATCCTTTAGGTATGCCTTTAAGTTGATCAATTGAGCTTATAAAAAACTGCAGGGTCTTTTTCATAGGCTCTTTTAGATCTGGGTTTTTCTTAATTTGTTGCTTTCTCTTCTAGAGAAATGTGACTCATTGTATGTGTCAGCATAACCCTAGTACATAATCCTGACCAGTTTTCTGGTAACGCTGGCAAGGGGCCATATTTTTCGCACATCCACCATATGTCTGCCAATGCAATATTGATTTAAAAAAACCCAAAGATGGTGGCACGATCAGACGCAGCGGCTTCTCCGGGTCCCAAAGACGGTGCTTTTATGTCTTTTAATGTCATCTGTTCGTCTCCAAACAGTGTCAATTTACCGCTAATTCATCGGGAGATCACTCCAGGATACATCTATGATCGCCAAAGCCTTTTGGATATCGACAACACATACAAACACAAACTCTCGCCGGTGGCTACTGAGAAGCTACGAGGCCTTTGTTTACTGCTGGAGCCGGACCTCAAGACCGCGGCCTCACCTACTGACGCTACCAGCACAAGGCGGCGTCACAAGCGGTGTGAGAGAGGACGGAAGCGCAGTAAGCGCGGAGGTATACGAGATAGGCTAAGGGCTAACCCCACAAGACCGGCTCTTCCAACACTCATGCTCTCAAACGTTCGCTCTCTGGAAAACAAACTGGACTTAATTCAACTCAGTCGATCTACACAGCATGAGGCAAGGGATTGTTGTGTGTTTGTTTTCACTGAAACATGGCTAAACGACAACATCCCGGACGCTGCCATTCAGCTGCACGGGCTAACCTTCTACCGAGCGGACAGAGATTCATCAATGTCTGGTAAGACTCACGGGGGAGGCTTGTGTGTGTATGTCAACAAAGAATGGTGTAACAATGCTGCGGTAGTGACAAAACACTGTTCATCACTGGTGGAGTTTATGGTTGTGAAGTGTCGACCGTTCTATCTGCCGCAGGAGTTCACCGCCATTGTTATTGTCGCGGTTTACATTCCTCCGTGTAGGGGACGCGCTTCGCAAGGACGCGCTTCGCAAGCTGTACAGCACCATCAGTGAACAACAAACAAATAACCCTGACGGCTTTTTCATCATAGCTGGTGACTTCAACCACGCAAACTTAAAGACAGTTTTGCCAAAGTTCTACCAACATGTGAACTTTGCAACAAGGGGAAACAACACACTGGACTTTGTTTACACAACAGTTAAGAATGCATACAAAGCCGAACCCCGCCCCCACCTCGGGTATTCGGACCACATCTCTGTTATGCTAATCCCAGCATATAGACCACTTCTGAAACTTGCCAAACCGGTTCAAAAGCAGATCACAGTATGGCCAGACAATGCCACCTCAGCACTGCAGGACTGCTTCCAGGACACAGACTGGAACATGTTTAAAGAGGCAGCCACCTACAACAACCACACAGACCTGCAGGAGTACACTGAAACTGTGACTGCTTACATCAAAAAGTGCACAGATGATGTGACAGTCACCAAGACCATCACCACACGTGCCAACCAGAAGCCATGGATGACAGCAGAGGTTCGTGGGCTGCTAAAGACCAGAGATGAAGCTTTCAGATCAGGAGATAAAGCAGTCCTCAAAACAGCAAGATCCAATCTGTCCCGCAACATCAAAAATGCAAAACGGTCATATGCTCAAAAAATCAACAATCACTTCAAAGACAGCAGAGACACACGGAGTCTGTGGCAAGCCATTCAGACCATCACAGACTACAAGCCCCTGCCACAGGCCTGTGATGATGACACATCCCTCCCAGATACACTCAACCACTTTTATTCACGGTTTGAAATGCAGAATGACACACCTGCACAAAAACTGCCCACACCTCCCAACGACCAGGCGCTCTGTCTGTCTCCAGCCGACGTAAGGAAGACCCTATCTAGGATTAACCCACGCAAGGCTGCGGGTCCCGACAACATACCTGGCCGTGTACTGAAAGACTGTGCTGTACAGCTGACAGATGTCCTAACAGATATCTTCAACACCTCGCTGAGCCAGGCAGTCGTCCCCACATGTCTCAAATCCACAACAATCATACCGGTACCAAAGAAATCACCTGTGTCCTGTCTAAATGACTACTGTCCCATAGCACTGACTCCAATCATGATGAAGTGCTTTGAGAGGTTAGTTATGCACAACATCAAAACCAGCCACCCCAACACACTTGATCCGCTCCAGTTTGCATACCGTCCAAACCGCTCTACAGACGATGCAATTTCCTCCACCCTCCACCTAGCTCTTACCCACCTAGAAAAACAAAAACTCTTATGTTAGAATGCTGTTCATTGACTTCAGCTCAGCATTCAACACAATAATCCCACAACAGCTCATAAATAAATTAAACCTGCTGGGCCTTAACAATTCCCTCTGTAATTGGATTCTGGACTTTCTAACCGGAAGACTTCAGTCAGTCCGTGTCGGCCACAACACCTCGAGCACTACCACACTGAGCACAGGTGCCCCACAAGGCTGTGTGCTCAGCCCGCTGCTCTTCACGCTGCTGACCCACGACTGCACTGCCAAGTCCAGCTCCAACCACATCATCAAGTTCGCTGATGACACAACAGTGGTAGGTCTCATCAGCAACAACGATGAAACGCACTACAGGGAGGAAGTGGCACAGCTGGCGAAATGGTGTGGCACTAACAACCTGTCCCTCAATGTGAGTAAGACAAAGGAGGTTGTGATGGACTTCAGGAGAAACTCCACTGATCACCCCCCACTGACCATCGACAGCTCGCCTGTGGAGAGAGTCAGCAGCACTAAATTCCTGGGGGTGCACATCACAGAGGACCTCACCTGGACCACCAACACCATGTCACTCTCCAAGAAGGCACAACAGCGCCTACACTTTCTCCGCCGGCTGAAAAGAGCAAGTCTCCCTCCACCCATCCTCACCACTTTCTACAGGGGCACCATTGAGAGTGTGCTGACCAGCTGCATCACTGTCTGGTACGGGAACTGTACTGCAGCAGACCGCAAGACCCTCCAGCGGACAGTGAACACAGCTGCAAGGATCATCGGTGCCCCTCTCCCCTCCATCCTGGACATTTTCCTCACACGATGCTCCAGCAAAGCCAACAGTATCGTGAAGGACTCCACACACCCCTCCCACAGTCTCTTCCAGCTCCTACCATCAGGTAGATGGTACCGGAGCATCAGGGCCCGCTCTGCCAGACTGCTCAATAGCTTTTTCCCCCAGGCTGTGAGAGCCCTGAACTCAAATCACCCCGCCCCTCTCTGAAACCCCATACAAACCCCCTACCTCCTGAAACATGGACCATCTGAAACTTATGGAACTTTGTTTGTGCAATCGAAGGGTGATACAGGTGAGTGGGCCTGTACAAACCACCTGTAGTAGCACACTCTCCTCCTCTATGCGCACTAGTCACTTTTCACACACACTGCCGTGTGCACACAAATCCCACAAAAAGACTTAGTAATATATGTATGTTTACATGCTTATGCACTACAAATCATCCTGCACTGTTCCCCAGCCAGCTACTTGAACTCACAATGTCTCTCTTTGCACATGTACAGTATTTATCTGAAGCATTCGTATAGTTTGTATAGTCTGTATTTTTTAGTTTATGTATAGGTAAATTTTTTATATAGATAGTATATTTATAGTCAAAATCTATCAGTAGGATAGTTTGTGTATAGGTTTATATTGTTTTACTTCATTGCTGTATGCCTGTATTTATGTAGCACCGTGGTCCTGTGAGGCACGACATTTCGTTCCACTGTATGTCCCCGCATGTAGCGGAATGACAATAAAGCTCGACTTAACTTGACTTGACTTGAATCAAATATAGGTGGCGGGCCTTCCTTTAAATATTGAAAATTCTATATGAAATATTCTACAACTGGAACTTTGTATAGGTATTGGTACAATATATAAAATTAGTCTTGCTTCAAAGCAAACTATGCAGTTTTCCCTTTTTTCTTTTTCTGCTGTGTAATTTACCCGTTTATACCAATTATGTTCTTCTACCCTTTCCCATAAAACATTGTAATTGTTAATTTTCTTATAAATGATATTATGATTATTATCTATGTCTATTTTATATAGATTTTTTTTTTTTTTTTTTTTTTTTTTGCTTCTCGTCCAATTCTTATTAATTTTGGATTAAGCAAAAGTCACTGCCAGATTCAGATGAGGGTTGAAAAGTCAATTCTAGGGAAGTCTGGGTGCTGTTGTCTATGGCTTGTGCTTGTAGAATTAGATGCATTAGGCATGTGATGATCATCAGATATCTTTTACTTTTCTGCTTCTCTGACAAAAGAATGTGAGCTCCTTGCTTATTTCTTTTTGAGTTGTCATCAGTTTGCACTTCATCTTGTGTCGCTGGTCTCTCCTCGTCACTTTCTCGTGAGTTGTCTGCTTGTCTGTTTCCTTCTCTTTCCACTTCCGCTTTTCCATTTGTTGGCTCCCAGTATTTTGATCATCTCGTTAGCTGTCCCATCAATCATTACATCTTCACCAGGGTGACTCTTTGAGAGTCGTTGCAATGGTCTTTCCCGCGTTGGCAAGGGAGGGTCGTTACTAGCACACCCTTCATCCCTCACTTCATGCTGTGCGGGGTTGTTGAATCTGGTTGGTGTATTTTAAGGTGAGAGATGTTGACCCAGGTGTCACTTTGCAACCAGTTTGCTGATCAACGTAAGATTCTTCCTCGAGACCATAACTGCACACTCACTGGTTCTTAATGGTGGAGCATTCCCTGGCCTTGATAGAACTGCTGTGACCTGTAAATGGAAACTTTCAGAGTTTTTGTTAGTGATATCAAGCATGCTCATTTGCTCATCTGGCCAGTCGTCCTTCTTGATGTGACCTGTGGAAATTTCATGTGGGTTGAGGGCTGTCCTGGCCCCTTTTTTGAGCTCTCACAAATCCATTGCTGTCAATACAATGAGTATAGGGCTAATACCCATTTTCAATAATATAATAAAGAATTTGGTTTTACTCAGTTATCTGCATCCTTACTATTTTTCAATTCATTTCAAATTTATTCTCAACAATTTGCTAATTCAGTTCTTTCTTTGTTTTATAAACTGAGTCCCACTATCACTGGATAATTCCTAGGCCTATCTTGCTCAGTAGCATAGGTATTTTGACCTGGAAAACACTCAACCCACTTATTCATATTATCAGTCAGAAAGACAATATTTTATCTTTTTGACACAGAATCAGCTTCATCATGATATGCTGAAAAGAAAGTTAGATGTAGGGTGGACAGAACAAGCTTACTTGCTTTGCCTTCCCATATTATACGCTGCGCAAGTGTGGCACTGTTCTTCTTTCTGCCACAACAATAACCTAGGTACTGACCAGGAAACTTAACCAAATTCATCCATGGTCATTATTTTACTGGGCGTAATTTGCCCTGTGGGCTCACATATTAAATTTTGCATACAGCTGTTTTGGCAAAATAATTGATTTGCCTCAGTGTCTCGTCAGACACCTTCTTTCTCTCCACAACACCATCATACATACTTTTTTACATCCTTTCACACCCCCCTTTTGGCCAAAAACATATTTTTCTCTGTGAGACCTCAGTCTCATGAACATTAACTTTTTTCGTTAGACTTTACTGAGCATAGACCTGATAGCATTCCACATAGTGTCTAAATGTCATATTCAACTGGACAACATCAGTCACTATAAATTTTAACACTGCAGTATAAACCTCGTTTTTCATCTAACAAAATTTAATAGATTAATTGGTTTAGAATAATTGTTCTAGGCATTGTGCAATTGTAATTTCTCAAATGTCACTTGTTTGTGTAATTTAAAGTTTAGTCATATTCTTTTTGTTATTGCTCATGAGTTACTTTGAGTAGAGGATTGGAGATCTCTGCATAATCTAAGATCCATGGCCATCAACATTTCTATCTTGTTATCCCCAGTGATGACAGCATTTATGATTTCATGATTTTGGACCATAGGAGTTAAATTAATCTACTATTATTATTTTATTCAATCTAGTCCTTGTAAATTACCATTAAACAAAACGGAGTGACCAATATTTTTATTTTATCAGCCATATATTTTTTTTTTCTATCAGACATCTTGTCTACCTTTTTTTTTTCTTCTTCTTTTTTTTCAAAGAGTTCAGCGTTGTTGTCAATAATTCAGTTGTGCATTTTCCCCCTAGCTGGTTAATGAGATAGCCCTCACTATGTCACTATGCCAAATCCAGCTCCATTTTTATCTGATTGGTGAGTCAAGCACCACTTCTGTCTGTCAAAATTCCTTATTCTTTAAGACATAAGACTGGACTAGTTAGTTAAAACACAGAATTCAAAGAACTGCTGTGAGACCAGTGAATAACCAAGATTAATAAAAAGGTAATCAAATAATTAACAAAATTTGAAGCAGTCTCTATAGTGATCATTAAATATGCAGCACCTGTGCACTCAAAGGGAAGGGATGGAAGTGCTTCTGGTTAGATCATCATCTGCTGAACCTGTTTGGTTGTTGCACTGGGTCATCAGTCTGTGATGGCACTCAAAGGCCTGATGTTGTGGTGCATGGTCTCCGTTGTTTCTCTGCCTCTCTTAGTCTGACTTTTGATTGATCCTGCCAGAGTTTTGCATTTCAGGATGTTTTCATACCCTCAGGAAAAGTCTCAAGTGAAAGATTCACCTTTTCCTGCTTTAAGTCAGCCTTTCTCCATGCAGAAGTGTGCCCTTCTCTTTCTGGAGGGGAGTTGACAATCCATCAGCCCCTCTCTCTTCTTCTCTCTGCAGCCGTGTCTTTACTTCTTTGCCACTTTGTTAAACAGACTCCAGTTCATAGCTTCCCTTTGTCAAGGCTCTGTTCCAGAAGCTATCTGAAATTTTAACACTCAGAGACCGCATTAATCAAATTGAACCTTTGTAAACTCTATCCAAGCTGTGTCTGATAAATTAAACCTTTATCTAAATTTCACTTTTCAACCATCTCTTTCAATGGTCCCTTAATAAAAAAGGTTAAATAAAAATAAATAACTAAATAAAATAAAATAATAAAGGTAATCTGGTTAAAAACAGCAGTTCCCTTATTCTGTTTTAGTAAAGCAAGTTCTTCATTGCAGAAAAACAGCAAGCAGTTTTTTCTTTGCAAAGTGCAGAAATCTGCAGTAATCTACCTTTATTATATACTACAATTAAACAAAAGAATCCTTTCTTTTACAACAGCATGACATGCGTAGGGTAAACTAAAGACTTCAATCATAATTTGTCTTCTATATTTGCATACATGGTTCAGAATAATCAAGGAATGGTGAATGAATTTTCCCAACCAACATTAAATAATTCCTTTTTCGAACCCTAACCCTCTTTATACACTTCAGGAATGATCGGGCTAGTGCATTACAAATGAAGGCTTTTACAGTTGCTTGAAGTGTTTTCTCTCCATGGAGTATGCCATCTTGCTGCAACTATGTCAGTTTCTGCAACTCCTGGAGAAAATCAGAAAGGTCATGAAATAATCATGAAATGAGATGGGTTTTGCTTGTTCACAATAGAGAGCCACAATGAAGGGCGCAAAAGCATGGCACATGTCTATGTGGTCTGGACTCTGAGCTAAAACTTTCAAAGTAAGCTAAAGTAGGCCAAAGTAAGCATATTGTTCACCACACAGTTCAACTATTTTACATTTTTACATTTGATTACTCTGTAGGCTATTATTTAAGTATTATTTTTGTAGGCTAAATTGTTTATTTTTATCTTTTCTATTGTATTTGTCCTATTATTTGTAATAACTTGTTGACAGTGAAACTTCTCTGAAAGAAAAGATTAAGGGGTTGGGGTCATTTTGGGGTTTTTATGAATGCACTAACAGGGCCCCCTGACAAAGTTTTGCTTAGGGCCCTCAGAAGTCTAGGGCCGGCACTGAAGACATTTCTGCCATTCCTATAGCTGAGGTGGGTATTTCTTTATCTATCTCTTCCAAAACAGTCAGCCAGGTACTGTACTTGTAACGGAGCTGACGAGACGGTGTAATGGGAATCAGCTGTGGGATCAGTCTCAGGTGTGAGCGTGAGATTAGTGAAATGGCTGCTGGGAAATGTAGTCTGGCGATGATGTGCAACAGCAGTGTATTGCAACAGCCAATGTGGTGAACGAGTGACCTCTGGTGGTGGGTGAACGGAAGTTCATAGGCCGGATTCGTGACAGTACTTGTCACCACCTGGTGGTTTAAATGGTTGTGTACCTGGTAAAACTCCACTTGAAGGTATATTTGCCATCTGCTGGCAACCTGCTGTTCCTTGCAATCATTTGAAGACTACACATTTGGACAGAATTCTCTGTATGGCTGAACTTGCTCCTGGTATCTGGTATCTTTGATGTAGTCTTTCCAATATGTAGTTTTATCCATTGTGTCCAACCTCATTGTGAATATGTCTTGAAATATATCAAAGATATGTAGATCCTTTGCCAGTATTAATGGATACTTGAATTCCTCAGACATAACTGCATTATCCAGACGTCCATACATTCTTATAATGCCTGCTTCAAGTATTGGATTGAGACAAAACAAAGGATTACTTAGCTTGACTTCTTCACCCTTTCGGAAAGTGACCAGTTCCTCTGGGAACTTCATCTTTTGGGAAAAACATATAATCGCCATTTCATCTTCCTCTAGATCGTCTACTGAGAGATAGTCTTGACGCACACTGGATTGTAGGTTACACATGCTTCATCATCTTTCAATGGTTTATTCAATTCTGTACATACAAGAGTTTCCTTTAGTTGTTTTTTCTTCTTACTTAGGGCTAGTAGAATTTCTTTCAGCCTAAGGATCCAAGCCACAGCCTTCCGCAGACATGTCCATGATAAATAATGGTTGATAAGACTCCTGAGTATGAACCTGTAGTGCATTAACTGCAAGTACAACTGCAAGTACTCTTTTCAATAGAAAACTATGTTTTTTATTTGTCAAGCATAGTACAGGATTTCAAAAAAAATAAAGTTCTTCGCCACAACAAAGATAGGCTGCACGTCTTTTATTAGTTTTCCTAAAATCTTCCATACATGTCACAGCAACAACTGTAGGAACTCCCTTTTGTCTTAGAATGAATCGGACTTCGACCTCCACCAAGAGGAGCCTTTAAAATGCTTTCAAACACATTCAGATTTTTTTACTTTGAAAAATATAATCTGCATGTTGGTAGCCAAATTTAATTCTCTCATATAATGAATATCTGCCATGGCATTACAGCACACTCTAAGAAAAAGATAATAATCTTTTAAAGCCTTGTTTTTTTAGGTTGACCTCAGGTATATTGCTCCAGAAAATAGAATCCCTTGGCCCTTTTTTCCCCACAACCTCTTTGAATGAACATATGAAGCACTGATATTGCAAGTGATCTCTATCAAAAGATATAATTTCTCTGTGAGGAAGCAATAAAGTGCTGCATTGTTGTACTAACATGGCAGTGATTTCATTTTGTTTTTCCATGAGACGCAATATATTTCCCTGTTCTCTATCAGTTGATGATTGTCTTGAAACAGGTACATCACTACTATGGTTATCAAGTAGCTTCTCATTAATTTATGCAGTTGAATCGAGTGAAGCTGAGAATTGCTTGCATCATTTCTCGCACGTCATGTCAAATTATCAACAGGCAGAGGCTATGAACCAGCATGTGTGTCAACTTGAACCGAAGCCACTTCTATCAGATTGGAGAAGATCACTTCACTTTCTTTGAAAAATCTTTGAGAACAGACAGCAATAGCTCCACGTCTTCTATAAACCCTTTATTGAACCATAAAATTGAGCTATACCATTCATTTTACTTCATTTGTTACTCAGCAGGAGGTAAAGGAATTACACTCTCATGCAGCAGAGTGGCATCATCTCTCAAAAGCTTCAGTGTTTTCAATAAAGAATAAACCTTTGCAAACTTCCTTTCATCACATTTTTCATTTTATTCACTTTGAATTTACAGTCCCTTTGTATAAATTAAACCTTTAACTCCCACATTTTTTCCGTAAGCTTATGCTCCACTTTTATTTTCAATAACTGTATCAACTTCATCTTCATCCATTTTATTTCATCAAACAACTCAAAGGCACACAACTTTCAAAGCAATTTGTGCGCAATTTGTGTAAATCCCAGCGCAACATGTAACACGATATGAACTCCACACTTCCAATCCACTATAATGTATCCAAACATCAACAGGTCTGCAATACACATCAATTATAGTGTCTCCAATGGCATCCGTTTCCTCTTGCATTCCATGACTGTGTTCAAATATTGATTTATTTATTTATTTGAAGTCAAAGCACTGTTTTCTGGTGACTACTGTAAGAGCATCTAATAGCCTAGAAGCTAGGTAGTGGGATAATCCTTCATGACTCATTCTCATATCCAAATTTCTGGCATGAAACTCTAGATGGCGCAGTCCAATGGGTCAAACTCAATCTGACATAATGACATCATCACACGGCACAGCCGACTGGTTCATTTTTGTATCAGCAGTCAATGAGCTCTCTGCTCAACATTCAAATGCTTGGCTAGCGCTTGCTTTAGCAGTTGCAATGTGCTTCAGAATCCCTCCACCTTCCCCAGCTCCACCTGTATACTTTTGCTATGGGGTGATTCATGTATGCTATATGGAGGTTATTTCATATGATATATGTGCAGCAGCAGTACTTCTTACATGCTCACAGCAGCATGTTGTGGATGTATTGGCAGTAGCAATTCTCAGTACTTGCTCTGCAGCAGCAGCGTAGCAGATCTATTCCCCCAAGACCAAACACATTAACATCGTCATGTACATTATCATGCCAATCCCTCAGAGTTGTCATGACAGAAATATATATAATTTTAGTGTAATGACACTTGTGATGGCCTAAGGGGCTGGCTGTACAGTATTGATAATGTAATACACACACACACTTTTATGTAGAGGACCTGCATTTCCGTTCGTTTGTTTGACGCTGTTATTATCATTCCCTCTCTCCATATTTATTACTGTCACGCTCGGCTGCTGTGGAGGGAACGAAGGAGCGTGGAGACAAAGGAGATTCACCTTAACACAGTCTTTATCCATGGAACGAGGAACAAGGAGGAACACACACGCAGCTCGAGGGGTAGACGTAAAATACCGGACATCTATATATACTTAACATAACAAGGGGACTAAAGGGACACACCTGGAACTAAATTAACTGATAATCAAACTAATCGAGGACAGAAAACAGGAAAAACCAAATATGGGCATGGAGGGAACATGAGGGAGGAAAAACAGAGGACACAGGGACAAAAGTCTGACAGTTACTTTGATTTCAGTATAATGTTAGTTCGCAGTAATTACGTGAAACAATTAGTTTTCCTTTATTCTTTATTTGTTTATATCTTTATTTACATCATTACTGATTTGGAGTGCACACAATTGCATGGTATTTATTTTATTTATATTTGTTTCTATTTGAGTTAAGCTTATGTTGATGCTCTGTGGTTGCGGATGGCATTCGTGTGTGACAAAAATTGGAGTCTGGACAAGAATTTAAGCATCTTTGGTTTCATCTGGACATTCCATCTGATGAGACAGCATTAGGTAGGGAGAAATTGATTATTTATTATTTCTTTAGTTGTAAAAAATTGTGTTATCACTTTACAATTATCTGTCTTTATTCTTGGGTTAATGTTTGTTTATTTGGTTGATCTTTAATTTTTTTATTTTATTTTATTTTATTTATTTTTTTTTTTTGTAATGTTAAATGCTAGGTATGAAGTATTTATGTCTCCACTCTTGTGTTATGATGGGCCCATCCTTTCCTTTATAAGCTGATGCTTTGTTCTTTGTGTTAGGTACATTTGGTTATGTTAGTTTGAGTTTGTTGGTTTGATCTCATTTTCCCCCCTTATGTGTGTTTCTCATTTTTGTTAATGTGGACTGATCTTTTGTTTGGGTTCAAATAAAACCTTATTTGTATTTTTATTTTTATTATTTATTTATTTATTTATTTATTTGCTCATTCTGGCCCCTCACAAAATTGGAAGGGTTTTTGCTGAGGGTAGTGTGAGTGGGGGATTGGGGGAGGTTTTTTTTTTTTTTTTTTTTGGTTGGATATTTCTTTTTTTATTATTATTATTTCTTTTTTTTCCTTCCCTGTTAAATCTAGTTATTTGCACAGCTAAATACTGTTATTTTGACTTAAGGGAAGGCTAAAAATGTGGATACATAAAAATCCCCCATGTATTTTAGCAGAAAGAGAGAAAATATGCTGAAAGATTAAATATGAAGTTGCATATGCATCAGAACTGTGTACACCCTAAGCTGAGAGCTTTAGCAAACCCTATTAATGGAAACATGGAAGGAAAGCCATTAGTGTCACTCTAAAATCAGAACCACACAAGCAGAGGATTTTCAAAAATAATTTTTAATCTCCTCTTCCTCTCCTGATTAAGAACACAAACATGGATTTGTACGGAATTGAAGGAGTCCAACTAAATCACATCTGAACTTGCTTGAAAGTTCATGTGCTCCGTTTTTGTGCATTTACAACATTGAGAAACATCACATGTTCTATTGGTCTGGTTTTAAAGTTCATTTAAAAAAAGAAACTGATTAACTTTGTCACTCACTCTTCCCTTTTATCATTTTTCTCCTTTATTCAGCTTAGCTCTGGCTCTTCCGGGACCAGGAAAAGAGCACTATAATAAATGTGCTGAGGCTGTGCCATTGTGCATGTTGAATGAAGTGTGAACCAGTGTGTAATATACTGTAAAAGCCTCTGCACTTCTAGCATTTCTCCTCCATTAAGCTGGTTGAGTATACAGCAGGACTAAATATATCTATCTTGGTTGGTTCTAATGTCTCAGTCTCAGACTGTATAGGATAATCGTCGGAAAGTATACATCCAAATCTACTGAAGCTTGGTTCTGGGATCGGTTGTAGAAAGTTCTTAAGTGGCCTGTTCTGTCTCCAGATTTAGAATATTTAGTAGGATTTGAAGCAAGCAGTGGCAACATAAAAAAAAAAAAAGATTATAAGTGATCTTTTGCACACAGGGAATCAAGATTCCAATAGAAAGGTCTCTGAAGAGACTTAGAGGCCATGTTTATTAGAGATTATAAAGAATAAAAGACTTTAACAAAATATGACTTTTGAGAGTTGAATAATTTTGTACATTAATATTTCAGTTTGATAGATGGGTGGATGGACGGACGGACGGACGGATGGATTGAACCACATAAATGTGTATTATTACATTTTTAACAGTTTTATTAGCTTCCTGTCTTTTCCTGTTCCACTATTTTCACTACAGTTGCAATGGTATTTCATTTAATTATAACAGGTGTGTCTCATTTGCCCTATATTTAAGTTGCAGTCTTTTCAGTTCTCATTTGTCTGGTCATAATTGCTAATAAAAAGGTCTTCTTACTGCTAGTAAATTTTCTTCCACAATTACTGTAGTGTAAATTATTCTGGCTCAAATGGTGCAGTGTGTGACATGCAGATCAGGGATAAAACAACACTTAACATTTATACAATAAAAACATAACTATAACATATAAAACTTGAACACTACTCATTTTTAACACCTAACAAATTCAGTTCCTCCTAAAACTGTATGATGAAATACAAGATTAAGACTTGTTATGTAGTAACAGCAATTTATAGGGTTAAGAGCACTCCACTGATCTCTTCAGCTATGGTGAACACCCTATCTGCTGCTGTGCTTGTAACAGGGATGCAGAGGGTGCATCTTACCAAGCTCATACACCTCAGACAATTATATCTGTTATATAGAATAACACTGAAAATGGCTTAAGTTTTGTTTTCAAAGCAAATATGAATTAAGTAATTGTTTTAAGCTGTGCTCTATACAAGCATTTTCATTTATTTTTAGGTAAACCAGACTGTTTTGTGTTTGTTGTGTGTGGTACGGTATTGTATAATTAAGGTGGCTGAACACAACTCATGTGTATATCTCTGCAGAACACATATATGTATTTTCAGAATGCTAATGTGTGTCTCCCGATCAATGTGCACAATGACCATTTTCCAACTTCACCCTTTTGTTAAAAATGCTGTTAAAATAAACCTGCAGAGTTATCCTTTTGATATTTTATTTAAAAAAATCACAAAAATCAGTGACACTTTCGATTTGAGAAGCACTATTCACTATTAACTAGTTGGTTATTAGCATGCATATTACCAGCATATTGACTGTTTATTAGTACATAAAAAGCACATATTAATGCCTTATTCTGAATAACCATTTTCTAAATCCTTTAACCCTACCCAATACCTAAACATAACTACTACCTTATAAATAAGCAGCAAATTAGGAGTTTGGGAAGAACTCTTAGTTAATATGAATACGTTCTTTAATCTATAGTGTTAGCCAAAAATCGGTAACACATTATTTTAGGGTCTCTTAACTAGTTGCTTATTAGCATGCATATTACTAGAATATTAGCCATTTATTAGTAGTAATTAAGCACATATTAATGCCTTATTCTACATGACCTTATTCTACATCCCTAATCTTACCCAATACCTAATCTTAACAACTACCTTACTAACTATTAATAAGCAGCAAATTAGGAATTTTTCAATTCAATTTCAATTCAAGTTTATTTGTATAGCACTTTTCACAATACAAATCATTGCAAAGCAGCTTTACAGGAAATTAAGTTTCTACAATATATTTATATATTGTAGAAACTTAATATATTTAACTTATGGCGAAATTTGGTAGTTCTGTATGTTGTCTGAGGGTAGGCATCATCTGAGGTCCTCTGAGGGGTTGGCATCATCTCTTCTCAGGTGTTCTGGATCCAGACTGAAGCTTGTGTAAATCCTAGTTACCACGGGATGTTAATCGCGTGGCAGAAACAGAGAAACAAATAGAGACATAATTAGCGTAGCTGCTTTGTTCAATCCAAGCTAAAGAACAATAATGTGTGTTTGATCAGATATAACTGCAGTACAAGATTATGAGATGCATTATGTGAATACTTGGCTAAAGAGATGTGTCTTTAATCTAGATTTAAACAGAGAGAGTGTGTCTGAACCTCGAATGTTATCAGGAAGGCTATTCCAGAGTTTGGGAACCAAATGTGAAAAGGCTCTACCTCCTTTAGTTGACTTTGTTATCCTAGGTACTACCAAAAGTCCAGAGTTTTGCAACCTTAGGGAGCGTGATGGATTGTAGCGTGGTAGAAGACTAGTTAGGTACGCAGGAGCTAAACCATTAAGGGCCTTATAGGTAAGTAATAATATTTTGTAACTGATGCGGAACTTAGTAGGTAGCCAGTGCAGAGACTGTAAAATTGGGGTAATATGATCATATTTTCTTGACCTGGTAAGGACTCTAGCTGCTGCATTTTGGACTACCTGTAGCTTGTTTATTGAAGATGCAGGACAACCGGCTAGCAGTGCATTACAATAGACCAGTCTAGAGGTCATGAATGCATGAACTAGCTTTTCTGCATCAGAAACAGGTAACATATTTGTAGCTTGGCAATGTTTCTAAGATGGAAGAATGCTGTTTTTGTAACATGGGAAATATGATTTTCAAAAGACAAGTTGCTGTCTAATATAACACCCAGATTTTTCACTGTAGAGGAAGTAACAGTACATCTGTCTAGCTGCAAATTATAATCCAAGAGATTCTGTGTACTGTTTTTTTGGTCCAATAAGTAATATCTCTGTCTTATCTGAATTTAATAGAAGAAAATTATTGGTCATCCAATCTTTTACATTTTTAACACACTCTGTTAGCTTAGATAATTTAGAAGTTTCATCTGGTCTTGTTGAGATATATAGTTGAGTATCATCAGCATAACAATGGAAACTAATCCCGTAATTTCTAATAATATTACCAAGGGGCAACATGTATATTGAAAATAGCAGAGGACCTAGGACAGATCCTTGTGGTACTCCATACTTTACTGGTGATAATTAAGGTGACTCCCTGTTTAAATAAACAAAGTGGTAGCGATCAGACAGGTAGGATCTAAACCATCTTAAAGCCTGCCCTTGAATACCCGTATAGTTTTGTAATCGATCTATGAGTATGTCATGATGGTGTCGAACGCAGCACTAAGATCAAGTAAAACTAGCAATGAGATGCAGCCTTGATCTGACGCAAGAAGCAAGTCATTTGTAATTTTAACAAGTGTGGTTTCTGTGCTATGGTGGGGCCTGAAACCTGAAAACCTGAAATTCTTCATAGAGATCATTTTTTTTGCAAAAAAGAGCACAACTGAGCAGACACAACTTTTTCTAAAATTTTAGACATAAACGGAAGATTAGAAATGGGTCTGTAATTTGCTAGTTCATTAGGATCTAGTTGTGTTTTTTTAATAAGAGGCTTAATAACCGCCAGCTTGAATGATTTTGGAACGTGACCTAAAGATATCGATGAGTTAATAATATTGAGAAGCGGTTCTTCTGCTACAGGTAACAACTCTTTCAGTAATTTAGTGGGTACAGGATCTAATAGGCATGTTGTTGGTTTAGATGCAGTGATAAGTTTATTTAGCTCTTCCTGTCCTATAGTTGTAAAGCGCTGCAGTTTTTCTTTGGGTGCGATGAATGGAGCTGAAGTACTAGACGCTGCAGAATCTACATTTGTTATTGTATTTGTGATGTTATCTATCTTATCAGTGAAGAAATTCATAAAGTCATTACTACTAAATTGTGAGGGAATATTTAGATTGGGTGGCGTCTGTTTATTTGTTAATCTAGCCACTATGCTAAATAAAAACCTTGGATTGTTTTGGTTATTTTCTATGAGTTTGCGGATATGCTCTGCCCTGGCAGCTTTTAAAGCCTGTCTATAGTTGGACATACTGTTTTTCCATGCAATTCTAAAAACTTCCAAGTTAGTTTTTCTCCATTTGCACTCAAGTTTACGAGTTTCTTTCTTGAGAGAATGGGTATTACTGTTGTACCATGGCGCAGTACGTTTTTCTCTAACCTTTTTCAATTTGATGGGCGCAACAGCTTCTAATGTATTAGAGAAGATAATGCCCATGTTGCTAGTCATTTCATCTAGTTCATGTGTATTTATGGGTACACAGAGCAGTTGAGATAAATCAGGCAGGTTATTTCTGAATCTATCTTTAGTGATTGGAACAATAGTTCTTCCTGGACGATAATGCGGAGCCATATAGTTAATATCAGTAATACTCAGCATGCACGATACTAGGAAATGGTCAGTAACATCACTTCGAGGTACGATATCCATGTCAGTAAGATCAATTCCATGCGATATAATTAAATCTAGCGTATGATTAAAACGATGAGTGGGCCCGGTGACGTTTTGCTCGACTCCAAAAGAATTTATTAGGTCAGTAAACGCAAGTCCTAACGCATCATTTGTATTATCAACGTGAATGTTAAAATCTCCGACAAAACATTTAGACCAATATAATCATTTGGTTTGAGCCAGGTTTCAGTCAAGCAGAGCACATCAAAACTATTATCTGTGATCATTTCATTTACAATAACAGCTTTGGGTGCGAGTGATCTAATGTTTAGGAGCCCAAGCTTTAAAAATTGCTTTTGTTTATTTGTTTTGCATTTTCTGGTTTAATCACGATCAGATTATTTCTAGATCCTGCATTAAATTTATATTTTGGCTTCACTGTTCGGGGAACAGACACAGTCTTTATAGATTGGACAGCACAAGTATTTCTATCATTTAAGTGGGTAGAACAAAAGTCATCACAGCAGTTATTTGAGAATGGGCTTACTAGTCATATGGAGCGTAGAGTCCTGGAGATGTTGTCCGACAGGAGTTCTGCTCCGACTCTGCTGGGGCGCAGGCCATCAGCGCGGAAAAGCCTAGGAAGCTCCCAGAAAAGATTCCAATTATTAACAAAGAGCAGTTTCTGTTCTTTACACCATGACAATAACCATTCGTTTAAAGCAAAAAGTCTACTGAACCTTTCGTGTCCTCGTCGATACATGGGAAGCGGTCCAGACACGATGATCGTCGCCGCGGGTGATGCGCTGCGCACCATCTCGATCAGGCTCCTGAAGTCCCTCTTCAGTGTCTCCGTCTGCCGCAGCCTGGTGTCGTTCACCCCCGCGTGCAGCACGATCGCGCCGATGCTCTCGTCGTCCTTCAGGATCGCGGGTATCTGCGCAGAAACATCGAGAACACGAGCGCCAGGGAAACAGTGAGTGTGTGCTTTACCTTCAGCTAACGTAGCATGGACATGCCGGACGGACGGAGTCTCTGACGATCACAGCGTCGTGTTCCGTCTCGCGGAGGGGAGCGAAGCGGTTCCAGGTGGAGATCTCGAAGACCGGAGGTTCAGATTTATTGAGGGAAAAGTCGTAGTTAATAGTGAATATTCCCTATTCCCTATTCTAAAGTGTTACACAAAAATCTAACATTTCTGTCACAATAGATGACAAATACAAGGATAAATCGACACTGAAGTTTGTTGGAGCAAAGTAAGTTATACACAACTATTGTAAATACACAGCGGTCAAGTGAGCCGTCATCTGTGAACACCCGGTCAAGCCAGCCACCGCCCGAAGTTTGATTCTCGTCTATTTCTTGAATTATGGTACAGATACATGGAGCGGCCAAAAAGCTTAGAAACCCCAGTATTTCAACAATTATTCATCAAATTTGCCCACTAACAAGTCAAACCTATTAAAAAATACATTTATATTAAATATTTTAAAAAATAGTTATATTACATTCAAAGATATTTTACAGTGGATTTTGTGAGAAAATTAAAGATGAAACTGTCCAAAAAACTTTAAAATCAACAGTCTACAATACCAACATCTACAGGCTTTTTACGAGATAAAATGTTTCTCTTTGAAGAGTTAATTTATAATTACGGAGGTAAGGTCAGTAACTGTTAATGATGTGATGTTCAGTTACAGTTACAGTATGCATTATAACCAGAGCTGGGTAGTAACTGATTACATGTAATCTGGATTACGTAATCAGATTCCAAAAATTAAGTACTTGCAATTAGAGTAAGTTTTAAAATACTCATAATCAGGCTCGTAATCAGAAAATTAAAGACAAAATCTGCCAAAATACATTACATCACTGATCATCATATGCTTTTTCTACTGCCATCATTGAAATTCCTTCAGAGTTGACACGAAATTTTCAATAAATTCTTCTTCAGGATAACCATGACTCTGTCCATGCCCACTTTCACAGGGTTTTACTGTAGATTTTGTGAGAAAATTAAATACAAAGTCTGTCAAAATACGTTACAATGCTGATATTTCCTGCTTTTTCTAATGGCATTAATAAAATTCCTTGGGAGTTGACATGAAATGTTCAATTGGTTCTTCAAGATGACCGTGAGATTTTTACTGTAGAATCTGTCAAAAAATGTATTTTTAATAGCCAAAAAAATACAAAACATACAAACAGTGTATATCAAAGTTGAATTGCTCTTAAACACACGCACACACACGCGCACACACAGAGTTAAGCTTTGCACAAGCAGCACTCCCAGGCTGCCTTTTTTTTTATTTTATTTATTTTATTTTTTTTTTTTTTGTGTATGTTCAAGCTGTGTTGTGTCCCATCTGCAGGCAATCCCGACTACAGCAGTCACACTCAATCTGTAAAGGGACAAATCCAACGCTTTTAGAACAAAAACACTTAAATTCAAACAAATTTTCTCCACAAAAGCCATTTTTAACTTGCTTCTACTAAGTAAAAAGTTAAATTTCTTAGATAAAATGTTTCTCATTAAAGACTTCAGTTATTATAATTGAGGTCAGTGATTGTTAATGACTTTCATTTGTTTTCATTTAGTATATTGGACAAGTTGGGAAAAATGCTGTTTCTAATCCCCCCAGTTTGTGTGTGTGTGTGTGTGTGTGTGTGTTTGTGTGACAGAGAGAGAGAGAGAGAGAGAGAGAGAATGAGGGAAGACACTGCCTCTTAACGGCTATTTCTGGCAGCAGCCCTAAGTTGATGCCTGCCATTGTGTTTGTCATGACATTTCTAATAAATTAGATGGCATACCCGGTTTAAAAACTCATAACAATCACCTCTGTTGTACACTATTAGGTTTGTGTTTGAAATAGTGAACAGTGGATGCAGAGGGACAAACAACAAGATAACTTATGACTACATTTGGTGACCTTTTCTTGCATGTCATTATCAGCCTTTTAATACCCTTGTTTCCTGGCTGATGTCCATTTTCTATTAAAGCCACAAAATGCAGACCCTTCTATCAATCAACAACAAATGAACAAAATGAAAAACAACACCTTACCCAGTCAGTCATGGAAGGCCCTGGACTTGGTGGTTTGGCTACTTAACACTGATGGAAATGGAAATGCAATTTTTAGATAGTATTTAAATATGGCAGTATGAATGCATATGAAAAAACTGCCACACACCGGATACTTCAAGTATTGTCAGTGCCAAAGCTCTACGTTTCAGCGCCATTTTTTTTTTTTTTTTTTTTTTTTTTAGTGGTGCCAAATTCCATGTTGGGCAGTTTTGGACAAGCCTCCATGACTGCCTTTGCCATCTACCTATGTGATATACACTGGATAAATGTTGCCTAGTAATTTAAATACTGTAAATAGCTCTTCTATAAATATAGGTATAGCACGCACAATACATACAAAAACTGACTTCAAATACTCTGTGTTCCGAATTATTAGGCAAGTTGATATTCTGGTCATATTTTTTTTTATTCTGGTTACATTTTACCAATCCCAAACCACATCAATCTTAATAACTACTACTGATTTTGTATTTAATCATATATAAGTGATATATAATTGTCCATGAAGGCTGAAAGTCAAAAACTCCTCATATTCAGGTGTGCCAAATTATTAGGCAGGTTTTCTTTTACAGATAAAATGAGCCAAAAAAGAGATTGAACTCAGACTAAAAGTTAAAAATTATTAAATGCCCATGAGAAGGATGCAATACTAATGCAATAATAGAATTAGCAAAGTTAGGGCATGACCACTGGGCAGCGAAATGCTCATTGGGTCAGCAGAGTCAGAAAAAAACAGGTGGAGAAGAAAAGACACTTGCTAACTGCAAAAGAATGAAGAATTAAGGTGAAGAATTAAGGTGAAGAATTAGGTGAGAAAACATCAGGAACCATTTAGTCTCCAGCGCCATCATTTTCCAGAACTGCAACCTTCCTGGAGTCTCCACAAGTGCAATGTGTCAGGTTCTCAGAGACTTTGCTTGGTTAAAAAACCTAAAAAATGACCCTCACTTAATAAGAATAACATGCTGAAGTGTTGTGAAATCCATTAAGACTGATTTTTCATAGGCTTTATGGACAGATAAGTTGTGAGTGACTCTTGAAGGACCAGCACCACATCTTCTTGTACCACTGTTTGAAGAATTTATCTTCCAGAATCTGGCAGTAAGTTTTGGGAGCTCATTTTTAGTCCATCTCCTATCCTGAATAGTCTGTCTTGCAGAGATTGACTAATATGAGCTCCCAAAACGTACTGCCAGATTCTGGAAGATAAAAGTGTTCTTTCGTCTATGTGAGATAATAGTGATGCTATGCTCTACTACTATAGAGCATTGTTGACTCTTTCAAGTCAACCTAATAACAAATTACCTTCAGAAGTAGCAGGGATGCCTGAAGAAGTTTTTTACAATTTGCAAGTGTATTTGGAACTTGCAAATCTTTGCACACATTGTTCCAAAAGCCAGGTGCATTGTGAACAATGTAGTCCTTTATACTGGTACCAGGTAGAGCAAATTTACGCTTGTTATAATTTCTTCAAGATTTCTTGAAGTTCTCCGTGCCTTTGAAATTAAACACAAAAGCAAATATTGCATGACATTATGGTAAATTGTGTTCCATCAGAAAAATATATTTGATAAACATGAGCAATGCAATGGTTTCATGAGGGAGAATGCACAGTTTTTAAAGTAGGCTATTGTGTGTTTATTGTAACACTTGCCTTTCCAAATGTGCTGAAAGTGCAGATTCACAGGAAATGAAAGAAATAATACCCACATGACAAGTGAATATGTCTCATAGAGCTTAATACTGCAAATAACGTGCTTGGCCTATCTATTCAAAATGCAGTTAAAAATATATTGGACCCACTATTTCAGTGAACTAGCTGTGAAAATAATTACATTTATGGCAACCTAAATGGAGATCTACAAAACGCTACAACATCAACAATTCATGTGCATGTTGCTTATCCGCAACATCCCAGGCTCCATTACAGCCATAGAACTGATCTGCATCTTCGCCACCCCATTGTCTGTCACTGGCTAAAACTTTCGCTAAATGCAAAAGCAGAACCAGGTGGCGCAAAGGGATGGGTGTCAGCATTGCTGGAATTGAGATTTTTACTTACAAATGAATATACAACTATGAAATTACTGATAATGATAAAAAAAGACAAAAAAAAAGACAGCATTAGAACATATGTACAGTATGTATGTCGATATGTACACTTCAGTTGTGTATCATGTCATAAACAGAGCGTTTTAGTTTGGCTAACTGGATGCTGACATGTGTGTACTCATCCTTGAATTAGGTGAGAACTGGAATAGACTGTACTGCTTAGGACGAAACCTGCAAAAGCAATTACACTATAACACTGAGTCAATAACACTGATTTTCCCCCCAAAAAATATCAGTTAAACTAAAACATTGGCTGACCGATGTGAAAGTGCCTGGCACATTAACGTACAGATGGGCGAAGATAAAGGAGCTAAACCTGCAATTACCAGAGACCACCAAACACAAGCAACCACCGTTGAAAACAGATATAGTCTACTATGTGCTATTTATGTGCTCTTCAGTGTGTTCACCAATCACAGAAGAAGTTTGGCCTAATGACAATGCTTAACAACACTTCATTTTCATGATATTCACCACCCAATAAACAAGGGGGGGAAATCAGAAGAAATATATATATATATATATATATATACACACATTTATTTATATATTTATTTATGCAGGAGCATATTGATGTATTCATGTATTCATTTATTTATTTGTGTATTTACTTTTTTATTGTTTTTCCAGGTTTAGTCCTCCATACGTAATAACTCAGATTTTTCTTAACACTTTGAAGAAAACCGTTCTAACTCGTAACAATCTGTAGATGTCACTATTGTAGACTGATGTTTTTAAAAGCACTCATTTTTGACAGACTTTGTTTTTGTTTCTTTGTTTTTTTGGCTTTTCTCCCAAAATCTACAGTAAAACCCTGTGAAACTTGACATGGACAGAGTCATGGTCATCCCGAAGAAGAATCCATTGGAAATGTCATGTCAACTCTCAAGGAATTTTATTAATGCCATTAGAAAAAGCAGGAAATATCAGCGTTATAATGTATTTTCACAGACTTTGTGTTTAATTTTCTCTCAAAATCTACAGTAAAACCCTGTGAAACTTGACATGGACAGAGTCGGTCATCCCAAAGAAGAGTCCATTGGAAGTTTCATGTCAACTCTCAAGGAATTGTATTAATGCCATTAGAAAAAACAGGAAATATCAGCATTATAATGTATTTTGACAGTGAAGGAGAGGATGGAGTGGATTCCCAGCTGCCATATCCTTCATATTGATATTAATTATATTATATTATTTCTTGTTTTATGATTAATCAAGTTATGGATCAGTATTAAACCTCCCAGATTGTTGATGATTGACTTAAGTTAGTAGTGCCATCTATATTATTAATATAGATAGAAGTGTGTAGTTTCCAGTATAGAAAGACTGTAAGAGTAAAATGTGCTGCACATGCTGTGAGTTATTTTCTCCCTAGTGTCACAGTGCCATGGCAGGAGGTCAGAGTGACCCCCTCTATGAGAGCTACGTGTACCAGACAGGACTGAGACATTTATACCAGATATTGAAGAATCCTGTTCTATCCTGTATTTCCAGTCTCCAATATGATGATTTCAGAGTGTGTGTGTAGCCAACCATACCGATAAGACGCTTGCTAGAGCTAGGTAGCCTTGAAGTACTGATAAGTGCTCTGTGTGTGTGTCGGCATCTTTTTCCTGTGGAGAACTGAGAAGACTGTCCAACGGCTGCTGCCATTCTGGTCAAGAATAGGTGTCTGTTTGGTCTGTTCTGAGTGCTGACGCTTAAACTAATCACTGAGAGATATGCTTACATCCATATGTGGAGATTGTCTAAGTTTATCTATGTTTTAAAAACCAATCAGAATTTTGCTGACTTATGTATTGACGCAATTAGCAACCTCTGTAAAAGTATAATTACTGATGTTTCTGAAATGTAAAGCAGAGTGGCCGACGAACTGAAGCGCAAGCAGCAAAGCTGACTTCTGATGATGAAACTGCAAACTATTTTCTTCAGTAAATCTTTCTTCAATTGATTGCATCTCTGACTCCTGGACTTCATTAAACAACTGGTCCTTGGGTTTTAATTGTTATTCCCCAACAACAGAATTTGTGTTTAATTTTCTCTCAAAATCTACAGTAAAACCCTGTGAAACTTGACTTGGACAGAGTCGGTCATCTCGAAGAAGAATCCATTGGAAGTTTCATGTCAACTCTCATGGAATTTTATTAATGCCTGTAGAAAAAGCAGAAAAATAATCAGTGTTATAATGCATACTGTAACTGTAACTGAACATCACATCATTAACAGTTACTGACCTTACCTCAGTAATTATAAATTAACTCTTCATAGAGAAACATTTTATCTCATAAAAAGCCTGTAGATGTTGGTATTGTAGACTGTTGATTTTAATTTTTTTTTGACGGATTTTATCTTTAATTTTCTCACAAAATCCACTGTAAAATATCTTTGAATGTAATATAACTGTATTTTTTAAAATATTTAATGTAAACATAGTTTTTTAATAGGTTTGACTTGTTAATGGGCAAATTTGATGAATAACCATTGAAATACTGGGGTTTATAAGGTTTTTGGCCACTCCATGTATCTGTACCGTAATTCAAGAAATAGACAAGCATCAAACTTCAGGTGGCGGCTTGCTTGACCGGGTGTTCACAGATGACGGCTCACTTGACCGCGGTGTAAATACACTGTGAAGAAGCTGCAAGTCTTGAGTTTTGGTATATTAGTTTTCTTGATTACTCTACCTAGTAAAAAAATAAATATACGTATTTGCAATACATTTATTTCATGCTAAGTATACTACAAATACATTCACATATTTATGTACTTAATAAAAAAATACACTGCAATAGTTCTTTTGACATAGTAAACTGCTATACTTAAAGCCTGCTAAACTGGAACAACTAAATTTGTAAGTAATGCACTTAAATTGTGCGGAAGTAATGCTGAAGTCCAACTAAAGATATACTGAAGTATATTTGTTTGTGCTAACGTGAAACTATTGCAAGTATACTTCAGGTACACTTTAAATCGCTTGCATTTAAAGAGTGATATTATTCAAAGATCATGCAGTCATCATCAATAGTGACATTTAAACATTTTAGGCTTAATATTAAAATATTGTGCAGTGTGCGCAAGTAGTACTCCAAATAAATCATAATTTTTATATCAGCCATATGTCAGTAAATATGTTAATAGATTTGAACTATACTTAGTATGAAATAAATGTATTTTAAATATATTACATTTTTACTAGGGCTTGCAGATTTTAAGGATTCATGTTATGTGACAAAAATTGAAGATGTGTGCATGTATCCTTTGTTCACTTTTCTTCTGACTTGACTAACTGATGACACAATTTCCCCAATATTGTTGTTGTTGTTGTTGTTGTGTGTGTGTGTGTGTGTGTGTGTGTATTTCTGTTCTGCATTATACTTTGACAGATGTCTCTCCACGTTTAAACAGGATTATGTGGACTATTTCTCTTGTGGCAACATCTGTCAGATTCAAATCTCTTCCCAAGAAACCACCATCTCAGGCTGAGGGAAGGACATTCTCCTGACATTCCCCTAAACTCTTCTCCTCTCCTCTTTCTCTCTAAAAATGTATTTTGGGAATTACACACTCGATAGCATTCTAATAAGCTTATTTTAGCTTAGTAGCTAATTAGCATGGTCTAAGGGGGGAGAATGTGTCTTAAGGTCAGAATGGGATTATGAGTGAGTGAGTGAGTGAGTGAGTGAGAGTGAGAGTGTGTGTGTGTGTGTGAGCAGTATAATTTTTCTGGTAACACTTTATTCTGATAGCTCACTTTAGATGTTCTACTAACTATAAGTAAGTTTCCAACTATATGTCAGCTCTCAACTACTAGTCATTTAGAGTATTAGCAGACTGTCTGTGACTAATTATGCAAATAATAATAATTATTATTATATATTTTGCAACAAACACTGTTTGTTACTAATTATGCAAATAATAATTATTATTATTACATATTTTGCAACAAACACAGAAGAGACAAGCATTATCTTTTGCATCTCATCCCCAGTATCATTGCATGTCATTTGCTTTGTATAATAATGTATACAGCTACATGTGGGTTCTTAGACAATATCAAAAAGTAAACCTGCAGAGTTTTGTGGTTGAATGCATCTTAAGGGAGCCACTGACATGGAGAAGAAAGATTGAAAATGTGCTCGCGCCCATGACCGTTACATCTGAATACAATCTGAATGCAAAAAATGAAGCAAATGCACATTGACAGATCTACTTTTATCATAGTCAGTTTGTTTGAAAATTGTATCATCTGTATGAAATTAAATCAAATGTATTCCTATGGAATCATTCACAGACAGCACACACGGGAGTTCAACTAATAAAGTTCTTCAAGTCAAGTCACCTTTATTTCTATAGCGCTTTATACAATACAGATTGTGTCAAAGCAGCTTTACTGTGATAAACAGGAAAAATGGTGTGTTGACAATACTATAAGACAATAAAAAATTCATTTAAAGTCAGATCATTGTTGATTCAGTGATGCCATCGTCCAGCTCAGTTCAGTTCTCTTCCAATAGTGTCTGTGCAATCAAGTCAACAATTCTGTGAAGAAATTGTGTTCTGGACTAAGCAAGCCAAAGGTGACAGTGGTAAGTAACTAAAACTCCATCAGTGACAGAAATGGAGAAAAAACCTTGGGAGAAACCAGGCTCAGTCGGGGGGCCAGTTCTCCTCTGGCCAGGCAAAACCAGCATGGTGTGGTTTAATTCCAGGCTGCAACACAAGTCAAAATGAGCAGAGGACACGTCTGGTTCTTGTGGTCTTGTGGCTATGGCCGATGAGATCTTTGAAGGGGATCTGTCTCTAGGGCTTGTTTAGTTGCCCTGGTCTCCGCTGATATTCAGGGTTGTAGAGGTCATCTCTAGGTGCTGATCCATCATCTGGACTGGATACAGACTGGATCCGGGTGACTGCAGTGACTTCGGAATATGGATGAAACACACTAAAATTGGTGTAGATTAAAATCTATGCAATGTTTAATGGGGAGCCAGTGCAGTGTTGACAGAACCGGGCTAATATGATCATACTTCCTGGTTCTAGTATGAACTCTAGCTGCTGCATTTTGGACCAGCTAGAGTTTGTTTATTAATCGCGCAGAGCAACCACCCAATAAAGCATTACAATAATCTAACCTTGAGATCATGAATGCATGAATTATTGCATTTGACATTGAGAGCATAGGTTGTAATTTAGATATATTTTTAAGATGGAAAAATACAGTTTTACAAACGCTAGAAGCATGACTTTCAAAGGAAAGATTGCTATCAAATAGCACACCTAGTTTACTAACTGATGACAAAGAATTGACAGTGCAGCCATCAAGTGATAGACAGTGTTCTAGATTATTACATGCAAAGGTTTTTGGTCCGATAATTAACACCGTTTTTTTTTTTTTTTTTCCTCTCTCTCTCTCTCTCTCTCTCTCTCAGAATTTAACATTAGGAAATTACTAATCATTCAGTTTTTTATATCAACTATGCATTCCGTTAGTTTTGCGAATTAGTATGATTCGTCGGGCCGCAAAGAAATATAGAGCTGAGTATTATCAGCATAACAGTAAAAGCTAACACCATGTTTCCTGATGATATCTCCCAAAGGTAAAAAGCAGGGGTGTCAAACTCAGTGCCACAGCCCTGCACAGTTTATATTCAGCCCAAATTAAATACACCGGATCCAGCTAATCAAGTCATTTAGGCTTATTTGAAAACTACATGGTTTGTGTGTTGGAGCAGGGTTGGAACTTAACTCTGCAGGGCTGCTGCCCTCCAGCAACTGAGTTTGACACACCTGGTAAAAAGCGTTAAAAGCAATGGTCGCAGTACTAAGCCTTTTATTCTAAAAGAGACAAAAAAGTAAGCAGATCTAGCAGTTTTAGGGCTTTTCTGTAGGTAGAAGTAGTTTACCTCCATGCAATATGAAATACCTTGTTTTTTATTTCTTCCAGCTGCGCACCATTAGAGAGTCTGGTCTCTTTAGGGTGCAAGTGTGCTCATTATACCACGGTTTCAGGCTGTTTTCCTTAATCTTCTTTAAGCTTAAAGGAGCAACCATGTCCAAAGAGCTAGAAAAGAGAGAGTTCATAGTTTCTGTTACACCAAGTTTTTGTGAGCTATTGGATATGCTGGGGAATTGAGACAAACCAGGAAGATTACTTACACAGCAGTCATTTGTTGTAGAAGTGATGGTTCTACCATATTTGTAACAAGGAGTTTTAGCAACTTTAGCTATATGGAGTATACATGAGACAAGATAATGATCTGAGATGTTATCACTGTGCTGCAGAAATTCAGTTCCATTAACATAAATTCCATGCTATAGTATTAAATCTAAAGTATGATTAGACAATGAGTAGGTTCTGACACATGCTGTCTAACCCCAATAGAGTTTAGAATGTCTATAAATGCTGTTCCCAATGCATCTTTTTCATTATCTACATGGATATTAAAATCACCAACAATTAAGACTTTATCTGCAGCCAGCACTAACTCAGATAGAAAATCAGCAAATTCTTTGATAAAGTCTGTATGGTGCCCTGGTGGCCTATATACAGTAGCCAGTATAAAAGTTACAAAGAATTTATCATCAACACTTATTATACTAGATAATGTTATACAAAGCTTCATTACTTCAAATGAATTATACTTGAAACCAGACTTCTGAGAAATACTGAAAATTTTGTTTAAGTGTAACAACACCACTCCTGGAGGGATGAAGACCATCCCTTTTCAACAGGTCAGGTCTGCCCCAAAAACTCGTCCAATTGTCTATGAAACCTATGTTATTCTGCAGGCACCACTTAGACATCCAGCCATTGAGTGACTACAGTCTGCTATGTATCTCGTCACCACGGTAAGCAGGGAAGGGACCTGAGCATATTACAGTGTCTAACATTGTACTTGCAAGTTCACACACCTCTTCAATACTGATCTCTGACTGGCTAAGTCAAACATCATTAGTGCCGATGTGAATAACAGTCTTACTGAATTTATGTTTAACTCTAACCAGCACTTTTAAATTTGCCAAGACACCAGGCACTCTGGCTCCCGATAAACATTGGACTATGGTGGCTGGTGTCTCCATTTTCACATTCCGTACAATAGAATCACCAATAACTAGAGCACTTTCATCAGGTTTCTCAGTGGGTGCATCACTGAGTGGGGAGAACCTGTTTAATGTTTTGATTGGAATGGAAAAGTGGTGTTTTGTCTCGTGACTATGCCGCAATTCCAGTTCGTAGGATGAGAATCAGAGTCAGATAGGCGAGAAGGTCAGGCGAGGTTCAGACAGATCCAACCAGGTAATCCAAAGCACACAGTCTAGAACAGCCAGATGGTCATAACAGCAAAGCAGTCCAGAAAGGCGAACAGAACCCAGGGAATCCAAACTCCAGTAATAGTAACAGTCCATTAGGTCAGCAACAAATAACAGTCCAGGATCAGTGGGTTCTGGAGAAAAACAGGGAACCACAACACAACTCTGGGGGTCAGAATTCAGTATTCAGCAGTACTAGTGCAATTTCACATTGTGACATTATGAGTGACACAATGTCAAGAAGTAACCCAACTCACTTCCCATTTGAAGATGGAAAGAATGGTTTATTATGGCTTTTCATTTAGAAACTAGAACATTATTTATGGATGCCCCGAAACACAACATGAAATAAATAAATAAATAAAATAAACAAACAAATTCAAGATGGTGAAAAAGTGTATAGTGCCTTAGATCCTTGTTTAGATTCTTCTTAGATCGTGTTGGTCTATCTGATCAAACACTAGACAGTTCCGCTTCTCGTTGTCCTGCTTGTTCAGCATTACATGGTGGAAATATATCTATTGTTGTTGTACATCTGCTAATGTTAATTCTGAACAGCTGAAACGAGTCATCAGTAATTTGATTCATACTTCCGTAAATTAAATCTACATAGGTATGCAAAAAAATTGCATAATGCCAGCTTGTGGCTTATCACTTGCTGCCCATGAAGAATATCTACACTGATCCATCCTCAAATAATTTAGTTGCTTCATGTTATTGACATGTTGAGAAGACGCTGTTTACTGCATAACAAAAGAAAATTCTCTTTGTATGCACCTCCAAAGGATGAGGATGTGAAGAGTCAGTGGTTAAAATTACCATTTTACGACTGCTTCTCAAATCTTGGCAAGGTCAGCATGGGATTTTCAAAACGCTTATCTATTAAAGATGGGCAAGTACCCACTAGTGGACATACTTGCTCCTCTGACTCACAACCTGTAAGTATGATTATTGCAGTAACAAAATGTGAATCTTCAACCATGGGCCTTCAGAACCATAGACACACTTCAAAATCCCCCTTCGTGACAAACAAGCAGTGTTGATAAATAATATTATTAGATTGGCACAATGGCCTATTAAATGTCCTCATCGTGACATGAAAAACAGTCTAGCTAGTTTAGCAGCCTTTTTTTCTTTCAATAGAGTTCCCCACAGATGAAACTTGTGGAACTTGTCATAAAGTTAGTGATAAAAAGATTATTTAGAGAAAAGATATCATTGGTCAGTTTTTCTGTCATTTGAAATGGCTCTCTCATTGATTTACCATTGCTTGGCCCTCTGTAATTTCATAGCTGGGCCACCAATCATAGAGCTGAAATCTTTAGGCAGAAACATTCTAATAAGGGAAAAAAAAAAATCTTTAATTTAACCCTTCACATTCCAAAACAAACTAATAGGCGGGTTTCAAGAGTTTATTTCAAATAAATAAATAAATAGTATTTATTTTATTAGATGTTGATTTTCAAATTATGAACTGCTAAAATAAAATTAGAAATAATTCATTTTTATTAAAAATAATTTTATTTTTATTTATTTATTTATATTTTGAATTATTAAAGTTTTAAAGTGATGGTTCCCCACTGAATTATTGCTGTATGTATACTTTTTTTTCTACAGGATGTTCAAAATATGCAGTTTGTGTGTTTTATATGGACACTATGGGAACGTGATGCTCTCAGGGAACGGGGTTACATACGTAACCTGAAACATTACCTTGTGAGTGGGACTTGACACTACATCATGTATTGATGTAGAAACTACAGTTCGACTGTTTTTTGTTCTTTATGCAAGTCAGACTAGAAAAGCTGAAATCACATAGGTAGGTTGTGAAAAACGATAGCAACACTGAGATTTGAGGTCATTCCACCAGCTGGGCACAGTCCAGGAAAAGGTCCATGAGAGTGATTTTGTGCCTCTTTGGGATGGCACCACAAGACGTTCACTTGCAGAACGCAAGCTTCTGGAGGGCGCATAAGTTTGAACTAGCTAGTTTAGGTATATTGGTGCAGTGCCAGTTGTTGTCTTGTCTGCCTGTCAGGGAGGTCATTCCACCAGCTGGGCACAGTCCAGGAAAAGGTCCGTGAGAGTAATTTTGTGCCTCTTCGGGATGGCACCACAAGACATTCACTTGCAGAACGCAAGCTTCCGGAGGGCGCATAAGTTTGAACTAACTAGTTTAGGTATATTGGTGCAGTGCCAGTTGTTGTCTTGTCCATAGGCGTAAATCCCGGGGGGACGATGGGGACAGGACCCCCCCATCTGAGGGTTGTCCCCCCTAAAAATATCAGTACAAGCAACTCTGTGTCTTGAAAATAATATAATGGACATATACTTAAAATAATTGTGTAAGTAGTAAAACAAAATAAACGCAAAAAAGCGTTTTAAGTTCAGAAATGTTTCGATTCCCCCCTCCCTTGCCTCACAGTGGTTTGGTCCACTGCTTCGATACACTCAGGGCACGAGCCCGGCGGGAGCAGTGTTGCCAAGTCCGCGGTTTTCCCACGGAATTGGGCTACTTTTACGCTCTTTCCGCGGGATGCTTTTCATGTCCACGGGTTGGAGCGACCCCAATAACGTGATATTTAGCCCCTGGAAAGCGACATTTATCAGGGGAACCCCACCAAAAAAACCTTGTATTTTACCCCACCGGAACACGATTTTTACCGGAAATCCCCCCTGAAAAGCGATTGGGCTAGTTTTGAGTAGCAATTGGGCGGGCTTTGCTGTGAAAACCTGGCAACCCTGGGTGGGAGAGAGCAAAGTTCCTTAGTAGTTATGTGTAAATAATTAGGCTGTCAAGACTATTTTATTCTCTTTAAACATTGGGTGAAATTATTCTCTCTCTTTAATACAGATGATGCTGGATCATTAATAAATTAGTCATGACAAAAAATAATGTAAAATAATATCCGATGTATTTTCTATGAGCAATTTAAAAGGTTACCAAGCTTAACACCGTAGCTTGTCACCCACTACAACTAACACAGCGATAAACCTGTGTGTGAACTGATATTAGGCTAATATTGTAGACCTACCGATGTGTTGGGTTTTGTTCAGTATGATGTTAAGTGGCAGGCTTAATATGGTTGAATATCTAAAGAGACGTACTCGATTCCAGACGAAACCTAAAATACTATGGAGGATGCAAAATAATCATTATAATTAGGGGTGTCAACGTTAACGCATGCGATTAATCAAAAAAATTTAACGCGTTAATATTTTTTAACGCAAATTAATCATGTGATAAGGTTTGACCCCATCTTCTTCCCATCATCGCAGCGCGGAAGGTTATCTATCATTGTGTGATGAGGGTACAGCGAACCAGTGTTGCTATGGTAGTGGCACAATTGGGCTATTTTGAAAATACAGTCGCGGGAAAAATTACAGAGCCGTGGGTTGCGTTTTTTTGGGCTACTTTTATAATGTACCGCGGCCGCCCAAAGTGTATATAGACAAATAAAAATTAAAATAGATCCTTTTACTAATGTGTATTATAGTTGGAATGTATACCTGGCAACTTAAGAACGGAGAGGCGGTTATAACATCACAAACAAAGTGAATTCAGCCAGAGCACATGTTAAGGCTTTTACACAGCAGAAATAAACATGACAACAGCCACTATAGATTATATAAGATAATAAACACACGATTACGATAGGATATGGTTTGTATGTGATTTTCTTGAGATGAATGTGTACATCTGAAATGCTAATTTGTGCAGCGATATAAAAGGCTATAAATAGAATATTTTAACAGTAAACGACCAAATTCCACATGTGATCGCAAAAGGAAGTTATTACAAACACTCAATGGTGGTTTAAAGTGAGTTATGAGTAAAAGCGTACTATTAATCTCATAAATTGTCTTATGAAGCATGATGCTAATATTAGCTCTAATGCACCTGCAGAACAGGTCCAATTATTCTTCATAATGCATTTATTTTGTCATAATACTTCACGTAAGGTCGCAAGAAAATGTTTTGTATTTATTTTGAAATACTTTTGATAATAGTTGGGTAAATGTAAACTGGGATTGAAGCGATGTGGCTTGGTAAACGTTTTATTGCCAGTTTAAAGGCGGATAATGGCTGAATAAAAACAAATGAATAATGATAAAAGAATAATAAGGATTCTGTCTCATACCTGGCGGAGGTGTGAAAGGTTCTGTTTCCTTAAACTAGTTTGTCATGCATTTCATTTCAACACATTTACAGGTAAATCCTAGTATTTTAAATTTGCGATTAATCATGATTAATCACAGTCCATGACTGTGATTAACGCGATTAAATTTTTTAATCGATTGACGGCACTAATTATAATATGACCGCGTGGTGAACCATATGAACCGAACTCATATTTAAACACGGTCTCCATGCTGTTTACACATGGTGTGTACACATATCTATCCTTACAAGTACAATTTTGGCTGTATTATTTGTGTCCCCTTCAAAAATTGCTCTTGAGAAATTTTATGTTTCTTGTCCCCCCCTACTGTTAGATGAAATTTACACCCCTGGTCTTGTCTACCTGTCTTGTAGGCAAGCATCAGTACCTTGAAATTGATGCAAGCAGCTATTGGTAGCCAGTGTAAACTGATGAAGAGAGGTGTAATGTGAGCTTTTTTCAGCTCATTAAAGACCACTCTCGCTGCTGCATTCTGGATCAGTTGCAGAGGCTTGATAGTACATGCGGGAAGGCCCGCCAAGAGAGCATTACAATAATCCAGTCAGGAGAGAACAAGAGCTTGGACAAGGAGTTGTGTAGCTAGCTCTGATAGGAAGGGTCTAATCTTCCGAATGTTGTATAAGGCAAATCTGCAGGACCGGGCCGTTGTAGCAATATGGTCTGTGAAGCTTAACTGATCATCAATCACAACTCCAAGGTTCCTGGCTGTCCTGGAAGGAGTTATGGTTGACGAACCCAGCTGCATAGAGAAGACCTTGTGGAGAAGACCACAAGCAGTTCTGTCTTAGCAAGGTTGAGTTGAAGGTGATGGCCCTTCATCCAGCTAGAAATGTCTCTCAGACAGGCTGCAATGCGAACAGCTACCGCCGGATCATCTGGTTGGAATGAGAAGTAGGGTTGAGTGTCATCAGCATAGCAGTGATAAGAAAAGCCATGCTTCTGAATGATAGATCCTAATGATGACATGTACATGGAGAAGAGAAGAGGTCCAAGCACTGAGCCTTGAGAAACCCCAGTAGCAAGAAGTTGTGACTTAGAAACTGCACCCCTCCAAGACAGCCTGAAGGACCTACCTGAGAGGTAAGCCTTGAACCACAGGAGTGCGGTTCCTGAGATGCCCATATTTATGAGGGTGGACAGGAGGATCTGGTGGTTAACTGTGTCAAAAGCAGCAGACAGATCCAGCAAGATGAGTACTGAGGATTTGGAAGCCGCTCTTGCCAGTCTCAGGGCTTTAGTAACCGAGAGCATGGTAGTCTCAGTTGAGTGGTCGCTTTTGAAGCCAGAATGGTTGATGTCAGGAGGTTGTTCTGTGCAAGAAACATAGAAAGTTGGTTGAACACAACTCGCTCAAATGTCTTTGCAATGAATGGAAGAAGGGATACCGGTCTGTAGTTTTCTAAAAGTGCTGGATTTAGAGAGGGTTTCTTAAGCAGTGGGGTCACCTGAGTCTGCTTAAATGCCGTGGGATATGTACCAGTATGAAGAGAGGTGTTGATAATGTGAGTAAGCACAGGTATGACTGAAGAAGAAATGGCCTGAAGGAGGTGAGTGGGGATAGGAGCAAGTGGACAGGTAGTAGGATGATTGGAAAGGATAAGTTAGGAAACATCCGTCTCCGAGAGTGGAGAGAAGGAGGAGAGAGAGAGTGTGTATTTGTCGTTATGAAATTATCGGTTTGTGGTGTGGGGAATTGGTCACTGATGGTTCTTGTTTTATTTATGAAGAATATTGCAAAATCATCAGCTGTAAGAGTTGATGAAGGAGGAGGGGGAGGAGGACAGAGAAGAGAAAGTTTTGAAAAGTGTGCGAGAGTTAGAACAGTTTTTAATTTTGTTGTGGTAGTATGTTGTTTTATCAGTGGAGACATTTGCAGAGAAGGAAGAGAGGAGTGACTGATACACACTAAGGTCGGTAGAGTTTTTTGATTTGCGCCATTTCCTCTCTGCAGCCCTTGAGTCTAGAGCAATGTTCATGAAGAACATCAGACAGCCGGGGCAGAGGGGGTAGTGCGTGCTGTTCTGGATGAAAGTGGGCAAAAGTTGTCTAAGCAAGATGTCAGTGTGGAGCAGAGAATGTCAGTATCACTGAAAACTGAGAGGGTGAAGGAAATGAGGATGAAACCATAGAGCATAGGCGAGAGGGAGAGAGCGAGCGTAGGTTACGCCGAAAGGTGACCTGCGGAGGAGTGTGTGCTGTGTCAGGAGTTAGTGTAAGGTTAGAAGTGATGAGGAAGTGATCTGAGGTGTGCAACGGAGAAACTAAAGTGCTGTCAGTGGAGCAATAACGTGTGTAGATGAGGTCCAGTTGGTTACCTGATTTGTGAGTAGCCATAGTAGACACTCACTTGAGATCAAATGAGGTGAGCAGAGTGTTGAAGTCAGCAGCCTGGGGTTTTTCTAATTGGATGTTGAAGTCACCGAGCAGTACCAGAGGAGTACTGTCCTCAGGAAAGTTTGATAGTAACACATCCAACTCCTCCAAGAAGTTACCCAGTTGACCTGGGGGATAAACAACTACAAAGTGGATTTTAACAGGGTGGGTAATAGTAATTGCATGAGATTCAAATGAATTGTTGCCTGTAAGAGATGGTAGAAGATCAAATTTACATTCATTTGAGATAAGTAGACCAGTACCTCCACCCCTCCCAATTGGGCGAGGTGTGTGGGAACAAGTGAAATTAGTGGAGAAGGCTGCAGAAGTGGCAGTGTCCTCGGGTTTGATCCAAGTCTCAGTTAGGGCCATGAGGTTGAGACTGGAATGAGTAGCAATAGAAGAAATAAATTCTGCTTTGTTTACAGCAGACTGGCAGTTCCAGAGACCAACTATAATAGAGAGTAAAGTAGTAGAGGATATAGGGACAGGCCGTAGATTATTACGAATGGCCTGCCTCCAATGTGCAGTGCGTGGTTTCTGAGTGTTAGTAGTAAAAGTAGAGATTTGAAAGCACATAGTGAGTACAATTGACTAACAAGTATATGAAAACAAGCTGTACAAAAAGTAAAGGAGAAAAGCAATACTCAAGTGCCTTGTCGGTGTCCTTGCTCGGTGGAGTTGCACAGGTAGAGTCGATGGTCTTTACACTCATCGGTCTTCACACGAGGAGGGCTGCCGCAGTGAACTAACCAATTTTATACTTGTCTGATTACTCATTATTGAAGTCAGCTGGCCACGCCTTACTACTTAGCAAACCGAAACTGGAAAGTCACGCGATATGCACGAGAACATATCTGAATGTAATTTTCAAACCACTGAGCTGCTACTGTTGCTTCAATAACCGTCCATTTGTGTTATCTATTGCAGATGAGCTAAATGGGTCTCACACCCAGTCAAAGGTTTCAGATGAAGTTGAGGGAAAATAAAATAAGAATGTTTCTTTGAGAGTTTTTATATTTTTGGAAATTACCTCACACAATGGCGCAGGGCTGTTTGAAAATCCAACTTGGGTAAGGGGAAACATTTCAGGACAGCCTGTTTCCAAATGTATGAAGCAATAAAGTCTGATGGTCTGCCCCCATCTCCTCACATAACGTGGTGAATAGGCAGCTTTTCAAAGGTCTTGCTTTCACAAAGTTGACAATCCAAACTTCTTTTTTTTTTTTCTTTTTTTTTTTTTTTTTACAGATTTATTTTTGCCATTTCTTATGCCTTTCTTTCGATAGGACAATAAGCGTACAGGAGGCAAAGTGGGAGAGAGGGAGGGGGACAGGATGAGGAAACGTCCAATTTACCGCAAGTTTATACACAAAAAAAAAAAAAAAAAAAACTTTGTAATCAGTGAAGCTGTCTATACACTGTTTAATGAATGAATCTCTTACTTTCATTGTACATACATCTGCACTTTATGAGTTGTTTATGATGAGAGAATTTGCCAGAGAGCAGAATTCAGTCAGCGAGCGCATGCACTGAACAAAACTCTGGCTTTTCAGTGATGACTAATCTGAACTCCTCTGATTAGCCACTGCATTCATAAGCTCAACAGAATTGTGTGTGTTATGTAGGAACACAGTGAGGTCACAGGTATCTAGAGCACTTATTGGGTTATGATAAAATAACAAATTTGCATGTATTCTTATTTGTAGCAATGCTGCAGTATGTTTGTTTGTTTGTTTGTTTGTTTATTTAAAAAAGTGATCATTTTCCATGGCACACTTGAAGCGTTAGGAAAACACTTACTTACAGAAATCTATTAATCAGATAGACTCTTTGTTAGATGCTGATGCGTATTTATTAATGAATGGTTTAGTTCTTTATGAGTCATACATTAACGCAAGATAATCTGTGCATTAGTGAAGCATAAATGAATGCATGTTAGTGCACCTGTATTGTAAAGTGGTACCGAAATTTGATTGGGTTTTATGGGAAAAACTTTCAAGTTTCTTATAATACTAATATGTAAAAGAAAAAATTGCAAAATCTAATGTAAATGCACATTCAGAGATGATGCCATGACTTACCAAAGTTGTTTGGTGAATAAAGTGTTTGTTTTTCCTAAGCAGCAGGGCTTGAGAGATCGCTGAAATAACTGTGAAATCCAAATCACAGGGGAAAAAAAAGAGAAATCCTTGAAGAATGAATCACCAAGCAGAAAATGAATCAATTGCATTCTGTAGAAATCTTTTTCCAATTACCTTCTATAATGATCAAATTTATAAAAAAAAAAAAAATAATAATAATAATAAAAAATAAAAACTCTCAAGAGCAGAATTATCCACACAGCTGTGGTTTTATGCCAGATGCTTTTTCTGTCAAATTTTGTGCAACCCCAGTGCTGGGACACAATTTTTCAATGTCCAATTTATTTGTATGTCTTTGAGGGAATTCAGAGATTCAGAGCACCCCTGTCCCCATCCCACGCTGACTAGGGGAGAACATGTAAAGGCTCAGCCAGGACCCAATCCACTGATCTTCTTGCTGTGAGGCAACAGTGCTACCCACTGAGTCACTATGCTGTCCTTTATCATGAATCAGAATCATCTTCTTGCCAAGTACTGTGGATACAAATGCATGAGGAATTTGTCTTGGTGTACTGATGCTTAATAATGACAGTAAAATACAGTGAATAAATAATAGGATAAACAATCTGCAATTTAACTAATTTTAGTCATGATGGGAGTTGTGTCTTCCAAGATGACAATGCCCCATCCACAGTACTCGATGGGTTAACTGAATGGCTTGATGAGTATGAAAATGATGTGAATCATATGTTATGGCCTTTGCAGTCAACAGCTCTCAACCCAGATGAACACCTGCTCTGTGGGAGATGTTGGACTAATGTGTTTGAGTGCTCTGTGCCACCATAATCATCAAAAAAAAAAAAAAAAAAAAATTTTTTTTGGTGCATCCCTTCGAACTGCTTTACATAGAAGTGATTTAAAAATAATCATTCAGGGCACATAAACATAATATAGATAAATAAATCTGAAAATAAAGAAGAATATTTGAATAAAGTGAAGCAGCGTAATCACTACACTCTAAAAAAAAAAACGCTGGGTTAAAACAACCCAATTTGGGTTATTTTGGTAACCCAACGCTGGGTCAAACATGGACAAACCCAGCGTTGGGTTATTTTAACCCAGGCAGTTGGGTTAAATTTTTGACCCAACATGCTGGGTTGTTTTAATTAACTCAATTATTAATTTAAAATGACTATTGTTGGCTTAAAATGAACCAAAAATAGGTTGGAAATTAAAAAGCAGATACAGAATTACTAGAGGCAACAGTAATAATCAAAACGTGAACATTTATTAATAAGTGAAAACACCCATAGACAAAAATATAAGACAAATTGAATTAGGCAGCATAGATTTCAACTTTGCATACATTTAAACTCGTTTAACAAGCATTTTACAAATAAAAATATATCATTTAAAAGTAATATTTTAATTCAAGTGTATTAAACGGTTCTCTGTTATCCTTTTTAACCGAAATAGTGCAGATTCTCGTGCCGGTGTGTTGCTGAAATCTGAGCCGTCGATGGGCTGCTATTCCCTGGGGAACTGCAAACTTCAGACCGCGGCCTTTCAGATAGCTGAAAGATGCCGCGACTGACTTCATAACCTGCCGATAAACAAACAGTACAGAGTTTTGAGAACATATTTTAACATCCGAATTAATTAGAAGCAGTTTTATAACGAATAAAATCAGTTTATGTTATGTAAGGCAAGACATTTCCATCACGCGAAATGACCGTTGCTGACGCATTTAGCTGACTGACATCTCGTTTGTATGTTGCGTTGCATGAAATAAAATCATTTACAACACAATTAAGACTTTATAGATGGAATAAAATGTATACAAACCTTAATTTCACTGAAGAAGTCCACTAAATCGGCAGCGCTGAGGACTCGCTCTCTCCTGAGGAGCATGAAAAGCCCGAGCTCTGACTTCTTCTTCTTAGGTTGGCAACCTAACTTATTGGTGCACTGAGCTCTGACTGTAACCCAACAGCTGGGTTAAAGTGCGCGCGCTGGGTTATTTCGTCGGAGGGAGGGGTGTATAGTTTCAATGGTCAGTGAGATTGACCCAGCCACTAACCCAACAGCTGGGTTACACAAAAAACTACCCAACACTGGAAAAACAGCCCAACATAATGACCCAACAGGCATAACCCAGCGTTTTTTAGAGTGTAGAATGCAGCACAGTGCTCAGTCAGAAAATGCACAGCTAAACAGATGTGGTTTTAGTCTGAATTTGAATGTGACTACTGTTAGAGCACACCTGATCTATTCTGGATGCTGGTGTAGCATGATAGCTAAACGTGGACTCTGTTGGTATTGAGTGAATTCTTGGTAATATACTAATTGACTTACTCCTAATCATTTAATCATTTGAGGATTTTTTTTTTTTTTTTTTTGGCGCATTCAGCTGTTAATTTCATGAATTTTAGTAAGACGTTTTAAGTTGGTTTTTCATGTCACCCATTTGTATGTTTGTAGAAAAAAAGTATATACTAGATGTAAGCTAGACACGATCTTCGGCATGGCACAAGTTTATCAGTAAAAAACAAAATATGTTTGTTCCTTACAAAAATCAATTGAATGGTTTGATAAAGAATGATTTACAATTTCTGAAGAGTATAGTATGTAAGTCATATGGACTGCTTTTATAATACTCATGTTGTGCTTTTTGGTGTTTTTGTCCTATTGCAGCTTAACATGCATGGTCACTATGAGTTGTCATCATATGGAAAACAGCTACCTAAAGACTATTCAAATATATGTATGGATTTTGAACAACATAAGGGTGAAGGGGGAAAAATCATTTGGGGTGATACTCTTTTCATAAAGCTGGGTGTGTCTCAAAGCAAGTCAAATTCATGGAAATCCAGTGAGCTGTGAGCATATGATGTTCTGCTTTTTTCCAGCAGTTCTTATACCACATAGAAAATCTGGTATTTAAAATCTAAACCTGGAAATAACAAACTAAAATGATTGTTGAAAACTATATATCTTTAAATTTATAATAAGAAATATTATATGAAATATTATTTTAAAAAGATCTTTGCTATGTCTGAGTTACTAAGCAGTCCCATATGGCAAAAATATATAGATTTGTGACACTGACCAAATCTTCCCAAATTGAAATGTAATACATATATGAAATATATGAAATATGTTATCATATAAAGTAGAAACGTCTGAATGTATGAAACCTATGGAAACTGGATCAACACTTTACGTATATAAAATAAATACAGAGGTTGTTTGTGTGTGATAATGATATATTATCACCTTATAGGTAACACATTGCAATATTACTCTTAATATAGCACAATAAATGTCATGTGTTACATTTCCATATGGGGTGCACAACTAACAATTTCTTTACTGCCATTCCTTGAATGTGCATTCACAATTAAGACATCTAAAAGACCTTTTTGTAGTAGTTAAGCTCTATTTGAGCATTTTAAACTTTACATAGAAATGCAAAGTCAATGTTTAACTTTGAAGGCCAAAGATTGGATGTCCTGCTGAAAAGAGAGAAACATGCAGGAATTCGGCCAGGCTTATTTGTAGTTATTCAAATATTTTCATTGCTGTGTAAAGGCAGACAAACGCTCCCACACTTACACACACGTTCAACCATTAAGTGCCTGAACTTCAGGACTCATTGATGAGGTATAATCTATGCCATTGAAAGTAAGATTAATGATGAAACGCTTGAGATGCGCATCTGTCCCTCTGCTCTCCACATCTGCACAGGTGAGTTGAAACTCAAAGCTTTATTTACATCAAGCAAATCAAAGAGTAGGGATTCTGATAAAAGATGTTCAAGCTGTTCAACCTTTTTTACAAAATGGTTACTAAAAAGTAAAAGTCTTAGTTTTAGTGAATGACTTTGATCAGACTGCAGCTTTTAGTTACTAAAATACTTAACATTTGGTATGTTTCTACTGTGGCTGTTGTTATTTATTACTATATTGGTTTGATCAGCTCAGGTCAAGTGCAATTCTGGGGAAAAAAAAAAAATTACAAATGTAACCTGAACTGATATAACTTTAAAAGTTCATACAATATAGCTTGCTATTTAAGCATACCTGGGGCAGGGCTATTAGTGTAATTGAAGTACTATGATAAACGTGAAGAATATTATATATACGTACTTATAATAACTACTAAAATACTTTTCTTGTTGAAGGGCTCAAGAGATGAGTAAAAGATGGCATGCTCTGGGGCCAAAAGAACCCGATACATCACCTTGAGTGTGAGTGTGGTCATCTGTGTATTTATATTCTCTCGACCTTCTGTACAAAGACTTATCTTTGGAGCGTGTGCATGTGGTCAGTGCGTCGCAGACATCGCTCATGACACCTGGTTCCAACAGCGCTATGACCCCTACGCCCAACCCTTACTGACTAAGAAAAACAGCAAACTCAGCAACGCCCTCTACTGGTGGTGGCAAGTAAGTGTCCTGGCCAATATAGCCACAATGTTAGGATTCTGTATCATTACTGACATTAATTATTACTTCCAAATTCAATGTGTGATACCTTGAAGAGAAAAAAAAAAAAAAAATCTAGTTGCTTGTACTTCTGGAAACCATTGGTTTAAATTTGTTTAAAACAATGAAACTACTGTCACAATTGAAAATGTCTCAGAATCTATGAAAATATGAAAATATTTGATCATTTAAAAGGATCTAGGTGTAAAGATGTTTATGATATCAATGCACGATTTTTTTAAAACTTATAAATAATTTTTTTGCAAACCTTTAACACATCTGATAAATCTGTCAATAACAAACTCCTATTTTCCATCTTGTTGGAAGGCGGCAGTAGTGATACCTATTTTTAAAGCAGGTGATAGGACTCTCCCATCAAATTATAGACCCATAAGTATCCTTCCAATAGCATTGAAAATTGTAGAAATTGTAGTTTGTGACCAATTAGTTTCTCATTTAAATAAAAGTGAAGTGAATTTACATCCAATGCAATTTAGGTTTCGAAAGAACCATTCTACAGAAACGGCTAATTGTTTTTTTGTTGAACAAATTAGAAGTCAACTTGACAAAGGTGGTGTTGTTGGTGCTGTGTTTTTAGATCTTGCAAAGGCATTTGACACTGTTAATAATAACTGTTTAATTTCTAAACTTCAGAATTTTAATTTATCTGCTACTGCCTTGACCTGGATGAAATCATATCTGACTAAGAGGAAACAATGTACAAGAGTGGTCGATAAGTGTTCTTCTTTTGCTAGCTGTCCTATAGGGGTCCCTCAATGGTCTATTTTAGGACCCATTTTATTTATATTAATGATCTCCCTCAAGTATGTCCAGGTGTTAATGTTCTAATATATGCAGATGATACTGTGCTTTTTGGTCATGCAAGAACTAAAGAACTTGTTGCAAGCAAACTGACATCTGCATTGGTGGAAGTCTTGGATTGGTTAAATAAGTCTTGTCTGTCTCTTAATGTAAGCAAGACAGTTTGCATGTATTTCACTGCACAAAAACATAATTCGGTGAATCCAGACATCGTATTTAATGGTGAAGCAATTAAATGTGTGACACATGTCAAATATTTAGGAATAATTGACCAGCACCTGTCTTTTAAAAAACAAGTAAGTAGGGTTATAAATAATGTTAAATTTAATCTAAATAATTTTAAAAACATAAGGCATCAACTGCCTCAATCAGCTGCACTACTTTTTGTACATACTGTGATTCTCCCTCATTTGTCATATTGTATAACAACCTGGTCACAGGCAGGTGCGACTACACTTAAGCCTGTGTACTCTCTTTATAAACAAATTTTGAAAGTGCTAGACAAAAAAACAAGAGACTATCATTATTGTACCGTTTTGAAAAAGTTTAATTTTTTAAATTTTGATAATTTAGTATTTTACAGTGATGTATGCCTGATGTACAAAATTATTCATAATCTTGCTCCCCCTCCTCTTAGGGGATGCCTGGCCCATAACGGCAGTGCCGGTCGGACAAGAGCATCTGCTAGGGGAGATTTAGTACCGCAGTATAGAAAAATCGCCTGCCGTCAAACAGCGTTTTCGGTTAGAGTAGTGAGGTTATGGAATTCCTTACCTACAAACATCCGAAGCATTGACAGTTTCACAGTTTTTAAAACTAATCTTAAGCACTGGCTACTATCTGAACAAATCTGTAACCACTAATGACTGTGCTGTAAGTTCCGTGTTTTTTCATATACTGTTTTTATTAATTTTACATTTCTGGATATATGTATTGTGATGTTTTATGTGGTTTATATGCAATATTGTATGTTATTTTATTTGTTTACCTGCCCAGGGGCAGCTGATGTAAATTAGCTATTAGCTAACTCTGGTGCAATTACTTTTAATTGTACATTGTCCCTGTAAAAATAAACAATAAAGTAAAGTTAAGTAAGTTATTTAGCAGAGAAATCAGCTCTCATATAATCATGCATGTTCTTCTGTAATATTCAAACAGAAGTTACAATATAAGAGTAGAGTGGACTACAAAGCAGTAGCAGAGATGTTATTTGGCATCTTCCCGAATGAAGAAGATTACTCTGATGCTGGTCCAGGCCGCTGCAGAACCTGTGCTGTAGTGGGGAATTCTGGGAACCTCAAAGGATCCCACTACGGTGCACTCATTGATGCCCATGATCTTGTCATTAGGTGAGTGAGAGAGCTGTTCACTGCATGCGGTCTCTGTAAACTAGAATAATTATTCTATACATATTCTTCTCTCTACATATAGATTGTCCTCTAATGTTAAATTCATCTAAGGTTTGTGTTTTATATTATGTGCTATTAGCATTGAAAGAGGTGATGCATCGTAAGTCACATACTAAAACAAAAGCTAAATTAACCACAGTATAATTATAATGATAACTTGGTGTTGAGTGTTGTTGTACGCACAATGTAGCAAGTGTTTATGTTTTACTGTGGAGTGAATGTCTCTGGGCAGTTCTAACTTTGCATAGAGATATTTGCATTAAAAAGTACATTTAAATAGGGGCTATGGGGTGTATGCCTCTAACACACAGTATGTTTCCAAAACACCTGAAATACAGTATCTCACAGGAATGCCTCTGGAAACAGAAACAGGGCACGCTTTGGTTTTGTTTATACAGAGAAATTGCTCCAATCCAGCCACTGGAGGATGGTGCCTGTGATACGCTGTAATATAGACATAGCGGGTCAGAGTCTGCACTAAGGTCCTGAAGGACCGACGTGTTGAAGATACAGTCCTCAAAAGACAGAAGAAGAACTGGACTTATTAACCAAATCAGATACAGAAAATGAATTTGTTAGTGTGAAGACAGTCAGGATTAAATTCAAGGACTTTCTTTGAAGGAAATTCAAGGAATCCTGACAAATTGTAGACTTTTGGCACACAAAAAAACTGCCAAAATGAATTAGACTTGAATTAGTCACTGAATACAAATAAAAAAAAAGTGTTACAGGTGTACTTCATCAAAGGACACATAAAACATCTTCCTAAATTATTTTGTCAGGATAAATAAGGGCCCAACCGAGGGCTTTGAGCAGGACGTGGGGTCTAAGACCACTCACCGTTTCATCTACCCTGAGAGCGCTGTGGACATGGACAACTCCACTCACCTGGTGCTGATCCCTTTCAAGACTGTGGATCTGCAGTGGCTCATCAGCGTCTTCACCACCAAACACATCGATCGGTGAGACCGGTTTAACAAATGAGCACACATGACGACACTCCTGTGAATTTAGTTGTGTAAAATTTGTCATTACTTTTACTTTAAAAAATGCTTCAGCATTTTTACCATAAAGACATCACTTTATTTCATCAGTGCCTACTCTCCTGCTTCAGCCTGTAGGTTCATTCTTGTTTTTTATGTTGAGCACTATTCACCTTTATATGTTCACATACAGTAAACAAAGTTTGCCCTAGAAGCACTGCAATTGTTCAAAATGGGTCATAACATCATCATTTCCTTTCTCTTTAGAACGTATGTTCCAGTAAGACCCAGTATCCAAGCAAACAGGGACAAGGTGAGTAGCCATCATAAATAATAAATAATATGTAATAATAAATATCATGACTGTCTGGTTGTCTGAGGTGTGATTCCTTTCTGTGCCCTCAGGTGATGATCCTCCATCCTGGTTTTCTGAAATATATTCAAGAGCGATGGCTGCAGAAACATGGCAGATACCCATCCACTGGTTTTATTACACTCATATTTGGCTTGCACATCTGTGACCAGGTAAAACTGATAGAATATTAAATCAAAGATTATTAAAAGAATGCAATACAGAATTCATACACTAGGAAGAGTCTGTAAAAACCTACCCGTCACTGGGGTTTAGACAAATCATACAAAATCGTACGAGTGAGGTCGTACGAATTAGCCACCTCGTAAAATACATACGAATTGGTTGTGAGATAGCGTTGGATTTAATGATAATATCCACTATGGTTTCAAACACCACACATATTGTACTATATAAGGGTATAGGATATATTGAAGAGTTCATCCTTAAAAAAAATTAGCCAAAATAGCATTTTGCTCGTCAGAGCCCTGCAAAGCCACATTTGAAAACTTGGTTGATAGTGCTCGAAATTCAGGCTTTTGCATGATTATTATGCATGATCACTTTTACATGTCAGCGCTCTTTATAGTGCAGTGTCTGTATAATCATATTGCAATGTTTGATCTCCTCCATAGTGCTTTGAAATACAATATTCTGTGTAGAATTCAAATGGGTGGGATGCATGTTGTGGTCTACAGTGAATCACACATATGAAGTTACTGACTTCAGACACAGCATTAGCGTGTTTTTGTTTTATAATTTGGTGAGGAGGGGGGAATGCTTCATATTCTAAAAGGTATTATTAGTAACTTTTGAAAGGATACTGCACCAGTGACAACTTTTGTACCTTTTTTCTGAGAGTATAAATAAATCTAAGGCTAACATATTCATACTAATAGGCTAACAAATTTGATTTCATTTCATTTAAAATGTTAATATTGGCTGTTAAATTGTAAAAATATTCTACCTTATAAAAAATGACTTTAGTTCAAATCCAATCTTAATTTCTCAAGTTATATGGCAATACCGGTTATAATCTGTACGCGAGGGATAGTAATGGTACCAACGACATACTAATATCCTATATCAATATCCTAACTAACAAAATAGTCTTAAATTTATCTTAGTGTCACGGTGCACACAGCGGGAATGAACGAGGAGACGAGAGTAAACTCAAAATACATTCTTTAATTAAATCCAAACAAGACAAGGCAGGGCTGGAACAGACAAAGACACTGGGAGTAACGAGTAGACCAGACGAAAATTAACTGAACAGGCAGGAAATAAATACACATGATAATTAAACACACACACCTGAAATAAATGATAAACAATCAGACTTGACGAGGACAGGAACAGGAAGGACCAAATAAGGACATGGAGGGGGAAACACACAAGACACCACAGACATGACTGTGACACTTAGATGTTACGCTATGCAAACGGGTCCGCCCACACACATCCATCTAGCAATTTCATTGGCTGAAAGACCTTTTAACGTGAAAAAAAATATCGACTTTGGCTTTTGTGTTATGTTACTAATAATGGTCAATAAACTACGCTATAGATTGTAAAATTAACATATAGCAATGCCCTAGGTCCTAGTGCAACATTCTGCAGACTCATTTGTTCATGAGACCAGGTCATGGGTTTGATTCCCAGGGAATGCATTAAAATGAAAAAAAAATGTATAGATTGAAATAAAAGTCTCTATGTAAATGCATAAAACAGGGGCGGTTCTAGACCCTTTTTAGGTGGGCTTCAGCCCCAGTATTTGTCGTCTCAGCCCCCCTAAAACATATAATAAGCTATCTGAATGATCAGGCCAGTGCTGCTTCCTCAAGAAAGTTTATCATTCTCGCTTTCATGGGCAAGATGGCACGAGACAGATCTCAATGTGGCGCTCACGTGCTGTGATAGATCATAACTGTGCGCGCGCACACTGAAAGGCACTGCACAAGCGCGCAACTACTAAACTGAGTTCACTTTCGCATCTTGAGCAAATACACACAATATTATGTCACAATGGCTGTCTTGACCAGTATCCAAGTAAACACAGTCGGTTACGTCTTGAATAAAAATAAACAGTTAAGAAAATATTGGTTGTGTGTCAGTATAATGGATCCACGCATTTCTTACAGCCTATTAGGCTAATGATGTTAATCAAACAACAAAAGAAAAACAGAGAATCACTCACTGCTCTTAAGTAACTTAGGTAATTGTGTATATTTGCTTCATACAGTAATACAGTTTTCATAAGCACTGTAAAATAGCGTTTATTTAGGTCATTTGTATCTTGGACTCTCTGAGGGCTAAGCTCCCCTGAGGATGAAATCCTAGAACCGCCCCTGGCATAAAGGTACATGCCAGGGGTGTCCAAACTACGGCCCGCGGGCCATCTGTGGCCCGCTATCACTCCTGTGGCGGCCCGCGAGGGATTTTTAAAACTGATACGAATCTGCCGAGGTGGGCAAACTACGGGCGTTTTCATCCAGCTCGTGAGGCAGTTGCTACAAAATAGCTAATTTGATACAATATCAGTAGAATGCAGTAGATGTCGCTGTAGCCTGTAGTGCGGTATATAACCCCTGGTGTACTCCGACGCGGCCGCTCCACTCACAGCAGACACGCCGCGGCTGTCCGCGCTGCTTCTCGAAAGATAGGCGTCTAGTCTATTTTTGTCATGTTAAAAATGTGAAAGTGTTCATTTGTTTTGAAAAATGCCTTGTATTGGTACTGTTTTAAAAATGTTTAAAATACAGACTTTCCAGTATCAGAACCAATGCTATCCTCTTGCTCACTGGCACTGTAATTTTGTGGGGAAAACATGGAAATGATTCTTGCAAAGATATGCTTTCTTCTGTTTTCCGCACACATTTATATATAGTAGGCTACTGTTTTTCTGGATGATAAATTGTGGGGGGGTTTTCTCAACTGCCGATTTCCAAGGCGACTTATAAAGCAATCAAGGTCAAGCGCAAAGCGCGCACATTAGGATTGGTGAGTTTGTGTTGTGCATTTTCCAGCAACCACGCTGTATTTCCTATTCTGAACACTTCTAAATTTACAGGATTTTTTGTGGAGTGTGGGGAATACGTTTCTAATGTTTGTAAACGTTTCGTTTATTTTACATTATTTCAGAATGAAATGATAAAATGTGTCTTATACATCAATCGACTTGTACACTAATGCAACTTATCTGTGTCTCATAAAAAGTGCTCATAAAAATAGGTAGAAATGGTACAAGAATAGAACTATATGTACAAGTATACATACAGTACAGTAGTGAGTATCAATTTTGAATAATAATAATAATCATAAAAAAATCAAAGCTTCATTTGTAATAAACATAGTATGCGGCGCCTCACTTAATGTGGAAAACTTGATGTTGCCCTCGAGTCAAAAAGTTTGCCCACCCCTGGTACATACTGAGAATAAAATGAGGGAAATCAGCTGAAGCTTGTATTATATTTTTCTATGTAATGTTTTAGATCACACATACTTGCTTCTCTGAAGGACCCATGTACAGTTCCTCGACTAATCCTTTAAATTTGTAAATGAATCATTTAGTTTCTGTTAAAACAAATACAAATGCAATTGAAGGTTTAGAGCTGCTCTGCAAAAAAATAAAAAATAAATAAAAAATGATATTGTGGTAAGTAAAGATGAACCTCTAGCACGCTCACAAAGGTTTTATGACCAATTTACATGCAAATATCTATGAATACTAATGAGGTCACATTGATATTTAAGACACAAAGTTATTTTTTTATTTATTTTTCTTTTCCAGGTGAGTGTATTTGGGTTTGGAGCAGATGAAAATGGAAACTGGCATCATTACTTCGAACAAAATAAGCATCATCGTAATGCTGGCAATCATGGAGGAAGCTATGAATATAGTATTGCACTTAAGCTTCATGAGAAAAAAAGAATTCAGTTGTATAAAGGATGGTGACCATTGCAGTGAATTTCTCATTTATTAAGTATTTATAACATTATTTATGTTCAAGTCATTTATTAAAAAGGTCATCATGAACAAAACAAACGCTGTACATTCCGCTCAGTACCTTCTAAAACAATAAATTTTTCTCAAATGCGTTTAAAGACACACTGAGTCATGTTCTTACGTGAGACTGCTGTCATTAACAGATTTTGAAAATGTATCTACAAGGAGCAGATATGCACTTTTAATATGCAATTTGGCTGTTATCAGTTTGTTCAGATTACCTTTGGGATTAATAAGAGGTGGAGATAGAGATAGAAAGTTATTACAAAGGGAGGCTTTCTGGATCTTTGAACTTAATACCCGCAGGAAATAAAGATTTAAGAACTTGAACTTTCTTGTTTTTTGTAAAAATTAACATTACTATATATATATTTTTTTCTCTCTCTCTCTCGTGTTATATTTATATTTGTAACGTTGAATCATTCTTTGAAGCTGTATACTTGTAATATTCTACTATATATGTGCCTGATAAAACTTGCTTGGAATTCTACTTGTGATGATTAAGGTTTAACAGAGACAATTGAATTCAGCTGATTGTCTTTAATTGCTGACCCACTTAAAAAGCGTGAATGTTGTTTGCTAAGTGAGCACTGAAGATAGCAATGTGCTGAAACATTTGCTTGCTGTTTTTAACTCTCATGCACTTTTTGCACGATGCAATTTATAAAATAAAAAAATGTTTTTGTAGACTTTTCCAGTCTTGAGTGGATCAGTGCGCGGTTATCCACCCTTATTGCTCATTGTCAAGTATACCATTGGCTCAACGCACCTGTAGTACAAGGACCTGCAGTACAAGAACTTTTTTCCTGTTTGGAGCACTACAATTTTCTCCAGTTACCCGTAGAATAAACTTAAATTAAAGTGCTTCTTTTAAATGTTACAGTTTTTATTTCTATAATGCTTGTTAAACACCCAAATAAATTCAGCTTGTCTTATATTTTTGTCTATGCCATGCTGAAAAGAAAAAAAAAAAAAAAACCGCTAAAACCAGCCTAAGCAGCCTAATTCTTAGCTGGTAAGCAGACTGGTTTTAGAGGGGTTTTGACCACTTCCTTAGCTGGTCAGGCTGGGAGACAAGCTGGAATAGCCAGCTAAAACAAGTTTAACCAGCCTAGCCAGACTGGGAGACCAGCTAAAACCACCTACTGTTTTTTTTTTTTTTTTCTTTTTTTTTTTTCTTTTTTTTTTTTTAAGCAGGGTGGGTGTTCTTGCTTGTCAATAGTAATTAATTAGGAAATTAAAAATCACACACAGAATTACTGCCTATTTTACACCAGCAATGTAGTCATTTTTAAACAATAGTTGACTTAAATAAAACAACTCAGCTTGTTGGGTAAAAACATTTAACCCAACCAGCTGGGTCAAAATAACCCAGCATATGTTCTGTCCAATATTTACCCAGCACTGGGTTGCCAACAACACAAGTTGGATTGTTTTAACTCAGCATTTTTCAGAGTGTACAAGTGTGTGTGTGTGTGTGTGTGCGTGTGTGTGCGTGAGAGAGAGAAATCAAGTCAAACTGGTCAAACATGCCTGGTATTCAAATGTTGGTTTTTATAGTGTAAGAGCACACTGTGCTGCTCACAGATTCTCTTCACACTCGACTCACTGTACTGTAGTGAGCACACTTCTATGTCTTTCTAAGTCATCTAAGACTCTGACTTCAGAAATCATTAGTGAGGGCTCACGTGGGCATGCTTTCTCAGTAACCTAAACTCTTCAAAATGGAGGTTGGTTAACGCACGGAAGAACAGATCATTTGTTAACAGATTCCTCTCACAGGTAACAGATTTCTGGACAGTGTTTCAGTTTTATCAGCCTGTTTGTAGTTCTGTTTCAGATTTAATTGTAATAGTAAATGAAAGTAATATATATCTTAAATGGCTGAACTGGGCTCGCCCTTATAGATGAGCCTACAACTTAGCCTAAGGCTTCTTTTTTCTTTCTTTCTTTCTTTTTTTTTTTTTTTTCTTTTTTTGGAGGACGCAATTATACTAATTTGAACAATTGTATTGATATTATGTTAATAATAGAACAGAACACCCGTTTGCCTATATAAATTTTTCCTGTGCAGTTTAAGACAAAAATTTGTAATAGCTAAAGCTGACAATGAATGCAGAGAGAGTAATAACTAAACAGAATACATCAGCCTAATAAAACTTGTGATGTTTCTTTCTGTCTCTGCTTTCAGACAGAACACTTCATTCAAACAAACATAAAGATGAGTAACAGAAGAAGTATTCGACATTTCATTGTGTTTGTCAACGTCGCCTGTCTAGTTCTCTTCTATCAAATGTCTACCAGGAGTTTTTCATGTGTGTGTAACTGTGCGATGGATTTGGAGGGTCATTTGTGGTTTTCTCAGCTATATAAACCCTCTGCTAACGTGACACTTAACAGCAAGAACAGCCCGCTGGATTTCCACACCTATTGGTGGTGGAAGGTAAGGACGGGTTTATTGAGTTTGAATCACAGTGTGTAACAGTAGCTGTGCTCTTTATTAATCAGGCACTGAGGTCCTCTATGGTAGAGTCTTTTCATTGGGCTTGGGGGTTTTATCTAAAACTTTTAGAATCACATTTACATATTCATGGAGTGCATCTGAGGTACATATTTTTCAAGTATGTGTATTCCCTCAAAACTGAACCTTCTAAATAAAACAGCCAATCGCCAATTAGTGAAGTCGTCATGTGGGTCCAGCTGCTGATACCAGCTTTTACAAGAGTTTACACAAACATTGTTACAGCTGCTAAAAGCCCAATCCCCAAAAAGATACTAAATTATTAGTAAACATTTATAAACATTTACAGATGATGAATAGTTTTAACTTTAGATTGGGTACTGCAAAACCATGAATAAATGATAAATGGTTTGCAATGATGTGCAAATAAGGTGAATTCAGGTCATTCAGATATTTTTGCTGACATTTGTCAGCATTTGTTAGCATTATTAATGATTACAAGCTTCATTGGTAATCATTAATCAATAATCATTATAATTCCTGTTAAACTCATTTGTAGGTTTTTAAAAAGTGCATGAGCGTATGAACCGAACAAATTATATAATGTTTGTTGATGTATTAATGAAGCTTTTAATCATTGTAAACCATCTGTCAAAATCATTCGAAGATTTTCAAAAAGTAAAATTTAAAGTTTAATGACATTTGTAAGCATATCAATTTACATTAAATAATGATCTGTTAGGTGATGTTTAATAAATACATTAGTAAACATTAATAAGTGCATTAGCTCATATTTCTAGATATGTGAATATGTAATAACCAGTGCTGGGGAAAGTTACTTTTACAATAGTGTGTTACTCCCTGAAAAAGTAGGTAATTGCGTTATTTGGTTACTTTTTTTTTTTTTTGGAAAGTAATGTGTTACATTACTTTTACGTGACTTTTTCTCAGCTGGGCTGGCCTTGCTTGTTTGTTCTTAATAATAAAAACATTCTATTTCTGGCAAATGTAAAAGTCCTTTCACACCAAAAGTGAAATGAATAAGCCTCAAGCTGAAGGAAATGTAAATTCACATATAGTTCAACACTCTTCAGAAATAAATAAAAATCATGTTTATCTAAAATCATTTTTACTTACTAGTATAGTTGAATTGGATCATTGAAGGTCAGCAGCAAAGACACTGGTTAATAAAATGGGATTAAATACAGAGGATATTTGTGTTATTTAGCATATTTAATTATTGCAGGTTTACTTCATATTCTGAACTTGCATTTCATTGTTTTTATTCATTTTGAAGAACACTGAATGTGTTTTTGTGCAGTGAGATGAGTAAATGCATGTTCACATTTAGTCTAGATCCACAGTAGCATCATATTCACACAGTGCACACAATGACTGCACTTACTCCTGATTTCTCTCAACATGGCAACACCAGAGCTGCCAGTCAATGCATGGGGAACAAAGTAACTGGCGTTACTTATTTGAAAAATTAACTACTAAAAATTAACTTATTAAAAAGTAACAAAGTTACTTTACTAGTTACTTGAAAAAAGTAAACTGATTACTTAACTCACGTTACTTGTAATGCGTTACCCTCAACACTGGTAATAACTAACAATTTTTTAAGCATTATATAATATTTGTTAATGATTTATTAACGAAAGTTATTTTAAAGTGTCACCGACTTTCCTTGAAAGGGACTTGCTTGCTCTATTTGGTTCTATGAAAGATGTACTGTTGTACATATGACACGTCAGTCTCCTTTTTATGCAGATTTTTGAAATTTATTACAGCAAAACAATAATCAGTTTTACATGTAACTTCTAATTGTGTCTCGTTGTTTTAAAATATTCTACAGAGTCTACAAAATGAATCAACTGTAGCCAACTACACAGAAGTGGTGGAGTTGTTGTTTTGGCTCTTCCCAGATGAAGAGCACTACGCTGACAGCAGTCCCAGCCGCTGCAGGACCTGTGCTGTAGTGGGCAACTCAGGAAACCTCAACGGATCCCATTATGGAGCGCTCATAGATTCACAAGACTTTGTTATAAGGTACTACATGAGTGAAGTGTCTCTTCTGTTTCAAACCTTTCTGATGGCCAAAGCCAGCTTTCCCAGTCCATTTGTCCTGTGGGCAGAAGTAACACAAGTGCATGGAGTGCATTAGAAACACTGCATAAATAAAAAAAATAAAAATAAAAAAAATTCTGTAGTTTTTAAAAAATAATTTTGCCAGGTGTGGTTGCCAGAGTAATTTTGTAAAAAAAAACAAAAAATAAAATAAAAAATACAGAAAAACTGTAAACACATTTACAGCCAAAAACTGTACATTTTACTGTATAAAACTGTAATTTACAAACAAGAAAATTTGAATGTAAACCAGTAAATTCAACAATGCACACTGCTATTAAAATCTGTTTTGTACCTTTAACATACTTACAACCACCATCATAATGCAGGTGGTAAAAGAGAAAGCCACATGAAGAATCAAAGCTCATCTCAAGTAACTTCGCCACAAGCAGAAGTATATACTAATATACAGAAGGTGCACAGAGTCATTCACGCAAACACAAAACAACATCATGGTAACACACACAACACTTAAATAATGCAATAAACATTTATTAAACAACAGAAGACGCAACATAAAGCCCAAATATACATAACTGATAACAAAAACTATTTAAAAAACATGATTATTTAAACAAAATACTTTCAAATGTGGAGTGTCACGCAGGGAATTCTGGGAATATCAGTTTACAGTTTTTGACTGTAAATTATACATTGATTTGTTTTGATTTGAAGACAGAAAACAGTGCTAGTCAAATCAGCATTGTCTGTGGCATGAATTATGACTTTTGCATGTGCAAAGGTAAATACTCTTATGATTCACCCAAACTGTGTATGTCTGTGTTATCTGTGTTTTAATCTCAGGATGAATGAGGGCCCGATAGAGGGCTTCGAGCGGGACGTGGGCTCTAAGACCACTCACCGCGTCATCTACCCTGAGAGTGCTGTGGACATGGACGAGAAGACTCACCTCGTTCTGCTGCCCTTCAAGATCCTGGACCTGCAGTGGCTCATCAGCGCCTTCACCAGCAGACACATTCATCTGTGAGATCTGCTTCTCATGCCACATTACATTTACATTTAGTCATTTAGCAGACACTTTTATCCAAAGCGACTGACAAATGAGGATAATGGAAGCAATCAAAACCAACAAAAGAGCAATGATATGCAAGTGCTATGACAAGTCTCAGTTAGCCTAACGCAGTACACACAGCAAGGTTTTTATCTACACACACACACACACACACACATATATATATATATATATATATATATAGTATATATACAGTATATGCACACACACTCATATATATAATGAAAAGAAAACAAGGAGATAGAAAAGAAAAACTATAGAGAAATGTAGTGTTAGAGGCTTTTTTTAAGAAAACAAGCAGTTAGGAAACGAAATAGAGAGTGCAAGTGTTAGAGGTCAAGTGTTTGTTTGTTTGTGTTTTTAAATAAAAAGACGACAAATAGATAAAATAGAATTAGTACACAGAGTGCTAGAGTTAGAGGGTCAAATAAAGATGGAAGAGATGTGTTTTTAGCCGTTTCTTGAAGATGGCTAAGGATTCAGCTGCTGGGATTGAGTTGGGCAGGTCATTCCACCAGGTGGGAACAGTTAATTTAAAAGTCTGTGAAAGTGATTTTGTGCCACTTTGAGAAGGCACAATAATGCGTCGTTCACTTGCAGAACGCAAGCTTCTAGAGGGCACATAGGTCTGAAGTACTGAATTTAGGTGAAGGGGTGCAGAGCCAAAGGTGGTTTTATGAAGAACCTTGAACATCCATGGAACCTTTCAAATGCAGCAAAGGTTCTTTATAGTCAAAGTTTCTTTAGATTTTTAAAATGTTCTTCAAAATGGTTATTTTAGGAACTGTTCACTGAAAGGTTCTTTGGAGAACCAAAAATGGTTCTTCTATCGCATAACTGCAAAAAAAAAAAAAAAACACACATACAGCGCTTTTTTTTTTTTTTTTTTAAGAACATAAAAGTTGAATTGTGTATTCTGGCCACTCTTTTATATACAATAAAAGAAAATTAGGTCTGGGACTGTCAAGGTCCAAAATACCATGAAAGCATTAAAAAAGCATTAAAAATAAGCATTGCTTATTTTTACAAGTCTCCTGAAACCAATTTTGTGTGACAATAAGTCAAAATATTGACTGGTGAGGAGAGAAAAACTGTAATTTACAAACAAGAAAATTTGAATGTAAACCAGTAAATTCAACAATGCACACTGCTATTAAAATCTGTTTTGTACCTTTAACATACTTACAACCACCATCATAATGCAGGTGGTAAAAGAGAAAGCCACATGAAGAATCAAAGCTCATCTCAAGTAGCTTCGCCACAAGCAGAAGTATATACTAATATATAGAAGGTGCACAGAGTCATTCACGCAAACACAAAACAACATCATGGTAACACACACAACACTTAAATAATGCAATAAACATTTATTAAACAACAGAAGACGCAACATAAAGCCCAAATGTACATAACTGATAACAAAAACTATTTAAAAAACATGATTATTTAAACAAAATACTTTCAAATGTGGAGTGTCACGCAGGGAATTCTGGGAATATCAGTTTACAGTTTTTGACTAAATTATACATTGATTTGTTTTGATTTGAAGACAGAAAACAGTGCTAGTCAAATCAGCATTGTCTGTGGTGAGAGAAGTAGTGATGTCTGATTCATGACCAAATGGTTTTAAGTTACGTTTTGTCAATTAAAAAAAAAAAAAAAAAAAAAAGCTATTGTCAATGAATCAGTTGATGCAGATCATAAAACCAGCCCACATGTCAGATGGATTCAATTCTTCAGTCAACTCAGCCTCTGGAGACGATTATCAGAAGACTTGGAATATAACGATTTGGACCATGTTTGCGATAATTTTATGATACTTTTGCATCCTTTTTGAAGCTTTCTTATTTTATTCATTGTAATTGCATGGAAAAGTCCATTGGCGTTCTTCTTCTTGTGGGAATGTTATGAAATTTTACATACAAACAAAGGACAGTCTCAACATTAACTACAGCAAATTTTGTGTCTGTAACTCAAACCTTCTATCACCACCAACAGCTAAAATTTGCACTCATGTTTATGCTAACAACTTGGATTATCCACCTTTTTCCTGGATAATCCAAAATGGATTCTGACCCCCGTTAAACTGAGTTAAAATATACAATGAATTAGTTAAAAGGAAACTAAATATAAAAATGAGTGGGAGGTTAAGCGGTGCTGTTGTTGTCTGCCACAGTACCAGGAAGAAACTTAAGAAATTTCTTAGAATGCAAGGCGTACTACATATACCTACTACTGTGTCAAACGCTGACAAGAGAAAATGAGCATGGCTTGCAGCAAATCCCCCAAACTTTGCCCCGATCGGGAGCTGTATGTAGGATACGTCGCTCATCTGTTTTCAATGCAGCTAACCTCATTTACTCACTCATTAAACTGAGTCACTGCAAAGATTATTAGTCATTGTGACACTGTAACATGATGAAACTAAGGAGCCATATGCTATTTACAGCATTTTCATAGGTTTAATGTTACATTATTGGCTCTGAAAATATTGACTAGAAACACCAGAGACCGGACATGTAAGGCATTGTTCTGGTATGAGTCGGGCAGCATTCAGCAGAAGGATCATTTCCTATCATCAAAGTTTTCCTGCCATTTTGAAGTTTTTCAAGAAACCTACTTTTTCAAATTCCTCCTAGAATGTTACTCTAATTTTCGCCAATTGAATTGAACCAGATCATCTTCAGATCTTGCCAACACAAACTTTTGGAATTCAAGATGATTAGTCAAACCGTTCTCAAATAACTTGAGAACAAATTCAATGAAGAGCACAGCTCCAAAATCCTTTAGTGTATACATCAAGTTATATTTTCTTTTATTTTTACATTGGTTGGTATTAAACTTCTTTTTAACATTTATTCTCAGGACATACATGTATGTGAAACCATCAATTAAAGCAGACAGGAATAAGGTAGGCATCACAATTACTGATTTTATTTCAATGAAAAAATGGCAGACCTTTACTATTCCCACATGACTGTTCTGTTTGCTCTTTTGAGGTGATAATCCTCCATCCTGCATTTATGAAATATGTCTATGAGAGCTGGCTGCAGAGTCGTGGAGATTATCCTTCCACTGGCTTCATATCGCTCATATTCGCTCTGCACATCTGTGATGAGGTGCACGACATTCAAATTATATTTTGCCCCTTATACACCGACTCTTCCATCACTACATTACATATGTACATCACATATTGTAATCACACACTTTTTTTTACTAATTTCCAAAATGTAAACACATCAGTCTCTAGTATGGTTAGAAATTTAGAAATATCATGGGTTATGCTTTATGAGGCATATTTTATTCTGCCTCTGATTAAACATAACTGAGGTATGGTTTAAATACAAAGGCAAATGACACTGTAGTAAACTATCTTGGCAGTGGTGCTGTAACAAACATTAATGGGTGTGTATTACTGTAAGGTTTTATTCAAAGCAGCGATTCCTCTCTCTTAGGTCAGTGCGTTTGGGTTTGGACCTACAAAAGATGGCGTTTGGCATCATTACTTTGAAGACTTGAGCAGTGACTCTAATGGAGGCCCTCATGATGGAGACTTTGAGGGCACAGTGATCTCTAAACTCCATAAGACACACAGAATTACCATGTATAAAGGATGGTAATAAAGCATAAAGTGTGTTAATACGAAAATACACATTTATTTAATACTAATGTTGTATTTAGCTAAATTCTGTAAAGTATTTTGTAAATTATAAACAATTTCTCCATGTGTGAAATAAATTTTTACACTTGAAATGTAATTTTAGACTAAATTTTATTGAAATAGTGTAATGTAACAACAGTTAGTTGTGATCTACTAATTTGATTGGTGAATGCAAGCCTCTGTGTGTGTGTGTTCACTTGCTAAACCAGAGTATGTAAACTGGTATGTAATCTAGAGCCGATGCAGAGTTTAGTAGCAGAATTCTTTTTTTTTTTTTTTTTTTACAACTAAGGTATCATAAAATACACTTCTTTAGCATTTTATTTTTATCATTGTTTTTTTTTCCATAACCCAGCACATACCAATATAATCAGCATGTGAAGTATACACGGGTAACAAAACGACACTGTATTTACAAATGGTCAGCATCAACAGTCCTAAATGAAGACTCCATAAATGAGCGATGAATGGTTAGGTTTAAGGCATATTAACTTCCACAGCTAAATACAAGCATGTACTAGCCTATTTGAATGCATTCTCAAAATTTAGCTTGTTATAACAATTATATTTTTTAGTAAATTGTAGTAAAATTTAGCAATTTTTTTATTATTTATTTATTTATTTTATTTTTTATATTATCATTAGCAGTTTTCTCTTTAGTGAAACTTACCCCTCTCTCTCAGATTTTTTTTTTTTTTTTTTTTTGCTTTAACGTATTGGCAATACGATGGGAACATTTTCAGACTTTCAATCTAATCTCTTTTATTTAAAGCTGCAGTCCGTAACTTTTTTTGGTTAAAAATTATCCAAAATAAATATTTGAGCAAGTACATAACCAGCCAGTGTTCAAAACTATCGGCTTACTTTAGCCTGATTCACAACAGTTAGTTTATAATAATGTTTTCTGATTTGAGTGGTACGGGTAGGTTTTCGTGGGAAATTCGAGCATGGCACTGCATCATTATGTCACATCTGTAAACATGAAGAAATTGTCTCGGCTACTAGGCTATGGCATGTGAGGATGCTACAGATGGAGGATCATTTATAGCCTTTTCTCACAGCAGCTAGAATAATTAAATGTCAAAAAATCATTTTGATGGCGGATTGTAATCCAGAAAGGATTATATGAAACACATGTGAATGACATTAAATTATATTCTAGTTTTAAATGTGCTTCTGATTACAGATAGCCTGGGATTACACAAGATTTGTATTTTAAAGACAACCGGTTCGAAGGTGTCACGAGTTCCCTGTCATCAGTCATGATCACCAGCACCTGTTTTCTGATCACCTGCACCTGCCGTCTGCAATCAAACTCCACTATATCTGCGCTCTCACCACACTCCCTCCTCGTCGGGTCTACCGTTTACAAGGCAAGACTGACATTCAATGTTACTTACCTGAGACTAACCTGTGTTTCCTTACCTGCCAGTTGTCCCGTTGATCTTCTCTTCGTTCTCCACCGCTCCTGTACTCCATCGTTTCCCCGCTCCATCGCTCCCACAGATTTCCTGGATAAGGAATTGGACAATCACTCACAGCTAAGACTCTTTTGAACTTTTCCATTCCGTGCTCACTCACCTGGACTCTCCACCTTGCTTCACCCTGCTCCATATATCAACAAACCTGTTGTTTGTCCGTACCTCTGTGACCCCTCGTATATATTGTGACAGAAGGGAGCATAGTTTGCTTTTTGGGTTAAAAGAATTTCTTAATATGAAATTCGAACAGTATGACAATTAGAGATTAGACTGTACATAAATTGAAATCTACACACTAATACACACTATACTCATGGTCACAAAATGCTGATGTTGTTAACATTAATAATTTGAGAATAAAGTATAACAATAATAGTAGTTTGCATGGTTTGATGTGATATGAGCTAACCGATCGTTAGATTTAATTGCCATTGGTAGCGCGATTTATTGTAATGCTTTTTTCCTCAGTTGGTCAGAACAAATGTGGCAGACTTGTTACTTACTTGTTCAGATGGCAATATACGGTGAAACTTCTTATTTGGGTCATATATTCCAAGACGTAGATTAGAATCTGTGATTACAAAGTACAGGATTCACACCGGTGTGGTGACTGACAGCCACACATTCACATCAAAACATTAGATTCATCCGTGCTGGAGCTGTGCCAGAGTACAACCCACGCAATAAAAATAATTCCGCAAGTAACTGCAATTCCAGGTTTTCAAACAGAGATGGCGACAAAGAGGCAAAATTTACGGACTGCAGCTTTAAAGACATGGAATGCTTTTCTTTGTTATAACTTAAATACGGCAACAGTGCACGCATACTTTCAGAGACATCAGAAAAACACACAAAAGTTGCAACTGAATTTACAGACTAAACTTTGAAACAAATAAAATCATATTAAAGAAGAAATTACAAATGCATCTAATGAAAAAAGACCCCATAATCAGCAAACCAAAAACAAAAGACTGACCAAAAAATAAGATTAGTGCTCAAAATACTCAACACTTCTTTACGTCGACTGAAAATCAGCCTTTAAGAGTCCCGTTCTAGCTTCAGCTCTATGCTGTTTAATTTCATAATTTTAATGTCTTTTATTTTTCCAGAAAAAAAACATCTTTAAGTTCCTTTTACCTGATAAGCAAAAACTGTATAAGATTGTTTGCACTGTTATAAAAAAAAAACAAATCTGCCAGTGACACAAGACAAATGCTACTCACAGCTGAGTACAGATTTTCTGAAAGCTAGCCTTCATTGTTTACCGTTTTGCTTATCAGGAAAATGTATCTAGTTTTCTGATTCTCAGTCTCTCCCAAAGAATGATTTCTGCAGCGTCACCACTGCAAATGCTGATGATTCAGAAGTTTGGTTTGTGTTTCTTGACTTCCACCATCAGATGATGGAGGTTTATAAGGTCAGAGCACACTGCCAGACTGCGGAAGGTCGGCTGGGAGAGGACCTTATGGAAACCATGATAGTACTGGATGAGCTGGGTCAACGCTCCCTAGAGAAGATGACCAGACAGCCATTCATCAGCTTATGAGCTACGAGATGAGTAACTGAAGAAAGACCTTGATGATTTGGTGAGGCTGTACCTGAATGATGCTGGTTCCGTTCTTGAAGTTGGTGAAGGAGCGCATGACGTCTTGACTCAAGGCCTCCACAGACTGCTTCCACGAGCTGGAGAAACCCCGCACCTGCTGAGTGATACGAGCTGACCAACACATACAACACGCAGACAGATTCTCAATAACACATCAAACACCTCCGTCTGCGCTGCTGGCTTCATCTTTTCATGGAAACATTACAATAGGATTGGAAAGCTTGGAGTCAGTAACATTATATTTTTTAAAAGAAGTCTCTTCTGCTCACCAAGGCTGCGTTATTTAATCAAAAATAGTAAAAACTGTAATATTGTGAAATATTATTACAATTCAAAAGAATTGTTTTTTATTCTCTTTTTCAAGCAGAACGCTGATGAACAGAAAGAACAGCATTTACTTGAGACAGAACTCATTGGTAAATGTATTTGCTGTCATATTTAATATTTTATTCATCCTAGCTTTGCTGAAATTTCCTCCAAAACAACAAGAATAAAAATCTTACTGATCCCAGACTTTTGCATAGAAGTGTAAGTGTTGAATCATGAGGGTGAAGGTATTTTAATGAACTGTTTCATTAATAATGATGTGACTGTCAATCATTCCTGACTGACGATGAGAATTTCCATTTAGGATGACAACATTAAACAGCATTTCAACAGGAAAAATAAAGAAATTAATAAATACAACCATTCAAACTAGAAAACACCACAGCTTCTACAAAAAAGTCAAAAATAAAAAAAAAATCTAGTTTAAGATTCCAAAAACTTACATTCTGTCATCGTTACTCACCCTCATGTCATTTTAAATCAATAAGATTGATTTATTCATCAGTTCATCTTTGTAACACAAATGAAAATATTATAATTTCTCATAATGTTTGTCCATCCACTGAACCAAAATCTTCAAAAAGTAAAAACATGGCAAACAGAAGCTCGACTGTACATGCTTGATGTGTGAGAACGAACACGTTTGAGCTTCTGTTTGCCATATTTGATGTGCTCTACATTAAAGCATAGGAATCTTATTTGGTCATCATATAAAACTATCACGTCTCTTCAGAAAACTTGGATTAAACCACTCCATTCACATGGATTCTTTTATAATTTCTTTATGAAATTTTGAAGCATGAGAATTTTGGTTATGTGGATTTCAAAAGATGAATTAAAGTTCATGGGTTTGGAACGATATGAGAAAACGATGACAGATGTTTGCGGTAAACTAGCCCATCATCCAAAAAAAGGAATCACTCAATAAAAGACGCAAGATAAGCAGTATGGCATAAACCTTAACAGAGTAATCAGAGCAGTCCCAGCACTCACCTTCATCGTTTCTGAGTTTGTCAAGTTGCCCTTTCTCCATCAGTGCCTCGCTCTCCTTCACAAATGCAATCATCCCTCCAAACGGAGGTGAAAGAATCTCCTCTATGAACTCCTGTTACACACCAACACACAACAGTTACTCACACAGACCGTTACTGTGAGCTGGTACACTCTTAAAAATAAAGGTGCTTCATGATGCCATTGAAGAAGCTTTTTTGTCTAAATGGATCCATAAAGAACCTTTAACATCTAAAGAACCTTTCTGTTTCACAAAAGGTTCTTTGTGGCAAAAGAAGGTTCTTCAGATTATAAAAAGGTAAGAAAGAGATGGTTCTTTAAAGAACCTTTGACTGAATGCTTCTTTGTGGAACCAAAAATAGTTCTTCTATGGCATCGCTGTGAAGAACCTTTTAAGCAGCTTTATTTTGAAGAGTATACTCATGAGGTCAGTCCAGACCTGTGTTCTGGCCAGCAGGAGCTGCTGAAAGCCCTCCACCTCTTTACTGTCATCAGCTGCTCTCTCCTTCAAACACAAACACATCATGATGCAGTCTGGACTAGAACAGAGTCTTAACGCTGTGTTTTTAATGAGGAGCGTCACCATCAGCACGCTGAGCATCATGTGGTAGTTGTTGATGAGGAAGATGAGCTGGTCTCGTCTTGAGGGAAACTCAGCTGCTATCTCCAGCACAAAGTTCTCCACCTCAATCTGAAATCACATCAGCTGTCAGTGTGAGCTGCTGTGTGTCTGAAAGACACTGAGGTGATTCTGCTCTCACCTGCAGCTGTCCCAGAAGAGTGTTGGTCCTCTCGCTGGGGAAGGTCTGGTTTATACTGACGATAGTAGAGGAGAATTCAGCATAGCAGCGTGAGATCTACACAAACACCAGGAAAACAGACGGTTTATGCCACACACGGCTAACTGTGCTTTCATTCATTCACACTGCACATTTACAAAACGGCACCTTGTGAGACTCTATAAACAAAAGCCTTTCTTTTTAGACTGAGCGTCATATTTTTTACTCAATCAATACAGCTGAATGAAGCTTTCCCTCTTGAAACCTTCTGAATCAAACATGTGAAGAAAAGTTTTTCCTATCTACATTTTAAAAAAATACATATTTTTACACTGAAGGCAATCACAATAACAATAAAGTACAAAATTTAACAACAAAAATGTAATACGTGTGAATGTTTTGTTCATAACTATAGTGACAGTAAGAGTTTTCTCTCAAGAGATGCTAGAAAGAAACTGTCTAACGGCTCCACTTTATTTTACAGTTGCTGTACTTACAGTGTTCTTACCTAAGAAAGTACTGGGTAATATAAGGTACCTACATGGGTTAAGGGTTAGGTTTAGGGGTAGGTTCAGGGTTAATACCTAGTTATTACCCAGTTATTATTATTATTAGAATAATAAGTATGTACATGTGGAACAAGACTGTAAAAGAAAAAAGGGTTACACTTTATTTTAAGGTGTCCTTGTTACAGTGTAATTATACATTTAAGTACTGAGTAATATTAACTAACTACATGCACTTACTATATGGTTAGGGTTAGGATTAGGGTTTGGTTTAGGGTTACTTGCATGTAATTATGCATAATTTATTGTTATTATAATAGTAAGTACATGTGACATGTAAAAAGGACACCTTAAAATAAAATGTTACCGAAAACTTTGTTACCGTTTTTTTTTTCCATAATGAGATGTGGTTTCACATATCAATAGGTCTATTTTAAATCTAAAAACATCATGAGCGAGATGAAGACAGCAGTCATTTAATAATAACTAATATTTAGTTGAGATGTAGTTGTGAACGTGCATAATTCTTACACTACCAGAAAAATTCTGGAAACACTTTTTGATTCTTTATGAGGCGACACCCGCTTCATTTTGAAACAACTGACATTAAAAGTGATCAGCAGCGCTCGCTTGGTTGATGAAGAGTAGTTCCTCCTCTGGGCATTTCTAAACCTAAATCTTTTTTCAGTGGATTGTGTGTAAAATCAGAATGTTAGAGTGTGAGGATACACACGTAGTGTGGTCTGGTGTCCAGCACGCCCAGTTTCTGAGGATCAGTGTTTCAAATGCTCTGGATCTTCATCTCCAAAATCAGCTCAAATCTGGGCCACAGCAGCTCCAGCACAGCCTCCCAGTACCTACACACACACACACACACACACACACAAACACACACACACACAAACAGATGAAACATAGTGATGAAATGGAAGCAGAGACAGACTTTTCTGACATACTGTGATGTGCATTGGACAGAACCAGATCATCAAGACCATGATCATATTGACTGTAATTTGAGATGTGAGCATGTCACAAGCTCTTGTTACCTGTAGCAAAAATCTCATTGACTTCTCTCATAAACAGCATTTATTTTGTTGTAAACATTGGATATATCTCACTCTAAAATGAATGTTTAAAGCTAAACATGATGAAGACTAGAGCGGACAGGCTGTCAATGCAAAAATGATCAACTGTTTCCTCACAAAACACTCCACCAGACATTTCCACCACTGACACAGCTGAAATGTTTCCCATGGAAAGCAATGGGTTTCCCAACAGTGGTGCAATAAAGATGCTAAAGAGCATGTCTGAAAGTCTGCATAGTGAAAAAAAAGTCTTGATTAAAAGCCTGTAAAAAGTCTTAAACATGCAACATAGGATGCCTACAGGGAGTGAGAGCGTGTTGAAAACGTGGCCTCTTGTCTCGACGCCAGAGTAATGGAGTGTCACGTTTTGTTTTGCTAATGTCAGGACTGGCTCTTATGGCATGCAAACTAATACAGCACCATTTAAGATTGTTAACCTGCCAAATGGGCTTGTAAGTTGGTAGCAATACTCAGCAGAGTGCACAGATTTTGTGGGTTGTTTGGGTTGCATTATGAGATTTAGGTCAAAAAAAAAAAAGAAAAAAGAAAGAAAGAAAAAAAAATAACATATGTTGGTGCCCTGCTGCACTGCTCTCAGCCATACTGCCCTATCCAATAAAGGCATAAAAATGTCAAAAATATATAACTATATTTGAAATTAAACATATGCATGGATGAACTCTTAAAAAAAAAGACCAATATCATGGATTTAGAAATCAAGTGAATTTTCATTTTGTAAATTTCACAGTACTGGACAGAGTAAGAGCAGACTAGGGTCCTCTCTGCAGGTTGTGCTGGTGATTGTGTGTGCTTGTGATGACAGAAGGACTGACTTGTCAAGCGTGGGGATGTTCCTCTTGGCTGTGATGGCTCTGAAGCGCAGAATGATGTGAATGCAGAGAAACAACGCAATACTGTCATAACGGTCTGACAAGTATGTCGACAGATTCTTCTACAGACAGAGAAGAGAGACAAAAATGGAATGAAACAATGTTTAATAATAGAAAAACCTATTACAAACTATAGTAATAATAATAATATAGTTTTTGTAATCAAACTGCATTACTGAAACACTGGAGATGTAAAAATATCATGTCATAAGAACGTGACTATACCAGGAACATGCTGAGCGTTTTTCCCATAATGCTGTTGAAGAAATCCAGAGCGGAGTTTCTGGCCACCATGAAGAAGTCAGACAGGAAGAGGAACTCTCGACAGCCGTTATCCAGCAGAGCGTAGTGCTGACTGCGGAAGAGCGACTCATATGGGTACTGACCGAGACAGAGAGACGCAGCTCACAAACTACACCGCTGGAGTAATAAACACAAACTCTGACCGTTTATGGAGAATAAGTGTGTGTGTCAGTCCCTCCAGAACTTCTTAATCACAGAATTTAATGCAAAATCAAGAAAGGCTTGCATTTCTGTTTGATTTCTGCAGTGTTTCAAACAAATATGTACAATTATGAGCATTTCTATGCTGATTATCAGCATTGCCATCTGTATGAGGGACTATTATTACAAATTCAGTATTTACACTAAGCACATCTTGATTATTGGTTGGTTTTCACTGCAAAACAAAAATGCTGCAATTTCTGATAAAATTCAGTCATGTAAGGCTGCAAAAATCAGGAAAAAGCCACAGGTAATTCTGGTGGGACTGGTCATTTGTTACTATGATGTTCTAGTCTCTAGATATGGCTGTTTTGCCAGAAGAAAAAAAAAAAAGTCTGATAATTAAGAAAAGTAACAGCACACCACAATCTGAAATATGATCATCGCACAGACAGTGCTAGATGAGTTAGCCAAAGCTGAATTGTTAGGGCTAGGGCTGTTGATGATGTGGTGTCTCACTCTGGAGTCTCCTCTCTGAGCGGCGTGTGGGATCAGGATGGGCCCCTCCAGCTCCGCAGGACTCAGTACTGCCCCCCTCTGGCCGAGTGTAAAAATTGTGTTCCTACTCTTGAGAGAAGGCTTGGAGAAAAAGCCTGCTTAGCGGTTAAAGAAATCAACCACATTATAATGCTACAGCGAACACTCCTAAGGAAATATGTTTACTGTCTTGAATTTCCTATTCATCGTGAAGTAAGTCCTCTGGTGTGCTAATTCTATGTGACTGTGGTCAGATTTAAAGGATATCTTTCTTGGCTGTGTCCTCCACGCCCATCAGATCATCCTTGTCTGCAACATCTTCATACTGACAAAAAGAAAGAGAATGAAAAATACACATGCATATACACACATACAGTTGCAATCTAAATTATTCAACTGCCTTGATCTGAAAGACATTCTGATGCTGTGAACAAAAATATATGAAAAAGTTCAACCAAGGCATCAGTAAACTATTATAGAACATTTATCATTAAACATTTGAGTGATTCTGAAATTGTAAAGTTGATAAAAAAAATCAAATTAGAACAAAACATTCACATTTTTATTGATATTTCAATGAGATTTAAATCTGGAGACTGAAGCACATTCCAAGACCAAACCCCTGAACCAAGCTTCGGTAGATTTGGATCAGTAGTCCACTGATCTCAGCTTCACCACCTTTTTTTTTTTTTTTTTTTTTTTTTACAAATAAATATACATTTAGATACTTATGTATGGGAGAAGGCCATATGACAGAAAAGGAAGGGGTCCTGGAAAGGGCTTGAATGATTGGCTGTTCACTGCAGACGTCACACAGGTGCACGTGCTCCACAGCTTTCATCAACTTTGGATCAAATTCTACATTTTAGATTCGCTTGGTGTTGACAACTCTCAACTAAACCAACTAAAAAATGCACAGTTAGACAGGAAGTAATTGTTTGAGCTGCATGTAAAGTGACCAGCCACAGCTTTTTCACAAGGTTTAGAGGTGAATAAATACACCATATGTCTCAATCAAAACTCGTCCAGTGAGTGTTTTAGACTCTGTCACCTGCACTTTCAGCAGTCTGCCGCTGTACGACTTGAAGTAACTGAAGTAGATTTTGCTCATGGTGTCCACATACTCGTCCCGGATCTCCTTAGCAACTGTCCTCTCATTGGCTAACAGGAACCGATAGAAAAACCTGCAGATGGCCAGAAACATCCATAATCAGAACCACACTTCTCACTCAGCAGAAATGAGAAAGGGTCAGGAGTCACTCTGAGAAATATGCTGCTGTCAATTAGTATTATAGTGGAGCGGTGTACCTGTACTTGAGTAGCGTGTTCTGAGGGATCTGGTAGTTGGTCATAGACTTCCTGAAGGAGTAGATCTTCTGCAGGATGAACTCACGAATCTTTGAGACGGCCTGTGAGGAGAATCAAAACTGGTTCATACTGCAACAGAAAACATGCGTCTGTTCCATCAAGAATGATGGGATCATTATATACTCAAAAAAATAATTCAATGGATGAACTCAATTTAATTGAGGGCAGGATTTCCATCCAATAAATATGTGTAACCCCAACTCATAAAAAAAAAAAAAAAAAAAAAAAATGAATGCAATGAAATGTAATTGAGTTGGGCCAATTCAATTTACTCAAATATAGTTTAAATGAAAGTGATACGTTTATGAAGTGATTTTTTATGCTCGTTGAACTCATAATAAAACATTTAACTGGAAAAATGATTTATTAAGCAGAAATCTTTCTACACTCAAAAAAAAATATATACATTTGATTTACTTAACTTTAGGCATTAGCCAGTTTGTTAGGCATTAACCATAAGTTCCCTTTCAGTCAGTCACGTTCGACATTACGTCAGAGGGACTGACGCAAATGGAATCTCGCCAGAGAGCCCAATCAGCTTCGAGTGTTAACAAAAAAAGCCAATGAGAGTTGGCGTGTGTGCTTTGCATTGTACACCCCGCCCCGCAGCGCGGGTATAAAAGAAGAGCACGTGCAGACGCACATCAGCTTTTCGCTTCAGAGCCGAGCCTTCCTGCTTGTGCAATCACTGAAGAGAGTGTCTCCAGACAGCGAGTGTGTTGGCGTTACGGCGCGTCAGAGGGGTTGCCGATCCAGTGCTGCTGCTTCTTCCGGGTTGGACGGCGTGCTGCAGCTCATCAAACTGCGGTCGCACAGTGACCCCTCCTGGGCACTTCAACACTTTATTTTCTAAAAGAGCAAATCTAAAAGAGCTCCACGAGTGACGCCGCGTCTTTTTAAAGATGGCCTTCCGCTCGTGTGTTTCTGGATGTGGCTGCTTCTTGGCTCCGTCTGACGGTCACGAACGCTGTGTCTCGTGCTTGGGCTTTCAGCACGTTGAAGCAGCGCTCGTGGATGAGTCATGTTCTCATTGCGGGAATATGACCATCGTGATGTTGCGATCCAGTTACTTCCTCAGTAAACGAGGGGGTGCCCCCCTTGCCATGCCCCGTTCTAGTTCCTCTGTCTCTCAGCAGCGGAGGACTACCTCGGCTTGTGGTCAGGGTGATCTGAGAATAACAGTGAGAGCTTCCCCGTCGAGTGCGTCTCCGCTGGCCTCTCACTCCTCTAGCACTTCGCGCCCTCTGATGTTCTCGGAAGAGGTGGCCGGGTCCCCGGACAGGGCAGGACCCAGCATCTCGTTCGGAGCGCCAGCAGACGACAGGATGTCGATTGCTGCATCGGATGACAGGCTAGGCTCTGGAGATGATGATTCGGCTGTGCTGCCTCCATCAGGAAGAGTGCCGTTGCCCGAGTCAGATCCAGAGCTGACTGCTATGCTTTCCCAGGCAAAAGTGTCGGGCTGCACTGGAGACCTCCTCCTTCTCCTGAACGCTCAAGGCTGGATGACTGGTTCCTGGGGGCACAGGCCGATCACCGACAGCCACCTCCAGTTCCATTCTTCCCGAAGGTGCATGAGGAGGTGACTAGGTCTTGGAGGGCACCTTTTTCTGCCCGAAACAGAGCTAGCCCTTCCTCCGTCCTCACCACCCTTGTTGGTGGAGCGGCCCAAGGGTATGTGGAGATCCCCCTGGTTGAGCGCGCTATTGCGATGCAGTTCTGCCCGCAAAGCGCGGCCGCCTGGCGGGGTGATCCACGCCTTCCGTCCAGGGCCTGTAAGTTCTCGTCTGCTTTAACAGCCAAGGCTTACAGAGCTGCTGGACAGGCCGCTTCGACCCTGCACGCCATGGGCCTCCTGCAGGTCCACCAGGTCAAGGCGTTAAAGCAGCTGCATGAGGGTGGTGGCAACCCGGAGCTTCTGGATTCTGCTCTTCAGGAGATGGTGACCGCACCACTCCTTCCTTCAGAATCTTTTGTTTCCTTTTTGTTCTGTTCCGCCGCTGGCTCCCCAGCAAGTGGTTTGCTTCATATGAGACTGCTTCGGCGATGCGGCACGTACCGGGTCTCAGTCACCCCGTCCTGCCGTCAGACCTTCAGCCCGTGGTCGGATCTTGCTTTTCTTCGGGGGGCCCCGACTGCAGTGACATATCAACTGCCTGGAGCAGCAGTTTGGCTTGCTCTGTGCTGCTTCTAATCGCTGCTACACGACAAGCATGTACTGGTCTGTTTGGACAACACTGCGACCATTGCATACATCAACCACCAAGGCGATCTATGCTCCCGTCACATGTCGCAACTGGCCCGCCATCTCCTCCTTTGGAATCAGAAGCATCTGAGGTCACTTCACGCCGTTCATGTCCCAGGCGAGCTCAATCATGCAGCCGACGAGCTCTCACGTCAGCCCGCCCTTCCGGGAGAATGGCGATTCCCCCCCAAGACAGTCCAGCTGATTTGGAGACGCTTCGGGGACGCTCAGGTAGACCTGTTTGCCTCCCAGGGCACGTCCCACTGCCAGCTGTTTTTCTCCCTGTCCGAGGGGACCCTCGGCACGGACGTGCTGGCACACAGCTGGCCTCGGGGCCTACGCAAGTACGCAAGTATGCGTTTCCCCCAGTGAGCCTTCTCGCACAGACGCTGTGCAAGGTCAGGGAGGACGAGGAGCAGGTCCTCTTAGTGGCGCCATAATGGCCCAATAGGACTTGGTTCCCAGAACTGATGCTCCTCGCGACAGCCCCTCCTTGGCAAATTCCTCTGAGGAGGGATCTCCTTTCTCAGAGAGGGGACACCCTCTGGCACCCACTTCCAGACCTGTGGAATCTCCACGTATGGTGGAGGTTCTAGGTGGGCTACCTCCAGCGGTAGTGAACACCATCACTTCAGCTAGAGCCCCATCTACAAGACACGCTTACAGGCTGAAGTGGAACCTGTTCATCGATTGGTGTTCTTCCCGCCAGGAAGACCCCCGTAGTTGCCCGATCATGGGAAGTCTGTGGGAAGCACGACTTTGCCATCAGGTTCTTCAGAGGGGCGAGGAGGTTAAATCCTGTGTGCCCTCATCTGGTACCCTCTTGGGATCTCCCCTCGGTCCTGACGGCCTTGAAGGAGGAGCCCTTCGAGCTTCTGCAGTCAGTAGAGCTTAAGCTTCTGTCGTTAAAGAAAGTGCTCCTCATTGCATTGGTCTTGGTCAAGAGGGTAGGGGACCTGCAGGCATTTTCGGTCGACGATTCGTGCCTAGAATTTGGACCGGGTGACTCTCACGTTGTCCTGAGACCCTGGCCCGGATACGTGCCCAAAGTTCCCACCACGCCTTTCAGGGATCAGGTGGTGAACTTGCAAGTTCTGCCCCGGGAGGAGGCAGACCTAGCCATTGCTCTGCTCTGACCCGTCAGCGCCTTGCGCGTATATGTGGACCACATGCAGAGCTTCAGGACCTCAGACCAGCTCTTTGTCTGCTTCGGAGGACAGCAGAAGGGAAAGGCTGTCTCTAAACAGAGACTTGCCCACTAGATAGTGGAGGCTATAGTCTTGGCATACCAGGCCCAGCGCTTAGCGTGCCCCCTCGATATAAGAGCACAGTCTACGAGAGGTGTGGCATCTTCTTGGGCATTGGCGCGGGCGCCTCGATAGCAGACACCTGTAGAGCTGCCAGCTGGGCGACACCTAACACGTTTGCAAGATTCTATTATCTCCGTGTAGAGCCCGTGTCCTCCCATGTATTTGCCTCAGGTGGCCAGTAACACCGGACCCGCTCGGTGTCAATCACGCTTGCTGCGCCATTCCCCTCTACGGACCGGATACGTGCGCCTTATTGCTTCTCAGTTCAGTTCCCCTTGGCGAACGCTGTTGAAGTTCCTCCCGCACCATCGGCGGCCAGGCGTGGCGGAACGCCAGGCACCAGGTCCAGCACTCGTGTGTCTGCCCAAGGTCAGCCCTTGTGCTGGGCTAGGTGCCCATATGTTGTGATTCCCCATCGGGAGATCCCACATGTGTATTCTTCCACGGTACGGCTCCCCTCACGGTGAGCCCGTGTCTTTCCCTGGCAGAGACCTTCTGCCGTCTCTGCTGTGTATGTATCTTACCCCAGGCTGGCTGAGTCTACCTCAGAGACTTTCATATGTAGTACTGCCCTTGACCAGTTCATATGTGTAATCTCCACATGGGACCTCCTTCACGCAGGATGTGGCTTCCGTAGCCTACTCCTACTTGGAGTACGCTTTCCCAGTGTATCCAATATCCACTGTACGGACCAGCAGTGGCTGTCATCTCTGCCTAAGCCCTGTCCTATCTTCCGTCCCAACTGGCGTGGGGGGAATTGCCGGCTTCCGCAGGGCACTGGAGGGGGTCAGCAATAGTAGCGTTTTCATAGGGATCCCATTTGCATCAGACACTCTGACGTAAGGTCGAACGTTACTGACTGAAAGGGAATGTCTCGGTTACGTAGGTAATCCTCGTTCCCTGAAGGAGGGAGCGGAGACGTTACGTCCCGTAGCCACAGTTGCTGTAACACCGCTGTACGCCCGAGGCACATCGTTTCGGCTCCTCAGTGAAAAACTGATGTGCGTCTGCACACGCTCTCTTTTTATACCCACACTGCGGGGCGGGGTGCGCGATGCAAAGCACGCACGCCAAGTGTCATTGGCTTGTATTGTTAATACTCGAAGGTGATTGGGCTCTCTGGCAAGATTTCATTTGCGTCAGACACTCTGACGTAACGTCTTCAGGGAACGAGGGTTACCTATGTAACCAAGACGTTTTTTTGTTATGTCCATGCCATGCCCAAAGTAGTTGTTTTTTTAAAATTATTAGAACAACTTTAATTCATGTTAGCAGGTCCTCAACTCAAGCACATCCTCTACACTTTATCACAATGTAACCCCCAAAAACACTAACATACCAGAAACTATTTTAAATACAAACATAAAAGAGCATTAAACATTAACAAGTCCCAATTTTATCATCTTAATAACAAAAATGCATAAATTAACATTTTATTTTAACATTACTCTCCTTATCCAGCCCTGTGCAAAGCATGATGGGAAGGGGAAATCAACTTCCTAGTTACACAAGTAATTCATTTATGTACTCTCAACTTAATGAATTAACTTAAGCGGTTGTAAAGAATTGTGTTGGATTAAATTGAGCAAGCATCAAATGTTATTTTTGGCCTACTTAATTGAAACACATTCTTTCAAAATGAAAATATTGAGTTAAAATGAAAAATACTGAGCCAAAACACAACTTTTTCAAGTCAGTTTAATACAATGCAGTTGTTTAAATGGGAAACCTAGCATAATGGTGTTAAATGAAAAAGATTTTTTTTAATAAACTGAACAGTGTTGTAGAATGATTTTTTTGAGTCAATCTGTGATGTGCTCTCACTTTAATTTTGAGGCGATCTACGATGTCCTATATGTCGGAGCTGGTGAGGGTTTTTCTGAAGCTGAGATCTTTAGCATAGTTGATCTTGTTGTTGAGTTCGTGAAGCTGCTCCAGAAACCCCTGCTCCGTCACAGGACTGTCCAGAATCACTCTGCAACATACACACACACACACACACACACACACACAGAGTTCCTCACTAATCAGAATGAGCTTTATTGGCCAGGTATGCTTACACATACGAGAAATTTGTTTTAGTGACAGAAGCTCTACAGTGCAACAGAAAGACAGCAACAGGACAGGACACAGATAATAAAAGAATAATATACAAATCTACAAATAGGCAATGTACAAATAGCAAAAACACAATATATAATATAGACAATTATGGTGTACAGGTCTGATATGTGCAAATTTGAAATGAAAAAATAAGTATGTGTGGTGAATAAATAATTTATAATAGTGTTGTGTGTTCCACGTTTAATGTCAAGTGTTCATGAGATGGATTGCCTGAGGGAAGAAACTGTTCCTGTGTCTGGTCGTTCTGGTGCTCAGAGCTCTGTAGCGTCGACCAGACGGCAACAGTTCAAAGAGGGAGTGTGCTGGATGTGAGGGGTCCAGAGTGATTTTTCCAGCTCTTTTGCTCACTCTGGATAAGTACAGTTCTTGGAGAGTGGGGAGGGTTGTACCAATGATTCGCTCAGCATACCGGACTACCCTTTGTCTTCTGAGGTCAGATTTGGTAGCTGAGCTGAACCAGACAGTTATTGAAGTGCAGAGGACGGATTCAATGATGGCGGAGTAGAACTGATTCAGCAGCTCCTGTGGCAGGTTGAACTTCCTCAGCTGGCGAAGGAAGTACAACCTCTGCTGGACCTTTTTGACAATGGACTCAATGTGATTGTCCCACTTCAGGTCCTGAGAAATTGTGGTGCCCAGGAATCTGAATGACTCCACTGCAGTCACAGTGCTGTTCATGATGGTGAGTGGGGGGAGAGCAGGGGGTTTCTTCTGAAGTCCACGATCATCTCCACAGTTTTGAGTGTGTTGAGCTCCAGGTTGTTAAGACTGCACCAGACAGCCAGCTCCTTAACCTCCTGTCTGTAAGCAGACTCATCACTGTCCTGGATGTGGCCAATCAGTGTGGTGTCATCTGCAAACTTCAGGAGCTTGACAGAGGGGTCTTTAGATGTGCAGTCATTGGTGTAGAGGGAGAAGAGCAGTGGGGAGAGAACACAGCCCTGAGGAGCTCCAGTGCTGATCGTATGGGTGCTGGATGTGTATTTTCCCATTCTCACTAGGAAGCTGGTGATCCACTGACAGACGGAGGTGAGCACGGAGAGCTGAGTTAGTTTATTCTGAAGGGTGTCTGGGATGATGGTGTTAAAAACGGAGCTGAAGTCTACGAACAAGATCCTCACATAAGTCCCTGGTCTGTCCAGATGCTGCAGGATGTAGTGCAGTCCCATGTTGACTGTATCATCCACAGACCTATTTGCTCTGTAGGCAAACTGCAGGGGGTCCAGTAAGGGTCCAGTGGAGGCCTTCAGATAAGCCAAAACCAGTCTTTCAAATGATTTCATGGCCACAGACGTTAGAGCCACAGGTCTGTTGTCATTAAGTCCAGTAATTTTGGGTTTCTTTGGGACGGGGATGATGGTGGAGAGTTTGAAGCATGAGGGGACTTCGCACAGCTCCAGTGATCTGTTGAAGATCTGTGTGAAGATGAGGGCCAGCTGGTCAGCACAGATTTTTAGGCAGGCTGGTGACACACAGTCTGGGCCTGATGCTTTCCTTCTTTTGTTCTTCCTGAAGACCTGGCGCACCTCATCTTCGCTGATCTGAATTGCAGGTGTGGGGGAGAGGGGGGTTGCTGGAGGTGTGAATGGTTGTGTGGAGAGGTGTTCAGGGCGGGTGTGGGGTGTTTTTTCAAACCTGCAGTAGAACTCATTCAGATCATCTGCCAATTGTTGATTCTCCAGAGTGCTGGAGGATGGTGTCTTGTAACTGGTGATATCTTTCATACCTTTCCACACTGAAGCAGAATCACTGAAAGATCATTTTTTCCTTAGCTTGCCGGAATAATTCCTCTTTGCCACTCTGATCTCCTTTTCCAGTGTGTATTTGGCCTGTTTATACAATACTTTATCCCCCTTTCTGTAAGCATCTTCTTTGGCCTGACGGAGCTGTCTGAGTTTTGCAGTGAACCATGGTTTGTCGTTGTTGTAAGTTAGACGAGTCTTGGTAGGAATGCACATATCCTCACAGAAACTGATATAAGATGTTACAATCTCTGTGAGCTCGTCCAGATCGTTTGCAGCAGCTTCAAAAACAGTCCAATCAGTGAGAGAGAAACAGGCTTGTAAAACCTGCTCTGTTTCATTAGTCCATCTTTTAACAGTTCTTAATACAGGTTTATCAAATTTGAGTTTCTGCCTGTAGGTCGGTATAAGATGAACCAAACAGTGATCAGAGAGTCCTAAAGCTGCCCGTGGGACAGAGTGATATGCAGTGTAACAATGATCCAATATATTACTGTCTCTGGTGGGACATGTGATGTGCTGTCTGTATTTTGGCAGTTCGCGGGAGAGATTTGCTTTATTAAAGTCCCCGAGAATGATTAAAACAGAGTCCGGGTGTTGTTGCTCACTCTCTGTGATCATATCAACGAGTTTCTGTAAACCTGAGCTCACGTGCACTTGCGTAGGAATGTAAACACTCATGAGAATGAACGAGCAAAACTCCCGCGGCGAGTAGAAAGGCTTGCAGTTAATGAAGAGCGTTTTTAGATCAGAACAGCACATCTTCTTCAACACAGTTACATCTGTACACAACCTCTCATTGATGTAAAAGCACGTCCCGCCGCCACGCAATTTCCCCATTGATTCTGCCTCGCGATCTGCTCTGATCAGCTGGAAGTTAGGCAGAAGTAGCTCGCTGTCCGGTATGCCATCGGTAGCTCGCTGTACCGGTATGCTGTCCGGTACGTCGTTCAGCCAGGTTTCCGTGAAACACAGAGCAGCAGAGTTTGAAAAATCCCTGTTTGTCCAGGAGAGCAGAAGGAGTTTGTCCGTTTTGTTGGGTAGAGATCGGAGATTCATCAGAAGGATGCTAGGCAACGCCGTTCTAAATCCGCGCTGTCTGAGCTTCACGAGCGCGCCGGCTCGCTTCCCCCGTCTGCGCGTCCTGAAGCGTTTGACCAGAGCTACGGCTCCACCAACAACAATGTCCAGAAAAACGTCCGAATAATCAAAAACCGGTAAAAGATTTTGTGGTGTGTTCTGCCGAATGTTCAGCAGGTCATTCCTAGTAAAACTGATGGTGTTTCAGAAACAAAAAATAGGAAAAACAAACAAAAACAGTACAAACACTGAAGAGCAAAGCACAGTAGCTGCCATCTGCGGCGCCATCTTAGATTTCCTTTATCTAAGATGGAAGATTTAGGTATCTAGATGTAGGAAGATTTAGGTATCTTAGATTTAGGTATCTAAGATACCTAAATGATTCAGGAGGCAAACAGCTGGCTGTAATAAGCGTAATGTGTCCTCACGAGATCATGGTGCTGGGGACCACCAGTTCGTCCACCAGCTGGCTGAGCTGACTGCGCACCGCCTGCCGGTTCTTCAGCCTCAGGTTCATGCTGACCGACTGCTGCTGCAGCGTCTGGATCTCACTGCTGATGGACGACAGGTCGCTCTGAAAGCTGCTCAGCATGCCCTCCAAACGCTGCACACAGAGAGGAACGCAGAGGCACTTCAGCAGCAAAACTGAACACATCTGGCCCAGAGACAGCTCTAAATGTACGGCCACTCATCATTTCAAAGAGCCCACCTATACATCAGTGACCCATCCTGTCCTCATCAAAATACTGCCTGTCTTCAAATCAGTGTTATTTTAGTATCAATGAGATACTATTATGGTTTTTGTGAATATTTAAAATTTTATTTTATTTTTATATTTTGTGCGTTTACCTTAATGTTCATGTTTTTGTCATTTTTATTAGTTTTTGTTGTTTTTAAAAATGTCTATATGATTTTTTTTTTTTACATTTTTTTTTTTTTTTTCAGTTTTAGTTGTAGTTATAACTAGGGATGCACGATATTGGATTTTTGCCGATATCCGATATGCCAATAATTTTTAACTCATTTTGGCTGATAGCCGATGCCGATACGATATATAATTATTTTTAATTTTGGTTAGTTTTTAACAAGAACTTATTTGTTAGAATTAAACAAATAATAATAAAACTATTTTATAATGACAGTACATTGAAGATTTGAAAATAACTATAAATAAACTATATATTAATCCCTGCATTTTTTTTTTTTTTCAGAAAGATGCAGTGGTAATCTTAACATTTTATTTTACAATTTAACATTTGTAGATGGTCTAAAGCAAAAGAGTTGTAAAAATTCTGAAACTCTTTTAGAGCTCATAATTTGTTTAAAAAATTAAACATATTACACATTAATGAATAAATCAGTATATATATATATATATATATATATATATATATATATATATATATATATATATATATATATATATATATATATATATATATAATTTTTTTTTTTTTGTTCATGTAAACCAGGAGTGGACAAACTTTTTGACTTGAGGGCCACATCAAGTTTTCCACATTAAGTGAGGGGGTGCATAATGTTTATGACAAATGAAGCTTTTTTTTTTTATTATTCTAAATTGACACTCACTTACTACTGTACTGTATGTATACTTGTAGGCTACACCAATGCAACTTATGTCATAAGTGCTCAAAAAAAAATAGGTAGAGATGGTACAAGAATAGAACTGCCATGTATGTACAAGTCGATTGATGTCATTGAAGACATTTTATCATTTAATTCAGAAATAATGTAAAATAAACTAAACACTTACAAACATTAGAAACGTATATTCCCCACACTCCACAAAAAAAAAAAAAAAAAAAAAAAATCCTGTAAATTTAGCAGTGTTCAGAATAGAAAAAAGAACAAAAATATAAGTAAAAAACAAACTCAAATTATAGTGGCATTCACTATAAACATATATTATAAACTCCCAGCCTAAACCTTTAAAGCAAAACTGAAACGAGTGCATGGTTGCTAGAAAATGCACAATACAAACTCAAAACAATCTCACTTGCCTTTTTTTGTTATCAATCCTAATGTGCGCACTTTGCTTGACCTTGATTGCTTTATATACCGTAAGTTGCCTTGGAAATCACAGTACGTTTCAGATGAAAAAAAACCCCCCGCAATTTATAATCTAGAAAAAAAACTGTACTATATCCATTTTCATAAAAATGTGTGTGGAAAACAGAAGAAGAAAGAAAAAATTATTTCTATGTTTTCCCCACGAAATTACAGTACCCGTGAGCAGGAGGATAACACTGGCATTTGTTCTGATACTGGAAAATCTCCAGAGCACTTTAAGCATTTTTAAAAAAGTACCAATACAAAAGGCAAAACCTACAAAACTGGCACAATTGTAAATAAGTTTGTTTTAAAAATGAAAGTGTTCATTTGTTTTGAAAAAATCAAAACAAATGAACACTTTCATTTTTAAAACAAACTTATTTACAATTGTGCCAGTTTTGTAGGGTATATAATTTGACTTTTTCTTTTGTATTTGCTGTGCGGCTTGAACGTGGCATCCATCAAAAATAGACTAGGCACCTATCTTTAGCGAAGTGGCGCCGCTTTTGAAACGTGCCGCGGCGTGGCTGGTGTAAACAAGCATTGACTGGAGTGGCCGCGTCTAAGCGGTGCTACGGTGTAAATCAGGGGTTATATGCACTACAGGCTACAGTGCCATCTATTTGATTTTACTGATATTGCATCAAATTAGCTATTTTGGACCAACTGCCTCACGGGCTGGATGAAAACGCTCGTAGTTAGCCCACCCCTACAGATTCATATCATTTTAAAAAATCCCTCGCGGGCCGCCACAGGAGTGATAGCGGGCTGCAGATGGTCCGCGGGCCGTAGTTTGGACACCCCTGATGTAAACTATAGCTTCTGAACTTTAAATCAAAACATACTCATGATTGTATGGCATCAATTACTGCTTTATTTAATCAGAAACACAGTCTAAATATTATTTGTGTATTTTGCGTTCATTTTATTAGAAGAAGGCCAACAGCACCCCCTACGGAATTAAAACTCGTTACTGAGTGGGCATTAGGACCCGGGGGAGGCTGCCGCTGCTGCCACTGCGTGCTATTAATGTTTACTCTATTATACACCAAACGAGTCATTCTGTACCTGCATTCTCAGTTTAAATGCAGCAATCTAAATCAGTTAATCCAATCACCATTCAGGCAAAACTTTGCTTCAAGAATGAGCCACACTGCTGACGTGAGCTAATCGCTAGCACACCCTGAGCACATTAATGTATTCCTCTTATCGGCAAGACATATCGGCATAATTTTTCATATCGGGCCGATGCCGATATTTACATTTAAAGCCATTGTTGGCCGATTCCGATATTGGTCTGATAATATTGTGCATCCTTAATTATAACATGAACATTTTATTTCATATACATGATATTAAGATATACACTGCCGATCAAAAGTTTGGGATCAGTAAAATTTTTAATGTTTTTTAATGGAGTCTCTCATGCTCATCGAGGCTGTATTTATTTGATCAAAAATACAAAAAAAAAAAATAAAACTGTAATACTGTGAAATATTATTTCAATTTGTAAAATTGTTTGTCTGTTTTAATATACTTTAAAATATAATGTAATATAGAATGATTTCTGAAGGATCATGTGACCCTGAAGACTGGAGTAATGATGCTGAATATTTACCTTTGCTTTACAGGAATAAATTATATTTTAAAGTATATTAAAACAGAAAGCGCTATTTTAAATTGCAATAATATTTCACAACACTACAGGTCTTTTACTGTATTTTTGATTAAATAAATACAGTCTTGATGAGCATAAGAAACTTTGTTAAAAAACATTAAAAATCTTACTGATCCCAAACTTTTGAACGGTAGTGTCTGTCAAGAAAATAAAAATAAAACTGTGCTTGTCATTTGATTTCATGGGGTCCTTAAGGGTGCAAAATCATTCACAAAGCAACAGCAAATCCTTCCTAACTTCTGTTGAGAGTAAATACATTAAAATATGGATACAATATAAATATAAATACAAGTAATAAATAACACATTCCAAAAATTACTCTGTAAACCATTACAAACCATAGTTTGTATAATTTTAAACTTGAATGGCAGTTTCGTCTGTGTGTTATTTTCCGGTAACAGATTGTTCAGTGATGTCGATGTCACAGTTTGTCACAGTTCTAAACTAGACTGAATGCACTCACCTCCAGTATGGAGTCACAGGCTGTGATCTGGTTGTGTAAAGAGGCAATATTCTGACTCTCTTTGATATCTGCACCAGCGCTACTGTTAAGGGTCTCTATAAACATCTGAACAAGTTTTTTTAAATAATAAGACTTGATTATTATTGAATATGCTTCATTTTCACTAACAGAAACAGAGAAGGAGAAAAACATTATATGCAGAAACATTGATAGGAGGGTGAATCTCATGAAGCAGTCAAGTCATCCTTTGTTTTCTTTCGATGATCTGCAGGTTTTCATGTGATTCTGTCATAAGTATGGATACAGTCCTTGACTGAGGCTTGTTCGATGCGCTGCAGCTCCATCTCCACCTGTTTGGAGTACTGCCGCAGATCCACACCCTAATGCACACAAACACATCACCATCACCATCATCATCATCCATCATGAACTTCATCATCATCCATCATCACCACCACCACCATCATCATCATCATCATCATCATCATCATCATCATCATCATCATCATCATCACCCATCATCACCATCATCACCCATCATCACCATCATCTTCATCACCATCATCATCCATCATCACCATCACCATCATCCACATCATCCATCATCAACTTCATCATCATCCATCACCATCATCATCATCATCACCCATCATCACCATCATCTTCATCACCATCATCACCATCACCATCACATCATCCATCATCATCTTCATCATCATCCATCATCACCCATCATCACCATCATCTTCATCACCATCATCATCATCACCATCATCACCATCACATCATCCATCATCAACTTCATCATCATCCATCATCATCACCACCACCACCACCACCATCATCATCATCATCTTCATCATCACCATCATCCATCATCACCATCATCTTCATCACCATCATCATCCATCATCACCATCACCATCATCACCATCACATCATCCATCATCAACTTCATCATCATCCATCACCACCACCATCATCATCATCATCATCTTCATCATCACCATCATCATCCATCATCACCCATCATCACCATCATCTTCATCACATCATCACCCATCATCACCATCATCTTCATCACCATCATCATCCATCACCATCACCATCATCATCATCATCACCATCACCTTCATCACCACCATCCTCACCACCACCATTGCCATCATCACCATCAACATCATCATCACCTTCATCATCATCATCATCACCATCATCGTCATCATCACCATCACCTTCATCATCTTCATCATCCATCATCACTATCACCTTCATCATCCATCATCACCATCACCTTCATCATCATCATCATCACCATCCATCATCACCATCACCTTCATCATCATCATCATCATCATCATCATCACCATCACCATCACCTTCATCATCATCATCATCATCACCATCACCATCACCATCATCACCATCATCATCATCACCATCAGATCAGATTCTAGCTCACCATCTTGAGCGCCTCCTTCACCAGATCATCCTCCAGATACGCTTGGATGTGAACTGAAAAAGACCATTAATTAGGAGCTTATTAGTGAGTTATGGACAAGTAAGCCACCTGCATTTCCCTTACTTAGCCAATAAAACACATCACTTACTGTCCACCTCGTCCAGGATGAACTCATCTGTGGTGATGTCCAGATCCCCCAGATTCAGTGCAGGAACCACATCAAAGTTAGACTTCTACCGCACATCAGAGAGACAATCAGTCAGCATTTAACAGGCCATCTTCCCAACGCAAGCTTCAGTGCAGACTCAAAAACATTAACCTGAGAGCAACACTAGCCTAAACAAACTGATCCCCACATGCTCAGCTGTGCTGCAGTGAATGCCATCAATAAATGAACAGGGAGGACTGGACGTTTTAATATTTTGAAAGAATGCTATCATGATGTAAAAACTGTAAAAAAGTGTGTAAATGCTGTAAATAGTTTTAAAAATTACAACAATAATATGATAATAATACGCCTGTTAATCTGTCAATACATGAAATAATTATTTGAAACATTTAAAGGTTGGAGGCAGGAGCACACTTGATTTCAGTAACTATGAACCAAACTATTTACAGGTAATTGTAGTCTGATTGCCTCTCATAGAAATTACATAAACACTTGAAATACATTTAATCAGTCAAAGACGAGACGTCACCATTTTGGTGTCCGCATCAAATTACATTTACAAAAGTCATTTTAAATGCATAAAAAAACATCTTAAATGCAAGTAAACTGTCTGCTTTCATATTTCAAATAACTTTTGTGACAATCAAATGTCAAAATATGGGGGAAATAATGTTCAAAAGTGTAAAATTGTCATTCAGTCTAATGGTCTAGACTTTGATTTTACCAATACATCTTTAAATAAACATAAAATACCAAGTTAAAAAATATATTTGTTGTCTTGGCATTTTCAAGTAAGTATTGGCTGTGTTATATAAAAAGGACTATGTCTTCTTGTTTTTTTTGTTTGTTTGTTTTTTTTTTTTGTTTTAAAGTATTTAAATTCAAAGTTATTCAATGACTACCGTCCAGTCGCACTTACTCCGATCCTCATGAAGTGCTTTGAACGGCTAGTCATGCATCATATCAAGTCTGCCCTCCCCCCCTCCCTGGACCCCTTCCAGTTTGCATATCGGTCCAACCGCTCGACCGATGATGCCATCGCCACTGCCCTCCACTCAGCACTCACACATCTGGACAAAAAAGACTCGTACGTCAGAATGCTGTTCATAGACTTCAGTTCAGCATTCAACACAATCATCCCTCAACAGCTCATTCACAAACTGGTCCAGCTGGGGCTCAACACCTCGCTGTGCAACTGGCTGTTGGACTTCCTGACTGGGAGACCTCAGGCAGTACGGGTCGGCAGTAACACATCCAGCACCATCACACTTAACACAGGGGCCCCTCAAGGATGTGTGCTGAGCCCCCTCCTCTTCACTCTGCTGACCCATGACTGCACACCGTCACACAGCTCCAACCTCTTCATTAAGTTTGCGGACGACACAACTGTGGTGGGTCTCATTAGTAACAGAGATGAGACAAACTACAGGAGCGACATCAAACCACCCGCCTGGCCGGGTGGTGCAGTGACAACAATCTCTCTCTGAATGTGGAGAAGACGAAGGAGATTGTTGTTGACTTCAGGAGAGTGCACACTCAGCTTGCTCCTCTGACCATAAACGGTGCGACCGTGGAAAGAGTGAGCAGCACCAAGTTCCTGGGTGTGCACATCACAGAGGACCTCTCCTGGACTGACAACACCGCAGCACTGGCCAAGAAAGCACAACAGCGTCTCTACTTCCTCCGCAAACTGAGGAGAGCCAGAGCCCCGGCCCCCATCATGTGCACCTTCTACAGAGGCACCATCGAGAGCATTCTAACGAGCTGCATCACTGTGTGGTATGGCGCCTGCAATGCGTCCTGCCGCAAGACACTCCAACGCATAGTGAGAGCAGCTGAGAGGATTGTTGGTGTCTCTCTCCCCTCCCTCCAGGACATCTACAACACCCGTCTCACCCGCAAAGCCCTCTGCATTGCAGGTGATCCCACCCACCCGACACACAGCTTCTTCAGTCTGCTGCCATCAGGGAGGAGACTGCGGAGTCTCCAGGCCAGGACCAGTAGACTGAAGGACAGCTTCATTCATCAGGCTGTCAGGAAGCTGAACTCCCTCCCGACCTTGCCCCCCCTCCCCTCTTTTGCCCCACGCACCACTGAACTCTGACCCCCCCCCCCCCCCCCCCCCCCCTTACACACTGTGACCCGCACCAGTCACTTAGTGCACCACTGGACTGCCCACTACCTCAGTCAGTATTGAACTGACCCCACTCAACTACCTCTTCTGTCACTTTAAACAGCCTGATAAGCTATTTTTGCACTACACTCTTTATATCTGCACAGTTTTCGTTTTGTTAAGCTCTTTTTGCACTACACTCATATCTGCACAGTTTTGTTTTGTTTAGTTTTGTTTATTTAACCGATTTGCATTTCATCTGCCATGTGCCTTATGCCACTTAATCAAACTCTTCTCTACAATGTCCTTATTTGTATATTTGTATAGTTGGTTTTTATATTTTAAACTGTATTTATTGCATTCTACGTCTACTGTTAGTGTTTTGTTAACTGTATGCACCATGGGTCTGAGAGTCACGCAATTTCAATTCTCTGTATGTATGTGCTGTACATGTGGCAGAATTGACAATAAAGCAGACTTTGACTTTGACTTTGACTTTGAAATGGCCAGGGGACTTTTGTCCCGAAAATGCAGTTTATCTGAGATCATTCAGTGTAACAAGAATAAGTTATTCTGAAATCATATAAAAAAACTGATAGTCATTCGGCAGTCTGTGACATCATTAAATGGCACCTGGAAGACTGTGTGGTGCTGCAGAAAAGTGAGTTTATTGCTCTTAAATACTTGATAATTTCCCCTTTTCATGGTGTGGTAACATAGGTTACAAAAACACACGTCATTCAGTGAAATGCCAAAAAAAACAAAAAAAAAACAAACAAACACTTTTAATGTTAGATTTTTTTGAAAAACAAGTAGATGTTGTGAATAATTGTGATTAACTTTACTGGTCAAGTTCACTGTTTGAAAGAGGTGGCCATTTGATTGCCTGCAATATAAGTTAAAGTAGAAGTTTCGTCATTCAGGCTAATGGTTTTGTCATGCAGTGTAATGCATATTCTCTGTTACACCACAGTGTCATACATTACACTGAATGACAGTCTCTCTGTATAAATAACAATTTTAACATCTTATTTATATTACAGATAAATGATGAATGTTTAGCATTGACAAATATGTGTTAAACTTAATAAATATTAATATTTTAATGCATTTTGGTATTATTTAATTTGATTATTGATTAATTATAGACACCCATGAACAGAAAGAGTCACTAGGCACTGTAAAAAGCCAAAAAGCTAATAAACTAAGTGTGGACCCAGTAGCTCGAGTGGCACTCTTAAAGCCTGTTCACACCAAGAACAATAACTATAAAATAACTATAACAGTAACTATGTTAGCCTCCACACCGATGAACAATAGCATTGTTCATTCTAAGCATGTGCTGCAGATTTGTTGTCTGACACTTTAAATGCTTGAGCTCTTTAAAGTTGAATGAAATCTAATTGGCTGTCAATGCTTTTATCATTCATCAGCTGGAAAAAAAAAATAAAAAAATCCTACAATATCCAACAATATAAAAGAGATTCCAACAGTATCGTTTCTCTGTGCAGTTATCGTTATTTGTGCTGTGGAATCTGCTATTCTTTTATACAGAAGGGTGTTTTCTCTTTCTTTATCTTTACCATACTTGGTGTGAACGTTCCTTTAGCCAGGAAAAGAGACAGGTACTGAGGATTGTAATTGTTGGAATAACAGCTTGCCAATAATTCTGGGCAGAGAGACCCCTCACTACAGTATGTTAATAGTTCAAGAGAGATCACTGAGGGGATTCTCCACCCCAAATACTCATCCTGATGATGGCATTTATGTTTGCAAACAGAAAGTATTAATAAATGTTACTGCAAGCAGGAATTTTTGAGGCTGAGCAAGTCAGAAACAAAGTATCAAGCTAAGCAAGCATGGCACCGGAGCATCAGGATCTGTTTCTGCAGTCATTTACTCAGGATTATTATTAAAACTAATTTAATGACACAGATTAATACTAAAAATATTTCAGCTATGGGAACAATGGCAATGTTATCTCTCTTTTTGGCAAATCGTCATTCAGAGTAACAAACAATGGTCATTCAGTCTAACACACATATTCATGTAAAAATTAAACAATATACTTATTCTGACCTGTACTTATTAAAATACAAATAAGAATATATGATCATACTAAATTTTAATATATTTTAAATGATTTTCACTTCCTTACAAAAACTTCTTGCTGGCAAATTGGAAAACATAGTGGTTTGAAGGACATTAGCAAAGTATAAAGATTTAAAAATTAAAGTTAGTTGATATTTGAGGGCTGCACTGTGATGCTTAAATACAGTCTTTTTTAATATGTCATCAAATGATTCATGTTTTAAATATGAATAAGATTTTTTGGTATATAAACATTGTTACACTGAATGACATTTTAGTGCGTGTCTTCTGTCAAACATGGTAAAAAATGCATGATAATAATTATTTTTTGTTCAGAAAAATATAAACTTAAACAGGACACATTCTAGTGTATGGGGAAGAAAACCAAACTTAAAGCTGTATTGCACTTTTATTTTTTTGATGCTTGAAACACCCTTTTCGTCTTTGACCCTAATACATATTTTCTGAGAAGTTGCTGCAAATTCAGTCCAATTAAAAAAATAAAAAATAAATTAAAAAAACGTAAATTTTTTCATAGCAAAGTCACAACCAGTGTAAAAAGATACATTCTGCTATCTATTACACCAATGTGTGTAGCCTCATGGCTTCATTTTCTTACACTAGGAGTAATTGTGTGTTTTGTGAATATTTGAACATTTCCCTTATTATTTCATTTTGGTTTCTCTCATTTTTCTAACAAACATTTAAAAGTCTCCCTCTCTCTCTCTCTAATATATATATATATATATATATATATGTATATATATATATATATATATATATATATATAAATTAGATATTACATATTATTAAATAACTAGACATTGCTTCTTATATCTATCAGAGATATCTGTGAAATCCTGACTAAACTGTGCACAGCTGCTGCTACTTCAAAAAAAAATCTAAACAAATCATTAAAGGTAATAATAGTTCCTTGAGTTTTGTTGACATATTTAAAAATGATTGGCACGTCATTGATTATTACTCATATTACATATGAAGTACACAAATGCCACAGGTTTGTGAGTGTATACAGCAGATAAACCGAGAAAACAGCAGGAAAAAGACAATAATCAGCGAATGCTAAATAACAGAGCAGTGCACTGGAGAATCTGTTATGTGTCATATTGTCGCAGTGTTGTCTTCTGATGTTGGAGAGAGTTATGATGTGTGTGTGCTCACGTGATCTTAATAAAGTATGATATCTGAAGACAGTATCAGTCTCGAGCAGTCTTCACGGTGATTACAGTGAGAGTGATGTTTGTTTGAGCTCTGTGAACTCGATCAGCACCGCAGAGACAGCGCTCCTCACCTGCTGCTGCAGATACGCCACCGCACCAGCGACCAGCGCCTCCGCCATCGCGCTTGTAGTTCACAAAAACTACAGTCGTTCAGCATTACAGCATTACAGGGCCAGCAGCTGCTTCTTCTTCTTCTTCTTCTGGTGTTAACAGCGGTTGGCGTTAGGAGTGGAGCGCATAATGATTGGGAAGTGAAGGAGAGAGAGAGGAGAGAAAAAATAAATAAATCAAAAACCCTTTCCCATTTTTTTTTTTTCCCTTTAATTTATTACGATGTTATCTTAAATTCTATTGATCAGTCTTCTAGGAAAATAATTAATTCATAAAATATTCTTGATTGTTTTGGATCATTTCCTAACAGAACCTGAGGTGACAAGTTATTTATTCCCAAAGCTCTCAATGCTTGAATTAGCTGAAATCTTGAATTAGCTGAAATCTTGCTCTTTCATAAGCATCACACTCAATAAGTACTGTTCTATTGATTCAGCATGACCACGTTTATCATGCTTCCCCATTCTACACAGACCCTGATCTAACAAACAATGAGCAATACACATTCTTGACATTAAAACATCATCCTTTCTATTACCAGACTTTCTTCTTTCTAGACCTACCTTCTCTTGAATGAGATATAAGAGTCTATCTTTTATTCCACTATCCTTCTGTCGTTTCTTTCTTATTTATTATTAATTAACCCTTTTACTTCTGTTTTACTCATTGACACTTTAATGTCAATTTGTGCATGTTTCAAAGCCTGTTTAGCCAGATGATCTGCCTCCTCATTTCTTCCACATGGTATCCACGTGAAGTTCACTATCAGTCCGGACTAATTCTAAATAAACTCTGCATCTATTCAAATATCATATCTTGTCTTGCTGTTGCATTTCCACTTAACAAGCTATTTAAAACTGAAAGGGAGTCTGTGCAAATCACTGATCTTACTGGTTGAACTTCTTCTATCCACTGAAGAGCTAGATATATTGCTATAATCTCTGTAGTAAAACCAGATATATGATCTGATATTCTTCTTTGAATTGGGGTATATAAACTGCTGCTGCTGTTATTCCAGATTCAGGATCTTTAGAGCCATCCGTGTATATTTGTACTGTGCTGTAATATGTTTCTTCAATGTATTGCTGCACTGCTATATTTGTTAACATACTTTTTTCCTTATGTTTTTCTTCATATAGTTGAATATCCACTACAGGTACAGGGAAAAGCCCAGGAGAGATTGCTGAAGTTGCCACAGAAGGAGTTATATCAATGTCACACAATCCATACTCTGAGCTCTTCATTGGCATTCCAGCCAAAACTTGACAGTTCTTTATACTCATATTCCCAGCAATCCTTCAGAACTTTCTGAACTGGATGACTATCTAATTAACCTCATATATTAATCCAGTATCTCATCTTTAACTTGAGCCTTCTAATTTCTAGAGGCATTTCACCCATTTAGTGCTGTTACTGGAGATGATCTTACTGCTCCACAACATATTCACAGTGCTTGAGTTTGGATTGCCTCAATCTTTGAAAGTTGTGATTTAGATGCAGAGCTGTACACCATACTACCATAATCAATAGCTGCTCTTATCAATGCACAGTATACTCTTTTAAGAGACTGATGACATGCTCCCCGTTCAACTCCTGCCAAACATCTCATTACATTTATTGCTTTTTTGCATTTGTCAGCCATTTTCTGTATATGAACACTAACACTATTCAGTTTAGTATCCATCCACATTCCCAGAAATATAATTACTGACACCTGCTCCAATTGTTGTCCATACATTTTAATATTTATAATTGGATTGGTTTTCTTTTTTGTAAAACATATCACCTGAGTTTTTGATATGGAGAAGCAGAAACCCCATTCACTAGCCCAATTCTCTACTGTATTAACAGCAGTCTGCATACACTTCTCCACGTTACACTTCTCCACGTTACACATCTCCACGTTACACTTCTCCACGTTACACTTCTCCACGTTACACATCTCCACGTTACACTTCTCCACGTTACACATCTCCACGTTACACATCTCCACGTTACACTTCTCCACGTTACACATCTCCACGTTACACTTCTCCACGTTACACTTCTCCACGTTACACATCTCCACGTTACACTTCTCCACGTTACACATCTCCACGTTACACTTCTCCACGTTACACATCTCCACGTTACACATCTCCACGTTACACTTCTCCACGTTACACTTCTCCACGTTACACATCTCCACGTTACACTTCTCCACGTTACACATCTCCACGTTAGACATCTCCACGTTAGACATCTCCACGTTACACTTCTCCACGTTACACATCTCCACGTTACACTTCTCCACGTTACACTTCTCCACGTTACACATCTCCACATTAGACATCTCCACATTAGACATCTCCACGTTACACATCTCCACGTTACACTTCTCCACGTTACACTTCTCCACGTTACACTTCTCCACGTTACACATCTCCACGTTACACTTCTCCACGTTACACTTCTCCACGTTACACATCTCCACGTTACACTTCTCCACGTTACACATCTCCACATTAGACATCTCCACATTAGACATCTCCACATGCCCCACATTGTGCCCCCTTTTCCACAGCGCTCCGTCATCTGCATACAAGGACCTTCCTAACCCAAGTCTATCTGTGTAAATATATCATTAATCATTAGATTGAACAGAATAGGACTAATAACACTTCCTTGAGGTGTTCCATTCTCTACTGGATAAATCTGAGAAAAAGCAGAACCCACTCTAACTTAAATAGTTCTTTAAAACAAGAAACTCTTGATCCAATTGTACATTCTTCTTTTTATTTCCATTCTTTCTAATTTAATTAAAAGTCCCTCTTTCCACATCATGTCATATGCTTTTTCAACATCAAAAAACACTCCTACTAACAGTTCCTTGTTAACTTGTGCCTTTCTTATTTCAGCTTCCAAGCAGAGCACAGAGTCCATTGTGTTTCACCCTTTCCAGAAACCACTTTGGTATGATGATAAAAGGTTTTTCTTCTCCATGACATGCACCAATCTGCTCATTACCATACGCTCCATCAGTTTGCAAAGATTTGATGTTAATGCTATGGGCCTGTAGTTATTAGGTTGAGTATGATCTTTGCCAGGCTTTGCAGTTGGCACTATGACACCATGCTTCAGTCAGCTGGTAACTGCCCTGATTCCCACACCTTATTAAAGAGGCTCAAAATGATACACAGTGAATTCTCTGATACATGTTTTATCATCTCATAACAAATATCATCTCTTCCAGGAGAAGTTTGTTAAACCCCTGCCAGCGCTCTCTTCAACTCATACAGAGTAAACTCTGAATCTAACGTACATCCAGATGGTCCTTTCTCCTCCAGTAACTGAGGATTCTTACTCATCTGTTCCCTATACCTCCTCATTTCTTCTGATAAATTTGAGTTACTATGCACTTTAGCAAATATTTCTGCTAGTGAAAAAACGTTTTCCACTGTCTGATATTACTAGTCTATCATTATATGCTATACTAAGACAGGTATATTACTATTTCTTTGTTTCCCTCCCATTTTTCTTATCATACTCCATACTTATGTTAATATCTTCACCAATATTGCTGCAAAATTCCCTCCAATAGTTTCTCTTAGACGTCTGAATTACTCTCCTCACTATGGCCTGTGCTCTGTTATAATTAATAAAATCTATGTAGCTAAATGATCTTCTTACGCTCTTAAGTGCTTTATTTCTTTTATTTATTGCCTCACTATAGTGAGCAGTGCTCTGGAGAAGGGCCAGCAGCTCCGCAAACACACTGTAAAATCATACAGAATCTACTTTAAACGAGTCCAAATCTGCAATAGGGGAGAGCGGGGCACATTGTGTAAATCCACATGAGGTTCAGAGTATAATTTTTATTCACAGTAATTTTACATTTGTCTAGTACAAATATGTTGCCCTGTGTTCACATTTACAGTGTATACGTTTTTCTTTATTTGCCCTCAAAAATTGGAAGTGAAATGTGACAACATGCCCCGTAGGTGGGGTAAATTGTAATATCTGAGGGGCACGTTGTAACATGACCATATGACAGCTTAAAATGTTATCTGATCTCATGAAAAAAAAATATACAAGACAAACTAAAATATTTTGTCAATAAAATAAAATAATTATTTATTTTAAGTAAAATAATGGCGTTTTTTAAGAATTAAAAATAATCTGATTTTTGAGTTTGACAATGAACACATTGCAACCAGGCTCGGGACGGCCCACATAAACGAGCCAAAATGCTTTACATGTCTTGAAATAATAATTTCTGAACATTAAACATTGACTGTCAGTATTCACTCGTCGTTTCTCATTAAAATGTATTAAAGTAAATAGTGTGAATTACATCGCTAATGTCATAGAATAGCACGGCAGGGCACATTGTAACGCAGTGTTACAACATACCCCATCTGCACAACTCGAATTTAAAACCGGTTATTGTCTTCTGCTAGTTATCAAAGCATTAAAAAATAATCTAAACTGATAAATAACAGATTGGAGATTAAAATAATAGCAGATTTGTCTCATTTTAAATGAGTAATAAAAACTGAGATGAAAAATTTACTTAAGCCAGAAATATAATTTTACTAATTTTACTATGGTAAAATAAATCTTCAGCGATATCTTCAAAAGACTTTTGAATTTCGGCGCACTTTTTTCTCTATATAATGTTGATATGGTAACTAGTAAATACTGTACATTTGGTTATGCTAGCATGTGTGGAAATATTTAATCCACGTGTGTTACAGCGTACTAAACTGCGCTTTATATTTTTAAACATCATCAGTTTAATTATTGTTTCATCGGACGTTTTCATCGTGACGGAACTTCTTCCTGTCGAGTTCGCGCGTCCAGGGCTGAAATTATCGCGAGATCCTGATCACTTCCTCTTTGCGCGGAACCAGCGAACAAGATGGTAGGCATTAAACAAATCCTCAAGATTTTAGTCAAAATCCTGCAACATCGCGTTTATGTGTGTGTGTAGGAGCGCACTGATTGAACACCTGTCGATCCTAGCAGCTGTAGAGTGTGTCTGAGTGAAGATGTTAGGTGTGCAGTAGTTAGATGTGCTCGGGTTAAGTAGACCGCACGCTGAAGTATAATCAGTGCTTCGGTTTGTGTTCGGTGTAGCTCAGAAAGCGAAGGGTTGGTTAGTAAAGCTGTGGTCAGTGTTGGTGTGTTTCTGGGTGAGTGTGGATCATAACAGACTGTTTTCTGTGTTTTCTCAGTCGCTCGTGATTCCAGAGAAGTTCCAGCACATTCTGCGCGTCCTCAACACAAACATCGACGGCAGACGCAAGATCGCCTTCGCCATCACCGCCATCAAGGTCAGAGGTCACTCCTCACTGCTTCAGTCCAGCATACATTCATCCACCACATCTGCCAGATTACATCAATTCTTTTATCACTTCGACACAAACTCCACCAAAACTTTATGTACTATACAAGTCAATTTGCACGTTTACAAAGTGTTTTCAAAGCTGTTAAACTTAAGTTCCAAACCTAACATAATACAAAGATGAATAAGACAGAAATGTGCAACATTTCTACAGTAATATCATATAGAAAAATATTCTGAATGTAAAAAATCAAATCCTATCAAAGCAGTTGCATGTAGCTGAACATCTTTGTTTTTCATTACCATCTGTACAAAAGGGGAAAACTTAGGAATAATTTTGTACTGTAATGTAAATATGGAGCATGTAACAAGAACAAAGAAATTTTACACAACGAGACGTATAGTGCTACCTGTTGTTAATGTTTTTAGGTCGTTGTGTTATGAGAGAAAGTGTTTGTTTGGTGAAAACCTTTGCTAGAGATATGGAAGAATGAGTTGATTTGAGACATTAATGAAGTGTTTTAGTGGATTTTGAATGTGAAATGAAGTGCTGTGTCGAGTTAAAGATGGTTAAGAGAACTGTGTGAAGAATAGGGATGGCTCGATACCATAATTTTGGCTTCGGTATGATACCAGAATGTAATACCTCGGTATCGATATCATAGGTGACAAATAACCAGCCTCAAAAGATAATGAACTGAAAACAATTTTATTAAAATAATAGTAATAAAAACAGATTAATATCTTAATACCTTTGTATCAAACTGTAACAAATAAACCTACAGGGAACATAAGTTAGGCTACATTTTGATGTTGGAGAATAAAATGTATTACTTCAGTTATATAATGAAAATATATTCAAATCATCTTATCTTTTCAGTGCAAACAAAATGTCTCAAAATGTAACAAAACTACCGGGAACATAGGTTACATTTTGACTGAGTTTGAAGAAAAAAATACAACTGAAGTAACGCAATTAATGCAACAAATGTTACTTTATTGTAAAATGTTATTCTAACAGTCAAAGTAATATTTAAAATCATGTTGTTATTTCTCTCTCTCAGATTGTTTTCAGATTTCAGACTCAGCCAAAGAAAAAGCATTAAATATAAATCTCACTCTCTCGGCTGCTTCATATTAGCAGAAACATTCCATTCATATCATTGATACTAAAATTAATATAGCAAAACTCTTGCTTAATTCAGATTCAATTAATATTCGATTGTATGAAATGCAAGTGCATATATTACGTGACCAAAACTTCACTGGTTCTAGCGTGTCACACATGCAAATTTAAGCTTACTGTATCGCATCTGTATGTGAGTTGATCAGTTGTAAATAAAAGTTCAAATTAAATCTGAATTGATGAATGATGCACTCACCTGTCGATCTCTTAATTCTTTGAAAAGATCAGGATGAGCAAGCGACAAATGCTTAAAAAGGTTTGATGTGTTGCCTCCTGTGGTAACATGATTTATAGCAACGCTTGCATACAGGTGCAGTAAGGTCAGTTCGTTCACGTTTGTCATCTGTTTTGTATGCAAAGTAATGCCATATTTCACTTCTACTGTTCTCTTTATTTATTAATTTCGGGTGCTTTGATAGAGTTTCTGTTTGATCCATCGCGTTGTTCTGTTGTCACATTTACCGGTTGCGCAGCAATTTGGGAAGCGCTGCCACCTACAGGTGCACTTCGCAACAGCAGCGTATGAAATACCGAATTGAGCAAAATTAAGATATCGTACCGTTTGAAATATAATATATACCGGTATTTTTCCAGTACCGGTATACCGTGCAGCTCTAGTGAAGAGTTTTGAAGACGTGACTGTAGTATTGAGAAACGTGTCCTAGCAGTGTGTGATGAGTTGTTGATGGTGTGCTCCGCAGGGAGTGGGGCGGCGCTATGCTCATGTGGTGCTGAGGAAAGCAGACATTGACCTGAGCAAGCGGGCTGGAGAACTCACCGAGGATGAGGTGCGCTTGTTGTTCACTGCAGAGGAAAACTCTTCTAAAACACACACATTCACCTATAAATAATCGAGCAGACAGAGCTTTTACTTTGCATTAAAAATCAGTTATAGAGCCGCTGCTCAGCTTTACTGTTCTAATTTATAGAAACTGAAGAATCATAATAAAGACACTGTTATTTTGTGAAAAGTCTGAAATGAAAATGTTAATTTGAGGTGTTATTGAATGATTGACAGGTGGAGAGGGTGGTGACCATTATGCAGAATCCTCGCCAGTACAAAATCCCTGACTGGTTCCTGAACAGACAGAAGGACATTAAAGATGGGAAATACAGTCAGGTATGATCAGAGTGACATTTAAACCTTATTATTATAATTCTCATTTTGTCATGATAAAGGGTCAACTGCAGAATGAGATCGTTCTTGATGGTGTGTTCAGCTGTGACTGTATTCACAGTAGGACATGAAGAGAGGTGTGCAGAACTACAAATCTTTATAATGTACGGGTCAGGGCTCATCTGAATAAATAGTGTTTAAGTAGCCCTGTTATTGGGTAGACCCTGATTATGTGTGTTTCCTAGAGATGAGAGTGAGGTGACACAGGCAAGAACTGCCACTTATCTTCAGAAAATAGAGGTGTTTTGACCTGGGTGTTTTATCTTAAGATATGGAGCCCGTCTTAAACCTGAATGCAGGGCTCCACACTAACATGAGAGCAGTGTCACTGAAGTCTACAGATGCTCTGTAGTATTAATATTTTATATCATGGTAATCACATGTAAAACTCCTCACTACCATGGTAAGAAAACTGTCTGTAAAACTATGCTTGATGAGAAACGCTGTCCTAAACATTAGGCATAGGTATGAAGCTGTGGCAGGTTTTTTTGCATTTCTATGAGACAGTATTCAATACAAATTTACCATGATCGCAGTTAATGGTACTAAACAGATCTGTATTAAAAGTTGACGTTTGTGGGTTGAATAGCTTTCAAACTCAGTCATGGCACAGTGTAGTGCTGTTTCATCTGCCGTTAAACTAGTTTAAATCACTGAGGCTTTCGGGTTTGTAAGTGTTCTCACTGGATCCTGCAGTGCAGTTTAATAATGGCGTCTCGAGTAAACGCTTCCTTGCCTTCAAACGTCTCCTTACCTCCCCTGATCCTCTGGTCTTCAGCGTGACTCATGTTGAAGGCCGTTCTGAGTGGAGTGTTGATGTGGTTTTCTGCAGGTCCTGGCTAACGGTCTGGACAACAAACTGAGAGAAGATCTGGAGCGTCTGAAGAAGATCAGAGCTCACCGAGGCCTGCGTCACTTCTGGGGGTGAGTTCCCGCCACACACCCACATAACGAGCTGACGAGGAATGATTTCAGTGACTTGTATAAATGCAGCACTTGTTAGAAATAACCTTGATGGTGTTTGATGTGGATGGCATCGGTTCCACACAGGGAGCGTTTGAAGTAGAGCTGCACGATAAATCACGTGATTGTCATGTGCATCTCGTCCGTAAAGCCAGTTCTCCATCACCTGCTTTCAGATGAAGTGGCATTTACTACACACAGCCGTAGATCACTGACAAGCTACGCAATAACGCGTTCATAATCAAAGGTGATTCATCTGCGATCTGAAAGCAGGTGATGCAGATTTACTACTGATCACTGAACCGGCTTTACGGACGAGATGCGCGTGACATTCGCATGTGATTTATCATGCAGTCCCTGAATGGTCTCTAATAGGTTTGATCTCTGCGATGGCTTGTTTGATTTACTCTCGTCTCTTCTCTTCTCCAGTCTGCGTGTGCGCGGTCAGCACACCAAGACCACCGGTCGTCGCGGTCGCACCGTGGGAGTGTCCAAGAAGAAGTAAACCTTCAATAAAAGTCAAATGTTTAGTCAATCTGTGTCCTCTCCATCTTTACTGATCCTCTCAGCTTACAGTAAAGATCAGGTCAGATAAGGGAGACATGCAAAATGTGCAGAGCAGTGGGTCCCGAGGAACAGGATTGAAAACCACTGCTTTACAAGACACTGAGAAGGCAGTTAGGGGCGTCATCAGTTATAAGTCTTGTAATGTCTAATGTGTTAGTATTGTAATTAGACATTACAACACTATTAAAGAACACTAGGGGGCAGGCAAGGACTGGGGTTAGAATATTAGTTAGGAAGAGTTAAGTTTGGGGTTTGGAGAGACAAAGTAAAAATGAGTTGTTCTACCAACATATCTGGACTGGACTCATTATAAGAACATTATAAGCCTCATCTTCAAGACTCCAGATTTGTCCAGTTCAGCAGTGATGGTATAGTCCAGTATAAATATTTTATTAATGAAAAAGATGCAATAAGGCAGTTCCTCAAGGCATGAGTGAATATGTTCAAAAACTAGTAGAGAAAGTGATGATGAAAATTATCATATTAGTCACTACATACAATTTCTCCCTGAATTCTGGTTAATTTCTGTTCCTCTGATTTCAATACTATGGAAGCTTGTTTCCACCTCTGGATTAAAAAAAAAAAAAAAAAAGACTTTTTAATCTCATAATTCAGATTTTTCATTCTCACAATAGTTTTTTGTCACCGAAACAAAATTGTGATTGTAATTGACTTTATTTTATTTTTTTTTTTTCCAAATTGACGAAAAAAGTTGCAATTACCTTTTTTTTTTTTTGGCAAGAAACAAGCTTCTGTTCAGTTCAGATAGCTATTGAATAGATTCAAATAATTTGGTCATTGTAATCATATTACTGCAGTCACATCTAAACTAATCCAAATCAATGTTTGACTACTGTAAACAGTCATCTGTGGTTAGCCATTTGGTCTGGTATCCAAAACCAGTCAACAGCACATCTCGTCTTCTATCAGACCAAAGGGAAAGCAGGACACAAAGTGATGGTGAAAATAAGCATGTAAATCATTAAACAAATAAATGAAATAAATTATAAATGAACAAAAACAGACGGGACACAAAAGCATGTTTGCTGCTGAGAATCCACAGATCTTTCCATACAGATTCTGATCAGAGGGCGTTTTCTTCACTCCTCCTAAATCTTTATACATCTGGTATTTCACTGGTATAAACTGAGATCTGTTAACATACCAGCACAAGATGGCTGCAGAGGACTTGAGGATACCACTCCAGTGCAGTATTCAGAGCCTGGACAGTCTTGTGCTCTCAGTCCACAAGTGTGGGTTCAGGAACAGCGTTTCCACAGACGTACAGTCAATGCCTCAGCTTTACTGTAGGGGCTGCTGTACATGAGAAGACCTGGATGATCAGCTCTGATCTCCAGATGAGGAGAGTTTCTGCAGGAAGTTATTCTCCTTTATGTCAGAGACGACTGGCTTTGGTCTGTCTGTCCCAGTCGAGGCGTCTGGTTCTGGTCTGTGGGAGCGTAGAAGAGCTCCAGAGGCTTGCAGAGCTTCCAGAACTTCTCGTTCACCAGCTCCAGAGTCAGAGATCCATTGAGCATCTGAAAGACAGAGGGCATGAGGACAGGGCAAGGCCAGCTCAGATGTGTCTGACAGCAGCAGTGAGACTCACGGAGAACTGTCCTGCCGCTGAGCTGATGTAGATGGTGAACTGTTTCTCGCTGATGTCCTGCAGAGTCCCGCTCGGACCCTCCTCCAGAGCCACACGCAGAGCCAGGTACTTCGACAGGTGGTCCACTGTGGCGTTGGCTGTTGTTTTGACGTATCTGTGAGCAGAAATGAATGAGCCCGATTACATCCCCATCCATTTAGCTATCTAAAAAAAACCTCTATGTTTAATGTGTGTTAAATCATGTAATGACTGTTCTGGGAAAGAAAAAAAAAAAAAAAGATCTCATCCTGGCCTTAAAGTGCATGTCTGGGTAGGCAAATGTGATATTTCAACATTACAATGCTCTAATAATTTATCCTGTAAAGCCTTCGTTCTTTAGAATCATCCTACAGCACTGAAGACTCTCAATCACACAGTTTGCTTATGCAGGGTTTATGAAACTAACTTTAAGACTTTTTAAGACCAAGTAAAGAAAATGTAATGAATAAATTGAATGGAACACAATGCATCAACTTCAAAGATTAAAAATACAACTTCCAGCAGATCTCAATTACTTTTTCATTCATTCACAAAAGTAAAATAAAACAAAATAAAAATAGCTTAAGACTTGAATAGCTCTGCTCCCAACCACTAGAGAGTTTGGAAATAACTTTACTGTACCTCAGTATTTTGTTTTGTTTTCCAGTGAAAATGTCTGATTCTTAAATAAAGGTACATTTAGTGGAGAAGTAAACTGAGAAGTCTTTTTTTTTTTTTAATGAAAAACGGATCAAAGTGTTTATGATTAAAGCAAGAACAAATATCTGCCAAAAAAATCAGCTTTATTCAAAGGCAAAGCAACTTTCCATTCCCCATTAGCAGATACGCTACCAGTCAAATGTTTTTGGACAGTAAGATTTTTAATATTTTTTAAAGAAGTCTCTTCTGCTCACCAAGCCTGCATATATTTGATCCAAAGTACAGCAAAATAGTACAATTTTGAAATATTTTTTACTATTTAAAATATTTTCTATTTGAATATATTTTAAATTTATTCCTGTGATTTCAAAGCTGAATTGTTAGCATCATTACGCCAGTCTTCAGTGTCACATTATCCTTCAGAAATAATTATAATATACTGATTTGATGCTCAAAACTATTATTATTATTATTATTATTATTATTATTATTGTTGTTATGTTGAAAACAGTAGTTTTTTTCAGGATTATTTGGTGAATAGAAAGTTCAGAAGAACAGCATTTATCTGAAATAGAAATCTTTTGTAACATCATAAATGTCTTTATCATCACTTTTGATCAATTTAAAGCATCCTTGCTAAATAAAAGTATTAATTTCTATAATCTGTTTATATAAAAATAAATTATATAAAAAATATTTTTTTTTACGTAAATATACTCACTCCAAGCTTTTGAATGGTATAGTGTATAATGTTACAAAAGCTTTTTATTTACATTTAGTTATTTAGCAGATGCTTTTATCCAAAGCGACTTACAAAAGAGGACAATAGAAGCAATCAAAACCAACAAAAGAGCAACAACATGCAAGCGATATGACAAGTATCAGTTAGCCTAACGCAGTACACATAGCAAGTTTTTTTTTTTTTTTTTAAGTACAAGTAGATAGAATATAGAAAAAAGAAACCTAGTGTTTTTTCGGTTTTGGTTTTGTTTTGTTTTTAAGAAAAAAAGTAGATAGAATAGACAAAAGAAAGCTAGTGTTAGTTTTTAAAGAAAAAGTAGCAGTTAGAGAATAAATATGCAATTGCTAGAGGGTCAAGGGTGTGTGTGTACAGATAGATAAAATAGTATTAGAATAGAGAATGCTAGAGTTAGAGGGTCAAATAAAGATGGAAGAGATGTGTTTTTAGCCGTTTCTTGAAGATGGCTAAGGATTCAGCTGCTGGGATTGAGTTGGGCAGGTCATTCCACCAGGTGGGAACAGTTAATGAAAAAGTCTGAGAAAGTGATTTTGTGCCTTTTTGGGATGGCACAATAATGTGTCGTTCACTTGCAGAATGCAAGCTTCTAGAGGGCACATAGGTCTGAAGTACTGAATTTAGGTAAAGGGGTGCAGAGCCAGAGGTGGTTTTGTATGCAAACATTAATGCCTTGAATTTTATGCGAGCAGCTATTGGTAGCCAGTGCAAATTGATGAACAGAGGTGTGACCTGCGTTCTTTTTGGTTGATTAAAGATTAATCTTGCAGCGGCATTTTGGATTAATTGTAGAGGTTTAATGGAATTGGCTGGAAGACCTGCCAAGAGAGCATTGCAATAGTCAAGTCTGGACAGAACAAGAGCTTGAACAAGGAGTTGTGTTGCATATTCTGAAAGAAAGGACCTCATCTTCCTAATATTGTATAAGACAAATCTGCAGGAACAGGCAGTTTTAGCAATGTGGTCTAAGAAATTCAGCTTATCATCAATCACAACTCCAAGGTTTCTGGCTGTTTTTGAAGGAGTTATGGTTGATGAGCCTTACTGGAAGGTAAAGTTGCGATGAAGTGATGGGTTTGCCGAAACTACAAGCAGTTCTGTCTTAGCTAGGTTCAGTTGAAGGTGATGGTCCTTCATTCAGCAAGAAATGTCTGTTATACATGCTGAGATGCGAGCAGCTATCGTCGGATCATCAGGATGGAATGAGAGGTAGAGTTGAGTGTCATCAGCATAGCAGTGATATGAAAAGCCATGTTTCTGAATGACAGAACCTAGTGATGCCATGTAGACAGAGAACAGAAGTGGTCCAAGAACTGAGCCCTGAGGCACCCCAGTAGCTAGATGTTGTGACTTGGATACTTCACCTCTCCAAGGTACCTTGAAGGACCTATCTGAGAGGTAAGACTCAAACCACTGGAGTGCGGTTCCTGAAATGCCCTTTCTCAATAGGGTTGACAGGAGGATCTGGTGGTTGACTGTATCAAAAGCAGCGGATAGATACAGCAAGATAAGTAATGAAGATTTGGAAGTCGCTCTTGCAAGTCTTAGGGCTTCAACAACTGAGAGCATGTTTTGGCTGAATGACCACTTCTAAAGCCAGATTGGTTGCTGTCCTGGAGGTTGTTCTGTGTGAGAAAGGCAGAGACTTGGTTGAACACAACTCGTTCAAGTGTTTTTGCAATGAAAGGTAGAAGGGAAACCGGTCTATAGTTCCCTAAAAGAGTCGCGTTAAGAGTGGGTTTCTTAAGAAATGGGGTTATACGAGCCTGTTTAAATGCTGAGGGAAAAACTCCAGTGTGAAGGGATGTGTTAACGATGTGAGTGAGTGCAGGTACAACTGCAGGAGAAATGGCTTGAAGGAGATGGGATGGAATAGGATCAAGCGGACAAGTAGTAGGATGACTGGAAAGGATGAGTTTAGAGACTTCTGCCTCAGAGAGTGGAGAGAAGGATGTGAACGAGTGTATGTTTGATGGTAAGATGTGTTTGTGGTGTGGAGAATTGTGCAGTGAGGTTTGTAATTTTATTAATGAAGAATGTGGCAAAGTTGTCAGCTGTTAGAGTTGATGAAGGAGGGGGAGGAGGAGGACAAAGGAGGGAGTAGAATGTTTTAAAGAGCATGCAAGAGTTATCCGAATTGTTAATTTTGTCGTGATAGTATATCCTTTTAGCAGTAGAGACATTAGCAGAGAAGGCAGAGAGGAGTGATCGATATAAATTAAGGTCAGTAAGATTTTGTGATTTGCGCCATACCCTTTCTGCAGCCCTGAGCTTAGAATGATGTTCGCGGAGAACATCAGATAGCCAAGGGACAGAAGGGGTGGTACGAGCTGGCCTGGAAGATAAGGGGCAGAAAGTGTCTAAACAAGACGTCAGAGTGGAACAGACAGTTTCAGTAGCACTGTTAGCATCAAGAGATGATAACTGTTTAGGGGAAGAAAGCGAAGATGAAACCATAGCAAATAGCCAGGAAGGTGAGAGTGAGCGTAAGTTACATCGAAAAGTGACATGTGGAGGGGTATGTGTTGTGTCAGGAACCATGTTGAGGTTAAGAGTGAGCAGGAAGTGATCCGAGGTGTGCAGTGGAGTAACCAGCACATGATCAGTGGAGCAGTGTCGTGTGTAAATAAGGTCCAGTTGGTTGCCTGATTTGTGAGTAGCTGTAGTTAACACTCTCTTGAGATCAAAAGAGGCAAGCAGTGTGTGTAAGTCTGCAGCTTGAGGTTTATCGAGGTGGATGTTGAAGTCTCCAAGTATAACTACCATCCTCAGGAAAGGTTGAGAGCAGCACATCTAATTCTTCCACGAAGTTACCTAGTGGTCCTGGAGGTCGATAAACAACTACAAAATGGATTTTTAGAGGGTAGGTAATAGTAACCGAATGTGATTCAAAGGAGCTGTTGATATAGAAATGGTAAAGGAGTAAATTTCCAATCATTAGAAATGAGCAGACCAGTACCTCCACCTCTTCCAGTCAGACGGGGGGTGTGGGAAAAGGAGAAATTATTGGAGAGTGCCGCAAGTGTAGCATTGTCCTCTGATTTGATCCAGGTCTCTGTCAGGGCCATGAGGTTTAGCCTTGAATGACTAGTAATGGAAGTAATGAAATCAGCTTTGTTGACAGCAGACTGACAATTCCAGAGACCAACAGAAAAATAAAGTAGTGTATTAGCAGACATAGGCAAAGTGTGCAGTTTGTTAGGATTGCGCTGCCTACAGTGTGTGATGCGTGGTCTGCGAGTCGTAGTGATAGTAGTGATCTGGAAACACATAGTAAGAATTGGTTATAAGAAAACTAAAACAGAAGTGAAACAATTAGTTGGAAAGAGGATAAATAAAAGGCGATACTTGCCGGTGTCCCTGAGTCGATGGTCTTTACACTCTTCAGTCTTCACATGACGAGGGCTTCACACGACAGCTGCTGCAGTATACTAACATTTTTTATACCCGTTTGACAAAACTGAAATTGAATTCAGCTGGACACACTTTCCTGTTTATCACAACAAATGGCCAAGCAAGCGCAGACACGGTTTCAGATAAATGCTGATATTTGGATCTTTCTATTCATCTATTCATTCTATTCAAAGAATCCTGAAAAAAATGTACTCGACTGTTTTAAATATTGATGATAATAATAATAAAAAATGTTTATTGAGCAGCAAACCAGAATATTAGAATGATTTCTGAAGGATCATGTGACTGGAGTAATGATGCTGAAAATTCAGTTTTGAAATCAGGAATAAATTACATTTTAAAATATATTCAAATATAAAGCAGTTATTTTAAATAGTAGAAATATTTCAAAATTTTATAGTTTTTGCTGTACTTTGGATCAAATAAACGCAGGCTTGGTGAGCAGGAGAGACTTCTTTAAAAAAAAAAAAAAAAACATTAAAAATCTTACTGTTCAAAAACTTCTGACTGGTAGTGTATTTGTTCTTGTTTTAAGTGTAAACTCACTTCATTTTGTTCAGTTTCAGAAACTTCATTTTGCATTTCAAATTAGAGCCCGACCGATATATCGATATATATAAGCCTGACGCAGATATATCGGTATCGGCGAATATGCTGCCAATATGAATTTTTAAAAAAAAAATTTTTACAGAACATATAGACCTTTTTCCTGAGTAAACAATGAGCACTGCCATTATGCAGATGAAATGCTTCTAAAAGGTGTAATTACTTAGTTTGTCCAGCAGAGCACACGCCATTGTTTGCTACTGGCGACCAATGTCACTGTAGTGTAGAGAAGCGCGGATGAGCTCAAACTTCACGAGTCCGCTGCTACAAATTATCCGCCCGCCACCCACACCTATATTTGATCCTCACATTACGCTGATTCTAATTCTTAGTTTTGCATGATGATATGATGAATGGATATGGTTCATTTTTAACAGCAGAAGTTAGATTTGTTCTGCGCATCAGTCAGTGCTTGTGTTTATATCAGCCACGCCGCGTCCCAGAACTCATGCTTATCACATTGTGATATCACTCATGCTTACACACAAGGGCGTAGGTTTGCTTTTGACCTTGGTGGGGACATAAACCCAAGTACCCCCCCGCCCCCTGCTAATTTTCGCTTTTTTGATAGACCTTGGACCACAGTTTCATGTCACCTAAAATCTTCATTTATAGCTTATGTTTGCACATATTCATAACAGTTTTTTATTTATATTTTTTTTTGTATGTTTAACAGACAATAATTCAACAATTTTTATTTTGTGAACTAACAACATCAGCATCAGAGTGCTGGGTGTCTTTATCACACATCACTTTATTTTAATATTAATCAAATTGTACCCAAGATGTTGCTGTAGTAACGAACACAACTTTCATGGGCATCTGATTGACAGATAAACCGCACGCTCTTATTTCAGTGTTTTTATTTTGTGGATATTTCAGCTAACAGTTTGATTTGTACATTCAGTTAAACAACTTTGTTAAAGTTAAAGACTGTCCGCGGCGACTCAGGATGCTGTTCCAAATCCTGCTGCACTTACATATTTTTACCATAAAATCACATTATATTTGTCTCAAATTATTGTTAATGTTCATAATGACTTTATCCTAGGCTGGAAGATTGTGTATCTTTCCGCACAACCTTTTTCTGTCCTTATGCTTTATATAGGGAGCTAATAATAACTATTGCGCTTTCTCTTTCCATTTGCTCTGTTTTGTCAAACACCGTACTTCAAACTCATCGATGCAACTTTGTTAATTCCTGAAGTGAACTTATATATTAACTGTTTTGGACTGCTGTCTTGAATTGGGTACAATACCTGTGAGTTGTTCTAAACGCGGTCCGGTGTGCGACTATTCCGCCCATGTATTAAATGCGCATACTTGAAAGTGTGCAGTTTTCTAACGTAGCCCATTTACTTCTTAGGTAATATCAATGTTATGACGTTTCAGATGCGTCCGAAATTACAAAAACATATACATATATTTAATTGTTTGATCAAAATTATTGCTAGGGACAGTTTGGTAGTCGCTGGATATTGGTAGAACACGTCCCTGGCGTCCCCCCCTAATTCTACGCCCCTGCTTACACAGCATAGTTTGACAGTAACGTTGCAGATTGAAAGGTTAGTATTATTCTGTAGTCCAATAGACGGCAGTGCGGTGGTGGCTTGAGTCTGTTGAATGGTGATTTAACGCTACGTTGTCTCCTAGTTGGTGAGACGCAATGCTATAAAGTAAATAAACAATGTCCCCGTCTTTTACTCTCACAAGGAGCTTATCATACTCGTTTGCTACATTAGTAGGGCCCTATGATTTCCTCGATGCAGAAAATGCAGACAGAAGCACAGAATCCAGTCATAAAAACTGAATTTACTGTATAACGTGGAATTTCAAAAACAGGTCAGTACACTTAAATCGCAATAGGCCTATAGTGTCTGTGAATATTAAACTGCAAAAATACTATTTAAATACGAATCCTCATGTTCTGCGTGTTCATTTGATTACAGAAATTGTGAAAAAATATTATTTATTATTATTTAATCATTTTAGATGTTTACATTTGAAAAAGCTGTGCTTCCTGCATAAACCCGCCCAAAAACTTTTGACTGGTACTGTACTATAATATACACATAAAGAATAACGGCCGATATATCGATATCGGCCTTTTTTTACTCCCTAATATGTATCGCCCCAAAAAATCCATATTGGTCGGGCACTATTTCAAATGTATCTTGTCTTAAGGATGTTTAGATATTTGGATTGGAAAACAAAATACTGAGGAAAATGTTCATGTTTTGCAGTACATGAAAAATTTAATGCCTTGGGTGTCAAACATTTGAGACTTTCTTCTCCGGTTTAAAGGCATCATTATGTGTAAGGGTGAATTAGTGTTTTGTGACCTCTGTAAGAGCCCTGCTGTACCGTGTCTGGCTGTACTGTTGGCTGTTGAGCAGCAGCGGATGTGGGCAGAATATGAGCTCGATCTCTGCGCTGGGGCTGTGTCTCAGCGGCTGTGGAGTCTCTGGCTCGGCTCCAGAGTCGTCTGAGGCATGGGCTCCTCTGCTGCGGCTAGGGCCGGCCTCTGCTGGGGCCGAGGCGCTGTGCTGCGAGTCCTGAGAGGCGTGCGAGCGAGTGTCGCCACTGAGCGTCTCACTCTCCGGATGCAGCTTACGCACACGCTGAGCTCTGAAACAACAGACAAAAACACTTCAGAAACAGTAGACTGAGCCACAGAGCAAGATCTGTTACTTACTTCACATCTGAAATGAGAGATTAAATAAATGTCTTACAGTTTTTTAGTCGCTAGAACACATTTCAAAACTTTTCACACTTTTTAACTTGACACAGCAGTTCATTTCACATTCAAAATGCACTAAAACTACCAAAACACTTCATTAATGTCTCAAATCAACTCATTCTTCCATATCTCTAGCAAAGGTTTTCACCAAACAAACATACTTTATCACTCATTAAGTGTTGGACAATTTCAGAAATAATATTACTTTTTGCAGTAACTAGGAGTGTTACCCTAATTACTAAAAAGATTTCAGTAATAATATTACAGTTACTATCCATAAAACAGCTCGTTACTTAGTTACTTTCGATGCCTCAACCCCTACTGATCTGAAATCCAACAATACAATAATTCCTAGATTTATTTTCATAATTTTCACGACTCATGAACACATGAAGTCACCAGAGCAGCAGGCAAGCTTGCAATTTGGAAAAGCTTACATTCAGCGGATGGAAATATTGCCATTGCACTGATTTTTTTCAGGAGAAAAGATGACCTGAACACTGATGTCTAAGTTGTGGCATTACTTTACTCTGGCATTACATCCCTCTGATCCTGAGATAAATTGTATCTTTTTAGAGAATGAAATATTTTCTTATGAACTTATATGATTTCTTTTGACAAAATACATCATGGAATATAATCATATGGGTAAGAGAGAAATTAGAGCTAAAATTAGCTTCAAGCGACACATGACAATTAATGAGATTAATGCAGCACTTTTACTTAAATGTTACTATTAATCACCTCTGAGTGTTTGTAATAACTTCTGACTGCGATTCAGTGTGGATTTTGGTCAAATGATGAGGCAGAAATATTGTTAGTAACATTTTAGAAGAATTTTATGATGAAGATATGCAACTTCTGTAGGGCGTGAAAGAAAAGTAATGTAACTAGTAGTGTAACTAATTACTGTTGCCAGAAAGTAATAAGTAAAGTAATAATATTACTTTTGAATGGAGTAACTAGTAATGAATAATATATTACATTTTTTGAGTAACTAGCCCAAAACACTGACCTAAAAAACACTAACAACAGGTATCATTATACGTTTTCTTTGTAAAATGTCTTTACAAAACAAGAATGATACTCTCTACTGTTTATAATTCACTGCAGTATATGTTACTTGCTCCATGTTTACATTACAGTACAAAATTATTATTATTAGTTTGCCTCTTTTGTATAGATGGTAATGAAAATGAAAGACTAACACTTGTGACGATGTTCAGCTACATGAAACCGCTGTGATAGTTCAGAATATTTCATTCAAAATATTTTTCTATATGATATTCCTGTAGAAATGCTGCAAATTTCTCTTTCATTTTTTGTACTGTGCTGGGTTTTGAGCTTAAGTTTAACAGTTTTGAAAACAGTATGTAAACGTGCAAACTGGCTTGTATAGTACATAAAGTTTTGGTGGAGTTTATGTCGAAGTGAGAAAAGAATTGATGTAATTTGACAGATGTCATCAATGAATGTATTTAGTGCCAAAGCAGTGATAAATGATCCACAGTTTAGCCACAGAGACTGATGCTGTGCTCGCTGTGTGAAGAGTTCTGAAACCCTGACCTCAGTACTGAGAAATGTGTCCTAGCGACTGTAAAAAAAAAAATGTAAAGGTGCAGAAAGAAGGTCAAAAACGGTCACCTAAAACCCTGACCGTCATCAGTGCATCTTAGAGTCAATGAAACACTAAAATATTATTCGCCAAAACCCAAGAAAAAGCCGTCACCTGTGTCTGGCCTGCATGCGCAGCCCCTGCTCGATGCTGCTGCTCAGAGCCTCTTTGTTGTGCAGCCGGCTCAGCTGCTCCAGAACCTTGTCCTGATGCGCCTCGTACTCGTCGCGGCTCGGGTACATCTTAGAGATCAGGGCGTCGAAGTTAGGGTCGGCGCGCAGAGAGCGCTTGGACACCAGCTTCTTCCTGCAGGTCGGGCATTCTTTATTCCTGCAGCAGAAAGTCATTCAAGATCTCTGATTAATGGAAAGGTGGAAACTACAGCTCTGAAAAACATACCGCTTTTTCTTTTAAACGTAACACTTTACAATAAGGTTCATTAGCTAAGAATGAACAATACTTCTGCATTTACTAATCTTAGTTCATGTTAATTTCAACATTTATTAATGCATTATTAAAATCTAAAGTTGTGCTTGTTAACATTAGTTAATGCACTGACATGAACTAACAATGAAAGACTGTATTTTCACTAACATTAACAAAGATGAATAAATACTGTAATAAATGTATTGTTGATTGTTCATTCATGTTATATAATACATTAACGAATGGAAGCTTATTGTAAAGAGTTAGGGAAAAAGCACTGATCTGATGGTGCGGTCTCACCCCGATCGAAGCGCGGTGACGATGCACTCGGAGCAGAAGCGATGCAGGCACTCTTTGGTGGTCATGGTGTTCTTCAGCATGTCCAGACAGATGGGGCACATCAGCTCGCTGTGGAGGCTTCTGGGAGACACCGCGATCTCTGTGCTGTCCATGATCGCCTCCTGAAACAACAGCAAACAGAAAGAGCAGTGGATTTTATCCACTTCTCCACAATGTCTAATAGACGGTTTCAGTGTTTGCAAACAGGGATGATGTTCTTTTGTTTATCTGGTGGCAGAAAATGACAGCTTTATAGCAGCAGTCTATGGAAGCCATGGAATAAAAGAATAAAAAAACAGTAATTTTGAGTTTATATTTCAAAATTCTGACTTTTTTTTCTCGCAATTCCGTGATTATGATAAGAAGAATCAATTCGTCATGCTCTCTGGTCCTTGCTCAGAATCATGATTTTATATCCCACACTTCTGGCTGTTTTCCTCAGAATTGACAAACTCGCAATTGTTGAGTTAAATCGAGTTATAAAGTCTGAACTAGGATATATAAATATTTGTGAGAAAAAAAATGAATTGTGAGATAAAATAGGTAAATGTTATGTAAAATGTTATAGGTTTAAATCACTGATCTATATAATTGTTCTCTATTATAGATCAGTGGTTTAAATAGTATTTCATGCTGTAGCAGTAGGGATAATACAGTATGTCCCCAATGAACTGCATATGTGAATATTATAGACCTATTGTTTAAATCAAATTTATGCTTTAAAAGTAGAGTAATCATAGCAGGTTTCATCCATAGTCTGTCCATTTAAACATCTGCGTTTAGTTTCAAATGGTGTCTTTGATGACAGTATTCTCTAAAAAATTATTTGTGTTCTAATTCTGACATCCAAAGGCACAATAATACATTTTTTCTCTTATTCCATGGATTTTACCTGTTTCCCTCCACTAGTTATCAGTGTTTATCTGCCATCACAATGCACGCGCAGCTGCAAGTGACATAACTTCTACTCCAATTAGTCTATAAGAAACTCTATAGAGTCTGTTTGATTTCGAGTTGACTGTTGAATTTGAAGAGTTTTACTGGTGTTTGTGTAAATGTGTTCATAATGTAGTGTGTGTCCAGCTTTCAGGTCTCTACCCATACATTATGAGGATATCCAGCATTCACATTCATTAAACAGCTAAATATACTAAAGATTTGAAATATGCAGTTAGTTTTCTGTGAAGGTTAAGTTAGGGGATAAAAAATATCATCAGCTCAATATAAAATCCATTATGCCTTTGGAAAGTCCTCATGATGACAGGTGTGTGTGTGAGTGTGTGTGCATATGAGAGAGAGTGTGTGTGTGTGTGTGTGTGTGTGTGTGTGTGTGTGTGTGTGAATGAGAGTGTGTGAGTGTGTGTGAGAGAGAGAGAGAGGGTGTATGTGTGTGTGTGTGTGAGAGAGAGAGTGTCTGTGTGTGAGAGAGAGAGTGTCTGTGTGTGTGAGAGAGAGTGCATGTATGTGTGTGTGAGAGAGAGAGAGTGTCTCTGTGTGTGTGTCTGTGAGTGCGTGTGTGTGTGTGTGTGAGAGAGAGAGAGAGAGAGAGAGAGAGAGTGTGTGTATGAGTGTGTATGTGTGTACTTAATGGGGACTTAAACCTGAATACACACAGACTCATGGGGACTCGTGTCACGGTGGGGTCCTAAATTGAGGTCTCCACGGGTAAAGAAGCTTATAAATCACACAGAATGAAGTTTTTTGAAAATCTAAAAATGCAGAAAGTCTCCTGTGAGGGCTAAGTTTAGGTGCAGGGTTGGTGTAGGGTAATAGAATATACGGTCTGTACAGTAGAAAAACCATTACGCCTATGAATGTCCTCACAAGGATAGCGAAACAAGTGTGTATGAGAGTGAGTGTGTGTGAGTGTGTGTGTGTGTGTGAATGTGAGTGTATGAGTGTATGAGAGTGTGTGTGTGCGTGAGTGTGTGTGTGTGAGTGTATGAGTGTGTGTGAGAGTGTGTGTGTGAGTGTATGAGTGTGTGTGAGAGTGTGTGTGTGAGTGTATGAGTGTGTGAGTGTATGAGTGTGAGTGTGTGAGTGTGAGTGTACCTGTGGTGTTCGGTGGAGTTCGTACAGACTCAGCTCCCATGTCTTTCTGAGGGTCTGAACACTCACTGGATTCGCCATCATGACTTCACTGAGAACTGAAGCAGAACACATGCACACTTCATCAGCATTCACATTCACTAAACCACCAACAACATGAAATCCTGTCTGAAACTACACATGCACAAATGTTCCTGGAGTTCATGAAACAGCCTTTATTACAGCAAACCGGGTTTTAAAAGTTTAATAAACCAATGAAGTATTATTATTACATGCATATTATTAATGTCTTTGCCTGCGTAGTATTACAGTATTGCATATTTACAATGATATTTACATTGTGGTCCGTCACACTCAAAAAAACTACCACGACATCACCACAGCTCCTTAAAACATGGTAATACTACAGTACTTCTGGTAGTTTTATGTCAGTTGAATCCACTGCTGATGAAGATCTGAAGAGAAGTGAGAGTGAGATGATAAAAGAGCACTCGCTCACCCTCAGATGTGTCTGTCTGCAGTCAGACTGTCAGCTGCTGCTCAACTTTCCCAGAACACCTCCTAAAACCCAAACATCCTCAGACCGGATGTTGTTGTCTGCGGAGTCAGCCCTCACTTCCTGCCCCCGATGCCCTCTGGCGGCGAAGTGCAGCATTGCGCGCGCGCATCATCCTATATTCATATTTAAATCATAACATTCTTTTATTTTGTTCGTCGTAGGCTATAATACTATTACACAACACTGCTGATTATTATGTCATTTTTGTCAAACGTTACTCGTGAGACACGTGTCAGAAGAGCATTGACATTATCAGACGAAGAAAACCCGAGGCTGGACTGTCTGAGCAAAACTGAGTTTATTAGTTGTATAAATAGCTAGTCCTTTTGCTATGATATTATTGCTTCATTTACTTATTATTCACAAATAATCCAACAAATCAAGTTGAAATCACAAATCAAAAGTAACATAAAAAGACATGCATTTATACACTTTAGTTTTCCTCCATTTTGTGCACAACATCACAACAAAAACAAGTTTATTCATCCAAGAAAACAGTCTAAAATAAATGTACATCATTTATGTCCGAGTGCATGATGGAAATTCTCAATCGCCTGCACCCTTATAAGGTAACGTTGTATAGTAGCTTATATACGAGTATGCATAAAATATGTTTTAACCAGTGTTCGAATTCTGTCAAAGCTCTTGGGACCCCCCAGACCCCCTCCTCTGTCCCCTTCAAAAAAATAAATGAATAAATAAAACCATATATTCAGATTTTTTTGTCTTGTCCTCGTTATCGTTGAGAAAAGCTAATTCTAAGATAAAAGCTTATTTTATGATGATCAGTGAATTATGTGTACCAAACAATCACTAAGCAGAAAAGAATTAAATATCTAGCCTAGGGGTGTGCGATATAGACAAAATATGATATCTCGATATTTTCTTGGATTTTATCAATAACGATAATCAGACAATCTTTTCCTGAGTGTGTCGTGCTGCTGGACTGCCGTGGACAGCTGACTCCTAAAGTTTTTGATAGCCTATTCTTCATATTCTGTGTGGTCAGTCAAATTCTTATATTTAATCAATAAAGTCAGTTAGAATAATAAGACATTTGGGGCTGTTACCAAACAAATAAAATCATTATCAAGAAAATTAATCTTTGCAAATGCAGAGGAAACGCAGAAGCTGCATCTGAAGAGGGATTTAGATGTATTTATTTACACACTGTTTAATGCAGGACATGAATGCATTTAACTTGCAGTTACAAATGCATAAATAATATGTTGATATTTTAATCCTAAAACGTTGAATACTGATATTTGAAATTATTTTAAAAAATGAAAAGGTACTTTAAATGTGAAATTAAAACCACCAGTAGGAGGCAGCAACTCACTGTTAGTGAGTCATTGCGATTGAACTGAATCATTTAAACGGTTGATTCCCTTAGGAACAAAACACCGTCATGTTGCTCAGAGATGCAAAACAGTGCTGTGGCTGTGTTTCGAATGATTTTTGTTGGCGAAATAGAGCAAAAATAGGCAATAAAACGTAAGTCTATTAATATTAACTTCTTGATGATATTACACAGCGCCTGAAAGGGAAGGGGTATGGTGACCCATACTTGGAATTTGTGCTCTGCATTTAACCCATCCAAGTGCACACACACAGTAGTGAACATACACCTGGAGCAGTGGGCAGCCAATGCTGCGGCGCCCGGGGAGCAGTTGGGGGTTTGGTGCCTTGCTCAAGGGTCTCACCTCAGTCGTGGTATTGAGGGTGGAGAGAGTGCTGGTTATCCACTCCCCCCACCGACAATCCCTGTCGGACCTGAGACTCGAACCCACGACCTTCGGGTTACAAGTCCAACGCTCTATCCATTAGGCCACGACTGTCCACGAAAGTAGTCCCCAGCTATATCATAACTAGTTACCTAGCTGGGGACTACTTTCAGGCGCTGCGTAATATCACTGCGCCTGCTGCAGCCATGGTACGGCAGCAAAGATCCTTGATAATTACGCCGGAATGAGAGTATAGTTCCTAGCCATATCTGCCTAGAAAATCGCAACTTTTCATTTTCCGTTGGTCTAAGTACACGATGTAACTACAGAAAAGTCAAGTTTTAAATAGGAAAATTATCGAAACTCTTTGGTCATTTTTGAGCGAGATGCTAATGGTCTAATCCGATTCAATGAACTATGCTAAGCTAAGCTAACAGTGCTACCGCCAGACCCGGAGATCGGCTGAATGGATTAAAAAAAAAAACGGTAAAACTCAACTGTTTAACTCTTGGGGAGCTGTAAAATGAGCCTATTTTCAAAAAAAGTCGAATGTTCCTTTAAGCACTCATAACTCCTCGTATTATCTGTATGATAAATGAATCTCTTTACTTTTATTGTATGTATATCTGCACTTTTGTTGCTTATGATGAGGGAATTCGCGAGTTTCAGTCTAAACAAAATTCAGCGATGACTAATCTGAACGCCTCTGATTGGCCACTGTGTGTGTGTGTGTGTGTGTGTGTGTGTGCAGGATTAACCTCAGTGTGTGTCCAGCAGTAATTAGTCTGGTCAGTTAAGCTGTTGTGTATTCACTCAGGCCATTAGCATATTAATGGCCGTCTCTCTTGATCTCTCTCTCTCTCTCTTTCTGTCTGCTGTTCTCTGTGTTGCTTTTTTCAGTTCCATCTGCACAGATAGATTGTCACACTATACTTCTGATTTGAGTTCCCCCCCCCCCCTTTTGAATTTCAGATTTTCACTTTGTTGACTGTTTAAATTAAACAGTTTTCAATGTAACAGTTCAGCTTCAGCTCACAGTGCAACTCCTTCATATCAACACCCTTTTCACTTCATCTTTAAACATATAATTTTCAGTTAATATCTTTTTTTCTCCCTCTAACTTCAAATGCTTAGTCAAAGCAAAACAGAGGTTTCCCCTAAATCTGGTTGAGACAAATAAAAACACAATAAACAAACAAGGCAAAAATTAGTAGTACAGCACTAAATCAACGTCAAATTTTGGTTTCTTGGCAAATCTAAGCACAGTTTGAAGTATTGTTGAGGTCTCTTCTGAAACTCTATAGAGCAGGATTTACTAGCTTTTTTGTCAGACAAAGCTCTTTGACTTAAAGTTGTAATTACTTACCAACATTTGTGTGATGTTTACAGGTCTCTGCTGTCTCTTTGGTGTTTAATTTACAAGTTTTATTTAAAATATTATTTGTTTTCTTTAATTTTTTTTTATTTAATTAAATATTCACTTTTCATAGACCAATGAATCTCCAGATTGGGAGTATAAATTTATAGAAATTAGGAGTGAAACATATATTAAAATAATCAGAATTAATATTAAAAATTGAGTTTGGGGTCAATTAAAATAAGAAATATTGATTGATTGACTGATAAATTATTTATTTTTAGTTGATTTAGCATATTTCAAAGCTTCTTTAGTCTTATTTTAATTAATTTTAAGTCATCTTGAGGCCTCCTAGTGGCTCCTGAAGCCCTGGTTAAGATCCGCTGAGCTAGAGGACGCACATCTCAAGAGAAACATCTAAGGAACAAGTGACTTCTGCAAATCCCCAGTTTTTTTCCATTTAATCTCACCTGCCATCTGTCACTATTACAAGCAAAGCATGAACTGAACTGTCTTCTTTTCAAATGCTCCTTTGGAGATTTGAAGGACCACAAACCCTTAGAAAACCCCCGTTTGGCATGTTTTGGAGACGTGAGGGACGGTCAGGAGCGTGATGTCCATCCACAACTCCTGCTTCACACAAGCACAAGAATTGCGTTTGGACAATCAGCACCAGACTGTCAATATCAAGACACATAAACAGAGAAGAGAAGAGAAGAGAAGAGAAGAGAAGAGAAGAGAAGAGAAGGGGAGGAGAGGAGAGGAGCAGAGGAGAGGAGCAGAGGAGGAGAGGAGAGAAGAGAAGAGAAGAGAAGAGAAGAGAAGAGAAGAGAAGAGAAGAGAAGAGAAGAGGAGGGGAGGAGAGGGGAGGAGAGGGGAGGAGAAGGGGAGGAGAGGAGAGAAGAGAAGAGAAGAGAAGAGGAGGGGAGGAGAGGGGAGGAGAGAGGAGAGCAGAGGAGGGGAGAGAGAAGAGAAGAGAAGAGAAGAGAAGTGAAGAGAAGAGAAGAGAAGAGAAGAGAAGAGAAGAGAAGAGGAGAGAATGGAAGAGGAGAAAGAGAAGAGCAGAGGAGATGAGAGGAGATGAGAGAAGAGAAGGGAGGAGAGAGAGAGAGAAGAGAAGAGAAGAGAAGAGAAGAGAAGAGAAGAGAGAGAAGAGGAGAGAAAGAGAAGAGAAGAGCAGAGGAGAGGAGCAGAAGAGGGGAGAGGAGAGGAGAGGAGAGGAGAGGAGAGGAGAAGAGAGAGGAGAGGAGAGGAGAAGGGGAGGGGAGAGGAGAGGAGAGGAGAGGAGAAGGGGAGGGAGAGGAGAGGAGAAGGGGAGGGGAGAGAGAGGAGAGGAGAAGGGGAGGGGAGGGGAGAAGGGAGGAGAGGAGAGGAGAGGAGAGGAGAGGAGAAGGGAGGGGAGGGGAGAGGAGAGGAGAAGGGGAGGGGAGAGGAGAGGAGAGGAGTGGAGAAGGGGAGGGGAGAGGAGAGGAGAAGGGGAGGGAGAGGAGAGGAGAGGAGAGGAGAAGGGGAGGGAGGGGAGAGGAGAGGAGAGGAGAAGGGGAGGGGAGAGGAGAGGAGAAGGGGAGGGGAGAGGAGAGGAGAGGAGAAGGGGAGGGGAGGGGAGAAGGGGAGGAGAGGAGAGGAGAGGAGAGGAGAAGGGGAGGGGAGAGGAGAGGAGAGGAGAGGAGAAGGGGAGAGGAGAGGAGAGGAGAGGAGAAGGGGAGGGGGAGGGGAGAAGGGGAGAAGGGGAGGAGAGGAGAGGGAGAGGAGAGGAGAGGAGAGAGAGGAGCAGGGGAGGGGAGAGGAGGGGAGGGAGAGGAGAGGAGAAGAGAGGAGAAGAGAGGAGAGGAGCAGAGGAGGGGAGGAGAGGAGAGGAGAGGAGAGGAGAGGAGCAGAGGAGGGGAGGGAGGGAGGGGAGGGGAGGGGAGAGGAGAGGAGCAGAGGAGGGGAGAGGAGGGGAGGGGAGAGGAGAGGAGAGAGAGGAGAAGAGAGGAGAGGAGCAGAGGAGGGGAGGGGAGGAGAGGAGAGGAGAGGAGCAGAGGAGGGGAGGGAGGGGAGAGGGAGGGGAGGGGAGGGAGGGGAGGGGAGGGGAGAGGGAGGGAGGAGCAGAGAGGGGAGAGGAGGGGAGGGGAGAGGGAAGAGAGGAGAGGAGCAGAGGAGGGGAGGGGAGGAGAGGAAGGAGAGGAAGCAGAGGAGGAGGGAGAGGAGGGGAGGGGAGAGGAGAGGAGCAGAGGAGGGGGAGGGGAGGGAGGGGAGAGGAGAGGAGAGGAGAAGAGAGGAGAGGAGCAGAGGAGGGGAGGGAGGAGGAGAGGAGAGGAGCAGAGGAGGGGAGGGGAGGGGAGGGGGGAGAGGAGAGGAGAGGAGCAGAGGAGGGGAGGAGAGGAGCAGATGAGGGGAGGGAGGGAGGGGAGAGGAGAGGAGAGAGCAGAGAGGAGAGGAGAGGAGAGGAGAGGAGAGGAGAGGAGAAGAGAGGAGAGGAGCAGAGGAGGGGAGGGAGGAGAGGAGGAGAGGAGAGGAGAGGAGAGGAGAGAGGAGCAGAGAGGGGAGGGGAGGAGAGGAGAGAGAGCAGAGGAGGGGAGGAGAGGAGCAGAGGAGGGGAGGAGAGGAGCAGAGGAGGGAGGGAGGGGAGGGGAGGGGAGAGGAGAGGAGAGGAGAGGAGAGGAGAGGAGAGGAGAGGAAAGGAGAAGAGAAGAGAAGAGAAGAGAAGAGAAGAGAAGAGAAGATGAGAGAAGAGAAGAAAAGAAAAGAAAAGAGAAGAGAAGAGAAGAGAGAGAAGAGCATAAATAGGCAGTGGTCTCTGCCTGCTGTGTCAGGCTCTTAATAAGCAATTGGCTGGACACAATAGTCAGCGGTGAGAGGGTCAGCACTCCGGGCAGCTGCGCGTCACAATAGGATCCTCATGGCCTAAGCGATCAAAGCACACAGCTTTAGATAATAGCAGCGGCCAACGGCAGCCTCTTAACCCATAACTCACACAGCCGAACAAAGGATCTGAGATAAATCAAACCATTCACTTTCTCCCGCTTTGACACGCTGTAAATATGCCTCAGTCTCCGTGGAGTTTGACTAAACACTGCTTCAGAAAAAACCCAAACGGTTTGATTTGTATCTCTCTCTTAACTGAAAAGAAAAGAGTTCAGTTAAGAGCTGCTTTCTTAAGCTGCTTTCTTAACAACTTATGATGGAGATTTATCACAGCATAACATTCATCTATAGCTGTTAAATGTTGGTAAAAATGAATCCATCCATCAAGCTCAGATTCTCCAGAAGCATTTACTTGTCAGCGGTGGAATCTCTGGATGCAGCATTTTCTTTTTATCTAATAACCAGGCCCACACTGGATCTGTGCCTGCACAACTCCAGATAAAAATGTCCACACATGTTCCTTGCTTATTCATTTCCCCCAAAATCTGTGCAGAAAATGCATCAAAAGTCTCCAGATTCCACCTGCTAATAGCAAACACAAACAGTAATCTCAGCACAAAACATCAAACTCAAACCTGAGCTCTGCGAATACAGAACAGAAACATGCTGAATGAGATCTTTTCAATATCTTCTAGAAATGCTTGCAGTGAAATGAAGAGTCTACTACTTGTTTTAGACACTTGCCCACATAAAAAGTGTCGGTAACACTTTATTTTAAAGTGTCCTTGTTACACGTTACATATAATTATTATTATAATAACAATAACTTATGCATAATTACATGCAAGTAACCCTAAGGCAAACCCTAATCCTAACCCCAACCATATAGTAATTAATATTACTCAGTACTTAAATGTACAGCTTTCCTGAAGCTCAAATAGTAGAGCATGGCGCTAGCAATGCCAAGATCATGGGTTCGATTCCCAGGGAAAGCAAGAGCTGATAAAAAATGTAAAAAACTGTAACTTGAATGCAATGTAAGTCGCTTTGGATAAAAGCATCTGCTAAATGCATAAATGTAAATGTACAATTACAATGTAACAAGGATACCTTAAAATAAAATGTAACCCAAGCATCTTCTCTGGAGTTTCAGAAGTGATCTCAACACAAACTCAAGTGTTTTTCGTTCAGTTCCCACAAGAGCCAATGACCCGCTGTGCCATCCGCATTTCCTAGCTCTGCACTCTTACTGACTATCAACAGCTGAGCCCTCTCTTTCTGTTTTTCTCCTGGAGAATGTCAAGAGAAGTGAGCTGTAAAAGAGTGATGAGATATTCCTCAGAGAAGGCCTGTTCGGATGAAAGCAAAGCGTCCGCAGGCCAGAAAGACAGATGTTCTCCTGAGATCCGCTTCTCTCCAGCTCCTCCACAGCTTCTGTCCCCTCCTCACGCCGTCCTTACATTTTGAGTCTCTTCTCTGGATTTCCCCTCCTCTTTCCCCCTTCCTCCCCCCAACCTCCTTTTCTTCTGTCCCCCTCATTTTATGCAGGACTGGGGTTTCCTAAGAGACTGGAGCTCAATGGAGAAAATCTCCAGTGACACAATGAAGCGACCGAGAGAGAAAGAGCGAGGGAGGAGGCTGAGATACAGATGCAGGTCTGGGAGTTGGAAATCTAGAGCTGAACGTGTGAGTTTGGAGAATCAGAAGTATTACGCTAAACGCCTCAGCTATGTATAGTTCTCACATCGTCTGCTTGTTGTCCTGTTTACTCAATGCGAGGGTCAAAGGGCAGCTCATTTCTCTGTAAAGGCTGTAAGTGTGTTTGGACAGCACAAGCTTTTCTACAGCAGCCCTCAAGGGCCATAAATCAAGAAAGTGTTTACAGTGTTGTGTTCATTTAGACGTGATTTACTCTGTGTGTTTGGGACTGTAGTGACTGTAAGAGTGAATCATGATCTGATGAGTACCTGAACTCAGCAGACTGTCCACTTCTGCAGCAGTTTCTCTCTTTCTGGTGACTGTCGTATCAGAGCGACAGGTTAAAAAGCGTTTTCCTGAGCAAGTGGTTAAAGTGGCCCAGTAAAGTCAGTGGACATGCTGACTGTCTGAATGCACATTTGAAGGAAGCTCTCTCGGCCTTGAGCAGAATGGACGCTGAGGTCTTGCTTGTTGAGTATGATTCTAGCTTTAGGCACGACATGCTCACTTCACAATGGCCTTGTGATTTAACCTACCTGGTTTCTTGAGGAAAACGTACCTCCGGGAACTTTTTCGCGAGATGCGAAATACGTACCAATAAGTACATATCAATGCAGTTTCCAACAGAAATGAACACTAGAGGTGCTAAAACAGCGAGCACTTGTAATAGTTTTTGTACACAGTTATGATTACAGCTCCATATGTTTCACTTTTCCGGCTGTAACAAGCTTGCTCTGTAGCTCAGTCGGCACGGAAGTGGACTTGGGCTGCAAAATCCTTGGGTATGAATCCTATCAAAAACATGACTCACAATGAAAGAGCTGAGAGATGAAAAACAAGCTAAAATGGCATGATTGCATTTTTACGTTACATTCACTTTTGTTCATAATGTCAGGTAGGTTTAGGTGTGGTGTAGATGGTATTTTATTTTATTATGTCATGGAGCATTAGACTTATAGCGCCACTCAATGGACATTTCAAGTCAGAACTGCGGTGATACGTACAAAACCAACGTCACATAAAACGTACCATATGTATGTTCATCTGTTCCGGGAAAAAAAAAAACGCACACTCTTTTAGCGCCACCCAGTGGACATTTCACATCGAACATGTCACGAAACATACATGGCGGTTTGTATTTCGCATCTCATGAAAAAGTTCCTAGAGGTAAGTTTTCGTCATGAGACCAGGTTAGATTTAACGCGTTTACATTTTTTACATAAAAATAAAAAAGTCTCAACTGTTCATTAAGTAAATTCTGGCATCTTTCCACTAAGGATATCAGTCCTGACATGTTAACTAGGGTTAGTTAGCTACAGTCATGAACACAGTAACGATTGTTTCAAATTGGTTCATGTCCTCTGAATCTATAATTATTTGACAGTGCCCATAATGACCAGTGTTGGGGAAAGTTACTTTTAAAAGTAATGCATTACAATATTGCATTACTCCATAAAAAAGTAACTAATGACCTTAGTTACTTTTTATGGAAAGTAATGTGTTACATTACTTTTGTGTTACTTTTTGTCACCTGGGCTGGGCTGGGCTTGCCAGGTGACCAAAGAAAAAAACACTATATTTCTGGCGACTGTAAAGGCCCTTTCACACCAAAAGTTAAATTAATAAGCCTCAGGCTGAAGGAAGTGCCTTGAAGAGCCTGATTTCTCCCAACACTGATAATGACTGAATGGATCCATGCATGGCTTTGTTGTTGATATTTAATATTAATTCACTTCCATGCCTTCTTGCAAAATATTGAAGAGCAAAGGAAATACACTAGGTAAAAAAAAAAAAAAAAAGACAAAATCCAAGTCATGTCAAGTAAAATTTATTTGTATAGCATTTATTTGTAAAGCAGCTTTATAGAAAGTCATACTGTAATGTTTATGTTTTAGTGCTTCACCACAGAGTTAATTTTAGTGCTGCTTGATGTGATGATATATAACGATGATATAATCAATCCTCTGGATTCACGTCTAGCTCTATTGTACTTATATTGTTGTCTAGCACAGAATTATGTCATTCAGAGGCATTTAAGAGACTGAAATTTTAGTCAGATTTGTTCTATTAAAAAATGAGATCAAAATGTTCTTCAGTTTTGTTCAAAGCAGGAGTGAGCGATTCTTCAAAAGCATCAATGAAGATATGATTTTGTGTGTGTGTGTGTAATATAGCTGGTTGTCAAGAATCTGATGTGAGTTTAACATTTGTCAAATGTAATTATACAGTCTTTTAAACAACAGCGTTCAGAAATATAGAGTATGGCTTTAACTTCAATTAGTATCTTCTCTGATTTCAGGCAGAATTACTATAATGTAGTGGTATTCCTTACTGTGCTTGAAAATGGTTTATATTGTGGTACATATTTTGTTTATATTGTCCATCTCTCAGGCAGCAAAAGCCAAGTTTGTGTTTTGAGTTTTCATAATTGCAGTCAATGCCAGACCTGTTCAGATCTCACGATCGGAGGCGATGGAGTGCTATGTGACAGTTATTGAAGAGCGTTTGGGCAGATTGTCCACCTCTCTGCTGAATAAAGTTATTTCCATCTGTTATGGTGGCAGCGCTGGCCGCACAAAAAGGTGTGGCGTGGGAACGAGTCCAGGGGTCAGGAGGTCAGGGGTCACAGTCAGCTGGACAGCACAAGAGGAGGCCAGGGTGTGAAAGCTGGAGGTGGAGCCCGCTGGACATTAACATTGAACCGAGGGGCCGCCGCGTGAAAGAAAGGGTCCCGCTGACCACCCCTGTGGGAGTCGTAGCAGCCTGATCGAGCACAGAGCGTTCAACAGACAACTGACTGCAGGGAGAGACTCAGAGCAGGAAAAAAATACTCAATCCAAACATGAATCACAGACAAATGCTATAGCTGTTTTAGCACTTTGTTCAGATTGAGCTGAAAATGACCGAAATGTATTTTCAGCTTAATCTGTGGTTAAAGTTAAAACAGCTGTTTCCAAAAAAGTGCAGAATTCGTGCCAATATTATCTCCTCGGCTCTAATAAGACATGACTGTGCCACAGCTGGTGTCAGTACATTTGCACACATCACTGATTTCAACTTCCAGAGGCCTTTACATTTGATTATATAATAACACACTGGATCTTTGTGAATAAAAACTTATAATACTGATAAAATACCCCTGCGAATTTATTTTGAATGTAAAAGGAACATCTTACTTTTGTTATTTTTAGATATTGCATTGTTAGTCTTTGAAAATGTTGCAATGTTGCATGGGGGGGGGATGTATTTAATTATAAAACCCATGACCTTTCGGATGTATTTAATTATAAAACCCTTTAGTCTATAATAACATTTATTAACAACTTATTTTCAATAAACCTTTTTGTATATTAAGACAGGCACCTGCAATTCTGGCCAAATTAAAGATACATTGTGTGTAAATTTGCACATTATATTGTAAGCATCATTAATGATGACTTGTGTTTAATAATAATACAAAAAGATTGATTACTGAAATTAAACAATGATTTAATAAAAAGTTAGAATGTTTATTGTCTCTAATTGGCCTGTTTAGCTAAGCCCTCAAAACACATCTTATTTTGAGGTACAGTAATGCATGATTTGTAGATTATATTTAATAGTTTACACTTTCCTTAAATGTTTGCAATTAGTTTTTAAAAGGTAACATTACATTCTTAAGGACTCCAAGCTTACATTTTTTTTCAGGAGCACTAGTGCTTCTACTTAAAATAAAATTACACCTTCTGATCAATAACAGAAATTCCATTATAAGGTGATATTTGACTCCTTAAAGTGTTTTTTTTTTCTTTTACCTAATGTAATGCCATTTTTAACTTTATTAAATGTCATATTTTGTGCCAAAAAAAATCATTTATAAACTTTTTATCAAAAATTTTAATTAAACAATAAATTCAGTTAAAATTATAAGATTAAGTCAGGAAGAATATGTTACCAGTAAAAAGAAATCAGCATCAACAATTAATCTTTGCATGGCACAGAAGAGCATAAATGTGGACTATTTACAGACTTTTTACCAAGACTCAGAGGTGGCATTAATACTTTTCATAAAAACAATGTAATGAGATTAATATTTTAAAATAAAGTTTTGAATATAAAAACATTAAACGATTTAAATGTATACTTGCAATTTTGAAATTTTGGAACTTATACTAAAAATGAAACTGAAACCGCCAGTAGGTGGCAGCAAATCACTGTCTATGTCTATGAATCATTCATTCAATCGATTCATTCGAACGGCCGATTCATTCAGTTATGAAGCAAGTGACTCTCTTGAATGGGTCATTGAGTCATTGACTCACTAGATTTATTCATAAACGAAACAGCGCTGTGTTTGCTTGGCAGCGGCTCAGCTGTGACTTGTTTGGAACTGTTTTTGTTGACGAAAGAGAGCACAATCAGACAACAGTGTTCCTGTAACTGTAAGTCACTTATTATTAACTGTTGTATAAAATCAAAGATGTATAAAACTGTTGCATAAATTCAATTTCACATTTGCAAACTCAGCTCCTTTTATAATCCTTAAAAACCTGTCACTCGTCTTAGTTCACCGCAAACACAAATGTGCTGCTACGTTTTTAGTCTGCATTGTGCTACGTTCGTTTATTTGCAGAACTGGGATCGCTTTCATAGTCTTTTGAATGGATAAAATATAAAAATCCCTTTTATTTCCAAAAAACCTAACCAGACGGAAGTGAAACTCCCCGGACAATAATACAATACAATACAATAAACAATAATAAACCCTCTTTACTTTATAATGATGACCTAATAACTGATAGAGAACACAGTGTCATGACATGTACAGTCAAGTCAAAATTTATTCAGACACCTTCAACATTTCTCACATTATCACAGTTTATTTGCTGTAGTTTAGAAAATGGTAATAAAATATGACAAGAACTCAAGAGTTAAACTGTGACAGAACAAATTCATCTTGATAATGTCAGATAACTTTGATAGAAAGGTATGTAACGAAACATGCTCAGATCAAAGTGTCAAATCACATTTGTATCAGTTTTACTGGTAGTTCACTGTATGAAGAATTTTTGGGTATAATATGTCACAGTTTACTTTATTTTGCTGTCCTCACTTACATAAATGAACTATAGTGTCCTGCACCCACTAGTAAAAAAATATAAAAAATTATATCTGCTGTCTGAATCATTGTTGGTTTGACTGTATGTTTCATGAAAATGTCAAGCACGATGCTTGATTACCTGTGTAGATTGTGCTTTTATCAGTTTGATCTGAGAAAGATGATAATAACTGAATAAATGCAGCAGATAGTGTAGACTGAGATGCAGATAAAGTCCTCTGGCTGCAGCAGGTGAAGCGTCCGCTGCTGGATCTGGGTGGCAGTAATAGGATTAAAGGCGGCCGGCCTCGTCTCACTCCACAGGCTCCGTTTGGCACCTTTTGTACATCTTCAGCAACACTATTCACAGCTGAATCTCACGGACAAAAGAGCTCCGAGCATCATGGATAATCTACAGATATGCTTAACACTGAAGACAGATATGCACAAACCAGCCTCGACGGTGACGTCTCAATCATCTCCTCTGATTCACAGCCCGTCGTCCACTGCTTTATACTGAGTCCTGTAAAGGATCTATTTCTTCAGTTCAACAAAGAATTATTTTTATATATTGTTGATTTAAACGTTCATTTATCCAATGTTTAAATCAGTGGTTTCTAACTCTGTTCCTGGAGCCATAGCGCATTCAGCACATCTCCTCCATCAAATACACCTCATCAGCTCATCAGTAGAGACTCCTGAACCTGATGCTGCTGTCAGACAATGAAGACATGCATTATGTCCAATTTAGACAAAAAATAAATAAACGTGCAAACGCTGTGCCTTTAGTGGTGCAAGAGCTCGTCACTGGGGCAGCACCCTTAAAAGGGACACCTTGTGCCTTCTTTACCCCTACGGTGTGCATATCAGTACCTCAGAGCTGTAATATGTACCCTTAAGGTAGTAATATACTCTTATGGTATTATTATGCACTCTTCAGAGGCAAAGAAGGCACAGAGGTACCCGTTTGAGGGCCCTGCCCCAGTGATGAGCTCTTGCGCTCCTAAAGGCACAGCGTTTGCACATTTCTTCTGAGTGTGGAGCTCCAGCCTTGAGTAGCACTGCTTTAAACATCCTAGACATGCTGTTAACTCTTTAATGAAAACATTGTTGACTCAAGTTACTGTAGTAATAGAAACAATATTTTCTATCATATAACATAATTACATAGCCATAGTGAATGAAGTTGTATGTGCATACCAAAAAAAAAAAAAAAAAGCATGGAAAACTCCTGTTTAAATAAATATATAAACTTACATAACCATTTATGTTCTTAGGAAGTTCACGCTGTAAGACTAGAACAGTTCAGATATAAAAACACTGGTTGGGTAAAGGTTACTAATGGGAATCAGAACATATGGGGATCACAAGTGCATTAGCCGTCACCCATGTTTTCAACAGCCTTTGGTTCCAGAGCTTCCAGAAGTGTGTGTATATATGAATATATATTTGAAGATTAGACAAAAAGACAAAGGCACAACATTTTTTACTTTAATGAGGGAAAGAACTACAATCCCATTAAACATTGTGAATGACATAACTGAATAAAAACAATGGATAATTTTTAAAAATTGCATCTTGAGAGCACAGAGAGAATGATGCTGTGTCCAATTCGTTCTACTTATATTACACTGTAAAACAGCCTGTCAATCATCTTCTCACAGTTAAGGTTCTCATATACACACTCATACACATTTTATTAAATAAAATTACAACTACTTAAACAATTCTTCTTACCTTATTGGAGAGAAAACTAGAAGCACGTTGATCTGCTGGTCTTCCAAGTGAGTCTTGAAAGTAACCTTTTGTAATGATGCATTTAACCGTGGATGTTCTGCTGCTGTCCTGTCTGTATCTTTATAAAAGTTCACAATGCTGTTTCAGATGCCTATAACACACATAACAATAAATAAATATTTTCACTAGGTGGAATATTTATTATTAAAAAGACAAAAACCCTTTCATGGTGTCAATGCTGCTAAGAATCGATCTGTGAACATCATGATTTATTATTATTATTCATGTTTGTGGTTCTGTTCGAGTGTGCATGGATCTACCGGAGAACTCTTCAGACATACTCTTTTCAACACGCTATGCTTTGGGACAAATCTCACACACTATTTAGGACAGATAGTATGCACAATGGGACACACAGCGATTCTGTTCCGTCATTCGTGGTTCTCTAAGAGAGTGGGCTGACACTAAAGAGTCATTCTGGCACGATTTGCTTGTTTCTACTCTGGAGATTTCATAGTAGTGTAGTTTTTTACCAGCAATTCCACTGTTAAACATGATTATTTAAAGTTAAATTAATGTGGGCTGAGGGCTTCAGCAAAAGCATATATAATTAATTACCAGTCTTTTCAAAGCTATTATTAAAAACCAGCTGAAATCTGCATTTTATTGTCTTGGCATTAAATTAAAAAAACGAAACAAAACACCAGAAGGCTGGTAAATTTACTTACTGAGATATAGCTGCAAAAGAATTGACCATAAACATAACTTTTTTAAATGCTATCTTCTTTGACTAGATCATTACACATCAAACCAATCTGACGGCTGTTTGATGAAACCAGTAACCTCTCTCGTCACAGAAAGAAATCTGCTGTTTTTTATTTAGCAGTTTGCTCAAATCACTATTGGTCATAATAACTCTCCTGCACTGCTTGAGTTAATGAACGAAAGCTCAAATCATGTGGATTACTTTTTTTTTAGCAGCCAGACTAATGATTTTCACCTGGCGTATGGTAAAAAAGGGCAAAATGTCCCACAGACCCTAACCAAAACATCACATTTCATATTTCATTTCATCAGTAAGCAGCTTGCACTGCCACCGTTCACATTCAAACATTAAGCTACTCCTCACACCTGTTGCTCACAGTCTTAGCTATACATTTATAAGCTCTTTAAAGTTTCTTCATCAGTGTGGAGCCTCTAGTATGGCCGAAATCTCTTCTGTATTGCTTTAACCTTGACACTGTATACTACCAGAGCCAAGGACTGACAAAAGAGTTAGGGCTGAAGAGCAGGAGAGCGTTTAGGAGCATTCAGATGAAACTAAAGAGCGTTTATTGGATCTGCTTCACACGGATGGCAGGCTGGACAGACACAGGGTGAGAACTGAAGAAGAGTGTGATTAAGAGCAAACACACAGAGACAGCCGGTTACCTTGAACTCTGGCGCTGCTCTGGAGGGCGAGGAGAGGGCGAGCGGGCTGCAGGGTCACAGGGGTCAGGGAGAGCGGGCGGCTGGGCAGATGCTCAGTATGCAGATGGCTGTAATCGAATGGAGTGATTTTCAGTTGGCACTGGGATTAGCATCAGGACAATGGCGTCTCCCGTCTGTGGCTCTGGGGTCAGAGGAGAGCAGATCTGAACTTGAAGGAGAAGATCCTTCTGAAAAAACAGCCAGACCGGACGGCAGCATGATTGATTGGACGTGTCTGTCACTTATTACAAAAGTCAGCAGAAGCGTTCGACTCTGGGGAGCAGATCAGGCTGTGCTCCAATGCACAGTCACACTCTCTGCATAGACAGAAAAAGAAATATAATCTAATTTCATTCCAGTAGAGTTTGACCTTGATGTTGCTAAGCTTTTCCACCAGACTATAACCAGTCTAAAAACTTACTTCTGTTTTTTTGGAGATGAATTGAATCTGAAACCATGTTAAAGATGTTAAACATTTAACAAATTAAAGTTAATATTCAGCAATTTTACAGCACTGACACTATCAACAAAACTTGAACTGAATTAAGCTGATTAATGATGCTACTGTCTTCTGCTTTATAGCTGAATCACATTTGTTCATAATTGATGAATTTTGCAACATTGATGCTGCTATTGAGCTGAATTGAGTCAATACTGAACTAACTGGAGCCGAATAACAACATACTGTCTTCAGTAGAGCTGTTATCGCTGTTAATCGCTGAATTAAACTAATGAATGAACTTTACACTGTTATTGAGCTGAACTGAGTCAACACTGACCTGACTGTAGCGGAATAACGTCACTATTGTCTTGCTACAGCTGATTTGTAGCAGAATTTAGCAACATTGATTCTGTTAATGCTATAAATATTTAGTGCTATAAATATTAAGGTGACTTGACATGTTAAAGCAAAATCATTTTTTATATGTGACCCTGGACCACAAAACCAGTCATAAGGGTCTTTAAAAAAAAAAAAAAATAAATAATTTTTTTTATATATATATATATATATATATATATATATATATATATATATATATATATATATATATATATATATATATATATAAATGGTTTGTTAGGATAGGACAATATTTGGCTGAGATACAACTATTTGAAAATCTGGAATCTGAGGGTGCAAAAACTTCTAAATATTGAAAAAAAATCAAAATATTGAATATTGTCAAGAAATAAAGTCATGTTTATTTGTTTTTTACTCTGAGACAGAAACTTTCATTCATATACTCATTAGTTTTTATATTCCTCCAGCTGAGGAATGTCTCATAGGAAACACTACAACATTCGTCACCCAATCAATTCATTTCAGTAGTTTCCTTAAAATCATCCATCATTTTCTGATTCATCACTGTCCAAATGTACAACTAAAGAAAGACACCTTTAAAATAATACTAATGATTAACATGCAACACTAATATTTATTTTTTTATTATTATTATTTTTTTTAAAGCCATTTTTGTTTATGGACGAAGAATTTTGCATTCAATATAAGAAAATTAACAACATATTCAGCAGATAATAGCTTTGGATTTTCATAATAAGAAATAACATCTTTGAGGATGAAGGCATGGGTCACATGTGAGGTTAGAAACACAGGTGCTTAACTCATAGTTTGTTGGTAACATCACAATCAAAAAACAAAAGGGCAGCTGTTTCTTCAACAAAACCACGAAAAGAGCAAGACTCATCAACATCAGAATATTTAGAAATAGACAAATTAACGGAATAAATTTTATGAAGGATTTTATAATGAATCTCCTAAACCTTGTTAGATATGCAAAATTTAAAGCCAGGCCTTTCTCCAGTTTATATTCGTTATAAATGAACCCCAGCAGAGTTTCCCTTTTGAAGTAATCTTTCTCTTGGTCTGAAATATTTTACGAATATGTCTGTTATTACATTTCTAATCGAAATATCGATACCACCCAAACATAAAGCCATATAAACACTGTTGTCTTTACTGAATTTAAGGTGATTTTTAATTAACTGGGTTAATCCTGCTGGGATAGCTCTCATCAAAGTATTATATTCTTTTGGTGGGACTGGAAAATTATGGAGCTTTATAAATTGTTTGTAAGTTAAAATATTAGCAAACTCATCAAACACACATAGAATACAGTTCAAGTTGTTATTAAACCATCTATGGGGAAAAAAAGAGATTTATTTCTAACAGTTATATCAGCATTATTCCAAAGGAGAGCTTTGTGGAGAAACCCTGGACAAAACACAACTTCCACGAAAGAAGACATTGCTGATGGAGGTTAGATAAAGAGATAGGTAACTCGCCAGGCAAGAAATTACACTTTAGTCTGAAAAACAGCCACTCTGGTCAAATATCTTATTTGGAATAAAACACAGTGACATTGGATTCTTGAGGCATCTTCGTTTACTTTAAAGGTGTTTATCTGCGAAGTCCAAAAAATCAAGACCACCTTCGCTTCTGGAATTAGCAAGCACTTCTCTTTTTAATTTGTAAGGTTTATTAACTAATATTTATCGCATCTTGACGTGTGATTGTAATATCGCGTTATTTCACTGCTTTATGTCCTTTCGAACGCGCGGATCCGAAGTCTCGCGGGATTTCAGCGCGTTGATTAAACGCCACGTCGGTTCGAGCGTGAGCAGCATCTGCAGCTCTTTATTTTACCGACTGCGCAAAACAAGCGATAACGGAGTTTGTATCGTTACTGGAGTCGGTTCGCAGAGACAGTGAGGCAGGTATTTACACGATGATCTCTGAGTGTTTACTGTACTGCTCACTTTCTAGCCAGCTTTACTAACGTTAGTCGTTTGTGGAGCTGTTAGTGTTTTTCAGACAGAGTCGCAGTGATGAGGCCTGCAGGGTTATCCAGTCAGTTTCTGTCGCTGGATCTTCCAGGTTTTGGAGGGATTTCAGAGATTTTTAATATGACTCAACAGAAGGTTTAGATGAAACACTCTTTTAGTAAGTCATAGTCTAGTTTCTCGTTAATCTGTACTGCAGAACACTCATCTGCTCTTAATAACCGCATCCAGTAATCACAGACCTGAAGGAAAGGGCTTTTATCGATGGTTAGGTGTGACTCCTGTCTGCTGTCGTCATGTCCGCTTACAGCAGGATGTTGTTCTGATGATGTCACTTCTCTGTCAACACTCATTCATTCATTTGTGGGTTATTGAGTTCAGAAAAGCTCTGTTACAAACTGACTTCCAAAAACGTGCAGTTTTACTAGTTCAAGCTGTTTGAGTTGAACTAAATCAGGTGTGAAATGCTATACTACCTTTCTAGTTTCTGTATTATTGTGCGTGTAGTTTTTATGAGCTCTTCTAGGTAACTGAAAGATGCAGAATTGGTCAGGGTTATCAGGCTTGAAGTGCATGGACGTGTTCAGCGTGAACTCACTCAATGCACTCATGCGTCCATCATGGCTCTGATGATGCTGTGTTGTGATTTAGCTCTTTGTGTTTGTGTTTGTGTTTGTGCAGGAGGAATGGGGCACTTCATCAGATCTCTGTCGCTGATCTCTGTTGTGATGGCGGTGTGTCAGCAGACGCTCGCTCACTCGCACCATCATCATGGACACTCTCATGGGGACAGCCATGGACACTCACACGGAGGGGTCAAGATGCGCCACGGGGCCAGCAAGTGGAGCGCTGAAGCCAACCTGCCCCATGCTGAAGAGAAGCATCACGGACACGATCACGATCATTCACATGATCACAAACACGATCACGGTCATTCACATGATCACGATCACGGACACGATCACGGACACGATCACGGTCATTCACATGATCACGGACACGATCACGGACACGATCACGGTCATTCACACGATCACGGACACGATCACGGACATGATCACGGACACGATCACGGTCATTCACACGATCACGGTCATTCACACGATCACGAACACGATCACGGACATGATCACGGTCATTCACACGATCACGGACACGATCACGGTCATTCACACGATCACGGACACGATCACGGTCATTCACATGATCACGGACACACACACAAAGGTGTCCCCGGAGCGGAGCAGCTGAAAAGCGATGTGGAAGCAGGGAAGCGGAACATGCTGGAGCTCTGGATGCAGGTAAAACACACTGATGGACGAGACTGTCACAGGACGTCAGTAATTTCAGATTCAGTGAATTCTGTAAAATACTAATCCTTAATATAGTCATAAAGTAATCATTTGCAATCTCATAGTTTATAAATTGTAGTCTAATATTGTTAGTACATTTAGTCTGTGCAAATAGTGAGTTTTTCTTTTCTTTTTAATATGTATTTGATGCTAAATCGAATCCACGTCAGACGGTTGGGTTGAAGGAATATGCAAATTTATTCAAAAGTTTTAAAAAGAAGAACTGTAAATCATAACTTGAAAATGAAACATTAAATTTTAATAATCATATCCAATGCCAGCATTCTACAAATTAACTGTTAAATTCAAAACCCATCTAAGTCGAACTGAACACAATCTGAAAAGAGTAAAAACAATCTAGAATGAATAAAAGAACCACCTGAAAAGAACAAAAACCTTCATAAAAGTGTTAAGTCTAAGGTGTTACACAGTTAGAGAGTGAAGCCTAAAAGGAGGAGTAGAGAGGAATAGAAGAGAGGTGCAGTACATTCTCTTCTTATACCCTTGCAAGATCAGATATGCAGAGTAAGTGTACACAGGCCAATATGCTAAACAAAGCTGTTTCTATGCATCAGAGGCAGAAAAGCTCTGTTCTTCATCAGATGTTCAGTCATGACCTCATACATCGTGACCTTCAGATAAGATTAGCTTATGGTTTCTCACCTCCCCAGGGACCAAAATTATATCCTTTTTTTTTAGTAACCCTGCAAGTCTGACAGCTGTTAAATAGAAAACCTGTTTTTCATCAGATAGCAAGAGTACAAAAGGGCACACGCGTCTTAATCTTTAAGCTCATTGTGTGTTAAACATCCTTTTATTAATATTTCAAAAACATAGAATCATAATGGTGGATTAGATACATAATTATAAAAATAATATTGTTAATATATATGTTGTTTATTGAAATAATTCATAACACATGATATATCAGAATATGCCAATTCTCAAAGGTCGATTCACCAGTATTATAAACACTTGTAATTAAGGCAGGCAATGTCTCATAAAGGTAGGATTAAAGCACTTAATGGCAATATTATTTTTCATGACCTAAAGTGAGAAGTATTTACTCCTGATAACCATTAACAACTCCTTGACTACTTGTTTAAATACTGTACATTACTTAGGTATGGTTAATGATAGTTCAAAAACATGATCTAACTCTATACATGACCCAATTAAACTATTAAAATGTGTTAATTACATTGACAATGAATATAGTACTCACTATTTATACAGTGGGTACGGAAAGTATTCAGACCCCCTTAAAGTTTTCACTCTTTGTTATATTGGAGCCATTTGCTAAAATCATTTGTTCATTTTTTTTCCTCATTAAATGTACACACAACACCCCATATTGACAGAAAAACACAGAATTGTTGACATTTTTTCAGATTTATTAAAAAAGAAAAACTGAAATATCACATGGTCCTAAGTATTCAGACCCTTTGCTCAGTATTTAGTAGAAGCACCCTTTTGATCTAATACAGCCATGAGTCTTTTTGGGAAAGATGCAACAAGTTTTTCACACCTGGATTTGGGGATCCTCTGCCATTCCTCCTTGCAGATCCTCTCCAGTTCTGTCAGGTTGGATGGTAAACGTTGGTAGACAGCCATTTTTAGGTCTCTCCAGAGATGCTCAATTGGGTTTAAGTCAGGGCTCTGGCTGGGCCATTCAAGAACAGTCACGGAGTTGTTGTGAAGCCACTCCTTCGTTATTTTAGCTGTGTGCTTAGGGTCATTGTCTTGTTAGAAGGTAAACCTTCGGCCCAGTCTGAGGTCCTGAGCACTCTGGAGAAGGTTTTCGTCCAGGACATCCCTGTACTTGGCCGCATTCATCTTTCCCTCGATTGCAACCAGTCGTCCTGTCCCTGCAGCTGAAAAACACCCCCACAGCATGATGCTGCCACCACCATGCTTCACTGTTGGGACTGTATTGGACAGGTGATGAGCAGTGCCTGGTTTTCTCCACACATACCGCTTAGAATTAAGGCCAAAAAGTTCTATCTTGGTCTCATCAGACCAGAGAATCTTATTTCTCACCATCTTGGAGTCCTTCATGCGGGCTTTCATGTGTCTTGCACTGAGGAGAGGCTTCCGTCGGGCCACTCTGCCATAAAGCCCCGACTGGTGGAGGGCTGCAGTGATGGTTGACTTTCTACAACTTTCTCTATCTCCCGACTGCATCTCTGGAGCTCAGCCACAGTGATCTTTGGGTTCTTCTTTACCTCTCTCACCAAGGCTCTTCTCCCCCGATAGCTCAGTTTGGCCGGACGGCCAGCTCTAGAAAGGGTTCTGGTCGTCCCAAACGTCTTCCATTTAAGGATTATGGAGGCCACTGTGCTCTTAGGAACCTTAAGTGCAGCAGAAATTTTTTTTGTAACCTTGGCCAGATCTGTGTCTTGCCACAATTCTGTCTCTGAGCTCTTCAGGCAGTTCCTTTGACCTCATGATTCTCATTTGCTCTGACATGCACTGTGAGCTGTAAGGTCTTATATAGACAGGTGTGTGGCTTTCCTAATCAAGTCCAATCAGTATAATCAAACACAGCTGGACTCAAATGAAGGTGTAGAACCATCTCAAGGATGATCAGAAGAAATGGACAGCACCTGAGTTAAATATATGAGTGTCACAGCAAAGGGTCTGAATACTTAGGACCATGTGATATTTCAGTTTTTCTTTTTAATAAATCTGCAAAAATGTCAACAGTTCTGTTTTTCTGTCAATATGGGGTGCTGTGTGTACATTGAGGAAAAAAATGAACTTATATGATTTTAGCAAATGGCTGCAATATAACAAAGAGTGAAAATTTTAAGGGGGTCTGAATACTTTCCGTACCCACTGTACATAGACTATTAATGTGTTAATAATGTAGAAACTACAATTTATCAACTATGAATTAACTATAAACTAATAGTATGCAAATGTTTTTTACTGTATACCTGCTAAGTGTTTTATTAAATTATTTGTTTGGTGAAAAAATGTTCACAGAAGTCCTTGTGTTGTATTATCCTTGTACTAAAATGTTATACTAAAACTGATGTAGATAAATATTGTTTATTATCTTTTTTTATATATATTGATACATACAAAGCATCTTGTCACTTTAATATGAAATTAAATTACATGCAGTCATAAGTGTGCATGTATCAGCTGTTTGACAGCAGGCTGCTTTACATGACTCATCTAATCTGATTATGAACTGCTGGACCATCTGAATTAAACTAAATAATCAAAATAATATCGATCTGATCAGAATGGGCATTAGGTTATGTTTACATGTTTCTATTTAAAGCTACAGAACACATTAACCACAGAAAAATAATATTTAGAAACACGTGAAATGTTTTTATTATCTATCAGTCTACATATGCTCTGCAGTGCCTTCTGTAACCTCCAGGGGTCTGTGGAGGGAGGTCCAGCTGTAAACCCTGTCTTTAAGACTCTGAGTTTCTCTCTCTCTCTCTCTGTCTGTGTCTCTCTCTCTCTCTCTCTCTCTCTCTCTCTCTCCTGGTTTAGGCGGTCGGAGCCACTCTGCTCATCAGCGCTGCTCCCTTCCTCATCCTCTTCCTCATCCCAGTGCAGTCAAACACAGACCAGCACCAGAACCTGCTCAAAGTGCTCTTGAGCTTCGCGTCCGGAGGTTTGCTCGGAGACGCGTTCCTTCATCTCATCCCTCATGCACTGGGTGAGTGAGCGCACCGTGGAGGTCATGTGACTATAACATCCTGTCACATGACTCGATGAGTTCGCCCCGCACTGAACAGAATACACATCAACAGCCTTGTCTTTAGATCTGCAGTTTCTGTAGTTGTCTATACTGGACTATGTAAATATATTAGCATACTGAATTGTGTGTTGTTTTATGAGCTGTGTAAATTCATGTCTAGTTTCTGTAGTGTAGATTTTATTCAAGCTGGTCTATCATATGAAGAACTGGGTCCAGTTGCATAAAAGGATTAGACTAGTCTTACAAGTTAGTAATCCAATTTGTTTCTTTAAGACTGGACATCGTTTTTTTTTTTAAATTCAGTTACATTAAATTGTAGATTAGTCTAATTTGAATCCAAAAATAAGGCTGATTACGCCTCTGCTAACTGCTACTTGGTCGAACTCATACACAGTCTTAACATAAAGGATAAGTTTACGCACCTGGCCCTTGTTCTCCTGATAGAAGTCTTGTTGCTACTGTTGCAGGCCGATGTAGTTCTGAAATCTGCCATACTAACTTGCCAAACCTTCACCCCTCGATTTCATCTCAACACAGAGCCTCATTCTCATCACGGCCAATCACACGGCAGCGACGAGTCACATGGTAGTGAGGAGTCACATGGTAGTGAGGAGTCACATGGTCACTCACACGGTAGGTTTATTGTTCAGTCACTGAAATATTTTTTCAGTATTTTTCTGCTTCTGTGTTTTTGTAACCAAATTTATAATTTGGCTGAATGGAATACAAGAATAGAGTTTATTGGAAGGTGTTCTGTTCTGTGTCAGTCAGTGCTTGGTTTCTGTCTCAGGTGCTGCCCATGGTCACATGATGTCGGTCGGGCTGTGGGTGCTGGCTGGCATCGTTGCGTTTCTGGTGGTTGAGAAATTTGTTCGTCTTTTGAAGGGAGGACACTCTCACTCTCACTCTCATGGTAAGAGTCTTAAACTGTTCAGATTACATTAGAGCTGCTCCATTACAGCAAAAATCATAATCACAGTTTGGGGCAATATTGTAATTACAATTATTTAAAACTATTATTAGTGGGTCAGGGGTCATATGACCAAAACTTTATATGAGTGATTAATTTAAAGATAGCAATGTCAAATATTCATTTTCTATAAATATGGTTGCTATGACATCTACATTTTAGAGACCAGTGAAACTTCACAATTCTCAGTACCACAGCAGTATACTAGGGTAACTTATATAAGTTAAAAAAAAGTCTTCAAAATGATTGAAAAATAAGTAAACAGTCAGTAATACAATAAAAACAAAAAAGCAAAGGTCAAAAACAATAGAAAAAAGGTAACACAATGCTTTAAGCACAGCTCTAGATTACATTTGAATTTTAAGCTCCTAAAATGTATTCCTAATGCCCATCTCACTAGTTTCACACACAGCTGAGTTTTGGTGGAGATTACCTGATGGTTATTTTTGCTGAAATCTTTTCTTGATGATGAGGAACGGCAGATAGACTAAGCAGCTGTTCCCAGTGATGTAGCAGAAAGTATCAATCCTGCTACTTCTAAACAATACTGAGATATCATTTCTCTCTTCTGTTTCTTTTTTTTTTTTTTTTTGAGCAGTGATCCGGACGCTGTTGACAGGTTTCCAAATACAATAAAAACCCTTTCTTGCCATGTTTTCAGCTGCTCCAAAGGCAAAAGACAGCGATGAAGAGGATGATGACAAGAAAAGAGAGAAGAAGGGAGGGACAGAGAAAAACGCAGACTCTGATAAGAAACCTGCAAAGAAAACCGTCGAGATGACTTCTGGTATGAGAACGCTCCGGTGTTTGAGCTGTTGTGTGTCAGCGCTGTTGTCTCGCTGACAGGAAAACTCTGTGTCTGCAGATATTAAAGTGTCGGGTTATCTGAACCTGGCTGCTGATTTCACACACAATTTCACGGACGGTCTGGCGATCGGCGCGTCGTTCCTGGTCAGTCCAGCGGTGGGTGCCGTTACCACCATCACCATCCTCTTACATGAAGTCCCACACGAGATCGGAGACTTCGCCATTCTCGTCCAGTCGGGCTGCACAAAGAGGAAGGTAATGTGAATGTGAACAACTCACTTTATTTTCTGTGGTAAAAGTAGACCTGAGCTAGCAAAAACTTTTAAAATTACTTAAAATACATATGCAATAGTAATGAGGCAATACTAATTAATTTAAATAATGTATCAAAAGCAAGTAATCATATGGTTTTATTGAACAAAACTGTTAAAATACATGATGTATTATAAACAGTAGAGCTAATGTACATCATGCTTTATAAAAAATAACTGCAGAGGGTGCCAACGGCCTGATGATTATTTTTACTCTTTACTGCGCGATCTAATCCTTGTTTGATATAGACTCAACAACATTTAATTCAAATGTCCACTTAATCTTTAATATTTGGCTATTTCTTTGCGACAGAAATACTACAGCTGCTGTAATTTCTTGAATATGTGGACATCAAACCGTTAGGGGTGTTGAAATTAATGGTTGCATCGATGCATCGCGATGTGGACGATTCTGCATCGATGCAGTTTAATAGACCATAATCCATTATAGCCTACTGACATCATTGGCATACACACTTGTCACGCGACTTTTACAAATCTGAGATTTGGGCACATTTTAGAAAAACCAAGCTTAGTGCGGGAAAAAAACATGTTCAGACTCTGATGTTTTCCCTGCATATGACACTTGTGTGCGCTATAGAGACAATCGCAGCGGGCTTCATTTGCACAGAATATTCGCTGTGAGACGCGTGTGCATTGATTGACAGTGTGTGCTCGCACTCGCCGTTATTTCAGTCTTTTACTTTAGATATGCTTTCATTTCTGCCGTTTGGAATGCAGTTCGTATTAGATGCACGAAGCTCAGGTACTGACAGACTTTCACCTGCGCTTTGTGTTTGTCCTGAAGCTCGATCGTGGCTGCGGTTAAATGCACTTGCATCTCCGAATATGTTTATGATACGAAATTGATGTAAACACAGTTATGTTTTCAGAACAGGACAAAACATCTGATATGTCCAAATAGATCTGTGCATTAGTGTGAATGCAGCCTGTCAAAGCTGCCACTGTCTAGGAACTCATCAGTAATAATCAAACTGCAATAATACTGAGAAAACAGAAAAACCCATAACTATGATTGTCTGTAAACTTTTGGATAGGTCTACTTAAAGCACTCTCAAATAGGCCCTACTGAAAGTACTTTTTGTTTATCACTTGTAATTGTCTTTTTTATATATTTGCTTGTATGTTTTGAAGCTATATTTATCTGTTTAAATTTTTAACAATTGTTTTGATTTATTGTTAATTTGTTTTAAAATTATATATTATTTTAAAAGTAGCCTGCTTATATAATTTAATAAAAATGCACAAAATAAATTTGATATAATCTTGATGCATTGTGATATCGAATCGTTGACATGATAATCGTAATTGAATCGTGAAACCAGTGACGATTCACACCCCTACAACACGTGTGTAAACTCAGAGTGAGGGTCTGAACTTTTATTTTGAAATCGCACTGAACAGTTAGCATGTTGAGAAAGATATTGATGTATTGTCCTGAGTTTGTGTAGGTTTATAAATGATTTACATTACAAATCTGATGAAATGGCGCATGTTGATAAGAGTTTGTGTGGAGCAGCGTTTACTGTGAACAGAGCCATTCTGACACGCACATACGTAACCTACACACGTAAATAATTACAGTGCATATATTTATTTAATTGAATTGTAGCATTTGTGAATTCACAATAGCATTATGCTTTATGATTTTTGAATGGGTTTAACATATCATGCAGCCAAGGAAAAGAGTCCAATAATGCGTTTCATGGATTCTCGTCCGTGGAATGTGCCACTTGTGGTATTTGGCCTGTTACTCGACCCGGGCAAAATGCAGTCGAGGATTTTATAAATCAAATACTCCAATAGAAGGAGGAATTGTGACTGCCCTAAAAAAAGAGTTTTGTGTTCTTACTTTAACTCTTTAATTCTGCTGTTTTGCTCAGGCCATGTGTCTTCAGCTGCTGACGGCCGTCGGAGCGTTAGCTGGAACCGCCTGCTCTCTGCTGGCTGAAGGAGTGGGAGCCGCAGCCACCGCCTGGATCCTGCCCTTCACCGCCGGGGGCTTCGTCTACATCGCCACCGTCACCGTCCTCCCAGAGCTGCTGGCCGGACGCTCCAGCCTCACGCAGTCCCTGCTGGAGATCCTGGCCCTGCTGTTCGGCGTGGGAATGATGGTGCTGATCGCCGAGTACGAGTGAGGGACGGACAGCGTTTCTGAGAGAAGAACCTTTAAACTGCGGTGCAGAGACCAGTGCATGGTCACCTAAACCTCTAGAGACCAAGAGTGAGTTGAGATCAATGTTAGCTTTGACCACAGAAACAAACAAAAAACTGAATGAATGAGGGAACGAGTGAAAGAACTGCACTCGATTACCCAAAGACCAACAGGAATGGATCACTTAATCATTTTAGGCACAGGAACCTTCCCAGGGACCATCAGCTAGAAAATCACGTGCGCTTCTGTATACTGATACGGACAGGATCAGCACGTGGAGACTCCTAGAAATTTGACCATTACGTTCCTGAGATGCATCATCTGTGTTTGCTGGAGCAGTTAGATAAACACTCACGTCTCCAGTCACTTCTCTCTTCAGTAGAACACTTTTCTAGAAATATCGGTTATGGTACATGATTAAATCAATTGATTTTGCTGTTCGCACAATAAAGTTTAAAGGGTTAGTTCACCCCAAAATGAAAATTATGTCATTACTCCCCCTCATGTCGTTCCAAACCCGTAAGACCTCTGTTCATCTTCAGAACACAGATTAAGATATCTTTGATTAAATCGGAGAGCTCTCTGACCCTCCATAGACAGCAACGCAACTGAAATGTTCCCAGGTCCAGAAACGTAGTAAATACATCAGTAAAACAGGTCCATGTGACATCAGCGGCTCAGCTTCAGTTTTGTGACGCTACGAGAGTACTTTTTTTTGCGCAAAGAAAACAAAAATAACATAATTTACTCAACCATTCTTCTCCCCCGAGTTACGTCTTCTGCCATTTTGGAGAGTACCCAAGAACGTATTTGACGTAATCAGCGTTATTTACGTTCGGGGGGAAAGCACGCATGAAGGTATAATCTGCGTAATAAGCGTTGTTTATGCTTAGGGGAAAGCATGCGTATGTATTGTGATACTCTCTAAAATGGCGGAAGACGTAACTCGAGGGAGAAGAATGGTTGAGTAAACTGTTATTTTTGTTTTCTTTGCGCAAGAAAAAGTATTCTCGTAGCGTCACAAAACTGAAGCTGAGCCGCTGATGTCACATGGACCTGTTTTACCGATGTATTTACTACGTTTCTGGACCTGGGAACATTTCAGTTGCGTTGCTGTCTATGAAGGGTCAGAGAGCTCTCCGATTTAATCAAAAATATCTTAATCTGTGTTCCGAAGATGAACGGAGGTCTTACGGGTTTGGAACGACATGAGGGTGAGTAATTAATGACAGAATCTTCATTTTGGGGTGAACTATCCCTGTAATGTGATTCTTTCTTAAGCAGCGTGTGCTTTCTCTTTGACAGGGACATTCTTTGATTCCTCTGAAATATGTTGTTACTCAGTGACAGAATGATGTTCACTCTGTAACACACACACTCACACTCGTTTCCCATGAGTCTCCAGAGGAATCTGCAGCTTGACCTTGTCATTGGTGATGGTTCTTCAGATGGTGCAAACACCATGTTTATTGAATTTTAGTTTAGTTTTAGTGTTTATTTCTCTTCTCTTTGCCTGTAACCATATTCATGCAGATGTTTGGATCTTTTCTTGAATTTGTTTAATCAAATGTTCAACAGCATATAATGTAAACCCTTTACATTCCCATTGAGTGTAAATCAAGCATATCACTTCACAAACAGAAGTGGATGCATTGTTCACTTTCAGTTCAATAAAAGCGTTGTGGTACAACTCTTAACAGTCTGTGTTTAGAAGAAATCTGAGAAAGAATCTTCTCGTTCCTCCTGATGAGTGATTGTGAGTCACCACTGACATCTGAGGAGAGAAAACTCCCTAAATCACTTTCCTCTTCAAATGAAAAATGACACACTGACATCGCCTTCAGAAAACTGTGATTTTCAACAAAGGTGAAACTGCAGTCATCTGCAGACTGATTTCAGTTCATTTCATGTGTGTCTTGCACAAGAGTAAGTTTATACCATCATCAAGATGATTTATTCAAAATGAAAGACAAAAGTCGTCATGATAACAACTATGTCTCTTCCATTTTTGTTATTGTAAAAGAAAAACATTTTAGACTGAGTTTGCAAATGTCAACAATAATCTTGTTTCATTACAAACATTTGAAACCAATGTCTACATGTCAGACTAGGGTCAGGGTTATGTACCTAAATACTGATCAAAAATACAGTGGAATATTGTAAATATGGTTTAAATGTAATTTATTCATGTTAAAGTTCAACAGCTCAGCAAACAGTATTTGAAACATATTCAAATACTGTTTGCTGAGCTGTTGAACTTTAACATGAATAAATTACATTGAAACCATATTTACAATATTCCATATATAAATAAATAAATAAATACACACACACACACAGTGGGGCAAAAAAGTATTTAGTCAGCCACCAATTGTGCAAGTTCTCCCACTTAAAAAGATGAGAGAGGCCTGTAATTTTCATCATAGGTATACCTCAACTATGAGAGACAAAATGAGAAAAAAAATCCAGAAAATCACATTGTAGGATTTTTAAAGAATTTATTTGCAAATTATGGTGGAAAATAAGTATTTGGTCAATAACAAAATTTCATCTCAATACTTTGTTATATACCCTTTGTTGGCAATGACAGAGCTCAAACGTTTTCTGTAAGTCTTCACAAGGTTTTCACACACCGTTGCTGGTATTTTGGCCCATTCCTCCATGCAGATCTCCTCTAGAGCAGTAATGTTTTGGGGCTGTCGCTGGGCAACACGGACTTTCAACTCCCTCCAAAGATTTTCGATGGGGTTGAGATCTGGAGACTGGCTAGGCCACTCCAGGACCTTGAAATGCTTCTTACGAAGCCACTCCTTCGTTGCCCGGGCGGTGTGTTTGGGATCATTGTCATGCTGAAAGACCCAGCCACGTTTCATCTTCAATGCCCTTGCTGATGGAAGGAGGTTTTCACTCAAAATCTCACGATACATGGCCCCATTCATTCTTTCGTTTACACGGATCAGTCGTCCTGGTCCCTTTGCAGAAAAACAGCCCCAAAGCATGATGTTTCCACCCCCATGCTTCACAGTAGGTATGGTGTTCTTTGGATGCAACTCAGCATTCTTTCTCCTCCAAACACGACAAGTTGAGTTTTTACCAAAAAGTTCTATTTTGGTTTCATCATTCTCCCAATCCTCTTCTGGATCATCCAAATGCTCTCTAGCAAACTTCAGTCGGGCCCGGACATGTACTGGCTTAAGCAGGGGGACACGTCTGGCACTGCGGGATTTGAGTCCCTGGCGGCGCAGTGTGTTACTGATGGTAGCCTTTGTTACTTTGGTCCCAGCTCTCTGCAGGTCATTCACTAGGTCCCCCCGTGTGGTTCTGGGATTTTTGCTCACAGTTCTTGTGATCATTTTGACCCCACGGGGTGAGATCTTGCGTGGAGCCCCAGATCGAGGGAGATTATCAGTGGTCTTGTATGTCTTCCATTTTCTAATAATTGCTCCCACAGTTGATTTCTTCACACCAAGCTGCTTACCTATTGCAGATTCAGTCTTCCCAGCCTGGTGCAGGTCTACAATTTTGTTTCTGGTGTCCTTTGACAGCTCTTTGGTCTTGGCCATGGTGGAGTTTGGAGTTGGACTGTTTGAGGTTGTGGACAGGTGTCTTTTATACTGATAACGAGTTCAAACAGACGCCATTAATACAGGTAACGAGTGGAGGACAGAGGAGCCTCTTAAACAAGAAGTTACAGGTCTGTGAGAGCCAGAAATCTTGCTTGTTTGTAGGTGACCAAATACTTATTTTACAGAGGAATTTACCAATTAATTCTTTAAAAATCCTACAATGTGATTTTCTGGATTTTTTTTTTCTCATTTTGTCTCTCATAGTTGAGGTATACCTATGATGAAAATTACAGGCCTCTCTCATCTTTTTAAGTGGGAGAACTTGCACAATTGGTGGCTGACTAAATACTTTTTTGCCCCACTGTGTATATATATATATATATATATATATATATATATATATATATATATTATATATACACACACACAGGTGCATCTCAATAAATTAGAATGTCGTGGAAAAGTTCATTTATTTCAGTAATTCAACTCAAATTGTGAAACTCGTGTATTAAAAACATTCAATACACACAGACTGAAGTAGTTTAAGTCTTTGGTTCTTTTAATTGTGATGATTCGGCTCACATTTAACAAAAACCCACCAATTCACTATCTCAACAAATTAGAATATGGTGACATGCCAATCAGCTAATCAACTCAAAACACCTGCAAAGGTTTCCTGAGCCTTCAAAATGGTCTCTCAGTTTGGTTCACTAGGCTACACAATCATGGGGAAGACTGCTGATCTGACAGTTGTCCAGAAGACAATCATTGACACCCTTCACAAGGAGGGTAAGCCACAAACATTCATTGCCAAAGAAGCTGGCTGTTCACAGAATGCTGTATCCAAGCATGTTAACAGAAAGTTGAGTGGAAGGAAAAAGTGTGGAAGAAAAAGATGCACAACCAACCGAGAGAACCGCAGCCTTATGAGGATTGTCAAGCAAAATCGATTCAAGAATTTGGGTGAACTTCACAAGGAATGGACTGAGGCTGGGGTCAAGGCATCAAGAGCCACCACACACAGACGTGTCAAGGAATTTGGCTACAGTTGTCGTATTCCTCTTGTTAAGCCACTCCTGAACCACAGACAATGTCAGAGGCGTCTTACCTGGGCTAAGAAGAAGAACTGGACTGTTGCCCAGTGGTCCAAAGTCCTCTTTTCAGATGAGAGCAAGTTTTGTATTTCATTTGGAAACCAAGGTCCTAGAGTCTGGAGGAAGGGTGGAGAAGCTCATAGCCCAAGTTGCTTGAAGTCCAGTGTTAGGTTTCCACAGTCTGTGATGATTTGGGGTGCAATGTCATCTGCTGGTGTTGGTCCATTGTGTTTTTTGAAAACCAAAGTCACTGCACCCGTTTACCAAGAAATTTTGGAGCACTTCATGCTTCCTTCTGCTGACCAGCTTTTTAAAGATGCTGATTTCATTTTCCAGCAGGATTTGGCACCTGCCCACACTGCCAAAAGCACCAAAAGTTGGTTAAATGACCATGGTGTTGGTGTTCTTGACTGGCCAGCAAACCAGACCTGAAACGAGAGACCAAAAAATTCAGATGAGCTGAAGGCCACTGTCAAAGAAACCAGGGCTTCCATACCACCTCAGCAGTGCCACAAACTGATCTCCTCCATGCCACGCCGAATTGAGGCAGTAATTAAAGTAAAAGGAGCTCCTACCAAGTATTGAGTACATATACAGTAAATGAACATACATTCCAGAAGGCCAACAATTCACTAAAAATTTTTTTTTTTTTTTTTTTTATTGGTCTAATGAAGTATTCTAATTTGTTGAGATGGTGAATTGGTGGGTTTTTGTTAAATGTGAGCCAAATCATCACAATTAAAAGAACCAAAGACTTAAACTACTTCAGTCTGTGTGCATTGAATTTATTTAATACACGAGTTTCACAATTTGAGTTGAATTACTGAAATAAATGAACTTTCCACGACATTCTAATTTATTGAGATGCACCTGTGTGTATATATATATATATATATATTAGTGCTGTCAATCGATTAAAAAATTTAATCGCGTTAATCACAGTCATGGACTGTGATTAATCATGATTAATCGCAATTTTAAAATATTAGGATTTACCTGTAAATGTGTTGAAAAAATGAAATGCATGACAAACTAGTTTAAGGAAAGAGAACCTTTCACACTTCCGCCAGGTATGAGACATAATCCTTATTATTCTTTTATCATTATTCTTTTGTTTTTATTCAGCCATTATCAGTCTTTATACTGACAATAAAACGTTTACCAAGTCACATCGCTTCAATCCCAGTTTACATTTACCCAACTATTATCAAAAGTATTTCTAAATAAATACAAAACATTTTCTTGCGACCTTACGTGAAGTATTATGACAAAATGCATTATGAAGAAGAATTGGACCTGTTCTGCAGCTGCATTAGAGCTAATATTAGCATCATGCTTCATAAGACAATTTATGAGATTAATAGTACACTTTTACTCAGAACTCACTTTAAACCAGCATCGAGTGTTTGTAATAACTTCCTTTTTCGATCACATGTGGAATTTGGTCGTTTACTGTTGTTAAAATATACTATTTATAGCCTTTTATATCGCTGCACAAATTAGCATTTCAGATGTACACATTCATCTCATGAAAATCACATACAAACCATATCCTATCGTAATCGTGTGTTTATTATCTTATATAATCTATAGTGGGTGTTGTCATGTTTATTTCTGCTGTGTAAAAGCCTTAACATGTGCTCTGCTGAAACTCACGTTGTTTGTGATGTTTACAGCCGCCTCTCAGTTCTTAAGTTGCCAGGTATACATTCCAACTATAACACACATTAGTAAAAGGATCTATTTTAATTTTTATTTGTCTATATACACTTTGGGCGGCCGCGGTACATTATAAAAATAGACCAAAAAACCGCAACCCGCGGCTCTGTAATTTTTCCCGCGACTGTATTTTCAAAATAGCCCACTTGTGCCGTTACCCTGGCAACACTGGTTCACTGTGACCTCATCACACACTGATAGATAACCTTCCGCGCTGCGATGACGGGAAGAAGATGGGGTCAAACATTATCAAACGATTAATTTGCGTTAAAAAAATATTAACGCGTTAAAATTTTTTGATTAATCGCATGCGTTAACGCGTTAACGTTGACACTCCTAATATATATATATATATATGATTTTTATTTATTTTTATTTTTTTTAATGTGTCACTTTTGATCAATGTCATGTGTCCTTGCTGAATAAAAGTATTTCTTTCTTTCTTCAAATCAGCATATCAGAATGAGTTCTGAAGGATCCTGTGACACTGAAGACTGGAGTAGTGAAACTGAAAATTCAGCTTTGATCACAGCTATGGATATTGAGTTTAACAGCACTCCTGCTTGTGTGATATGCTCTAAACAAACATTTCTCAAAGATAACTTCTAATGTCAAAAAAAAAAAAAAAACTGTCAGAAAATATTTGCAGCATGTTGTGCTGTTTACAAAGAAAAAACGGTAGAGCTCAAAAAGAACATTGAAATGCAGATGTTTCATCAATGTTTTACAATGAGTGTGTGGCTCAGTTGTGAAATAGAGCGTGATACAGGGAGTGAGGGAAAAGGGGAACAGAAGAAACAAAACCCCTGAACCACTTCTGCATTGAGTTTCATCACAGAGCAGCTATTACACATCATCAAGCGTGCATTGCTTACAGGTCCAGGTCCTCTGATATTCTGGATTCTAGATATTGATTGGGTCTCCCTGCATTAATGGAAGTCTGTGGAAGTTTATTGCACATTGCCCATTTTATTAATCAGCAGCTGATAAGCAGACTGTAAGTCTGACCGCTTAAAATAATAACAATACTTAGCATTAGAGATTGTAAGTAGATTGAAATCACTAACCCTAAGCATGAACAATAGCAACAGTTTAATTGTTTTCTTGAAGCCCTCCATCAGACTGCCATTCTCTCATGTTGATGTATAGATCGGTCTGAGTGCGGCCTGCGGTGTGAGATCTTCGTGTTTCACTGTGAGTCCAGCATGAAGCTTTGACTGCAGCTGCAGTCGCGAAGAGAAGCATCAGAGCCGCCAGTCCAACCAAACATCAGCACTCGCTCCATCACATCCACACGCACAGCACCTGAAGACCGGCACACAGCAGACCATCAGGCGACACTCTTTCATCAAACTGAGATGGTGCTCCTGAATTCATGTCTTGAAAAGTTCTGAAATATTTTCTTATGAATCTCTTAAATGGCAGGTTGATGTTGTCTGACCTGCACATGATGTTGCCTTATCTAATATATCAAATGCAATACTCCTGGTTAATCTTAACTACACATTTATACATCTATTTAGCTGTTCATATCTTCTGTTTGTTTTAAATAGAAAGCAAATTGCAACCTCTCTTTTTAATTTTAATTTATGTATTTTGTTTTTAAATTATGAGATGACTTTCTGAGACTGTTCAGTAATATAATTTCAGTAAGCCTGTTACAATCATATATCCTCATTGATGTAATCACAGTACAAACATTCATAATGAGGAAGTGAAAGTATAAATAAATGATCAAATGAATGATGCTCTCTGCTTACTGACATGATTACACAGCGAGGAATTCCACCGCAGTGAAAGGATTTCTCAACTTCTGTTCAGAATTAGCATTGATTTCATGAAAAAAAAAAAAAATTGAGACCGTTGCCCTTCTTTTCTGACTCAACTTTGAGACACTCAGTCAGGTCTTCTTTGTTCTGTTCTCATTGATTCATTCATCATCTCTGTGATCAGAAATGCATCTTGCTGATGTCTTAAGTCTATGAAGAGCTCTAAAATATTCTCTGATATTCTGTAGAAGAAAAGGGCTGTGAAGTGGATGTGTGTAATCTACCCTAATATTACACCAACAACATTAACATTCACATGCTCAGCTTTACCTTCATGTTTCAGTCAAACACTTCGGCCGTTCCCACATATATTTAGTAACTAGCTACTGATTGCAGGCTCAAAAGGGTCATTTCCTGTATTCTGTGCTTTTTCTGCTCCTGCAGGACAATAATCTTATTAAATATAAAATATAGACCATTATAGGAAGTTATTTTACTCACTTTAATATCAGAAGAGATGTGTGTTTTTTGGCCTGGCCTGTGTTTCCCCAAATCACTGAGTGTATCAGCAGATCCTAGAGACCGTTGATGTTTTATCATCATATCTTGCCTGTCCCACTTGTACCTATTCTAACCTGTTTGGCAAATTTTCACGAGCAATGAAATAAATGCATAATAATTAATAAATGATTTTTTTAAAAGGTGAAAATATTTGACATATAGCTGTTGAAAGAAGTTGAAAGTCCCCCACTGACCCCATCACTGCATCACAAAACCGAAGATCTACATCTGATCTGTCCTACCTGTTTGACAAGAGCGTGGAATCAAGGAATCCATTAATACAGGCATTCATTCACTCATTCATTCATTCCACAGTCTTTCATTTGCAGTCACAGAATATATACAGTTAGCAAAATAACTGTTTTAAAATAAAATTTGGCTTCAGTTCCAACCTGTTATTCCATATCATTTAATACCATGTCTATAATATATTTGAAATATATACCACTTTCAACATATCCCGCTGAGGCTTTGGTTTCTTACCTGCTTTGACTGTTAGACATGCCACAGGTGTCCCGTTGCAATAATACAAGCCTTCATCCAAAGACGAGATGAGACAGATGAGCAGAGACAGGTCTGGTAAAGAGCTGTGATTGTGATTCTGCATGTGTCTGGTTCAGTGCTGAGGATGGACACTCGGCCTCCTCTCAGATCTCTTCGGCTCTCCGCAGGGCAGAATGGTCATGCCGTTGGGTCGGACCCGCTGGTGCTGGACGGCTGAATCAGATAAACCCACAGCATCACATAGCAGCTCTGATGAAGACACGAGCAGAGCGAAGGCTAAAAGAGCAGACATATCACGTGCTGTGAGAATGAATCTGTACAGCAAAAGGCAGAGTAAAGCAGTGACACTCATAGTCTCTCAGATGTGATCTGAACTCTGAAACACTGTTCCTCTATTTCATTCTTACTCAATGAAACTTCATGAAAGGTCATGTGCTTGTTGTCAAGTCATTTCTGTTGCTTTCAGAGAAGCTGAGTGTTATAACCTGGAGGAATCTGTTTGTGATTTAGTCAGAAGTCATTAACCATATTAAACTGGTTAATTCTTCAAGCAGAGCTCCAGCATTAGTCCATGAAACTTGATGATAATCGTGAAAATAATCTCATCGTCTTATTTTCAGAGAGTAACCAAGTTGTGATATCTGTTGGCAACTCTTGTTAGCTGTTTAGGTTTACTAGATTAAGAGTCCAAAGATGTTAATAAAGACACACATACAAGAACTCTTCACTAATTACTTGGTGTTTCGGGTCTGACGTCATGACGTGGGCGTGGTTTGTTCGCTGGGTCAGAGCGCATGCGCAGTTTACGCGCTCCGTGAGAAGTCCGCAGACGTGTGACTATAAATCGATATGGCGATATATCGTGATCCTTCTCCATGCGATACGATAATCGATATCTGGCGCCAAATATCGATATTTTAATTAATACAATAAGGTGCTCTAAATACATTTTCCTGCTCTCAGCGTCTAAAAATGCGTGGAAATCGCTGCCGCGCCATTTCCACATTCTTTCCAAGAGCGCTCTGAGCAACTATGAAGCGCGTTCTCTATGAAGATGGGGAAGCACGAGGAACCGAATGATAAACAGATTTTCAGCCACTGTATTAGCTCTACTGCTATATATACGGAGATATATATATAGAGATGAAAACTAAAAAACTGCCCCGGAACAGTTATCAGCGTGGACCATAGGCACCGATCAGGTTATTATTGCAGAGCGCATATTCAGTTCATGAGTAACCTCTCCGCTCGGATCGCAGGTGGATTTCCCTCACTATATGAGAGAGAGAGAGCGCCGCCGGTGCGTTCAGTTTTATGTGAACAACACTGGACGCTCTCCCTCTCTCACAGATATTACAAGTGCGCGTTATGCAGTGTGAACAGTGGGCACCGACCGGCAGAAACATAAATCTGCACCTATGGCATGGAGGACGAGACAAAACACTGTCAGAGCCGTAATGCGGCGCAGAAGTGTGCAGTGTGTGTGTGCTTGCCGCGCGTCTACATTTGAAATAACCAACCTGAGCGCGCAAAAGACGCGATGTGAACAGCTAAGGGGCTGAGGGGGGGCCCCGGTGATGCTGGAAAATATTGTAATCGCATTTTATAATGAGTTGACTGTTCCCTTAAAATTACATTTTATCGGTTTGCTTTAAATGCACGTGCGGGCGTTGCAAGTCCTGCGCGAGAAGTGTCAGCCAGTCAGAAAAGAGAAAAATTGCCAAAAATTCCAAAGCTCACGGCATATTAACGCGGGGCAAGCAGAAGATGCCGCTGCAGACATAGTGTTTGATGCAGATCATGGCAGGTAGGTCATATACTATCAGTAGTTAGATACAGTAGGCTATAATTACTCAAATAATTAACTACTTTTCCATCTTAACAGCTGAGCTCGCAGTTGTTAGCCACTACACACTACAGCTGCGATGCTGATGTGGACGATTCTGCATAAATGTAATTAAATAGTCCGATATTATATATTAATGTACTGTTTTATTATAAGAAAGAACACTTGTTATAGGCTATATTAATAATAAAAAAGTTGTGCATGCCTTTGGAAGCAAAGCACTCAAGCGTCTGATGTTTCCAGACAATCTCTACCAGATAATAAACTTCTCTTAAAGCAAGATATTTGGGCACATTTTGTTTTTTACAAAAAGAATATGCATGAATGAGGAAAATACTGCGGGACCTGATTGATGTTAAAACGAGATTTTAAGCGCAATAGGCTACGCCACAAAGATCTCAATGCGTTACTCGCGCTGACTGACCAACCCTCTCTCAGACAATAAATTACTTTTAAAAAGTATCTGTTTTTGGAGTTGGCTATTCGCATAAACACTGACTGGTAAGTGAACGTAAACAGTTGTGGAAAAATCTGATGTGTAACATATTAGATTAGATTTGTGATTTAGATCTTAATATAAAACACCTCAAACAACGAAAGAAAAGAGGGAATTACTCACTGCTCTTGACTGAATAACTTTTGTAGCTTTATTAATTGTAATTAATAAAGACTATGATTATATTTACATTTGATTATTCAATTTCTGTATTATTCTGACTTCTGTGAATTAGATGTAAAATGAAAAAAAAGTAAAGCACTGTTAATTCAATTTTTTGATAGGCCTATTTTGTATTTGCTCTACTGTTTTTTTTTTTTAATTTGCATCTTTGTTTTTATTTTTAATAACAAAGGTAAAATAAAAAGAGATTTATTTTGATTATTCATTTACTATGGTAATTAAATAATTGGAGGAAAATATGCATTGTGATGCATCATAATCATAATTAAATCAAATCGTGAGGCAACTGATGATTCACATATGTAATTTGGCCATAATGGTTCAAATGTGGTTTAAATTATTTCTTGCCCTGCCACAAAAAATAAAATAGTTCTGTTATCATTGTTTTTGATACTAAAATTATAGATACCAGTTCAATTATACAATTCTCGATTCCAACTGAAGATAAGTGAACAGTCAGTAAAAACAAATGAACAAATTATAAGGAATAGCACAAATAAATAAACAGAACAAAGATAAAAATTAAACAATGCTTTAGGTTTTGGAGTTTGTAGATGTTCATGTACAGAAACTGAATAATAAAATGTAAAATAACATTGCATTGCTTACTCTTGTATGTATTTTTCTGTTCAAGCGCAAGTTGTTGTGGAAAGAAAGGCAATTTGGGGACGCGGCTCTGAGTGAGCACAGAACACAATGGACCTTCCTTTCATGTCTTCTTGCCCTTGAATGCTTCAAATTCTCTTGAATGTTTAAGTCGGCAAGGCTTAAAACACGTGCAAATGATCAACTTTCGTGGCAAATCCGTCAACTGTCCTGAGTGTCTTTCACACTGGCCCCAGGCCATCAGGCAGTCCTTATTGTCCAGCCGCTGGCCTTAATTGTAATTTAAAAAATGCTAAAATACAACTTTGATGATAAACACTTAAAAACTTAGCTACTGTAGCACGTTACAAAGGTTTCACTCATTAATATTAGCTTAGTTATTGCATTAGATGTCAAGAATATTATGATCATGATTATAATATGAGCAACAATATTTTACATCTCCTATTTCTTTTGGTTGATGTTAATAAATTATTTCACTATTATTAAGGTAAGTTAGTGATTTTAAAAAAACTGCAAAGATCCACAAGCAGAAAGACATATTTGTGAAGGTAAATCAGAAGTGCACAGACCGTTTTGTGAAGGTGTACATTTACCTTCACTAATTTACCTTTCTACACTGTTCCTAACTTAATATTAGTTCATAATGAATTTAACAAATGTTAACACGTACAATTAAATGCTACACATTTTTAGATATCTGTGTAAAATATGTCCAACTATGTGCATACGTGTAGTTCATGCAGTGATATTTGTGTGTATTTTATAAGACAGAATTTTAGGTTTGAATGTTTTGTTAATGGCATTTATTACTGCAAAATTTTGAAGTCACTGAAATAAGGCCATAAAACACATACAGAACATCAGTTTACAAGACTTTTGAGAACTGGATCTTGTAGCCTAGAGTTTTTGCTTCAAAATTATGTGAAAATCAGCTCATTTACTCACTCACAGAAAACAATATATTGATTTAAATTTTTAAAGACATGTTTTGTGATCAAAAGCCTATATGCGAGGGAGTGGCAATGGTCTTGAATATTAAGTGATTCTCACCTGAGAGACAAAGGGCCCTCCCCTAATGGCCCCCTAATGGCCCATCAGTGTGACTGTAACTTTGAGGCAGGTAAGAGAGAATGTGAGGAGATTGAAAAAAATGTTTTTTTTTTTTTTGTAATTATTTGTATTTTATTTACAACACAGTATAATCAAAACATACATAATGAAGGTCAAAGACACATTATTGTGCACATTGATCTAACCACAGAGATGTGAACAGACTTTGAGTCATTTCTGCAACAGATTCTGTTCAACAAGTGAAACAAGTAAATCATACCTGATATTTACTTGTTTTAAGTGTTTCTGCTTCTTTCTATGGATTCAAGAAGAAGAAAAAAACAATCAGTAGTCAAGGAGCTTGTTTTACCATAGAATATCAGTGTAGTTGAACATCTGATGTTGGTACAGCGCTCTCAGAGGAAAACAGTTTGAAGAGACTGAAAGTCAGCAGGATTCATCTGTGGTGCAGGTATCTGATTCAATAAAATACAAACAACCAAAATAAAAAAACAAAACAAAACAAAAAAACATTTTTGAGCATGTTAATATCACGAGCATCTGTATATATGTAGCCATAGACTCACGCATGCTTTGTACTATCGTAAGAACAAAAACATTTTATATCTGAGAAACTAATTATTATTATTGTTTGGCACGTTATTAAAATCTATTTTTGAACAGAGTAGGCTATTAATAATAAACATGTTCTTAACATACTTAGATACGTAGCATTCATCATGTTACAGTGTACATTCATATTACCTTTGTTTTATATAGAGCATGAAAACATCATCGCACTGTAAGAAATTTAAATACAATGAATTGCCTATCATATTCAAAATGTTTTACTCAATTTCAAACACTGTAGTCATGAATTATAGTTTGGGAAAAACCCAACTATGATTTTGTAGTCATATAGCCATACTGAACATCATGTATGATTTTATAGTAGCCTAAGATATGATTCTGCAGCCATAGACTCACGCATGCTTTGTACTATAAAAGGATGTACTTTGTACTATAAAAAAAGGATATTTTATATTTGAGAAGTAATTGTTATCGTTCAGCACGCTATTAAAATATATTTGTGAACAGATTATTAATAATAAACATGGTCTAAACATTCTTAGATGCGTAGCATTCATCATGTTGTAGTTTGGGAACAACCTAACTAGTAAATGTGTTCTTGTTTATGTCACAATAACACGTTAACTAATACAAAAAAAGAAACATTACTTACTCATCAGATTGATCTCCTCTACTGGATGAAATCTTGTTCTTCTTTTGAGGGAAATCCAGTCTTTACTCAGCGCGTCTTCTTGCAGAAACGGACAGTAGCCGCGATGAACGAACTCCTCGCGCTTTGTTTATGTTGGGCGTTTCCATGCGCACGTGTCTCACGTGGATATTTACATATGAACGGCGCGAGCTGCGAGGGGGCGGGATTGCATTAGAGATAATGAGTTAGACGGGAAAGACTGAACATCGTGTTGGTTTCATACGGATTACTTTATCACAGAATGTTTGTTTTTGATATGATTAACTTCATTGAAAAATAGACACTTCAAGCTTTCTATAGATATAACTCCCATGTCTGTGTGCTGAGTGTTTGCTGAGTTACAGTTCATTTTAGTGACGCGTTTCTAAAAGCAGCTCACGGAGACGGCGAAGGCAGAGAGCGCACCCTGTTTGTTTTCTTTATTCTTCAAAAGCACAAAGTTTAGTTGTTATAATGAGTGTTAACAAATAAAAGTAGACCCCTTGCAGATTCGAATGGTGTATTGCTCTTATCTGTACGATCAAAAATGGCAGAGTAATTCAAGCCCATTTCGGCCTTATCAGGAAAATCTGCCACAAAACGCGTATCCGCGTTTGTCGACCCCAGAGGGTTAAAGCCTGATGCCTTGCGCATTGTGATTAGATTGAGTGAATGTAGACTGTAGTTCTCATTGATGAAGGGCCCCACAAGAGGTAAAGCCCAGGGGCCCCTTACAGTGTTAATGCGGCGCTGTATATATATATATATATATATATATATATATATATATATATATATTTATATATATTTATATATATACAGTGGGTATGGAAAGTATTCAGACCCCCTTAAATTTTTCACTTTTTGTTATATTGCAGCCATTTGCTAAAATCATTTAAGTTCATTTTTTTCCCTCATTAATGTACACACAGCACCCCACATTGACAGAAAAACACAGAATTGTTGACATTTTTGCAGATTTATTAAAAATGAAAAACTGAAATATCACATGGTCCTAAGTATTCAGACCCTTTACTGTGACACTCATATATTTAACTCAGGTGCTGTCCATTTCTTCTGATCATCCTTGAGATGGTTCTACACCTTCATTTGAGTCCAGCTGTGTTTGATTATACTGATTGGACTTGATTAGGAAAGCCACACACCTGTCTATATAAGACCTTACAGCTCACAGTGCATGTCAGAGCAAATGAGAATCATGAGGTCAAAGGAACTGCCTGAAGAGCTCAGAGACAGAATTGTGGCAAGGCACAGATCTGGCCAAGGTTACAAAAAAATTTCTGCTGCACTTAAGGTTCCTAAGAGCACAGTGGCCTCCATAATCCTTAAATGGAAGACATTTGGGATGACCAGAACCCTTCCTAAAGCTGGCCGTACGGCCAAACTGAGCTATCGGGGGAGAAGAGCCTTGGTGAGAGAGGTAAAGAAGAACCCAAAGATCACTGTGGCTGAGCTCCAGAGATGCAGTCGGGAGATGGGAGAAAGTTGTAGAAAGTCAACCATCACTGCAGCCCTCCACCAGTCAGGGCTTTATGGCAGAGTGGCCCGACGGAAGCCTCTCCTCAGTGCAAGACACATGAAAGCCCGCATGAAGGACTCCAAGATGGTGAGAAATAAGATTCTCTGGTCTGATGAGACCAAGATAGAACTTTTTGGCCTTAATTCTAAGCGGTATGTGTGGAGAAAACCAGGCACTGCTCATCACCTGTCCAATACAGTCCCAACAGTGAAGCATGGTGGTGGCAGCATCATGCTGTGGGGGTGTTTTTCAGCTGCAGGGACAGGACGACTGGTTGCAATCGAGGGAAAGATGAATGCGGCCAAGTACAGGGATATCCTGGACGAAAACCTTCTCCAGAGTGCTCAGGACCTCAGACTGGGCCGAAGGTTTACCTTCCAACAAGACAATGACCCTAAGCACACAGCTAAAATAACGAAGGAGTGGCTTCACAACAACTCCGTGACTGTTCTTGAATGGCCCAGCCAGAGCCCTGACTTAAACCCAATTGAGCTTCTCTGGAGAGACCTAAAAATGGCTGTCCACCAACGTTTACCATCCAACCTGACAGAACTGGAGAGGATCTGCAAGGAGGAATGGCAGAGGATCCACAAATCCAGGAGTGAAAAACTTGTTGCATCTTTCCCAAAAAGACTCATGGCTGTATTAGATCAAAAGGGTGCTTCTACTAAATACTGAGTAAAGGGTCTGAATACTTAGGACCATGTGATATTTCAGTTTTTCTTTTTTAATAAATCTGCAAAAATGTCAACAATTCTGTGTTTTTCTGTCAATATGGGGTGCTGTGTGTACATTAATGAGGAAAAAAAATGAACTTAAATGATTTTAGCAAATGGCTGCAATATAACAAAGAGTGAAAAATTTAAGGGGGTCTGAATACTTTCCGTACCCACTGTATGTGTATATATATATATTTTTCTCTGTGTTTGATTACACACAGAGAAAAAGAAAAGTAAGCTTTTAATAAGTCCAAGAATAAAATGATTAATTTAGCCTTCTTAACATGTTAAAATTGATTTACAGAACTTTTTTTGCTGTTTTCTAACATTTTGGACTTGAATAAAGAAAGAAAATTTGCACTTAACATTTTCACAGGCATTTTGTTTAGAACGATATTGTGATATATCATAGGATTTTCTAGAAATTTATAGATTATCACAGAATCACTGTATCATGATATTATCGTTATCGTGAGCCATGTATCGTGATTACATCGTATTGTGAGGTACCCTGCGATTCCCACCCCTAGTGACAACAGTGGGGAAGGAACAAATAAAAATAAATAAATAAACTCATGTGGCACATTATCTCTGTCTCTCTCTCTCACACACACACACACACACACACACACAAACATTTATATTTATACTTCTGTATATTTATAATTTGTATTTTTAATTATTAAATTTTTATAACGTAAGTATATATTCTAAAAATGTACATATACGTTAGTATAAATACAAATGTGTCTACACACAAACACACACACACAATACTTATATACTTTGTATATTTTATATAATTTTTATAGCTAATATAAAACTTTATAAAGCATAATAACTATAAAAAATAGAACTTTTTTTGTAAAAAAATAGTTTAAAATAACTTTTCTTCTTGAATGTTTTAATATTCATTGACTGCTGTGATCAAATCTGAATTTTCAGCATCATTACTCCAGTCTTCAGTGTCACATGATCCTTCAGAAATCATTCTAATATATTTGATGCTCAAGAAACATTTCTGATTATTATCAATGTTAAAAGCTATTGTGTACAAATTTTTCAGGATTCACAGATGGATAGAAAGTTCAAAAGAACAACATTTATTTGAAATCGAAATCTTTTGTAACTATACGACCCCCATCAAAAGTTTGGGGTCAGTAAGTTTCTTTCTTTTATTAACTTTTATTCAGCAAGGATACATTAAATTGATCAAAAGTGACGGTAAAGATATTTATATGTTACAAAAAACAATTGTTCTTCTTTTGAACTTTCTACTTATCAAATAATTGTCATATACAAAGCCGTTTATATATACACGTACGTACGTGTGTGTGTGTGTGTGTGTGTGTGTGTGAGGAACTGCATGTTGCTGAAGGAGGTTCTGATAAACATTTGCACTCAACCTGCCACGTAACTGTAGAAGAGACCCAACTCCTGCTGCAGAAAACATCCCCCAAACCATGACACTTCCTCCTCCACCTTTCACTTACTTCTTTACTCACTTGGGGCTTAGTCTTTCCAATCAAATGTTTCCAATCATACCTAAATAAATTACTCTCTTCAAGTGAACTTTGGACCAGTTCTCCTCTATCCACACAACATGCTCCTCAGCAAGGGTGAGCCTAGCCTTTTGACTCTTTCTGCTGATGAGAAGCTTCACCACTGCAAGTGCACTTTCAGTCCGACTTCTCTTGAACATGTCAAAACACATTCTTACACTGTTCATTGCTGAACTGGCATAACTATTCCCCATTGAGAGTCTCTGCTTTATCCTGTCCTCTTGTGCATTTGTCTTGCGTGGATGACCAGCCTTTTTGGGGGACTTTAAAGAATTAGTGTCATTGTAAAAGCTGCCATATTTGAGAAATTGCAGACCAACTTCTCTTGCAATGGCTGACAGGGTCTTCCCTTTGGCCTTCATCTGGAGAACCTCCTGTCGCAGGGTTCCTGTAACTTTAGAGCTGCCCGCCATCTTACAATCTCAGTGAAAATTAGAGGAATGTTGCCAGTTAAACAGGGTTTGTCATAATTTCAGAAATTAGCACCAGGTTCCAGATTAACACCAATAACTTGGAGGTATCTGTAAGTAAGTGTTCTCAAATGAGTTGTGAAAAATAACTAAAAAGTTTTTTATTTATTTTTTTTTTAAATTTACTATGCATAAAAAAACAGCCCTTCTACTCTTGATAGGATAACTTCAAAAAGGACTAAGCAGACCCCTAAAATTTAGGAAACTGTAGGTTGTTTTGATCTTCACTGTACCAATCTTTTAGTGTTTTATCAACATTTTCATAGAATAAAGTTCAAGAAGTTTAAGAAAGAAGTTTTGTTTAAAATAGAAATGACGCAATCAAGTATGTTGCCTTAAAGAGTCATTTATTAATTCTTCACCAAAATGTGAAATCACTGGTCTCTTAACCAAAACAGGAAAAATAACAAAACACATGAAATACTTCACAGGTGAAACTGTGGATCTGAGGAATGTTGCTTCAGTTTGTGGTACACACACTTCCTCATTGCCACTGCATGGCGTTGTGTCAGCTGCCTGGGGTTGATGTCTCTGGTAAGGGCAAGAGCATTCTGGACAGATAAATTAAAAATAATTAATGCCACATAAAAGATGTCCATTTATGTATTCAAAAGAAAAAGCGCTTTTCACATTTGAAATAGTGAAATCTGGGTCATTTCTAAATCCTGGGTAAAGTAAACTGAGGTTTTTTTTTTTTTTTCATTTCACACTGCTCACACTTTATCCGGGGTTAACAATTCATGCTGGGTCTTTATAAACTGTCGTTTCACACTGTGCATTCATATACCCCGGAATGAAAATTCTGTCATTACTCACCCTCATATTATTCCAAACCCTAAAGACCATCATTCATCTTCAGAACACAAATTAAGATATTTTTGATGAAATCTGAGAATTGTTTGAGATGATTTTTAGAACGAGATGATGGTGAGTAATTAATGACAGAATTTTAATTTTGGGGTGAATTAACCCTTTAACATTACTTGTGTTTGTCTTGAAGTGGCACTGTGCAGACCATTCAGTGTGTGTCTTCAAAGTACTGTGAGAGCTTCGAAAGCATAGAGAACCTAGGGCTGTGCGATAAATCAATAACAATAATTTTTCTCAATTGAAACGATATGAAGAGTTCGATAAATGTTTGATATAATGTTTATGCATCAAAAGCAGAACGAAACAGCACTGCTCATTTGAACTGCGACACAGGGAGTATTTTATGGAGCGAATTTTGTGCCGATATTCATCAAACAAATCCAGCGTTTTGCAAATAAACACAATCTGCTTTGCAAAGAAAAACTCGACTTTCAAACAAACCTAAACTGATTTGCAAATATAAAACTCTATTTGAGAGAAAATGCAGAGGTATGGACAAATGTGTATTGTGTGTTACAACTGTGAGACTCATTTGCCTTTTTATGACTAAATGTGACTTGATTTTCTCACAAATGCATGCAGGCGGATTTTCTCACGTGTGCAAACAGATTTTCTCATAAATGCAATCCAAAAACAGCAGATGGAGCTGTTGGTCAATTTACGCTAGTCTCTCGAGACCCGAAACACCTCTTTACCTTTTCAGGGAATACAGCAGACCAACATGAGTGGAGAACAGGTGAGTTTCTGTCTTACTATGTCTATAATTATCCATTTAGCCTAGGTGTTTTCACAAAGCGTCCCCACTACAATGTTAGTGAAATTCACAATAAGTGCTGTAAAGTTGTTAACATGATTGATTAGTTCAAAAATCAGTAGTGACATGGCTAAACATTTAAGTAGTTAGTCTTTCTCTATAAAAACTGATCGATTCTCTGTACCTCTTATACTCTGTTGGATTGTGGGATATAGAATATATAGGCTACATATGTTGATTCAATTATTTAACATTCAAAACAATGCAGGGGTATAACAATATATTGTGTCACAATATATAGTAATTTTAAAATGCAAATGTATTATGGATAGCGACAATATTGTATACCAAAAACGAAAGCTTAGACAATTTAATTTAGTAGCAGATATAGTAATATCACCCAAGAGGTCATTAATTATTAAGAAAAAAAAATTGAAAACAAATCCCATTATTTAGTGCAATATCTAAAATGTTTTAAATGTTATAACACTGTGCAATCATTTGTGTCTAAAATAATTATGTAATTTTGTAGCTAAGAAAAATGATGAATATTTCTCTTCTGGTGTCACTCTTGTCCTGTGAATTGGGGAGAATTATCAAGTTCACGCTGATATAATACTAAATTCAGCGTTTTAATAAACAGTGGTTTACCAGTATTTCAGAATGATTTTAACAATGGAATGATTAGAAAATAATCTTTGGGGTCGAAGACCATGGATTTTGTCACGTTTTCGTGATGACCACGAAAATAACTAAAAATACAGATACGAGTATTGCATAGTTTTAAACTGCAAAGGTTCTACTTTTGTTTGTGTATAGTTTTAATAACAACAGAACAATGTGCTTTTGTAAAATAAAGAAAACAAACAGGATGCGTTCTCTGCAGTCTCTGGGAATTTTCTTCACTGGCACATTAAAGTTGGTTTTACTATAGTAAAAGTGTGGTAACCATGTTTTTTTTTTTTGTTTTTTTTTGCAGGTTACTATTTCTCTAATGGCAGCTTTTCTGCAAATACCATGGTATTTATTTAGTAAAACCATGGTTAATTTTCAAAAGGGATATCGATGTTTAGATAATATTTCGGTACATTTGTTTAGCTGAATCACAATAAAGCTCATCTGAACTTAAACTAGTTTGATTATAGTAGCCTATTTGTGATTAGTTTAGCATACTACTTTCAGTAGGTTCTCTATGTGTAGTTTTATACTTGTTTAAACTTTTACTGCAGAGGTAGCCTACAACATTTCTCTCCACTTTAGGCTATGTCTCAACATATATAGCAGAATGACAATAAATCTTAATTGACCTAACGTAAAAATAAAGTCCATTTTTGGTACACAGTTGTCGCTATCCAAAATACATCAGCATTTTAGTATTACAATATATTGTGACAATTTATTGTTATACCCTTGCATTTTTTTGAATGGTGAACAATTGTATCAACATATGTAGCCTATATATTCTATATCCTGCAGATGGTGTCTATATAGGTATAATTCTATAGAGGTACAGAGAATGGATCAGTTTTTATAGAGAAAGACTACCTACTTAAATGTTTAGCCATGTCACTACTGATTTTTGAACTAATCAATCATGTTAACAACTTTACAGCACTTATTGTGAATTTCACTAACATTGTAGTGGGAACGCTTTGTGAAAACACCTAGGCTAAATGGTTAATTATAGACATAGTAAGACAGACACTCACCTGTTCTCCACTCATGTTGGTCTGCTGTATTCCCTGAAAAGGTAAAGAGGTGTTTCGTATGGAACGAATTTTGTGCCGATATTCATCAAACAAATCCAGCGTTTTGCAAATAAAAACTCGACTTTCAGACAAACCTAAACTGATTTGCAAATATAAAACTCTATTTGAGAGAAAACGCAGAGGTATGGACAAATGTGTATTGTGTGTTACAACTGTGAGACTCATTTGCCTTTTTATGACTAAATGTGACTTGATTTTCTCACAAATGCATGCAGGCGGATTTTCTCACATGTGTGCAAACAGATTTTCTCACAAATGCAATCCAAAAACAGCAGATGGTGCTGTTGGTCATTTTACGCTAGACTCTCGAGACCCGAAACACCTCTTTACCTTTTCAGGGAATACAGCAGACCAGCATGAGTGGAGAACAGGTGAGTTTCTTTCTTACTATGTCTATAATTAACCATTTAGCCTAGGTGTTTTCACAAAGCGTCCCCACTACAATGTTAGTGAAATTCACAATAAGTGCTGTAAAGTTGTTAACATGATTGATTAGTTCAAAAATCAGTAGTGACATGGCTAAACATTTAAGTAGGTAGTCTTTCTCTATAAAAACAGATCCATTCTCTGTACCTCTATAGAATTATACCCATATAGACACCATCTGCAGGATATAGAATATATAGGCTACATATGTTGATACAATTGTTCAACATTCAAAAAAATGCAAGGGTATAACAATAAATTGTCACAATATATTGTAATACTAAAATGCTGATGTATTTTGGATAGCGACAACTGTGTACCAAAAATGGACTTTATTTTTACGTTAGGTCAATTAAGATTTATTGTCATTCTGCTATATATGTTGAGACATAGCCTAAAGTGGAGAGAAATGTTGTAGGCTACCTCTGCAGTAAAAGTTTAAACAAGTATAAAACTACACATAGACAACCTACTGAAAGTAGTATGCTAAACTAATTACAAATAGGCTACTATAATCAAACTAGTTTAAGTTCAGATGAGCTTTATTGTGATTCAGCTACATAAATGTACCAAAATGTTATCTAAACATCGATATCCCTTTTGAAAATTAACCATGGTTTTACTAAATAAATACCATGGTATTTGCAGAAAAGCTGCCATTACAGAAATGGTAACCTGCAAAAAAAAACAAAAAAAAAAAAAAACATGGTTACCACACTTTTACTATAGTAAAACCAACTTTAATGTGCCATTGAAGAAAATTCCCAGAGACTGCAGAGAACGCATCCTGTTTGTTTTCTTTATTTTACAAAAGCACATTGTTCTGTTGTTATTAAAACTATACACAAACAAAAGTAGAACCTTTGCAGTTTAAAACTATGCAATACTCGTATCTGTATTTTTAGTTATTTTCGTGGTCATCACGAAAACGTGACAAAACCCACGGTCTTCGACCCCAAAGATTATTTCTAATCATTCCATTGTTAAAATCATTCTGAAATACTGGTAAACCACTGTTTATTAAAACGCTGAATTTAGTATTATATCAGCGTGAACTTGATAATTCTCCCCAATTCACAGGACAAGAGTGACACCAGAAGAGAAATATTCATCATTTTGCTTAGCTACAAAATTACATAATTATTTTAGACACAAATGATTGCACAGTGTTATAACATTTAAAACGTTTTAGATATTGCACTAAATAATGGGATTTGTTTTCAATTTTTTTTCTTAATAATTAATGACCTCTTGGGTGATATTACTATATCTGCTACTAAATTAAATTGTCTAAGCTTTCGTTTGTGGTATACAATATTGTCGCTATCCATAATACATTTGCATTTTAAAATTACTATATATTGTGACACAATATATTGTTATACTCCTGCATTGTTTTGAATGTTAAATAATTGAATCAACATATGTAGCCTATATATTCTATATCCCACAATCCAACAGAGGATAAGAGGTACAGAGAATGGATCAGTTTTTATAGAGAAAGACTACCTACTTAAATGTTTAGCCATGTCACTACTGATTTTTGAACTAATCAATCATGTTAACAACTTTACAGCACTTATTGTGAATTTCACTAACATTGTAGTGGGGACGCTTTGTGAAAACACCTAGGCTAAATGGATAATTATAGACATAGTAAGACAGAAACTCACCTGTTCTCCACTCATGTTGGTCTGCTGTATTCCCTGAAAAGGTAAAGAGGTGTTTCGGGTCTCGAGAGACTAGCGTAAATTGACCAACAGCGCCATCTGCTGTTTTTGGATTGCATTTGTGAGAAAATCTGTTTGCACACATGTGAGAAAATCCGCCTGCATGCATTTGTGAGAAAATCAAGTCACATTTAGTCATAAAAAGGCAAATGAGTCTCACAGTTGTAACACACAATACACATTTGTCCATACCTCTGCATTTTCTCTCAAATAGAGTTTTATATTTGCAAATCAGTTTAGGTTTGTTTGAAAGTCGAGTTTTTCTTTGCAAAGCAGATTGTGTTTATTTGCAAAACACTGGATTTGTTTGATGAATATCGGCACAAAATTCGCTCCATAGTATTTATCTGCTCGGCTCAAAGTTCAAACGTCAATGCAAGTTTACAAGAGCAGATGCATTCACTCGCTGATGAGTCTCGGTCACGTGACACTAAACACCGCTCTGAGATCCAGTGTGAAGCACTTGAATTCAGTGAAGAACACAAATCACTCAGTGCCGTTTCCGTGACTGTCCAAAAGACATTAATATGAAGCATGTGATTGGCTGTCAAGTTTCTAAGCATCTACTACAGTAACTGTAACGGTGTAGTGTTACATTATTTCACATGGGAAATGTTTGGCACCGCAATGAGGGGTTAACAGCATAAAAACAGTGCTAAGCCTGTTTCCAGGGCAGTGCTTCATAACCCAGGGTAAAAAGTGGTGCTAACACCGCTTCTAAATCGCAGGTGTGAACCATTGCTTTACCAACAGCGATAACCCAGGGTTAAGCACAGTGTGAAAAGCCCTAAAATGTTACACAAAGACACAAGTTGTGACCATGCAGCTTTACCAGTAATACAAAAGCCCCACAACTGTTCCCATCTTCTTGCAATGCAGAGCAGAGAGTACCATTTCTCCAGAATCCTTCCAATTCTTGAGTCTTGCTGGACCTCACAGCCATATACTTCCTGAGAAGAATTAATTGAATACAAAAGGTCAAAATTAGCATTTCTAATGTTTCCTAATGAATTTGGCCCAGTTCAGCTTAAAGGGGACATCAGATGACCATTTCCACAAGTCGGTATGATTCATTAGGGTCTTCATGAAAAGTCTATAACATACTTTGGTTCAAATTTCTCAGTGGTAGTGTAAAACAACATGTGAACAAACGCGTAACAGCTCACTCAGGGCGGGTCTGTGTTAAAACACCACTGTCAATCAACAATCGTGGGAGTGGCCTGTGCAGAACTACGTCACTCGGCCAAGAATCTAAGAATGGCTTGATTTATAGGGATTCAAAAAAAAAAAAAAAACAACACTGGATTTTTATCATTATAGTGTGTTTGTCTACAAACACTACCAACACATATTTATGTTCAAACACCATATAAAAGTGAATTTTGCATCTGATGTCCCCTTTAAGGTTACATATAAAGAACAATATGATGACTGATAAACAGGAAAAACCTAATTCTGTTGGAGTGAAATATTTACAGTACAATACTACAAAAAAAAAAAACTGTACAGTAACATTACTCATTACATTATTATAAGTTTATGAAGATTCTAGGTAGGCATGTCAATGAATAATCGCCGATCAATTAACTGTCACTAAGAAATGTAATCAATTAAATCCATCAATGGTCAATTAAGCAATTTCATTTTGGGCAGCGTACGGTTCCTGCAAAACACGTGCAAGCAGCTGTGAGTGACATGACGGTGATGGGGCTGTATCTTTTGCAAAAATAAATTCACTAATGTACAAATTACACTTTTAATGTGATCCAAAAAGTACATTAAAATAGAAACAATACAAAGTCTGTCAACATATAAATGTATAGGAATTTAGTAATCAAGTCATGTTTAATTATAATTTCCCCAAATAGGCTAATTGTTTCATATCGGGCTCTGCGGTTTGACAGGGCTGTGCATGTAATATATGCAATACACATATATTAAGGCTGACTGTAATTATAATGTGTAACTAGATGGGAGTAGGGAGAAGACTGCACTTTAATAGTTTTGAACTTGAATCTGAATTTAAAGTGAAACTGAATTTGATTTCATAGTGTTCTAGGCTCACCTAGAGTAGTTTTGGTCTGGTCTGCCATAATGCACACAAGACCTGAACAATAACAAGAATAATATTAATATTATTAGAATAATTAGAATAACTCACCGATGTGAAAAAAGATGTCACAGCATATCCTGTACATATCACGTATGTGCCTTTCAGGTGAAAGGTCAATAATTCAATTTACAAAAGGTCCATTTATTAACAACTATAAATGAGACACCAAGCGCGCACACACACACACACAACCTGAGACATCAGTTTCACTTTAAATTCAGATTCAAGTTCAAAACTATTAAAGTGCAGTCTTCTCCCTACTCCCATCTAGTTACACAGTATAATTACAGTCAGCCTTAATATATGTAAATATATATAAATCATCCAAGAACCCGATTCCTAGCCATTTCTAATATACATTTGATATGACTAAATATTATTAAATTGTAAAGAAATTCCAAGATCAGTTCCCTCTTCACGTAGGCCTAGTATTTTCATCGGTCAATCGTAAAATCTGATTGGTTGATAACTTTTGACGTTTAATCCAGGTGTGAAAAGAATTAATATCTAGCGCAAGAGCACGGAGAGATTTGCGCGTGCACAGGACAAAGTTTGAGCGCGCACACGCACACTTGAGCGAGAGGAGAGACGTTTTAAGTGCGCGCACTCTCTCTGCGCGAGAGCAGCGTATCTCCGAGAGCGCGCGCCCGGTTTTGTGCGAGAGCAAAGGAAACCCGCGTGCGAGCGGAGAGATTCGCGCTCGCGCATTATATTAATCTACTTTCACGCTACAAAAATGTGCTCTCGACATTTGGCAGTAAAATAACGCCATATAAAATTGGTTGTGGAAAAACTATGATATGATGTTTCTGTTCTCATGAAAAAAAAAAAAAAAAAACTCAAAAAGCTGCTCACCACAAATCAGACACTAAGATCTACTCTTGATGATATCCATAGAAGAGAAGAAGAAAGAAGAGAAACCTACAGTAGAAGAAAAACCTAGAGGTAAACAAATGACTTTAACAAATGCATTTAAAAAACTCAACAATGCCCAAACTATAGCACTGGACTGACAGGGATCATATAATCCAGTCAAACCACACTGAACACACTGGAGCTCAAGAACAAGGTCATGAAGAGCTCGGTTTCAGAATCCTGACAACTAGTCAACTAGTCACCACTGATAAACTAGTACTAAATATAATGTAGAAACTTTAACTTTCTGTAAAGCTGCTGATTTGTATTGTGAAAAGCACTATACAAATAAAGTTGAACTGAATTGAATAGTTTGAGTGCACTGGAGGACTGTTCTTCAGCTCATGTGCTCGTGCTGATGCAGTGAGTGTGGAAACCCAGATGCTCTAGAATTTCCTTATTCCTCAAAAATGAAACTTAAGTGTGGTGCTATGCAGCAGCAAACAGATTCTTCCCTTTTCAGTAAACACCAGCATGACAACTGTGGTTTATAGGTGAAAGCTGGTTCATCAGTGTTAGCAAACTCAAGCGTTTATAAGTAAGACCCCCTGCTCCCACATCTCACAGATCAACTGTATCTGACAAAGAGACTGGAACATGAGCATTTTCAAAGTTATCCTTTTAGTGAGTGAGTATACACCCATAAATAGATCTCTATCTATCTATCTATCTATCTATCTATCTATCTATCTATATATATATATATTACAAGAACTCACTTAATGAACTTGTGATTCGATAACTGTGATATTGTATGGATTTTGTCTTCCCTAGTCATCAGCACACAGTGTGTGATGTGTTCAGTCACAGTGAATATGAGCGTCCAGCTGGAGCAGAATGTTACTCTGCCCTGTTACCTGAACTCCAGCTCTGAGATGGCATGGTATCGACTCAGCTCTGAGAAGATCACTTTACTTATATCTGCAGCAAGAGGAAACCTTCAAAGAAAAGATTTCATTACTTACTATAATGAGGATCAAAGCCGCTTTGGGCTGAAAGCAGACGAGAGGCTGGACTCCATCAGCCTGGTGATAACTGGGGTCAGCGAGTCGGATCTGGGGCTGTACTACTGCGCTCTTGGCATTAGTGCGAAGACGATGCGCTTTGGGACTGCTGTCAGACTCACTTTTGCAGGTTAGTGCAGGACATCATGATTTTATATCATATTAATTGTGTTATATTATAAATCTAAACTGCAGAATCAAAGAGAGAAGTGATGTCAGAGCAGGAGGCCATAAAAGTGGCATATGTGCTGTGTTTTAGTGGATCACTTCTCTAGAGCAAACCTCTTCTTTAATCAGCATAGCATAACATCAAAGCAATCTGTAACTCTGAGAATGGCACCGTCACATTAAGACTTCCTGCTAAATGGGAAATACATTTGTGACCCTGGAGCACAAAAGCAGTCATAAGTAGCACAGGTATATTTGTAGCCAATAGCCAACAATACATTGTATGGATCAAATTTATTGATTTTTCTTTTATGCCAAAAATCATTAGGATATTTAGTAAATATTGTGTTCCACAAAGATATTTTGTAAATTTCCTACTGTAAATATATCAAAACTTAATTTTTGGTTAGTAATATGCATTGCTAAGAACTTCATTTGGACAACTTTAAAGGTGATTTTCTCAATATTTTGATTTTTTTACACCCTCAGATTCCAGATTTTCAAATAGTTGTATCTCAGCCAAATATTGTCCTATCCTAACAAACCATACATCAGTGGAAAGATTATTTATTCAGCTTTCAGATGAAAAAATTAATCTCATTTTCAAAAAAAAAAAAAAAAAAAAAAGACCCTTATGACTGGTTTTGTGGTTTACAAATTTACAAATACTTAGTAATTATACTTAATAATAAATCATCATATTTATAATAAATAAAAAAGTACAATACAAATTCATAAAGGGACAGCAGCTGTCAGAATATAGTGCTAAATTGTGAACGCTTTATTTGTTGGCAAGTCATTAGATTATTAATGCAATAAACCTTTCTTCATGGTCTTTCTAAAGCTGAGAAACCACAGAAGACATTTTTAGAGAGTTTCTTGATGGTTTGGCTGTAACGTCTGTTTTCTGTTGTTTCCTGTGACTCTCATCTGTTCCAGTGAAACTGTTGTTCTTTCCATTGGTTTTGTGTTTCAGACGCTGAGCAGCAGCGCTCATCATCTCGCGTGGGCTGCAGGACGCTCTTGGTCTGTGTTTCTATCGTGTGTGGGTTTTGCGGTATTCTCTGCGTGTGTGTGCTCTGTTACAGGCGAGGTGAGAAACCTTATGAACTCAGAAACATGAACAACATGAACTCTAAACAGTATTGTGCATCATTTTAGATGTGGGTTTTTCTTTCAGGTTCTTCCAGGGTCTTTTGCATCAGCTGTGTGAAAGAAAACTCAAATGTCAAGGTGGGTTAGACTTTGATTTTCTGAAAAAAAGGTATATAAGCAAGAAAATAGAATAAGAGTAGCATAACTCAGAAAATGGTATAAGCACAAAAAATGTAAGACATTGGCATTTGAAAACAACAAAACTCTAACCACTGGCATAAGAATTCCATAACTAAGGAAGGAACTTTTGTTCACCCATTTGTCTGTGTAGTCCGTAGTTTGTGTTGTTTTTGTGACATTAATGTTGATTTATTAATGCAGGGAGATGCTGTTGTTTTGTAGGCAGCAGAAGTACAGTATGCCAGTCTCCGGTTCATCAGACGGTCCAGAGCCGCAGCTCCTGCTCCAGTCAACGTGATATACACAGCTATAGCCAACCACTCCTCCTGATTTCACTGCATTTATTCAGCTTCATATTAACCCTTTCATGCATGAATCATGGAAAACATTATCTAGATTTTTTTATGATTCCTTTTATTACTTTAATATGATGTTAAAATTGAAATCCATTTTCATTTTTACAAAATTCAGTTTTATTTAAAAATTATTTATCTGTCCACGTATGTGGACACCATGCAACAAAGGCGTAAAATGGGACATAAAGCCTCCATATGTATGTGTAAAGTTGCCATTTAATGCTGTAATATGTCATTTTTAATGGTTATTTATGTTGATATATTTGTTAAATGTCTGTTTTATTACAATATAAGACAATTAATAACATCTTTGAAAAAACAGAATATATATACTAGCAGGTTACAGAAATCAGACTTTATGCAATCTGACTCCACTGTTGCATTGACAGTTGGTTTTTGGTGAATAAAAACTACATTTTACTCTAAATTTTAGTTTATAAAATACGAACATATTCATCATACTTTACTGTACATACAAATATATATATATATATATATATACACAGTGGGGCAAAAAAGTATTTAGTCAGCCACCAATTGTGCAAGTTCTCCCACTTAAAAAGATGAGAGAGGCCTGTAATTTTCATCATAGGTATACCTCAACTATGAGAGACAAAATGAGAAAAAAAAATCCAGAAAATCACATTGTAGGATTTTTAAAGAATTTATTTGCAAATTATGGTGGAAAATAAGTATTTGGTCAATAACAAAATTTCATCTCAATACTTTGTTATATACCCTTTGTTGGCAATGACAGAGGTCAAACGTTTTCTGTAAGTCTTCACAAGGTTTTCACACACTGTTGCTGGTATTTTGGCCCATTCCTCCATGCAGATCTCCTCTAGAGCAGTAATGTTTTGGGGCTGTCGCTGGGCAACACGGACTTTCAACTCCCTCCAAAGATTTTCGATGGGGTTGAGATCTGGAGACTGGCTAGGCCACTCCAGGACCTTGAAATGCTTCTTACGAAGCCACTCCTTCGTTGCCCGGGCGGTGTGTTTGGGATCATTGTCATGCTGAAAGACCCAGCCACGTTTCATCTTCAATGCCCTTGCTGATGGAAGGAGGTTTTCACTCAAAATCTCACGATACATGGCCCCATTCATTCTTTCGTTTACACGGATCAGTCGTCCTGGTCCCTTTGCAGAAAAACAGCCCCAAAGCATGATGTTTCCACCCCCATGCTTCACAGTAGGTATGGTGTTCTTTGGATGCAACTCAGCATTCTTTCTCCTCCAAACACGACAAGTTGAGTTTTTACCAAAAAGTTCTATTTTGGTTTCATCTGACCATATGACATTCTCCCAATCCTCTTCTGGATCATCCAAATGCTCTCTAGCAAACTTCAGTCGGGCCCGGACATGTACTGGCTTAAGCAGGGGGACACGTCTGGCACTGCAGGATTTGAGTCCCTGGCGGCGCAGTGTGTTACTGATGGTAGCCTTTGTTACTTTGGTCCCAGCTCTCTGCAGGTCATTCACTAGGTCCCCCCGTGTGGTTCTGGGATTTTTGCTCACAGTTCTTGTGATCATTTTGACCCCACGGGGTGAGATCTTGCGTGAAGCCCCAGATCGAGGGAGATTATCAGTGGTCTTGTATGTCTTCCATTTTCTAATAATTGCTCCCACAGTTGATTTCTTCACACCAAGCTGCTTACCTATTGCAGATTCAGTCTTCCCAGCCTGGTGCAGGTCTACAATTTTGTTTCTGGTGTCCTTTGACAGCTCTTTGGTCTTGGCCATGGTGGAGTTTGGAGTTGGACTGTTTGAGGTTGTGGACAGGTGTCTTTTATACTGATAACAAGTTCAAACAGATGCCATTAATACAGGTAACGAGTGGAGGACAGAGGAGCCTCTTAAAGAAGAAGTTACAGGTCTGTGAGAGCCAGAAATCTTGCTTGTTTGTAGGTGACCAAATACTTATTTTACAGAGGAATTTACCAATAAATTCTTTAAAAATCCTACAATGTGATTTTCTGGATTTTTTTTTTTTTTCTCATTTTGTCTCTCATAGTTGAGGTATACCTATGATGAAAATTACAGGCCTCTCTCATCTTTTTAAGTGGGAGAACTTGCACAATTGGTGGCTGACTAAATACTTTTTTGCCCCACTGTGTGTATATATATATATATATATATATATATATATATATATATATATATATATATATATTGTATTTTTTATTTATTTATTTATTTATTTTTTACCTAAATTGACCTCCTTGTGTAAAAGTTTTTCACAGATATGCCTGGGTCATTTAGCACATGGCTATTGCTGTCAGCCATCTTGGATTAATGAAATCATCAAGCAATGAATATTTGGAATGCAAGATAGTAGCCACTGTTACAATATTGCTGTCAATCTACTGGCACTGCCCTCAAGTGGTTTGGAGAAAATTACCATGATGAACCCTAAATTGAGTTAAATTAATTGTCCACAAATGTGGACACCATTCATGAAAGGGTTAACAGAGAGAGTTTAAGAAGCCTACTATACCTACATCTATACTTTAAACTTATGCCAAAGCCTGTCAAAAAAGAAAAAAAAAGCCATTTATACACTACCATTCAAAAGTTTGGGTTTGGAATGATTTGTAATGTTTTTGAAAGAAGTCTATTTTGCTCACCAAAGCTGCCTTTAATTGGTTTAAAAACAGTTATATACCTACGTACATATACAGTCAAACCAAAAAATATTCGGACACCAATTTTTTTTTAAATATTTTTTTTACTAGTGGGTGCAGGACACTATAGTTGATTTATGTAAGTGAGGATAGTAAAATAAAGTAAACTGTGACATATTATACACAAAAACTCTTCATACATACCAGTAAAACTGATAACAATTTGAGACAAAAAATTTGATTTGACACTTTGATCTGACCATGTTTTGTTACATACCTTTCTATCAAAGTTAAATGACAAGACAGTGATTTCAATTCTATGGGTTTTTCAAGTGCATTCGGTCTATATTTTCATATCAGTGAACTCATATTTGACTGTACGTATCCAGTGTAAATGCTGAATGAAGAGATGAGTTGTTGTTTTCATGAAGTGATGAGTGTGGAGTAAATGACATGCTGTCTGCTGCTCAGAGGTCTGTCTGTCTGTCTCCAGTGCTGCACGCCCACAGACGCGTACTGGATCTCCCCCTGAACACACACACATCACCACAGCTGATATAGATATTTACAACATTATTACATGCACATTATTTCTTAAAGAAACATCAAACTGTCGTCGTTTTGAAGTAAACACTTTCTTTGATCAAAAACTACAAGCATCTTTGGCTGTTGATTGGTGGAGAAAGAAACTTACTGTATCCTCATGAGTGTCTGACATCCAGGGGCCTGATAAACAATGAAATAAACCCAGTGACTTCACAGTGAGCTTTGATGAAACCATATCTGCATAATGCTGTTGAAATAATCTTGTGTACTAATGCCCTGATCTCATGATGTTAATGCAAAGCATTACATTATTCCATCCCTACCTTCATTTGGCATCCTTTGTAATTGTACACCTGATGTAATGTCTGTCGGCTCTGGGGGAAAAAAATCAATCAATCAATTATTTATTTATTTAGTGTTTTAATTTGATTTTTGGGAAAAAAGGAGGAGTCCAAGTCAAACGCACCTGTTTCTTTTACAATGTTTCTTGTGCTTCTCCTGCTCTTCCAGTCGATCATCACAGACAGAAGGCCGACACAAACCATCGCCAGTATGCACAAAGCCAGCAGGGCAGCCACTGTCACTAAAACACACATGTTCATGATTTACAGACCATACAGTGGCAGTTTATGAAGCCTGATTTTTATTTATTTTTTTTTTTTTGTATTTCTAAATAACTTTGACCTACACTGAGATCAGATGTGTGTCAAAATACTATAACATGGTAAAGAAAACCTAAAAACAAATAAAACAAAAACATGGTGCCATTTCACTTATTTGTTATGCAAAATGATCCAGGGGTGAATATAAAAAGTATGTGAACCTTTGCCTTCAGTATCTGGTGTGAACGTTTCTAGTAAGTGTGGCTCAATAGCATGGATTGATTTTGGCCCATGCCTCCTCCTTCTCGCATGAGCTGCTTTTTCGGTTGGTTAATAGTCAGGATTTGGCTGTTACATGTTTTGTGTGTTTAGGGTTGATGTTTTTGGCATCTTGACATTCTAGTGTAGAATGCAGAAATCATTGTTCTATTGAAGCATCCTGCTCCAGCTCTAAGTCAAACCATTATACTGCCAGCACAGTGTTTTATGGTTGGACGAGCTTCCTATTACAGAATGCAGTGTTTAGTATTTTATATGAAACATTCTTCCTGTAGTCTTGTGGCAAATTTTAGATGTGCAAGAATGCTCTTCTAGGAGTGCAGTGGCTTCCTCACAGCTATCCTGCCACATACACCATTCTTGTTTGTCATTTATCTGATGAACATCACTAACATTAGCCAATGCAGAGAGCTGGACTCTTACGGTAGGGCAGAGTTGTTCAACTCTCACCTGGTTTTATAGTTATCTTCCTTACTGAAACAACACACTCCAATTACCTCTTTACATAAACTGATTATCCTAGAGGTTCACATACTTTCTGCATCATAGATATTTATGTGTCTCTCTTTTTCCTGTAGATTTAGTGTAATATTTGTCTAACTGGATTCTCTTTGTCTAGTTATAGAATGAAAATCAAATTCGATATGGGTTGAATTCATACAGAAATACAGAAAACTCTTAAGAGCTCACAGACTTTATAGTGCAACTATATATGACAGCAAAATAAAACAGTGGAAAAAATAAAATAACAAAAATCAACAGAACTTACAATATTTTTTTATATCTGGACTGCTGTTTTCAATTTCTGTTGATTCTGTGAAGAAGAAACATACAATCTTATTCTATTACACAGTCTAGAAAATATAATGTATACTGAGAATTGTAATACCATCAGTGCTTGGATTAATGTAATGTGTGGCAGTGTCAATGTGTGATATCATGTCACATGATATCAAAGCAAGTGATATTTTAAAAAATCACAACACACAGATACTTTATTTTAGGTTTGAAGATATGATGCATTGAGACACTGTAAACATATTCACAGTTAATGTGATGATCTACAGCTGATTCAGTGGTACTGGAAAACCACTCCGAAAAGAAGAGTGAGTTGTAAGAAAAGCTTTGTAATTTCAGTCCTGACAACTCTCAGAATAGATTGGCATGGCTGTGGATATGACTATGTTAATGTGTTTGATATAAGTAGAACAGATCTGCTACGCTGCTGCTGCTGTACAGAGACTTGCTACTGCCAAAACATCCACAGACACATACATGAAATTACTCATAAAGCAGGACAAAGCACAGAGATCCAAAGCACATCAGCTGGTCACTGGGGTTCCTCAGGGATCCGTTCTAGGACCCCTCCTCTTCTCCATATACACTACATCACTGGGTCCCATCATACAGGCACATGGCTTCTCCTACCATTGCTATGCTGATGACACACAGCTCTATCTTTCATTTCAACCAGATAATCCAACGGTAGCTGCACAGATCTCAGGCTGCCTGGAGAACATCTCAGCATGGATGAAAGATCATCACCTCCAGCTCAACCTGGCAAAGACTGAGCTTTTTTTCCCCTGCCACTCCAACTCTACAGCATGATTTCACCATCCAGCTAGGTTCTTCTACAATTAACCCATCAAGTTCAGTCAGAAATCTTGCTGTAATCTTTGATGACCAGCTGACTTTCAAAGGCCACATTGCAAAGACAGCTCGATCTTGCAGGTTTGCATTGCACACCATCAGAAATATCAGGCCCTTTCTAACAGAGCATGCTGCATATCTTCTTGTCCAGGCCCTTGTCATTTCTAGGCTGGACTACTGCAATGCCCTCCTGGCTGGACTTCCATCATGCACAATCAAACCTCTACAAATGATTCAGAATGCAGCGGCACGACTGGTCTTCAATGAACCCAAAAGAGCCCATGTTACACCTCTCTTTATCTCCCTGCACTGGCTACCGGTTGCAGCTCGCATCAAGTTCAAGACACTGATGCTTACATATAGAACAACCACAGGCTCAGCATCTTTCTTCTTCCACTCATATGGCCATCTTCTCATGAATGAATGCTGAATTTCAGAGGGTTTCAAGACTTACAACAAACACAGAACCAAATGATTTCAAAGTTAAGCAGCAGAGGCCAATCAGCTCGTGTCATGTTGTGATGATGTCATTGTTTGCAGACTGCAATAACAACCAGCCTGCGCCATCTAGAGTTTCATGACTGAATGAGATATTGCATGCAGCGTTTGTTTAATCAGATTCCACTAATAATGCAATGGGATTCAGACATTTTAGTTGACTTAAGTGTTTTGGGGACACCTTCTGATGTACAGTATCATGGATTCCCTGCAGGAATATCCAAGGGAAATTCCTATCATAATAGAAATGATTGTATATTCAGTGTTGATATTGTGCTCAGTGCTACCTGTGGTCACCGTAAGGACACCCATCACTCTGTTGTTGCACAGATAAAGCCCAGAGTCCTGCAGCTGCAGATTGGAGATAATCAGGTGGTCTGTGGTATGAGTGAATCTTAATGTTGGATCAGCTCTCTCTTTCTTTACAGTGCTGTTTTTATAAAGCGTGGAGATGAACTCTTTTCTGGACTGAGGAGTGCGTTTGAATGCCCATCTCTGCTTCATTCTATCAGATGTCTTACATGGCAGATAAACAGATGTATGCTCAGGAACTGTAAAGTTATGGCCTGGGAAGAAAGAAAGTAAGACAAAGAAAGAAGGACTACTTCAAGAAAGCTTATGCAAGAAGAACACAACTCTAAGAACACATACAAAGTAAGAAGAAAAGAAGAAATAAATGCATACAGGTTTGTGTACAGTGTAAATGACATTGAAGCGTTGAAGTGTCTTCTGCTGACTTGAAATATATTGCATGATTCACATGATTCACAACTTTTATGCTACTCTCATGGTGCTTTTTTGTCCTTTTTGGGTCTTGACAACCTGTGGTCACAGTATGCTTTCAAGACGTAGTCATTTGCGTTCCCACAGAAGAAAGAAAACTGTGTGAATTTGGAAAGACGTGCCACGACTGAAATACCTTTGAGTACAGTGATATCTGCCACTAGCTGATGGTTGCAGTAATATTCTCCTGCGTCTGATTCCTGCAGGTCTTTAATGGAGAGCTGGCCGTCTTCAAGCAGCTGGTGTTTGCTTTGGTCCAAGTAAGACACCTGCTTTCCTTGTCTAGAGGCAATGACCCTTTCCAGCCCATGGCTCCAGTCAACATATGAAGCGTCAGAACACATCAGGACAAGAAAATGATTTTCTGGGGCACTCAGCTTTTGCACTGAGAAAGGTGAAAGGTCAGAGATTATATGCACACATTTTACATTTAAATGTAACATCAGTCCTTAATGCATTGCTTTCCTTTAAGTTGGGGGTCTAATGCTATTTCATGCATTCTGAGTTATTTACACTGTTAAAGAGTTGGATTCTCATGCTAAACATGGCCAACGTTTCAAAAGACAATTGGACGTATAACGGAGTATTTCTGTAGCTTAGTATAGTATTTGAAATATGTTGTAATAATAAGTGAGAAATGGCTTTATTGATTGTACCAGTACTGATTACAACATGAGTAGCAATCTAAAGCAGCTTATTGCTGCAGAAAGCAAAGGAGGTTGTTCTGTGAATGAACAGCCGACTCACTTTGATATGAACACACATTCAGAGCTGAGGCTGACTGGACTTCCTGATCTGCTCCTATTTATACCTTGTCAGAGGGAAGTGTGTGGACACATGTTCCTGTGACTCCGTTTGAAATGGAAGTTAATATTGTTTTCTTTGTCTCTAAACTGATAGCAGTTTTATATTTCTTAATAGGATATTTTGGATTAAGAATTTAGGTAAACTGGTCAGTAACATGGTCAGACAGGCAGAGCCGGCCCGTAGGGTTGTGGGGCCCTAGGCAAGATAATGAAGATAGGCCCCACTAATGTAAAAATTGTCATAGCAATTTAAACATATGACAAGTCTGTCTGTGATCGTGGGCATCATTGCATTTATAAAACAAATACTAATACTACAGCAATAAATATTAGGTTATGTATAGCAGTCAGAACATCCTTTTTTTTTTGGCTCCATAAACATAGGCCTACCATTTGGATTCCATTTCTACTACAATTTCAATTTAATCTCTCCGTAATTCTTTCATTCAATTCCAAAATCTGAACTGTAACTAGAAAAGTTTTCAGATAAACCTTTTCTTGATTTGCCAGAAATTATAAAGAACACTAAGTTTGTTTTTTCTTTCTCAGTGGATGCATAAATTTCCTGACAAAAATTATGAAATTACTGTTAATGATTTTTAATCATAATCATTTATAATAGCCTAAATCCTTAGACCTTTAACAATTATATATGCTCCTGCATGTTAACAGGTCATGCTGCAGTTTTCTGTAAAATATATTAATAATAATCATTATCAATAATTATTACTTTCTTTAATGTTTTATTTAGTTATAACTATTATCAGAATTATTAGTAGTCATATTGATATATAAAAACAGCACATGTTTTTGCCCAAATTATGCAGATCTACAAACAGGCACAGCAAACTCCTCTACACTGCAGAAAAACTTAGAAGTATTATTATTTTCCCTATTTTTACCCAAAATAAGGTGTAGGCTTGTGAGTATCTGTAGCTGTTTCATTCACACTGGTAGCCAGAGAGCACCCTCGTGAGTAAACCATAAGTGAAAAAATCATAAAATGAAAACTCACAAAAATCACGTTGGAGGAAATCCTTAATATGGACAAAAGCACATGCTATCGCTGCAGCAGCTGAATAAAACGCAGATAGGACGTTTTAACTGATGAAGAATGAAGACAATAAACATACAATTGTGACTAAATGGTGTATCTCTGTTCTTCAAGTCATCTCTGGTATTTTTATTTGCATAATGTATATTTATAATGCAATGCTAATTGACATATCACTGTATAGAATATTATAAAATGATTTTGCCTCATTAGCTATGTGATATGAAACCACGTCAGATCACAAAAGAAAGTTATTTCAAACACTCGACTGATGTTATGAAATGAATTTGGAGCAAAAACGTCAATAAATTTTTTAAAGTTTTTAAACGCACTTAAAGCGGTGCTGCAGATCGATCTGTGTTTGACACCACAGTACTGCAGTAGGATAGTAAAGCATGCAGAGCTGTCCATTAGTGTATAGCTCTCGCGGTACTTTGATGTCAAACACCGATCTTTAGATTAGAGAGTTCACCTAAAAGAGAAAATTCTGTTATTTTCTCACTCTAATCTGAATTTCAGTATGTTTTTTTTCCTACATACAAAAAAAAAAAAAAAAAAAAGTGGAAGTCCAGTGTTGTTTTGGACCCCATGGTTCAAACATATTAATGAGCAGAGAATTCTGCAATGCTGGAAACAGTTATAATAGAGGTTTTACTTAATATCCAAAGGGGCGGGGGGATTGATGAATAAATGCTGACAGAATTATCAGTTTTGTGTGAACTGTCCATTTTAATACTGAAAGCTTCTCTAATACAGTAACTTCTCCAAGGATCTTAATAAAATATAAAAGTGCATCATACTTTCATACTTTTCATAAATGATAAAACATCAGATGGCACCGTTCCACTGAAGATTTTATGAATATATCAGAACTGAGATCATCAAAGACAAGGTTATTCTGTTGCATTTCAAACATAAAGTTCAACTGACATCAACAGCGAAGCAGTTGAGCAAAAAACAAGGAATGGAATTATATTCAGTCATTTGTTTTACCTGAAATGTCTTCTTTGCTTAGATGTAAGATAAAGAGAAATGTCCAGGTTAGAATAAGGTTTCTCATTGCTGTGACTAAACCAGTCCAATGTTCATATGACTGACTAGACTGTTTCTCTCTTTCCACTTGATCCCAAAAGCTTCCTTATCGTGTGTGTGTGTGTGTGTGTGTGTGTGTGTACACAGAAGGAATGGTGTCATGAATTGTGTGAACTGAGTCGAGAGGTCTGGAAAAATCAAGTATGTCAGTAACAAGATGGAAGAAATTGTCATATGATGAAATAGATCCTGACATAAAGACAGACACTACTACAAACTCATGAGTTATCTGTTTATACAGTTTAAACTACTTGTAGTAATAGAAAATGTCAAATTTTGTGTCTTTTCTCAAATGACCACACGATTTATGTTGTTCCAGATAAAAAGTGTCAGATATTTTGGAATTGAAAGTAACATTTGATAGAGCAACAGCATCTCACTTCCATTAAAAGCTGACAGAAATGACAAGTGCTTTTAACTCCCGCTTTCAGCATCACTTTTATCTTTCTCTTCTACTGAACCTGCAAAGACATGAACAAGATGTTTGTAAGCCTCAGTCATTTTGGATACTTAAATCACACTTAATATGAATGTCATTGCATTAGATACAAAATATCAAAAAATAAAAATAAAAACTCTTGCTGCACATTTTCTCAGATTAATTTTTCTGATCCATTTTTGCAATGGCTTTAATCATCTGGTGTCACTGATGTTCTTTACCCTGATGTGTTATTAAGCCAGTTACAGGATCAGGTTCACACAGGTTTCCTTTTTCAAAAGATATTGTATAGTACAATGTTTCAGTAAGTTTGTTTACACTGAAATGTTATCACACACCCTCTATGTATTCAATACAATCCAGTTTAGTGAATGTCAGTATTATATGGAGTGTGGTTAGAAGAGGTCGTTTTCAGGTTATCTTTCCTCTGAGTAACTGCTGAGGAAGCGATGTATATTCTGAAATAATAGAAAATAACACACAATATACACATATATGCAAAACAATCAAACATTTAGACACGCAGGTTAATATTTCAAAAAAAAAAGTATTTTTTCTTTTTTGCACTTTTTAGACCAATAATAAAGTCATCAAAACAGTATGTGAATAGAGGAAATTCAACACATCACCCTCGAATGCAACTTTTCCAGTGTGTTACATCACCATCTACCGGAAGATGTTTGAAACTGAAAAAATAGGGTATAACCTGCAATCCATTCAGTTCACTACCAGAGATCTCCATCTCAACACTTCTGATCATTTCCCTCTTTCTGAAGGTATGGGTCTCAGCAGGAAAATCTGAAGGTTTTGTTATAACATAATGCACTCTACTTTACAATTACAGCAGTTTTACTGATGTATGCATGTGGTAGTGCATCACTGCAGTGTTTGGATTGGAGCACTTTAATCTTGAAAACCACTCAGTTCAAAAGTAATAAAATCATTGCAAGCACACAAATATGTGTTCAACGCACATAGCATAGTTTTATGTAGCAGGCAGGCTATTAATCTGTTAGCTTTACAAAAACCATGCTGTAGCATGTATTTGTTAATATTGTAATTATTTTGCCTACGGCTCGAGATGCTGGGATCTGCTCCAGCGTGTTTGCAGTGGTACTATTGGGTTTACTCTGAACCACAGATTCAAACAGAGGTTTATCTGTATCTTTTCAACAAGTAATATCTAGAACAGAACAGTGGCTCTCAACTCCAGTCCTGGGGAGCCACAGCGCTGCAAGTTTTGTATGTCTCCATTATTGACACGTCTGATTCAACTCATCAGCTCCATAACAAAGAGCTGCATGAACTCAGCTTGCTCTGTCAGATACAGGGAGACATGCATAATGTGCTGTTCTGTGGATCCCAGAACCACTGCCGTAGAAAACAGAGGAATTCTAACGGATAGAGACAAGTACTTTTCCAGAGAGGCAGTGGGATAAAGTAGTTTAGTTCTTAGTAGATGAAGCAATGTCTACTGTCATTATTTCTCTCTAGTGGCTTTTTTGTTTCTTTGTTGAAGCTCATTCTGACACACTTGAAACTATTTTCGTAAGTAAAAATCTGAAATGAGTCAGCCATCAGTTTTTGGTTACTTTCTTTCCATCTACACAGATCAGCTACAGACAGGTGAAGTGGATAACATTCATCACAGTTTGCTGTGTATAGGGCTGCGTAGCCACAGATTGATGGCACCTTGGGGTTTTGGCATTCACTTTCACACCTTTCCCTTTGACGCTGTGGCCTCGTTCAGCAGCATAATGCACCCTGACACACTGCAGAAACTGTTCAGGTTTGAGGAACATGACAGAGTTCAAGGTGTTGCCTTGTCCTCCAATCCAGTTTAGTATCGATGTATATTGCTGGACCAACACATCCAGTGCATGGAGGCACGAGCCTTGTGATGGACATGCCATCCTATGGCATTTCATCCTCCTGTTCTTAAAAACTGCATATTAGGTGGACAAATCAATACGAAAAACATCAAACACCCATTCGAACAGAACAAACCTGCAGTCTCATAAAAAGAACAGAGTTGGAGTCTGTGAAGAATTGGCAGAAAATGTCAGATAGTGTAACCAGACAAGGGTTGGCCCAGTGTCTGCTTGAAAGTGAACAGACAGTGAAGCTGTGCTAGACAGTTCCTCGCAAGTTACAATCACTTGAAGCCTGGTACAAATGGCATCTGTCTGGCATCGCCATCCACCCAATGAAGGTTTTGGCCATTTGGGGCTAAAGCGAGTCCAGTTATCCCTATTTGGCTAATGTGATCATCGACACTGTGTAGTCCAGACCAAACCCTGGTTATTCTGGGCACCAATACTAACCTTTTCAAGCACTTGTCCCAGCTGTGTAAAGAAAGTGCTGGGGTGGACACTAAGCAGACGTTGGATATAAATGTTGGTCATAAGACACAGCTAATGTCTCCATTGAGGTCCTGGCTCCTTGTCTTTGTCCCCAGGAGGGGATGGGACGGGATGGCCTGGCGGTTTGTAAAGAGCTAAAAGAGCCATTGGGAGAAGAGGTCCTGCTTGAGGAGGCTTCTCCACACTTCCATTAGGAATCTTACTGCAGCCTATAGTACTGCCACATTCTAAAACGGACATCAACCATTTCCCAGTATTGAAGCATAATGAATCCATGAAGGACATGGTGATTCTGGTAGGAATGGTGGGTTACTTATATCCAAAAGATCCTGAAACTCCAGCCACAAAGACAGGAGAGTCTGATACAAACCTCACTGACTTTGGAGAACCCTCTATTCCTGACACGAGGTAACAGAGATAGAGGCAGAAGTTGTCAGAAAGAGCTGGTGAACTCTCACTACTTGAGTGCAGTGTTGGGTTGGCAAAAGTTTCAAACAAAGTGCACTAGAGAAAAAACAAGAAAGCATATGACAGAAGAGTGAGTTATATATACAGTAGTCAACATTTGAAGTGGATCAAAAAAGTTAATCAAAGTTGTCCTAAGACAAGAACGGGTGTTGTTTTAGTTTTAGGACAACTTTGATTGAAGTTTTTGATCCACTTCAAATGTTGACTACTATATATTCATATATTCAGCTCCATCTGTCTATATGGCCACAAGTGTTTTCACTCCTCCCTTCACTTAATGCTACTCACTTCTTCAGTAATGTGTGTGGCGTTTGGCCTGGAGACTGCCTGAACACCAGCCAGTCTAACCCTGACCTGCCCAGCCTTTGCAGTCCTCGGGTACACATCTCTTCTTCACTAACTGAAGAGTGTACCGATCCATCTGTCAACATCAGTTCTGGAGTAGAAACAGTCTCCCTTAACTTTCTTCTCTCTTCCTCCACTATGCTGTGCATGAAAAGCTTTGCCTGTCCTGTGTGTTTTCTGGAGCTTTCTGACTGTCAAGCCTCAAATGACATAAACAACAGTTCATTAGGGTTTGGTATAATTTGAATTTTATTGATTCCAACTTTGCTTATTGATTCCAATGTGTAGATATCAAAGATATTTATATTCTGTCTCGTTTTGCAAACCATTTTGACACTGGTGATATCTCTTTTGCAACAAAATAGCTCACCACAAATATTACACTTGGCTTTTTCAGCTTCTGACTTTGCAAAAGTAGCCACACTTTGCAAACTGTTTCACACTTACATGATGTAAAATAGCAAGAAAGGTTTTGGCAGTCCGGCAGGTCGGATCCTCACAGATGGTGTGTAAAAAAACAAAAACAAAAAGTCGGTCTCTATGAAAATGCACACACAGAAATCAATAAGCAAAATTGAATTTTTAATTTTATAACAAACAGTTCCAGAATTGGAATCAATTTTCAATTCCCAACTCTGAAGTTAACATGTTTAACATAGCTACATGTAAATATATACAAAAAAAAGCACTGATAAACTAGTATTTTGCCAGTATTTTGGAGCTTACGTTGGCTAATATTACTTGGCTAACATCGGATTATAATCAGTATGTATCTAATCATATGTCCTGCAGTCTTCACAATACATGACATTATTTGTAGAGTCATACACAAGCCATTTGGCACTGAAACAACTAATTTTCTTTTCTTGTGCTTCTTCATTGCTTGGCCTCACTTTCCTTTTACTCTGGAGTTGGTTAAGCCACATCATTGTTTGTTGAGTCTTCGTTATTCTCTTAGAGGCTTGATTGCAGCTGGAGCACACTTGCTCAGTTTCAAGCAGATATGCACAGATGACACACAGTTAGGCTATGTTTAATGCATATTAAGGGAGAGAAGATTTGGCTTACATGAACATCCCTTGCAAAGTGATTGAACAAAATATATGAATTTATTGACAGCGTTACTCATCATGGTTGCCTGAATTTACTAATTCAGAATACGACTGAGGATTGCATATGAGGATGTTGTCCCTAAATCAAGACATTGAAAATATAACATTTTAACTCAAAATGAATTAAATGTCTTATAGACATTAGTTCATTTTCTGTAAAATGATTTGAAATTCCAGTCACGGCCGCATATAAATTAACCACAACTCTTCTATTATTAACTTGAAATTACCAAGCATGTTTTGTTTGTTTTAGAAATACATGGCATGTGTACTATGTCCTAATTTGCAGTATTCATAAAACAGTGAAAAATACCTGGATGACCTGCTACCATTACTTCTGCCAAGTGCCATGTGGTTTTGAAGTATTTGCTCAAGAGGCACAGACAGAGAATCTGTGACTGATCAGACAGACGGAATATGTGACTGATCAGACAGACAGAGAATCTGTGACTGATCAGACAGACAGAGAATCTGTGACTGATCAGACAGACAGGGGATCTGTGACTGATCAGACAGACAGAATATGTGACTGATCAGACAGACAGAGAATCTGTGACTGATCAGACAGACAGAGAATATGTGACTGATCAGACAGACAGAAAATATGTGACTGATCAGACAGACAGAGAATCTGTGACTGAGCAGACAGACAGAATCTGTGACTGATCAGACAGACAGAGAATATGTGACTGATCAGACAGACAGAAAATATGTGACTGATCAGACAGACAGAGAATCTGTGACTGATCAAACAGACAGAGAATATGTGACTGATCAGACAGACAGAGAATCTGTGACTGATCAGACAGACAGAGAATATGTGACTGATCAGACAGACAGAGAATCTGTGACTGATCAGGCAGACAGAGAATATGTGACTGATCAGGCAGACAGAGAATCTGTGACTGATCAGACAGACAGAGAATCTGTGACTGATCAGACAGACAGAGAATATGTGACTGATCAGACAGACAGGGGATCTGTGACTGATCAGACAGACAGAGAATATGTGACTGATCAGACAGACAGAGAATATGTGACTGATCAGACAGACAGAATCTGTGACTGATCAGACAGACAGAGAATATGTGACTGATCAGGCAGACAGAGAATCTGTGACTGATCAGACAGACAGAGAATCTGTGACTGATCAGACAGACAGAGAATCTGTGACTGATCAGACAGACAGAGAATCTGTGACTGATCAGACAGACAGAGAATCTGTGACTGATCAGACAGACAGAGAATCTGTGACTGATCAGACAGACAGAGAATATGTGACTGATCAGACAGACAGAGAATATGTGACTGATCAGACAGACAGGGGATCTGTGACTGATCAGACAGACAGAGAATATGTGACTGATCAGACAGACAGAGAATCTGTGACTGATCAGACAGACAGAGAATCTGTGACTGAGCAGACAGACAGAGAATATGTGACTGATCAGACAGACAGGGGATCTGTGACTGATCAGACAGACAGAGAATATGTGACTGATCAGACAGACAGAGAATATGTGACTGATCAGACAGACAGGGGATCTGTGACTGATCAGACAGACAGAGAATATGTGACTGATCAGACAGACAGAGAATCTGTGACTGATCAGACAGACAGAGAATATGTGACTGATCAGACAGACAGAGAATCTGTGACTGATCAGACAGACAGAGAATCTGTGACTGAGCAGACAGACAGAATCTGTGACTGATCAGACAGACAGAGAATCTGTGACTGATCAGACAGACAGAGAATATGTGACTGATCAGACAGACAGAGAATATGTGACTGATCAGACAGACAGAGAATATGTGACTGATCAGACAGACAGGGGATCTGTGACTGATCAGACAGACAGAATCTGTGACTGATCAGACAGACAGGGGATCTGTGACTGATCAGACAGACAGAGAATATGTGACTGATCAGACAGACAGAGAATATGTGACTGATCAGACAGACAGAGAATATGTGACTGATCAGACAGACAGGGGATCTGTGACTGATCAGACAGACAGAATCTGTGACTGATCAGACAGACAGGGGATCTGTGACTGATCAGACAGACAGAGAATCTGTGACTGATCAGACAGACAGAGAATATGTGACTGATCAGACAGACAGAATCTGTGACTGATCAGACAGACAGAGAATCTGTGACTGATCAGACAGACAGAATATGTGACTGATCAGACAGACAGGGGATCTGTGACTGATCAGACAGACAGAGAATCTGTGACTGATCAGACAGACAGAATCTGTGACTGATCAGACAGACAGGGGATCTGTGACTGATCAGACAGACAGAGAATCTGTGACTGATCAGACAGACAGAGAATCTGTGACTGATCAGACAGACAGAATCTGTGACTGATCAGACAGACAGAGAATATGTGACTGAGCAGACAGACAGAATATGTGACTGATCAGACAGACAGGGGATCTGTGACTGATCAGACAGACAGAGAATATGTGACTGATCAGACAGACAGGGGATCTGTGACTGATCAGACAGACAGGGGATCTGTGACTGATCAGACAGACAGAGAATATGTGACTGAGCAGACAGACAGAATATGTGACTGATCAGACAGACAGGGGATCTGTGACTGATCAGACAGACAGGGGATCAGTTCTCTAGGGGGTCTTTTCATCTCAGCAGGACAAACTGCACAAGTTTCTGGTGCAGTACCATTTTAAATGTTCCAAAATTGTTCTTGTGACATAAAATGATCTGCAATGGCATGCAAGCATATTTAGTAAGTGGACTAAGTTTCCAAATCTTTTGTGGGTCCGCTGAATGCAGTTTTGGGGGAAACTGATGTAAACTCAGCTCAGAGCTGTCTCTGGCTCACTGTTCTCATGCTTGACTGCACGTGACAATCAACACATCCTTACATGGCCTAGAGCTACAGATTCAAGAACTTTCCACAAATATGTTTATGTTTAACGAACAGCTGTCGCATTCACAGTCATTTCAAAAGTAAATGACGGAACCACAATTTGTGCAAAAGTATAGATTCGGCACGAAAAACAATAACACAGGAACAAAGGCGCAGTGTAGATGGTTGCATAACTTCATTGGTCAATAATAACGTGTTTTTACTGGCTTCTGCAGCAGCACAGCCCGCCTTCCTGAGCAAAAACCACACCATTGGCTCATCGGGCATCCAATAGCATTCGTTCTGGGTTTCGAGAGGCCAATCGCCCTGTCAATCATCTGTTCTACACTCCCATTGGCTGACCAGAACAAAAAGAGGCAGAGCTTGTTAAGGAAATGAGTTTCCTGGTCTGTGTGTGTCAGTCGAGTGAGGGACGGTGCGAAATGGCGAGTTAAACCGTTAAAACAAACCGATCTGTCAGATCCAGTGACCTGCTTCGCGGTTTCGGTGTGTCGCTAACCGATGTGTTTAACGCGCGCTGCTTCCGGTAGAATCGGCCGCGCCTGAGAGCTTGTTTTCCCGCCGAGAGAGTGATGATGACCGCGGAGCTGGACAGCCGCTTCTGCGCCGATAACCTGCTGACCAGCGAGGACTGGGGTGAGTAAACTAACCCTAAACTAACCATAACCATAACCATAACCTAACCATAACCTAACCCTAACCATAACCATAACCATAACCTAACCCTAACCATAACCATAACCTAACGCCGCAGCTGGAGCAGTTAAAGCGCAGAAGATGGTTAATTCATCAAAGAATCTTGAAATAAATGCACTCAACTATTTTAAACATTGATGATAATAATAAATGTTTACTGAGCAGTAAATCAGTATATTAGAATGATTTCTGAAGATCATGTGACACTGAAGACTGGAGAAATGATGCTGAAAATACAGATTTGATCACAGAAATAAATTACAGTTTAATTATATATTCAAGTAGAAAACAGTTATAAATAATCAGTTGGTGATAAGGGAAAGGTAATATAAAAAGGTAACATTTTTGTAACACACAATCAAATGTGATTATTAACTGCGATTATGTGAAAATACATGAATCAAAGTTTCCTGATGCTTCCTCACTATATGATTGTGTATTATATAATTTGCTCCAGATCATTGTTAAGGGTGCTCAGTTTGACCTCTGCTGGGTCTTTGATTCGGTGTTCTGAGTGGATGCTCACTCAAATCAGTCACCAGTGTCTTAGAAAACTAATAGTTCGTCTTTTAGGAATTCTTAATTGTGTTTTTGTGGTTAGTGTATTGTTAACAATAGTGTTAGTGAAGCAGCATATCAGATGTAAGCATGCGTGTATAATATGTCATTTCCCTGAAGGGCTTCTGTAGCAGCTGCTCTGAATGTGTTTTCTCTCTGAATCCCGTCCTGTCTTTGGGAGTGATACAAAAGCAGCAGCAGCACCTGGAGGCGTGAGATCTTCTGTTACATGCGTCTCGATTCAGTTTCCGCAGCGAGGGACGTCATTGAAAGGAGAGAGTGTTGCTTTCGTGTGGATGAAGGTCTGAATCAGAGGACTGATGGAGGAGTGCAGGATGGGCTGATTTGTGGAGAGCAGAGCTTAGCTGTTACAGTAATCTCAAAATATTTCATATAACCGCTGTCTACAAATATCTGAATTTATATAATGACCCTGTTTAAAAGTTTACATAGCCTTGACTCTTAATACTGTCAGTCTAGATGCTCTATGACGGTTTTGATGTTTTGTGAGAGTTGTTTGTGCTGTGTAGTTCTTCAGGAAAATCCTTCAGGTCCTGCACACGTTTTGCTTTTCCAGCATCTTTTCTGTATTTGGACCCTTTCCAGCAGTGACTGTGATTTTAAGATCCGTCTTTACACACTGAGGACAGTTGAGGGGCTACTACAAAAGTAGAAAAAATTTTGAAAAGGATAAAGATGTGTATATTTTTCTAATTTTGCTTAAAGATTATATATTTTCCATGTTACTCTGCCCTTCAGAAGCTACATAAAATACTTGTAAGATGTTTCCCAGAAAACTATAAGTACAATTTACCCTGATTATCCATTTCAAAAAGCTGACACCCTCTGACTCTTAAAGCATCATGTTTCCTTCTTATTATATATTCATAATCTGTTTGTGTCTCTGTGTCTGTCAGATGCCTGTCTGTATCAGTGTGAGGATATGGATGAGGATTTCAGTGGAGAACTGAAATATGACACATCGGTACGTTCATAACACACACACACACACACACACACACACACACACACACACACCTCACACCTTTGTTTATCATTGCATAGACTTGCATTGGTTTTCTATCAGGTTAATCATATTTTCTATCAGCTAACTCAGCTGCTACCCCAGGGCTCTACGCTTACTTTTCTTTTCAGGAGCACTTGTGCTCCTAATTTAATAAATTTAGGAGCACGGTCAAAAATTTAGGAGCACCTTGTAATCAGTAATTAAAAATTTTGATAAAAAATTAACCTTCCCATTACGAGGTGATATTTGACTCCTTAAAGTGATTTACAGGGAATTTTGTTTTTATCTTTGTAATGGCATTTTTCTAACTTTATTAAAAGTATATCATCTTTTATTTATCAAATTCAAAAAATATATTTATAAGCTTTTTAACATTTCTAATTAAAACAGCAGAATAATAAGTAGAATAAGAATAAGTTAAGAAATAAATTTGTACTACAGAGGTGGCACAGAAGAGCACACAAGTGGCTTGTAGGTGTATTTTCAGAGTTTATTGAGGCTCAGAGGTCGCATCAGTGCAATTAAATTCATAAATTCATGTTGAGGTTAATGTTTTAAACATAAAATTTTGATTTATAGAAATATTAATTGATTTAAATAAAAGAAAAGATACTTTAAAAATTAAACTAAAACTGCCAGCAGGTGGCAGCAAGTCACTGATTTGATCACTGAATCATTCACTCATTTGATTCGTTTGAACAGGCTGTCAGCGGCTGCGCTATCAATTATTACCCATCACAGGTTAGACTGTAAATGTTTGTCTCTGTAAATCTCACTCACGTCTCCTGATCTGTTCTCACAGAGAGACACAGAAACCCTTATTCCTCAATCGGCTTCACCGTGGGAATGATTGAGTGTAGGTGCTGCATCACTTCAAATGAATAAATGGACTGAATAGGTGTGACAGTTTAGCAGCAGACTCCAGAAAATGCATGATAAGAGGAAGACAGCAGGAGAGTTGATGAGTCTGTGTAGTGTTTGTTTGCTGGTAAAGTGGACACTGAGTGAATATGTCTGTCTGTCTCTGTCAGCTGGACAGTGATCTTGTCCTGACGCTGGACCCTGATAACCCCACATCACCATGGAAGAACCTGGACAGCAGCCTCACAGGTGGGACACCAGCGCTTCAGCTGGATCAGAATAACAGTTGGTAGTTCTGATGATTGTTCCTCTAGTTCAGTGCATCTCAACATTTTTGAGTCCAAGGCTCTTTATCGTCAAAGACAATAAGTCTGAAAAATTCAAGAAAACTCTAAAGAGTCCGATAGGGAGCTTGTTTTATATTTTAGCTTAGAAATATGACAATTTTTGGCATTATTCAGCTCATAAACAGGATATTTATACTGTAGCAGGAAGCAAGAAGAATGAACAGATCACTCCATCTTGAGACGCCTCTTTAAAAGAAACTATTCAGAATATCAGGCATGTTAAAAAACATTAAGCTGAGTACTAAACACCAGTCAGACTGCTCACGATGAAAATAGCTCATTATGATTATTATGGTGTTCTGCAGACAGCAGAAAAAGACAAGCCTCTGAGTGTTTGCCGTTGAGTCTATCAGTCTTCAGCAAGAACCACCTTTTATTCAAAATGTCAAAGACTCATTTTCTTCTTAAGAAAAAAATTTAGAATGTTTCAAGAATTCCACTTAGGAACATTCCTCTTGGAATTTATCTTGAGACATTTCTTAAGAAGATTTTGGTGAATCTGGCCCCTGCTGCTCACTGTTATCCGTTACACACTCATGTATATTTCTAGTGTACATAGACACTCAAGCATTCATAAATGTGTGCAGTTGAACGTGGCAGACTGTCGGTCTCTGGCTGGAGAGTTATGGAGAGTGTGCAGTTTATAGGCTTTTTTCAGAAGGACTCTGACCTGCAAACATTTGTGTTTAATGATTGAATGCTGATGCTTCGAGCTCAGCGACTGCTGCTGTAAACTGGGCTGTGTTTCTAATGAATAATAACCCGATCCCTCACTATTTGTGTTGTCTTTATTTGTAGGTGAAGTGTCAGTCTTGAAGGATGAAATGACGATAACACAGCCTCTGCCAGTGGACATGTGTAAGTGACCCTGTCTGCACGCTTCCCCATGTTGTGTTTCTGTAAATAGGATCTGTTCAGGGTTATTATTCCCAAACCCCTGTAATAATTCTAGGAAATACATTAAAATTGTTGTAGATGATTAGATGATCCTTATAGATGATTTTATTTTCAGGCAGTGAGTTTTGCCTGTCTTATTTCAGATAAAACTCTGGTAAAAGGCATGTGAGTAAGTTTGTGTGCGTGTTGTAGTTTTCCAGGTGAAGACTGAACCTCCGTCACCTGCGTCGTCTCTGGCCTCTGACTGCTCCATCCCATCTTTACCTGAGCCTCAGGTGTGTACAGCCATACAGCTCCATCTGTCCCTCAAACTCAAGATCTAACGGCAGACTGTGAAACAGTACTTTCATGATTCACACTGTAAGAGTAAATGAAATATTTCAGGCAGTTAAAGAGATGAAGGGATTATTCAGAAGTGCTTAATGCGTCTCTGTTTGCTGTCATTACCGTTGTTTCCTCATGCTGTCTTCAGTGCAGCTGAGCAAACATTAGGAACCTGTCTTCATTTCTCTGTTTCTCGTGCTGATCCTCTGTGTTTCTCAGGTGACAGTGAAGAGTGAGAACCCCCCCACTCCGCCATACATGTATGGAGACGTGTTGTCTCCGCCGCTGGCCAGTGTAGAGGTGACCGTCGCCAGCATCACTGCTCCACATCAGCCTGCTGTTCCTCTGACTGTACAAACACACGCAGTCTGCAGCCTCGACACGCAAAACACAGGTCTGCTCACACACACACATCACACACACCCACTCGAACAAACACAGATCATCACACTCACACAAAACACACACACACACACATCACACACACACACCCACTCAAACAAACACAGATCATCACACTCACACAAACACTGCACATCACACGCACACACATACACACACACCCACTCAAACAAACACAGATCATCACACTCACACACAAACACACACACTGCACATCACACGCACACACATACACACACACATCACAAACACCCACTCAAACAAACACAGATCATCACACTCACACACAAACACACACACTGCACATCACACGCACACACATACACACACACATCACAAACACCCACTCAAACAAACACAGATCATCACACTCACACACAAACACACACACTGCACATCACTCACACACACACACACACACACACACCCACTCAAACAAACACAGATCATCACACTCACACAAACACTGCACATCACACGCACACACATACACACACACCCACTCAAACAAACACAGATCATCACACACACACACATCACACACACACACCCACTCAAACAAACACAGATCATCACACTCACACAAAACACACACACTGTACATCACACGCACACACATACACACACACATCACACACACCCACTCAAACAAACACAGATCATCACACTCACACAAACACTGCACATCACACGCACACACATACACACACACATCACACACACCCACTCAAACAAACACAGATCATCACACTCACACACAAACACTGCACATCACACACACCCACACACACACACTCAAACAAACACAGATCATCACACTCACACACAAACACACACACTGCACATCACACGCACACACATACACGCACACATCACACACACCCACTCAAACAAACACAGATCATCACACTCACACACAAACACACACACACACATCACACACACACACACACTCAAACAAACACAGATCATCACACTCACACACAAACACACACACACACATCACACACACACACACACTCAAACAAACACAGATCATCACACTCACACACAAACACACACACACATCACACACACACACCCACTCAAACAAACACAGATCATCACACTCACACAAAACACACACACTGCACATCACACGCACACACATACACACACACATCACACACACCCACTCAAACAAACACAGATCATCACACTCACACACACTGCACATCACACACACACACACACATCACACACACCCACTCAAACAAACACAAATCATCACACTCACACAAAACACACACACTGCACATCACACGCACACACATACACACACACATCACACACCCACTCAAACAAACACAGATCATCACACTCACACACACACTGCACATCACACACACACACACTCAAACAAACACAGATCATCACACTCACACACACTGCACATCACACACACACACACATCACACACCCACTCAAACAAACACAGATCATCACACTCACACACAAACACACACACTGCACATCACACACACACACACACACACACACACATCACACACCCACTCAAACAAACACAGATCATCACACTCACACACAAACACACACACTGCACATCACTCACACACACACACACACACACCCACTCAAACAAACACAGATCATCACACTCACACAAAACACACACACTGCACATCACACACACTCAAACAAACACAGATCATCACACTCACACAAAACACACACACTGCACATCACACACACACACACACCCACTCAAACAAACACAGATCATCACACTCACACAAAACACACACACTGCACATCACACGCACCCACACACACACTCAAACAAACACAGATCATCACACTCACACAAAACACACACTGCACATCACACGCACCCACACACACACTCAAACAAACACAGATCATCACACTCACACACAAACACACACACTGCACATCACACACACATACACACCCACTCAAACAAACACAGATCATCACACTCACACACAAACACACACACTGCACATCACTCACACACACACACACACAGATCATCACACTCACACAAAACACACACACTGCACATCACACACACCCACACACACACCCACTCAAACAAACACAGATCATCACACTCACACACAAACACACACACACCCACTCAAACAAACACAGATCATCACACTCACACACAAACACACACACCCACTCAAACAAACACAGATCATCACACGCACACACACACACATCACACACCCACTCAAACAAACACAGATCATCACACTCACACACAAACACACACACTGAACATCACTCACACACACACACATCACACACACCCACTCAAACAAACACAGATCATCACACTCACACAAAACACACACACTGCACATCACACGCACCCACACACACACACTCAAACAAACACAGATCATCACACTCACACACAAACACACACACTGCACATCACACGCACCCACACACACACACTCAAACAAACACAGATCATCACACTCACACACAAACACACACACACCCACTCAAACAAACACAGATCATCACACTCACACACAAACACACACACCCACTCAAACAAACACAGATCATCACACGCACACACACACACATCACACACACCCACTCAAACAAACACAGATCATCACACTCACACAAAACACACACACTGAACATCACACGCACCCACACACACACACTCAAACAAACACAGATCATCACACTCACACAAAACACACACACTGCACATCACACACACCCACACACACACACTCAAACAAACACAGATCATCACACTCACACAAAACACACACACTGCACATCACACGCACACACACACACACACACATCACACACACCCACTCAAACAAACACAGATCATCACACTCACACAAAACACACACACTGCACATCACACGCACACACATACACACACACATCACACACACCCACTCAAACAAACACAGATCATCACACTCACACACAAACACACACACTGCACATCACACGCACCCACACACACACTCAAACAAACACAGATCATCACACTCACACACAAACACACACACTGCACATCACACACACATACACACACACATCACACACACCCACTCAAACAAACACAGATCATCACACTCACACACAAACACACACACTGCACATCACACGCACCCACACACACACTCAAACAAACACAGATCATCACACTCACACAAAACACACACACTGCACATCACACGCACACACACACACACACACATCACACACACCCACTCAAACAAACACAGATCATCACACTCACACAAAACACACACACTGCACATCACACGCACACACATACACACACACATCACACACACCCACTCAAACAAACACAGATCATCACACTCACACACAAACACACACACTGCACATCACACGCACCCACACACACACTCAAACAAACACAGATCATCACACTCACACACAAACACACACACTGCACATCACACACACATACACACACACATCACACACACCCACTCAAACAAACACAGATCATCACACTCACACACAAACACACACACTGCACATCACACGCACCCACACACACACTCAAACAAACACAGATCATCACACTCACACACAAACACACACACTGAACATCACTCACACACACACACACACACACACACACACATCACACACACCCACTCAAACAAACACAGATCATCACACTCACACAAAACACACACACTGCACATCACATGCACCCACACACACACACACTCAAACAAACACAGATCATCACACTCACACAAAACACACACACTGCACATCACACGCACCCACACACACACTCAAACAAACACAGATCATCACACTCACACAAAACACACACACTGCACATCACACGCACCCACACACACACTCAAACAAACACAGATCATCACACTCACACAAAACACACACACTGCACATCACACGCACCCACACACACACTCAAACAAACACAGATCATCACACTCACACAAAACACACACACTGCACATCACACGCACCCACACACACACTCAAACAAACACAGATCATCACACTCACACAAAACACACACACTGCACATCACACGCACACACATACACACACACATCACACACACCCACTCAAATAAACACAGATCATCACACTCACACACAAACACACACACTGCACATCACACACACACACCCACTCAAACAAACACACACACACTTACACACACATCACACACCCACTCAAAGAAACACAGATCATCACACTCACACACAAACACACACACTGCACATCACACACACACACATCACACACACACTCACTCTAACAAACACAGATAATCACACTCACACACAAACACACACACACACAGACACACATATTCTCTCTCACACACACACACACACACACACACACAGGCTCACAGGCTCACTCACACGCACTCACACACTCACTCACTCACTCACACACACACTGCACATCACACACACACACACTGCACATCACACACACCCACTCAAACAAACACTGATCATCACACTCACACACACACTCAAACAAACACACACACACATCACACCCACTCAAACAAACACTGATCATCACACTCACACACCCACTCAAACAAACACTGATCATCACACTCACACACACACTCAAACAAACACACACACACATACACACACATCACACACCCACTCAAACAAACACTGATCATCACACTCACACACACACTCACACACTCTGCACATCTCACACACTCACACACACTGCAGGAAATAAAAACGATGCAAATTAAAATACTGAAAGCTCTTGATGAATCTCTGCTTATTTCCATAGAATTAACACAGGGCTGGGTGAATTTTCTGATTTTATCGATTAATTCGAATTTAATGTTTTGACACCATTTTATTTTTTAAAAATGGAGGAATCAAGATTTTGAATCAAAATATTACTAAATGTTAGAATTAGACACTTTGACTATGCCAATAACACTAAAGAGAAAATGCTGCAACCGCATGTCGGCACACGTGATTAACCGCTCAAGTGTGACATGCTCAGTGAAGGACTAAGTAGAAAAATATATATTTATAGGTGCCATTCACACAGAATGCGCTTTTGTGTTGAGAGAGATGCGACGCGGGCAGTGGAATAGGAAACAATGCAAGAAGATGGCAGCTGAACTTCTTTTAACTTGAGCGCTGTGTTTTTATAATGACGTTTCATGCATGAGATGCTGCAAGAGCCGCGAGCGCAACAGTCAAACAAGTCCATGTTTACACAGAAAAACAATGGAAAAACAGCACAATCTAATAAAAAAACCTGTGAAGAACTACTACTGTATGTCTGAAATTTCATGTTTGCAGCTGAAAGCTGCCGTTCATTGTTTTTACAGATTATTTATTGTTAATAAGTCTACTGGTGTTATACCTTCAGTCATTTTGAATTTGAATTACCTTGACTTTTGAGAACTTTTTAAAGTATTTTCCTTTTCCTTTTTGTAGTTCATGCATCTTTTCTGCAAAGAACAAGTGATTTGTTTAACATTTACATCATGTTGACAACTTCATGTGTGCTGGACTTGGAATCAAATTTTCTTTAACTGGAAGGTTAATAAAGAAAAAGTTACTTAAATCATGTTGTAGTTACATTTTCACGTTGACTAGTTAAAAATCGTATAAAAACCGAGAATCAGTCAAACGTTCTGAAAAAATCGAGATATTATTTTTTTGCCATATTGCCCAGCCCTAAATGAACACATACGGTGACCAGGGCCTGTCAGACTCATAAAAGTGTCTTAAAAGTAGCTTCTTTGACTTGACCTCTATTCAGATGTCCAGATGAAGAACAAACCAAAAGTCATTATTGACTGAAGACTGTCTGCTGTGCCTTTGGTTGAATGTGAATGAAGCCACACGTTGTTGGTTCTTGCGTGTGCACTGAATGTGTTTTCTGTCAATAATGACCTGTTCCTCACACAGAGCTCTGTCAGCTGATGTTTAGCGTGTGTGTGTGTGTGTGTGTGTGTGTGTGTGTGTGTTCAGTCCTCTCCTCAGCAGCGACGCTGAAGGCCAGCAGCATTCTGAGCAGCAAACCTCTGATCCAGCCCAAACCCGTGTGTGTGGCAGCTCTGCCGGTGACACACAGCACCAGTCCGGCCAAAGCTCTGATCCTGCAGAGCGTCCCTGTCCCTGTCTCACCCGTCGACCAGAACACCTCGCCCGGTGAGATCAGCCGCTGCACCAAACCCAATGAGTCCTGCTCACTCATTTCAGTTGAGCTGAAATGCCTCAAAGCTTAGAAAGCAGTAGTTATGAGGCCTAAGTGATATGCATCTCGATGCATAGCCATCGATACGATGATTAAAGATACATATAAAGCAGCTACCGATGTGATACAATTCACCCTAGTGCGATCTGATTTCGATTCGATTCAACACAGTGCGATTCAATGCAATATGATGCAATGGAAAAAAAATATGATGCTTTGCAGTTCAATGTGGTACAGATAGTTCGCTTTTATTTCTCTGGTTCAGACAGACAGCTGATCATAAGTTAAGTGCCTTCTGACTTCTGTAGTGTAGGTCTCTGTAGTGTTGTGATACGTCATATTCAGGTAGCAGCAGTGGTGATGAGAGAACGTGCTTCAGAAACAGTTTAGAGAGGACACATACAATATTGGTCACAAATTATTGGTTACTTTCTAAATAAAAGTATAGCACATCTACTATTAATTATATATAAATAAATCATTTTTTACCGATGCAAATATGTTAGAAACGATGCATTGCGATACAAATGCCAACTTGTATGCGATGCACATTTTTTTAAATCGATGCATCGCATCATTAACTTTTATGCCAATGCACTGATATGAATCTGTGAATCTTGCCATCCCTAATGAGTCCTGTAACCTCATTTCACTTGGATTCACTAAAACAATATTTTGTAAAATACAGTTAATCCATTCAATTATCTCATGTTACTGAAACTTAACTCTAATGACATAAGAGACATAACAAAAATCATTTTAAATCCCAACATAACAACAATAAACACCAACAGATATCCCCTTATCTTAATCTTGTGCAAAAACACATAAAATAGCATTTAATTTCAATGTTTACTCTCCTTACAGACTCTGTAGCAAAGCATGCTGGGAGCTAGAAATCTGCTGTAACCCATTCAGTTTGAGTTCTGCTGAATACAGTCAGTTATTGAGTTCACATAACTTTTTCTATTAAGTGCAATGAACTTTCAGTAATATTTGAGTGAAATAAGTGTACATCCTGGGCACATCAATAATGACAATTATAGAGTTCAACTCAAGTTCAGATTTTTGTATTTGTTTTGTCACACTTCTCAGATATAATGTTAGTAGTTAGTAGCGTCGTTGCTTCTGGCCATTTAATTGTCAACACTGCTGCTGCAGGTGCGTGATGACCAGCAGACTGAGTTTGAGCATGTTGTCTGTGTCTCCTGCAGTGGTTCTGTCTCAGTCCTTGTGTCTGGGTTCTGCTCCTGCGATTGTTAAAATGGAGCCTCTGTCTCCCAGCATGCCTCACTGCACCAGCCCCTCAGCCCCGCCCCCCGGCAAACCCATCATCCCCGCGTCCAGCCTGCCCGGAAACAGCTGCAGCGACATTGACGTGAGTGACCGCTGAATACTGCACAATATGCAGAATAACATACGTTTATTTATTTCACTGAATAATCAGATCTTTTGGTTACTGCCCAACACGATTTCATTTCAGAAGAGAAAATAATCTAACGCAATTCATTTGTGATGCACATATTTAGTAGCGGTGTGAATCGTCACTAGTTTCACGATTCAAATCGATTATGATTATCATGTCAACGATTCGATTCGATATCATGATGAATCGCAATTATATCAAATTTATTTTGTGCATTTTTATTCAATTATATAAGCAGGCTTGTTACAAAATAATTACAAATTAATAATAAATCAAAACAATTGTTAAGAATTTAACCAAATAAATATAGCTTCAAAACATACAAGCAAATATGAAAAAAGACAATTACAAGTGATAAACAGAAAGGTACTTTCAGTATCTGAGTGTGCTTCAAGTATCCAAAAGTTTACAGACAATCATAGTTATGGGTTTTTCTTTTTTCTGAGCATGTTTTTTTTCCCCCGCACTAAGCTTGGGTTTTCCAAAATGTACCCAGATTTTGGATTTAAAAATAGTGGGTTGGTGCATTTTTAATACTCGCGTCACAAGCGTGTGTGCGAATGATGTCAGTAGGCTATAATTGATTACAGCATCAATGCAGAATCTTTCACGTCCACATTGCGATGCATTGATGCAACGATTAATTTCAACACCCCTGATGTTTAGTTGGTTGATAAAAAAACAGACATTGGCAGATGCTTGGGGAGAATGTACACTCCAGTTATCAAGCACAGTGATCACATAGAGTGAATTCACACGTCTGGTCCTCAGATGAAGGTTTTGAAGAGGCAGCAGCGCATGATAAAGAACCGGGAGTCGGCCTGCCAGAGCCGCAAGAAGAAGAAGGAGTACCTGCAGAACCTGGAGGCGCAGCTGCGGGAGGCGCAGCAGGAGAACGAGCGTCTGCGCAAGGAGAACCAGGCGCTGCGGCTGCGGCTCGCCGGGAGAGAGGTCAGGCCCTAGCACTTCACCTTCATCAAACCCCTTTCGTGCTGTCTAATTCATGCTGTCAAACTGTCCAACAGGTGACTGAGTCTGGCAGCAACAAGAGAGCGCTGTGTGCGATGGCTCTGTTCCTCTTCATCACCTTCACCTTCGGCCCTGTCAGGTAAACGCTGCACACTCCAAACTAACATGAAACGTGAGCAAAGAGCATAGGGTTGGATTGGGAACTGGATTGTCAGTTCTTCATTTTTGGTTCTTGCACCAGTCCAGGTGGAACATCGGAATAAAAACTGTAGGGCTGGGCAAATTATTATTATTATTATTATTATTATTATTTAATTTTTTTTCCAGATTTTATCGATTAATTTGAATGTTTTGCCATGATTTTATTTTTTATATAAATCGAGGAATCACGATTTTGAATAGAAATATTAGCAAGCATTAGAATTACACACTTTGACAATATGCAAATGATAACAGTAAAGAGAAAAGAACGATCCAGCTGCATGTCGCTGCACATGATTAACCGCTCATACCGCTAGGTGCCATTCACACAGAATGCGCTTTTGTGTTGAGAGAGATGCGACGCGGGCAGTGGAATAGGAAACAATGCAAGAAGATGGCAGCTGAACTTCTTTTAACTTGAGCGCTGTGTTTTTATAATGACGTTTCATGCACGAGACGCGAGCGCAACAGTCAAACGCATCCGTGCTTACACAGAAAAACAATGGAGAAGCAGTGCAATCGAATAAAAAACCTGTGAAGAACTACTACTGTATGTCTGATATTTCATGTTTGCATCATGGTGACAGACTGAAAGCTGCTGTTCATTGTTTTTACAGAACATTTATAGTTAATAGTCTACTTGTGTTATACCTTCAGTCATTTTGAATTACCTTGACTTTTGAGATTTTTTTTAAAGCATTTTCCTTGTATTATTCCTGATCATATAATATGTATAGGACAAGTTTGTACAAGATACATAAGATAAGACAAGTTTATACAACTAGTTGTAGTTCCTGCATCTTTTCTGCAAAGATATTTAACAAGTGATTTGTTTAACATTTACATCATGTTGGAAACTTCATGTGTGGTGCATTTGAAATAGAGTTTTCTTTAGCTAGACGGTTCATAAAAAAAAGTTACTTAAATCATGTTGTAGTTACATTTTCAAGTTGAGTAGTTAAAAATCGTATGAAAATCGAGAATCAGTCAAGCATTTTGGAAAAAATCGAGATTTAATTTTTTTGCCATATCACCCTACCCTAAAAAACTGTAATGAGTTTTCTGTAATGTGTTTTCAGACAACAAACATACAATGCAATGTAGATCCAGTTCACCAACAAATGACTGTTCTTATTGAATTGGTTCATAAAACACACAGAATCATCTCTGAGGCTCTGACCCTTATTAAACGCACCCAACCAGGTAATCAAGATCTTCAGGTTTGCTTGAGGAATGACGGGCAGGTGTGAACTGAACTCTGTTCACTCACTCCTCACTGATTGGATTAAATCAGTCTAATAACTGGGATGCTTGATGTATTCATGTACATATGTGGGTCAAAGATGAAAAGGGATTTTCAAACACCAAAGCAACAAAAATGTAATACAGCTGTAATTCCCCCCTCTAAATACATTACAATGTGTCCTGTAATTATTTCCTGAGCAAAAAATCATGTTTTAGTATGTTTTACTAACATAACAATAGTTCACATACCAAAACAAAATTCATTAGATATCACACTACAGCTCCCAAACACTACATCTTTACCAATCTTTGCCACTATCCTTCAAACCACTAGGTTTTACCCATTTTTCAGCAATACGTTTTAATAACACTTTAGTATAGGGACCAATTCTCACTATTAACTAGTTGCCTATTAGCATGCTTATATTAATATATTGGATGTTTATCAGTGCTTATAAAGCACATATTCTGCATGACCCTAACATTACCCAATCCCTAAATTTAACAACTACCTTACTAACTATTAATAAGCAGCAAATTAGGAGTTTATTGAGGCAAAAGTCTTAGCTAGTGGTTTGTTAATGGCGAGAAGTGGACCTTAAAATAAAGTGTGACCGAAGTTTTAAATTATTTAAAATATAATAAAACACAAATATGTCTTTTACACTGAATGATAATGGAATGTTATTTCACCCATATTTTGACATTTCCACAAAGGTGGTTTGAAAGCTCAAAGTAGACACTTAAATTGCATTTAATATGCTTTCTGTGTTTTTAAAATCACTTTTGGAAATTTAATTTGATACAGACACCAGAATGGGACATCTCATATATAGAGAGATGTGTTTGTACATGCTTATTCTGCAGAGAAACAAGCGCGTCACCATATTTAGAATATTGTCTTTGAACTTCCCTTTGTGCGGTAGCTCTGTATATTTCTATGGCATCGCTGTCTAAGAGTTATTTAGCTGGTAAAGTGGATGTATGTATTGTAGAGTTAACAAAAGTTATCGTGAACACTGTAATGTTTAAAGCAAATGTCTTAACAAATGTCAGTAGACCAGGAAGACTTTAAAACGAGCGGTTCATTCATAAATCTGTGAGATCACTGTGACAATACATCCAGAAGACAACAAACGCAGCGCTAAAAAGGCAGGGCTACATAAGGTCAATACACAAGCACTGAAAGAACTGTTGAGGGAGTTCTTCAGGAAGTGAAATCAAATCCATAAACACCGTATCAGAAGTTAGTTTTATTTTCTACGGCTGCCACGAAGGCTCATTCTGTTGCAGTTTCAGAGACAGGACGCTGGAGGAAGCGCCTGCGCCGCTGAAGGGGAGACGGCTGCTGGAGTTTGAGGAGCTGAGCCGGAGACGAGCGAGCGAGAGGAAGACAGACCGAGAGGAAGAAGAGCGCTGGAGCAAAGCAGAGCTGGAGAAGAAGGCTGCGCTCTCCTATCAGTTCAGGTGAGCTGACGGTCCACACACACACACATACACACACACACACTCTTAGACCTCATCAGTGCAGTGTGTCTGAGCCTGTTTCTCACTCAGGAATCAGAGCGGCGTCTTCAGTGACGTCAAAGACCTGCTCCTGGAGGACATAGACCGATACTTCTCTGACTGCAGACAGTTCAACCGCTCCGAGTCCGTCAGGTCAGCGCGTCCTCATTATAGCCCTTTAGCTCCTTTAATTTGAGTCTGTCCATCTCATCTCGTTTTCAGAATTTACTTATCACTTAATCGCAAAAAATTGAGTTGGAATATCCTATTTATTATTTTCTTGTTGAATTTAACTACAGTAAATCAATCATCTGATCAATTTTAAAGACACTACCAGTGAAAGCTTAGGGCACATTTGTCTGAGTTTACAATTCTCATATTAAATAATTATTTATTAAATTACTATTCTAAAACAGTGATGCTAAAGAATAAGTAGGTGTGTCCAGACTTTTGATTGGCAGTTAATAACTATTAGTTAAAGTAATATGTTGGTTTCTTTCTTTTTAAGGGACTATATATTTGATACTTCTATACCTATCATACTAAAGACAAATAGATTAGTTCAGAGTGCTTCTCTCTCTCTCTGTTCCTCCATCAGGTTGGTGGATGAGCTGCGTGGATGGGTGCATCGGCATCAGATCAACCGGAAGTCTGATAGAAAGGCGAAGGTTGTGAAGAAGACTAAAATAGCTCAGGTGTGAAACCACAGCTGCTCTGTGTCTCAGCAAGCGTTCTCATATCACACAAACTCAGTTCAGTGCAGCACTCTATATCATTCATAATTCAGTGCAGTTCCCTATTATTGTTGTTCAGTAAGTAGAGCAACATTTGTTACACGTTTGAAGTAGAACAGTGATGACACATGAGTATAAGTCACACAGGATTTGCTTTGTTTATATGTGTTCCTTCCCTCTCATCAGCAGAAAGCTCAGCACAGAAAGACAAACTTCTCCAGGTACCTTCCAATTCAGGCTCATCGTTCCATCGAAAGGTAACTACAAATCCTCAGAGTAAAACAAGTGCTGGAAATGTTTTAGTTAATTGAAATGTTACTTAAACATTTTCCTGGTTCACCCTCATAGTCAGCTGCAGGTGCTGCCCGGGCCAGAGATCAGCTACAGTGACTTTCTGGACGCTATCGATCGGCGTGAGGACACTTTCTATGTGGTGTCATTCAGACGGGTAAGAGAGCAGCGACAGAAACGACACACACTCCTCTCTCTCACACTCACTCTCATCCCTGACCCTTGCAGGATCACCTGCTGTTACCTGCCATCAGCCACAATAAAACCACTCGACCCAAGATGTCTCTGGTCATGCCTGCCATGGCCATCAACGGTGAGTCTGTGCAGCTGAACGCTTTGGTTTCATAGGTCACTTTTATATACACTACCAGTCTAAAGTTTTTGGAATGTTTTTTTAAAGAAGTCTCTTCTGTTCACCAAGCCTGCATTTATTTGATCCAAAGTACAGCAGAAACAGTAACATTTTGAAATATTTTTACTATTTAAAATAACTGTGTTCTATTTGAATATATATATATTTAAAATGTAATTTATTTCTGTGATACACAGCTGAATTTTCATTATAGAAATTAATACATTTACTTGGCAAGGATGCTTTAAATTGATCAAAAGTGATGAAAAAGACATTTATAGTGTTACAAAAGATTTCTATTTCAGATAAATGCTGTTCTTCGGAACTTTCTATTCACCAAAGAAACCTGAAAAATTCTACTCAGCTGTTTTCAACATCATAATAATAATAATAATAATAATAATAATAATAATAAATGTTTGAGCAGCAAATCAGCATATTAGAATGATTTCTGAAGGATCATGTGACTGGAGTAATGATGCTGAAATTCAGCTTTGAAATCACAGGAATAAATTATATTTGAACAGATATTCAAATAGAAAACAGTTATTTTAAATAGTAAAAATATTGCAATGTTACTGTTTTTGCTGTACTTTGGATCGAATAAATGCAGGCTTGGTGAACAGAAGAGACTTCTTTAAGAAAACATTACAAATCTTACTGTTCAAAAATTTTTGACTGGTAGTGTATTGTCTATTATGTGAAACAAATGAAGGTGTTTTGAAAAATGTCTCATGCAGTGAGGTTCAGTGTAAGATTAAATGGTTTGATCATGATTATTTTGCAAAAAAAAAAAAAAAATGACCAAGTTTATTATTCACAAATATTGTCATTTGTTTATTTATTATTATTTTTTGTTTTTGTTTTTTGTGTGGCAAACAGCAGAAAGACTGTGCAGTTATTTGAGCAGAATATCTGAGTATCATGTTTGCCAGTGTTTTCAGCTCATCAGCTCTTTTTCCATAATGCAGAGAAATCACATGCTCATGGTTGCCAGGTTGGGAAGATCAGTTACACCACTGGGCAGAAAAGGCATTGTTTTAAGGAAAAAGCTCTGATTGGGAGATTTAAGCTTTTGACATCTGGCAACCTCAAGGCTTATTACCAATGCAGCATAATGCAAAAGAAACATTTTGAGGATAAACACCCAGCGGGCAGATGATTGTGCTTAAATCAAGAGAAGCAGAAATGGTGATCGCTCTGGTTGAGTGTTGTTTGTAATGACGTGAGACTGTGTTTGTGTGTGTAGATTCGGTCTATAACTCGTCTCAGGGCGGCTATGAGATGATGATGCAGGTGGACTGTGAGGTGATGGACACCCGCATCATCCCCATCAAGTCCTCTGTAGTCCCGCCCTCGCTCAGAGACACGCCTCCGGCCCCGCCCCCTCACCATCACCACGGCAACCACAGCTCCCTACGCAGCGGGGGGGCGTCTTCCAGACGGAGGGGCTACTTCATCAGCTCTGATGACCACAGAGGAAAACTCCCAAATCATCAAACCCATTTATAAGACAGAGAAACACTCTTAAAAATAGAGGTGCTTCATGATGCCATAGAAGAACCTTTTTTGTCTAAATGGTCCCATAAAGAGCCTTTAACATCTGAAGAACCTTTCTGTTTCACAAAAGGTTCTTTGTGGTGAGTAAGGTTCTTCAGATTATAAAAAGGTAAGAAAGAGATGGTTCTCTAAAGAACCTTTGACTGAATGCTTCTTTGTGGAACCAAAGATGGTTCTTCTATGGCATCGCTTGAAGAACCTTTTTAGCAGCTTTGTTTTGGAGAGTGTAGCACAGGGTTTTCTGTGGTGGGGCTCCTGTTAGTGTTCATCTGCTCTCTTTTATACATGCGTTGTATATTTTTCTTTCTTTTATTATTTTTTTTTTTGACAGATTTTTATTGAGATTATTTAAAAAATGATGTCCGTGATATAAATGTTGATTTGAATATAATTCATGATTTTGTATGTATTCTCATCCATCACAGTCACACATTTCTGGCTGTATATACTGTGCTGTGTCAGCGTGAAGCTGCTGGTTTGCTGGTCTTTCAGCTCCGTTTCTCTTTCTGTCACTGAACCTGATGGCAGGTTCACATAAGTAATAACTGATTTTAGGCTGCCACAGAATCTTCTGCTGTTAATGTTTTCATCTGCAGGCGTCTTGTCTTGAATGTGTTGCTGTTTTTGTCCAGAACCACTAACAGGACACAGGAATCCTGGGATTCTGTCACAGCTAAGATCTCCGCTCATGGTTCATTTAACTCAAGGGACTGTTGTAAATAATTTATACGATCCAGAACGGGTTTGTGTAGCAGACAGACATGGTTTGATTAGTGGTCGAGTTGTGATTTTGACAGCCGTCCATCTCTGTTCAAAGCAAAGGGAATCAGACCTATGGCCAGATGTACAGTTTCTTTGCAGAGACTTTTACAGAAGTCTTTTTCTTCTCATAACTCCTCATTGAAGATATTTTCAAGTTTTCTTGTTGCCTTCAAATCTAGCTCAGTCCATCAGTGATGATGATGATTTTGTGTCTGAAACTGTCCCATGATAAACTGCTCTAGCATGCTTTTGTTTTCTGTGATGGAGAGATGTTGTATGAAAATGTAAACCTGCTTTTTTACTTTATTTAAATGAGCTTTCATAAGGAAAACACTTCTCATTTTCTCTTCCTGTCTGCATGAGAATTTTGAACATTTGTAGAGGAGAAAATAAATTTGATAAATACTGTGTAGTAAGTGATTGTGAAGCATTTGTTATGGAGGAACCACAGCTGACATCACGTCAAAGCATGAGAAGAGATATAAGCACAATTAAACCTGAGCATTATTAACACCAGAATGCATGAAACAAAAGACAAGTGATGCGATTTGATGGTTTTCTTAAAAAAAAAAAAACAGGTGTGCTGTTAATGGAATGATTCACAGATGTTTTCTGATGCATCAAACATGTTACTCTGTCTGCTTTATTAGTTCACACACAGTACAAAAGCTATAGTCGGTGTTTAGAGCTGCTGTGAAGTGTTATTATCTGAACTTTGCACATTTCTCACAGATAATGGCCACAAGTCCTGCACAGAAAGGTGTGAATCTTGTTTGTCTTCCTTAGCTGTTCTTCTTTCTCCCATAACCAAAAATATGAAAATGCTTCAGAAATAATAATATTTTTATCTTTAACTGATGGAATATTTCAGACATCCAAATAGCATTGTGCAGTCCACGAAGAGTTTCTCTCTTTACTGTCGGACAGTTTTTCAACGTTGTTTCAATGTGTAATTTTGTGATGTTTTTTTTCTTGTAGTCTTCTCTTTGCCAGGTTTGCATATGCAAATCAGCTTTAAAAACAAGTAGAAAAATATGATTAGATTTCCTGCAGCAAGAGGGCACTAGAGATCGTACTAGCTCAGTATTTGTTTTTAGACACTAGCTAGATTTGAGTATTAGTCCATCACTCCTGAAATCAGCATATTAGTACTGCTCTTTGTGTGTGTGAACACCAAATATCTCACAGCCAGCTAATCTGTTTCAGAACATATCTACTACTGTATAAATCTATTTCATATGAAAATGAGTAACTCTGATGTATGAAGTTAAATGGTCACCGTACTCTCAAGATGTTTTGTAATAACACTGGCACAGTTCGCAGCTGGTAAAACATCACCTGTAGATTGCAATTCATTTCAAACTGTTGATATATAATAGGAGAATATTCACTGATTTTTGCCCCCGAAACCATTTCCATTGCCCTTTTTTATTACAGGCACAATTCCTCTGGAGCAACCTGGACTCTGATCGGAGGGTTGCTTGCAGGATTCAAACCTGCGACCTTCAGTTACCAGCCCTGACTGTCCCACACCACATAAGTGACCAAATCTAAAACACAGGACCTCTCAATGAGCTGACCTTGAGCAAAACACCTGCAAACATTGACACTCGCTTCAAAGAAAGGGAATGAATCAGGCACATTCACTGAGTCATTATTTCAGCGTTTTGCAGACTCTGAGGCGATCGGCTGTGACAGATTAAAAGCCTGATGACATCATTTCACGTGATGAGGGCTGGTGGAAGATTTCATTACTCCTGCTGGCACTGGTGCTCTTCAGCTGCAGCGTGTGGCTTTGTGCGTATGTAATATCATCCCAGGCTTTTTCACTCACAAGTGCCCTTTATCATTTTTCTGTCATGCAAGACATATAGGTGTCTGATTCCGTACAGAGAGGGAAGGGAAAACCGTCTTTAGAAACCTCCAGCGAGGAGCTGAGGTCTTCAGGATGGAGTGGTAATTAATGTGTCGAGGTGTTTGCTTTGGGGAATTTATATGAGCAGAAGGAATCCAGTAATGTGTGAGAGCGTGTATCTTTATAAAGAGCTTTAAAGTCAAGGCACCTATAAAATCAACCACCTAGAACAGCAGAGTCTTATTAAAACCACCTCTGACTGTGCACGTGTGTTTGGTACAGGCTCTTCTGGCTCTGTTCACCTCTGATTGTGTGTTTCTGGAGGTTGAACAATGCTTTTGTGTGTGTAATCAGTGGATATGGAGACAGATGCTGGAGATCACACACCTGACGCATCCATGAGCGACACACAGTCTCTGCATCAGCTGCTGACACACAACAAGATGTGTCTAATCACTGAACAGTCGGGCTTTTATTTCTGCAGGACATTCAGCATGAGTTATAGCAACTGATCAGAGCTATTCCATATCTCTGTGTCTATCACACAACCAAAACTTTCAAAAGCTCCAAAAATTTAAGAAGCTCAACCGTGCTTGCATGACACGAGCTTCTGTTGACCGTATCAGATGAGCTCTATGTTTGTGTGTTCATCAGTGTTTATATGTGAATGAAAGACATTTTAAAAGACTAAATTAAATGTGTTCCTCATTTAAAGCATCTGCGCCTCTTCAGAAAACTTGGACTGAACTGCTAGATTCATATGGATTACTTTCACAACATCTTTTTGAAACTTCAAATTTTGGCTGTGTGCACGGACTTTCAGTGGATGGACAGAAATGATGAGAATATTACCTTCATTTGTGTTGAAGATGAATGAAAGTCATATGAGTTTGGAGTGACATGAGGGTGAGTAAATGATGACAGGATTTTCATTTCTGTGAGTCTGTGCTGCTGAGAGCTTTGTGGGAGAAACTGCAGACTGATGTCTGACTGGCAGAGTTTGTGTAGAAAGAGACAGGAGGAGTTTTTCTGCGGTCACAGTGTGTGTGTGCCGTCAAGCCTCTGCAACTGATCCAGAATGCAGCATCCAGAGTGGTCTTTAATGAGCCGAAAAAAGCTCACATTACCCCTCTCTTCATCAGGTTACACTGGCTACCAATAGCTGCTCACATCAAACTCAAGGTACTGATGTTTGCCTACAAGACAACAACTGGCGCTGCACCAATATACCTAAACTCGCTAGCTCAAACTTATGTGCCCTCCAGAAGCTTGCTTTCTGCAAATGAACAACGCCTTGTGGTGCCATCCCAAAGAGGTACCAAATCACTCTCACGGACCTTCTCCTGGACTGTGCCCAGCTGCTGGAATGACCTCCCGATCTCAATTCAAACAGCTGACTCCTTAGCCATTTTCAAAAAAATCATCTAAAGACACATCTTTTTCGCCAGCACCTGACCAACTAATACTAACACTTACACTACTAATACTAATACTAACACTAACCTATTCTATTCTATTAACAAAAATTAAAAACAAAACCAGAGCTTCATGTACTGTGCTAGACTAACTGAGACTTGTCATGGCACTTGTATACTGTTGTTCTCTCGATGGTCTGATTGCTTTTATTGTTCTCCTCATTTGTACGTCGCTTTGGATAAAAGCGTCTGCTAAATGATTAAATGTAAATGTAAATGTGTGTCGTGTGTGTGTTCAGTCATATAACATCTGCACACACTGCAAAAAAAAGGCTTATCTTAGTTTTTTTTTTTTTTTTGTCTTGTTTCTTGTATCTAAAAATTCTTAAATTAAGATTTAATTTAAGAAACAAGACTTAATATCTTATTTCATTTTGCTTATCTAGTAAATGTATCTTAATTTAGGAATTTTTAGATATATTTTGACTGGAAACAAGACCAAAAAAACTAAGTAAGATAAGCCTATTTTTTTGCAGTGCACATGATAGCGAGCAGGTCACGCACGCTTCCTCCATCACTCCTGAACTGAACTGCATTGAGTTTATTCATGCTGACTGTTTTCGTTAAGTGAGAAAATGAACTACAATAACATCTCTAGCACCAGTCATTCTGCAGTCTGGAGGTCAGTGGGTCACATCGCTGTGTCAATCTGTTCACTTTTGACCAACAGAAAGCTGCTTGGATTGAAAGTTAATGTAGTGTGGGCTGTGCTTTATACTGCTACACCACTGACAATGAACAATGAGACTGTTTTGCCCATAAATATTTATGTGATCACAGTTTAAGACCTTATAGTTGTCCCTGGAGGAAATGTAGGAGACAATGAGACCAAAAACACACTTATTCTTCATCATTCACTCATTGCAGCTCTAGAACTTGATTTCTAGATTGTGAGTAAATTGGGCATTGACAGAGCCGGCCCGTAGGGTTGTGGGGCCCTAGGCAAGATAATGAAAATAGGCCCCACTAATGTAAAAATTGTCATAGCAATTTAAACATATGACAAGTCTGTCTGTGATCGTGGGCATCATTGCATTTATAAAACAAATACTAATACTACAGCAATAAATATTAGGTTATGTATAGCAGTCAGAACATCCTTTTTTTTTTTCGGCTCCATAAACATAGGCCTACCATTTGGATTCCATTTCTACTACAATTTCAATTTAATCTCTCCGTAATTCTTTCATTCAATTCCAAAATCTGAACTGTAACTAGAAAAGTTTTCAGATAAACTTTTTCTTGATTTGCCAGAAATTATAAAGAACACTAAGTTTGTTTTTTCTTTCTCAGTGGATGCATAAATTTCCTGACAAAAATTATGAAATTACTGTTAATGATTTTTAATCATAATCATTTATAATAGCCTAAATCCTTAGACCTTTAACAATTATAGGCCTCCTGCATGTTAACAGGTCATGCTGCAGTTTTCTGTAAAATATATTAATAATAATCATTATCAATAATTATTACTTTGTTTAATGTTTTATTTAGTTATAACTATAATCAGAATTATTAGTAGTCATATTTATATATAAAAACAGCACATGTTTTTGCCCAAATTATGCAGATCTACAAACAGGCACAGCAAACTCCTCTACACTGCAGAAAAACTTAGAAGTATTATTATTTTCCCTATTTTTACCCAAAATAAGGTGTAGGCTCGTGAGTATCTGTAGCTGTTTCATTCACACTGGTAGCCAGAGAGCACCCTCGTGAGTAAACCATAAGTGAAAAAATCATAAAATGAAAACTCACAAAAATCACGTTGGAGGAAATCCTTAATATGGACAAAAGCATGTGCTATCGCTGCAGCAGCTGAATAAAACGCAGATAGGACGTTTTAACTGATGAAGAATGAAGACAATAAACATACAATTGTGACTAAATGGTGTATCTCTGTTCTTCAAGCCATCTCGGGTATTTTTATTTGCATAATGTATATTTCTAATGCAATGCTAATCGACATATCACTGTATGGAATATTATAAAATGATTTTGCCTCATTACCTTTGTGATATGAAACCACGTCAGATCACAAAAGAAAGTTATTTCAAACACTCGACTGATGTTATAAAACGAATTTGGAGCAAAAACGTCAATAAATGTTTTTAAACGCACTTAAAGGGTGCTGCAGATCGATCGGTGTTTGACATCACAGTACTGCAGTAGGATAGTAAAGCATGCAGAGCTGTCCATTAGTGTATAGCTCTCGTGGTACTTTGATGTCAAACACCGATCTGTCAGCGCCGCTTCAAGTCGAACACACTTTGAAATTTAATTGACAACCTCGCGACCGCAGGGCCCTACTTTTTAAGGCGGGGCCCCAGGCGACCGCCTGTTGGACGGGCCGGCACTGAGCATTGAAGATCTGTTTCAGGGGTGACTGATTTCCTGGCTCTGCTCTGCCACACTAGCATGATGTTTTCATTAGTCCGTGAGATGCTGAAACACATGAGAGCTGGCCATCAGAGCAGCTAGCAGAAGTGTGTGTGTGTGTGTGTGTGTCTGTAATGGCCCCAAACATAGTGACTTATTAGGTTTTGATTTTTTTTTTTTTTTTTTTTTTTGCTGCATAGAGTTCATACTTTTAAAAAGATTTCTTATTGCAGAAATAATATACTTGACACAGTCAAACCAAAATTTATTCACACACCTTCAACATTTCTCACATTATCACAGCTTATTTGCTATAGTTTAGAAAATGGTAATAAAATTTCTAAATTACTTCTATTGTCATATGAACCATATTGAAATATGATGAAAGTGTACTGCTGAATGCACTGACAAGCATTTCTACTGAGAATACACACACACACACACACACACACACACACACACACACACACACACTGTTAAGATTTGAAGTACACTTCATTCAACGCAATTAAGTGCACTTGTTTCTCAGGGGCATGTTTTGAACTGGCACATGTGTGTAGGTGTGTTGAAAGTGCACCTGTGTGAGCGATTTATATGTGTGTAAAATTAAGTATAATTTATGTAGCATGTGCTGTGTGTGCATGCACGATGTCTGTGCACGTGTGTGATGTACTGCAGTGAATGCATGTGTGGAGTGTGTACAGGTCAGTTCATATGTGTGTTTACAGATGAAGGAAACAATGTCTAAGAGTGTGAAAGGCCTGCTCTGTTCGTCTGCAGCTGATACTGTGTGTGTGTGTGTGTGTCATAAACAGAAGGAATTACATGTGTAAGAAGTGCAGTGCATGTGAGCAGTAATGTCTGTTAACGACTGCCTCACGCTCTTCCTCTTCAATTAGAGTGGTTTGAGACAGAAGCCCGTTAAAACAGACACTAAACATCTCCACATGTGCGCTCAGCCTGTGGAAACACTGCACCTCAGTCTTTCTGCATTTTTAAACAAACATTGCAGCCAGTTTTATTCCCATATTGAAGTATATAAAGCCAAATGAGTGGATTACGGTTTTGTGAGATAACTGAGAGAGCTAAACGGCCATCAGCAGTCTAATCATGTCCTGATTAAAAACCACAAACGAGCAGCTAATTCTGCTATTAAACCCAGGAGGCCTCTAATCACGCCTGTGGGAAACACGTTTATGGAAAGTCGTATACTTTATCATCGTCATTATCAGATGTTAAAGAGAGCGAGAGTACTGAGTGTTTTGCTGATGTCATTCTGAGCGTAGTTTCTGATTTACAGTGGATTCTGTGGAGTCAATGTGTGTCATTTAATCTGAATCTCTTCCTCCAGTCTCAGGCTCTTCTTGACATGAGTGAATAAAGCACCATTGCTCTCACATCTGACCGTTTTAAAAGATCTGGCCTTTCTGTCTGTCTTCCAGCGATATATGGTCTCCTTTCTCTGTTCGTGATGTCCTTCCAGATGCACTCAAACCGTCTGTCCGTCAGCTTTCATATCCTCCTAATGATGATGGCAGCACATCTCGAGTCATGTCAGGGATATACACTACCAGTCAAAAGTTTTTGAACAGTAAGATTTATAATGTGTTTTAAAGAAGCCTGCATTTATTTGATTCAAAGTACAGCAAAAACAGTAACATTTTGAATATATTTTGAATATATTCAAATTTCTATGTGAATATATTTTAAAATGTAATTTATTCCTGTGATTTCAAAGCTGAATTTTTAGCATCATTGCTCCAGACACATGATCCTTCAGAAATCATTTTAAAATTCTGATTTGCTGCTCAAAAACATTTATTATTATTACTATTAACAATAATAATAATAATAATAATAATAATATTATGTTTAAAACAGCTGAGTAGAATTTTTCAGGTTTCTTTGATGAATAAAAAGTTCAGAAGAACAGCATTTATCTGAAATAGAAATATTTTGTAACATTATAAATATCTTTATCAATAAGCAAATTTTGGATCAATTTAAAGCATCCTTGCTAAATAAAAGGATTAATTTCTATAATTCCTTTCCCCTCCAAAAATAAACAAATAAATTTTACTGACTCCAAGTTTTTGAACGGTATAGTGTATATTGTTATTTCAGATAAATGCTGATCTTAGGATCTTTCTATTCATCAAAGAATCCTGAAAAAAAAATGTTCTCAACTCTTTTAAATATTGATAATAATAATAAATGTTTCTTGAGCAGCAATTCAACATATTAGAATGATTTCTTAAGGATCATGTGACTCTGAAGACTGATGCTGAAAATTCAGCTTTGAAATCACAGGAATAAATTATATTTTAAATATATATTCAAATAGAAAACAGTTATTTTAAACAGTAAAAATATTTCAAAATGTTACTGTTTTTGCTGTATTTTGGATCAAATAAATGCAGGTTTGTTGAGCAGAAGAGACTTCTTTAAAAACATTAAAAATCTTACTGTTCAAAAACATTTGACTGGTAGTGTACTTCATCTGAGAGCCACAAAAACATCTGACTCTGGGCGGCTGCAAACCTGTCAGAAACTGAGCATCATGTCCACAGATTCTGACTGTTAGTCACTGTGATTTCTGTGTGATGGAAAGAGCCGCAGGCACCAGAAGGACAGGGGGAATGTGTGAGAGAAGTCCAATAAACACTCAGAGATCACAGAGACAGAGCAAAACAACCTGAGCGTATGACAGAAGACCAGGACAGGACCATCGGAGACCAATAATGAAGAAAAAACGACTGCAAGTGGAACTGCATGTTCCCCGTCTGATTTATGATCGCTAAGTGTTTGGGAGAAATGGATGGTGGGTGTCATCCTCACTGGAAACTATCAGGGATTTCCAGACTGGTTCATGCTGCTGGTCTGGTTGGTAGAGCAGTTCTTTCTGTACAAACTGCACTTAAAAGTGTACCGGGGAAGCAATGGGTTTCCACTCTTTCCACTTATGCGCAAAATTGGAATATCGCATAAAACATTTGTGAATAAATATCACTAAGAAAAGTAGAAACCATTGAATATAATGATTTTCATATATAATAAATGTTTTGCGTCTCAGAGCGAGCAGATGAAACACAGTAAATGCGGTCATTGCTTTCGGAGGTGGATGCTGCTGTTTGGGAACGCAGTCCTGTAAGACAGTTATACAGAAACACTTTGACAAAAGACTTTGCTCAGGCTTTTCAGAACGACCATAACATTTCAGATGCTGTGGATCGAGATCAGTCTGCTTGTTAGTCCGATTATGCTGTCCCATAGAGCAAAGTCACATGACTTTTTTGATGTGAATGGAAGAATTTATTCAGCAAATACATTTCCATCTGCCATTATTCACATTAACCCTTTTTGGCACAAGTCAAAATCCACCTCAAGTGAGCGTAATTGTTATTTATTTATTTTTTATTTTTTTGTGAAGTAAAGGATTTTTTTTTCTGAATTTTGCCTTTCTATTACTCATTTCTGATGCAATCCTTCAAAATGTGCATAAAAACAGGGTGATGGAAATATAGCTAGTGTTACGCTGACGTTACGCTCTCATCTCTGATGCTCATTAATGTGCACTGCAGAACACATTATGGGTTAGACCCTGGCCTGCTCTCAAACACTGATCTGTGAGCGACCCTTTTTACCCAAACCTTGATCTCTGCCGCAGCACAGATGGAAAACTGACCCCAGATCTGACGTACTCTCTAGGACCGGTCTGGTTTGTCCAGATCGTGTGAGCTTTAATGGGAGAGCTGGACTTCAGTCGGATGAGCTGCTGTAAAGCATTAGCGGCTCCGTGTCTGGCCCTGTGACCTCTGAGATCCAGCATGGGGAAGTGCTGAAGACCTGTAAAATAATGTGCTCCGGTCCCTGCACTGAGCTCAGACAGCCTGAGAAACTTCTACATTCACCCTGATCTCACCTTAAACTCGTAATCATCTCTACAAGCTAACTCTTCAGCTAAATCTTTAGATATGGCCTTGTTTGAGATGCATACTGTACAAACCAATCCACACATTCTCAGATCAATACAAACTGGCTCTCATATGGTCATCGCTTTACTGCAAATAGAGAAGTCGAGGTCAAAGGGCAAAAGGGCAACAGGTAACAGAGGTCAAATGAGGCTCTGAGGAATTCCATTTCATTCTGAAACACAGGAGTATTTCTCACCGTCTCCTCTGAATCAATAAGATGAGTGTGTATGCTGTGATGGTCAGTTGATCTAGTTTGAGTGCTGCTGAATGGAGAGGTCAGCGCCTGTCTTCACCATTACTTCCAGTGGTTTACATTTCATTTGTGTCCATTTATATTTATTTCCATTTATATTACAGCTCTAAAGTTTGTTTGGGTTTGAATATTGAAAGTTACATCTACTCCTATAAAACAAATCTCTGAAAAACTACTGTATATCTGTTTATTTAAATACATTTAGACAGGGCCAAAAGCTGATATTTTGACAAACCTGCCAATAGCTGGTGACTTGGACATAAATATTTTACACTATTTTACAGCTGGTGTACTTACAGTGTACTTATCCAAGAAAGTACTGAGTAATGTAAGATACCTACATGGGTTAAGGTTAGGTTTAGTGGTAGGTTCAGGGTTAATACCTAGTTATTACCCAGTTATTGTGATTGCTATAATATGTACATAGTATGTACATACAGAACAGCACTGCAAAATGAATTGATACCAATAGTTTTGGTTACCAATAACAAAAAAAAACAGCCAGAACAAATTGAGAAAACATCTGTTTGCTATTATTATTATTATTATTATTATTATTATTATTATTATTTAATGAAATTATACAAATTAAATCATTAAAGAAAAAATACTATAATGCTTATAAAGTTAAACTATAAAGTATTTCATAATTTTTAATTTCTATTAATTGTTAGCAGTTGTAATAGTAGTATAATGACATACTGTATATGTTTGTTTTTTTTTTTTGGCTTTGCTTTCCTTTCCTTTGCTTTGCTTTCACACATTAAACTGTAGAGCTTTTCTTGTGGTGTAAAACCGCAGGGGAACTTCTCCTTTGAACTGATTCTCTTTTGTTAGATTTATAAACAATTCTAAACAATTCAATTTACAAAATTGTAAATAATTTTATTGTCACATTTTGTGGTTGTGAAGGCCTGTAGTGGTAGTTGTGAAGCATCGTTTGTTTGCAGACAACACTTGCTTTGAAACACTAGTTGGCCAATTGCAAAAACATAGCCACTATATTAAGACTGTGTCTAAAGAACTAGTTTGACTAACTAGCAGTTAACCAAGAGGTAATCGGTCTTCTTTTTCAGATTCAAATTAGACCAGTCTACCTTTTTATGTAACTGAGTTTACAAAGTTATGACTAGTCCTGAAGAAAAAAATGAGATAACTAACTTTTAAGACTAGTCTAAGCAGTTTAAGCAACTGGCACACTGTATCTCATCTAATGCTTTGACGCTGAGATAGTGTCCACGCTGTGTGCCTCTGAGGTCCTGTCAAAGCTTAGAGGACTCACTTGACCCCTGACTGTGAGCTCTGCCCCCTTGGTTACTGTTGCTAGGTCTGACAAGCAGTCAGTGTGTTTACAGAGCGTCCCATAAGACTGAAATGGAGATTTCTGTGAACTTTTGGGTAGATTGTGATCCAGAAGTGAGGCAAATGCTGTATAGTCAACAGAGAAAACCGTCATTGGGCAGCATGCGTTGGGCAGCAGAGCTGAGGTAAAGTGTGAATGGAGGCCGTGTGAGATGTCTGATAGGACAGAGCCAGAGCGAGCAGGTTGCAGATCCGCCGTTTGTCAGACAGAAGCGCAGAGGAAGACTCTCACCTGGAAGCGGTTAACCTGACAGCTGTGTTTCTCTGGGACGGGTCGGGCTCAATGTGCACTCATGTGTCCCCTATAAAAGGGTTTCCCTCCAGGGCCAGATGTTAAGCGCTGATGGATTTTACAGCTGCTGTCAAATATGCGTCGCTAATCTAAGACAGGCAGAAAGAGGTTAAACACACAAACACACTCGAAGAACAACTTTGCCATTCAATCACTGTGCTGAAGCTCTCTGAGTGTAATGACAGCTGTGCTGCTGGAGGTCCAGTAGAGCAATCAGTCATTTTCTGACAAATACACTGCCTTTCTACTGGATTCTCACTGTTTTCCAGAACTGCTCTGCCGTCTGCCACAGCTGAGGGTCTCCAGACTGATATATTTTCTGAATAGTGTGAACATGAAAAACCAAACTGATTCTGACATTTTCAATTCTAAACTAGACTAAAATAAATTAGATAAGTATCTGTCGTTTGTTTTTTGTGTGATTTACTCTAAATGTCAATCAGAATAATGTGTGTGTGTGTGTGTGTGTGTTTTCCTTAATTTAATTTAATTATTTTCGAGTGTACTAAATTTAAGTATTTTAGACTTCATCGTAATAAGCTTTGAACAGATTTTAATGACACACTAAATAATTAAAATTACAATTAAAATTAAATTAGAGTTAAAATTACTCAAAAGCAAGTAATAGCATGAACCTTAAATAAAAACCTAAACGCAGATAATTTCAGTGTGTGCAACTAATAACTTACCAGTGTATTATTAGTGCAATAACAAACCAGCAGATGCACACATTTAATCCTTACAGTCTCTTCCACGTTGACCAGAAATATTGATGGCTCATCTGTGTGTAGAATGAGAACATATCTTTGTATTTCACAGCTGTGATGTAACTAATGCCTATTGCCTATTTTATAAGTACAACATGTTCAATCTAAATATCAATAGGAAGTATGTCAACACAGGAAGGAAAAATGCACTAATCAAGCAGTTCAAGAGTGTTGCTTGTTGCATATTAGGCCAGTGTGTGTTATGGGCTAGGTTTAAAAAGTCACATGAACTGAAATGGCCTGATTGTCTGGTGATGTGAATGAATGCAACCTCTGATACTGTGAGAAATCTCAGAATAAGGTCAGTTCTATTTCAGAACGATGGAGATCTCAGATCACCCTTGAAAGGTTTGGGCAACCCTTCTGGAGAAAAGGAAGAAACTGCCTTGAGCAACACACTCTGTGTGACTCTCATTGGTTCATGTCGTTCCCATGAAACCATTTCTGAAATGAGATCAACACATTGTGCTTACATTTAATAATTTCACTTTATATAATACTTATTGAATTATTGTCTAGAATAATAGATTCTGACTGGCCAGTGGGAATACATGAGTAGTTTAATTTTTTAATATAATGATGCTAAACTGTGTTTTTGTCCCTGAATTATAAAATCATGACACTCAAATCATTTTGGTAATACACGTTATGCACGTTACGAACTTGATAGCATATACAGTCAGCTTCTGAATTCTTGATCACCCCACCAGGGTTTTATTTGCAATAAAATCACATTATCCACTTCTATATTTAACTTGACTTCCATACAAAGAGCCCAAAGTATGATAAACGTCACACTTGTGAGGTTTATGTGTCTGCGGAGGTCCGTTCTCTCACTCCCTCTGTCAGCGTTGCTGGGATTTTTCTGACTGTGTGTTATTTTCCTGAATGGTCAGCTTTGATGCATTTCTCAGACACAATGGTGGCCTTTTAGGCTCTGAATATTTGTCTCATATCTGACTGTACAGCCCAACAGCAGCATTTCCAGACACACTGAAGAGAGGGAAGATCCCCTCAGCTTATTCTCAGAAAACCATATCAATTTTCCTGTGACTTGATTCCAATATAATACTGTGGATCTACTGAGTCACATTATGTGTTTAGCTTTACAGTTTCAAATTAACAATGTTACAGTGCAATTTTTTTTTCTTTGGATTTTAGCTAATTTGCATGTTCTGACTTGTTGCTTTCACTGAAATCAAAGATCACACTTTGTAACCCTGGTTACACTTTATTTTGAGGTGTCCTTGTTACAGTGTAATTATACATTTAAGTACTGAGTAATATTAATTAACTACATGTACTTACTATATGGTTAGGATTAGGATTAGGGTTTGGTTTAGGGTTACTTGCATGTAATTATGCATAATTTATTGTTATTATAATAGTAAGTACATGTAACGTGTAACAAGGACACTGTAAAATAAAGTGTTACTGTAACTAACCCTTAACCAAACCCGTTATCCTAACTCTAACCCCATAATAAGAACATGTTGTTAATAAATATTATGTAGTTCTTGAATATTTAATTACACTGTAACAACATATCCTTAAGAAATAAAATGTAACCACACATTTATAAGAGCTGTCATGGGTTACTGATATATTTTCAAATGAAATGAACTAAACGATCCAATATAAGTTGCTTTGTAGCTTTTGTTGTTAGTATTGAGACACTGAGTGATATGAGAACATCCACTCTCTGCTCTGTTTAGAGTTTGTGTTTTTCTTTTCAGTCCAGGACTCCTGTTTTCCACTGCTTTATGAGATGAGCACCACCATATGGTGTGCAAAAGAAACACTAAAGAAGAAAAATCATCCCTTGTCTTGTAAACTCAGACCGTCAGCCTTTGTACACTTCATCTCTGTTCCGTCTGTCTGTCTCTCTCTCTGTCTTTCTGCCGATCTCTCTTTATCTCTCTCTCTCTGTCTCCCTGAGGAGTGATAGCCAGCAGTCTCAGTTGTTTCTTGATGTTCTTCCAGTCTGTGCTTTGCCTTCTGAAAATGGACAAAGCAGAATTTTCCCTACAAACCTTCATTTAATGTAACCTGCCGCTTTACAGCAGCTTCTGTTTGTTGGATAAACAGAACAGGTTGTATCCTTTCCCACCTTGAAAACCTTTCAATTGCTTTGTTCAGTCCTTTCAGAAAAACAGAGTTGTGCACCATACAGAACTGAACTGAGAAAGCCTGAATTTGAACTGAAATTAAACTGAGGTTGCAAACATTATACAGAATCGTTGTCATTAACTCAAAGTCAGGTTAGAATCATTTTGAATCTGTAATAGTTTGCAAAGCCCAGGAGCCTTTGTAGTTCTCTGATGGTTGTGGGATGTGGTCATTCTGTTCCTGCCATGTTTTTGACAGATCCATCTCCAGCCCTTGGTGACTGATGTTGTATGCTAGGAAAGTGGATAATAATGGTTATCTTGTAGCCAAGTGAGTATGGGTTCCACATGCTGAATGTGCTGTGCTTTGGTTTAGGAGGTCACAGAAGAGTTCATTAATGAAGGATTTAAATATAGCTGGTGCGCTGGCATGACCTGATATTTGCAGTGCCCTCTAGTGGTGTGAAAGGATCTCCTTCTCTGATTCGCATGAGGATATGTGCTCTTCTGAGGTCTAATTTGTTGAGTGTATGAGCCTCACACAGTTGACTAATGGCAGTGGGTATCTGTACTTTACTGTAACTGAACTGAGGCCACGGTAATCAGTGCAGGGTCTGAGGCCTCCATCTTTATTCTGTACCAGGAAGAATCCTCCTTCAACAGGGGATGTGGAAGGCCACATGAAGCCTGGAGCTAATGCCTCCTTAACAAAATTCTACTTAGTGGGTATACCTTACCGTTAGGAGAAGCAGCATTTGACTGAAGTTTAATGGCACAATCCTGAAGAGGGTGAGGGGAAATCTGGGTTGCTTTACTGAAATGTTTGTTTTAAGATGGTAAATCATATCTCTTGCTTTAGTGTAGCAACTAACTGAATTTAATTACTTTAATTTCTCAAAACACTTCAATTCTGACTACTGCCATTCCAATTCAGTTCATAATAATAAGAATAATAATAAAATTCAACACTCTATAAGTCATAATTTTCTGCTGTATGAGGGAGAAATGTTTACAAAAGTGAAAGCAGTTAAATGAGCAAAACATGAGTAATTCTGAAATAAAATAAATACAAATCATTTCACAAAGTCAACAAAGCTTTACATTTATTTAAAGCAATTATTAATCTATTTAAGATTTCACCCATGTGAAAATGTGGTCATCATTAAACTAATGAAAGCTGTTATGGCTTGACATGCTTGAATATGCAGCTGTGTGAGATATATTTGAGAGCTGTGGAAGAGGGGAAGATGTTCAGGACGTTAACATTTGTATGTGGCTCAGCTCCTCACACAGAGCTATCACACGACTTCAAAAGACTTGTATTTGTGTGGAATATTTTCATGGTGCATTTTTTGTCATTTTTGGAGCTTGACGGGCCCCATTTCTGTCCACTTTCATTGTACGTAAAACAGCAGTGTGAATATAAACTTCTCAAATTCTGTTCCTTAGAAGAAAGTAAATCATACAAGTTTTGAATAACATGAAAGTGAGTGACTAAGGTGTGTGGAGGTGATGAGGTGCTGAAGGGGAACAGGTGAATGCTGAGCACTGGTGAACCTGTGACAAAAACTACATTCATTTCCCCCACAGACAAATTTTTTAATGATGATGTACAATATTTTTTTAGATCATTAAATGAACATGCAACTTTTCTGCAATGATCTGGCTGATTTGTCTCATCATCACTCTTCTGACAACTTCATTCCCTTTTTTTTTTTTTCCTTTTTCCTTTTTTTTTTTTTTTTTACATTTTTGCTTTTTAAATAGTGTTTTTATGCAAGCGAGATGAGAATAAATTGTTAAATATTTAAATGTTTAAATGCATACTGTAAATGTTTACTGCTTTATTATGTAATAATTCCATGAATTTGATTCACAATTCATCATAATCTACAGGTCAGCTGAGTGGAATCCTTCAATCTGAATTCATAGTTTATATCTACATCCCTTCAAATATTAACATATACACATAAATGCATGAATCTCATCAGAGTATTTAACAGTATTAAAGACAGCCTTTAATAAATAAATAATAATAATAATTATGTTATTGGGTGTATTTTATGCATTTTGGAAAACCTGAAATTACTGCATGCATACTTGAAATTACTGTATTAATTAATTACATGCTGTTGATTAATCTTACTCAGTACTTACATATGGAGTTTACACTTTAAAATCCCATTTCAATTTTTTATATTTTATACCCTTTAATAACTCTGGTAATTTATTCCATGCACACCAATCTTTTAAATGTTCATGAGCAAATATTATAATTCCTACCCCTAGAGTCATAGGTATGCTATTCTCTAACTATATCAATACAAATTACTAAATAACTTGAAACCAAATGATTAAAAATTTCTGTCATTAAAAAAAAATTAATTAATTAATTACTTAAATTAAAATGAGGATGAATTTCTAACCAATTAATTTTAAAAATGTTCTAACTAATTAATTTTGAGCCTTATGCAATTTATCTCTCATACTCTGTGAATAACTACTGTACCTACTGTATATACTACTGTACACCTGCTGATACAATCTGCTGGAGCTGGACATATTAGAGCACATTACACCTGAACTGCAACTATTTTTGAGTAGCTATTCATGATTAAGGCTTGACTGCTTTGGGGCAGTCATGGCCTAATGGTTAGAGAGTTGGTCACGGGTTTGAGTCTCGGTACCAGGAGGAATTGTAGGTAGGGGGGAGTGAATTTCCAGTGCTCTCTTCCACCTTCAGTAACCACAACTGAGGTGAAACCCTTGAGCAAGAACCGAACCCCCCACTGCTCCCCGGATGCTGAAGCACCCACTGCTCTGAGTGTGTGTGTGTGCGCGCATGTGTGTGTGCGCGTGTGTGCGCGAGCGTGTGTGTGTGTGTGTGTGTGTGTGTGTGTGTGTGCATGTGTGTGTGTGTGTTTGTTCACTACTCGCTGCTTTGTGTGTGCACTTGGATGGGTGAAATGCAAAGCATAAATTCCAAGTATGGGACACTACACTTGGCCACGCGTCACATCACTTTCATCACTGTTTATATTCATTCACTGTTGATATCCAATGCAGGGCACAGCATTCAGAGACTGAGCAGTGGAATGGTGCTCATTACATTAGTTTAAAGCAGTCTCATCCTGTGCAAACATTCAGACCATTCAAATGTCAGAAATAATGCATGTGTAAAATGAAAACTAATTATTTTGTTTGGTTGGCATCATGAGGGATTTTTGTTCATTTTAACAATTATAAGCTGTTGGCAGTGTTTAGCTATTAGTTAATATCAAAACAATTTTGCGACAGATTTTAATTTCAGTTTACAGCCTCTGCAAAACAAATGCAAATCTGATCTTTAGTTCCTTGTAGTAGACTCAATCCTGATGGATAAACTCCAGCCAGAATTTATTCTAGCAGAAAATCATAAAAACATCAATTGATGAAAGCTGCAAACACCTTCATTGAACATTTGTGTCTTTCACACTTTTTTGACTTTCACTTCAGTATCAGTTTGTGGCATCCTCTCTGCTGGTCAGCGTCTGTGAAAGGACGGATTTACTTCAGCGCTGAGCGCTCACACATCAGGTACAGTCATCAGAGCACTGGCTCTCTCTGTGAAATCCCCCACCTCCTCATCTTTCTCCAGCTCTGAGACCAAACAGGGTTTGCTAGTCGCTCAACAACACCTGCAGAAATATGAGAACCAGGGCATCGGTTGCTGGTTAAAGCTGCGCTAACGAGGCAAGTTGATGAAATGTTTAGCGGACACCATCTGCGTGATGATGATGATGTATTAATTGAAAAAATTGTCTCCTCTGCAGACCCTGCAGAGCTGAAACTGGAAAACATCAGCAACACTTAGCTCTGTTTCCACACAGACTCTTCCAGGATGGTTCCCAAGCTTCACAAGGTCTACAGAGAGTTAACCTCTCCAAAATACTGCAAATCCACAGAAAAAATGATGCCTGCAGTTTACTGTAATCATAAAAAGTGTGTTTATTTGAGACAAATAAAATCCAACATGCAGAATCAGATTTACGTCCAAGTCTTTGACAAATGAAAGTGTGGAGTCAAGTTTGTTTGAGATCATTTCTGTGCAGTACAGAACTGTATGTTCTGAAGCACGTTGAGCGTTTACAGTTATGGCCTGTGGACAAGTACAGTGCAGAAGATAAACAGGAGTTATTTCCTTTGGTAAGTGCACTCAGATCTGTGCTTTGAAGACGTCACCTGCCGATGACTTGATGACACAGGGATTGGGAAAGTACTGTGAGATCTCACATCTATCTGTCCTCAGCTGCAGCTCTGAACACTGAGCGTCTCAAGGCCACCATTGAAAATTGACCTTTTCTGTCTGTCTGTAGGTGGAAGCGAGTATCGTCACACTGACTGACGTCAGACATCATTAGAAATGCTGCCGTTGAGAAAACGCGTGGAGTTTCTGTGGGACGGAGTCTGGGTGCGTCGCTAATGATCTCAGGAGGAAAGAAACTGAGAGAGGAATAGACTCAGGCTTGATGGAAAGCTGCATAAACAGAGGACAATGAGAATGAGACTGTGTGACACATGCCAGTGATATAATTAGGTCAGAATGAGGATGAGAAAGAGCTGCAGATTCAAATACTGCTTTGATAGTCAAGATGTGTTTCCCAGTGAACACATGGACTGTAAGAATTTGCTGTAAGTCACTTTCTTACATCATCTGTGTAAATGTTTGATATTAGCACAGTATAATATGTGACTGAAAACCCCTCATGTGCTTTCAGTCAATTATCTGTAATGACTCACTGAAGTCATGATTCAAATGAATTGCTCATTTGAACGTTCTGCAGGATTGGCATTCTGATGTGGTGCGGCATGGTATTTATTTTTTTGAAGCAGATCATTATTTATTTATTTGCCATTTGTTATTTTGTTCACACAGCTGTGATTTAAGAGGAACATCTAAATATTGAAAGATGTTTCTGTCCTAAAGCAAACGGAGACGTAATCAGGAACGTGTGTTCATCTGCACCTCAACGAAGATTCCTGGTGAATTAAATGTGCAAATCACTTTTAAAAAAGCTGAGCAACGGAGAAATATCCAGAGATGAGCTCAAAGACATAAAACATTAAAGCTGGTCATTCAAAATATCTAAAAAATCAGATGGTTTCCATCGAAACGATCCGCCCAGCGGGGACCTGTAAAGCACATAGAATTACATCAGAGAGAAGCTGAGGGGGAAGTGAGGAGAGGAGAGAGAGGAAAAATTCTTCAAGAATGAGGAAATTTTACTGCTCTCCTCCCTCCCTCTCTCTCTCTCTCTCTCTCTCTCTCTCTCTCTCTCTTCTGCCCCCTCGCTCTTTCTTCCCCAGTCTATCTTCAGAGCAGCGACTGACAGGAGGAGAGTGAAGCAGCATCCAGCATCAGCGGCTCAGCAGGTAAGACTGACACCTCTCTCTGATTCATGAGACCTTAAATCACAAACTGCAGAATCTTCAGCATCTTTGACTTTATTAAAATGCTTCATTAGAGAGTTGCACATCTGTCCATTGTGCAAAAGAAAAACAAAAAACAAAGTTGCACATATTCAGAGTTCAGCAACATGTATAACCCTTTTACTACACATGCTAATTTAAACTCTGATTTAAAAAAAAAAAAAAGAAAAAAAAAGTTTTCTAAAGATCTGTTTACTGTCAGAGTAACCATGTGCGCTGCTCTTCTGAAGTTTGGACTGAAGAGATTCTCCTTACAATCTCAATGAAAGCTTTCATCTTTTTAAGTTTTTTCAAGTTTTCATCTTGTCAGTGAATGTGGTCACATGATCTTTGGCTGTAACATTTTTATTATCAGAATGTGCAGCATATTACACTCTGTCTGTCTGTCTGTCTGTCTGTCTGCCTATTATTATGAATTGTAGGGCTTCTGACTTGTGAAAAAGACTGACACAGAAGAGATTCTGTGAGTTTAGACAGGGTTCATTTGTGTGACGGTAAACTGATGATGACATTTGTTAATGAAGAGAAATGATGAGATGGGAAGGAAAAATCATCAGGAGCGGTCTGAGGGGTACATCAGCTGAAATACTCAATTGTCAAGTCAGTTTTATGTGTATTTCAGGATACATATTGCTCCAAAGCAGCTTTACAGAAATTGAACCATAAAACATCCAGTAAAAAAGACAAAGGCGGCTGTGGCAGGAAAACCTCTCTATAGGTGAGGAACACTGAATGATGAAAAGTGTAGTTTTAGTTTTAGTAATATTAGTAAGTAATGTTAGTAGTAATGTTATTTTTTATATACAGTCAGGTCCATAAATATTGGGACATCGACACAATTCTAACATTTTTGGCTCTATACACCACCACAATGGATTTCAAATGAAACGAACAAGATGTGCTTTAACTGCAGACTGTCAGCTTTAATTTGAGGGTATTTACATCTAAATCAGGTGAACGGTGTAGGAATTACAACAGTTTGCATATGTGCCTCCCACTTGTTAAGGGACCAAAAGTAATGGGACAATTGGCTTCTCAGCTGTTCCATGGCCAGGTGTGTGTTATTCCCTCATTATCCCAATTACAATGAGCAGATAAAAGGTCCAGAGTTCATTTCAAGTGTGCTATTTGCATTTGGAATCTGTTGCTGTCAACTGTCAAGATGAGATCCAAGAGCTGTCACTATCAGTGAAGCAAGCGATCATTAGGCTGAAAAAACAAAACAAACCCATCAGAGAGATAGCAAAAACATTAGGTGTGGCCAAAACAACTGTTTGGAACATTCTTAAAAAGAAGGAACGCACCGTTGAGCTCAGCAACACCAAAAGACCCGGAAGACCACGGAAAACAACTGTGGTGGATGACCGAAGAATTCTTTCCCTGGTGAAGAAAACACCCTTCACAACAGTTGGCCAGATCAAGAACACTCTCCAGGAGGCAGGTGTATGTGTGTCAAAGTCAACAATCAAGAGAAGACTTCACCAGAGTGAATACAGAGGGTTCACCACAAGATGTAAACCATTGGTGAGCCTCAAAAACAGGAAGGCTAGATTAGAGTTTGCCAAACGACTTCACAGTTCTGGAACAACATCCTACGGACAGATGAGACCAAGATCAACTTGTACCAGAGTGATGGGAAGAGAAGAGTATGGAGAAGGAAAGGAACTGCTCATGATCCTAAGCATACCACCTCATCAGTGAAGCATGGTGGTGGTGGGCATGTATGGCTACCAGTGGAACTGGTTCTCTTGTATTTATTGATGATGTGACTGCTGACAAAAGCAGCAGGATGAATTCTGAAGTGTTTCGGGCAATATTATCTGCTCATATTCAGCCAAATGCTTCAGAACTCATTGGACGGCGCTTCACAGTGCAGATGGACAATGACCCAAAGCATACTGCAAAAGCAACCGAAGAGTTTTTGAAGGGAAAGAAGTGGATTGTTATGCAATGGCCAAGTCAATCACCTGACCTGAATCCGATTGAGCATGCATTTCACTTGCTGAAGACAAAACTGAAGGGAAAATGCCCCAAGAACAAGCAGGAACTGAAGACGGTTGCAGTAGAGGCCTGGCAGAGCATCACCAGGGATGAAACCCAGCGTCTGGTGATGTCTATGCATTCCAGACTTCAGGCTGTAATTGACTGCAAAGGATTTGCAACCAAGTATTAAAAAGTGAAAGTTTGATTTATGATTATTATTCTGTCCCATTACTTTTGGTCCCTTAACAAGTGGGAGGCACATATGCAAACTGTTGTAATTACTACACCGTTCACCTGATTTGGATGTAAATACCCTCAAATTAAAGCTGACAGTCTGCAGTTAAAGCACATCTAGTTCGTTTCATTTGAAATCCATTGTGGTGGTGTATAGAGCCAAAAATGTTAGAATTGTGTCGATGTCCCAATATTTATGGACCTGACTGTATATATTTTAATTTATTTTAATTTCAGTTTTAGTTTTAGAAATGTTAGTACTTCAATTTAAACCTCCTTTATTTCAATTATTTCCTAATTGTTGTAATACTGTTTTAAGTTTTTTAATATTTTTATTTTATTTTATTGTGGCTAGGCAGCTCACCCCCTAGAGCATATGACACTAGCAACACTAAGGTCATGGGTTTGATTCCCAGGCACTGTATGAACTCATAAAAAGTATACTTCATATGCAATTTCGCTTTAAATAAAAGCATCTACAAAAAGGTTTTTTTTTTGTTTTTTGTTTTTTTTAAATAAAACTTGGTGACACTTTACTCAAAGCCTTGATGTATAATGCATCATAAAGGGTTATTAAAGGCTATAATGCATTATAATTATTCATAACATGCATTGTAATGCATTATATCTTGTCATAAATAATTTTAACTGAATTTAAAATGCATAGTGTAACAATGAATTGATAAGTGTTATAATGTATTAACTGTGGTTACACTTATTCATGAGATTGTACAATGCATTACAAGGCATAATTAATGCATTAAACTACTTTTATAATGCATTATACGTAAAAGCTTTAAAGGGGTCCTATTATGCTTTTTCACTTTTTGAATTTTAGTCAGTGTGTAGTATGTATGTTTGGGCATAAAAAAGATCTACAAAGTTACAAATCTCAAAGTCCACTCCAAAGGGAGATATTTAGGTTTTTGAAAAATCACTTTTCAAGAACTACAACGAACGGCTCGTTTGGACTACAAAGCTGTTTTCCTGTATTTGTGACACCACAAAGTGGGCCATTAAAATATCATTAAAATAAATCCCGCCTCCGGAAATTCGAATGCAAGTTTCAAAATCGAAACCCGGTGTGGGTGTTTATATATCACTGTATTTCTGATGGAAACCGACTGTCTTCAGAAAATTTTGGATGTCATTTTCATTTCATCTTGCATGTAATGTCTGATAAAGCAGTGTTTGTGAGCGGAGCTCTGCTTTGTGTACAGCGTTACCGGGGAAACCTCACTCTCTCCCGCTCCAGCAGCGCCTCCTGCTGGCAGAGAATTAATTTGCATATATATGCCGCCACAAATAGTGTAACTCTGTGGGATTATGGTATAAATAAATTCAACTGTATAACAGTTTCACTGCAATTCATGTTATAATATTAGAATTAAAGAACAATAAACATATTACATATGACCGTTGCACTTATCTGTACACAGTAAATGCAGTTATTTTTAAGCTGTTGTTGACATCCTATCTAAAACGTGATTTAGCCAAAAAAACAACAACAATATCGTTACCACTTTAATATGTCTTGCAATATCTGTGCGTGCACAAGTTCTGCGCGATCCTCTTGTTCAATATTCTCGAGGTCTGAATTGATATGGCAATATTGACAAACTTGCTGTTTTGGCAAGGGGCGGGGCAGTACTGAAACACCGTCTAAGCTGTTCGCCAATCACAACGCACTGGGACAGCTAACCAATCACAACACATTTCATTTTTCGGAAGGCCGGCCTTCATCAAACCTGGCACTAATCGAGCCGTTTGTGCCCAGTGTTGCCTATTTAGCAATTTTGTTGCTAAATTTAGCAACTTTTCAGACTACCCTAGCAACTTTTTCTTCAAAAAGCACCTAGCAACAAATTTAACAATTTAAAAAATTTATTTGACAACTTTTGATAAGTGACTCAGACAATAAAAAGGCACACATTTTCCATCCAAATTACACAAAAAGAGGAAACCAAAGATGCCTAGCAGTACACACATCATGTGAACTAGTTAGCTGCTGTTTACAATTGTTCAATTTAATAATAATAATTAAATAACTGAATCATTATTTATTTATGATACACTTTGTTAGTAGCTTGTAACTGCGATTGTTGATCAGTTAGTACACTGTAAGAAAAATGGAAAAGATACTAGTAATTTTCCAGGACATTATCCATCATCACCCTGTATTGTAACCTGTGAAAACACAATGTGTAATTTAAAATGCAGGGAAAACAACCAATACCGAAAATTCTTTCGTATTAACATAGTAGATTGTGCCCTATTTTTTACAGACGTTTCTTAGAGTGTAGCATACTAACTAACTACTAATCCACTGCTTAAAGTCAAAGACTATAGAAATCACTGAAAGGGACTTTGTTAAAGCATAATTGTTGAGAATGTAGTATTACTAGTTTACTAGCTATTGAAAAAAAAAAAATCTTGTAAAAGAAAAATTGTAATCATTCAAAAATGTGTGTTCAATAATTCAATGTATTAAAAATACAGTTATTTATATTATATTATGCATATTATTTTACAAACAGATCTAAATTAACATATATAAAATATATTTTTTGCTGAGATTTGATGTTGTGACACAATTTTGCGTCATGATTACGCAATGACGTCATCGCGTAATGACATCACAATGTCATTTAGCAACTTTTAGCAACAAATCGACCTTCCTTTAGCAACTTTCTCTGAAAATTAGTTGGCAACACTGTTTGTGCCAGGCTGGGGAGAGAGGTATTGTAATAATGTAAATTATGTAAAAAATAATGCAATTTTCGAACCACCAAGCATGAGAGCATGTTTTAGTACGAAACAAAATCAAGACATTGTAAAAGAGCATAATAGGACCCCTTTAAGTAAAGTGTTACCAAAATTTTTAATAGTTTTAGTTAGCAGTAACAACACTGTTACACAAATGAAGTAATCATCAATCAGTTTGTCTGAGCATCAGACACAGAGTGCATTTCCTGCAGTTAGAAGCAGAGTTCGTTGTTAGTGCTCTATGATGTGCACTAAACAGATCATGCTCTTGAGCTAAATAGCTTTTAACAAAAACAACAAAACAGTATTTTAATGACATCAGTTGAAGTTATATTATTGAAACACGGTTCAAATGACGAATGTGCAACTAAGTTACTATGGTTTCAGGAAACACTGCCTAGTTATTTCATGCATCACATTATGGCATTTAAGCACTAGAACTATTGTTCTGCTGACTGTTATGGGAAAGTAGCACTTAAATCAACCAGTGGCTTGAATTCGGGGCTGGGCTATCTGGAGAGAGTTGTTTGGGTAATAGTTTACAGATATTTTCATTTCAGTATCAGCTCTGTGTCAGATGCTGAAGACCTTTCTGTACTTATTCCTTTATTTGCACTTACCACATACTTGTAGAGAAAAGTACAGTGGTGCCTTCCAGGTCTGTTGATGTTATACACTACTAGTGCTAGTATCATGGTGCATGTCCTAAACACCATAGTATGAAATAATGTCCAAAAAATATGACATCAAAAACTCAGGTAAAGTAACTCAGAGCAGAACAAACTGACTGTTCAGCTGTATTTTCAGACACTGAAATGAATTTGATTAAATCTTAGCATGAAAGGATGTTTGCTCAGGTTGTGACATTTACTTTCTCTGGTTTGATCTGGCGGACAGACATTGGAGGCTCTGTGTCGCAGCTTGTGGACACTACTGACACCGTTATTTAAAGTCAACACCAAATCAGAGCTGACCCTGTTTGCTCTCATTCTGTGGCGTTCATAAAAATTAAATTAGCTTTGAAACTACTTTCAACAGTCCCTCTTATTTTTCATACGTCTCTTCAAACCGCCTGTTTCACCCTGAAACTCGTAAAACGGCTTGCAAATGCTGTTTTTATGTTGATCTATCCTATGGTGAATGTCTAGTATAGAATTCTGTATGACAAAACTGACTTAAATTCATATTTTTTGAAACAGGTGAGATAAACACTTAAAGAGAAGAGGACACTGCAACACTTTACATCACTCCAGATCTGAGAGCCAACAGTGTCTCTGAGTAGAATAAAATACGTTCTCATTTACAAAACCAAACCTCATCCGTTGGTTTGGGGGTGCTCCTCCCGTTAAACATGGAGTTAGTGTTGCCTTTCCTGCTTCTGGTTCTGCCAAGTCCTGCCCTCTCCAGCCAACATCTGCAGACAGGAGCTCAGCGCGTCTCCAGAGACATCAAACCCCAGCCTATTAAACTTGTTATTTCAGACACATGTGCACAAGATGGGGCCAAAGAGAGAGAGCTAGACTTGGATCCTGATTCTCCTCTGGTCTTGACCCATCGGATCCGTCTGGTGCCAGGGTCAGGTTCAGCTTGTGGTCAGTGCGAGCTGGACTTTGCAGCCCTGCGTGATCGTATTGAAAGACTGGAGAAGGAAGTGTCTGATCTGAGGCAGAAATGTGGAGGTCCAGAAGGATGCTGCAGCTCCCAGCAAAGCAAAGGTAAAGCTCATCCAGTTCCAGGCATCCTCCAAACAGACAAGCTCTCTCAAGATTATCAAAACTATAATGATTAATAATTAATAACAATAATAAAAATAATAATATTTTTTTATTATTATTATTGTCAGTTTGCTTTTCAGAATAGGATTCCAAATGTGTCTAGTAATAATTAAATTCTCAGGGGATTCATAGAGAATCCTTATTTATCCTTTAGCATTTATTCCAGATGATCAAAATTCCATAAGCAATCCAGTGCATTCAATTCCTCATGCACGATCCATCTTATATTTAGGATTTATCTCTGATACATTACTACTACACTACTACTACTAATAATAATAATAATAATAATAACAACAATAATAATAACAATAACAGAATAGAATACAATAGAATAGAATAGATTTGAATAAAAAATATCTATTCAGTAACCCATGAGGAAATATGTCATCACAGTTTTATGTGAACAAAGCAGCTGATTGCAAAAAATCCTCTAAGAGAAAGCAACATTTGCTGAATCTCATCTAACATTTCACACTGCAGTCCTATTTTTCTAGTTAAAATGTTTTCATGTCAATATCCTTTTATTGGATAATTATTAGTCATATATGCAGAATAAACCCAGTGCAATGTGTGAACAGAGTGAATGGCTGCAGCTGCTCTAGTAAACACAACGGTTTCACATAGCTACAGTATGACCATCACTTCTATGATTAGTTATAAATTTGATCAAAGTGAACAGCAAAATATGAACAGAAACTGTACAAATGTCACGGTGCACACACGAGGGAAACGGGGATGAACTCAAAATACAGTCTTTAATAAATCCAAAACAGGCAGGGCAAGACAAGGCAAGGCTGGGACACCCAGGAACACTGGGAAATAACGAGTAGACCAGACGAAAATGAACAGAACAGGCAGGAACTAAATACACATGATAATTAAACACACACACACCTGAAAGAAATCATAAACAATCAAACTAAACAAGGACAGGAACAGGAAGGACCAAATAAAGGCATGGAGGGGGAAACACACAAGACACGACAGACATGACTGTGACAACAAACATATGAATGTAGTTTTTTTCTGATAGATAAAGAAAGAAAGAAAGAAAGAAAGAAAGAAAGAAAAACAACTGCAGCTGAAGTACCATAAAATTAGTGCATATGACTTGTGAACAATACTCCAGTTTAATAGCATTGACTGAGAAACATAAGCTCAGAAACCTCAAAGCAGGTGATATTTCAGCATTCCGAACAACCATTTTATCTGATTAATGACAATGAGAGATTTTAAAGGGGTCATAAACTGCCTTTGTTTTTTGTTTTTTTTTGTTTGTTTTTTTTTGTTTTTTTTATTTATTATTTTGTACTGTTCTCTGAGGTCCACTTATAATGTTTTCAAGATTTTTACATCAAAAAACATCATCATTTAGAAGTAATAGGCTATTTTCTGACCTGTTTTTAACCCCCCTCATCAGAACGCTCTGTTTGAATAGGCGTGGAGGATTGTAGACTCAGAAGTAAATGCCCACTTCTATGATTGGCTAACAGTTGTGTATGTTTGACAGCATACATTCCTCATAGGATGGACACTGCTGTGATTTAGGTTTAAAATGCATAAATAACTCAATACATATCAAACAATCTGTTTAACAGACAAAGCGATAGTGACCACATAATGAAAAGAATTACTCACACTTGTGTTGCGACATTACTGTAATATTACTTTACATTAATATATCCACAGCAGCGTCTTTTAGTTTCAATCTTTCTGAAAATCACGTGTCGAATTGTGCCTTGTTTGTAAATGAATCCAAGGTAAAATGAAGTGAACAAAGGACCAAGTTCTTACTGACGTGATCTGGCACTTCATTAAGGATTAAATTCATTAAAAAAAATGTTCATCAAATAAAGTTTATCATTTAGTTTCTGCGTAGACCTGCATTTGCCGCACTTGTCATTTACCTACAACGTGCGCAAATTGGTGGGTGGGGCTAAACAGCCAGCGATGTAGAATTGATGGGCAAGGCTAAACAGGCAGTGATGTAGAATTGATGGGCGAGGCTAAACAGGCAGTGATGTAGAATCGGTGGGCGAGGCTAAACAGGCAGTGATGTAGAATCGGTAGGCGGGGCTAAACAGGCAGAGATGTAGAATCAGTGGGCGAGGCTAAACAGGCAGCGATGTAGAATCGGTAGGTGGGGATAAACAACCAGTGATGTAGAATTGATGGGCGAGGCTAAACAGGCAGCGATGTAGAATCGGTAGGCGGGGCTAAACAGGCAGCGATGTAGAATCGGTAGGCGGGGCTAAACAGGCAGAGATGTAGAATCAGTGGGCGAGGCTAAACAGGCAGCGATGTAGAATCGGTAGGTGGGGATAAACAACCAGCGATGTAGAATTGATGGGCGAGGCTAAACAGGCAGCGATGTAGAATCGGTAGGCGGGGCTAAACAGGCAGCGATGTAGAATTGATGGGCGAGGCTAAACAGGCAGCGATGTAGAATCGGTGGGCGAGGCTAAACAGGCAGTAATGTAGAAGCAGGCATTGATCTTCACCTGTGGAGGCAGTGCTTATCCACACTATTACATCATAGAGTAGAACATTCCACAAGCTGTCGTTTTGACAGACTGCCTTCAATATAAGTTGTTTTTAGACTAACGACAAAGTTTTGAGTTCTGAAACGTACAGAATGTTTTTAATAGCACAACAACTTCTTATATATCAAAAGATCAAGGGAATTTTGATTTCTCAGTTCATGACCCCCTTCACCCATTGAATCCCACCGGTCACAATAGTGACCGTAAAAAAGGTTTTCATTTACAAAGCTCTAAAAACCTTACTGACTGATGTTTTAGTGCACTTCCTCCAAATATGGAAAAAAATAAAGGGTCTCAATTAAATATGTGCAGTTTCACATGATTGGTGCAAACTGTCACATGACCAGAGCCGTTTATTTCCTGTTTGCACCTTGAGAAGATGATAACTGCATCAAAGCTCCAAAACAAAAGGCTAGTAAAGTATGTCAACATACAGACATGACAAAGATTTTTGGTACACATTATCTTTGAGGTGTCTAGTATTAATATATGAATTCACATATATTCAGTTTTGTTGAGTGTGGTCATAGAATGAGTAAACATGTTGACGGTCACAATAGTGACCGGTGGGATAACAGTGAACTTAGGTATACAATATAAATACAATTGCAGTTGTTAGTGAAAATTACACTAAAATGTTGCAATGACAAAATATTGCACTAAATTAAAAATTCAAATGTTACAAAAAATTTACAATATTGATGTTGTAATGTTGATAGCTCTAATATAAAAATTTGATGTTATATTTTACAAAAGAGTAAAAATTTTGAAATGCGTTGATGGTTGAATTATTATTATTATTTTTTTTATCTCAGTGTTCCTATCAATATTGCATAAGGTTTTTTAATGCATAATAGTAACCCTAGAATGTGATCAAGCAGTTTAAAATAGCTGGGCTAAGATATATAACAATTTCTATGACTGCAGAAATATGTTAACTCAGTATACACATTATCCCACCGGTCACAATTGTGACCGACCATAAAACACCATTTTTCACACACTTTTCTAAAAAAAAATTCAAAAAATAACTATTGATTATTTCAAGGGGTTACTAATGACACATCATTTGGATATTTTCATGTCTGGGAAAAATTTGGGATTAAACAGGTCAATAACCATTGAATTGGAATTCAGTGCTTTTGATTGATTTATGAAGTGAAGCAGTCCTCCATGAAATGCACATCCATTGAATAAAAACTCTCACCTTAGCTTTTTTTCACTCTGACACAGTTATTAAGCTTGTGTAATGTGTTCTTATTTCTCCGCAGGTGCGGTCTGTACCACCGTTCGTCCCACGACCGATGAGTGTCCAGATGACTGCAGTGACCAGGGTCGCTGTGTAGATGGCAAATGCGTGTGTTTCCCAGGATTCAGCGGACCTGACTGCAGCGTGCTTGACTGTCCTGATGACTGCAGCAGCAGGGGCCGATGTGTGAACGGACAGTGTGTGTGTGACCCAGGCTTTACCGGCCCAGACTGCTCCTCCAGCACATGTCCTGATGACTGCAGCAGCAGGGGCCGCTGCGTGAATGGAAAATGCGTGTGTGATGCTGGCTTTTCCGGGACTAACTGCGGGATACGGAGCTGTCCGGCTAATTGCAATAAGAGGGGCCGCTGTGTGAACGGCAGGTGCGTGTGTGATGCAGGGTTTACCGGGTCTGACTGCGGGACGCAGAGCTGTCCGGACAACTGTAACAACCGGGGCCGCTGCATGAACGGAAAATGCGTGTGCAACTCAGGATTCACTGGTCAGGACTGCTCTGAGACGTCCTGTCCAGGGAACTGTAATGACAGGGGCCAATGTGTGAACGGACAGTGCGTGTGTGACCCTGGCTTCTCTGTGCCGGACTGCTCTGTAAAAACATGTCCAGAGAACTGCAACGATCGTGGACAGTGTGTGAATGGGAAGTGTGTCTGTGAGAGCGGCTTTACGGGCCCCGACTGCTTGTCCAGATCTTGTCCTGGAGACTGCAGTGACCGCGGCAGATGTGTGGACGGCCGCTGCATGTGCGATAGCGGTTTTACTGGACCGGACTGCTCGTCCAGGACTTGTCCCAGTGACTGCAATAACAAAGGCAGATGTGTGAACGGGAAGTGTGTCTGTGACGTGGGCTTCTCCGGTCAGGACTGCTCCACCAAAACCTGCCCCAACAACTGCAGAAACAAGGGCCGCTGCGTGAGGGGCCGCTGCGTGTGCCGGCGTGGTTTCATGGGGCCCGACTGCAGCGAATGCCAGTCTGGGTTCACAGGGGAAAACTGCAACACTGGTGAGTGATGCATGGGTTATATTATTGTATTAATAGCCAGGTTTCCATCCAACGTTATAAAATTAACTTATGTGGAAAATTGGAATATCGCATAAAACATTTGCGAACAAGCACTGTTTCCATCCGACGAGTCAAAGAGAACAAAATCGTCACTTCCTGATAAACTGGCACTAAATCACTAAGAAAAGTAAGAGAAGCCAATAATTTTTCATATATAATAAATTACTTGTGCCTCAGAGCGAGCAGACAAAACTAAATAAATGCGGTCATTGCTTTCGGAGGTGGATGCTGCTGTTTGGGAACGCAGTCGTGTAAGACAGTTATACAGAAACACTTTGACAACAGACTTTGCTCAGGCTTTTCAGAATGACCATAACATTTCAGATGCTGTGGAACGAGATCGGTCCACTGGTGAGTCAGGTTATGCCATCCAATTGAACAAAGTCACATGACTTTTTTGATGCAAATTTCGACTCTAGCAAAGGTTTTCAACCATTTTAACTTTAGGCCCCCATAGTCCAACAGCACAATAAATATTTCCTGTGGCTCTTCTGCTGTAATTATGACAAAGATGCTTGTTTTACAGCTTTTTTGTTTGTTTGTTTGTTTGTTTGTTTGTTTGTTTTAATATTAACAACAACTGAGAGTGTTCAATCACAGGTCATCCTGCAGCCCCTTTGAAAGTTTGCTGAGGCCCCCTAGTGGGCCCTGGGCCCCTAGTTGAGAACCACTGCACTACAGAACATGAAAAAGTCACATACTGTGATGCTGGGGGAGGAACGAAATTATTATTATGCACCGGAGGAACTTTTTCATAGTTCCTAGAACTATTGGCGGAAGTTCCTGCTTTTTGGCGTGTTTGTACTACGAACAAACTAGGAACGGTTTTAGTTCTAGGAACGAAATTAGCTCCTACTTCAGAGTAGGGTCTAAAACAGTTCTATAGGAACTACCAGTGATGTACGTGTGCGCTGATTGGCATACGAAAACGCATACGAAACATCGGCTACCTGGTATTTTTCAAACATGGAAAACAGCGATAACATTTAGCTACCTGTTGTCTGCAGCATTTTGTTCTTTTCTCAGACTCGATGATATGTAACACTTTAAGTTGTCATAGGAGATTTAGTCACATTTTTATGCTTTTTCAATCGCGTAAATTGTTATCATGAATTGTTATCAACATACAACAAAAACAGGTGTGATCAAAGCGTCCTCCATTCACCGGTTGTTGACATTTGTAAATGCCATGAATAAAGACATCACTGTCGGCCGCTTCAGAGTTCCTGCTGCCAGTGCGAATGCAACCAGAAAAACATCCCGAGGGAGAAATTGGTTCTCTTGGAACGACCCTGCTGGCTAGTTCCCAGAACTAAGTTCCTACTACGCTGTGCAAACACCCCTATTATTTTCACCTTCAAATTAATAATTGGGGATCAAGCACCAAACTTTTGTCCCATGTAATTGTAATTACCTTTGCAGTTGTCCCATGCTCACGGAACCACACACAGGAAAGCACAGACAGAGGACAGTTTGAACATTAAGCACAGCAGATTTGGACTCTCAAACTCAATCCTTCTGCCTGGCTGTCCAAATTTGTTTATGCTAATAACTTTTGAAAATTCTTTATTCCTCTGATTCTTTGGTTTATGAAGAGTCAAATAAATTAATAAACAAAAAAAAAAAAAAGGAATTAGACCATAACATTTTCAGACCATACCAACAAAGATGTATGGAATTTCAGCTGATTAGTCAAGCTGTTCTTAAATAACACACTAGCATGTTCATTAGCATGTGTGGCTGTTTTAAGGACTTGAACCAGACTTGTAGTGTTGTTGTGTGATTTCATTTTTATTTATTAATCATAATCATAAGCTCACTTTGTAGGTTTGTAGTGCAAATAGTTTTACAGTTTACTGCACTCCAGCTGTTTACCTATAGTGGCAAATGAATCTGAATTTAGTGCGGCAGTGAAACTTTAATATCAGCCATTTTGGGTGTCTGTCTGTTGTTTTGAATTTTCTTGTAAAATGCTACATATTGGCATATCATTGTAAGCCTTGAAGGTACTCAAAAAGTTTCAAGACAGCTGTTTTGGCTGAACTTGCTGTCTGCCATTTATAATTTTTTTTGAAAACCTGCTTTTTTGAACTTATCTTAGCTGTTGCTCTTCTTTTCACCAAATTCAATTCGATTTTCAAATTCAAATTTTAGACCATGCTGGCAAAAGTTCTTGATGTTGATTTCATGATGCCAAACTGCATCTGAGTCTGTATTTCTGCAATGGTGCAGCATATTGACACCAAACTTAATGTATGTCATTGTCATCTCACACTAACCAGACCAAATCAATTTGATAACAGCGCCACCTATTGGTCAAAAGTGATAAGCAATTAAATCACATTCCAATTGGCTGATTTTGCACTTAGGGTGCTTGACACAGATAATTACTATTTAGAATTATTTTCATCTTCCTTCAACAAATACATCTAAGATAACATCTCAAAAATATGTTTTAGTCTTTCATGAAGCCATATTTTGGAACCTATTCATGGAAAGTGACAAATTCATATCAGATTTTTACCGCTTCTCTGTATGTCTACTTTTTCCACTGGGTAGGAGCAGATGGTAGAACAGCTTTACAGACACAGACGATTTAAATTGTGTCTTTATATTCCATTTGGAGGTGTTTAAATAATTTTACACATATGGTAACACTCCAACATTATATTTTGTGTTCACTGTGTCTTTATGAGTGCTCTTGGTGAATTAATACAGCAGCAGGTCAGCAGTAATCAGACATACAGCACTGCAGTTATGTTTTCAAGTAGAAACAGGTGTGCTTGAATCTGTCTCGTCTTCTGTCCAGCACTGGCGGGCGTCTCGCGTCTCAGCACCAGGGACATCACTGAGTCATCTGTCACTCTGTTCTGGACTCCACCTGCTGTGCAGTATGACACCTACCACATCACCTTCACCAGCAGGGCAAGTACAGCATGACCACACAACATTACACACAAATTCATTACAACACACTGCATGATAAAGATAATAAGCACAGATTTCATTGTCAGCTCCTCCAAAGCACAAATGGGTGAATAATAGCAGTAGATGTTCAACCCGGAAAACATGAGGTCACTTCCATGCTGCCCTGCCAGGACAATGACTTCTCATAATTTTGAGTGAATCTAATGAAAGCTGTCAGGAACATTTTCCATCCCAAAACAAATGAACATGTGTAATTATATTTTGTATAAAGAAAATAAATCATATTTTTGATGTTTTGGGAAAGGACGATGAGTGGCAACTCCCCTATAAATGTACAATTGCAATATACAACTTAAAATAATGGAATGTGAAAATGATTGATTATTTAAAATGTAGTATTATTTTTATTTAAAATAATTATCGAATTAATCATTTTAAGGATTTATACATCATTTATACATTTATCCAAAAAAAAAAAATGTAAATAAAACGTAAATGAAATTCCCAGAATTTTTACCCTCTTCTGAAATCAGATACAGAAAAGCATTTAACAAAACCCACAGCAGCTCAAACTTAAATCTGGCCGAGTGTGTTTTCCAAAGGAAAAACAAATGAATTTTTACACAGACATAAAATGAGCCCAATCTGGCAGTGGAAAAACAAGCTATTTGCTTTGGATAGAAGCCTTGTTTTGATTTACAGTCCTCTGAGTGTTTAGTGCCCATCTCTACCTCAGCAACCATCTCACTGTTACTTAAACCATACACATCGCCCATTGCTACGAGTGACTATATAAAGTAAAGAAGACATACAGTACATGTCACCATGACTGTGGAGTCAGTATTTCTGACCGTTATTGGACGTTTAATTTCTGGACCAGGAAGAGGCAAGCTTCTGTAGGAGAACTGAGGTAATTGTAATGGAATTACCATACAGGTTTTCTTAGCTGAAGGGTTTGTTGCAACCAGCAGCTGGACTACAGTGATGTTTCAGCTCAGTTTGATGGCCTGTTTCTGTCAGCAATTGTTCATTAAGAAACATATGCTATCAATCTGCTTTGGGGTGGGTGATGTAAGCTCTATCAATGAGAGACTGCAGCAGGCTCATCAGATGCTTCAGGAATGAAATGTGATGATGCTGTAATCTCTGAAATATCCCAACATGCTGAAACTCTTATTTTCGCATGCAACATTATTTGAAGCACTTCAGTCTAATCCGCAGCTCTCAGACAGCTTCCTACAAAGATTAAAAGCCCCCCCCAAAAAAAAGAGCACAAGAGGTTCTCCATAATCTGTAATAATAAGAGGTTCTCTAATAATCATGTAAAGTCAAGTAAAGTCATCTTATTTGTATAGAGGTTCAAAGTTCAGTTTTATCAAACATTCAGCATGATGAATGTCCCTCATGATGTGGCATAGCTAGGAGTCTGTACTGAGGGCTTGTCTGGTTGTCAAGATCTTCACTGAGGATCTGTCTCAAGGACTTGTATAATTGTCATGGCTTTCACTTTAAGGGCTATGTTGTGGTCATTCCTGGGAGCAGATCCAAAATTTGGTCTGGATACAAACTGGATTTGGCTGACTACGATAATGTTGGTATAAGGGTGAGACAGGGAGACTAATATTAGTGTAGATGCCATTCTTCTTACGATGTAACAAGTACATCGGGTGTTATGAGAAACGTTCCTGGTTCCGGTTAAGTAATGCAGCCTAACAATCCATTAATGAAGGGTTAGACTCGGTCCTGGAGGGTTGGTGTCCTGCAGAGTTTAGCTCCAACCCTAATTAAATGCACCCGAACCAGCTAATCAAAGTCTTACTAGGTATACTTGAAACTTCCAGGCAGCTGTGTTGAGACAAGTTGGAGATAAACTCTGCAGGACGCCGGTCCTCCAGGATCAAGCTTGGTGAAATCTGCTTTAACAGATTTGAATTATAGAAATGCAATGGTGTGTTATGTGTAAGCCAGGTTTTGGGGCCCTGGATAAGTTTTTGACATGCCCTGACATTTATGTTTTTTTCAGTATCTTAAAAACATATCAATGGTTAAAGTCTGATTACACTTTAATAAGCACAAACTGGGCTACAATAATATGTGAGCAGCTTGAACATACATGTTTGTGTTTTTGAGAAAACAACGTTTATGCGTGGTTAGTGAAAAACTAAAATTTTTAAGTCACTAAAATAAGACCATGAAACACTTACAGAGCATCTGTTCACAAGACTTTTGAGAACTGGATGTGGTAGTCTAGAGTTTTTGCTACAAAATAATGTGAAAATCATTCTGCTCACTCATCCACAGAAAACAATATATTGATTTAACTTTTATAAGACATGTTTTGTGTTAGAAAGCTGTGTGCAAGGGAATGACAATGTTCCATGAATATTTAATGATTCACACCTGAGAGACAAAGGGCCTCCCGTAATGAGCCATCAGTCAGTAATGTGTCTGAGGCAGGTAACAAAGAATGTGATGAGAGTAAAAAAATTGGGGGGGGGGGGGAGATTGATTATTTGTACTATTTTATTTACAACACAGTATAATCAAAATACACAGTGAAGGTCAAAGACACATTATGGAACATACTGATCTAAACAATAAGACTTGAACAGTAACACATCTGTGCCAAACATTCTTAGACTCACTGTGTAAACACTCATACCACTTTTATCTTGTGGTTTTATATTTTATAGAACATTAAACAAACATTCTAGAGTTGTGAGACATTTAGATGCGATGAAATGACATATTTCAGAATATTTCACTTGATTTCATACATGTAGTCAAGAATTATACTTTGGGAAAAGTCTAACTAGTAAAATGTGTACATGTTATATCACAATAACACAATAAGAACTAACTTACGCTTACTCAGAAATCTTACTCATATAAATGATCTCCTCCATTGGCTCAAGCCATGTCGCATCGTGTTCTTCTTCTGAGGTAAATACAAAGTTTATTCCTCTCAGCGCGTCTTCTTCCAAAAACGAAAAGTAGTCGAGATGAACTTGATGAAATCCTCACTCTTTATTTACAGAGGTGATCTGGGCGTTTACATGTCACGAGTCTCATGTGGATATTTAGAATTTGAAAAGCATGTTTGGCTCGTGGGCGTGGTCACATTAGATCAAATGAGTTTAGACAGGAAAAACTGGACATCGCATTGGTTTCATACGGATTACTTTATCAAAGAATATTAGTTTTAGACATGTCTCAGACTCATGTCTTTGAGGCAAGTAGCAGCCATATTACCCTGTAGCCCAATCCTGGTTGCCCACTGAAGCTAAGCATGGTTGAGCCTGGTCAGTACCTGGATGGGAGACCTCCTGGGAAAACTAGGTTGCTGCTGGAAGAGGTGTTAATGAGGTCAGCAGGGGGTGCTCACCCTGTGGTCTGTGTGGGTCCTAACACCCCAGTATAGTGACGGGGACACTATACTGTAAAAAGCACCATCCTTTGGATGAGACATTAAACCGAGGACCTGACTCACTGTGGTCATTAAAAATCCCATGATGTCCTTCGAAAAAAGAGTAGGGGTATAACCCCGGGATCCTGGCCAAATTTGCCCATTGGCCTCTGACCATCATGGCCTCCTAATCATCCCCATACACTGATTGGCTTTATTACATTCCTCTCCACCAATAAGATGGTGTGTGGTGGGCGTTCTGGTGCAGTATGGCTGCCGTCGCATCATCCAGGTGGATGCTGCACACTGGTGGTGGATGAGGAGATTCCCCCCCTTCCATGTAAAGCGCTTTGAGTACTCAGAAAAGCGTTAACATAAATGTAACGAATTATTATTATTATTATTATTATTATTATTAAGTATTCACTGAGATTCAGGTTGTTTTATTTACGTGTCTGTGGCACCCTTTTTACGGCAGAGAGCACACCCTTGTTTTGTTGTTTTTATGACTATACACAAATAAAATAGACCCTTTGCAATTTTTAAATGATACCTTATTCTTATCTGTAAGATCAAAACTGATGGCGTATTTTTAGTTCTTTTCATGGTCATCACGAAAAAACGAGACAGTGGGGTCTTCGACCCCAGACGGTCAACAGATTTGAATTATAGAAATGCAATGGTGTGTTATGTGTAAGCCAGGTTAAAGAGATGGGTCTTTAATCTAGATTTAAATTGACAGAGTGGCTTTAACAGGACAGGCAGAGAGTTCAGGGATGACCTCCGTGGCCGTGACAAAATAGGCAGTAAGTTGGAGAATGGCCTCCATAATTCTGCTACGGGGTGATTCAGGTATGCTATATATGGGGGTTATTTCATATATGTTATATGTACAGCAGCAGTATTTGTTACATGCTCACAGCAGCATGTTGTGGATGTATTGGCAGTAGCAAGTCTTGGTACTTGCTCTGCAGCAGCAGCAGCATAGCAGATCTATTCCGCCAAGACCATTCTGCCACAGCCATATCACCCTGCAGCCCAAGACTGGTTGCCCACTGAAGCTAAGCAGGGCTGAGCCTGGTCAGTACCTGGGTGGGAGACCTCCTGGGAAAGCTAGGTTGCTGTTGGAAGAGGTGTTAGTGAGGCCAGCAGGGGATGCTCATCCTGTGGTCTGTGTGGGTCCTAATGCCCCAGTATAGTGACAGGGACACTATACTGTCAAAAAGCACCGTTTTTCAGATGAGACGTTCACCGAGGTCCTGACTCTCTGTGGTCCTTAAAAATCCCATGGCACTTCTCGTAAAGAGTAGGGTTGTAACCCCGGTGTCCTGGCCAAATTCCCTCCACTGGCCCTTGTCAAGCATTGCCTCCTAATAATCCCCATCCACTGAATTGGCTCTATCTCTCTCTCCTCATCACCTGTAGCTGGTGTGTGGTGAGCGTACTGGCGCCATTGTGCTATGACTGCCGTCGCATCATCCAGGTGGATGCTGCACACTAGTGGTGGTTGAGGAGAGACCCCCCATATGATTGTACAGCGCTTTGGGTGTACATCAATACACAGTAAAGTGCTATATAAATGCCTCATTCATTCATTCATTCATTCATTCATTCAAGACCAAACACAAGACCATCACCCATTCTTGCAGGAAGCATGCTGCACAGATGCATCTACACATCTACAATGCCTACTTCTAGCTCTTTTGACTCACCCATCCCTTTCTCGTAACCCAAGGAAGCTTGTTACCTTGCATGTATCTACATTCACACTATCACCTCCAGCCGCAGTGCTAGGGAAGGACAAGAGACAGTGGGAAGACAACACCCACATCCAACTCAGTGGACTCACCCATTCCTACAGGAAGCACGTTAAAGCAGACTCACACATGACTACCATGCCTCATCTCATCTCACCATGACCAACACCGTCAGAGGCCCTCAGCAGTATAAGGGTCTCTTCCCCTAACAGCCAGTGTCAATAGGTGCTAGGGAATATATGCTCGGCCATACGTCAGACCAATAGAGGAATTTGGAGTAAAATTCCAGAAAACTCACTCTATTACCACATGCACACACAGACAAAGTGCCTTCCTGAAGTCAAAGAAGCTGGGGATTCCATGACATAGCTACCCTTTTATGGCATTGTTTGCGCATCATGCTCCGTCATGTGACTGCTTTCAGGCAATTGAGTTGGCACACATGCTTCAGACACGGGTAACACTGGAGGCATTACTATAGCATCAGTGTCATAACCCAGCACCTCGTTTCCTCGAAAGGAAAAGGGTAAATAATCTGTTTTATCATTTTCAAGAATAAAGCCAATATGTTTTCAGATATTCTGAAGGTTGAAGGCGGGGTTGTAGGTTGTAAAAGTTACAATGTGAATTATTTCTAGATCATTAATCAAATAACCAGATTAGTGCCACTGATCATGGAAAATTGTCGGCTCCAGTTCTGCTGTCATTAAATAAAAAGGGTGACATACAGCAAATGCCAAGAAATTCTAAAATTCATGTACATTTTTCAGTTCAAATGTACAGTAAGATCATGTATAATGTAATTTTTTTTAAATGATAAAATGTGTACTGTACCACTGTACTCTCCGTATATTCAGCTCTCTGTATGTTTTTTTTTTTAAGTATAGTTACTTTGTTTTCGAGCTTTGATTTCCACAGCAGAACTGTGAAAAACTTCCACATTCTTGACCAAACAAAGATCAGCGACCACACCTACAACAATAAAACTTTTTTTTTTTTTGCTGGACTTTAGTCATTGGTCTCATGTTCACGTGTTATAACATACCAGACAGAAAGCGAAAGGAAATGCTGTAACGAACAGATGTTTCAGCACTGTACAGATGTTTGAAAGTGATATGAATGGCTGTTAGATGGAAAAAGATACAGAGGAGCCACTGAGACAACGAAAAGGGCACATTTTTTCACACAAAACATGAATGAGTGGGTGTAAGAAAGATGGCGAGAACAAGAAGGAAAGTAGGCAGAAACAACATACAAGAGAGTAACAGATGAATCAAAGGATTAAAGAGGAAAAATATGACAACGGGCAGAGAAAGTTCAGTGAGATGATTGGAGACGGGTGAGGAAATGAATGCAGTGAAAGACAGAAATCCATAAGCAGCTACAGAGAAAGGGAGCGGTAGAGAGAAAGAGGGACAGATGTGGGATGCTCGTTGCTAGGAAAGGCGTAAACATGGTCAAAAACACACAGCAGCCAGAGAGATGACATCACAGAACAGCTGCTGTGACACACGCTGGAGACAGCAGGAGGACAACAACAATAATAGGAGATATGCAGTCATCCTCTTCATTGATAAATAACTCAAACAGGCAGAGAGATGTCAATAAAGTGCACAGTGGTGATGTTTTCTTCAGATAAGTTGTAGAAAGATTGGCTCTCAGCTGGGCACAATTAAATTTTATTATAAGAAACACAAACTCAAGAAGACCGGAGAACACCACCCAATTGGCGTAGTGAATTTAGGGCTAATAAAGTGCTGGAGAGTGGTTTTTCCAATGTATGAGATAAATGGCCCTCTGGTTTTCATTCTGTTATGTGTAAAATATTAGTGTCACGGTGCACACACACGAGGGTAATGAGGAGACGAGGATGAACTCAAAATACAGTCTTTAATAAATTCAAAACAGACAGGGCAAGACAAGGCAAGGCTGGGACACACAGGAACACCGGGGAGTAACGAGTAGACCAGACGAAAATTAACAGAACAGGCAGGAACTAAATACACACGATAATTAAACATACACACCTGAAAGAAATAATAAACAATCAAACTTGACGAGGACAGGAACAGGAAGGACCAAATAAGGGCATGGAGGGGGAAACACACAAGACAGGACAGACATGACTGTGACAATTAGCTGTCTGATAATGAATGTACTACTGAAATATAAATCAGGAATTACCACCAGGAAACTCATTACTCTGGGATTGTGTGAATTACAGGTGGGATGATTATAGTGGAAGAATTTATCATTGTTCACAAGAAGTTGTAATTGTGAATGTTGGTTGTACAATTTAGTTCAGAGACATTTTGGATAGTGTTGATAAAGAGCAGCAGTAAAGTCAGAAAACACTGTTCATTTAGCTGATTTTAAAGACTTGTGCAACCAAACTACCACCTAGCAATTCCCTAGCAACCATTCACAACACCATAACAATTGTAAAGCAATGGCCTGGCAATCACTCATAACAGCCTAACAGCAAACGTGTTTGGAACTGGTAAGAACCAACAACATTTGATTCAGAAAATGAATTTGCAGTCAGTCCAGTCAGGTTCATATGTGTTGATTTAAATGAAGACAATATTTGGAAGGGATGATGTTGGTGATATTGAACTTTCATTGACTGATCATCAAAATGTCAGTAGTGTATAAACTATACTATAACACTTTATTTCTATAGTCCACTTTTGTATCTTTGCAACAACATGTCAGCTAACATTCATTAGACTCTTAGTAGACTGCTTGATCTGCCAACACTTTATTTTGATGGTCCTGCAACACACATTCTACTGACTATAAGTTTTTGCTAACTTATTGTACTCACCCTAAACCAAACCTAATATTCTACTAATGCTCTAATTGGAGTTATAGTTGCAAAGTTATATTGCAAACGTATAGTTAGTATAATGTCTAAATGGATGAAAATAAAGTGTAACCTTATTCTGTTTGCCAATTTGGCAAGTCCACATGAATTCATGCAATCTCATTCATATTCTTTGAGGGTTAAGTTTATGGCTAGAGCTTTATGGTTCATGTTTTTACCTACAGATGGTTTTCATACAAGTCAGATTGTACAAATTTATATAAAAACTCATGCAACACTAACAAATTCTTATGATCAGGTTGAAACAGAATATAAATTAAGTGACTCTAATGGCCTCTTTTTATCACAGCAGTAAGTAAACAGAAACTAAATGAAAATTACCCAGCAGGCACAAAACAGGCACACAATGTCATAAGACATTGATATTTGGTTAAATTTCGGTTGTGACGTCGGGTGACCAAAATTCAACGTAAATTCAACGTCTAATGTCAATGTTAAATTGATGTCCAATACCAACGTCAGCTGACGTTGAGATTTTGTTGTTTTTAGGTTGTGCAACCAAAATCCAATGTTAAGTCAACGTCAAATTGACGTCAAATATTGACGTCAACCCGATTTTCATTTTCAACCAAAATGCAACATCTGTCCGACGTCATGTCCAACGTCAACCTGACGATACATAGACGTCTGGTGCCTGCTGGGTAATGTCTATTGTAGATATCTGCTTTATATAATAAACACTCAGTATATCACAACATGTTCACGTTACAAACAAACGTGACTATTAATGCAATTAACGTTTAGCATTTTGTCTGGGTAAGTGGGCACACTGATTTTTACAGTATTCTCTCCACAGGAAGAAACAGATCAGAAAATAAGCTACAGAATCACTGGCAGACTGAGCACCTACACTCAGATTGGACTGGCTGCTGGACAGGAGTATACGGTCAGCATCACTGGAGAGAAAGATGGCATTATGGGAACAGAGAGCACAGCAAAATTCACCACATGTGAGTCTATGCCAACAGAATCATAAGGACCAATAGCCGTGTGTTTTGTAGATTTCTAGTCTGTTTTTAACAAGTGATTCATTCCTGAATTCATTTTTGGACAGTGATCTCTGGCCCAAAAGACTTGCAAGTTGTGAAGACCACCACTACATCAGTCATTGTCCAATGGGAGAAGGCACAAGGGGAGATTGACAGGTACGTCCTCTCCATTGCACCCAATCAGACAGATGGGTCGAGCAGATTTCCGGACATGAACCTGCCGCCAGAGAGAGATTCTGCCCAGATCGACGGCTTGGAGCCGGGCCGCTTGTATGACATCTCATTAGTGGCGGAGAAAGACAGCATCCGGAGCCTGCCAGCAACCGTACAGGCAACTCCTGGTGAGTTCATGAAGATGAATTACAGCATGCAAATTTGTTACAGTTAAAAGCAAAGTCTTTTATCATGAGCAGGTATAGTCAGCTGTGGAGTGACAAAACATATGCTGTTATACACACTATGTAATGCTGTAATTAAGGTCGATACTATGTTACCTTTTCTCAGCCTTGATATCTTAAAGAAACTTCATTTATCAGAATTTCTACTAAGTACTTTTGGTGCAGACTAACATGTCAGGTAATGATACAATTTACCAGACAAAATGGAATAAAATCCGGTCATCTCATCGCAATCATGTTAAAATCACATGTGAAATCCATGTGGTTTTTCTGTAAGAGAGAGAGTACATATTTTATTTGAGAGTTCATACTACATTAGATATCATATTTATCACTTTACATTAGAAATCATATTTGCCACTTTCAACTCATCAATCATGATGTTGTAAACCGCTAGGTTTGTTTCATCCACGTTCACCTATACACAATAAACATTGGCAGCGGCTATTTACACTAAGTGAATGAAATGTTATTTACACTGTGTAAATAGTGTTAGATGCTATTTACACTAAGTGCAAATACCATATTTTCTTAGCAAGAGATGCTATTTGCACTAAGTGCAAATAGCATCTCTTGCTATTTATAATCCTAGGGCAAGCGTGGGTCTTCGATCGGCGAACAATATCCAACGGGGCAAGGCAGAGCAATAATCCAGGTACACGAGCAATAATCCAAACGAGGTGCAAACAGAGTCCGAAACGGCAAGGCAAGGGTTAATCCAGGAAACACGGGCTAGAATAAAACACGGGAAAACAGGCAAGGCAAGACTAAGACAACTAAGTGGGCTAAGAGTAGCTATCGCTAGAAGAGGGATATTTGCGTACAATACTCGGCACTCTGACTGAGGAAGTCCATGGCTTAAGTAGTGTGTGTGATTGTGTGATGGGTATCAGGTGTGAGCATGTGATTAGGGAAATGGCTGCTGGGAAATGAAGTCCTGGGTAATGTGTGACAGTCTGTGTGGTGTGAGAGTCAATGTGACGACTGAGCGACCTCTGGTGGCGAACAAATGGAAGTCCATGGACGAGATTCATGACATTGCGTCTGTCATCATGAAATGACGTATGATCAAAATGCGTGTTTATTTAAATGCAATGTGTGGACTTTTTACATTTTACTAGGTGGCTAATTCGTACGAATGACCACACCTAACCCCACCCCTAAACCTACCCTTCACAGAAATCGTGCAAAACCATGATTTATATTGCATGTACATTTTATGAGCACATGCGTTTTTTGGGATCGAACCCATGATAACATGATTACATATCATCGTATAATGCTATACTCTACCAACTGAGCTACACGAAACCCAATATAATGCAGATAAAAGAGTACAAAACATTAATATGAAAATGTCCTGTTGCCGATAGGGGCGCAATTGTTGTATACGTGCACTCTGATGGGTCGTATTTCAGGGATTTGGACAAATGACCTATATGGGCGTATTGGTTGGAGGACAGGTTGGATAATTGGTGTAAGTGCGTTGTGAAGCTCACAAGAAAAGAGACGGTCCTCTGTGCTTCTCTGTGTGCAAGCTTCATGTGTTTACATCACTCTTCACAACGTGCTGACCAGGGCTGTTTCCTCTTGAGACAAGAGGATATATTTCTAAAAATCTTCATCTGCATTCATCTGAAGAATGGTCTGAACATTGTCTAATGTATGCCTGCTTTATGTTATTTTCACCAGACACCGTGTCTGAATTTTTTTTATTATTTTATTTTATCAGACACTGGGAATTATTCACAATCAAAAACTAGTATGGTAACACTTTATTTTAAGGTATGCATAATTACATGCAAGTAACTCTAAACCAACCCTAATCCTAACCCTAACCATATAGTGAGTACATGTAGTTAATTAATATTACTCAGTACTTAAATGTATAATTACACTGTAATAAGGACACCTTACAATAAATTGTAACCACTGATATTTACTGATTAATGAAAACACTGATATTAGGTAGGATTTGAATCCAGGTGCCTTTGCGTGCTTAGGATAAATGTTTACAGCATACAGCAAGACTGACACACCTGGACATACCAGTAATGAGAGTACAGGGAAAAGTCACCATAGTAAGTCAATTACTGTATTTAAAGCCACCAGATGATGTGAATTTAGGTGAGGCTCATGCTGATTGTGAATAGCCCAGTCAATCTGTCATATTTACCATCCAGTGACCTCACTGTTGAAAAGTACAGTACACACACACAATATGATCACTCTAACTAGCAATGCCACATTTTCCATTTCTTCAGGAATATTTTACCTTTCTTCTTTCTTGCAGAAAATGTAAACCTCTCCAGTTTTCTATAGGACTAAGAGAGGACCAAAACTTACCGATGTCAGAAGGATAGTGGCCACCCCAATGCCAGAACTGTTTGGATAACTAACTTAACCTGTTGCATTAACATCAGCTTTTTATTAACAGGATTTCCCTCTCCAGCTGAGCTGTTAATGTTGAATCCATATTTTAAACTTCATTCGTGCCTTTAGGGAATGCCTCAGTGCCTGCGACCAGGATGGCCACGGAGAAGGCGAGCATGCAAGTAGACGACAACAAAGAAAAGACATCAAGGTTCACAAAAACAGCACTCTTCCCGCAAAAGCAAGGAGTGAGCAAAGGGGGCCAAGTGACGAATGGAAAGGTTGAAAATTTAGAAAGAACAGGAAATATGAGCCAACTCAAAACAGGCAAACTTTTTAGACCTTGGCAAAAAAGACCACATGGGATGCTTGCCAAACCCGGTACACAAACCATAAGAAGACCTTATAGTCCAGACATAAAACGTTTCAATTCGTCCCAAATAGGAGTGAAAGGGGGAATTGTTGTGCCTTCTTCAAATAACTCAAGACCATTGTATCCTCTGAGACCAAGAAACCCTAATGTAGACTCGGTTTCTCCTGTCTCTGGTGGCAAACCTTTGGCACTGACAATGAAAGAGACAAGATCTCAGGAGGGAAACGGTGAAACTGACTTTAGAAGAGAATCTGTCAAGAAACCTGGACATGCCAGTCCAAGCTCCACCTTTCAGAAACACACAGCCACCCCATCTGCCACCCCACTGCCCTTCACAAACGTCACTGAATCAACTGAAGAGCCTACAATTACAACAGAAAAAAACCTAACAGCCTATATTAATGGGACAAAATGTGTTCGAAAGGTTTTGGTTGGGTACAGAAAGATACAAGGAAGCATGACAGATGGCAATGCACTGACAAAAAACCTGACCGTTATAGTTGGCCATTTAAATGGAAATGATCTCTTACACAAACTTCTAATAGACAGATCTACAGTCAATGAAATGGGGGTTACAGGGCCTGAAGCAGAGACTTCTGAAGCCAGAAGGAGTGTGAAAGAGCGAGAAGGAGAGGAGGAAATTTATGAAGAGACAGTGGAAAAGAATGCAAATGTAATGAATGGCACTCCCTTTTCAACGAAACAGCCTGAGACAACACTTTACCAGCCTCTCACCTCCACATCCGCTCCTCCATACCTACACAATCCTCACCTCCCTACATCACAATCTTTGCCACAAACTGAGAGAGTGATTCAGCATACAGCAAGAAATCGCTCAACAGCAGAAAGACCACCTAGAAAAAACAGTATCCGGGCATCTTCATTATTCATCCCCAGAAAACCAACTAGACCAAAAGCCCCAAGTTTAGCTTCTCTGCCAATAGTAGGTAGACCACTTTTTAAGTCAACTTCCTCTTCCTCATCTTTACAGACACAAAAACACATGCATCCATCTTGGCCTAGTCCCATTGCCCCCCAAGAACCGCTCGTTGAAAAGGAAGTGCTAAATTCAATTCCAGCTGCAAGACAATTCCAAGATTCAACTCCTGAACTTGCTCACAAGTCTAACACTGAGACTCCAACTCCATTGCCAGTCAAATTCCCCCTGAAAAAAGACACTGCAATGCAAAACAGAGGCATCAAAGCACCCAATCCATATCAGCGCACACCATTTAGAGGTATGTATCCTCGTCGTCCCAATGTCAGTCCTTTTCAGAACCATACAAGGCCAATTCTTGAGTCACCTAAGCACCCCTACAAGGGACCCCTAAGACGACCTTTTCCTTTAAAACCCATTACCAGAAACAATAGGACTATCAACCAAGGCGGTCCTATCCAACCAGTAGAAGCTGCTTTAACCCCTGCAAAAGAAAATGGCACAAATATTAAGATTAGACCGAATGTAATTGTCAACAGGACCAGTGCATTAACCAATAGACACCCAGCCAACAGACATTCCCAAATAAAACACGGTGGGATCACTCAAGTGGGCCCAAACATCGGTCAGTATGGAAAAGGAAACTCTGACAGTTCTTCTTCCACAGACCATCCGACGGAAAATGATAATAGTGCTCAGGAAAATGTGTTGAGCAAAACAGACGGCTCCATTGAGCATGTGGGGGTCAACAATGTGACATCAACAGGGTTTGTACTAATATGGGGTGCACCGAAAGGAAAGTTCAAACACTTCATAATCACTCAAACTGAGCTTGGACCAGAAAACAAAGACAAGGATGAGATGGATGAGGAGAGTGAGGAAAAAGAAAAAGATGATGATGATGATGATGATGAGAAGGGACTTCAGACAACAGCAGCAAAGAAAAGTAGTTTGAGCAAGGGAAAAAGTGTAGTCTATGAACTCGTACCCAATGTACAGAGTACAAAGATGAACAAGAGTGGAGAAAACATTACAAGCTTTACTACAGTTCTCCCCGGAAAGGCCCGCTCACACCAAATGGCGAATCTCACGCCACAGACCAGGTACTCTGTGTCCATCTTTGGGAAGGGACCAACGTTTCGCTCCAAAACTCGCAACCTCATCATACATACAGGTACCCAAATCCAAAAGTCAGTATTGCTAAACTTTAATCTGTCGATACAGCTCTGTAAATGGTTGAAGTAGTTGTTTTCAGGAAATATTTCTTCAGTTTGACTGCTTAGCTTGTCAGCACTGTTGCTTTCCTTGCTGTTCAGTGTACAGTGAACCCTTCACTAGCAAGGGCTTTTTAATCAAAGTCATCTTCTTTGAAGCTTTGATTAAAATCCATGCAATGTGCAGTGTGTAAATGTCAATAAATGTGTGAGTATAACGCCTTTGTTCTCAGTGCTAACCTTGTGCATTTAGTCATTTTTGGACAATGTGTGGCCTACATACTGAGCAGTAAATTAGAAAACTACCATGCTAGAAAATGAAGACACTGTGGACATAAAAAATGTTACATTATTCCCCATCTATGTTAAAAGTAGGAGTTGCATGTTGAATGCATGGCAATTAATTAAATCAGTGGTTCTCAAACTTTTTTAGTCATGCCTCCATTAAAATCTGGCAACTGATTTGCAGCTGTCGCTCTGTTGCGTTTCGCATAGACAACTTTTTGGTTGTCTGCGCTGGACGTGACAATGGTTGCATCCGGTGTAGACACGACGTTTGTTTTGCTGTTGAAGGGAAGCAGCGAGTTCATGATAGCAGCTTATGATGCTGTCCGCTGAGACAGTGTGAAGTCAAAAAGTTTCTAAAAAATTTTAAAAGAGGATTTAGTGTCTGGTTCCACCTTATGAAAGGCAGAAAGCCAACCACCATTCACGCACTTGATCACTGCCACGGCTATTTTCTGCTGATCTCCCACACTTTGAGGACCACTGCATTAAATTAACAAAGTATTATTCTGCCCAAGCCCTCAAACTGACATCATCAGAGAAGGAATGACATTCCAGAGTGGAAGCAAATGATCAGATTTTGAATGCAAAAACTCAAACCCCTACCAATCAAATTATGCATCTGTGGAAGAACAGTATGTCATGTTCCTTTCTTTTGCAAAAACTGTGCCTGCCAGTATGTCTGTCCACACAGTCCCATCATGCAAATGTGTCTTGAATATAAGCAGAAAACAATTTGTTTAATAGCTTCACCTTAACATTTCTCCATTCATGGTAATAACTAACTGTTCACAACTAATATTAACATTAGATTATACAAATGCATTTTTACTATGACGGCCTCTACTCAGTATATGTGTAGTGTATTTTTGGATCAATTTAGCTGAATTAATTTAACATAATATTTTCATTATTATTTTGAGATTTATCTTTTTTGATATGAGAGTTACCACTGAGTAATGCAACAATTTATTTATTTTTTATTTTTTTTGCTCATTTATTCTTGGTTAAAAGCAGCATCTGTGGCATGCTATTGATTATATTATATTATTATAATGTAATATTATATTATTTCAGTTTGTCCTTCTGTGTGTAAAAATGAAGAAAAATCTAATTATTTACATTCATTTGTACTAGTTATGTAAAATCAGTATAAACATAGCCTGATGCTGTGATGATCCTGTCTAATTTGAGCTAATGCTATTTTATTCTAAACAGGCTTTGATTTGTTTTATTCAGGTCAATCACACAGACTGTTTTTTATTTATTTATTAATTTATTTTTGCAACAGAAATACAAGCTTCACATTTCTGCTTTTAAACCACGGGAAATGTTTCCGCTATTAAGTGCCTTACTGTAAATATGTTTTTGTTCTTTACAAACAGAGGGATCAGTCAAAATGATTTTCTGTGGTAATCGACTCATGCTACAGATGCTAATAGTTCTATGGAGTTTTATGTGTCCCATTCTGGGAATATTAACCTGGAATATTCCTTTTGATGATTATTCAGGAGATTCAAATGAAGAACAAAATAGAGTTCTGGTACAAACAGTATTCATGAGACAGTCCTGCTCACGCTGCTTTGATCTTCTCTCATCCAGGGTAAGATTACAGTCAGCCACCTTCATGTCTCCCCTCAGCACTCACCCTCAGTCCAGGGTAAGACCATGGTCGCCCTCTTGATTTCAAAGCAACAGCAGTGGTTGAATCTCACGTAAAATAACCTGTTCCGTGTTAGCCGACGAGACACAAATTATGCTGTTGTTAATGAAATGATCTAACGGCCGTTCACCACGTTTCCTCCTCAGTGTCTTCACTTCCTCACTCATCTCCTCTTTGCATTTTTCTTGTCCTCTCCAGGTTCAAAAGAGCACCATCAGCATCATAATATCATGCTTGTGTTTTCTTGCTCCTGTGCAGGATTTCGTGTCAGTCATTAACAGTGACATTTCTGTGGGGCTCTGTATAGGTGGTGGCCTATATACTGTATATATGTTTCGACTGCACATATATACACTTGTGTTTTCACTCAAATAACCAATAGCCAGCCTTATTTCTGAGACACGTATGTAAGGTTTGTCACAGAGACGAGAGAATTGTGAATGCAAGTAAACAAGTACTGCTTAACAGTGTTTTATTCTGGTTTTGTATTCGTCCTTACGTCTTTTTCACATTCAAATTCTTCTGATTCTGACTTCTTGTTTATCTGTCGGGTTGTTTTTTCTTCTGTCTTTCTCTTTTCTGTCTCTTTCTGATCTTGACCCGTGTTTCATGTTCTGTACCCAGGCCCTGAGCCTCCGTCCAATCTTGCCTTCAGTGATGTGACCGACAGCTCTTTCTTGGTGTCCTGGACCAAACCCAAGAGCAAGGTGTCTGGATTCAAGATCACTTACACTCACGTGCAAGAAGGTAACATAAACCTCAGGAAAAAATCTGAAAACCTTCATGAAACTAGCTCAAAGTAATAGGAAATGGTCCTTTCTACAAAGAAGGGTATATAGTTACTTCTTCTTGTTGCTTGCCTAACTAGACTAACAGTCTGATGGTTAGTTAGTGTTTCTGCGAGTGAGACTGTGTATGTTTCTTGTTGGTGTAATGGCAGGTGAGCCGATCTCTGTCAGTGTGGACTCAGAAACTGTCCATCTGGCCCTCTCATCACTGTCTCCTGGCTCTACATATGAGGTCCGTGTGATGTCTGTACTTGGACAAGACGAAAGTGACTCCATCCAGGACACTGTAACTACTTGTAAGTTACCCATCATTCTAGAAAGAGTGATATACTGTAGGGAACCAGTGGTTAAAGATCAGGCTGATAACTAAAGGCTGTGCAGGGCTGATTCATGAACTGTCACCAGTGTGTCTCAATTAGGCATTTAACCTCAGGATAATCCTGGAGGACTAAACTTGTGTTTACTACTAGTTTTTTTTTTTTTTTTAAACTTGATTTTCATCATCAGTAAGTAAAATCAAAGTAGTTCAATAAAGTTAGGGTTAGTTAGGGTTGGGTACCTATATAACCGGTATGTACTAGAACCAAATCAGAAAGCAGATTTCGATGCCTCATTTCGGTGCCAATTAAATGTGTGCGTGATTGAGTGAGCGATCGATTGAAATATTTGTCCTCTGGTTCTCCGAAACACATATAAGACGCATCATCACCGGTACTATAAAAATAATTTGCGTGAAAAATTATTTCCCGACTGAGAAAATGCACATGAACACAAGTCGGAAAGCTTTAATAATACAACTCCAACAGATCTTTGTCGAGTGTCCATGCTGTTTTCACATTCTGACTTAAACTCAAGAAATGAGTGCAGTAATTACACATGCACTGATGGCAGCAGGTAGCTTACTATTAGCTGGCTAAGCTAAACACGCTTAAATTAAAATGCCAAAAGCTCAACTTTCCTTGTAATGACTTGCAATGAGAAGCCTGTTGTCCTGTTGTCCAACAAAAGAGAACATTATAACATGTTTACTCCACAACAGCGGTCAAATGCTTCCTTTGGTGATCTGATGTGGCTTCATATCACAGAATGCGGCAGAAAATATGTTCCATACTGTAAAAAGGCTATGTCGATTAGTAAGGGACTATAAATATGCTTTCCTGTAGCTCAAATAGTAGAGCATGGCGCTAGCAATGCCAAGGTCATGGGTTCGATTCCCAGGGAAAGCAAGAGCTGATAAAATGTAGAAACTGTAACTTGAATGCAATGTAAGTCGCTTTGGATAAAAGCGTCTGCTAAATGCATAAATGTAAATATACTTAATTATTATGAAAATACCAGAGATGGCTTGAATAACATACATAAAATATACATTGTCGCAGTCGAGTGTTTATTGTATTTATCATTAAAAATGTTTATATCTTCTGTTTACTCCGTTACAGCGATGGCAATGCCTTTGTCTGTGTTAGGGTTGTGGCTAGAAGGCATACAGGCACTACCAGAAACTAACAATTAACTAAATTTTCTACCTATTAGATAGTGTTTTATTAATGTCTACACCTACCCCAACCCTAAACCTACCCCTTACAATAATGCAAAAACAGTAATCATTGTTGTACAGTGTGACAAAAATTACATTGTATTGATGTGCGCATGCCCAGTAGCCGCAGCTGTCTCCCTTCTAGTCTTAGTCTCAGCCTCAGATGTCACGCCCACAGAACGTTGGCTAAACGTCTGATACATATGGCACACAAAAGTGGAAACACTTCAGGAGTTTCGAAGTCGTCGTTGGATTGGTTGAATTATACAGGATTTCCGGGAGACATGTGTGTCGCGTTCTTTAACGTTCCGCCTGGAAACAAAGATGCCGTGACGCCGAACCCCTCACAAAAGAAGAAAGCCGTCGTGTTTACAACTGTGACAGCGAGCGCTTATCGGGATCAACTAAAGCTAGATTTTCAAAAGTATGTGAAATATTTAAAGTTCGCGGCATAGAATCTTTAAAATACGTCTGAGAGTTTTACACACCGGTCTGTTATTGTGGCGACATTTCCACGCCCCAAAATGTGACGCTGAAACGAAACGAACTGTTGTTTGACATTTCGGTCAAACGGCCTCATGGCTTTGGCCAATGAACGCTACCATGTATTCCAGACTTTCAACAATCAGTCTGAAGGTCTGGCTACGTGAGATTATTCAAGCCTTAACCCCATATTAGGGATTTCCTGGAGCGTCATCAGTTCTACTATTTCTGTGATGCATATGTGTAGTTTCTGCGCGAGGGCGCCCTCCGGTTTCCAGTATGAATGAAACAGATATTAAATGTGTTTATAGCGCTAATGGCCAATCCATCCTTTTTTTGAGTAAAATTTATTTATTTTTTTAAGTATCAGTTCAGGCACAGTTTAGGCACCGATACTGTTTTAGAAGTGTCGATTTGGCACCGGTATCGTAAAAAATAATTAAAAAAATTAAAAAAAAAACAACCCTAGTCATTGTTGTCACTTTAGTACAATTTTTATTTTACTTAAAGGGGTCATGAAATGGAGAATCAGAATTTTATTGATATTTACACATATAAGAGGTTACAGTTTAAAATATAAATTATTCTTTTCTTTTCTTTTTTTAACATATACAGCTCTATCACAGCGCTTGCCATCTTGAGTATGAAAACACACGACTTGCTGTTAAGGAGGGTGTGGCTATGGTGTGAAGTTTCTGTAGGAGGAAACGCCCCCTTTGAATTGAGTGTTTTTTACAGAGAGTGAAAATGAGAAAAAACTTTGCAAATTTTATAAGCATAATATAAAATTCTGAAACTGCATTTTAGGACCCCTTTAACATTAAAGTTGCAGGACATTAAAGTAGTTCCATCTTTAGGACCAAACAGAATTGCAGTTAGTTTATTTGAATGGCATGGCATAGGTTGGCCTGCTGTACCTGTATGCCAGTGTCAGAGGGTTTAAAAAGAATGTCTGCTGTTCCATTTAAGGCAGTAACTGTGCAGTAATTGTGATCGATCGTGTATCTCTCAGTGCCTGACCCACCGACAGACCTGAGGGCCATAAACATCACAGACGGTAAAGCGCTGCTGCTGTGGAGACCCGCCTTGGCCAACGTCGACCATTATGTCATTGTGTATAATTCTGAGGCAGGTGAGCGAAGTTGATTTCTACCTTGTAGAGTTTAAATGGTCCATTTTAAATACTCTCAGTATTGTTGTTGTACGGGCAATTTAAGATGGGACATTTGCTCGATGATACTACAATGTGATTTATACTTTGTCTGAAAAGAAAGGACTGACACACTTTATAATATTCCTGAAAAATGACACTCCTGTGTTTTTCCTCTCATAAGCACCTGGTTCTGGAATCACCATCAGAGTGTCTGGCAACGCAGCAGAAGAGCAGCTGCAGGTGCTGCAGTCCTCCACACGCTACAGAGTGAGTGTTCACAGCCAGCTGAGAGACCTGAGCAGCTCCAGAGCCACCACAGCCTTCACTACATCCAGCGGTGAGCATCACCGTCTCCTGTTCGCATCCGCTCAGGTGCCTCCAGTGTGAGCCAGAGGGGTTTTCCAAGACCAACGGCACTTTTCTGAGTCATTTTTACTCAATGATTTTTAATCACATTCAGTGGCTTTTAGCAGATGCGTGAAGTCAGTTCTAAATTTCCTGCAGGCAAAGTTCATCGCCAATGTTGGGCAGTAACTAGTTACAGTAATAATATTACTTTAGTAGTGTAACTAATTACTAATATGATTTCAGTAACAATATTACAGTTACCATCCATAACAGCTAGTTACTTAGTTACTTTTGATGCCTCAACCCCTGATTTGAAGTCCAACAATCTAATAACTCCTAGATTTATTTTCATAATTTTCACAACTCATGAACACATGAAGCAGGCAAGCTTGGAATATGGAAAAGTTTACATTCAGCAGATGGAAATATTTCCATTACATTGATTTTGTGAGAAGAAAAGATGATCTGAACACCAATGTGTAAGCTGTGGCATTATGGAAGTTGTGGCATTACTTTACTCTGGCATTGCATGGCCTGCCCACCCACATCCCTCTGATCCCAATTTAAATTGTATTACTCAAGTCAAGTCAAGTCACCTTTATTTATAGAGCGCTTTTAACAATACAAATTGCGTCAAAGCAGCTTTACAGTATTAAATAGGAAAATATAGTGTGTAATAATGCAAAAAGACAACAGTAAACACTCAGTTTTCAGTTAAAGTCAGTTCATCATTGATTCAGTGATGTCATCGTCCAGTTCAGTTCAGTTCAAATAGAACTCATGAAATATAATTGTATATGGGTAACAGAGAAATTATAGCTACAGTTAGATTCAAGGTACAAATGACAATTAATGAGGTAAAGTAACTTACTTACTTACGCCTATTACCCCTACTGGGGCATAGGCCACCGACAAGGGTTCTCCAGGCATCCCGGTCCTGGGCCAGTCTCTCCAACTGTCCCCAAGTGCGGCCTGTATTCTTGACATCGGCTTCCAGGTCTCAGCGGCAACTGTTTCGAGGTCGACCCCTTTTTCTTTTCCCTTGGGGGTTCCATGTCAAGGCTTGCCTAGTGATGTTGGAAGCCAGTTTACAGAGAGTGTGTCCTAACCATCTCCAGCGACGTTGGATGATCTCTTCATCTGCTGTTTTTTGCCTTGTGCACTGCCATAGTTCCTGGTTGCTGATGGTATCGGGCCATCTGATCTGGAGAATGCGCCGCAAACATATGTTGATGAATGTCTGTATCTTTTTAGTGGTGGTTACAGTGGTCCTCCATGTTTCAGACCCATAGAGCAGCACTGACTTCACGTTTGTGTTAAAAACCCTGATCTTTGTTTTGATGGACAAGTCTCTTGAGCTCCAGATATTCTTTAGTTGGAGAAAAGCTGTCCTAGCCTTGCCAATCCTTGCTTTCACATCGGCGTCAGTCGCACCCTGTTTATTTATGATGCTGCCAAGGTATGTGAAGTCGTCCACCTCCTCTAGCGGTTCCCCTTCCAGCACGATGGGTGATGTGTTGGTGGTGTTGCCCTTCAGGACCTTGCTCTTCCCATTGTGGATGTTGAGGCCAAGGTGAGTGGAGTTTTCTACCACAATGCTGGTCTTTTCCTGCATCTGCTGCTGGGTGTGGGAAAGAAGGGCCAAGTCGTCCACAAAGTCAAGGTCGTCCAGTTGGTTCCATAGAGCCCATTGGATGCCGTTTCGCTTTTACGCTGTGGACGTTTTCATGACCAGCAGGAACAAAAATGGTCACAACAAACAACCCACACTCCTGTTTGTACCAGGAAGGCGTCTGTGAGTTGACCGCTGTGGACCACTCTAAAAGTCAGTCCCTCGTAAGAGTTCGTGATGATGTTAGTGATTTTCTCCGGCACCCCATAATGTCTAAGCAGCCTCCAAAGTGATGTCCTGTCCACGCTATCGAACGCCTTCTCGAAGTCAATAAAATTGACGTACAGGGATGAGTTCCACTCGAGAGACACGAGAGACTATTCCAGGATGATGCGCAGAGTTGCAATCTGGTCCGTGCATGATCTATCTTTGCGAAAGCCAGCTTGTTGGTCATGTAGCTGGTGGTCGACAACGTCCTTCATCCTTTCCAGTAGAATCCTTTTAAAAACCTTCCCTGGGATGGATAGTAGTATGATCCCTCTATAGTTAGAGCAGGAGTTGCCTTTCTTTGGTATCTTAATGAGATAACCCACTTTCCATTCTGTGGGTACTTGTTCTTCTTCCCAGATCTTCTTAAAAAGGTGATGGAGCATCTCTACTGTAGTCTCTGTGTCAGCCTTTAATGCTTCTGCTGGAATACTGTCAAGTCTTATTGCCTTACCGCTTTTCAATTTCTTAATGGCTTTACAGATTTCTTCCTTTGTTGGTGCACTACAGTCCATTGGCAAATCTCTATCTGCTGGTTGGATATCTGGTGGGTCCTGTGGGACTGGCCTGTTAAACAGCTCCTCAAAGTGTTCAGCCCACCTTCTCTTCTGTCCTTCATCGTCATTTATCTGTTTTCCATCCTTGTCTTTTACTGGTCTTTCTGGTTTGCTAAACTATCCAGCTAACTTTTTGGTAGTGGCATACAAGTCTTTCATGTTTCTATTTCTGGCTGCTTCTTCTGATTCTGCTACTAGGGTCGCTACGTAGTTCTTTATATCTACCTTTATACTTTTCTTGACACTCGTTTGCTTGTGTATATTGTTCCTGTGCCTTGGCTTTCTCTGCACGTGTGTGGCTGTTGTTTATTTCCGCTTTCTTCTCTTTTCTATTGTAGGAAACTTTTTTTTTTCCTCGAAGCAGAGACCAGGAGACGTTGGGATATCTTTCAAGCAGAAGTTTCTCTTTATTGAGAACTCGGTGTGCGTCGCTGTAGTCATCCAAGTCTGACTATATTTCAGCACAGTAGAGTTTATACCTTTCAAGGGGGAGGGATACATAGAGGTGGAGACAATCTAAACAAAGCATGCAAATGCAGTACAGGAATCAGCCCGTTCCCTGAATTTCCCCATGCCTGATCTCATCAGCATAACCGTGTCATTCAAATGCATAGGTGCTAATCCAATCAGCCTGACAGTATCGCCCATACCTTCACATTATCATAGAGACAAAGGCACAGCTGTGCCTTGAGCTTAGCATTCACCTTTAACTTGGGACTCTACTCAATGGTCAGGAAGTGCATAAAGACAAAAGGTTAATGTCACAGACACCTGGGCTGCCTGACTTGATCTTCTTAGAATGTCATCATCTTTACCTCAAAATGTAAAACACAATGTACTATTACATTGGAAGCTAGATTTACCATTTTATAAATTTGTAATCCCACAGTCCCCCCTTTGAGAGTTCTAATAACTCTCACATAATACAAATTTACAGTAAACCTCCATAAGTCCATTCTATAGCCTATGTTTGTTCACATAAGCCCCATCTTGCAGTCATGTAACTTGAAAAAGTTACAGGCACATATAACTTATTCTGTGTCTTTACCTAGATTTACTTAGGTGTAATAATTCTTTTCAGAACCATAACTGTTGATACATATACGACGAGGGATGTAACATGTCGTACAAACTACATGATGACACAGAAAAACATGTAGCATAAGAGTGAAAGTCCTGAAGTCCATGGTGCCTGAATAGCTGTGACCACTGCTTTCTGTAGTCCATTTCCCACATAGATTCGCTCAGATGACTCTTTGTCCTAATGAAGCTTGTTCATGGATGTCTGAGGTGAAGCTTTACACCAGGGTGCCCGTAATGACAACATCATGGCATATACACATACCTGCAACACAAGAAAACAAAGAAACAGCAGAACAGCAGTATTCATTCATAGACTTCATCCTTTCATACGTCTCTTGATCGTATAGTGGTTTTACTTTTTTTAAGTCCTGTGATCGTATAGTGGTTTTGTTGACCTAGTCTTAAGTCATTTGACACCTATGGACCAGTGAGGTGAGGATAATCTATGGAAAAGGGAAAAACCTATTAGGGAAATCTTCACCGCAGGATTGGCCCCCGAGGCCTGTTGCACATCGGTTCTTTCCTGGGCTCCTCACTGGTCTGTGTGTCCTAGTCTGTCCCTGTATTTATTTGCAAACTTTATTGTGCAACTTCTTCATCCTCCAATGAAACATCAGTCATAGCAAACATCATAACTCATAGAGGAAGGGTAAGTGACTGGAGTGTTGTAGTATATTTTTTATGGCTGTGAGTGTACTTAACCAGAGTCCTCTAGTGGGAGGAAGTGATAGTCACTTCCTTTTGTTCTATTTACAAGGAATCTTTCATCTTTGTTGTAGATTACTGGGGTAATTAAGCACTCACAGCCCTAACAGTTAACACCTGAGCAAGCTGCTCCAACAGTTCGGTGAAGTGGGGAAGGGCTGCTTCAGAGTAGCAAGCAAACTAAGAAGGAGCTGAGTAAAGCTGTTAATTTCTCCTAGTGTCTTCTTGCTTTTCCTACACTCTTTCATCCAGTGTCCAGGCTTCCCACAGTAATGACAACTGCCCTCCCTCTTAGGACATTTACGTTTCTGTCGGTTCTCTGTGTTGACCTGAAAGGATGCTGCTGCAATCTTTACTCTGGTTTTAACATCAGAGTCTCTTTCCCAAGTAGCTAACCTGTCCAAATTGCTTTGCAGGCTTTCAGTTGACCATGTGAGATCTAAGAACGGCAAAGCAGATCTGTACTCTGATAAAAGGCCATCGAACCATGTTCGAACTAGTGGTCCTTTATGATCCAATACCTTTTCTGGAGTGTCAGCTATTCCACTGTATGCTGCAGCTGACTGACAAAACCTTTCAGTGTATTCACTTACAGTTTCATCCTTCTTCTGTACACAACTAGTGACCTTTGACCAGTCCACTTTTGGTCCAACAATGTTCTGTAACACTCTCAGAACTCCTTCTCTCAAATCATCTTTACTAGCTTGTTGAAATTCAGAATGATTTACAGCACTTTCAAAATGACTGAATTCGGATTCTGTCAAGATCTGTGACATTAGCTGGGTGACTTCAGCTAGAGACATATCATAGAGTCGCATCTTTCTGGACAACTCTCTCCTAAACTCAGAAAAATTTCCATGTACCAATGGCAAACTCTCAGCAAGTCTTTCTATGGCCTCAGGACCAAGAGCTGTACGGACTGCTTGTAACTGGAGTATGGGGGTTGCAGATGGAACAGTTTCAACCCCTTCTACCCTACTCTGAGCCCCTTGTCTCGCTCCACATACTTCAACTGCATTTACATCTTTCTCCATCCTTCCAATATTGCAATTGTCCTCTTGTCCACACAAAGACTGTAAGTCAGAATAACTTCCAACTGACTGTTGGTTGTTTAAATCACTTTTGGTTGAGGCCTTGTTATGGCCCACCTTTTTAGTGAAACAAGACACTCGACTGTGCAGCTGTTTGTTTTGTTCTTTTAACTTAGCAATACACCGAGCTTGTTCTTGTGCTATCGCTAAACTAAACTCTCTGTGGCAGCAGATAATGCCTTTTATATTTTTCTTCTGAATACATGCACCTAACACTTTCTTGCATTCTTCAATTGTCCATACATTTTCTGGATGAATACCAAATTTCTTTGTTAAATCCAGTTTAACTGACTCTGTCACAATAGAGTCCATGTGATCTCCTAACAATGATTTAAACTCGCTGTCTGTCCATGAAGGGTTAGCTAGTCCACCTTTCTCAGTTGTTGGAATCAGCCTAGAATTCCTTCTAAACATGTTGTAATGTCTTTCTGACACAACAGAACACTTCTAACACCTCCCTGGTCTGCAGAGGATAACACTTGTTAACACATAAAAACTGTTAACTTTCCCTGGTAAAGCAGAGGATACACCAATAACTTCTCTGACAAAGTGGAGGATAAGCTAGTTAAGACACATCATAATGTATTCAACCTTCTCTGGCAAAGCAGAGGATAACCAATACGTTAACACACACTGTAACTGTTGCTAACCTTCCCTGACTGAACAGAGGATGAACTTTCTTCCCTGGGCAAGCAGAGGATAACTAGTCTGTTAACCTTCCCTGGCAAAGCAGAGAATAACACAAATTACTAGCACTTTACGCTAATCTTCCCTGCCGAAACAGAGGGTAACCAATTCTTCTCTGCTGAAACAGAGGGTAACAAATATTAACATGTAATGTTAATCTTCCCTGCCTGAACAGAGGCTAACCAATTCTTCCCTGCCGAAACAGAGGATAACAAATATTAGCACGTAATGCTAATCTTCCCTGCCTGAACAGAGGATAACCTTCATCTCTAAAAAGACATTTTAGAGGATAACTTAGTTAACCAAACCCTACAGCTGTCTGTTAACTCTTCTCTGACGGCGCAGAGGATAACAAATTTGTACTGGTCTTAAAGGTTCTTTTGGATAGAGTGGCACTCACCAACCCTTGGTTGTACAGAAAGATTCAGTCTGGAACAAAGTCAGATCTTTGTTGAGCTTGAAGTTTCAATCTGGATTCAGGTGAGGAGCTCTATCCGGGTCACGGCACCAAAAACTGTAGGAAACTTTTTTTTTTTCCTCGAAGCAGAGACCAGGAGACGTTGGGATATCTTTCAAGCAGAAGTTTCTCTTTATTGAGAACTCGGTGTGCGTCGCTGTAGTCATCCAAGTCTGACTATATTTCAGCACAGTAGAGTTTATACCTTTCAAGGGGGAGGGATACATAGAGGTGGAGACAATCTAAACAAAGCATGCAAATGCAGTACAGGAATCAGCCCGTTCCCTGAATTTCCCCATGCCTGATCTCATCAGCATAACCGTGTCATTCAAATGCATAGGTGCTAATCCAATCAGCCTGACAGTATCGCCCATACCTTCACATTATCATAGAGACAAAGGCACAGCTGTGCCTTGAGCTTAGCATTCACCTTTAACTTGGGACTCTACTCAATGGTCAGGAAGTGCATAAAGACAAAAGGTTAATGTCACAGACACCTGGGCTGCCTGACTTGATCTTCTTAGAATGTCATCATCTTTACCTCAAAATGTAAAACACAATGTACTATTACACTGGAAGCTAGATTTACCATTTTATAAATTTGTAATCCCACACTATGTTCGATTTTCTTCAAAGAGTCTTCTGATATCCACTCCTTGTGATGGTACTTTAGTGGGCCCAAGACTTCTTGCCAGGTTTTCATAATCGTCTCCTTTACCGTCTTCCATTTCTTGTCTACCATTTCCTCTTCATCATCTTCTTCCATTTGTTCTTGCAGGACTTGAAATTTGTTTGTAAGTGTCATTTTAAACTCCTCCAGTTTGGTTGAATCCCTCAGAAGTGCTGTGTTGAATCTAAATCTCAGATTTGGCTCTCTTGTCCAATTACCCCTAAGTTTCAGTTTTACACAGGCGACAAGGAGATGGTGGTCCAACGCAACGTCAGCGCCTTGTCTGACTCGCACTTCTTAGAGAGACCTCCTGAATTTCTTGGTCAGTCTGGTTCTCAGTGGAGAGGTCCGGTGATATCCAGGTAGCCTTGTGTATTTGTCTGTGAGGGAAGACCCTCACCCTATGACTAGATTTCTTGCGGCGCAAAGGTCAGCAAACCTCTCTCCATTTTCATTCATCTCCCCCAAGCTCTCTCGTCCCACTTCCTCATATCCCAAGTTGTCTCGCCCGATCTTTGCATTAAAGTCCCATGGTGATGGCTCTTCCTGAGTGACTGTCAATGATGGTCTGCAATCAGTTGTAAAATCTTTCATATAAAGGTATAGTAATAATATAACTTTTGAAAGGAGTAACTAGTAACGAGTAATAAATTACATTTTTTTGAGTAACAGCCCAACACTGTTCATCACAGTAACTATGAACATGAAAATTTAGATTTAATTTTTTTCATTGAAAACTTCATTAACCTCTTTTGTGAAATGTTGCTTAAAAAGCTTGCTTGTGCTAGCTTATGTTTCTTTATTTTAATAGCATCTGTTTAAGGCAGATTTTTTCCTTTGCACGTTGCAGGTAAAAAAGGGGACGGTCCTCGCAATCTCAAAGCCAGTCAAGTTACGGCTCGCACCGCGGTTTTGTCTTGGAAGCCACCTGTATCAGCCGTCAGCAGTTATAAGCTGAGCTATTACACGGATGGCCAGGACATTAAGGTCAGGCTTTCACATCAGCTGAGTGCATGTCTAAAGTATATCAGCAGTTATGACAGCAATGCCAGTTTGTCCCCATAAAACAGCCTCTTTTACCTGCCACTCTCAGTAACTGTGTGAACTGATGGTCTGTAGTAGTTATAATATGTGTTTCTTCTACACAGGAAGTTATTCTTGACCCCACGGTTAAGGAGTTGAAGTTAAGCAGACTGTACCCATCGTCAACATACACAGCTCACCTTCAGGCCGAGCGGGACGGTCTCTACATGAGCGCCGTCTCTACAGACTTCACCACCGGTACTGATGCCTCTGTGTCTGTGTGCAATCAGACTGCAATCATCCAAGGGATCATTCACTATAGACCTTTTTCACAGTCCGCGTGTCGTCACATCCGGCTCTGATTAGTAGCGTAAAGGAATTTCCGCCTGCATTATTGTCAATGGACAGACGCCAGTTTTGTGAAGAAAATTTAGTTGGACTTAGCAATAAACCTCAATATTTGAAACAGTTTATTTATACTGATGCCCTACCATGTATGTCATCCTTCATTTTAATGTTCAATGTTATCTGATCGACGCGATTGTCAGCTGCCGCTGTTGCCAGCCATGAGATTAATTAATAGCAGCACGCTTCTCAAATTACTCCCAGAGGAATAATCGGGCTGATTTAAATTTATTTTAAATATTATTTTGTTTATTCTTGCAATATATTTATTGTGATTAACCTCTCGTTTAATGCTGTTCAGTTGAACTCAATCACGCAGAGTACAACTCGTTATTAAGACAATCAATGTAGTTATTTTTGAATAATCCTCTATGGGCTGGAAATATTTTATTTTACAACTTTAATTTGATGTAATTATTGAGGACTGAATCATAAAGTAAGTGCATGAAATATGTAAGCATAATTGTTTAATGCACTACGTTTCCCCCAAACCTTTAATTTAATAATCTAAAACAGTCTGTAATCGTAATAAATATTTTAAGATTTGGTTAATTTAAATGCTCTTTAATGTGATATGCTGTTTGTATTGTTTTCTTGCAGTTCTGTAATAAAATAAGGTGCTCAGACTGCATTGCGCATACACATACAGCATGGCTCCCCTTTAAATCACGAAATATACATCGGAATATCATGAAACCATCTTCCTTGGTTTCACATTACTCAATTAATGATTTTAAACTGACTTTGATGTTTTTAGAAGACATATCTGTCTTGAATTTTACATAAATAAATCATAACAATCCTGTGCTATGGGCACAGCCATTGATAGAGGCTGCAGAAGTTTTTTTACACTACTGTTAGAAACTTCCGCTCTTCAAACGCAGAAGTGTGATAAAGGCCTATTCCATAGTGCATTTGTCAGATTAATCTCAAAACGCCTGTCAAAAACAAGATCACATTTCACCATAAAATCCAAAAAACAATGAGAACTATATTTAGCAAATAAAAAAAGGCCTATTTTAGACCCATTATTTTTTTGCTTTGACATTATATTAATTCACAGTAAAACACATTTCACACATATTTCTCCCCAAATTCTCAGTACAGGACACATTTTTAACAATGATACATTTAGACTTTTTGTAGTAGCATTTATTATAGCATATTAACTGTGTGCGCTTAATTATTTGTAGAAAAAAGATCCACGTGATTAGTCATAATAAACAAATGTTCTTGTCATTTGGCATAAAGAGATCAATGGTGAATTTATCTGAATAGATATTACATTACTTCTAATTCATACGTCATGATAGTGGCCTGTCTGAAGCACAACTTTTTGATTTATGTTGATTTAAATTTAAAAACATTATTTTTTTTTTGTGTTTTCTTCATGTTTTTGAGAACATTTACATTACATTTACATTTATGCATTTAGCAGACGCTTTTATCCAAAGCGACTTACATTGCATTCAAGTTACAGTTTATACATTTCTATTCTATTTATTAATATAGTAAATTCCAAACATTCATTTATTATTACTGGACTTAGTCTGTCTCAGTTTGTTCAGTTTCTTCATGTCATTCCAGACAGACTGGATGATGATCAGATCAGATCTCTGTGTGGAGCACAAAAATCTCACTGGATTATTACAATTAATGGCAAAATGAATGTTTGGAAATGTAAACTGATATTTCCTACTGACACACTACAGCAAAAGATAGAAATAACTGACTTAAAACGATTTTTTAGCTGCTGAAAATACTAGTGTTCTAATCATTTTGGCCACCACTGTGTATAATATATGTATATATACGGTCATGGCCAAAAATATCAGCACCCTTGGTAAATATGATCAAAGAAGGCTGAGAAAATTAATCTGAGTTGTTAATCCTTTTGAACTTTTATTTAAAAAATTCACAAAAATCTAACCTTTCATTGGATAATAAGAATTTAAAATGGGGGGAAATATCATTATGAAATAAATGTTTTTCTCTAATACACATTGGACACAATTAACGGCCCCCTTTTATTCAATACTTTTTTAAACCTCCATTTGCCAGTTTAACAGCTCTAAATGTTCTCCTATAATGCCTGATGAGGTTAGAGAACACCTGACAAGAGATCAGAGACCATTCCTTCATCCAGAATCACTCCAGACCCTTTAGATTCACAGCTCCATGTTGGTGCTTCATCTCAGGATGCCGATATTTTTGGCAATGACTGTGTGTATTTTTATATATATATATATATATATATATATATATATATATATATATATATATATATATATATATAGTAATCAACATTTGAAGTGGATCAAAACCTTTCATCAAAGTTGTCCTAAAACCAAAATAATACTCGTTATTGTCTTAGGACAACTTTGATTAACTTTTTTGATCCACTTCAAATGTCGACTACTATAGTCTGTATATACACTTATGTCCATGTTTTCATGATGTGTTTACCCTGTCATTCTCCTCTCTCTCAGGGAATCTCCGGTTCCCGTTTCCCACTGACTGCTCTCAGGAGAAGCAGAACGGAGCGCTGGAGTCTGGCGTGGTGGAGGTGTTTCCACAGGGCCGCGAGGGAAAGCCGCTGATGGTTTACTGTGACATGGAGACTGATGGAGGAGGCTGGACGGTAGGAATCCATCTTTACTAGTGCTTCACTCACGAGGTCAGGAGGAGTTGAATTAGTGAAGGTGATTAGGCAGCAGTTAAAAAAGTGGAAGACTTTTATGGTACACGCAGAGCCATAAACAGTGTTGGGGAGTAACTAGTTACATGTAACGGAATTACGTAATTTAATTACAAAATAAGGTAACACTATTTTAAGGTGTCCTTGTTACACGTTACATGTACTTACTTTTGTAATAACAATAAATTATGCATAATTCCATGCAAGCAACCCTAAGCCATACTAATCCTAACCCTAACCATATAGTAAGTACAGGTAGTTAATTAACATTACTCAGTACTTGAATGTATAATTACACTGTAACAAGGACATCTTAAAATAAAGTGTAACCCAAAATAAATGTAACTGTCATCAGTTACAGTTACTGAGAAAAAAATGTCTAATTAAATTACAGTTACTTCTGAAAATGTTAATGATTACAAATTGATTAAAAATTGATTTCTTTCCTAAATTGCATTGACTGCTCTAAAATATGTTTCAGGAGTTTAGGACACAGAATAGGACACATTTATACAATAACTGTTTTATTTCCTATTTGGGTTTATGTATATGATTTGATTTCAAAAACAGCATCATAGCTATTAAACTATTTCTTGTTATGGTTTTAAGTCTGAATTTAAGTTCACAATGATCTCAAAGTAAAAAGAGGTGCTAAAGTCTGATTTTTGGTGGCTGTGCTTTAAAATTCAATCTTTATAATCTTAATTCAAGTGAAGAAGGATTTCGAAAGTCTTACAGTAATCAGTGTTGAGTCTTACTGTAAGGTTAACCCTGCCTGCTTTAAATGTTTAGAAAAGTAATCAAAAAGTAATCAAATGTAATCAGTTACATTACTTTAATCAGGTAATTGAAATAGTTACACTACTTATTACATTTTAAATAGGGTAACTTGTAATCTGTAACCTATTACATTTCCAATGTAACCTTCCAAACACTGGCCATAAACCACATTCAGCATTTTCTACAAAAACTACTTATCATAGAAAGATTTCTCTTTCCAAACACACAGTCACTAATGTCTAAAATAACTACATTTGATTTGAAGCATCACTCACGTGTAGCACAAATTACGATGTGGTTTGATAACAGTTTGTTCAGATTTCTAAACATCAGTATGAGTAACAGTAATAGTGAACTTGCTTAAACGTTAAATAACATTTCACAATACTCCATGAAGAGATGTTAGTTAAGCATTCCCTGTTGAAGTGGCATCATGTCTGTGTGTTTGTGTCCAGGTCTTCCAGAGAAGAAAGGATGGGAAGACAGACTTCTTCAGGAGCTGGCGTGAATACAGCAATGGATTCGGAGCGCTGGATGGGGAATTCTGGCTCGGTGAGAAAAACACCGTTTTCAAACTCCGTTTCCTCTGTCACATCATGCAGGACCACACTTCTGCTGACACAAAGGGAGTGCGTCATTTCTCTGAAACAGCACCTGTTACACAGTCAAGTGTGAAACAGCAGTCAAGAAGGTTTGTGGTGCCCTCTAGAGGATGACATGCTCTCTTCTCCCTGCTTTAGGAAACGAGCAGCTTCATAACTTCACTAAGATGAGTCCAATGAGCCTGAGAGTCGACCTGAGAGTGGGAGACGAGTCCGTGTACGCACACTACTCCTCGTTCTCCGTCGACAATGCCAAAAACCACTACAGCATCAGAGTGTCTGGATACTCTGGCACAGCCGGTGAGTCGATCATGAGCTGCATGCGATCACAGCTTCTACAGGTGCAGGATGAGGCTGCACACCTGTAAAACTCTGCACCTGTTCATCCACAGGTGACTCACTGACGTACCACAACGGACGGCCGTTCTCCACGTGGGATAGAGACCCTCAGCCGTTCATCACGCGCTGTGCCATGTCCTACAGAGGCGGCTGGTGGTATAAGAACTGCCATGAGGCCAATCTCAACGGCCTCTATAACACAAACACCAACCACCAGGTAAAGCAGCTTCACGCAATACATACAGGCACATATATATATATATATATATAAATAAATAGGTCATTCCTGGGATTCAGTCTCCCAGAGTTTCTAAAGTGGTGGTTCACCAAAATGAATTGTTAGAAGCTCTTCACAATACTTTGGTATGCCCATTATAATCAATAAAAATGATTATTGCATTTTAATATTTTTTAGCATAACATATTGTCTTATTATCTATCTTAAACCGAGCATTTTGACATGTCCCTGAGGCACTTCACTGAGTTTTCTACTTTGAAAATTATTTTAAAAATGTGCATAGTTTCTATGATTTTGGCAGTAATGTAAGCATTTATTTGTGTTCCTTTCTTGTGGAAAATATTTTTCTTAAAAAATGCAAGATATTTTATAAAAAACATACTTTAAAGTTACGTCCCTCAGTCTGAACTCAACCTCATCACACTAACCATTCTATGCCCATAATAATTTAGTCTCCATTGATATGTGACAACATTTACCGGAAATGACATCATTCAGTTCTCTTTAATAGTGGTGCAGAAAATGGTTAGTGGTATCATACTTTTCATTCATATTTTTGAGGCATATTATAGTCATGGTGGGTACTGTCAAGCTTAACAACTCAACCCCGTCACATAAAATTAAGATGGAAAATTATAATTTTTCAACATTTTATTTAAATCCATTAGTATATACAATGTACTTATCTTATTGCTGCTATATTTAGCCTACTCTCCTGACTACATGAGGAGCAGTGGCCATTTTGAGTGAAAAACCTCAACCCCGTCACTGAGATAGATATACAGTCAGGTCCATAAATATTGGGACATCGACACAATTTTAACATTTTTGGCTCTATACACCACCACAATGGATTTCAAATGAAACGAACAAGATGTGCTTTAACTGCAGACTGTCAGCTTTAATTTGAGGGTATTTACATCCAAATCAGGTGAACGGTGTAGGAATTACAACAGTTTGCATATGTGCCTCCCACTTGTTAAGGGACCAAAAGTAATGGGACAGAATAATAATCATAAATCAAACTTTCACTTTTTAATACTTGGTTTCAAATCCTTTGCAGTCAATTACAGCCTGAAGTCTGGAACGCATAGACATCACCAGACGCTGGGTTTCATCCCTGGTGATGCTCTGCCAGGCCTCTACTGCAACCGTCTTCAGTTCCTGCTTGTTCTTGGGGCATTTTCCCTTCAGTTTTGTCTTCAGCAAGTGAAATGCATGCTCAATCGGATTCAGGTCAGGTGATTGACTTGGCCATTGCATAACAATCCACTTCTTTCCCTTCAAAAACTCTTTGGTTGCTTTTGCAGTATGCTTTGGGTCATTGTCCATCTGCACTGTGAAGCGCCGTCCAATGAGTTCTGAAGCATTTGGCTGAATATGAGCAGATAATATTGCCCGAAACACTTCAGAATTCATCCTGCTGCTTTTGTCAGCAGTCACATCATCAATAAATACAAGAGAACCAGTTCCACTGGTAGCCATACATGCCCACCACCACCATGCTTCACTGATGAGGTGGTATGCTTAGGATCATGAGCAGTTCCTTTCCTTCTCCATACTCTTCTCTTCCCATCACTCTGGTACAAGTTGATCTTGATCTCATCTGTCCATAGGATGTTGTTCCAGAACTGTGAAGTCGTTTGGCAAACTCTAATCTGGTCTTCCTGTTTTTGAGGCTCACCAATGGTTTACATCTTGTGGTGAACCCTCTGTATTCACTCTGGTGAAGTCTTCTCTTGATTGTTGACTTTGACACACATACACCTGCCTCCTGGAGAGTGTTCTTGATCTGGCCAACTGTTGTGAAGGGTGTTTTCTTCACCAGGGAAAGAATTCTTCGGTCATCCACCACAGTTGTTTTCCGTGGTCTTCCGGGTCTTTTGGTGTTGCTGAGCTCAATGGTGCGTTCCTTCTTTTTAAGAATGTTCCAAACAGTTGTTTTGGCCATGCCTAATGTTTTTGCTATCTCTCTGATGGGTTTGTTTTGTTTTTTCAGCCTAATGATGGCTTGCTTCACTGATAGTGACAGCTCTTGGATCTCATCTTGACAGTTGACAGCAACAGATTCCAAATGCAAATAGCACACTTGAAATGAACTCTGGACCTTTTATCTGCTCATTGTAATTGGGATAATGAGGGAATAACACACACCTGGCCATGGAACAGCTGAGAAGCCAATTGTCCCATTACTTTTGGTCCCTTAACAAGTGGGAGGCACATATGCAAACTGTTGTAATTCCTACACCGTTCACCTGATTTGGATGTAAATACCCTCAAATTAAAGCTGACAGTCTGCAGTTAAAGCACATCTTGTTCGTTTCATTTGAAATCCATTGTGGTGATGTATAGAGCCAAAAATGTTAGAATTGTGTCGATGTCCCAATATTTATGGACCTGACTGTATATATATATATATTTCTCATTGTTACGGGGTTGTAAACTTGTGACAGAGTTGAGTTATTTACTTCATTTATTAATAGTTTTAATGAAAAATATAAAATAGTCATGGTTTCAGTAAATATATACATACCAAAATCATGACAACTCATATTTTTGTTATAAATAGAATTTCTGATGTAATATGTCCACTTAAACTTTGACAAGCATCACACATCAGAAATTGCACCCACATTTGTGTCATAAAGACAATGTTGGGCATGCAGATATGTTGACTCAGAAAGAAGGGCACAATATAAGAGAGAAACAAAACCAAAAATTAAAATTGAAGGCAATGTATTCCTTCAGATGACCTCCGTGAAGTTGGCACCCCATAAAAAGAAATAATCACCAAAACTATGCCATTCATTTGTGCTACGTTTGTGCTGATTTGTGCTGCAAAAACGAATGTTTGCTGGTTTGGTGTTTGAGATATTAAACATTATTTTTTTGACCGTGTGACGTCACTCTCCACCCCATGTTGCCCAAATCGCTCCAAACCGACGCAGTTCATTTGTGCTCGATTTGTGCCCTTTTGTGCTGTTAAAACAAACACTGTATCTATTTTCCTTCCTTAGATATAACCAAAATATTTTGGGAGCTGTGACGTCACTCTCCACCCCACTTTGTCTAAATCGCACAAAATTGGTGTCATTCGTTTGTGCTGGGTTTGTGCCGTTGAAATGAACGTCAAATATATTTCCCCTTCTTAGAAATAACAAAAACAATTCGGGGCAGTGACGTCACTCTCCACCCCATGCCGTCTAAATCTCTCTAAACCGGGTTTCTCTATTTGTGCCCGTTTGTGCGTTAAAAGAAACCCTGTAACTATGATCGCTGCCTAAATATAACGAAAACAAAACTTTTTATGAACAGTGATGTCACTCAGTCTCCACCCCTTACCAAAAAGTAGTATACTTCAAGTTTATTTTATTAATTATACTCAAGTAAAGTTCAAGTATATTTTTAAGTACACTTTATGTAGTGAGTATACAAATATCAGTGTACTAGTAGTATACTTGTAAGTTTACTATTTCAATACTCCTTAGGACTAAATTGGCCCACTTTCTAGTATATAAATGTATACTTTTAAGTATACTTTAAGTATAACAGTAGTAAACTTTGAGTACACAACTAGTTTACATCAAAGTTTTTAGCTTGTACTGCAACTATACTAAATGTGAACTTATAGGTATACTGATAGTTTACTAATTAAATACTTGTAGTAGCATTTTAGTACACTTTGAAGTATAGTCACAGTAAACTACTAGTTTAGTAGTTTTATACTCCAAGTATACTTGTAAGTTTTCTTTCAGTGAACTTTACATCATACTATAAGTATACTACTATGTCAAATAGTATACTACACACAAAATATTAAAAAGAAAGAACAGGGTGTAAACAAAAAATACTGCTTGTAAACAAAAATCACATTTTATTTCTAGTTTCATGAATTCTTTTTTTAAACACTTGAATGTGGGTAAGTTTCATAAATAAACTTATTTATTTACAGAAGATGTATACTAGTGCCCCCTACCATATAACAATGAAAACACGGATTCTAGGAGCACAAGTATAGCTCAAATATATTTAGACTTTTTCTAAGCATAAGTCAAGTATACTTAAATGTAATGTTAAATGTATTTCTGAGAAGTACATAAAAAGTAGACTAAAAGTATACTTTCCTATTTTTAGTTTAAAAGAAGTATACTAATAGCACACTTGAATAAACTTCTTTTTCATAAGGGACCCCATGCAATCTAAATCATTCCAGAATGGTGCAATTCATTTGTGCTCGAGTTGTGCTGGTTTGTGCCGTTAAAAGAAACCATATAACCACGACCTCTTCTTAAATATAACAAAAACTTCACTCTCCACCCTTAGCATGGCCTCAGAGTTAAAAAATAAAAATAAAAAAATTGTGTTCGTGCTGCTTTAAAATGTTAAGTTTAGTCAGCTTCAAGTTTTCACTAACTTCATAGTTCAAGCTGACTAAATTAAATTTCAAGACAGCACTAATGTTTTTTTTTTTTTTTTTTATAGTGAGTCTAAATCATTCTAATTGGTTTGTGCTGGATTTGTGCTATTAGAATATTAAACATCTAGGCCTCATCCCCACAAATATTCGTTAATATTAATATTAATTAATTAGGTTATAGCATAATTCCAGGTGCTCTCCACACCTAATGCCGCGTTTTATTTGTGCTCGATTTGTGCCGTGAAAAGAAATCCTGGTTGTAACTAAAATTCTTTTTAAATAGGCCTATTTAAAGGTGGGAAAAACAGAAGCACTAAATATGCCATTATCTATAGGCTATATGTAACTGTAATTGCATGGTATGACTGTATTTACCAGCTAATATTATTATATTATCATATTATGTTAAATTTTTTCTGTCCCCTTTACAAACAATTATTTATGCTACAGCACTGCATAAGAAAACAAAAAGGACATAATGGACTGTGGAAAAAGTGCTCGAAGATAAAATATACTGAATGTGTGCATGCCCGCACAGTGGCATAGCAAGATAGCCCCGGGCATGCAAAAAACGTTACGTGACTATTCACAAACTGTTTTATTTATGGTATAAATGCTTGGAAATAATATTTAAAGTTTTCAAGTCCATTCATCATTTGTAGCATGCAAGCCACCCAATAATTGCAATAAGCTTTGTGCTTTGTTGCTTATATTAAAACACAAAGTCTCAGCCTTCTGTCAACTTTACGATAAAATACAAACAAAAAATGTGTTTTTATGCTCTTAAATTTGTAGTGAGATAACTATATTTACGTCAGTTCAAGCGGCATGTGAATCAATTATATTTTCCTCTTTAATATTTGCAGCACGAAATAAACGTGAATAAATATTTGAATGCATGTTGAAAAAAATCAGAACAATTTAATACAAACAAATGTCTCATGAAATCATAAATTTGTTTCAAAAACGTCAATAAGCCTACTTTTATTGCTGTTTTTTTATGTTACATGTGAAGAATGACATGCAGGTTGGATGACAGACTTTTTTTGGAGTATAGGTGGAATTTTCACATTCACTTTATGCAATATAACATGGTTTTACTATTGTATTTTTATCATCGTAATTTTGATTATCGTAAATTTTAAATGTGGCACTAAAATGCTGCTGTAGGCTATTTGTACTGCATAGTGAAGGAGTCATCAGTACTTTTTAGAAAAGTGACAGAATTGCTACAGTAAACACACACAAGGAATTTGACTTGACGACAGGAGTTTCCAGTGCAGAAGAAAGTATGGACATAGTGCAAACATACATGATTGTGCAGACATACACAAGAATTATAACAGTAATATAAGAAAAAATAGAAAATTATGGTCTGTAGCGCAGACCAGAAGGCAACAGTAGGAAGAGGGAGAGAGCTGGGTGTGTGGGGTCCAAAGTGATTTTCTTAGCCCTTTTCCTTACTCCGGAGGTGTACAGATCTTGGAGGTTGGGCCAATAATCGCCTCAGCAGTCTTGGATGTCTCTTAATGTCTGATTTGGTAGCTGAACCAAACCAGACAGTCCTGGTCCAACTACTTCTCTCCTTCGTCCAGACATTTTCTTTCTTTTTCTGCTTCTCTGTGCTATTCTGTATTGTTTTGAACAAAACCAATCCATAGAGTGCCTTTTTATTGTGCATGGCCATGTAATGGAAAGACTTGAAATTATTAGTTTTTTTTCAATTGCTAACAAGCATTGTTCAATACTGAAACCACATTTTCAAAACCATTCATACAGTCTGCATTACCAACTCACCTCCAAAACTCACTCAGACCAACAAAACACTTCATATAGGTCTCAAAATAAGCTTGTTTCATCATAACACTGGGAACAATTCCCATTCAAAAAAACATATATTTCATTCATAACACACTGATTTAAAAAAAAAAAAAAAAAAAAAAAAAAAAACACTAAAAACAGAGATCATTACATAATTGATGAACTTTTATCTTTGAAGTTTGAATGATTTGTCACACAAGTATTTCATTATTGGATAAGAATAACATCTTTTCATTTTACCTACTGTATTACAGCACAAAGAATGAATGAGAAAAGCAGCATTTCCATCCTGTTTCTTTATATGCCAAAAACAAAATCCCATCAATATTTACAAAATTTACTTGTGAAAAAAAATAAAATAAAATAAAAGTTGAGAAAAAAAATAAATGTGTGTGTGTGTGTGTATATATATATATATATATATATATATATATATATATATATATATATATATATATATAAACTATCATCAGTCTAGTATAATGAGGTGCTGTATGTGCAGTATTGGAGTCGCAGCTGCTGCAGGACTCTTTCTGTGTGGAGTTCGTATGTTCTCTCTGTGTTGATGTTGGTTTCCTCTGGGTTTCTCCCGTAATCCAGAGACATACAGGACAGGTGAACTGGAGACTGTAAGTGAGTGTGAATATGAATGTGTGTGATGGACTGGCCATCTGTCCAGGGGGTTTTCTGCTTATGACCCAGGAAAGGCTCCAGCATCCTCATGACCCTACACAGGACAAGTGCTTTGGAAAATGTATGGAACAGATGGATGTTCAGCACTGTGACGATTGTACTCCTCCCTCTCTGCCACTCTTTTTTCCCCACCAATGTGTCTTCTCTGATCCATGTTTCCAAACCAAATCATTCCAAAGCCATACATTTATCAAAAGATAACCAAAAAAGAAAGAAAGATAACCAAGAAAGAAAGAAAGAAAAAGAAAGGAGAAGAAGAAGAAGATGAAGAGACTACAAATAGGACATCTGGCTTGGCTTTCAGCTGAAATTGCATTTAGTTGTGTTTGGAATAATTATTATTCAAAAAATTAATAAAAATTCCAACATACATGGCCTTTGGTTACTATGCAAGCTTGTTTCCATCACAGATTAAAAATGTAAAAACAGTAATCACAATTCAGACTTCTATTATTGGAACTGCGAGTTTAGCCTACATCTATCAATTCAGACTTTATCAGAATTGTGAGCTACTGTAAATTCACAATTGCAAGAAAAAAGTCAGAATTCTGAGATAAAGTCACAATTACCCATTACCCTTTATATCCCATGGCAGAAATAAGCTTTCATAAGTTCCACATGTGTAAGAGGAAAAAACAAACAAACAAACATAAGAAATGCACAGTGCAACACACATTCTCACACCTCTCCCCTACCTCTTCTCTCTTTTTCTGATCCAACTACTCCTCTCCATTATTTTTTTTCTCTCTCTCTCTCTAATTCTGTGTTGTGCTGCATCCACAAAACCAATTCAAATAGGTATTTTTTACTCTGTGTTTTTGATGTAAAGAGCTTCAAAACCTGACTATTCCGCAACTGAGACTGGATTCGACTATTTCTAAATATTTCAGTGATCTGTTACTTAAAAATGCTTATCAGTTGTTACAATGTTTTATATGGAGAGATTTTTCAATACTTTTGAGCTGCTGTTGTAGCAGAAATAGAAGCTTTATACTATATTTAAGGTTTGGAAAATTAGGTCTTCATTTCTGACATGCTGTGTTTAAGCATTTGTAAATAAGACTAAAAAAATCCATGATTTTGGTTTTGGGTAAGCTTGTATGAAAAGAAAATGTAAGCATTTTAGAAACATGGTAATTGACTGTATATTGTGTGAAAACAACACAAATTGTGTTAATGGTATGGTCACAACAGACGGATGTTGTGCTAATTGTATTTAGAGTTTTGAAAATGTGACTAGAGATTGGACAAATGGATGTTAGCAATTGAAAAAAACTGTAAATTGTTATGAGGGACACATGAGCAGTAGGTAGATGTTTGTTTTATAGCAGGGTTCTGTATAAAATCCTTTTTAAACCAATCCCATTTTGTCTGTTACAGAGTTGAGAAAAATGTGTCTAAATCTGAAACAAAAAAAAAAAAAAAAAATTAAAATAATAAAAGGTTGTTAATGCCTGAGGTGGGACAATATGAAGTTTTGGGGGTTTGGTATGTGCCTAATGATGTGGGGTATTTAGAAAATGAATCATATGTAGTTATGTATTAAAATATATTCCAAGTTGAAATGTTATCGAATCCGAGGAAGGACCCAGAGATATATCTTCATGTATCAAGTCCATTGCTATGCTCCAGATGTAAGGTATTTGTTTGGTTTCTCTCAGGGAGTGATCTGGACCGAGTGGAAAGGCAAAGATTTCTCCATTCCCTTCACTGAGATGAAGTTTCGCCCAGCCACATTCAGGCCCTGAACACAAGGATAAACACATCAGTGCAGAAGAGCTGGGACGCGCTCCTGTTACAGACATAAACCTAAACATTATCATTACTGCACATATAACCACACAATCGAACTACATAACTACATCTACACACGTACTCCAGTTGAAATATGTCAAGGCCAGAAGGCTGTTTATCTGTAGTCTATATGTAGTATTGTACAGTGTTTTGGTTCTCTGTGGTCTGTGCATTGTGACGCCCCGCAGCTGCTGGAGGAAATATTATGCACTGCCTTCTCTACCATGAAGCTGTGGACTCAGTGTCACGTATATCAGCTTGAACTATCAAGAGTCTGGTGTTTGTATTCATACTGCTTTGTATGTACCACATTTCAGTGTCTTACAGAGAGATTTCATAAAAAAAAACTGTAAGTTGGTATATGTTAGTGTTTTTTAACATTCTATGGGTCTATAAATGTATATATATATAATTGTTATAAAAAAAAACATGGTAAACATGATCATTTTTGGTAGTGTTTTTTGGGGGGGGGGGGGGGGGGGGGGTTCTCACATACCAAACGATCTAGTGTTGTAGTTGATAAAAGAAAATACTGTTTCACACAATCAGTGCAATTTCGTACTCCATTGTTACCAGTGTTGGGAAAAGTTACTTTTAAAAGTAATGATTAGAATATTGTGTTACTCCATAAAAAAAGTAACTAATTGCGTTACTTAGTTATTTTTCATGGAAAGTAATGCATTACATTACTTTTGTGTTACTTTTTGTCACCTGGGCTGGTCTTGCTTATTGATTTTTAATAACAAAAAATCCAAACAATATATTTCTGGTAACTGTAATGGCACTTTCACACCAAAAGTGAGATTAATAAGCCTCAGGCTGAAGTGCCCTATTTCTCTCAATACAGGGACAGGAGAGCTGTCAGTGAATAAATGGGAAAACAAAGTAACTTGTGTTACTTGTTTGAAAAAATAACTCAGATATTTTCTTGTCAATTTAAAAGTAATGCATTACTTTACTAGTTACTTGAAACAAGTAATCTGTAGGGGTGTCCCCGAATAGTCAACGGTTCGATTGTTCGAGTCGAGGAGCCTGATTCGACTCCCGATCTCACAGTCGAATATTCGCGGGGTGTTATGATCATGCCATTTTGGCTATATGAGGGGTGCTCAGTGTCTGATTTCACATCGAACTACCGGTTTTCTCCCAATAAGTTAATATACAGCCTATTACGATAATGTTGTAAATAAGAATCTTAAAAGAAAGAAGCTTTAAATAAATATTTTAACGTGCGTGAATAAATCCAACTTCCCCTATGGATTAAAGTTTCACTTTCTAATCCATCACCGACAGAGGAGCATCTTGGCAGCAGGGATTTAAATCTTTAACAAGACTCATTGACACAGGCAGAGTGGAAGACTTCATTTTTTTCGATCAGGTAGGGTACAACAAGTGATTTCAAAACGTTTCAGTCGGTTTATTTATATTGTGTATATTAGGGGTGCACGATAAATATCGAGCGATAATTAATGCGCATCTTGTCAGTAAAGCCGGTTCTCAATCAGCGGTAAATTCCAACACGTGCGTGATTTCACATTGAGCAGCATTTACTACACAGAGCTGCTGTTCACTGACAAGCTGCGCAAATCCATATTCATTATCATTGTTGCTGGATGTCTGGATGCACTTGTATGCAGGAGGATATCATTGTGCTTCACAAAAATCTGAAATTCCTCTGATGTAAACGTGGTTGCATGATCTGTCACGATTTTTGTTCAGGTAATCCATACCCAGATAGCACACGTACATCTGCAAGATGTCTGTTAAAGATCTCTTAATCTGGAAAGCATCTGCTGTCTACAAACGTCTGACAGACGTCTTTCAGATGTCAGTTTTACATACATTCTAAATCATAAACATCTTAAAGATATCTAATACACGTCTATTTGACATCTAAAAGGAAACGTCCTATAGACGTATTGCAGATGAGCAAACAATCTAAAAAATACAGATTTTTTGCAGATGTAAATGCAGACGTCAAATAGACGTCTCCGAGATGTACGTGTGCTATCAGGGTATGCAGAAAACTATGTCTTAAACCTGGTAATCGTTGCTTGAGTAGAAATTTGCGACATATAAAAGCTATTTTGAATGGGCATCCACCAGTATTATAGACATACTATTAAAAAAATCTTCAAACACTCAAATCCAAGTCATTCTTTGGCCACCACACATATTTGTGAGTTAAGGTATTAATTTTAACAATACCAAGATGACTAACTTGAATGGAACAATCACTTGTGTCCAATAGGGCACTTCCTTCCTCACTCTTCACAAAATACACCTTCAAATCATCTAGCACCTCAATCAGCCACCCCTCCATATCGTAAACCTCTATAGAGCTCACAATCCATTCTTGTTACAAACTTCAACCAGCTGACGAGACTCTACATCCATCCTTCAGCCAACACCCATCACGGTTGGCATCCCAAGACGTCACTCCAGACACTACAAGACCGCCAGCGAATCAACTAATCTGGAAAATCCCCTTTCAGCTGACAATGCCACCGAAGGGAATCAACAACACACAAGTAATACCTCCAGACTCCAGCTGATCTGGTGTATTTAATATAAAGTTTCAGAGCCTAATTGAAAACTCAAGGCGAGGGTTTAATTAAATGGTTCATGCAGGTCTAAGAAATGGCATATATTGCTATAAACTTACGATTTCATATTCAATATTCTTACCCCCTTAAAAGTCATTATCTGCAACTTGTGTGAATGTGTTAGATTAGTTCACGTCTTAGATTTGTCTAATAGTCTTGTTTGTATTTAAAGGGAAGTGTCTTGTGTTTTGTGCTTACAAGTTAATGTCTTAAACTTCCGATCTTGTTACCATGCTAATGAATGGTGTTTTCATTATGTTTTTTTATATTAACATCTGTTGTAGAGCTGATAGTTGCGGTTATTAAATTAATCACTGTCCGATTATTTGATCAGCTGTAAAACAGTGATTTTGACAAAATTCATCATAAATATCATAATTCCCTTTGAGCTAAATTTACCTGTTTCCAGAGATGGCAAAAGTACACACATCCTTCACTCAAGTAGAAGTATAGATACTCGTGTTTAAAAATACTCTGGTAAAAGTAGAAGTACTGACTACACTTTTTTTACTCAAGTTAAAGTAAAGAAGTATGGGCTCTGACATGTACTTAGGTAAAAAGTACCCATTACTACTACCTGTTTTAGTGTCACGCTGGTAACTGGACCTCACGTCATATTGACACATTAAAACAAAATAATTTACATGTAATATTTTGTTAGCTAAGGAATGTATCATGACTGAACAACCACCATGTAGAACAGGGCAGGACTGGGACAAAATTTCAGGCAAGGAAATTTCACACTCATCCAGGCCATCCCATACACCCACAACAAATTCTGAAACCACGAATAACCCTTTTTTTTTTGTATGGCCACCACATTTAAAAAAAAAGGTTTGGCTGGGGCCATGCAAAATAATTAAAGGTTCTCTACTGAACTGCACCTTCACTTCCATTTTCCTTTTCAGTCTCTTCATTTTCCATGATATCTCTCTGCATCTCACTTTGTGTGTCTTTACTTTTTTTCACTAATTTTCTTGTACCTGTCACTTTTCCCATCAGCCATCTGCTGTTATGAACAGAACAGTCTCCACCTCGTTGCAAAACAACCACCTCATTGTATTCTGTTTGCAATAACATAACTTTATTTTAGTTCAATTTAAAGAATCACATTATGACCATGTGTTGTTGTTCAATCTTATAACGACTTAAATACTATAGATTTAACGAAACTATACTCTTTAAATTGCCTAAATGTCAAAATTAGTACAATAATAATTACATCATGACAATATCTTTAAAGAAAAATCCTAATACTGTACATGTTATTGCATTATCATCATATTTTTCTCTTACCAAAATTAACCATGGTTCATTACAGTAAAAGTTTTTTTCTTTTTTGTCAGAGTGATTACAATCAGTTTATGATTTACAACCATAGTTTTACTACACATTTCATGATTGGTTAGTGTAGCAAAACCATGGTTAATTTGTGGTTATCATGGTTTAACTAGTAACCATGGTTTTTGGTTTGAATTTTCATAAGGGTTATGTTGCTATCTGCCCGAGCTCCCTCAAAACGTATTATAAAACGATGTTTTATAACATTTGTCTGCTAAATTACATCATTATTATTTACAGTATATAATAATAATGTCCTTTATCATACAGTATTTTGAGTGATGATAGTAATTTAGTTTAGTTTACAGTAGGCTATTATTAATCATCTGGTTGCTACTGCTAAGAGTTGCTAGCTGTTTTAAGTAAACAAACACAAAACTACAGCCTATTTACAAATGAAACTGACCTGCACTTGAAGTCATGAACAGGGCAGTAGTTTTTCCTCTCTGATCCACTCCATTCTCAAGTCTCTTGCATTGATTACTCTGATAGAAACCTATAGAAACCTTTTGGCAGAGCACGCGCGAGCCGAATCACGTTGCCAGTCAAGACTAACCGATTCATGATTTATTATAGATTTGTTATCGAATGGTGATCCACCAAAACTAAAGTAACGAGCCTGTTTTAAAATGTAAGAAGTAGAAAGTACAGATATTTGTGTAACAATGTAAGGAGTAAAAGTAAAAATTTCTCAGAAAAATAAATAGTGAAGTAAAGTACAGATACCAGAAAAATCTACTTAAGTACATTAACGAAGTATTTGTACTTCGTTACTTCCCATCTCTGCCTGTTTCCCTTGCACAATAGTTGAATCTTTTTTTATTTGAAAGGAACAACAAGTGCAGCCCACTCACAATGTTTTACAGGTGATAAAAATATTGACTTTTTCTAGCCAATTTACCTCTTTTTCAACATGTTCTTTCATTGGAAAAAATAGAGGGCGATTCTTAAAAAACTAAGGTGTCATATCTGGCTTCACTAAAATTTGGGCTTTGTCCTTAAGAGTGCCAAGCTCATCTCTGAAAAAATCACTGTACTAAAAAAATCACTGTACTTTTCAAGTACTTCATGAAGAGAACTAGGCTGATTAATCTTTCTACCACAAACCTTGATCTTCATACTCTATCATAGCTACAAACCACCCCAACACTGGAATATCTCCCCCAGTATAATCCCAATGCCCTAATCCCTTCAAAGGGTTTACTCTCCGGAATGATCGCTTCGAAGGGTTGAAGGGTGTAGGGGACCAAACAACTGTTTCTTGAAGTGCCTTTCTACGTCATCATATGGAAGCACCGTCATCATGCAAAGAATCAGCGCAAAGGATCATGGGAGCCCGAAGTGTCCATCAGTTGTACCCTTCGAAATCCTTCATTCCGAAGGGCCCTTTGAAGTGGCTAGTTTTGAGCACTTCGGTTTGGAACGACCCTTCAATATACCGGCCATGATTGTTTTCACTCCGAAGTGCCCTTCGGAGGGCGATATATCCCGTTTGGAACGCACCGTAAGTCTTTAACTTCACTCGTGCCCCCCTCTAATGGCACATGAGAGAATGACTGTTCATACTAGACTTGAGAAATAATGCTTACAGCAGCTCCTGTGTCAATGTCCACTGTTATATTTTACTGGTCCACTCTAAAATCCACTTGAAATGCCTGTTTGCCAGGGTCACTATATTGGAGAATATTTCTAATTCTGGTTCTTCAACTTGCATATAAGTACTTTGTCTTTTTATTTGTTCAGTTGTTTAGAAGCATCAGTATTTAACTGTGACTATTCTCTAACTCTGCATGCTTTCTTCTTGTGCATCACTTTACCACAGTTATGGCACTTTGAGTTTTTAAAATAGGATTCTTGAATAATGGTTTCTGTTGAGGTTTCTTTTTTACCTTATGCACATTCGCATCTGCCTCCTCAGTGATCGGGTGTCGCGATCACTTGTTTCCATACTGAGAGAAATTTCAAATGCTTGTGCAAATGTGAGTCTGTCTTCCGAAAGCAATCTTCGCTAACAAGCTTCACTTTGAATTCCACTAGCAAAGTGCTCACGCAACGCCTTGTCGAAAATTTGCACCAAACAGCAGGTTACTGTTTGTAGCCATAGTTCTCTGAAACACAGATTGGAGAGATCCACCTATGGGAAGGGCATCTGTACCTGACCTCTGTAGAAGCATCCAATGACACCAATTCTGGCTGGACAGACAGAAGCATGTGCCCAATGCCAGGAAAGGGAACGTACCCTGAAAAGCAGAAAGCTCAACCACCTCACAAGCATTTAGCATTTAGGCAGCCAGGTTAGGCCTGACAAAACCTTATCTCTGCTGAGAGAGAATTTAGGTCATGATGAATAAACAAAGAGGATACACAAATCACTGACCCATTTGGCTGAAGCCAGGGCCAGGAGCAGAGCTGTCTTGAAAGACAAAAGTTTAAGGGAGACATCTCCCAGGGGCTCAAAGGGCTGTTGGGACAAGGCCTCCAGCACCATGGAGAGGTCCCATCTGGAACTGCTCTTCTACTGACTGGAAGGGAGCGGTCTTCATAAATCTATGAATAATGGGGTGTTGCCCCACTGTAGTGCCATCAAACCAAACATGACATGCAGCGATGGCCGCTAAGTGGACCTTAATAGTAGATCAGTCAATCGTCTATATATGTTAGGATCTTAAGACCCTCTATTCTCAGCAGGCCTAAGCCTGTCACCACACACAGACAAAACAGTGAGAGCCTGAAAGGCAGAAATGTGAATTCGTAACGCACGCCTTAGTAGGCGAAACAAAGGGATTTCCTGTGTGGAAAAATACTTATGTGGAAAAAAAGCATCTTTCAGATCAATCGATGTAAACCAGTCGTTCTTTTTTACAGAACGTAGAAGAGAGCCGTGTGTTAACATACTGAAATTGTATTTCTGCATATGTTGGTGCATCAGGCCGGCTGCTTACATTTATGGACAGAGAGAGCGGGGTTTGGTGGTTTCTTGGCTGTGGTGAAGGACATCTTTTGAAGGAAATCTTATCAAGGCTTTGTTTGTAAGAGGATGCAGAGAAACAATCCATGATGAATGGATGCAGAGAAACAATCCATTTTACCTGGTAGAACAGGCTTGGTATGGGCGAGCAGCCCACCTTGAGAGGGGTTAAGGTGTCTTTAGCACAAGCAGGGAGGACAAGAAGAAGAAGCTTTTTTTCTTCAACTGGCCTGGGGTCTCAGAAGCGAAGTCAAGTCAATAACCAACAAGCTGTGAGTAAAATATATCCAGTAGGGATGGTAAAACTCACCAATTCGCATCGGTGCATCGGCATAAAAGTTTACGATGTGATGTGTTGCTGCCATTAAAATTAATGTTAGTTTACATTTACAAAATATCGAATTTACAAAATATTAAAGTAATAAAAATACAAAAATATAAAGTTGATTAAGGAAAACAGAGATCTTTTTTCTTTGTTAGCTAAATAAAGATGAAAGAGAATTAACAAATTACCGATTCTAGTTTTTACTGCATTTTACTAAATGTTAACAAGACTTTTCTGGGGTTGTAGTATTACGTACCATGACCACACTAATAGCAAACATTTCAGTTTAGAGGCTTTAACTTTTTGTGGGTAACTTCAAATATGAAACACCTCTTTAGTAAGCCTTCTAAAAAATGACCCTCATAGACTGTTTATTAAGACACAAAATGTACCCTAATCTGTCAGATCTGTGTATCAAGTGTAAATCTGCTACTGGAACATTTTATCATTGCCTGTGGAGTTGTCCTCTTATACAGCAGTTCTGGGTCTCGATCGGCATACAGTTGGACTCAATTTTTAAATGTCCTCTTCAGCTTGGAGCAAGGACTTGCTTATTGGGTCTAAATGATGAGATTCCCTTAGGCCTTCAGAACAGAGACCTTCTTCATATTTTGATTTACTCTGCTCAGAAGTGTATTTTGTGCAGGTGGATTAACGAGGAGCCCCCCACTATAAACCAATGGCTGCATACAGTTTTAAGTATTATTCCATTTGAGGCCTTTTCTGCCGCCCTGAAGGACAAACCTTTTTTATTTTGCAGGATCTGGGGACCTCTAAGTCCAAAAGATTGAAGGCAGGCTTGTTGGACTTGGCTTGGATAAAAGAAGTGTCTTAATACAACACTCTGTACTTGATGTATATGTTTTTGTAAGTTTTTAATGGTATATTTTAAGGTACTTTTCAGTGTCTCTGTATTTTCTTTCATTTATTTTTATTTTATTTTAGTTATTTGTTATCTTATTTGTTTATTTATTTTATAATAACTCATTTATTTTGAGGGTAGATGATGGATAATTTATTGGTGCTTGCTGTGATTTTATTTTATTTTTATTTTTATTTATTCATTTATTTATTTTTTGTATGCTTTGCACTAAAAAGTGTTCAATAAATATATATTTAAAAAAAAAAACCTCACTTAATAAGAATAACATGCTGAAGTGTTGTCCTCCTATCCTAAAAAGTCTGTCTTGCAGAGATGGACTAAAAATTAACTCCCAAAACTGTCAGATTCTGGAAGATCAATTCTTCAAACAGTGGTACAAGAGGATGTGGTGCTGGTCCTTCAAGAGTCACTCTCAAATGATCTGTCTATAAAAAACAGTCTTCGTGTATTTCACAACACTACAGTATGTTATTTTTATTAAGTGAGGGTCATTTTTTAGGATTTTTTTACCCAACACTCTGACACCTTGTTCTTTTGGAGACTCCAGGAAGGTTGCAGTTCTGGAAAATGATGGAGCTGGAGACTAAATGGTTCTTGATGGTTTCTCACCTAATTCTTCACCTTAATTATTAATTCTTTTGCAGTTAACGTGTCTTTTCTTCTCCACCTGCTTTTTCTGACCTTCCTGATCCAATGAGCATTTCGCTGCCCAGTGGTCATGCCTTAACTTTGCAATTTCTGGTATTACATTAGTATTGTATCCTTCTCATGGGCATTTAATAATTTTTGACTTTCAGTCTGAGTTAAATCTCTTTTTTGGCTCAATTTATCTGTAAAAGAAAAAGTGCCTAATAATTCTGCATACTTGAATAAAAGGAGTTTTTCACTTCCAGCCTTCATTGACAATTATATATCACTTATAAATGATTAAATACAAAATTAATAGTAGTTATTAAGATTGATGTGGTTTGGAATTGGTAAAATGTTTTTGGAAATGTTATATATATATATATATATATATATATACATATATATATATATATATATATATATATATGACCAGAATATCAACTTGCCTAATAATTCTGCGCTCTCTCTCTCTCTCTCTATATATATATATATATATATATATATCTATATCTATATATAAAATTACAACTACGTCAACTAACTCTCATTACAGTATTAATTGAATTAATTTTAGAGTTAGTAGAATCAGTAAGTGGACTCAAAATAAAGTGTTGCCCATTGCAATGTCACACTGAAGAAGAAATTTTAATTATGCATAAATATGCATTTGTATCTGACAATCCTCCACAACAACACACCACAACTTTATAAACTTATAATTTACTGGGAAATAACTAATAAGCAATAATATGTGAGACTTAGACTTGCCATGGAAAACAAAAATGTGAGTCCACATACAGGTTGTAGCAGCTCTCTAATCTCTTAAAGGGACAGTCCACTAAAATATGGAAATTCCATTATCATTTACTTTGTCAAGCTAATCCTGTTCCTGCAGAGTTTCTTCAGCTGCAGGTTTGCAGTGATCCTGAAGACCTCAATCAACTGCTTCAGGTTTGCTAGAGATGGACTTAAATGCTACAGTAAAGTGGCCCAAATTCACAACTAAATCAGAACAGAGCATTTACACACACACACCCCAAATGCATGACTAATGAATCCACTGGAGGCGAGTGTAGCGAAGAACCCAAGTGCAGTTTATTTACAGAGTGAAATCCAAAATCCAAACATAATCCAAACAGACGAAGACTTGACTTGACATGAAACAGACTTGGCATGAAACAGACTTGGCTTGGAACAGACTAGACTCACCGACAGCAGATTACAACTTCAATACACGACAGGGAACAAAGGCAATGACATGGCTACTTATAACAAACAATGAGCGTCACATGACATGAACCAACCAATGGGAACAAGACACAAGGCTTAGGTCAACCAATCAAAACATGACACAATGCACAAGGGAACCAATAGCAAGGAGAGAAGAGGGCAAGGGAAGCATGACACAAACAGGAACTATAACTAAACTTCAAAATAAAAGACATGAAAACAAGAACATAGCACAGAACCCAAAACAGACCTTACATATTCCCCCCTCAAAAAAGGCGGCTCCAGACGCCTAAACCCAAAACAGACAAGTCCAGGAGGGTGGTGGAGCGGAGGTGAAACTGGGGGAGGAATGGAGGGCCAGGCCCGTGAAGGGGAACAAGGCCTGGAGCGTGGAGTAATGGCGGAGCAGGGAGCCATGGCGGTGGAGGCAGAGCAGGGAGCCATGGCGGGGCAGGCAGAGCAGGGAGCCATGGCGGTGCAGGGAGAGCAGGGAGCCATGGCGGGGCAGGCAGAGCAGGGAGCCATGGCGGGGCAGGCGGGGCAGGCAGAGCAGGGAGCCATGGCGGGGCAGGCAGAGCAGGGAGCCATGGCGGGGCAGGCAGAGCAGGGAGCCATGGCGGTGCAGGCAGAGCAGGGAGCCATGGCGGTGCAGGCAGAGCAGGGAGCCATGGCGGTGCAGGCAGAGCAGGGAGCCATGGCGGTGCAGGCAGAGCAGGGAGCCATGGCGGTGCAGGCAGAGCAGGGGCCTCAGTGGCCGTGACAGGACAGGCAGTGAGTTCATGGACGGACTCCGTGACCATGACAGGAACGACCGTGAGTTCAAGAACGGCCTCTGTGGCCGTAACAGGACAGGCTGTGAGTTCATGGACGGCCTCCGTGACCATGACAGGACAGACTGTGAGTTCAAGAACGGCCTCCGTGACCATGACAGGACAGACCGTGAGTTCATGAACGGCCTCCATGGCCGTGACAGGACAGGCCGTGAGTACAGGAACGGCCTCTGTGGCAGTGACAGGACAGACCGTGAGTTCATGAACGGCCTCCGTGGCCGTGACAGGACAGGCTGTGAGTTCAAGAACGGTCTCCGTGACTGTGACAGGACAGACCGCGAGTTCAAGAACGGCCTCCGTGACCGTGACAGGACAGACAGTGAGTTCATGAATGGGCGCCACCACCTCGGGAGGTTCTGCAGCGGAAGCCGCCTCCTCTGGAGGTTCTGCAGCAGTAGCCCCCACCTCTAGAGGCACTGGAGTGAATACATGGACAGGAGAGGTCTCAGGAGCAGACTCGAGGACAGGAGAGGCCTCAGGAGAGCAGTGTGCAGCCCACACGCTCAAAATGGCAATCGCCATAACAGGAAGCACTGAGGTCAGGGGAACAGTCTCTGTGACAGCCAGTGCTGAGGCCCTGGGCATGCCAGCTGCTCGCACCGACATCAGTGGTGGGTCCATCACACTGGCAAACAGTCCTGGCCCAAGCTCTGCATCCGCAGGAGCTTGGGTACTATAGACTACAGACTCTGGGTTGGCAGGCATGACGTGAGCAAACTCTGGCTTGGCAGGCGTGACGTGAGCAGACTCTGGCTTGGCAGGTGTGACGAGAGCAGACTCTGGCTTGGCAGGCCCCGTAGACTCTGGCTTGGCAGGCGTGACGTAAGCAGGCCCCGTAGACTCTGGCTTGGCAGGCGTGACGTAAGCAGGCCCCGTAGACTCTGGCTTGGCAGGCGTGACGTGAGCAGAGTCTGGCTTGGTAGGCGTGACGTGAGCAGACATGACGTGAGCAGACTCTGGCTTGACAGGCATGACGTGAGAAGACTCTGAAATGGTGACCATGTTACGATGAGACTCTGGAAGATCAGCTGTGACGTGACGTGACTCTGGACGATCAGCTGTGACAAGACGAGACTCTGGACGATCAGCTGAGATGTGATGAGACTCTAGAACGGTGGCCATTGTCCGAAGAGACTCTTGAGTGGCGGCCATCTTGCGATGGAGCTCTTGAATGGCAGCCATGTTATGAAGAATCTCGTGAGTAGCCAGCATGACGTGAGCAGGCCCTGGGGTAGCAGACATGATGTTAGCGGACTCTGGATTGGCAGACATGATGTGATCAGGCTGTGACTTGGTATACATGACAGGAATAAACTTTGACTTAACTGGCATGTGAGCAGGTCCTGGAGTAGCAGACACGACGTGAGTAGGCCTTGGAGTAGCAGACATGACTTTAGCAGGCCTTGGCATGGCAGACATGACGTTAGCAGGCCCTGGCGTGGCAGACATGACGTGAGTGAGCTGTGGCTTGGCAGGCATGACGTGAACAACTCCTGACATGAAAGTCGGGACATTAAAAGGTTCTGATGTGGCAGGTACTGTAGGTTGGCTGTATTCCTCCTCAGCAACCCCCACAGTAAATGGTGAACCAGCCAGCATCAAAGCATAGTCCAGGTATCTTTCAAGAGTCCATTGAGGGGTATGGAGTGGCAATAAACGAGACACATTCTTATCCAAACCGCACCAGAAAATGTCTTTCAGGAAGCTATCTTGAAAGTCCACCAAATGACACAATTTACAAAAATCCGCCACATAATCCTCAATGGGCCGGTTACCTTGGCGAAGTCGAACGAGGCGATCTGCTGGGTTCATGGTAGGGGTCGTGTATTCTGTAATGAATCCACTGGAGGCGAGTGTAGCGAAGAACCCAAGTGCAGTTTATTTACAGAGTGAAATCCAAAATCCAAACATAATCCAAACAGACGAAGACTTGACTTGACATGAAACAGACTTGGCTTGGAACAGACTAGACTCACCGACAGCAGATTACAACTTCAATACACGACAGGGAACAAAGGCAATGACATGGCTACTTATAACAAACAATGAGGGTCACATGACATGAACCAACCAATGGGAACAAGACACAAGGCTTAGGTCAACCAATCAAAACATGACACAATGCACAAGGGAACCAATAGCAAGGAGAGAAGAGGGCAAGGGAAGCATGACACAAACAGGAACTATAACTAAACTTCAAAATAAAAGACATGAAAACAAGAACATAGCACAGAACCCAAAACAGACCTTACAATGACGAAACACATTTGTCCCATGAAAACAGATAAATATTTTAAAATAAAACTGAGGGTATGATTTATTAGACATGAGGGGCACATGTCTCACTCATATTCTACACACATGAATCACAACATCCTACCATCAGCTTTCCCTTTCAGGTCCCAAAACTCTTGTCACTTCTTTGGGACGTCATCCCAGTGTTTTTAGCTTAAATGCCAGTTTCTCAAGCCCACACCTGTGGTCAGAAGGCAGCCTTTACCTGTGTCAAGTCAAGTCAAGTCACCTTTATTTATATAGCGCTTTTAACAATACAGATTGTGTCAAAGCACTTAACAGTATCAAATTGGAGGATAGAGTGTCAGTAATGTATAATAATAAGATTAAACACTCAATTTTCAGTTAAAGGCATTTCATTATTGAATTCAGAGATGTCATTGTCTAGCTCAGTTTAGTTTAAATAGTATATATGAAATCAAATTGACGATAATCGTTAGAAATTAAGTGTCCCCAACTGAGCAAGCCAGAGGCGACAGCGGCAAGGAACCAAAACTCCCCCTGTGACAGAATGGAGAAAAAAACCTTGGGAGAAACCAGGCTCAGTCGGGGGGCCAGTTCTCCTCTGGCCAGGATATTATTATTTATTTTTTTACTTATTGTATTAATTAAATTTTAAATGTATAAATGTATTATATTTCTATTTCTATATTGTTGCAATTTCTAACAATAATAGTATTATGTAGTTAGGTATTTTATTATATTATAGTTATTTTGTTTAATTTTAAGTTTTATTGTATTTAAGTCGAGGTCTTCACTGGGGATATGTCCCCGGGGCTCATCCAGGTGTCCGGCCTCCACCGACGGTCAGGGTCGCAGACATCATCTCCCGGCGCCATCTGATCCGGACACGGACTGAGAAACAGAATAATAAAGAAACAGACAAATATTAGCGTAGATGCCATTCTTCTTACGATGTAACGAGTACATCGTGTGTTATGAGGAGTGTTCCCAGTTCCGGTTGATCTAATTAATGCAGCCTAACAATCCTGTGTCTGTCAAACAACACTTTGATTTCAATAAACATGGTTAAAACGTATAAACTTCCATCAAGTTACTGTATATGTTGTGGTTGTATTCCACATAATCCAGCATTCATGTGTATGCATGCATTCATGCATACTTTGTATAAATCTGCTCACTGCGAGAGGATAGACATGCTTTGGCTCCTGAGTTGTATCATCCATAACCTCTCCTCTAATGAGAGGATATCTATAAGGATATATATCAAATAATAGAAAATGTGTATGGATTCAGCAAGATTACTCTGTGATTTCTGAGACGGTTATGCGGCTGTTTGCACTCATTTCCCTCATAGAGTTATTCACTTCACACTCATTTTTGTGTAGCAGTTTTACAGATGAATGTATAATGTCCCTCTATCCTCTGGCTCACCCGTTATCAGCAAACCAGACTGTATGCTGAACATGTTTTCTATTATTTGGTAGAATTCATTCTTCGTTTTGAAGTCATTTGAAGTCCATGCCTTTCCCAATAAGGTATTCAGTTTCTGACGAATCTCTACTTCCAAGCGTTTATCCTTATCCTTCTTTAAGATCTCAGCGAGCTCTTCTCACCACTGTCACTGTTGCTAACTGTGCCATTCATAAGGCCATTCTTGGTAAAGCTGCTCTGGAAGATTAAGTTTTATTCAAGTGAACTGAACAAGAATCAAACAGTCACTTTCAGAGCTCTACCGCAGGTCCACTTCTGAAGAGGAGGACAAACGGCACAGACAGACTGTCTTAAGATGACCAAACTGTAACAAATGCACACTTGAACAACAGCATGATGGTTCTCACAATGATGTGGCAAAGGTTTATTGAGCTGAAATCAGACTGACAGAGGTACCACATGTGTTCAGATGACAGCCCATCCGCCGTTTGCTGTGGAATGTGCTGCTCCATCTCTAGAAGTCAGTATAATGCAGAAGCCTAGAGGAAAACAACAACACATAAGCTTATTCAACACCAGGGGTCCGTTCTTCAGTTAGCTGGATTTGATTGTTGACGATTTGGCTTGATCTTGGATTGGTTGGTTCTTCATAGCTCATCCCGGAGTTGCTGTCATAGCAACAGGTCCGTAAGCTTAAACCTGATCGGGAGCGGCTTATTTCAGGTAAACAGGATTAGATTGCATCTTTTTAAGCAGAATTGATACTTAAAATCTGTCCCAGCCACCGCTACTTTATTATAAGAGTACCCTACTGGTCCAGTGACAGTAATTTAAAATAATAATAATTTAAAAATTAATTAAAAAATAATATAATAATGTTGTGTAGTCTATAATACTATAGACACAGCCAGTTTTACTCATTGAAATATTTATAAAATAACTACTTTATAATTGTATTGGAGTCTTACACACATGCTATACAGATAATGTAGAGTCGTGCATTAATTTGAGTGGTGACAGATATTATTAGAGTGGCTTGATGGAGCGCAGGAGATGCAGATAACATGATCTTGACCCTTAAGAAACTTTAATTAATGCTGTCATGTAACAAATCTGTTTCAAAGATAAAATTAAATGAATTGCTAATTATAACATTAAAGTAAAAATGTAAAGCCTGTACAAATACTAGAAATCATGAATATAAATAATTGGGAATCATGTAAAAATAAATAAATAAATAAAATAAAAGTTCACATTTCATTTATCTATTAACATTTATGTAGTTTGGTTTGCTTGGCCGTTTCCTTATAAAAGTCCAGAAATTTGTCAAGTTTTTCTTCAGGTGTTTTTTTTTTTAATGAAATGATGTCATCACGTTGCTGTCTTGCCACCAGCCAATCGCTGCACTGCTGATCGTGGTTTCCAGTATCCATACATCTGCCCTTTTCAGGGAACACAAGAACGCGCAGTAATCCTAGACAACTTAATCCAGATATTTTAATCTAATATACAAAACCGTTTGAAGAACCAAATTAGCCAGAGATCAGTTATCAGGATTAGAAGATCAGGCATCTTTCAAATCATCTCAGATGTATTAAGCGAGGTATGAAGAACGAGCCCCAGGATAACACTAGCATAGCAAAACCATCTGTATAAAAGAGGTATAACAATTCACTTGATTTCTAGGTCTATTCATTTAAAGTCCTGATGAGTCATGCAGGTTATGCTTTTCCTTTCCAGTCACATTTAGTGCATTGGACTATCTAAAGTAGCTTGTCTTTTTCTTTCCTAAAATGTATGAATCCAAAGTTTACATTTAAAGAAACATACAAATACATTTTAAAATACACTGAACACATATTCATTAAAATGTTCTGAATCTGGAAAAACAGTGTCTAAATGCTGAATTAATATTTTTTGTTCTCACCTGAAGAGCAGAGCCTGGCCTTTATTATTGGCCACTGAGTAGAATCCACTCCGAGGGGAAAAATCCAGACAACGGGTCTGAAATATTGTCTTCTTTTGGAATTGTGGAAAATTGAAGAACACTGTGAAACTTGGAAGATGGACCTTAAAAGAAAAAATAATAAATTACCTAAATTATTTTGCGACTAAAAATCCCCACAAATCACCAACTACCCCATTATTGTGAATAATGTGGCAATTAGTAAAAACAAGCCCAGATTACACCAAGAACTGTATCTGAAATCCATTTTTTGCAGCTCATGAACACAGAAAATATGTACTTTTTCAGTCATCTACAATTCATTACTACAGACATTATGAGGTTTGTCTATGCACACAAATACACACATTGCTGAGCAATGTATCAGGAGCACCTGTACTGATATTTATGCAAATATCTAATCTGCCAATCATGCATCAGCAGTGCAATACTTGATTATGCAGATCTGGAGCTTATTATATAATAATCAGAAAAACTATGAATTTGAATAATCATACTCCTGTGCTGCTTTCACATGAAGAATTGAGACTGTTTTAAAGGCACAGAACAAATATTAGTATAGTGTTCCTAATAAAGAGCTCTGTGTCTGTGTACATCATTTATTCAGTAATTTGTTATTATTCATGCAGTGCTGATGAGAAACACTTTCATATACCATTTTTTCCAAGAATGTTTTCTCTTCAATTTACAAAATTTAGTAATTATCCACACATATTATATAGAAAAATAGCATATAACTTGAGCATTATTAAATAACTATTAAATGCAATTCAAATGACTTGATTGTATATAAATCACTTTTGTTTCTATGATTTGTTTTTATATATACACAGCTGAGTAACTCCTATGCAAGGCGAGAGCTGTGCCGCACCAGTCGGTTGGCCTCGTCGTCCGCTCTGGAGCCGATGGCCAGAGTCTCGGAGGAGCTGTTGAAGCTCAGAGCGGTGGCCGCTGTCACCAGGTTCATGACGGCTTTCAGAGGCCTGGGCTCCAGCTGGAGCAGGCAGTCCGTCTGCGAGTAGATGTTCACCACGACACTCTGAGACCTGCAGACACACAAAAAAAGGTCATAAGAAAGGTAACAACAGTTCTTCATCACAAATGTAAATAATGTACAGAATGTTTTATTTTATTTATTTATTTATTTATTTATTGTAGATAAGTATTTTAAACAACAGTTGTTAAACAATTATTTTGTTTAATTTTTGAAAAGTAAAATTATTTAAAAAACAAATACAACATCTGCTGTTTAAAAACACCAATATATAACAACTAGAAACCCTGCACATTTGAAATCATATTTATGTGCTGTTTTCATAAGGATCATGCAGCATTTGAGCCACACACACAGATTGACAAAAAGCATCAACAGAGCCAAATATTTCTTCACTGACTTCATCTTCATTATCCTGCTTGTTCTGAATCAGATCCAAAGCTGCTGTGGCGTGACAGATCACTGTAGTGCTTCAGTTCAATTTAAATTAAAATGTAAAGTTTATTTTTAGTTTTATTCTCTTTTATTTCACAGTTTTCATTTTCGTTTCATTTTCAAAGTCAACTTGTATGCAAATTCTGTGTTGATCAGAGGCGGGGCTTATTGTTCACACGACGTACAGAGGCCTGTTTCCAACACAGTTAGTAAAAAATATGATTCTGTAAGTCGTAATAATGAGAAACGCTCTCATATTAATGACTTATCTCATAATAATGACTTGCTTCTCTGGTATCAGTGAGAAACTGTCTATTACTTCTATGCATGTGCCAAGCAGCGGAGCAGAAGGGAGCAGCAAATTAGTGACACCCGCTGGTCAAAGCCTTGGAAGTGCACATTCTTCAAAACACTCTGCATAATCATAAATAGCATTAATGATAAATTATCAGTATATGAGACAGGCTTCCATAGTCTTTTATTCATTTGTAACATCAATTTTTGTTTGTGTGCAGCAACACTTCAACGCAGAATCGTGATCCAAACAGAAGGTAAAGGATTATTAAGACAGCACATGCTGCCCATATCCAAGTCTTCGCCTGGAAAGATGTGTGCAGCATGCAAAAATACATAATCGGCATCTTTTCAAGCAGTTTAGCATACATTCTAAATAATCATCTTAAAGATGTTTTCTGTGTCTAGCCTATCCTTCAGATGAACGGGTTCAAATAGACGCCTCCATGAAGTGTTATAGCTATTAACACATAAACCCATACATTAGACGAAGACGTTACAATCGAACTTATTAAAGGGGGGGGTCTAATGCTATTTCATGCATGTTGAGTTTACACGGTTAAAGAGTTGGATTCTCATGCTAAACATGGCCAAAGTTTCAAAAAACGATATGAATGTAGAACGATATGAATGTATGAATGTAGAGCATTTCTGTGTGAAATATACTCCTGGTTTTGTACAAGTTTCGGAGAGTTTTTTTCGAGCTTGGCTCTTCGTGATGTAATGAAGGGTGGAACTCCTTGTATGGGCATTTCTCCCGGAAGAACGCGCCCGCGCACACATCGACCGGAGCGAGAGCGCCCATCAATGTGCTTCATTCTGCTGCACTGAATGGGACTCGCTTCAAAGAAGTGTCTTTTTGGTTGTGAGGGAAAGATAACCTTATTCAGATTCCCAAAGAACCCAGCGTTACGTGAACAGTGGATGCAGTTCGTGTTTCCGGGGCAGCAGCAGAGTTTTAGAAATGTGTTTGCTGACGAACGTTTTATAAAGAAGGCCCAGTTCGACGCTGGATCTGCACATCGTTTAATACTGAAAGATGGAGCAGTCCCAGCTATAAAAGATCCCAGTCAGGGTTCAGAATTGCAGATGGTAAGTGAAACGGCATCAAATGTCTGTGTTTTGTTGCAGTCGCCGCAAGTGCTCGTCACTCTTTAGCTCCGCCCACACGGCACGCCTCCAGGAGCTCAGCTGTTTTTGGAGAGAATCGTAAAGCTGTATCTTTCTTTTATAAGTATGATAAAACTAAAGACTTTTTGGAGATATGAAGGATGCAGTACTGCTCTATAGGTACTCAAGATCAACATGAGATTGGGTGAAACTCTGTGTTTTATCCCTTTTAATGAATAAATGCTATTTTATTCAGTTACTTTTAGTTTGTTAATCCCTTATGAAAAGTGTTTTTCTTTCTTTTTTTTTGACAGATTGATTTACCATTTATATAACCACAGCTTTACTATAAATACCATGGTTAAACTATGGTTACTGTAGCAAAACCATGGTTAATCTGCATGGTTTAACTATATTAACCATGTATTTGTGCATTTGTTTTGAAGAACGTGCTGTGAACGTGCATTTCCAAGGCTTTGACCAGCGGGTGTCACTAATGTGCCGCCCCCTTCTGCTCCGCTGCTTGGCACATGCATAGAAGTAATAGACAGTTTCTCACTGATACCAGTCAGTCATTATTATGAGATATTAAGTCATTAACATGAGAGTGTTTCTCATTATTACAACTTACAGAATCATATATTTTTTACTTAAATGTGGTGGGAACGGGCCTCTGTACATCACGAGAACAATAAGCCCCACCCCTGATCAACAGAATCTGGATACAAGTTGACTTTGAAAATGAAAACGAAAATGAAAACTGAAATAAGAGACAATAAAAAAAATAAACTTTACATTTTAATTGTGTCACTATTATTGCGTGAGCATTAATAAAAAGCTTTGTAAAAACTGGATTTGTATTTTCTTTTTCACATTTGCCTTTTCATTATAAGATTGGCAGCTTTGCCTCCAGATCGCAGTGCAAATGAAATGTCAAATCACCAACTGCACTGTATTTTTCAGTTTATCAGGGAAAATGCATTGTCACTGAAAATGAAAATTAAATAATTTCATTTAATTTTCAATTTTGGCACATATTTTGCATACAGTTTTCTATAATGAAATTGTTAATCTGATTTTCATTTTCATTTTTATAATTAAATTGATTTATTTAAAACTGGCAGAAAATGCCTTCCATAGAAATAAGCATGAATGAACATCAGAAGGTGTTGAAAGATTACAACAGCTATAATCGGCTATTGGCTGAAAAATTTTGTAGCGGTGCATCTCTAATTCCACTCAATACAGGCTGATATTCCAGTAAATGCTGAATTCTTGGCATCGGTTGATGTTTAATGCACTGATATCAGCTTCTGCGTTCAGTAAATGAGGAGAATGACTGACAAACAAACAGCGTGCTGCTGTTACTCACCCACAGGCCAGATACTGGCCATCTCTGGACCATCATCTGCAAACTTCTTCAGACACGTACTGCTCTGCACATCCCAGATAAACACCTCGCCCTCCTCAGTGACACACACACACACACACACACACACACACACACAGAGAGAGACAGATGGGAGTCAGTGTTCATCACACACAGAGGGGATTCTGAGGGTACAGTCACAGTCTTTGACTGAAAGCCTGGTGTGCAGACCAACTGAGCCGTAATTTCAATGGTCAATCTAAAATTTATTTCCAACAAAAAAATATTACTTGCATATCATTCTCATGAAATAAAATGACTTCTGTCATGGTAAGATATGAGAAATCGGGCCTTCTCAAATTCCTGTCTAAGTGACGTAGGAGTCAAGGCAACATGTAAGTGAACCACATCTCACAGTAAGCAGAATCTCAGAGCAAAGACCCTGCTGAGAGGGCGCTAAAGACCTGTTCTATTCAGAGTCCTTACAGAGACATAAAATAACATAGAAAGAAATAGAAAAACTAAACTGAACTGTGACCCAATGCTTTTTCCACTGTTGCCACAGCAGATGAAGAATATACTCTCAATACGAGCGCACAATGTAAGGCTGTCAAAATGGCTGAAAAACTAAATTCAGTTTTTGAACTTAAATATTATCAATATTCGAATTATATTTGAATTTAGAAAGCATAATTTCAGTTAGGGTGAAAAAAGCTTTTGGCTTCTCTCCTGAGGCCACAAGAGGATGCATCAAACAAAATATTACTAATGCACATTTATTAAAGCAATAAAATATCACGACTATCTGTGAAAAACTGCATAATATTTATTAACCAAATATAATTAAGTTGCTTAAACAATTATAAACAAAGCAGCGTCATGTATGTATGGACAGTTTCATACAAAGGGCCAAAGCCAATCACAAAGAGCACTTTTTTCATTTAAAAACGTGAGATGCAGTGGGATGGGGAAAAAACCTGGCCAAAAAGTCTCAGACGTGTTTTTTAAAAGTTGAACTTAATTTTACAAGGCTTTCTAAACATGCGGCTCTCTTGTGCAAAGACGTCCCTCTAGAAAATGCGATAAATATGCGTTCTGTGTGAACGGCTTGGTTTCAGTTTTGACGTAAACAAGATCTTCCCCGCATTGATGATCTCTTTTTTCCGCAATATTTTGAAAGAACCACGCAGCAGCGCAACATCTAATGGGTTTAAATGGACAGGCTCACACAAACATTAATATACAACGCTTTCATCGTCATTGAATCTCATGCACCACTGATAAGGCTGCCTTAAACGTACACCTACAATTCAAATGCAACATTTTTGCATTCGAATGTGGATTTTTTTTTTTTTAAATTCAATAATATTTGAAACTCTAATTTTTATTTGACAGCTCTCGTGCAATGATCGCTTATCAGGATCGAAGCTCACAGTGCCACTGCTGCAGTAAACTTGAATTAATCATTTATCAGATGCACACCAGACTTTTACTGCAGAGACATCAACTTTATATTTTCATGCCCCTAGATGTGAAGCTGAACAAAACTGTGATTGGTTGCTTTACATGTCTGTCAGACGGCGGCCCTAGGCCAATGACAGCTGTTATGGCGTCCAGCCCTTCAGACTGACCGGACTATGACAGGATCAGGGTTTATTTTGTGATAATGATGAGCTGAACCAGACCAGCACTGCTATAATATCATCAGCGTTTGGAACTGTTCTTTTACTGTGACCTGACTGCATGAGAAACGGTGTTTTGATTACGGGAGTTGGCAAAGATCTTGCTGCTGTCTGTGGTGAACGCTGCAGCACACACACTGCCACTCATCTATGGAATTATTTTTGTGTCTTTATTATTCAAACAAAAATTCTGTGTTTGAGAGCAAAACTAATTATTTTGTAATTTTAAAAAAAAAGATCGCAAAAAAGAACTGTTTGAGAGCAAATCTAATTATTTTTTAATTAAAAAAAAAAAGATCGCAAAAAAAACTCTGAAATTGATAACAAAATTATTTTGCAGTGCGTGCAAATCTTTAAAAAAAAAATTTTCTTTGTGCACTTCAAAAACTTTTCATCACGAAACCACAAATGTTGCTCTCTTTTCTGCCGTCTTTTTTGATTTTTATTTTATTTATTTATGTTTTTTTTTTTTTTTTTTTTTTTTGCGGGTCTAAAACTTGTTTGCGAGTTGGAAAGTTTTGTTTGCGAGTGAAGCTGTGTCTCAGTGGGCGGTCTCTACCCACCAGGATGAAAGGCCTTTTTCTATTGGTCGCTCTCGATTGAAGTCACAGGTTGACCACGCCCACTACGTTTCCCCGGAATCCCCGCCACTTCCGCCGCAGTCTGACAGAAGAGCGAGCGAGGTCGTATCATGGCGAAACAGGTCGTTTACTGGCTAAGATAACTAATTTAACATCCTAAACTCAGTGACAAGTGAACTTAATCATTCTCTCTTCTCATGCTCTCCCATCTAAATACGTAACGTTAGCTAAACCCGTTGTAGATTTGATTAGCCAACAGTAGCTAGCTGCAGAGCCCCAATAGTAAAGCGTCAGGCCCATATTTTCAGAGATTATTATAGCTCCAGTGAAGTCAGGTGGGTAACGCACATCAAATCACTAGCCCGTTTGGCGGGTTATGATTCATAATATGCACACTCAATTCTATTCTGGGCACCCAACAGCTGTTCAAAATCATGCAGCGCCACCTACAGTTTGCCATTTAATATTTTTCTAAAATACAACGATTTGGGACCGATGTCTGTACATTCTGACTTCACTCTAGTCTGCATCTGTCTACTGTGCATTTTAATAACAGGTTTGTTTTGTACTATCTTTATGACAATTGCAAAACGTATTACTTCAGTAGTAAGGAATGATAATCAGGATTTGTCAGCCAGCACCACTGTAGCCTTGCAGAGACTCTGTTTTGAAGACCTTTTAATTAACAGACTTCCACATTTCAATATACCCCTGACTTCTAAGGGCTGTTTTTATTTGTGACTGCTCCCAACAGCCTAGAATTCTATCAGTACAACATCACATTTTTCTTTTCTGTTTGCAGGAAGAAGATCTGGTGTTGATAGAGGAGGCGACATCTTCAAGACAAAACCTTAGACCTCATTCAACATCATCCAATGCTGCCATCACCCTCAGGAGGTACACAAGCTAAAGTAAACATTGTCTATTTTCAAGTCTTATTTTACAAAATTTGCCCTGCATACATTTTTGTCTTTAATGTGTAGGCACTTGAGGCCCAGTGCCTGATACGCACAGCAACATTTCCAGAACTGCATGCCAGCTTTTGAGGAGAAAGGTAATAGTAATAGTGACTTTTAGCAAAGAAAAGGTTTGTCTGAAAACATTTCTTGTTACAGTTCAGATTTTGTGTCCAGATTGTGGAATTCATTGGATAGTGCCTCACAGAATAGCTCACTTACACTCCTATACATATATGTATTTTTAATCTGTTTTTAATATTTTTACATGTGTATGTTGAATGTGTTACACTTAATGCACATTTATGCTTAAATATTTAAATTGTCATTTTATGTGCTTTCTCTTAACTCTTCAAATTGCTATGACAGTTTTTACACTAGCGGGGCCCATTTTCATTATCCTGCCTAGGGCCCCACAACCCTACGGACCAGCACTGGTAATACTTGAGCAGAACAACTTCTTCTGAGGCAGTGGTTCTCAACCTTTTTTAGTCCAAGGCCCCCCTCCTCTCCGAATCCATACTGCAAGCAAACATATGTCGCTGCAGATATTCTTTACAAGTACTTAAAAGTACGTAAAGCTCAATTTTACGGTAACTTTATCAAATAGGCACAAATCAAACTGCCGTACCAAACAAGACCACAGGGAGACGCCAAAGGACTGCATATACACACATTGTTGTCAACATTTCTGTCATTATTCTTAAAATTAATGTAAATTAAGGTGGCCTGGATGAGAGCGTTCTTTAGAACTTCCGCATAATGATAAGCCAGCTCATAAACTTCTCAAGCTCATTATGTGCTGTATATAGCTAGAGACTCCCACAGAAACTCTCCTGCCTCATTCTTATCAGAAACTGAGAAACTAAATAATTGCAACACCGTAAATAATGACAGCGGCATTAGCATACAGTTTCATGTTATTTAACAACATATAATTTTATATGCCGAGCCTGGTAATCCCAGGAGAGTACCCAGACACATAACTGTACATTAAAATGCTGACAAATAAACACTGTCTTAACTGTTCAGGCTAACATTAGGCTAACCTCTTAAACGACATCATAATGATATTCTTGATAATCAGTAACTTACCTTCATAGTCCATCCTTATGATCCGACGATAACTGCTCGCATCTCAGCTTGTCTAACAGACATTTCTTGCTGGATGAAGGACCGTCACCTTCAACTCAACCTAGCTAAGACAGAACTGCTTGTAGTTTCAGCAAACCCATCACTTCATCACAATTTCACCTTCCAGTAAGGCTCATCAACCATAACTCCTTCAAAAACAGCCAGTAGCCTTGGAGTTGTGATTTGATGATAAGCTGAATTTCTCAGACCACATTGCTAAAACTGCAGATTTGCTTTATATAATATTAGGAAGATCAGGCCCTTTCTTTCAGAATATGCAACACAACTCCTTGTTCAAGCTCTTGTTCTGTCCAGACTTGACTATTGCAATGCTCTCTTGGCAGGTCTTCCAGCCAATTCCATCAAACCTCTACAATTAATCCAAAATGCCGCTGCAAGATTAATCTTTAATCAACCAAAAAGAACGCACGTCACACCTCTGTTCATCAATTTGCACTAGCTACCAATAGCGGCTCGCATAAAATTCAAGGCATTAATGTTTGCCTACAAAACCACCTCTCTTCCATCTTTATTTGACCCTCTAACTCTGTCACTCTCTATTCTAATTCTATTTTATCCATCTGTCTTCTTATTATTTAAAACAAACAAAAAAAAACACACATCTACTTGTTTAAAAAAACTGATTCTTTTTTCTATTTTCTATCTACTTGTTTTCTTTAAAAAAAAAAAAAGCCTTGCTATGTGTACAGCGTTAGGCTAACCGTGACTTGTCATATCACTTGCATGTTGCTCTTTTGTTGGTTTTGATTGCTTCTATTGTTTGGATAAAAGCGTCAGCTAAATAACTAACTGTAAATGTAATGTAAATGTATAGTCATGAACACATTTTTAAAATCTTTTATCATTTTAAAGCCTTTATTATTTTTCAACTCTACAGCTGTGCAGTAAAATTCACTTTAAAGATTGACTTTTCATTCAAATACGCCAATAATGTGTCTCGGTGTAAAACAAAGACTTTTAAGATGAAAATGACATGAAATTACTTTCATAACCAGGAGATGGCAGCAGAGGATCACTCATTGGCTGCAGATGCTATTTCAACTCTCTAGTTTTTCATGTCTTGCTTTTGGATTTATTATATATATATATATATATATATATATATATGTATATATAAAACAGGTGCATCTCAATAAATTAGAATGTCGTGGAAAAGTTCATTTCAGTAATTCAACTCAAATTCTGAAACTTGTGTATTAAATAAATTCAATGCACACAGACTGAAGTAGTTTAAGTCTTTGGTTCTTTTAATTGTGATGATTTTGGCTCACATTTAACAAAAACCCACCAATTCTCTATCTCAACAAATTAGAATACTTCATAAGACCAATAAAAAAAAAATATTTTTAGTGAATGGTTGGCCTTCTGGAAAGTATGTTCATTTACTGTATATGTACTCAATACTTGGTAGGGGCTCCTTTTGCTTTAATTACTGCCTCAATTCGGCGTGGCATGGAGGTGATCAGTTTGTGGCACTGCTGAGGTGGTATGGAAGCCCAGGTTTCTTTGACAGTGGCCTTCAGCTCATCTGCATTTTTTGGTCTCCTGTTTCTCATTTTCCTCTTGACAATACCCCATAGATTCTCTATGGGGTTCAGGTCTGGTGAGTTTGCTGGCCAGTCAAGCACACCAACACCATGGTCATTTAACCAACTTTTGGTGCTTTTGGCAGTGTGGACAGGTGCCAAATCCTGCTGGAAAATGAAATCAGCATCTTTAAAAAGCTGGTCAGCAGAAGGAAGCATGAAGTGCTCCAAAATTTCTTGGTAAACGGGTGCAGTGACTTTGGTTTTCAAAAAACACAATGGACCAACACCAGCAGATGACATTGCACCCCAAATCATCACAGACTGTGGAAACTTAACACTGGACTTCAAGCAACTTGGGCTATGAGCTTCACCACCCTTCCTCCAAACTCTAGGACCTTGGTTTCCAAATGAAATACAAAACTTGCTCTCATCTGAAAAGAGGACTTTGGACCACTGGGCAACAGTCCAGTTCTTCTTCTCCTTAGCCCAGGTAAGACGCCTCTGACGTTGTCTGTGGTTCAGGAGTGGCTTAACAAGACGAATACGACAACTGTAGCCAAATTCCTTGACACGTCTGTGTGTGGTGGCTCTTGATGCCTTGACCCCAGCCTCAGTCCATTCCTTGTGAAGTTCACCCAAATTCTTGAATTGATTTTGCTTGACAATCCTCATAAGGCTGCGGTTCTCTCGGTTGGTTGTGCATCTTTTTCTTCCACACTTTTTCCTTCCACTCAACTTTCTGTTAACATGCTTGGATACAGCACTCTGTGAACAGCCAGCTTCTTTGGCAATGAATGTTTGTGGTTTACCCTCCTTGTGAAGGGTGTCAGTGATTGTCTTCTGGACAACTGTCAGATCAGCAGTCTTCCCCATGATTGTGTAGCCTAGTGAACCAAACTGAGAGACCATTTTGAAGGCTCAGGAAATTTTTACAGGTGTTTTGAGTTGATTAGCTGATTGGCATGTCACCATATTCTAATTTGTTGAGATAGTGAATTGGTGGGTTTTTGTTAAATGTGAGCCAAAATCATCACAATTAAAAAAAACCAAAGACTTAAACTACTGCAGTCTGTGTGCACTGAATTTATTTAATAAACGATTTTCACAATTTGAGTTGAATTACTGAAATAAATTAACTTTTCCACGACATTCTAATTTATTGAGATGCACCTGTATAAGAACTGTTGTTTATTCAGATGCAGTTTTTCCATTTGCAATTAAATGATTTTTGCAAAATTCACTGTAATTTCCTTGTCTTTGTATTAAATCCTCAACTTACACCTTAGTTTCAGGAACAGCAAATATGATTATATCTTAATTATCATTAAAACTGAATATGGCAAATATAGTTCATAATACGTTAAGTAGGATAGAATGGGGGAAAACACCCCACTTAAGGACTGTGTAATATTTTTCTGTGAAACAAAAGTTAAGTGTGTCTGGAATAGTTATCATAGTTTCAACGACAATGACATCAATTATAAACCAAGTTATAAACCAGTTTTCATGTTGTTAGATTTTTAACAAAAAAAAAAAACATTTGTACCAAGGGGGAAGTTTTACCCCTCAGGTGGGGTAGAATGCCCCCAGTCTGATAAAGCAATTTGCTTTATACATTTACAGCAAAATCAGAGTACAGACAGTTTTAGCTTAAAATTTAAACAAAAAATGAATAAATAAAATATAATCAATAATTATGAATTACAAAATTATGATAGCCTATTTTTTCTCATACCCCACAGACTATAAGAAAAAATTCTGTCATTCTGAAAATATAATTATATTTTTGTTAAATAACACATACACCCTATCTAACTGTGATGTTCTCAAAACAAGAAGCTTTAAAACACTTTTTTCTTACTGCTGAAAATTAGATCATTTACTTTGAAATCTGTTTTCTCTGCGGTACATCACTTTATTTATATATTACATTACTGCAATATTCTTATTATTTAATATCTTTGAGCAATCTGTACTGTACATACGTACATATAAAAGTGTTGTATTTATAATTACTATCCCTGCCTCCAGTTCACTCAGGCATTTGAAGGTAAAACATTCTGGGAATTCTGGGAAACAGTATCCCATGCAGAGTCCTCAAATACCTACTTCAAATTTCATCAAATGTAGGGAACTCCATGCATACGGAAAATTCGCATACTATTCACAGTATACACATAGCATACTGCAGTATAGTAGGAGTTGTATGGTAGTATGCCATTCTGAACATAGCTTCTGTGCTGATTTCAGCGTACTTGAGTTATATTTAGCAGATTCCGCCAAATATAGTAGGTCATCCGGGATATTCCATCCATGCGTACAGAAAATTTGCATACTATGCACAGTATAGCCTACATACTGCAGCAGTGGTGTAGTCTAGTTTTTTGTAGTGAGTATACTGTGATTTTTCCCTCCTAGCCTCATACTCACCCGTCCCAGAACAACACCCCATAAACACCCCACACCAGAGACAGTCAGAGTAGAATGATAGTATGGCATTTCCAACACAGCAGGGAGCGTTTAAACCCATAGTCATTTCAATCTGTAATCCAGATCAATTAGTTTTTATTTATTTATTTATTTATTTATTTGGTCTTTAATCTGTCCATTCAGAAAGCGTGATTAACCCTTGAGCAGTGATTCATCATCAGCTCCTCCCCGCGGGCCGCCTTTAAGAGCTCTTCTGCTGCTCAGTGCGTCCTCAGATCCGCTGAACCTCCAGCTCATCTTCAGCTTCAGGTGTGTGCAGCATTCATCACTCTCCTTCATGCATCTCTGTCTGTCTGTCTGTGTGTGTAAGCGCCTGTATTGCGCAGTTTTGCTCACGCAAGTTCGTGCTGATCAGTATGCAGACCAGCGCTTTCTCATTTGAAGCAGTCGCTTGTGTGGTCGAGCAGCAGCCTTTGTTTTAGCAAGTGCACACTTATTTTACTTGGTTTCTGTCGCTTTATTCGCCTGTTGTGTGGCACACACACACACCTATCTCAGGCCTAAATCACGACAGCGCGACACAATCCTGTAAAAGCGTCGAAGCGGACGCGTTGCATGAATCAATCGCGGCGTGACGCTTGTTACAATGTGGCGAATATGGCGGCAGTTCCTGTCTCGTTGTGTTTCTGGACTTGAACTTGAGCTTTAGCGCGAGCTGTGCGTGAAGCTGGTGTTGTCTGGTGAATACAGTTACAGCTGGAGAAGCGTTTATTCGCACCAGCGCTGCTGCTCTGCGAAAAGTAGACTTTACAACAGAAACAAGGGCTTTCTGCCACATCTACACCAATGAGTTCAGCGACATCCACGCCATCTGTAGGCTGACATCTTAGAAGGGATACAGCTAAAACCGGAAGCTAACAACAATAAATTAAATGTTCTACCTATTTGCTTTATTAACGTCTAAACCTACCTCTTACAAGAATGCAAAAACAGTAATTTATTGTTGTACAGCTTGACACAAATTACTCTCTTGATGTACGCATGCGCAGTAGCCACGTGTGTATCCGTCTATAACCATCTTTGACCGAGCGAGTGATTTCCGGAAGGAGGGTGTCACGTGACCGGCTTTACCCGTCAGGAGAGTGACGTCTTCCAGCTGGCATAACCAAATATGACCTCTTACTGTGCAGTCTCACACTAGACGCTTGTGTGTGAAACACAGTTAAAGCTGCACATGTTTGCCTTTTACATGTTGTTGTTGTTGTTGTTGTTGTTGTTGTTGTTGTGTGTGGGTTTTTTTTTTTTTTTTAAATATGAGCAGCTGTAAGTAATAAAACGCAGGCATTTAAGAGTCAGTGTGTTTTGGACTCGTTTGTGATCAAAAGTCCCCCATTATGCACAATTATTTATTTTAAATTATTGGGATTTTGATTACACAATAAACAGTATCTTGTGTTAAATCACTGAGAGACTGAGAACATTAACACATTCTGTATGTACATTTTATTAGTATCGACTAGGGGTGGGAATCACAGGGTACCTCACGATACGATATAATCGCGATACATGGCTCACGATAACGATACTATCATGATACAGCGATTCTGCGATAATCGATATTAGGGGTGGGACAATAAATCGATATGGCGATATATCGTGATCCTTCTCCATGCGATACGATAATCGATATCTGGCGCCAAATATCGATATTTTAATTAATACAATAAGCTGCTCCAAATACATTTTCCTGCTCTCAGCGTCTAAAAATGCGTGGAAATCGCGGCCGCGTCATTTCCACATTCTTTCCAAGAGCGCTCTGAGCAACTATGAAGCGCGTTCTCTATGAAGATGGGGAAGCACGAGGAACCGAATGATTAACAGATTTTCAGCCACTGTATTAGCTCTACTGCTATATATATGTTTATGGAGATGAAAACTAAAAAACTGCCCCGGAACAGTTATCAGCGTGGACCATAGGCACCGATCACGTTATTATTGCAGAGCGCATATTCAGTCATGAGTAGCCGAACCTCTCCGCTCGGATCGCAGGTGGATTTCCCTCACTATATGAGAGAGAGAGAGCGCCGCCGGTGCGTTCAGTTTTATGTGAACAACACTGGATGCTCTCCCTCTCTCTCAGATATTACAAGTGCGCGTTATGCAGTGTGAACAGTGGGCACCGACCAGCAGAAACCTAAATCTGCACCTATGGCATGGAGGACGAGACAAAACACTGTCAGAGCCGTAATGCGGCGCAGAAGTGTGCAGTGTGTGTGTGCTTGCCGCGCGTCTACATTTGAAATAACCAACCTGAGCGCGCAAAAGACGCGATGTGATTGTGAACGGCTATTTTTCCGTGAGGGGCTCCGTTTTTATGATGAGAGGAGTAGAAAGGTTGAGAAAACACTCCAGGTAAATTTTGAAATGTACCAGGTTTATTTGTGTGTGTGTGATATATATATATATATAAGTTAAGCAGTTAAATGTGTTTGTTTACAAAGAAAAGTGTAAGCTTTTAATAAGTCCAAGAATAAAATTATTAATTTACTCAACATGTTAAAATTGATTTACAGAACTTTTTTTGCTGTTTTCTAACAGTTTGGACTTGAATAAAGAAAGAAAACTTGCACTTAACCTTTTCACAGGCATTTTGTTTAGACAGATATTGCGATTAATCGATATTTCTAGAAAATCCTATAATGATATATCGCAATATCTGTCTAAACAAAATGCCTGTGAAAAGGTTAAGTGCAAGTTTTCTTTCTTTATTCAAGTCCAAACTGTTAGAAAACAGCAAAAAAAGTTCTGTAAATCAATTTTAACATGTTGAGTAAATTAATAATTTTATTCTTGGACTTATTAAAAGCTTACACTTTTCTTTGTAAACAAACACATTTAACTGCTTAACTTATATATATATATATATCACACACACACAAATAAACCTGGTACATTTCAAAATTTACCTGGAGTGTTTTCTCAACCTTTCTACTCCTCTCATCATAAAAACGGAGCCCCTCACGGAAAAATAGCCGTTCACAATCACATCGCGTCTTTTGCGCGCTCAGGTTGGTTATTTCAAATGTAGACGCGCGGCAAGCACACACACACTGCACACTTCTGCGCCGCATTACGGCTCTGACAGTGTTTTGTCTCGTCCTCCATGCCATAGGTGCAGATTTAGGTTTCTGCTGGTCGGTGCCCACTGTTCACACTGCATAACGCGCACTTGTAATATCTGTGAGAGAGGGAGAGCATCCAGTGTTGTTCACATAAAACTGAACGCACCGGCGGCGCTCTCTCTCTCTCATATAGTGAGGGAAATCCACCTGCGATCCGAGCGGAGAGGTTCGGCTACTCATGACTGAATGTGCGCTCTGCAATAATAACGTGATCGGTGCCTATGGTCCACGCTGATAACTGTTCCGGAGAAGTTTAGTTTTCATCTCCATAAACGTGTGTGTGTGTGTGTATATATATAGCAGTAGAGCTAATACAGTGGATGGAAATCTGTTTATCATTCGGTTCCTCGTGCTTCCCCATCTTCATAGAGAACGCGCTTCATAGTTGCTCAGAGCGCTCTTGGAAAGAATGTGGAAATGGCGCGGCCGCGATTTCCACGCATTTTTAGACGCTGAGAGCAGGAAAATGTATTTGGAGCACCTTATTGTATTAATTAAAATATCGATATTTGGCGCCAGATATCGATTATCGTATCGCATGGAGAAGGATCACGATATATCGCCATATCGATTTATTGTCCCACCCCTAGTATCGACACAATCTTTTTATTGCCTTTCTTTTAACCCTTATCACATCAGTAGAACCCAGGACCTCTGCTTCATATGTATTGAGGTGTATGTGTGTACTATTTATTTATTTATTTATTTATTTATTTATTTATTTATTTATTTATTTATTATATAAAGCGCATCAACAAATTTCAGAACGCATGTAACTATTGAGTAAAGCATGTCTTATGTAACCATGTTTTGCAGTTGAATGTGCAGTAGTGCATTTAATTAAGAAAAACAATTTGAGATCAGATTTATGTTGAGAATTTCTGTAATAACATGCTGTTTTAATTTCTGCAGGTCTTGAAGTCTTAATTTTGATTTTAAGAACTCTTCATTAACTGTTGCTGTGGCATTCGTGTGCCTCAGCGGTGAATTCGTGATCCTGAATATTAACAGTGATTTAGATTAATCTATTGAGGAGTTATTAATCTCAGATGCTGTTAACTCAAATGTCAACTTCTAACCTTTTGTCTTAGCCTTTTTTTTTTTTTTTTTTTTTTTTTGTAAATTCTCATTGTGGATTTTTTATAAAATTGTCTCTTATTAAATTGTCTTGTGGCCCTTCATAAAACATGCAGCAATGAGCTGCATCTCTTCTGTATTGGAGTAGTTTTCTGTAACACCAGTGGCGTTGGTGTGATTATGATTGCTCCTGTAGAAGTGATGTGTTTGGCCTGCTGTTGTGTCAGTGCAGTTTAAGTGTGGGCCTAAAGTTCATCTGTGCAGAAGATGTCTTTATGATGATTCATAGACCGCTGATTTTTATAATCAAAATCCTGAAAGTAACGTGGCCTTGTGTCTCTCAGAACTATGGCTGCCAAAACCGAGCGCACCTTCATTGCCATCAAACCGGACGGCGTCCAGAGAGGCCTGATCGGAGAAATCATCAAGCGCTTCGAGCAGAAGGGCTTCAGACTGGTGGCCATGAAGTTCCTTCAGGTGGGTTGACCTCTGATCTCGAAGATTACTGAATCATTTCATATTCCACTTGATCTCTTTCTGCAATCAGCCTTGCTGTATTTAGTGCATTTAATCAGAAACCTGCTGAACTTTGTGATGTGATCTGTATATACATTATTTCATTTAAACTATTTACTGTTAATTTTTAAAGATGGTAAATAACATGCATAACAATTGCTGCAATTAATATTTACTATAATTAAAAATTTGAATCAATTTAAATTTAATTTTTATTCAAAAATGTATAGTTTAGATGCCTGCATTATTAAATACCTATAATAGTATTAAAGAAACTTGAAAATTTAAACTAATTAACAGTGCACTTTAAAATAAATAAAAATCCATTAGTTAATTTTCCTTGTAAAGGCCAGGTTGGTTGTTTTCTACACAGTGCAGGTTGTTTTGAGCAGCATACCTAACAATCAAATCATGTAAAGTTCTCCAGTGAGAGCAGAACACGGTTTTTATGGCTATAACACACAGTAACTTTGTGAAAACCTAGTGAAACATTAATAAATCTCATATTGCTATGTAGAGCAGATGGTCCTGATTGGACCGTGTAGATCTTGCTGTAGTCCTCGTTTAGTGACGTGCTGCTCTGCTAAAGCAGAGGGATGTTGTGTAGGTACCAGTCAGAAATGCGTGTAGTTGGTTTTGATGCTTTAGGGTTACTTTTTTTTTAAGGGGTAAACCGTGCTGAAATGATGCGGATGGCTAACAGTTTCCTCATGGTTGTGCTGTGACAGGCGTCCGAGGACCTGCTGAAGCAGCACTACATTGACCTGAAGGACCGGCCTTTCTACGCTGGACTGGTCAAGTACATGAGCTCCGGGCCGGTCGCTGCCATGGTGAGTGCTCTTCATCGGCTGAGGTTAACCTGCAGGTCGAGCTGATTAAAGACAGAAGTGCTCTCTCTCTCGTCAGGTCTGGGAGGGTCTGAATGTTGTGAAGACTGGAAGGGTGATGCTGGGAGAGACCAATCCTGCTGACTCCAAACCCGGCACCATCAGGGGCGACTTCTGCATTGAAGTGGGCAGGTGAGTCTCTGCTGCTCTTCTAGGGCCTGAGCGCTAGCCAGCTAGGTTTCAGCTCAGTCTGCACCAACCCTGGGTTTAGGTGCCATAAGTTCATCACCATAACATACGCTCCTGTTTGTCCGTCGTGGAGATAATGAAAATATTTAAAGACTTTAATTTTGACAAAAATAGCATGAACTTGTCTATGAAAACATGAACATATGACTAGATTGTGATGCATCAATGTTACCAAAAAAGAAATGTCTAAAAGGAGCAGATGCATGGGGTGAAGCTGAAGAGATGAACTCTGTAAACTGAAGCCGTTCTGTGACGCACCCTATGAGATTAATCAGAGACATAACATCAACGTAACATTACAGCTTCTATCTGCACAGAAGGATGCAAATGCTAGTGAACCTCAGCAGTTTGGTGATATATCCAGAGGGTTTCTCCCGCTGTGGATGCCCAAACTTCCGCAATAACAATCAGGAAAAAAAAAAAAAGGGAAATAGATGGATGGATGTTTTTTATTTATTTTTTTTATTTATTTATTTTTTATTTTTTAGTCAGGGTAATCATTGTTTTCATGATCAATCATCGCTGTCACATTCAAGTGCTCGTGCCCATCCTTATCTGGTACTGCTGTTAGGCCTCCAGTATGATCTATGAAGAGAAGGCAATAGCCAGATGACTAACTCCTTTATTTTTCTTTTTTTTTTTTTTTTTTTTTTTTTTTTTCAGGAACATCATCCATGGCAGTGACTCTGTGGACAGTGCAAATAAGGAGATCAGCTTGTGGTTCAAGCCTGAGGAGCTGGTGTCTTACAAGAGCTGTGCACAAGACTGGATCTATGAGTAAACCGCAGACTAACTACCAAACACTGAATCCATGCCTTTCTTTCCGGACCAGTTATCAGTAATGGGCCCTTTTTTTTTTTTTTTTTTTTTTTTTTTTTTTTTTTTTTTTTTTTTTTTGATCTCGCCTTTTCTGAAGCACTTGTTCAAATAAATCATCAAGTCTCACATTTGTTTTGGAGTCTTTTTTTTTAATTTTTTTATATTATTCACTTTATTCTTAAAAGCACAGTGAATGTCTATGCTAGCTTGAGATTTTTTTTTTTTTTCACCCTCGCATGCTGCGTGGATCAGTCTATGTTAGGCTCAAATAATGACTATTCTATACCGACTAAGTTTGTTACATGAAGAAACGTTCCCTAATGTGAACTCTATTGAAGGGGTTGCATTTCGTATGAGCGTGCTCTCTGCCATTTTTGACGGTCTCTTCTCCAAATTACAAAATGTCAAATCTGTTTCCATCACAGATAGATAGATAGATAGAGAGAGAGAGAGAGAGATATTTAAATTTTTTTTTTTTTTTTTTTAAAGGGGAGTTGACATCTTGTTTCATAATTACGACCTTATTTCTCACAGTGCTAAGTTTACATCAGTATTAGTGCTAGACCATTGAAAGCTTTGTTTAATAAGCAGAATTTTAAAACCCATGTGAAATCTGAAATGTCTTAAGCCCGATTCGAACGGTAATTGTTTCTCATATGAACGTCTGTAAAAATAAATTTACATATCTCCAGGGGTGTCGCTAGTGGGGGGAAAAGGGTGACAGAGTGCATAGGGCCCAGAGGTCTGGGGGCCTGCGAACATTAAAGGTTCTGTAGTGATGCTGTCTGAAAACAGCCACGACAATGAGGTATACTGGAAAACACTAATAGGCTTGTCAATTCAGCACCATAGTAATTTAACTTGAAGTTAACTGTACAAATAGCCTGTGTTGGCAGAAATGTATTTATTATAAGTGTTACTGTTATTACACATTGGGGAATATGCAATTTTAATAGAAGCTGTTTTGTATTTTTTTATATATATATATATATATATATATATATATATATATATATATATATATATATATATATATATATATATATATATATATATATATATATATATATATATTTTTTTTTTTTTTTTTTTTTTTTTTTTTTTTTTTTAAACTACAAATTTGATAATTTATTACTTATTTTAAAGTCCATAACCATGGTAATGAGGACCATGGTTTTACTTCTTGTGACCACCATCCTACTAATACTAGTCAGTTAAACTCTGGATACGTCTTTCTTTTTAGATGTTTAGTTCTAATGAATTTTAATGGAAGTAAAATGTTAATTCAAAAAGGGCCTGATTAAAGATAAATATCACTGTCTTATATAAATTAGGTGTTTATCATTTACAAATAATAAAGTTCTTAAAGGGAGATTCACCCAAAAATGAAAATTGTCATTTACTCAACATCATGTCATTCCAAACCTGAATGAATGTCTTTCTTCTGTGGAACATAATTTGAGAAACTCAAGAAATTTTTGTCCATACAGTAGAAATGAAGGGTAACCAATATGGTTTGGTAACATTCTACAAAATCTTATTTTGTGTTCAACAGAAGAAAGTCGTTTGGAACGACACGAGGGTGAGGAAATGACAATTTATTAGCAGTAACTTTCCAGCAGTTTAGCTCAAAATCAATGCTTTACTGTCAAGTGCTTTTCTATGTGAGAAAACTGCATTATTAATTTTGTTGCATTTGTCGTGAATTCAGCAATATCTATCGTTTGTGTCCTGTTTTATTTATTCATTTAATTACTCCAATTAAAGGCCCTATGACCCATTACCCCAAACGTTATTTTACATTTTATGATCGCAACTCATAACTCACAACTGTGATCCTACGAACCCAGGAACATGCTGCTCACGTGGCCAGTCACATAATTGTCTGCTGTAAATAAAATTAATTTTATTTACAAATTTATTCTTATTGTGTAAAACGTATTTAAAAATACTTATGTAAAATGTATTCTTATTATTCCAAGCATATTTTATAATATATAATCCTATTTATTATTTGATTATTTAAATCTCCTGTTTAAAAATAGGAAAATAGACGGGCTATAGTTGTATATAATAATACGCATTATATATCTGTTTATAATAAACATTTTAAAATTGTACTGCATACCTGCTGCTGCCATAATAAAGACCCATTTCAAATGTTTACCTGCTTTTCTTCTCTTTCTGCTCCCAGTCGCTGTGGTGGAGCAGTCATGAAGTATTGTTCTTTTAAATACTTTCCAGCATTTCAGAAATAAATAGCCTATGTATGCAAATTACATCTAAGTACAACGTTAGCTTATGGTGTTCGGGAGTGCTCAAAAAGGGTTTAAACACTGAATTTTGAATTGATTTCTTCTCGTAGAAGACTCAGAGATGTGGTTTCGGATGGTAATTAAATTCCCACACGACCTTGGTGTTTGTCAAAAAACAGTAAGTAATTCAGCCGGGGATTTTTACTGGGTGGTGAGAGAAAAACACCGACATTCTGGATTCGGATGGCATTAAAATCACCAACTACCCCCTGTAAATGGTGAAAATTACTTGCGTCCCCCTGAGAAACAATTACCGTCCGAATAGGGCTTTAGTTTAGCAACATTTAAACAAAGAAACATTTGGAATTATGATGATCACAGCACAGATTACAATCAAACATAACACTAATAAATGTAGAAAACAGTGTAACAATACATCTAAAGACTGATTATATTCTATCGTCGTGTGTTCAGGGGTTTTTGGTCCAATAAAAAATACTTCTGTTTTGTCTTTGAGATCACTAATGCACTCAGATAACTTGGCAAATCTACAGGTCTGGAGGAAAAATGTGACCCTGGAGCACAAAACCAGTCATAAGTAGCACAGGTATATGTGTAGCTATAGCCAAAAATACACTGTATGGGTCAATTTGTTTTTATTTATTTATTTATTTTTTTAATGCCAAAAATGAATGTCAGTGGAGAACATCCGGGGGAAATGTATGTGTATGTGACAGCAGTGCTGCATCTGATCAGGACATGTAAAGCCACTTTTCAGACACCAGAAGTGTGTTCAGCGTGGAAATCAAGTATTGCTCTGGTGACCAACAAAAAGACCTGCTTGTGACAATGAGTAAAAATATCTCACTTATGAGGCTACTACTGAATATTGAGAGTAAAGGGACTCTACTCTGACACTCCATTGCATTTATGGTTGAAGTGTGTAAAGTCAAAATTTAATTTCCTTTATTCTCAGTTTCATTAAACATTTTTAGTTAAAATAAATGAATAAAATGATGAGTTTAGAATGACACATTGCCTTTCTTTATTGTGTAATGAAATTTATCCCATAGCGCCACTTATAGTGTCCAACCAGGGCTAAAACCATATGCAGATAACTTAACATATTAAAATTATGATAGTGTGGCAAGTCTACTTCACACACCATGCTTAACATAGCAGTTCATTTGTTTGTTTGTTTTTGGGGGGGTTGTGGAAGTGCAGAAGGTAGTGGTGTAAAGGTTTTCAGTAAATGTATTTGATTAAGTACTTTTTGGCTACTTTGTAGTTGGACTGAATATCAATGATATTAGCCACATTTACACTCTGCTCGACTGCATTTTTGAACAAATACATTTACTTTTTACTCCACTATATTTCAAATGACCTTTAACAAAGTCATTTTTAAGGAAAGTCATTCAGCAGCCATATTTGCCAAGACTGAATGGCACAATCCTGAAATCTCAACAACCAAAAAACAGCAACACAATCTGACATGAGCTGTCTCATCAGTGTTGTTTCTTATGCTCAAATACTGTTAAAAAAAAAAAAAAAAAAAAAAAACCTTTTTCCTGTTGGTCCAAAGTGCAGGCCTAAATGTGTGAAGTACAAATTGGTGATTGGCCTCTTTATTTAGAAGGTGGGACTTATTCCGCCATATTTGGCAGGTTTTTACTCTCTTTCATAGTAATATGAGTGTGCCAACTTGGTATATCTGAATATCTACATTTACACTACTCAAACAGTTCTTCCTACTGTGTTGGATAGAAACAGGTTGCACGCTGATCTGCCAGATGTGGGTCTTTCACGAGGAGAACTCTACTCATGTTTTTTGCATAATAATGCATTTAACAGTAAGTGGCCAATCATCTTTATAAAAGTTCACGATGTTGTTTCAGATGTATACAACACACAACATTAAATAAATATTTTTTATCATCATTTTTCATTCATTGATGTCTCTCTAGCTGTCGGTCTCAAGAACATCTGCTATGTTTGTAGTTCTGAACCATACAGAGTCTTTAAGAGCTTTACTGAAGCTTGGTTTATTGAGGTGTTCAAGATCTATCTATCTATCTATCTATATATATATATATATATATATATATATATATATGACATGTTTTCCTCACAAATCAACTTTTCTTTTTCTATTTTTTTTATCAGATTCTCTAAGCCTTGAGTGTTGTTGGACGTGTGGTTTGCAGGTTCTCTTTACTCCTCTTGTGGAAGGCATTCAAAAATCCCTGCTCATCTGAATGTGACGCTTCTGTAATTTAATGTGTTTTTCAGTGGATTACGTCGACTGACACTGTCACATCCGCCCATGTTTCAAAGGGTTTCACACTCCTGTTCCTCTCACATATTTTGGCTGTGTCTAATAGGCACTAGCCTAGCCTGTCAGACTTACTCAACTACTTTTGGGTGCCTTGGCCAATCCCTGTGAGTCTTAAAGGAAAACATGTTCAACTGGACAGGCTCACACAGCCATACACAAGACAGCATGAAGACAGAGACCTGCACTGTCAAGATAAAGAGATCCACTGCACACAAATAAAAGAAGATTCAGCACAGCATCAGAAACCAGTCAGATGTGAGTCCGCTCTGTGTGAATGTGAATATTCTCACTGTGCTGCAGGGGATCTGTCCATAAAGCTGCTTTGCTTTCAGTATAGCAAGAAATTAAGTTTCTGTTTTTGAAGGCTGGTGCTACTTATTATAACCATGATACCAGAATTCATTATTCATTCATTCATTATTCATTCATTGTTAAAGTATCAATTCATTAAGCATCTAATATTAGTATTCAGGTTCAGGTGTTTTTAACATGTACAGTTGGACTTTAAAGACTGTCTGTTAGTGTTCTTCAGTCACAGTGATGGATTGAAGTCTGCACTTCATCAGATCCATCAAATACCAGCACTGTATAATTTTTAATGCTCTAACAAACTGGACCACTGAGGATGCAGAACTTATAGCAATATTAAATAACATAAGATGCAGTTTATGCACTGAATCGTGGGTAAGTATTTAAAACCTCAGTAAAGGAACTCAACCAGTTGTTAAACCTGATTTTCAGCATTTTACAAAATGTTTGTTTACATGACCTTTGTTCTGAGATGTGTCTGCACATCTAATGCAGCATGATTTTGCATTCATGACTAGGCACCTCCCTGTGAAAAGACCAGCTTACACGTCCCAGGCTGGTTCAGGTTGGTTAATGTTGGTTTAGTGCTAGTGTTTGGTCATGACTGACAGTGTGATATCTATGCCTGCAATGCTCGTGGAATTCTAAACTATTAGCGGGGAAAGTACTAGTCGCTGTTAATACGTCAGCAGCCGTATTAGTTTTGTAAACCACCACAGGACAGCAGTGCCTGACAGCCTGACCTAAACTGACCAGTGTTCTGCACATCAGATGAAAGTTTTCAAAAGTTGTTTTTTTTTTTTTTTTTTTTTGTTATTGTTACTGTAGATGACTGTAATGTTGCACACAAAACAGTATATAAAAATAGTTAAAATGCGTATGGCTACTGCACGCTGCTTAACACAGGTAACCGAGCACAAAATACTTTTCTGTATGTATGTACAGTTGCAATTGAAAATATTCAACCCCCCAGAGACTGCAGTACTTTACAAATGCAAGCTTTTCTGAAGACCCAGGACTTTATAAAAATTGCATCTATAACAGATTACTGGCATATTAAAAGTTATAATGTCAATATATAATGTAATATTTTTGAGTTCTAGGATTTTTTTAATAACACAGCTTTGTCATATTTATTCCACCCCTATTCAACATTGCCTTTTTTAGTTACTTGTTTGTATGGTGGGGAAAAAATTGTCTTAAAGCACAATTAAACCTTTAGAAACTCTATTAGAAAATAGAATTAGCCTGAACTGTTACACATACATAAACTTAACCCATGCATGTGCCGAAGTTTGAGTAGCTAATAAACAAAGTCAACAGAGCTCTCACAAAAGCTATAGAGAAGCTATATAAGAAATAATTTCATTACTTTAGAAAATCTAAGGCTATATGAAGATTTCCAAGACAAGGAAAAACCTGCAATGTACAGTCAAAGACTTGCAAGATGACCCATTGAAAGGTGGGAAAACATTTCAATGCAGAGTATAAGATGAACACAAGGCAAGTATGGCCTTCATGTTGAGGCATCTTGCCGAATATCACTCTTGACCAAGAAGAACATAAAACGCTGACTTAAATATAAAATTCATTTAGATAGACCTGTGGAGTTCTGGAAGAATATTTGATGGAATTATGTGACGAAACTGGAACTTTTTGGACCTACAGATCAGCAGTATGTCTGGTGAAAAAAGGCAAATCTTGTTTGCAGAAGAACAGCATCTCCAGGGTCAAACAGTGAGGTGGATCAGTCCTGTTATGGGGGAGCTTTACTGTTGCAGGAAGTGGAAATCTTGACTGTATGAAGGACATCATGGATTCTTTGAAGTATCAGGCTATTTTGGAAAGAATTGTGATGCCTTCAGTGCAGAGACTGAAGCTGATGATCAATGGACTTTCCTGCAGGACAATCTTCCCACAATATTCATCCAAATCTACTGAAGGTTGGTTCAGGGATCAGTCATAGAATGTTCTTGAGTGGCCTGTTCAGTCTCCAGATATAATTCTCATTGAAAATATTTGGCTGAATTTGAAGAAAGCAGTGGCAAAGTGAAAACCAAAGATTATCAGAGATCTGAAAGCTTTTTCAGGCGAGGAATAATCCAAGATTGCAGTAGAGAGGTGACAGAAGCTTTTAAGCACTTCCAAGCTGTGTTTCTGCACCAAATTTGACTTTTGGGGGTTGAATAATTTTGAACATGAATGTTTAGAGCCAATTTATTATATTTTTATTACTATTATTATTATTCAACTTACGTTCTCAGAATTACTCAAATGTGTATTAATAAACTTTCCCTAATAGTGTACTGATGCCTTTGCTGAATTGTTTTCACTAAATTTTGTCCCTTGCAGCAAAATGTCTTGCATGTCAAGGCAACTGTAGTTCTGTGGGAAATTTCAAACATGACCATTTATATGGGATTATTAGAAATTGAGTCAAATACAACTCATCTTTAGAGCGACCACACATATAAACAAAAAAGAAAACATGTTTTCAAGCCCATACGAAACTGTCAGTGTTATTTCTCTGTTTAAAGTGTGGTGCAGTTCATCTACATTACAATAAGCAGGAAAAATTACACTATCTAAATAAGAACCATATACATGCTTAGGAGGTCTGCACTGTAGGACAGTAAGGGAGATCTTACCTTAAAAACAAGGAAAAGATGGGCAATGTTTACTTATTGAAATCAGATTAAGATGTTTTAAGAACTGTATGTCTGTAGGGTATCAGAGTGAATCAGACAATTTAAGAATCGATCAGATTGGTGTTTGAGCAACCCGAGGAGCCAAATTCCACAAAGAGGCCCAGGACAACAAGACAACGCCATAAATCTGTCCACAATACCCTGGCGCCACAAGTCTGAAGCACCTAGCAACCAACTAGCAGCTCAAAGCTCACAACATTAACATAAAAGAACACTTATTGATAATCTCAAGTCAGGAAGGAGATTGTCAAATTTGGGGCAAGTAACCAAGATTAATGGTCAAAGACACAGCACATCATGACCATCACATGAGGAAAATCATTAGAATAGACCTCATTGGGTGGGTTTCCACCAGCCAGGACAAAGACCAGACTGAAATTCCTTCTAAAACCTTTTGACCTTTGTTCCTCACAAAGAACGTCCACACGTTCACAGAATGGCACAGAGATTGCCTTTCCATGTGTATATGCACGAAAAATGATGTTAAAAGGACTTATGAGCAACTAATCATTTCCATGCATAGCTCCATATTATGTATGTAACCCACACATTTGACTATCACGTCCTAATCACTCATTACATATGATTTTTAATAACTCTTGAATAGTTTATAGGATTATATTCATGTTGGGTATGTATGAGTTTGAAAATTCATGCTTTAAACGTTTCTATCAATCGATATTTTGTAAAATGTGTTATATTCTGGTTATTGAAATTATGTCCACAATTATACTCTGCAAGAGCAGGAAAATTTGGACCATGTGACTGATTGTCACGAATCCGGTCTATGAACTTCCGTTCACTCACCACCAGAAGTCACTCGCTCACCACATTGACTCTTGCACTACACTAACTGTTGCATGTCACCCCGGTCTACAATTCCCATCATCCATTGCACTGATGACACACACACAGCTGACTGCACTGATCACACAGCTGATTCCCATCACACGCCTTACATAAACCATGGACTTCCTCAGTCAGATCGCCAAGTATTGTATTGCGTATATCACTCTCCTAGCGATAGCAACTCTACGGAGCAAACTGTAGTAAGTTGCCTTGCCTGTTTTCTCGTGTTCTGATTCTTGCCCGTGTTTCCCGGGATTAACCCTTTGTTTTGCCATTCGGACTCTGTTTGCCTCTGCCTGGATTATTGCTGTGAACCTGGATTATTTCATTGCCTTGCCCTGTTGGATATTGTACGCTGATCGAAGACCCACGCTTGCTCTAGGATTACTCTTTGTTTTGCCTGTGTTGTATTTGTTTGCCATTGTCTGAACCTTGCTTGATTTGTGACCACGTCTCTGAATAAAAGCCTTGCACATGGATCCACACCGTCTCTCGTCTCGTCGGCTCCGTAACAGAATACTCGGCCACATGAGGATCCAGCGGCTTTTCAAGTGGATATTGGCCAGGTATGGACACTGCAAAACTGTTATTAACCCTTGAGCAGGGCTTACGATCGCTCAAGGATTATGTACAAGAGTATTTAGATACATATTTTTCTGATCTGCCGGACTGTGTGCTCATAGACTTCTTTTGTGAGGGCATTAATCAACCACTCAAATCGCGACTAAACCGCGAGGGTCCCCATTCGTCTGTAAGTGATTTTATGGACTATGCTTTATTGACTGTTGGTTCAGCAATCACTGTGAGTGTCGCAGAGGGAGAACGCGACATCGCGTCCGTGCCGGTAATGGCGGCCGCAAGATTTAGTCAGCCACAAGTTCCGGGACATTCGAGTTTACTGATCGCTACTCCGGTGATTCAACCCGCTCATGAGATGGTGGCCACACCAGAGCACGCTCACAAAATGGCGGCGACAGCGGAGCCTGGTTGCAAAATGGCTGACACAACAAAGCTCCATCATATCACAGCTGCCATTCATGAATCCAGTCAAGTCACAGCTGATCTTCGTGAGTCAAGTCAAGTCACAGCTGATCTTCGTGAGTCAAGTCAAGTCACAGCTGATCTTCATGAGCCAAGTCAAGTTACAGTTAATCATCATGAGCCAAGTTAAGTCACAGCCGATCTTCATGAGCCAAGTTAAGTCACAGCCGATCTTCATGAGCCAAGTCAAGTCACAGCTGTTCACCACGAGCCAAGTCAAGTCACAGTTAATCATCATGAGCCAAGTCAAGTCACAGTTGATCGTCATGAATCAAGTCGAGTCACAGTTGATCATCATGAGTCTCGTCACGTCACAGCTGATCGTCCAGAGTCAAGTCACATCTCAGCTGATCGTCCAAAGTCACGTCACGTCACAGCTGATCGTCCAGAGTCACGTCACGTCACAGCTGATCATCCAGAGTCTCGTCACATCACAGCTGATCATCCAGAGTCTCATCACGTCACAGCTGATCATCCAGAGACTCGTCACATCACAGCTGATCGTCCAGAGTCAAGTCACATCTCAGCTGATCGTCCAAAGTCACGTCACGTCACAGCTGATTGTCCAGAGTCACGTCACGTCACAGCTGATCATCCAGAGTCTCGTCACATCACAGCTGATTGTCCAGAGTCTCATCACGTCACAGCTGATCATCCAGAGACTCGTCACATCACAGCTGATTGTCCAGAGTCAAGTCACATCTCAGCTGATCTCCTAGAGTCTCACCATGTCTCGTCTGACCTCCCATTGTCACGTCATGTCCTGTCTGTTGCACACAGATCTTCAAGGTCAGTCCTTCGTTATCCTAGTCTAGCATGCAGTGTGAGGGATGCACCACTGGTGTCTGCACGCACAGCTGGTATCCCCAAACCCACTCACTATAACCCTCCTGTTCCTGAACTAATTCTCCTGTCCGAAGTGCTTCCCATGATGGGGATTGCTTTATGTTGCGTTTGGGCTGCGTACACCACCACAGAACTCCCAGAGGTGGCGGCGGCCACTATGATGTCTCCAGAGGTGGCGGCTGATGCTGCAGAACCTCCTGAGGTAGTGGTGCTCGCTGCTGTGTTCCCCGAAGCGATGGTGCCCGCTGCAGTTTCTCCAGAGGTGGCGGCGCATGCTGCAGAACCTCCTGAAGCGGCGGTGCTCACTTCAGCTCCTTGCGTGGTGGTGGCGCCCAGCAATTCACCTTCAGCCTGTCATGTCACGGTCGAAAGAACCGTTGCTGAACTCACCCTGTATCCTGATGGTACTATTATAGAACCTCCAGAGGTGGCGGCATCCAATGCAGAACCTCTAGAGGTGTCAGTGGTACACACTTATGAACTCTCGTCCTGTCCTGTCCCGGCCAAGGAGGCCGTCTGTGAATTCTCGTCCTGCCCTGTCATGGCTATGGAGGCTGTTTGTGAATTCTCGTCCTGCCCTGTCACGGCTATGGAGGCCGTTTGTGAATCCTCGTCCTGCCCTGTCACAGCCATGGAGGCCGTCTGTGAACTCCTGCCTTGCCCTGAATCTGCCATGGAGGCCAGTTATGAACTTCTGTCTTGTCCCGACCCAGCCAAGGAGACTGACTCTGAACTCTCAGCCTTGTCTGTCACATCTGAGGATGCAGTCTGTGAATTTCCTGACTGTTTTGCTGTGGCTACAAGGGCCATTCATGAACTGTCTTCCTGCTCTGTTTCTCCAAATGTGTCTGTCTTGCCAGTCCTAGTTAGGGAGTCCGTTTATGAACTGCTTTCCTGTCCAATTCCAGTCAATGATTCAGGTTTTGAACTGTCCTCTTGTCCAGTTCCAGTCAATGAGTCAAATTTGTCCAGTCATTGTCAATGAGTCAGATTTTGAACTTTCTCCCTGTCCAGTTCCAGTTCCAGTCATTGAATTAAATTTTGAATTGTCTGACAGTTCAGTTATGATCTGGGAGTTTGCTTATGGACTGTCTGCCCTCTCAGTTGCCACCAGGGAAAATAGTGATGGACTTCCTATGTTCCGTGCCTCGGTTCTTGAATCCGTACATGCTCTCTCTGTTTCTTGTGTCTCAATTTTCCCTAGGTCCCAGTCTCTACCAGAGGTTTTTGTTCCATCTGCTCCTCCGTGGTGGTCTTCTACTCCGGTCTGGTGGTCTTCTGCTCCGTCTGCTCCGGTCTGGTGGTCTTCTACTCCGGTCTGGTGGTCTTCTGCTCAGGTCTGGTGGTCTTCTGCTCCATCTGCTCCAGTCTGGTGGTCTTCTACTCCGGTCTGGTGGTCTTCTGCTCTGCCGTGGAGATCTTCTGCTCCGTCCTGTTGGGCTCCTGTTCCGTCTGCTCCGCCCTGGTGGGCTCCAGTCCCATCCGCTCCGCCCTGGTGGGCTCCTGTTCCGTCTGCTCTGCCCTGGTGGGCTCCTGTTCCGCCTGCTCCGCCCTGGTGGGCCCCTGCTCTGTCAGCCCTGTCCTGGCCTCTGGCTCCAACCTGGCTCCCAGCTCTGTCGGTTTCACTCTGGTTTTCTGCTCCGCCTTGGTTCTCTGTCCTGCCAGCTCTGCCTCAGTCCCCAGTCTCTCCACTTCCACATGGACCTTGCCCTCCATCCCTCCCCCTGTTCTGCCTCCGTTCCACCGCCCTCCTGGATTATATTAAGTTAGGAGCATCTGGAAGCCACTCCTTGGGGGGGGACTCTGTCACGAACCGGTCTATGAACTTCCATTCACTCACCACCAGAGGTCACTCGCTCACCACATTGACTCTTGCACTAAACTAACTGTTGCACGTCACCCCGGACTACAATTCCCATCATCCATTGCACTGATGATACACACAGCTGATTGCACTGATCACACAGCTGATTCCCATCACACGCCTTACTTAAGCCATGGACTTCCTCAGTCAGATCGCCGAGTATTGTATTGCGTGTATCACTCTCCTAGCGATAGCAACTCTACGGAGCCAGCTGTAGTAATCATAGTCTTGCCTTGCCTGTTTTCTCGCGTTCTGATTCTTGCCCGTGTTTCCTGGATTAACCCTTTGCTTTGCCGTTCGGACTCTGTTTGCCACTGCCTGGATTATTGCTGTGAACCTGGATTATCTTGTTGCCTTGCCCTGTTGGATATTGTTTGAATATCGGGGGTCTCGCCGTATCTACGAGAAATCTCATACCAGTCATCATGTGTTTAACAACTGTATTCCATCTCTATGGTCATCTGCTCGTCGCCAGGCAAACAAGCCAGGGTCTGCAAGGGGTGGTATTAACCACGACCACATTCGTTCACTGGAATCGAATGTATTCTATAAAAATGTATCATCTATAAAAACTATGGTAACTCCATCAAACGTCTCCTCCACTGTTAAGTTTGCACTACTAAATGCCAGATCTCTTTCAAATAAAACTTTTTTAGTTCCAGAGACTTGGACTTTTTATTGCTGGGGATGTCATCCCTCTAGGAGAACTAACTCCAGCGAACTGCACCTTTCATAATACGCCAAGGTCTGTTGGCCATGGTGGTGGTTTAGCTACTGTGTTTAGGGACCATTATCATTGCAATCTGTTGCCTGTTGACGCCTTTACAACCTGTGAGGTGCAGCTAATGAAGATCAATCAAAGTTCTCCCATACTTTGTGCACTCATCTATAGACCACCTAAATATAATAAGGACTTCATTGGTGAATTCTCAGAGTTTTTGTCAACACTGGTACTTCGTTGTGACAGATTGTTAATCCTGGGAGATTTCAATATTCATATTTGCTATAAAACACAACCTTTAGTCAAGGAATTTTTGTGTATGGTGGATTGCTTCAATTTGACAGCTAGTTACAGATCCTACTCATATAAAAGGTCATACGCTTGATCTGGTGTTAACTTCTGGTTTTCACATGAGCAGTCTTGAGGTGTTAGAATCTGAATGTTCTGATCATAGTTTTGTTTTATTTGAATCTCTACTGTCACATCCTATCCCTTCTCTCCCAGAGAGCCGGCATTTTACTCGTGTTATTACTTCTTCTTCAGTTATGCAATTTGAAGAGATTTACATTTCCACATATCTCTCTCAAAATATAGATGTGGTAACTGGTACTATGGATTCATCACAGCTGACAGAAGTATTTAACACAACTTGTGCTGATATTCTGGACCAGATAGATCCGCTCAAATCACTGAGATCTAGAAAAAAGACAGATATCCAGCCCTGGCTAAATGATCATACCCGCTCTTTTAGACAACAATGCAGGAAAGCAGAGCGAAAGTGGAAGAAAGAAACTTAGGGTTTCATATGAAATGTTCTGTGAATCCTTAAAACATTTTCAAATTGCTGTTAATAATGCTAAATCTAATTATTTCTCTGAAATAATTGCTAAGAATGCCCATAGGCCTAAGATTATTTTTAGAACAACTGATTCTGTCCTGAACCCTACCACAGTAGGCCACTCTGCTGCAACACCTGAGATTTTCGAAAAGTTCCTTGAATTCTTTGTCGACAAAATTCAATTTATTAGAGCACAAATACCACCACCAGTTGTGGTTTGTTCTGAATCCCTGTTGCCTTCTAGTCCTTTTAGGCATTTTGACTCAGTCTCACTCATTCAGCTGCAAGATATAGTTTCTTCATTGAAACCTACAAATTCTCCTATGAAAATAATTTTTTTTTTTAAAAACGTGGAAATCACGTTTTCTTAAAGATATTTTTAATTAAGTTGCGCCCATCATATTGGCCATTATTAACAGTTCTCAAAATTGCCATTCCTATCAAAAATTTTGGAAAAGGTCATTTATTTACAGCTTTCTTCCTATTTGACTGACTGTAACATGCTTGATAAATTTCAATCAGGATTTAGGGCTTTTCATAGTACCGAGACTGCTTTGCTAAAAGTAACTGATGATATCCTGTGTTGCTTGGATTCTGGAGACGGGGTCATCTTAGTTCTTTTGGATCTCAGTGCAGCATTTGACACAATAGACCACTCCATTTTATTAAATCGTCTAGAGAGAGTGTGCGGCATTCAGGGGGTTGCATTAATTGGTTCTCCTCATATCTTAAAGGTCGTACATTCTCAGTTAATATGGGTAAGCATAATTCATCGTCAACACTGATCACATGTGGTGTCCCACAAGGTTCCATTTTGAGTCCTCTGCTTTTTTCTTCATACATGCTTCCTCTTGGCTCTATCTTTCAGAAATATAATGTCTCTTATCACTGTTATGCGGACGATATACAATGTTATCTTCCTGTCAAGTCTAGCAGTGGAAACTCTATCGTAAATCTTATCTCCTGCCTGGAGGAAGTCAAAAGGTGGTTGTCAGTAAACTTCCTAAAGTTAAATGAAGACAAAACTGAGGCCATTGCTTTTGGATCTTCATTGTGTGTTGCTAATATTGGAAACCAACTAGATTCCCTGTCTTTAACACTGCACAACAGAGTAAAGAACCTAGGTCTTGTCTTTGATTCTGAGTTATTATTTGACAAGCAGATAAATTCTGTCGTCAAAGGAAGCTTCTTTCATCTCCGTTATATCGCCAAATTAAAACATTTCCTCTCAAAAAAGGACCCAAAAGTAGTGATCCATGCATTTATTACATCTCGACTCGACTACTGCAATTCATTATATATGGGTCTATCTCATTCTTCTATTCATCGTTTGCAGTTGGTCCAGAACGCGGCAGCTAGACTTCTGACGAGTACTAGGAAGAGAGAGCACATTACTCCTGTTCTCACATCCTTGCATTGGTTACCAGTTAAATACAGAATCAATTTTAAGGTTTTGCTGTTGGTCTATAAAGCTCTGCATAAACTAGCACCTCAGTATATTGCTAACCTCCTAAAACCATATTCTGTGTCAAAATCTCTCTGCTCTTGTAACCAATTGCTTCTTTCTGTTCCCCGATCCCGTTTAAAGACTAAGGGTGACCGAGCTTTTTCAGTTGCAGCTCCTAAACAGTGGAATGCACTTCCAGTCGCCATGAGATCCTCGCCCACGTTGGACACTTTTAAATCTAGATTGAAGACTCATTTATTCTCTTTAGCCTATGGTGTGGCCTGAGAATAGTGGGTTATATTGATGTTCATGGTCTATCTTGCATGCTTTTATTTGTATCTTATGAGTTTTTATTTGTTGTTGTTTTAGATACTGTTTAATTATGTGTATAAATTGTACAGCACTTTGGTACAACACTTTTTGTTTTTAAACGTGCTTTATAAATCAAGTCTGTGACCGCCTCAAAACTTCAACCAGCCCACAACTCCGCATCTTCAGCCAACGCACAACCATTGGCTTCCCAAGACATCACTTCAACGACTACTGAACTTCCAGCCAATCAACAAACTTGGAAAACCCCTAGCAATGATGACAATAGGGGACCCCCTAGACAAGCAACGCAAGTACCTCCAGATTCTAGCTGAACTGGTGCATTTAATATAAATTTTATCCTCCTTGAGAAACTCAATACAAGGGTTAACTAATTGATTGATGGTTGTTCAGGTCTAATCAATTGCACATGTTACTATAAACTTGGGATTTCACATTTTCACTCTCCTAAACTCGTTCTTTCCTGACTTTCTCTCTTTCTGCAACTTGTGTGAATGTATGAGTGTGTATATGTTAGATTAGTTTGTATGTCTTAGGTTTTTTCCATTAAAGTCTTATTTATATTGAAAAGAGAAGTATCTTGTGTTCTGTGCTTACAAGTTAATGTCTTAAACTGTCGATCTTGTTACTGTGCTAATTAATAGTAGATTCACTATATTTTGGATATTAATATCCATGTTGATGTTGTACGGCCCGTTCAGTGAATCACTGGCCGACTCAGTGATCAGCCGTAAAACAGTGATTCTGTCCAAATTCCCAATAAAGTCATAAATGATTCCCTTTGAGCTAAATTGACTTGTTTCCCTTACAATGTCATTCAATTAAAAAAAAAAAAATATATATATATATATATATATATATATATATATATATATATATATATATATATATATTGAAGGGGGAAAGAAATATGATTTCACTTTACATCTTGATTTTATGTTATTTACATCAAGCATTTTAATGTCAATTAGAGTTAAATTATTTAAAGCCATAACAATTCATTTAATACTGTGGCCCTGGATTGACAACAGCTACCCCAGAGTCAAGGGTTGTTCATTTTTCAGTGTTTTCTAGATGGCCCAGCTGGACAGTGATGTGTTCTCTGAGCAGGAGCTGACCTGCTCAATCTGTCTGGATCTCTTCAGCGAGCCGGTTTCCACTCCATGCGGCCATAACTTACCGGAGCTTCTCTGGCCGACGCAGAGCAGATATTATGTGACGTCTGCAGCGGCCACAAAAAGAAAGCCGTCCGTTCCTGTCTCACCTGCACTGCGTCCTACTGTGAGATTCACGTAGTGCCGCATCAGCAGACGCCGTTCTACACCTCGCATCGACTGCTGGATCCTCAGGAGGCCCTGAGGGGCAGAACCTGTCAGGAGCACCACAGACTGCTGGAGGTCTACTGCCGCACGGACCAGAAGTGCATTTGTGCCATCTGTGTGCTGGAGGAGCACCGCACACACACCACAGTCTCAGTGCAGACTGAGCGCGCTAGCAAACAGGTAACCTTTCTCTTAGAATCACACTAATGTGAAATTTACTAAATATCTTCATGGAAGATGATCTTTACTTAATATCCCAATGATTTTTGGCATAAAAGAAAAATCAATAAATGCAATGACACATACAGTGTATTTTTGGTTATTGCTACAAACATATCTGTGCTACTTAAAACTGTTTTTGTGGTCCAGGGTCACATATTTAATGATCTATATAAAATAACACTTTGGAAGTCGAGGGCTACCGTCAACTTACAACAGCTTACAACATTCTTCAAAGTATCTTCTTTTGTGTTCAACAAAAGAAAGGATCTCATACAGGTTTGGAATGACATGAGTTTGAATAAATGATGATAGAATTTTCATTTTTAGGAGCAGAGCATTAAAGGTGCTAAAAACTACCTATTGTTTTTCTTAGTGTTCTTTTTATCATTGTATTTCTCGTTGTTGTTCTTCTTCTTCTTCTTGGTGGTGCTTGCTGTAGCAAAGCATCACTGTTATTATCTCATATTCTTCTTCTGGAGAAAACTTTGGTGCCTTACTCATGCCACACCATTGAGCTATGATTTTGTATAAGCAATCAAGTGGACAGCATTTGGGAGAAAAAAATAGGTGAAACAATATCATAGACACTAACAAGGGACTGGTGAAATCATAGTAATCAACCACATAGACTTACACTGGAAAAAAGCATCAGAGGAATATCTGTGGATCAGAACATTGTAAAGACATAGATGTGCTCTTTTGACTCTTTTGAATGCCATATAGTATTTAAGAAGTACCAAACCATAAAGAGAGTCCTAGCAACCATTTAGAAAAATGACCCAGCCATATCTCAGCACCCTTTGAGGCCTTTCAGGGCCGCAGCCCTATTTTTGCAGCAGAACATCATAATATATGATTGATAATTAGTCGCAAAAGACTGAGGGAAAGAGAGATTTTAGATTTTAGACTTCACTTTTTTTCTCACCTCATAGAGACTCCTGGGAAAAACAGAACTGGACCTTCAGACATGTATTGACAAAAGAAATGCCCAGCTGACTGAGCTGAAGAGCAAACTACACACCGTGCAGGTATTTTAAAACTCTAGTCAGTTTTCACTGTCGTCGCACAGTTTGCAGCACATATGCTTGTATAATTGTCTTTTGAGTGTAAAAGCTATGGATAGCTTTAAAATTTACTGTGAAAAACAGTAAAAGGGCCTTTCTTTACAATGTAACAGTGATGTTTAATCACACATCTCCACATATTTCAAAAACTTAGCTAAAATCATTCTTATAATAAACATCTGTACCAAAAACTGTCCCTTCGAGTGGCGCTGGTTATGTTTGCAGCGCAGGTTTGTCATGCACCTTCTTTCACAGAGCTACGCTCAGGTGGAGCTGTCCGAGGTGGAGCAGCTGCTGTCTGATGTCACTCACTCGGTTAATCGCATCCGCAGCGAGCTGGTGGGCGGGATTGAGGAGAAGAGAGAGGCTGTGATTGGACGAGGACAAAGCATCGTCACTCAGCTTGAGTCAAAGTTAGCACAGCTGCAAGAGCGCAGAGGCCGACTAGAGGCACGGGCTATTTCAGATGACCATATTGGCTTCCTCCAGGTACAAAGATGCACAAACACCCGAGATTCTCTCTGTATGTGTGGTTTTTTTTTTTTTTTTTTTTTTTTAATCTCTTTATTTTTTTAAACCACATTCATTGCTTCATCCTTTTATTGCAACCTGTTCTCACTCAGGGCATCAAACTGAATTATGGTCAAGTGCCTTGCATGTCATTATTAAGACACTAGGTGTCACTACAAACTAGGAACTCCATTGCAAACGCTTGTTTTATCCCAGCAGGCACACAACGTCATAAGACGTTGATATTTGGTTAAATTTTGGTTGCGACGTCGGGTGACCAAAATTCAACGTAAATTCAACGTCTAATGTCAATGTTAAATTGATGTCCAATACCAACGTCAGCTGACGTTGAGATTTTGTTGTTTTTAGGTTGTGCAACCAAAATCCAACGTTAAGTCAACGTCAAATTGACGTCAAATATTGACGTCAACCCGATTTTCATTTTCAACCAAAATGCAACGTCTGTCCGACGTCATGTCCAACGTCAACCTGACGTTACATAGACGTCTGGTGTCTGCTGGGATGCATCTCATCATTACATTTTTTTCTGGCTAAAACGTCTCCATGAATATGTTTATTTGTACAATACAATTGATTATATTTTTATTTCTTTGCATGCATCTGTAAAAGTAAAATGTTATATTTAATCTAACCCCTAACCTAATCTAATAAAAATACAGTCATGGTAATTTATTGCAAAAAGTGACAAAAAATAAATAAAATAAAATACAAGCAACACATGGTCCATTTCAAGTCTTCTGATGCTATACTATATCTTCATGTGAGAAACTTAAAGTGAAATTAAAGGTTTTAACTGCGGAAAAAGTTGCTCCGTCAACAGAGTCACATCAAAAGATAAAAAGTTAAAGATAAGTATTTTGGTCACAAGACACATGAGAGTCAATGGCATTTTACAGTCAAAGCTGTATGCATCTTTAGGCATAAATTTTAAGGACTGAGCATTACAGTGGATGGAGACATGATCATTTTTGGGTCTTTTCCTCAACTGCAGTGGCATTCCTAGTTCATCTATATAACAATGCCAAGGGGTGCCTTTAGGGTCTTAATAGGCACTTGAACATGCTTCGGTTTTTGATGACTTCAGAGTGAGAATGGGTTGTTTATTCCTCCCCTGGTGGAAAGGTGAAATCCTCACAGTGCATCACAAATACAACATACAGTACAGAATACATCTGCCATGCAATAACTTAAATGTCAAATTATTCAAAATTTGATTACTTTACAGTAATGGCATTACTTCTAAGTTGAACTGCAGGATATTTTATGTAAAATGAAAGCTGTGTGAGAGCAGAGGGAGGATTCCTGGAAAGCAAGCAGATCTATCTGTGCTTTGATCAGGGTCAGAGTCAGGGTCAACACAAGATCTGTCCAGGGATTGAAAGTGCGGTAAAAGCTGGTCACGCAATGTTTTTCATATGTATGAACCCAAGCGGTGTAACCACAGCTGAGGATGCTATATACCCCAGGGCCTGTGAAATTGTTTTAGTAGAACAAGTTTCATTGGTGAGTCCAACTGCATACAGAGAAAGAGATGCTCTGTAGTGAGGAGAGCTTGCTCTTTTCCCCAGCCGGCTGAGAAGCACCAGGTCCCTGTGTGCACACAGCAGATCTTGAGAGTGTTCTGGAATTAGCCATTCATCAAGACAGCTGAGAAAGTGAATGCCCACTTCCCTTAGTGGGGCAAGGGCAGCTTCTGCAGCTTTTGTGACGACCTTGTACTGATATATATAGGCTGGACTACTGCAATGCTCTTCTGGCTGGACTTCCATCATGCACAATCAAACCTCTACAAATGATTCAAAATGCAGCGGCATGACTGGTCTTCAATTAGCCCAAAAGAGCCCATGTTACACCTCTCTTTATCTCCCTGCATTGTCTACCAGTTGCAGCTCGCATCAAGTTTAAGACACTGATGCTTGCATATAGAACAGCCACAGGCTCTGCACCCTCCTAGTTCCACAAAAATCCTTTCACAAAATCACTTTCCAGAACATTTTCTTTCACTGTCCCTGGCTGGTGGAATGATCTTCCCTCCCTCATCTGCCAATGACAAATCCCTGACAATTTTCAAGCGACACCTCAAAACTTATCTCTTTTGTCACTATTGCAAGCACTTCCTGCATCTGTTTGCCTCATGATGAATCGCGTATTGTATTCCTCAATTGTAAGTCGCTTTGGATAAAAGCGTCTGCTAAATGAATAAATGTAAATGTAAATGATATTCTCATCCCTCAAAGGCAAACCATAGTAATGGTCTGTGTCGATAGAGAATCAAGACATGAAAGTACACTGTCCTTCAGGTCAACTGCCGCAAACAAATCTTGATGTTGAACACATGTCAAAATGTGCTTCTGCATCAGCAGTTTAAACAGGAGCTTGTGAAAACTTGTGCAGGACCCAATTCAGTAATCATGATCTAAGACTGGCCATAACCCATCACATCTTCAGCTAAAGGGACAGGCTCTATCGCGTCCTTTGAATGAAAAAATCAGAAAAATAGGTCTCCTCCTATCTCAGCTTCAACTTCTTCACAAAGCGTGTTTTGCCAGTAAAAGGTGCCTTCCGTGACTTTGTGAGCTCCTTGTGCACCTCCGTGAAGAACGGTACTGGGGCGGACTGACTGATCCACTGGAGCCCGAGGTTCACAGCAGCTATTTTCAGCAGATAGACAAGGGACACAGAGGTAAGTGAATTCAACAGCAGGTTTATTGAATACTGGCAGTGGAACAAAGCAAGGTGGAGAGTCCAGGTGAGTGAGCAGGGAATGGCTAAGTTCTAGAGAGTCGTATCTGAGAGTAATATCCTTTTTCCTTTCCAGGGGATCCAGTGAGAACAATGGAGCTTGAAGACGGTGGAGCACAGGAACGGTGGAGAATGAAGATCGGAACACGGGAACAACTAGGAGGCAGACAAAGGTAAGTGAGTCAGGTAAGTAACACATAGAATGTTTGAGACCAGACAGTGATGATGGGGAGAAGTGCATTGATATAGTGCTCTTGAGGAGTGGAGACAGGTGCCGGTGCTCAGTAATCAGGTGATTGTGATCTGGTGAGTGTCGTTGGTGGTGACTGTGGTGACTGTGATTCCCTGACAGTACCCCCTCCTCCAGGGGTGGCTCCTGACGCCCCACGACGGCGACGGGGCCAGCCACAGCCTCTGGGTGCAGGCCGGTCTGGGTGGGTCTGATAGAATTCGGTCAGAAGGGAGGGATCCAGAACATCATCCCAGGCCACCCAGGATCTTTCCTCCGGCCCGTAACCCTCCCAGTTGATAAGATATTCCAGGTGGCCGGCCCGTCGACGGGAGTCCAGGATGTCCCATACTCGGTAGCTGGAGGGTTCTGCTCGGACTTCAGGAGGAGGAGGTGCTGCCGGTTCCTCGGTGCCTAGGACAGAGGGAGAGAAGGGCTTGAGGAGTGAAACGTGGAATGCAGGGTGAATACGATACCGTTCTGGGAGTTGGAGGAGGAAGGTGACCTCATTTATCTGCCTCTCGATGGTCAAAGGACCTATGTAGTGGGGACTCAGCTTACGGCAGGGCAGGCGGAGACGCAGATCCCAGGTTGAGAGCCACTTGATCTCCTTGGCGATAGACGGGGGCGTGAGACCGATGGGCATCCGCAAAGGTCTTGTGTCTCCGCACTGCCTGCTGAAGGTGGACATGGGCTGAGTCCCAAACTCTCTCGCTTGCCCGGAACCAGTGGTCCACAGCTGGAACGTCGGAAGGCTCTTCCGTCCAGGGCAACAGAGGAGGTTGGTAGCCAAGTATGCACTGGAACGGGGTGAGTCCCGTGGTGGTCTGCCGGAGGGAGTTCTGTCCATACTCGGCTAAGGGAAGGAAACAGTTCCAGCTGTGCTGGTTGTCATGGCAGTAGGCCCGGAGATACCTCCCAATTTCCTGTATCTTCCGCTCAGTCTGGCTGTTGGTCTGGGGGTGGTATCCGGAGGACAGGCTTACAGAGATGCCTAGGAGCTTAAGGAAGGCCTTCCATACATGAGAAATGAATTGGGGCCCACGGTCGGAGACGATATCTTCGGGGATCCCATAATTGTGGAATACGTGGTGAAACAGGGCCTCTGCCATTTCCAGGGCTGTGGGGAGACCCTTGAGGGGAATTAACCTGCAGGCCTTGGAGAACCGATCCACTGCGACGAGGATACAGGTGAAACCCTCGGAGTTGGGGAGATCGGTGATGAAATCGACTTCGACGTGGGACCATGGACGATGGGGAATCAGCAGGGGAACCAACTTTCCAGCAGGTAGGTGATGTGGAGATTTGGAGATGGCACAGATTGAGCATCCACTGACATACAGGGAGACATCCCAGGCCATACGGGGCCACCAGTTTGAAGGAGCGAGAGAGTACGCTGGCTGCCTGGATGTCCAGAGCCCGGGGAAGCGTGAATGGAGACCAGAAGGGTGGATTGCAAGGAGGTGGGTACATAAGTCTTCCCTTCTGGGCCTCCCGGTGGAGCCAACTCACAGAGGGTGGCAACACAGATCTGTTCCTCCAGAGCCCACCAGATGGGGCTGACGAGAACAGCTGGAGGGAGAATGGGTTCAGGTGTGGAGGGTTCTTCAGGAGCGTGGATACGGGAGAGGGAGTCTGCCTTGACATTTTTATCTCCTGGTCAATAAGTGATGGTGAATTGGAACTGAGTGAAGAAGAGCGCCCAATGGGCCTGGCGGGGATTTAGTCTCTTGGTGCTCCTGAGATATTCTAGGTTCTTGTGGTCGGTGATTACGGAAAAGGGGTGTTGTGCTCCCTCCAGCCAGTCTCCCCACTCCTCTAAAGCCAGTTTGATTGCGAGCAGTTCCCTGTTCCCTATGTCGTAGTTGCGCTCTGCCGTTGAAAGCTTCTTGTAGAAGAAAGCGCAAGGATGGAGACGAGGAGGCTCTCCGTGGTGTTGGGACAGCACTGCTCCCACGCCAGTGATGGAGGCATCCACCTCCACAATGAACAGAAGCTGGGGATCCGGATGTGTGAGGATGGGAGCAGTGCAGAAGGCCTCCTGGAGCTTGTGGAAGGCGGCCCGAGCTTCGGGGTTCCAAGACAGAGACTTGGGCTTCTGGCGGAGCATGGAAGTGAGGGGAGCAGAGAGGAGGCTGAAGTTCCAAATAAATCTGCGATAAAAGTTGGCGAATCCGAGGAATCGTTGGAGTTCCTTAACCGACTGCGGTTGGGGCCAGTCACGGACAGCCTGGACCTTCCTCTGGTCCATTTGGATGCCCTCAGCACTGACGATGTACCCGAGGAACTGCACAGTGGGGCGGTGGAACTCACACTTCTTGAGCTTCAGGTAGAGGTGGTGTTTCCTGAGTTGTTGAAGGACCTGCGTGACGTGGTGGCGATGTTCGGCCAGCTTCCAGGAGTAAATCAGGATGTCGTCGATGTAGACTGACGAATTGATGGAGGAACTCCCGGATCACCTCGTTCATGAACCCCTGGAAGACTGACGGTGAGTTCGAAAGGCCATACGGCATAACCTGGTACTCGTAGTGACCTGAGGGGGTTATGAATGCTGTCTTCCACCCTCCCGGATATGAACGAGGTTGTACGCACTCCGCAGGTCCAGTTTCGAGAAGAATCGAGCCCCACGGAGTTCCTCGAGTGCGGCCGGGACCAGAGGAAGTGGATAGGGGAGTTTGACTGTGGAGGATCCGGTAATCAATGCAGGGCCGCAAGCCTCCATCTTTCTTGCCCACGAAGAAGAAGCTCGAGGTGGCCGGTGAGGTGGAAGGGCGGACAAACCTGTTGGAGAGCCTCCTTGATGTAGTTCTCCATTGCCTTGCGCTCTGGGATGGACAGGAGGTACACTCAACCCTTGGGGAGTGTAGCACCAGGCAGCAGGTCGATCGCGCAGTCCCATGGCCGGTGAGGTGGTAACTGTGTGGCTGCCTGTTTGCTGAAAACATACTGGAATGCCACGTAGTCAGATGGGATGGTATGTTTCTCGATGGGTTCAGGGCTCTCCACAAGGGTGGAGTTAACTTGGAGAATTGAAGGACATACAGTGGGTACTGGGACATTGGAGAGACAATTCTGGAAACAGGACTCACTCCAAGGATCTCACTGGAATCCCATCTGACAGCGGGGGAATGTTGGGAGAGCCACGGGCGTCCCAGGATGATATCGACGGTGGGTCCCCCCAGTACCAGAAAAGAGATGGTTTCCCTGTGGAAGCATCCAACTTGGAGAATGACTGGAGGAGATCAATATTTGATATGCCCACGCCCAAGCGGCTTTCCTTGAATCGTCTCAATCTTGAGTTCCTGCTTTTGCCGCTTACGGGGTAGGTTGAGCCGTTTTAGGAGGTTTTGGGAGATGAAATTCCCTGAGGAGCCAGAGTCAACTAGGGCGGATACTGAAATGGAATGATGAGGTGTGAGTAGTTGTACTGTTAGCAACGGCAAGATGGAGATATCAGGTTCAACCTGGAAGGTAATCACCGCTGGGCGTGGGGGATGAGAAGGGCACTTTTGGATAAAGTGCCCAGATGTTCCGCAATATAGGCACAGCCCCGTGGCGAGACATCGTGCACATTCCATGCGAGTGAGTTGGTTGAAGTCCAGCTGCATAAGTTCTGGTACTGGAGGACAGGCAGCGGGTGAGGCTTGTGAATGAGCAGTTTTGTCAGGCAGGCAGGTGGTGAGTCGCTGGGAAAACTTCATTGCCTTTTGCATGAAGCTCTCAAGGCCGACATTGTCATCATATATAGCCATTTGGGTTCTGATCTGGGGATCTAGGTCATGGCGGTGGCAGTGAGCAGCACCGTCTCATTCCATCCACAAGAGGCCGCTAGAGTCTGGAACTGCAGCGTGTACACGCTCACCGAGGAAGTGCCCTGTCGGAGCCGAATGAGTTGGTCGGCGATGGACAGAGAGCCGGTAGACTGGCCGAAGACTTCCCTAAAATGAGTGGAAAAGGCATTGAAAGAGTTAATAATACTGCTCTGTGAGTTCCAGATGGCACGTGCCCAGAGCAACGCTCGTCCTGAGAGCAGGGAGATCAGGAAGGCCACCTTCGAGCGTTCAGACACGAACTGCGGGGGCTGCATCTCTATAAAGAGAGAGAGTTGGAGCAAAAAAATGCTACATTCCGCCTCACCCGAGTAAGTAGTAGGAAGGGCCATGGGACTGGCAGAGGCAGAAGGAGGTTTAAGGACCGGAGAGAGAGCAGCTCGAAGAGTGCTGACGAGCTCCTCGAGAGGATCCGCCACCGTGGGATCTCGGGACTCCATCCCCGGTCTTCGGTTATGGTCTGGTCTTCTGTCAGCAGATAGACAAGGGACACAGAGGTGAAGTGAAATCAGCAGCAGGTTTATTGAATACTGGCAGTGGAACGAAGCAAGGTGGAGAGTCCAGGTGAGTGAGCAGGGAATGGCTAAGTTCTAGAGAGTCTTATCTGAGCGTAATATCCTTTTTCCTTTCCAGGGGATCCAGCGGGAGCAATGGAGCTTGAATACAGTGGAGCACAGGAATGGTGGAGAATGAAGATCGGAACACGGGAACAAATCTAGTGTCAGCGTTAGTTCTGGCAGGTCACGTGAGTCAAGCATGCATCAGCTGACTCTCAGCTGATCACATCTACCAAAAGGAATACGACACCTATCACGGCACCCTTACATAAGCGCTATTCAGTATTATTCAGCAGCTTGCTTGCTCGGAAGCAAAATACCCTCCTCCATCCCCAACTCCTCCTTTCGCCACAGTCAGGACTTGACTTCTGACATTCCTGTTGAATTAGACTCTCTAATCTTGACTAATGTGCTACACTAAATGTAATTAAGTACATTAATGATATCTGCTTGGTTCTGTTCTGTTAACCCTTGGAGGGTTATTATTGCTGCTCTCCCTGCTCATTCATGACAGGCTGCATGGATGGGAAGGGAGTTTTTGCCCAGAACAGAACCATACCGCCAAACCAAACTGTATGCTAAGTGTCTATCATTTGACGATAGTGGTCCTGACAGAACTAGGAGGCAGACAAAGGTAAGTGAGTCAGGTAAGTAACACATAGAATGTTTGAGACCAGACAGTGATGGCTTGGGAGGAGTGCGTTGATATAGTGCTCTTGATGAGTGGAGACAGGTGCCGGTGCTCAGTAATCTGGTGATTATGATCTGGTGAGTGTCGTTGGTGGTGACTGTGGTGACTGTGACAGCTATCTCAGTGTCAGACTCAGTCTGAGAAACACACCTGATGCTGGAGACCCAGGTAATGCAGCAGACAGAACCGCTGAAATGCACTGTAGAGGAATCCAGCAAGGCTTCCAGGCAGAGGTGAATGGAGAGAGAAGTGTGTGAAGCAAGCCACCTCTTTATATACCCATATGTGTGGGGGAGTGAAATGCAGTTCTCATTGGCCTTTTCTGAAGTATCAGAGGTGTTTGAGGCTCAAGGGCGACCAAAGTGTCATAACATCGCTGAGTGAGTGACAGAGAGGGAACAATATTGGATCATGGATAAAAGGCCCAAAATATTTACATTTGTTACATAACATTTGATATTTAAGTTATATTTGTTTGAGTTTGCAATCAACTGTAGCATCAGACATGTGTTTACTGTCTCAGAGGTGTGTTGTTGAATGTGTTGAAGTGAATAGTGCCTTTGGGCTACATTCAGTATACACTAGGCTGTGAAGTGTTGTAAATCAAGTAAAGTAAAAAAAAAAATACCTGCTTTATCTATTGTGTTATGATTTGGATGATGACATTTTAGTTCCTTGGAAAAGCAAGGAACTCGTCAGTATTCTTTAATGAATATCATCTGGAGTTGCCCCTAGTGAAAAATAAATATACTAAAATGTATTTGAATTACATATATTTCATGCTAACTATATGCTAACTATACTACAAATATATTTACACATTTACAGCTTGTACTTAAAAATACGCTGCAATTGTACTTTTAGCATACTAAACCGGTATACTTAAAGTCTGCTAAACTGGAACAACTAATTTTGTGCTTAATGCACTTTAATTGTGCAGAAGTAATGCTGAAGTCCAATGAAAGGACTTTAAATATCTTGCATTTAAAGGCCTTTTTTATTCAAAGATCATTAAGAAATGTGCATTGTGCGCAAATAGGACTCCAAATAAAGTTTAATTATAATTTTTATATCATTTATTTTATATTTATATATTTATATTTTAAGTCTTGTGCAATGTGTCAGTAAATATGTTAGTAGATTTAAACTATACTTAGTATGAAATAAATGTATTTTAAATATATTGCTTTTTTACTAGGGGCAATTCAACCCAAACGCAGATTATTAACACACATCAAAACAAAGAAACAGAACAATGACTTGACTAAAGTATACTAGACTAAAGATCTGTATCTGGCCTTGGCACATGTGTGCTAAATAAGTGTCATCACTGTAAATTTTAATAATGTTGTATCTGTATTGCCCCTGTCACCCTACACTGAGTGACAGAAGCTAGATTTGTGCGCAGAAAGCCCTGCACAAACTGATGAATTTGCTCAGTCTCTGTTTTTTCAATTTAACCTCAACATAAGGCGTACATACAGTGTTTTATCTTCATCATGCTCCACTCCACCAGATTCTTTTGAATATTATGGTCTTTTTATGATGGCAGAGTTTTGAGGAAGCCAACAGCCCCTTGCAGGACTCAGATATGGATATGCATGAGGTGGATGAGCTGAGTCTGCGCTTTTCTCTTGGGGACGTCAAAGCAGCTTTAGGAGAGATCCGGGAAAGACTGGATGACATACGCTGTGGGGAAGTGCATTACAGACACTCGGGTGAGAAACTGCACAGCATTAGTTGCATTACACTGCATATAGTGCTCAGGAACACAATGACATCATTTTGGAATACTGTTCCGTCATTAATCATTAATAACTACACAGGGGGGGTGATATTCCTCCTGGGGAAAATTGCAGGGAGATACAGTGTAGATATTTATACTGTAGATATTGTTATATTAACTATATTATACAGGTGCATCTCAATAAATTAGAATGTCATGGAAAAGTTCATTTATTTCAGTAATTCAACTCAAATTCTGAAACTCGTGTATTAAATAAATTCAATGCACACAGACTGAAGTAGTTTAAGTCTTTGGTTCTTTTAATTGTGATGATTTTGGCTCACATTTAACAAAAACCCACCAATTCACTATCTCAACAAATTAGAATACTTCATAAGACCAATAAAAAAAAACATTTTTAGTGAATTGTTGGCCTTCTGGAAAGTATGTTCATTTACTGTATACAGGGGCGTCATGCACTCAATATTTTTGAGGGGGCACGAGTGAAGCGGGGGGGTTGTGGGGGGATCTTGTCTGACACAGCAGCCATGATAGAACTGTAGATCGGATATAGGCTTATGTTTAATCAAAATATTTATTTTTTTATTTTTATTCGAAATACTTCCAAACGTGTTAACTATATCATGACATATCTCAATTCTCAAATATGTGCAAGTAAATGCATTTTGCACTTTTATAGATTATAGTTGATCTATAGGCCTAATGGGCGATGGGCAAAGTAGGCTAATAGTGTAATAGCCTTAGCTATGCATAAAAACCCGTATTTTTACTTAAATACCAGATATGGGTTTCATGCCATAAAATATTTTGAATAGGCTACAACTGACGTTGTATTTAATGTGAATTTAATTTAAAAAAAAAAAAAAAAAGTTAGGCAACTAATTATAACACTTTATATAACACATTGTACAGAAGCAAAGAACATTTACATTATCAAAGAACATTTTCATTGTCTAGCCAGAGTTCAAGCACTCTCAAAAACTCCCATTATAATCACTGAAGCTGTTTACACTGTGAAATGAATATCTTACATTCGTACATCTGCACTTCATTGTTTCTGATTGTTTCACTTCATTTCGGAGAATGCGCCAGTCAGCTAGCAAGTAAAGAAAACACCGGCTTTTCAGCGATGACTCATCTGAACGCCTCTGATTGGTCATTGCATTCATAAGCTCAACAGAATCGAGTGTGATTGATTATTATGCGCAGCTGTCAAAACGCCTTTGTCTTTGGCTCAGCGCCAGCCAGCAAAAGCAATTTGAATTTATCAGCTAGTGACGTGACTCACTGAACGTTCAAATGACGCTGGTGTGATTGTATCAAATATATATATAAAAAAATAATATTCGGCTAATTGTTTTTTTTTTTGTTTTTGTTTTTTTTTTCTTTTGGAAGCTGCATTCAAAATCCACTTGGCTCAAAAATCTGAGGGGGCACGTGCCCCCTTAGTTTTAATGGGCATGACGCCTCTGACTGTATATGTACTCAATACTTGGCAGGGGCTCCTTTTGCTTTAATTACTGCCTCAATTCGGCGTGGCATGGAGGTGATCAGTTTGTGGCACTGCTGAGGTGGTATGGAAGCCCAGGTTTCTTTGACAGTGGGCTTCAGCTCATTTGCATTTTTTGGTCTCTTGTTTCTCATTTTACTCTTGACAATACCCCATAGATTCTCTATGGGGTTCAGGTCTGGTGAGTTTGCTGGCCAGTCAAGCACACCAACACCATGGTTATTTAACCAACTTTTGGTGCTTTTGGCAGTGTGGGCAGGTGCCAAATCCTGCTGGAAAATGAAATCAGCATCTTTAAAAAGCTGGTCAGCAGAAGGAAGCATGAAGTGCTCCAAAATTTCTTGGTAAACGGGTGCAGTGACTTTGGTTTTCAAAAAACACAATGGACCAACACCAGCAGATGACATTGCACCCCAAATCATCACAGACTGTGGAAACTTAACACTGGACTTCAAGCAACTTGGGCTATGAGCTTCTCCACCCTTCCTCCAGACTCTAGGACCTTGGTTTCCAAATGAAATACAAAACTTGGTCTCATCTGAAAAGAGGACTTTGGACCACTGGGCAACAGTCCAGTTCTTCTTCTCCTTAGCCCAGGTAAGACGCCTCTGACGTTGTCTGTGGTTCAGGAGTGGCTTAACAAGAGGAATACGACAACTGTAGCCAAATTCCTTGACACGTCTGTGTGTGGTGGCTCTTGATGCCTTGACCCCAGCCTCAGTCCATTCCTTGTGAAGTTCACCCAAATTCTTGAATCGATTTTGCTTGACAGTCCTCATAAGGCTGTGGTTCTCTCCGTTGGTTGTGCATCTTTTTCTTCCACACTTTTTCCTTCCACTCAACTTTCTGTTAACATGCTTGGATACAGCACTCTGTGAACAGCCAGCTTCTTTGGCAATGAATGTTTGTGGCTTACCCTCCTTGTGAAGGGTGTCAATGATTGTCTTCTGGACAACTGTCAGATCAGCAGTCTTCCCCATGATTGTGTAGCCTAGTGAACCAAACTGAGAGACCATTTTGAAGCCTCAGGAAACCTTTGCAAGTGTTTTGAGTTGATTAGCTGATTGGCATGTCACCATATTCTAATTTGTTGAGATAGTGAATTGGTGGGTTTTTGTTAAATGGGAGCCAAAATCATCACAATTAAAAGAAACAAAGACTTAAACTACTTCAGTCTGTGTGCATTGAATTTATTTAATACACGAGTTTCACAATTTGAGTTGAATTACTGAAATAAATTAACTTTTCCACGACATTCTAATTTATTGAGATGCACCTATATACACTGAAAAAAGAGCAATATCAATATAAACTTTTTTTTTATTGAATATTAAAAAAGAAAAGAAAAGAAAAAAGCCCTCTTTGTTCTCTTTTCTGGATCATTGTTTCTACACTGGTGATTCTTTTCAACTAACTTTTTTTATTTATATCAAACAAGGCCATAATCATGTCTAGAACATTGGGGGTCCAATTGTTTTGAGGAAAATATAAAGACCAGACCACTATATGGTATTTATTTAAAGAAACTAAATAAATAAAGGATTTAAATGGATTTATGGGAATAAATTAAAAGAAAATAAGAACAGTAAAAGAACAAGAATATTTGTAAAGTAATCAATCTGAACTGCAAATAATATTTTTATTTTAAAATATGCACCTATTCAATTTCAGTTGTATTGTTGAAGACGCAAAACAGAAAAATGCTAGTCGTCATAATCAATTATGAATGCCATGAATCACGTAAATGACAGACCAAAATGTAGGAATTTGACAAAAAAAAAAAAAAAAAAAAAAAGTCGAATAGTTTGCATCTCTGGATATTGTTGGTCGTTTACATCATAGAAGGGGAACGCTACGTTACAGTAGAGCCGACTGTTGCTATAGTAACGAACACAACTTTCATCACGTAATCGCTCTTATTTCAGTGTTGTTTACTTTCAGTTTTCATTCTACATTCAGCATTAACATCAAGTCAAAAGGGAGCTTTTAACTGAACTGTATAGCCTACATGCATTTTAGATGCTTATATTATCTTCTCGCCCCGTCCATGCAGTGAATGCACGTTATTGAACGAGCGGGTTTTTAGAACATTAATTCAACTGCTCAGGTAATTTCAGTGGTAGTCTATACATATTCATGTATTAAACTCCCTGTAACTCACAAACTCCCCGTGATAGTGCGCGAATATTTCTGCCCGTTTTCGCTTGTTGTCAGCCTCTGATTTTCCGCAACAGACTGAAGCTCTGAGTGAATTCAGCGCGCCTTGCTTTCAGCTAATAAAAGGAAATGCTGCAATTTTCCGCTGTTATTTTATGATTGTTGGGGCAGTCTCCAGCTATATCTTAAACTTCTCCAAATACAGTCCGCTTCAGATTGGTTTTGAACACTGCACACAAAAAAAAAATAAATAAAAAATAAAAAAATTAACGCAGCCTTTATCTAATTCTGATTGGGTGGGCAAGACAGTCATTTGGGTGGGCTCAGTCCATGCCTGGAGCCGGCCCCGGGTAAACTGCTAATAATTCCCCTACAGAAACCTGCTCATCTGTTTCTTTCCCTTTTGTTTTGATCTTATCATTTAGTAAAACTTTGTGCAAGTGGCCATGACCCTCTGTTTCCCTGCATGGCCTGTTGTTACTCTACTTACTAACTTTTTTTTTTTTTAATTGGCTTTTAAAATGCAGTTTTGTGTAATTATACTCCTGCGGGGGTGTTTGAGATCAGCCCCGTGCTTGTCCCTGGTTCATTAACAAACTGAGAATGATATTAGCCCACCAGTAAATACTACTGCCTTCTAAAGGAGTTATTAGTCTTCTAAAGTGAATATCATGGAAACCTACGATGACTCAAGTGTTACCAGATCCATCAGAAGGAATTACTATCCAGAACCTGACAAAAACCTTTAAAAGCTTACAACGACTTAAGTCATTTAAAATACTGCTACAAATAATTAGTAATTCCTTCTGAAGGATTTGATAGTATACTTGAGTGAGTCATTTCTGGTGGGTTACCATGATCTACTTTTTAGAATTATATGCGTTTACATTTTCACATTATTTATATAGTTTGTTAGTAATTCTCTGGGAGGCATGAAAGAATAGTAGTTATTGATTAGCTAATAGTGATCTACTGCATTGCTATTACGCTTTAACCAGAGTTTCTGGTTACTATAGTGTCCTGCATAATTATTCATTAATGATGGAAGAGTATTTCAAAGTGTTACCACAGAATGCATGTGTGACAGAAAGAATGAAGAGAAGCTTCTAAGAGTGTCTTTGTCTGTGTGTGATTTGTATGACAGTGTCAACATTAGAAGAGAGTGAGAGTATGATGAGCGTTCCGGTCGACGAGGAGGAAGGAGTGGTCACTGAAAGGTAAAGAAGAACACCTGAACACACTCTGACTCTTAGAAAACACACCTGCACTGCTTCTAGAAGGAACTAATGATCTTCCTCATTTTATGTTTTACAGATCTACGGAAATTAAAAATAGGTATGTATGTGTTTTAAGACATCTGCACAACTTTTCAGTGTCTTTCCTTTAAAGTAGCTCAAGCAGCAGATATTTTTGTTAGATGTTGGATTTTGAGGATGTAGGAGTGTCAGGCTGAGCACTTTCTCTTTTCAATATATTACGTGATGATGAAGAGATGTTTTATGCTATGTGAACAATGTCTGCTTCTGGTGGTTTTACACTTTGAGGTACACTCACAGATTAAAAGACGCAGGTTTGCATAACATCTGATCTATGATCAGCCCTTTAATATAGAATATTTTCTGTCTTTTAGGCCACAAAAAGGTTAAAACCTATCTTGGTGAGTATTCTTGACTCCTGTTGCATTTCTTTATATTTCCTTCATAGCCTCATTTTCTATAACATTCTGTATATTATGTGCATGCTAAGCAAAATCACGTCTGTTGAAACCATGGAACTTCTGTTTGATTTGTGAAACTGGAGAAATGTCCATGTGATTTCAGAGGACGTGTCACTGAATCCGACTACAGCGTACCCGTTCCTCATCCTCTCAGACGACCGCAAACAGCTGAAGCGCGGCGAGAAGCTGCAGTTCTACAGGAACAACTCGCACCGCTTCGACGTCTGGTCCTGTGTGCTCGCCAAAGACGGCTACGAATCTGGAAGACACTACTGGGAGGTTGAATGCTTTAGACAATAAACTCTAAGCATTTCTCTTTATGTAAATCTGAATAAGTTATGTTTAGAGGTGTAAAGAGTACCTGAAAACCATACTTGAGTAAAAGTACACCTTACAAACTAAAAACGCAAAAATACCTTACAGTGAAAATTACTCCACTACACATTACAAGCCACCAATTCCAAAACAACTAGAGTAAAAGTTTTAGGCCCGGTTTCACAGACAGGGCTTAGACTAAGCCAGGATTAGGCCATAGTTCAATTAGGACATTTAAGTAATTTTTACGAACATACTTTAGAAAAAACATTACTGGTGTGCATCTTGAAACAAAACAAAGGCACTGATATATTTTAAGATCAGTCAGTGCGTTTATTTCAGTTGAAACAGCTCAGACTTACATTTTAGTCTAGCCTTGTCTGTGAAACTGGTGGTCAGAGTATCTGATTTTAACAGTACTCAAGTATTTTACTTATACTAAATATAGGCTCAAAGATACACTTGTCAAAGAGACATGCCAGTGAAAATTTGTAATGAGATTTAAACAAGAAACAAGAAAGAGTTGATTTGTGAGGAGAGCAATCAAGTTTATAAAAATAAAACTGAACAAAAATTGCAAAAAAAATGAAAAAATAAAAAACATCCTTTAAAAATGTCTCTTCAGTATAACAGATAAATAAAATAATGTTAAGTAAAATGAAAAAGCCAAAGCCTTCTTGCACTGGATGTGCTGGTTTCAGCCTCATTGTTCTCATCTCATATATAAAACACCTGCGATTCACAACTACTTGCTAAGGTGCTCGCATTCACATAAAGTAGCCTTGTTGACAAGTTTGGGTAAGTGAGGGCAAAACTCATAAGATATATTACTTTCGGTGCCCTGTAGAAGGCAGTACCATGTCTTTTGTAGCAGAAATAAACTGCTGCAGAAAAAGCTAGGTGCCATGCGAAATGTAATGTGTAACTGCAACACTCATTTCAAATGTAGTGGAGTAAAGAGTACAGATACTCATTCAGAAATGTAGTGAAGTAGAGAGTAAAAGCTGCTAATATCTTTAATGCTCAGTAAAACTAAGTATCCGAAAAGTACAGTAATTAGTTACATTTACTCCAGTACGTTATGTTTTGAGCTCTGAGGTTGTAAAGGTGCCGCTTTCAGGTGAATGTTGGAGAGAATAAGGACTGGAAGCTGGGCATGGTGTGTGAGTCGGCGCAGAGGAAGGGTCTGTTTGACATGACCCCTGCGGTCGGATACTATGCTCTGTGGTGGAGCGGGGGCCATCTGCGCGCTCTGACCGCGCCGCCCCTCACTAAGGTCAGGGTCACGGGTCACCTGCGCCGCGTGGGCCTCTATCTGGACTGTGAGGAGGGCCAGCTGGTCTTCTTCAATGCCAAGACAGGATCTGAGGTGTATTCCTTCACTCTAGCCTTCTCAGAGAAACACTTCCCGCTGTTCGGCACGGGCGATAAAGATGTGCCGCTGATGCTCATGTCTCCGTTTCTCAGTGTCCCTGAATGAGAAGAGCAAAGGCTGGTCGACTTTGTAGAAAGCACAGAATGAGTTCAGGACAGTGGAAAGAGAGTTTATTAATGCAGGACACTTAGATGCTGTGGTTTACCTGGTCAGGGTTTAGGGAATGCAGAAACTATGACGTGAAATGAAGTTGAAATTACACACTCGACACAGTGGATCAGCTTATTTGTCACAAATGTTATGCCAGATGCTGAAATTAAATTGTTCAAAAGGTAAGAATCACTAAGACATTATGTTTTTGAAAGAAATTGATGCTTATGTCAAAAATGTAGTATTTAACTGATCAAAAATACAATTCATCTGTAAATTATTATTCTTGCCGAAAGACATTTTTCTTTTCATTTCATTTCTAGGTGGTTTTCCAGCTGGTCACAGCAAGACAGTGACACTGCATTTTAGCACAAATTCACCACGTGTGAAGTATATTTAAGCAGCTGAATATTAGATTACTTGAAGATTAAGATATTGAAAAAAAAAATCATAAAGATGTTAATCAAAAATCAAAACATTCTGTAGAATATATATTGTGAAAAAACGAATGATGGCATCAGTTAAATGAAGAAAGTGTTGGGTTACCACGACTAAAAGCCAAAAAAAAACAAAAAACACCATAAAGTGTTTAATTCACATGTCAGTAATATACCTATATCTATCCCATATGAAATATTTTAAATAATCATATCATTATCTTATTTAAATGCATCGAACGTCATTTCAACTGAATTATATACAATCAATGAATTCTAAAAAAAAAAAAAAAAAAAAAAAAGATAAAATATATTAGGAATGCCATTAAAGCCTTTGTTTAGTTTTCATAATTATGAGGCAAGGCTTACTAAATTCACATTTGTGTGAATATTTGTGGGATATTTTTGTTTTCATTTGGTAATTAATTTAATTTACTTAGAGCTTTTAGTAAACTAAACAATAATTTAATATTGGATTTTTCATTGAGAAAATATAGGTAAGATACTGTTTCCTTACTGTAAAATGAATTTTAAAAAACAGTTGTATTATATTTTTAGTATTGTATTTGTATTTGTATTGTATTTTTATTGTTTTGTTCATTTATTTTTCATTTAGTGCATTGTGTGTCTAGAGATTGGCATTATTTAATAACAGACTAATATAATTTACAGTGGAGTGGTCACTGAATGCATTTGTATTTTTTTGTAAGTGAGACAGAAATGATAGCTAGAACTCATAAGATCTTTTGGTGCCCATCTTATCTAGGGTGCCAAAATGGTCATAAACGGCCCTGTTTCTCACCTAACATACTTGTGGCTATCCTAACCAGTGTCTTGAAAGAAAGCACACTGTAATTCTCTATGCCAGCACAGAGAGAGAGAGCTGAACGCGTAAGATTCCTCTAGTGAGTCTGTAGATGGAGAAAGAGATTCCTCACAGTTCACACTAAACACCAGCCTTATACGCAAGAGTGAAGAGAAGACATGGGATGCTATATCAAAAAATGTCCTGATGTGGACTTTTTCTTTTTTTTTTTTTGGTCCCCATGAGGAAAACAGCTTATAAATCATCCAGAATGAAGTTTTGTGAGAATGTAAAAATGCCTGTAGTTTTGTGTGAGGGGAAGGTTTATGTGTAGAGTTAGGGTAAGAGGATAGAAAATACAGTTTCGAGGGGTGAGAACCAGAAAGGAGTAAGTGACATTTCACCAACTTTACAGGAGAGCCAAAACAAAAAGTTTGATCTGACTTTGTGTACTGATTTCAATTGTTTCTAATAAAAATTTGTGCACTCATGGATGACAGTACTTTTGCCAGTAGAAAGAGCTCATTAAGAGCTTTCACAAATTCACAAATGTAAGCTTTTCTAATGATCCAGAATTTTTTGCATCTATGACCAGTGTTGGGGAAAGTTACTTTTAAAAGTAATGCATTACAATATTGCGTTACTCCATAAAAAAGTAACTAATTGCATTACTTAGATACTTTATTGAAAGTAATGCATTACATTGCTTTTGTGTTACTTTTTCTCACCTGGGCTGGTCTTGCTTATTTATTTTTAATAACAGAAAACCCAAAAGTTGTATTTTTGGCGACCGTAAAGGCCCTTTCACACCAAGAGTGAAATGAATAAGCCTCAGGCTGAAGAAAATGCATCTGCCACTGCACTTACTCCCAATTTCTCTCAACACGGACAGGAGAGCTGTCAGTGAATAAACAGGAAAACTAAGTAATTTGCTTTACTCGTTTGAAAAAGTAACAGATATTTTCTTGTTAATTTAAAAGTAATGTGTTACTTTACTAGTTACTTGAAACTAGCATTACTTGTAATGTGTTACCCCCAACAGTGTCTATAACAGTTTAGTGGCACATTAAAAGTGCTAATGTAAATATATAATGTAATGTTTTTGAGTTACAGGATTTTTTTTTTTTTTTTAAGCAGAAAACCTCTGAGGGCTGGTTTAGCTGGTTCACAGTCAGCAGATTTCCTTTGGTGCAGATCTGGCTCATATCAACAGCTGAAGTGTGGCCCAGATAAGTACTGGTCCACAAAACTGGCCCACATCATTTTAGTCAGAACTGAACCAGAATCCAACCAGTAGTGAGCCAAATAATAAAAACCCATAAATGACCCTGATATGTTATTCTTGTATGGCTGACTGAGGGCTGATGTGGCCAACATGTGGCTGACAGACCATCATATAAACATATTTACACCACACCTATTCTTGTTTTTTATTTAAAATACTCATTACACAGAAAATCTAATAATCTTAAACACAAAAATTGATTCATAGTCTTATATTGGTAGTAATGTTGAAAGTTTACACTCACAGTCTTTCAGGAAAAAGGAGAGAAAAAAGAACATGAATATAAAATAATTAGTATCATACATTAGATATTATTTTGAATATTTAAATAAGCATGTATTATTAATGACTGCAAATCAACACACTGTTTTTCTCCACCCAAGACATGCATGAGTGCAGCCATTTTTAAATAAAGAAAACATTAGCTACTATAATAACTGGCTATTTTAGAAATAATACTTGATATATGTGATATAATCATCCCAATGTCCAGTCACCAGTGCTGTCACCACTGAACTACATCTCCCAGCATCCCTCCTGGTTCCCATCTGCACTCGGTCCCTGATCATCACCTCATAGAGACTCATTCATCTTGCCTGCCCTCATTGTTCCCTATGGAGCTACGCTATATTGCCAAAAGTATTGGGTCACCCCCTTCTAATGAACAGGTTTGACTACTTTAGTAATTTCCATGAGTACAAATCTTAATGTTTAAGCATATAATGATATTCTAGGGAATTGTGTGCTTCTAATTTTAAATCAACAGTTTGGACAGGACCCTTTTCTATTCTAACATGACAATGCCTCTGTGTATAAGGCAAGGTTGAAAAAGAAATGATTGATTCAGCGAGTGTGGAAGAACTTGACTGGTCTGCAGAAGGGTCCTGTCCAAACTGTTGCAATAAAATTAGAAGCACACAATTCCCTAGAATATCATTATATGCTTAAACATTTAGATTTGTACTAAAGTAGTCAACCCTGTTCATTAGAAGGGTGGTGTCCCATTACTTTTGGCAATATAGTGTACTTCTCTAACTACTCTTCTTGAAATACTTCCCTGTCTTCAGTTTCCGTCAGTCTTCAGTCTCTTCAGTCACATCATCAGCCAGCGCCTGCAAAGAAAGGGACTGTTATTCACACAGCTAAGTGTCTCAAGTCATTCTATGAACTCATTTACTTGTATGTAAGATATCAGAGAGTGAATCAGACAAATTTAAGATTCGATCAGAACATCGAAACATGAGGAGCCGAAATTCCAGAGGGGCCCCAAGGCTGCAACAGGATGCCATAAATCAGATTCCTAGCTCCAGCCCGTCTGAAGAAAACCTTACCAACAAGCCTCTTTCACAGAACAGTTTGCAACATTAAAACAAAAGGAACACATTGATAATTCCAATTCAGGAAGGAGATCGTCAAATTTGGGGCAAGTAATCAAGACTGATGGGCAAAGAGATGGCCATAACGTGTTCCACGATAGAAATCACGAGCTTCTTTTCTCCACATAGAAGACAAAGACTGAGACTGAAATTCTTTAGGAGACCTTTTAACCTCTCCCTGGTCCAAAGAACATGTCTTTTTGTTCTACGCAGAACTACACACAGAGACTTTCTTTTTCATATGCGCCAAAAATCATCTTAAAAGGACTTATGAATCATCTCTATGTAGAACCCCATATTATGTTTGTAACCCACACATTAGACTATCATGTTTTAATCACATATTATGTATGACTTTTTTAATCATTATTGAATAGCTGAAGGATTCATATGCATGTTTGGTATGTATGAGTTTGAAAATCATGCTTTAAATGTTTCTTCCAATCAATTGTTTGTCAACTGTATCATAGGCTTGTTATAGAAATCATGTTCAAAATTATACTTTACAAGAGCGGGAAAATTCGGACCATGTGACTGATACAGGATTTATGATGGGGAAGAAACAGAGCAACACCCCTAGGCTAAGATCATTTCTAATTGGTCAAGACGTCCAGATAGGACGGTCTGAAAGCCGAGTTTAAATACTCAGGACACCATCAAATTATGTTTTTTTGTCATTGCTCTTGCTTTGTACATTTAGCCATGCTTTTTGTCATCACTTTCTGTGTTCTTTGAGCGGCATTCCAGTGTGCTCGGGCCTACATGCCAGCTGCTACCACAATGAGAAGAAAAACCACCTAGTCTCGTTACATCCTTTTATTCTTTTACTTTAATTTCTTGTCTTTCTGTGAGAGTTTCATTAAGTTAAGTTTGCCGCAAAGTCCAACTCCGACTGCACCCGCCCCAAACTTCAACCTTCTTTCCTCACTTTCTCTCTTTCTGCAACTTGTATGAATGTGTGAATGCGTGTGTTCATGTGTTAGATTAGTTTACATGTCTTAGATTGATCAAATAAAGTCTTATTTATATTGAAAAGAGAAGTATCTTGTGTTTTGTGCTCACAAGTTAATGTCTTAATCTGCCGATCTTGTTACTGTGCTTATTAATAGTGTTTTCACTATATTTTGGATTTTAATATCCAGTGCAGAGTTGATGTTATGCGGCTTGTTCAGTGAATTGCAGGTTGATTCAGCAATCAGCTGTAAAACAGTGATTCTGTTCAAATTCCCTATAAAATTATAAATGATTCCCTTTGAGCTAAATTGACATTGTTTACCTTATTTACCTATTAACCCCCTTACATGTATCATGTGAATTTCTGACGTTCCTGCAAACAAAGACCTGGTCGTACATTACCTGTGTGTCCTCTTCTTCTGCTATTGTGACAGTAACATTAATGAAAATATTAGGGGTGTAACGGTACACAATAATGACGGTTGAGTACATACCTCGGTTTTGAAGTCACATTCGATATGTTGTTGTTGTTGTTTTTTTGTTTTTTTTTGGTACAGCAGAGGGGGAAAACTAAACATTAAATTGTTTCTTTTTTTAATTAAACAGTAGTTTACTTAATTGTATAAATTACAATTTTCTTAAGGATAAAAAAGCTATCTATCTCAGCTAATGCTGTAAACTATATAGGGAGGGAGCTCTATTACTTGCACATTACACCCAAACTATTAAATTCAATGGCCATTTACTAAAAAAAATTTAAAAAAATAAATAAATAAATAAATAAATAAAAAAGAATGCAAACATGCAAATTGCATGCAAGGCAGTTTTTACATCATAAAATTGTTTCTGTTTTGTTTTCATGACAGACACTAATAATACACCGCTATAGGAAAATAACGAGAATAACAACGTGCAGTAAACGGTAAAACTGTTTTCACTACAAACCAGTGTGTTAATAATTAAGACAATACATTAGAATAATATGGTAAGACACACCAGTTTGCAATATGTTTTGTTCAGCTAAAAATAGCTGGATGAGACCAGAAGCAAGACCCATGAGATTTACAAATGGCCACGCCCATTTTTCAGGAAGAATAAGGTGGATAGATTTTATGCATCAGAGTATCAAGTGTGCAGCCATCTTTAGAATTTTGTCTTTATTGTTGTGGATTTATTGTTGTGGAGCTAACAAAAGCTTTACTGTATGCAGCAAAAGTATGGTAGGTAAACTGGTGGGTTATTCTTAACACAACCATTCGGCAAGCTTGAATAGTGAATACACAGTTATAGTTTCCTAGTTTTTGTTATTTATACTGAATTATGACATAGACACTTTTACATATATTATATTCTTTTTATTAATAATAATTGGCAGCCCCTCTGCAATACCGTCACTGACCCACTGGAGGGTTGCTGCCCACAGGATGAAAATCAGCATTACACGAGCATGATCTTCATGTCAGGACAGCTCACCAAATGCCATGCTTGACCAAGAAGAACATAAAGGCTGACATGAATATGCTAAAATTCATATGGATAGACCTGTGAAGTTCTGGAAGAATATTTGATGGAGTGATGTCACCAAACTGTAACTTTTTGGACCTACAGATCAGCAGTATGTCTGATGAAAAAAGGTAAAGCTTATGAGCAGAAGAACAGCATCTCCACGGTCAAACAGTGAGGTGGATCAGTCCTGTTATGGGGGAGCTTTACTGAAATCTTGACTGTATGAAGGACATGATGGATTCTTTGAAGTATCAGGCCGTTTTGGCAAAGATTGTGATGCCTTCAGTGCAGAGACTGAAGCTGATGATCAATGGACTTTCCTGCAGGACAATCATCCCACAGTATTCATCCAAATCTACTGAAGGTTGCAGGGATCACAAAATTGACTATTGAGGTACGAATAATTTTGTACATGAATATTTACAGCCAATTTGATTTAGTTTTTTCCATTTTCCATCAACGTTATGTTTTCAAAATCACTCAAATGCGTAATAATAAATTTTCCATAATAGTTTACTGATGCCTTTGTTGAACTGGTTTCATAAAATTGTGTTAGAAAAACGTCTTGCAGTTCAAGGGGGTTGAATATTTGGTGTTGATTGAAATATATATACACACACACAATGTTTTGACTGTTTGTTTTCTGATGGGCCTGCCCATGTCCATATTCCAGGATGACAATATGGTCAGTCACAGGATGACTGACTGACAGATTCACCAGACTCAATCTGTGAAACACAGAGTCCTGTCCCATCGAAAGTCTTTGAGATGTGCTGGAGTCAACTTTACACTGCCTAGCCAACAAAATAAGAGCTGCACACTCTGTTAGCTTTGATTATATTGTGCATTTGTTGTGCCACTGTTTTGACAACATTGTGCCACATCACAGCATTTATTTCCATCAAGAGTTGCATTAATGTTTGGCTGAGATCTTTATTGACAATGAGAGAGATGAAGCAATCTCCCAGAAAGTTGACTCCAGCACATCCTAAAGACTTTCAAAAGGGTTAAGGTCAGGTCAAAAGAATTGTTGCAAAACTTATAACATGCTAGAAACATGTTAATTACCGCAATAATGAGCCAATCCTAGACTCTTCAGCATTTGCTTATTTAAATCCAAATGCGACTTGATTTTTGGCCAGGGGAGACCAGGGAGTGTTGTAACATGGGTTTAGGAGTGACACTGCCAGTCTGCCAAGTCAGAATACAGCTTGTGATGTCATCAGTGTACACCCATCTCCTTTTTGAGCTGAAGTGGCATGTGACTGTCAGCTACATTGCAGATTTTATGAGATTGATATTTGGGGCTGGTTTTCCTGATCATTCCTCTGGTCCATATCATTACCAGTTTACCAGATATTCTAGACAGCCACAATAGCGTCAGGAATCCAAGCTCTCACGAACCGCAAAGACAGCTCCATCTTCCAGGATGAGCGTTGGGGGTCCTCCATGGGACCAGGCTCTGTGGAAGAGGCAGACACAGGAGGGTGGTCAGGCTTTAAAAGTAAAAGTAAAGTAATGTGTAAGTAACTTAAGGTGAGAAGGTTGACTTAGCAAACAATGAAAAGAGGCCACTGTATCTGGGACTTAACTTCTTTCAGGGCAGGTGCAGCTTGATGTCCCTGGTGGAGAGCCACACCTTTTGCCCAGGTTGATATTTTTGTGTTTCGGTCCGCCAGGCATCAGCGTGACCCTTCTGGCGGCGCACTGATTATTCTGATGAGCCTCATCCCAGACCCTCACTCTCTCACAAAACCAATGGTCAACCGATGGAAATGGAGGAGGCTGGAAGCAGAGTACACACTAGAAGGGCATGAGGGTGAAGAATGCTTTCCAGACCTGAGAGATGAATTGTGGTCCATGATCGGAAATGATATCCTCTGGGAGGCCAAAATTACAGAAAACACAATTAAACATCAACTCAGCAGATTCCACTGCTGTGGGGAGTCCCTTGCATTAAATGACAGATTCTGTGATATCCATCTACAAGGATGCAGGTATAACCATTGATATGACAGATCGGTAATGAAGTTCTCTCCTAGGTGTGATCAGGGGCGCTGAGGAACGGGCAACAGGAGGAGTGGACACAGCACATTCAGAAGATCCCTGAACAAACCTTCTCACGTCCTGTGCCATTCTTGGCCACCAGAAGTGACCTTACAGCGGTGAGAGGGTTTGATTGGCCTCTGCAGAGCTGTGAACGGATCGGATCAGAGGTATGCACTGAGCTCTGGGGACATAGGTCTGACCTGAGGGACACTCCCGACAGAAGGGCTTCAAAGATTTGCTCATGAAGGGACCACTGAACAGGACTTATAATGAAACAGACTGGGATGACTGATTCAGGCTCATCGGAGACAGGAAAGAGTGCTTTAACATTATTGGATCAACTAAGGTAGGAAACTGAGATGTTGAATCGAGTGAAGAACAAGCCCAACTGTGGATTCAGTCTCTTGGCTTTGTGAGGATACTCGAGGTTCTTATGGACTTTGAGTACAGTAAATGAATGTTGAGCTCTCTCCAGCCAATGCCTCCATTCCTCCAGGGCCAGTTTAATGGATAGAAGCTCTCTGATGTTGTAATTTTTCTACACTGGGGTGAGCTTTTTAGAGGAGAAGGCACATTGATGAAGTCTTGGTGATGTCTTCTGCTGCTGAGACAGGATCACTCCAACCACAAAGGGCTTCTCAGAGTCTGGATGAATAAGGAGCAGTACGCTGTTTCGTTGCATGACTTGGACAACAGCTAGAATCCAGAACAGAGATTTGGGCCTGACTTTGAGGAGACTGGTGTGTGGATGACTAATGGAACTGAAGTTATGGAAGGAGCATAGATAGAAATGGGCAAACCCAAGGAAAGGTTGTAACTCTTTTACCATAATGTTAAACTTTTTAAAATACCTGGCCATATAGCTTAATATAAAGTCTTTCTGTTTGTTCTTCAGCTTTTGTTTTTGTTTTTTCCCTAAAAAAAAAAAAAAAAGTAAAACTTCGGAATGTTTTTTTGTTAGAGTTAAGTTATAGAAGGTTATTTATATCTATTTCATAGCTGTTTATGAAACAATAGAAGTCTATGTAGTGTCCCCATTTAGCCAAATAATTGTGTGAAAGAAATTTAATTGGAAATGCATGGAAATAGAATGTTATCCAGCTGTTCGATTTATGGGTCCCACTTTATATTAAGTGGCCTTAACTACTATGTACTTACATCAAAAAATACGTACAATGTACTTGTGTTCTATTGAGGTGGGATACGGTAGGTTAGGGACAGGTTTGGTGGTATGGGTAGGTTTAAAGGTGGGTTAAGGTGTAAGGGATGGGTCAACAGCGTAATCATAAATGTAATTACAGAAATGAATTACAGATGTAATTATATGCAGGTATTTTTAAAATATAAGTACAATGTAAAAACATGTATGTACACAATAAGTGCATTGTATCAACTGATTGATTTAAATGTAAGTACATAGTAGTTAAGGGCACTTAATATAAAGTGGGACCGATTTACGTGCTTGGTGATTTTTGTTTATTTTGATGAACTGAACTGTGTGTGGGTAATCAGAACCAAGACTGAAAACCACTGCTATAAGAGATAATAGTTTAAAAGTTTGCTTCACAAGTTGTTATTTGGTAAATCAGTATATAAACCAACATAAAAAAGCACCTGCAGCTGATGGCAAACTAATTCTGCTAAATCAAATGAAGAAAAGTTTGGACAAATTTCTGGACACATCCTTGGCAACAGTGTCTTTCCATAAGACTTGACGACTTTACTAGTATGTCTTACTTGTACATATTCAAACTCTACAATCATGATTGGCATTAGGGAGTTTTTATTCAGATGGTATATATTAAGTTCACACCGTGTGCCCAATTTACTCACTGTATCCGCAACAGTAGTTTTCTCTCGTAAATGCATATGAAATCCTCACACTCGAGCCCTGCAAATTACTTCTTTTTTTTTCATTTGGCAGGACTCTCAAGTATTTCAGTAGTGTATGCAGCACATTGAGAAAAGAAAAGCAAAGCAAATAAAAACAACCCCCATTGTCTTTATTTAATTAGACATTTTACAGTAGTCACTCTTATAGTAGCTGCCTTGTTTTTCTTTTTCCCCATTGTTTCACATATTCTATCACATGGATCAATGCAAAGGAAGAAATATATATATTTATATATGAACGCCCAAAACAGGAAATTTTGGCAAGATATTATAATAACATGATTTCAGCCCTGTGCATTCAACAGGGTGAATGTTTGGTTCACACATGGCAAATCGGTTTAGTGGGCTATGAATCTGCAAAAAAACAAAAAGAAAAACATGGTTGGATGAATGAGGAACCGTATTTAAAACCTTTTCAAGTTCTTCAACTTGAATTCATCGTGCCGATTCCAGAAAAACTGCAACCTGATGACAACTCAGTGTATGATATGTAACTTAAACCGCACAGGTATTTCCCAATGTGCAAGAACGTCTTTTAAACTGCACTGAACATGAAATCTAAAACCAACAACATCAAAAAAAATCAAAAAAACATTGCAACTACATTGTCGAGGTCACTTTTAAGGGATGCTGTTTGTCTACTGCCATCAAACACTTTAAACTGCCATGTATTGGACCCAATACTGAATATAAGTGTGCAAGGAATACAGTCAGTGAAAGGTGTCGACATGCATCGTATTCTGGAAGGAAGAAGCTGCGGAGCTCACCGAAAGATTGAAGAGAAGTTGTTTTCGAGGCTCCCTGGTAGGGGCCCGTTCAATAGTTCAACAGAGAAAATGGACCTGGTTTCAAATCAGAACAATTAAAACAGATGGCGAGTCACAACTGTTAAAGCCTAGTGAGACCCTTCCCGCTCAGAGAACCGTTAAAATGACTCAGAGCGGGAAGAATGGGTTGCATTTGCAGAATTTGTGTGGTTAGGCTTTTGCGAGTGATATAACACTGAATACGGCTGGAAACACCAATCGTTTCATTCTCTAATACGTTTTCAAACTAACTGGCCACAAAGCATTTTTCTTCCCCGTTTCCTAACAGAGAGACTCTTCTCTATTGCTAATAGGAGGCATATTTGAGTTGGGACCATTCCGGGTTTGAAGGCGAGCAGCTTTAATGACCTGACCGAATCAGCATTAGCCGAACCTCGTTCTGTGGAAACCTTTCCAGATCTGCAGGAATCTACAGCAACATTCACCCTGCCACATTATATACGATACAGCCGAGCTCAGCGAGACGCACAGCAGCTCCAGCCTAGCTAAGTCTGTCCGGCTTTCGGAAGCGTGCTTGAGATCCATGTCCTTCGGGAAGAAGAGAGCAGAAATGAAGAGGGGAAAAACAGAGGAGGCTCAAGGCTGAGAGCGAGTGTGGCACCAATACAATGAAGAGAGGGAACAGAGCGAGCACACCATCAGAGGCCATCACCCATCCAGCCCTTAGACACTAACACTGTTCACACACACACCTCCAGAAACTGATCCATCCATAAACCAATCTCAAGAAACACGTCAAACCCCAAAATCAAAGGCCAGCCTGATTTTAGGACCACAAAGCACTTTTCCTCCTGATTCTCAACCCTGAACCTCAGGAGAACAGTGAGGATTAAATCTAATGTAAAATGGCGTTGAAGGAGGAGTGTGAGATGATCATTTTTACAGTCAGAAGAACTTGGGGGTTAAGTGTGCCTAGTGGTAATGAAATCATGTCATAATGCAGAAAAAAGTCTTAATGGTCCCAAAGTGCGGCTTTATTTTATTTATGAAAAACACAAACAAACAAATCAAGTCTCTTTTGATTTTGGGGTGGAGATTTCTCCCGAGATTGAGCCAGACACACTCATATGGCTGTGTTTGAGTCGAGTCGAGTCGGTTACATTCGGCAGCGGTGCTGGGGTCAGGAGGGGTCATTTACAGCAAACTACTAATCTGTACACACACACTCATTACTGGTACGGAATATCTAAGTGGACTTGATTTCTCCATTCACAAATGGTTGATCCAGAAATAAAAAAGAAAGCCAAGTGTCAGTGATGCAGAAGTGTCCTCTGTTCCTGTAGTGTGCAGGAGTCTTTAGCTGTTCTTGAGCAGGAGTCTGTCTTCGGCGCAGGGGAAGCAGTGCAGCTGGCAGACGTCTGGAGCCAGCAGGCCGCAGGAGCGCAGGTCCACGCTCTGCAGAGACGAGCAGCGGCGCAGCAGCGGCAGACACTGCTCCGTCACCTTCACACAGCCTGAAACACAGCAGAGCACTTCACTACAATCAGCTATTCACTCGCTTCTTCACATCACCTCACAAACTATGCTCTGAGTTCAGCTCCATCCACTTTCCTCCTAAACACTGAGGTCTGACTCCTAGCTTAATGATAATGTTAACTTTATGCTGTTTATGATGTTACAATGAGCTGCAGAGCGTCACATGCAGACGATGACATGAAGCGGCTCGAGGTGGACTACATTCATAACAGCTGGCCATTCATATACAGCTCAAACGCTCTCTTTGGGGAGTATTTAACTCACGCTCATTCTTGAGTATAGAATGCAAATACATCTTTCGGGTTTGATGGGGATCTAAACAAATCCTGTGTCATTATATACATACACACATATATATATATATATATATATTTTTTTTTTTTTTCTTTGAAAACAGTGTGTATTTTAACGCTTAGAAATGACTTGTCCCATAAACTGGTGCTTCTCAAACCTATCAGACAAACCCATTGAAGGTTTTGCAGTCTGTATTAGTGAGCTGATGCAAAAATCTCAATGTTTTGGATGTTACCATGTTATTACCATGCTATTACTCCATTACCACATTTTTCCCTTTAAAAAATTACACTATATTTGAATACACCATTATACCATTGCTAGTATAAATTGATTTAATTACATTCCTTTGAACTTTTAATTCATTACTGCTGTAAATTTATGAAACCAACACTTTTTTTTTTTTTTTTTTTTAACAAAACATCAACATTATTCTGGAATTCTACAACTAAATATATTCACTTTACTTGGGTAAACTTTCAGACTTATGGAAGATTTTTTTTTCTTGTTGCACTGGTTGATCAATAGGAGGCAGCAGAGTGAATTGTGGTCTATTTGGCCTTACTACTGCTTGTTCATGTAGTTTATTGGTTATGCCACTGACATTTTTCTGTTTACAGTGCGTTTGTGTGTGCATATCCATGTCAATTATCAAAATGTAGTCCTACAACTGGTGAGAAATGTGTAAAATATATTTAACCTCTGTAACAAGTATTTTTGAGACACATCTAACCAATAGATAAAACAAATGTCTGCGTAACGCGTGAAGCCCCCAAGATACAATGTATCCAGTTGTATGAAACCCTCTCTGTGAAAACCCAGCTAAAGTCAGTTTTTTGTGACTCACTGTTTTCTACAAAAAAAAAAAAAATCATCCAACATAAAAAACATTCTGTGAAAATATTACATTGATATCTTTAACACTGACTGAGTTAGGCCATGTCAAAGATTTGCTTAATTTGTGACTCAGAAAATCGTGTTTTTGAGAAATTCCAATATAAAGAAAAGCTTATATTTAAAACTGCAACACATTTGAACCATATTTATACTGACTAAAGCTGAGATTCTCCCGTTTTCAGTGATATATGACATTTATGGGAAAATTCTTAAAGTTTTGTAAAAACAGGTCTATTTATTATGATGTGCATGTCCAAAAAGCATAAAAACATTGAAAAGAATGAGGGGGGACCACAAGAGCTTGAGTGTAGCAACAATTACCAAGTCAATTCACTGAAATGATTTGTGTAAGGTTATTAGTAAAATTAAATAAAAGTGGAAAATGTCATTAATATATAAATTAAAATATAAAAATAAGTAAATAATTTTAATTCATGTCTTTGTGCAACATTTGGTACAAATAAAATCCTTACTTTCAGTATTTATCATGTTATAAATGAAAATTAGAAAACTGTATCTCAAACCCATTGATATAATTATCATTTAGAGCAATAAATACAAATGACTTATTTTCATCATTTTTATGGCTATCACAACTTTGACACTCTTTATCTCAGAATTAGATTATGCGACTTTAGCTGGGGTTACACAGAGAGGGTCACATAGAGATTCATTAAATAGACAGAGGACACTATTCTTCTTTCAAACAGGATCAAGGTGTTTTTGTATTGCATATTTTCACATCATAATTATCAGTGGGACCCCCAGTAATGAAAGCTGTTTTTAACGCTGTATGGTTTGATGAAGCTGGAGCAGATGTCTGTACCTGCCAGGCTGACGTGCGTGAGGCTCTCTCTGAGCGGCGATATGGCAGAGGTCAGCGTGTGGACGGTCTGGTCAGTTATATGGCAGCACTGGCTGAGGTCCAGCTTGCTCAGGTGAGGAAGATAGCGCACTAGCAGGCGCGACACCGCGTCAGTCACCTCCAGACCCGCTAGACGCAGCTCTGTCACGTTCTGGAAACGGCTGCCGCGGTTCTCTCCGTGAGCTGCGCACAACAACACACATCTTCAGTGCCACAACCAGAGCTCTAACGAATATGAACACACATTCACTACTATACCAGTTTCAATTAGAAAACTTTCTTTGTCTTTGTTACACTGTTATTATCTAATTAAGTACTGAGCAAGTAGCCCTGAAGAGTTTTATTGTGTGATAATTGACTGGATGTACATTATCCTGCTTATTACACGGCTATTTCCCACTAGGGCTGGGCAATAAATCGCTAATGATAATTAGTGCATATTATTTTCTAATTGCACCATGGTATTGTGGCAGAAATGTGGGATATTCATATCGAATTTTATTATATTATGACGACATGTAGATACATTTTATATGTATTAAAGGAGTAATGGAATATAATTACAGAATTTTTTTGTGATTAAGCTATAGCATTTATACTAAATGTATTTTGACTACTGTTTTTTTTTATACAAATACCTGGAAGCCATGTAGTTATATTTTTACCATGGTATTGAGGTGCTATATGTGTAGTTTTAACTGTGGTTATCATGATCTAAATGTATGCTACTATGGAAGACAAACGGTTAATTTTAATAAAACTCAAACATTCAGAATAATTAAATTTAACCATATAAAAGTGAGGTTGTTAACATTTTTACAGATGTTACTGATTTCGGTAATGAACAAAGCTACTGCTACTACTGTCAACTCAAGCTACTGTCAAAGGTGCATTTCTAAGAGACAAATTTTTTTTTATATAAAATATTATTAATATTGCAGCCTGCAATGACCACAAAGAGTAGTTTAAAACCACAATTAAGGGTCTGGTTTCTACAACTTTCACTTAGGATCAAAACTCTGCCTTTAAACTTAGAAATAAAGATTTGAAATATATCGTGATAATTATTGATATCGAACGATATGAAAAAAATTGTGATAATTTTTTTGGCCATATCACCCAGCCCTACTTCCCACATTTACTAAAATGAACAGACACACATAATATTGATAAATACCTAACACCAGAACACATATTATCAAACTGGAAGAGACACATTTCTGTGAGTGAGTGTGTGTGTGTGTGTGTGAGAGAGAGAGAGAGTGAGTGAGACCTGTGTGTGTGTGTGTGTGAGAGAGAGTCATAGTGTGAGTGAGTAGGTTTGTGTGTGTTATAGTGTGTGTGTGAGAGAGAGAGTGTGAGTGAGACCTGTGTGTGTGTGTGTGTGTGTGTGTGTGAGAGAGAGAGAGAGAGAGAGACCTCTGTGTGTGTGTGTGTGTGTGTGTGTGTGAGAGAGAGAGTGTCAGTGTGAGTGAGTAGGTGTGTGAGTGTTATAGTGTGTGTGTGTGTGTGTGTGTGTGTGTGTGTGTGAGAGAGAGTGAGTGAGACCTGTGTGTGTGTGTGAGTGTGTGTGAGTGTTATAGTGTGTGTGTGTGTGTGTGTGTTTGTGTGAGTGTGTTATATTGTGTGTGAGTGTGTGTGTATGAGTGTGTGTTATAGTGTGTGTGTGTGAGTAAGTGAGTGAGTGAGTGAGTGTGAGTGTGTGTGTGTGTGTGTGTGTGTGAGAGAGAGTGAGTGAGACCTGTGTATGTGTGTGTGTGTTTGTGAGAGTGTTATATTGTGTGTGAGTGTGTGTTATAGTGTGTGTGAGTGAGTGAGTGAGTGAGTGAGTGAGTGAGTGTGTTGTTTGTGTGAGTGTGTTATAGTGTGTGTGTGTGTGTGTTATATTGTGTGTGAGTGTGTGTGAGAGTGAGTGAGTGTGTGTGAGTGTTATTGTGTGTGTGTGCGTGTGTGTGTGAGTGTTATAGTGTGTGAGAGAGAGTGAGTGAGTGTGAGTGTGTTACAGTGTGTGTGTGTGTGTTACATTGTGTGTGAGTGTGTGTGTGTTACATTGTGTGTGAGTGTTTGTGTGTGTGTGTGTGTGTGTGTGTGTGTGTGTGTGTGTGAGAGAGTGAGTGTGTGTGTGTGTGTGTGTGTGTGCGTGTGTTATAGTGTGCGTGTGTGAGTGAGTGAGCGTGAGAGTGTTATAGTGTGTGTGTGTGTGTGTGTGTGTGTGTGAGAGAGTGTGTGTGTGTTATAGTGTGTGTGAGTGTTATAGTGTGTGTGCGTGTGTGTGTGTGAGAGAGTGTGTGTGTGTGTTATAGTGTGTGTGTGTGTGTGTTATAGTGTGTGTGAGTGTTATAGTGTGTGTTATAGTGTGTGTGAGAGAGTGAATGTTATAGTGTGTGCGAGAGTGTGTGTGTGTGTGTGTGTGGGTGGGTGTGTGAGAGAGTGTGTGTGTGAGAGTGAGTGTGTGTGAGTGTAATAGTGTGTGTGAGTGTTATAGTGTGTGTGTATGAGTGAGTGTGTGTGAGAGAGTGAATGTTATAGTGTGTGTGAGTGTGTGTGTGTGTGTGTGTGTGTATGTGAGAGAGACCTGAGCGTGTGTCGTTGGACGGCGGAGCCAGCAGCTCTTTCAGATGCGAGTCTTTCAGGTCCTCCACCCAGCTGAGGTCCAGCAGCCGCAGACAGGGACACACCGACTGACAGAGCGCAGAGACCGATGACCACGAGCAGCCTGCCACATTCAGCTCCAGCAGACCTGAGGACCAGCACACAGTTCAACAAGGAAAACATCTGAACACTCTGCTCTTCTACACTTCACTCACAGCACTGATGACACCTGTGTCTCACACGCTCAGGAGCGCTCTGCATCTGGCAGGAGCACACCTACCCTGCAGACGGTTGATCAGCCACATCAGCTGCTTCTTGGAGATGTTGGTGTAGCCCAGGTTGAGAGAGACGGGCTGCCGGCGGATTATACTGCTCAGCATCGGAGGAGTTATGGAGCGCTGGCGACTCAGATCGATCTGAGTCCATAACCGCTTATCACAGCACCTGCACACAAGCACATGCAAACACTCACATATTACATGACATTATTATAAAACATGCTGTTAATGGAATTTCCAATGATATTTTCACTGATATGATGATATTTCCGCACTTTTTAAAGTGAGGGCTTTATGAATATCTGGAGCACACTCACGATCAGGGCATTGGTTTGTTAACTTGACCCACTCACTGAATCATTGATTGAAACTGAAACAATCACATTCACAAATTAATCATACAGTGAGATTTGTTATCCGGTTAATTGAACAGAATCGGTTTGAAAGAGTAATTTGCTCACGAATTAAAATATGAGTTTTTCACTGAAATGTAATGTTGTTAAAAGTCAAAAATTATGGTTTGGAACATAGTGAAGAAAACATTTTCCAAAGTTAATAACACTTCTGCTACAGCACTGTCTGGTGGAGCTGCTTGAGAGTAAATGACAAAGTACAGCTCACAAAGCCCATAACAGCATCATCTGTAATTACTAGATGTCTAATAATAATACTAGTAACACTTTAGTATAGGGACCAATTCTCAGTTGCTTATTAGTTACTTATTAATATGCCTATTATTTTTACTTATTAGCATGCCTATTATTAACATATTGGCTGTTTATTATTATTTTTCATTTCACTTCTTGTGCATGGTGAAATGAAGGAAGTAATATTTCATAAATCATTATTTATAACTCAATTCTCTACCTGAAGATGTGACCCTCCTGCTGAGGACAATCAGCCAATGCATTGTGTTGAAATGTTTTTTAATAATGATTTTTCTCTCTATGGGCATCATAATGAGGACTCTGTGAAATGACACAGCTTTTCCAGGACACAGATGTGAATGACAGACATGCTGTAATAACTCATTCGTTCATCTGTACTCAGTCCTTCTCCTATCATGAACGATGCGGCTCTGTTAGATGAGAGCGGCAGTAAAACACACATTTCTAACCCATCACCTTCTCTTCACTCAACTTTGAGACTGGTTGTCTGGTTAAGTGCATTCCCACACATTACAATAAGCTGAACTTCTTACGCCACAAAGACCGCACATCTACAGGTGTGGTAAAGGGATGATGAAATCTGCTCATGTTTGAGAGGGCTATAACTGCTCGTAGCTAGAAGCTTTGCGTGTTGTGGTTTCAGGTTGTAGTAGGACATTAAGGAGCGGGTCAGTGCTGCTCATGGGGGATCTGGCCACTCCATATCACTCGTCCTGTTTTCACTTAATCACTAAAATGGCATACTGTTACTTAAAACAGATGATCCTGATTAAACGAGCCCAAACTAAATGAACCTTGTGTCCAAGGGTTTTCACACAGAAACACATGTGTGTTAAGAGTGAAACCAATGTACGATACCGATAATATCATGATACAGGGACTCTGCTATAATCAATATATTGCTAGACAATCCTATAATGATACATCACAATATCTGTCAAACTATGAAAACAAAATGCCTGTGGAAAGGTTAAGTGCAGGTTCTCTCTCTTTATTCAAGCCCAAACTGCTGAAAATTTAGCAAAAATGAAAACTGTCATTTACTCACTCTCAAGTTGTTTTAAACCTGAATGAGCTTCTTTCTTCTGCTGAACATAAAAGTTATTTTGAAGAATGTGGATAAGCAAACACTTGTTGGTCCCCAGTGATTGCCATAGTAATAATTTTTTCTTTTAAAGGCAATGGGGACCAGCTAATGTTTGGTTACCCACATTCTTCAAAATATCTTCTTTTGTGTTCAAGAAATTAATACAGGTTTGGGACATAATCGCAGACGAATCGCTTTTGATTTTGAATGCGATCTTGCCTAGCTTGTCAGTGAACTACGGCTCTGTGTAGTAAATGCCGCTCCATCTGAAAACAGGTGATGGTGATTTACTACTGATCACAGAACCGGCTTTACTGACGAGATGCGCATGATAATCGAATTTGATTAATTTCACAGCCCTACCTCATTTTATTAATTAAAATATCGATATTTGGCGCCAACACAATGATTCTCATATCGCACAGAGAAGGACAACGATATATTGCCATATCGATATTTTTCCCACCCCTAGTCATGCGCTATCATAGCAGCTACTTGCCATTTTCAAAGTCAACTGGACCAATTTCATGTTTCGTTGAATTACAGTGCCACAACTGTCAATTTTGCAGTTTAGTGTCAATAAATGCTCTTTTCGGACTGAAGAGGAAGGTTGGAGTTAGAAAATGCCTTCACACTATATCTAATGTAATCGATATATGACCTCTCAAATTTACCAGAGAATGTACTTTGCACTTGTTTTGTTTGTCATCAGATGCAAAATTCACTTTTACATGTTGTTTGAACTGAAAGGTGTCCTGGCAGTTTGTGTACACAACCACCCTATACTGATAAAAATCCACCTAGTGGTTTTTTTAAAATCCCCATAAATCATAACCCCTTACTCAAATCAAGCTGTTCTCAGATTCTTGGCAGAATGACATAGTTCTGCTCAGGCCCCTCCCACGATTGTTGATTGACAGTAGTGATTTACCTGAGTGAGCTGTCATCAGTTTGCCATTGTTTCACCGCTGGAGCAGATGTAGACAAGAATGTCTCCTAAGCGATTGAGGTGTTTTGTTGTTGGATGTAATAATGATCATTTACTCCCAACATCTGAGCCGCTGAAGACACAGTGGATTACATTTGTTTTTGAAGGGAATGTGCCCCCGATCTACCTAAATGCATTTATGTTTACGTGAATCATTTGTGATCCAGCTTCACCTCCAGAAGAAGTAGTAGTTTTTTTTTTATGAATCTTTGCAAATCGCCTTTCCTAATAATGTGCTAGTTATCAAGATTCAGATGAACGCAGCTAAAGTTTACAGTCCCTCCGAGAGCGGATCGGAAGAGAGGGGCGGGGCGAGCAGAGCTCATTAGCATTTAAAGGGACATGCACCGAAACGGCTCGCTCTGAAAAGAGCTGTTTTTGACAGGGTAAAAAGGGTGTCGTTTTATACTACCTTTGAGAAATTTTAACCAAATTATGTTATAGACTTTTCATTGAGAACCTAAAGAATCATATCAACTTATGATGATCCCTTTAAGCAGTTACAGTGTGAGAGTGATGTGGATGTCTATCTGTGATCTCTCACCAGCGGCTCCAGGTGCGACACACCCTCATGCAGATGCACAGCTGCCGCTGGCTGAGGTGCTGGAAGACGCGGAGCCAGACGTCTCTGGGCAGCACGTGCGAGGCTCCGCTGTCCAGCGGCAGGCAGTGTGGCTCGGGGCAGGCCGGCGGGGGCCGCACCAGGTGCCTCTCCATCTGCAGGGGCCGCGGGGGCAGCGGCACAGCGCTGCTCCTCTTCACCAGCTGCGAGCGCTGCTGTGGCGCCACAGAGCCGGGGTTAGCCGCCGCCACCGGGCTCTTACTGGAGGCGGTGCTCTGCCGGCTGCGGATCTTACTGCCGCGGACGGCCCTCCGGTGGTTGCTGTTGGAGTTCTCCTTCTCCTGCTGCTCTCGGACCCGCGTGCGGCCGTTGCGGGCATCCTGTCCGTTGGTGCGCTTGGACAGGCTCTCAGATCCCGCTGAGAGTCCGTAGCTCAGAGGCTGTGTAGTGGACAGCGGTGAGGAGGGAGCCACAGCTCTCTGAGCCCGATCGCCCTCCTCATCATCGTCCGCCTCAGCGTCCGCCAGTGCTTTACGCACTCTAGCTCCAGCACTGTCCCCCCTGCGGCTCAGCTGCAGCTCCTCCTGCTCCACGCTCTCGCCCTCAGACTCCTCACTGGCACTGAAGCCCAACTCGGCCAGCCGCCGGTTCCGCTCGCGCACACTGCTGCTGCTGCTGTAGAGGCCGGCCGGAGAGGAGGGCTCTGAGGCAGCGGCCGGAGAGTCCGAGTCGGACTCGGAGTCACTCTCGGAGCTGGAGGAGGACGAGGAGCTGGAGTCCCGCACTCGCTCCAGCAGCTGGCACATGCGCTTGAAGCGCTCCAGTTTCTCCCGCTGGTGCGAGCGCTGGTCCTGGCTCGGTGCGGAGGGCTGCGCTGTGGCGGAGGCTCCGCTAGAGCTGTGTCCTCCACCCAGAGAAGAGTTCGGCCCGTTCGCTTCAGAGGAGTCCGAGGAGGTGGGTTTGGCTTTCTGTTGAAGACCGTAAAGAGAGGGAATTACTCTAGTGAGAGGAACTCACAACCCTGCATTTCATGTCAACAATAAGGCTAAAGAGTAGGGATGGCAACCGAAATTATTCGGCCGAAAATAGCAAAAAAAGCTCTTTCAGTGGAATAAGTGAAAAGACCGAAAAATTTTACTGAACAATGACACTTTTGGTGACACGATCAAATAGCAACCAGTGTAGAGTGAGAGGCGCACACTCTTTATAATGCAGCAAACATGTCGCAGTGTGGAAGCATTTAAAAATGTCTGAGAAAGACGCAAAAATCATTACAAGCACCGACAGCGAGAGACTGTTTACACTGCATGTCTTTGATGAGAAGAGGAAGCGCCAGTTGCTGCTGGTTACTGTATGATGATTGAAATCGCGAAATGGCCTTAAACAATTAGTAAATAAACTGCGGAATGTTATGTTTTCAACATGCGACAAACATCTTCCCAAATTTGTAAAGAGAATCATTTATAAATCTGCTGTTGTCAACAAAAAGAAGCACTGAGGTTTTCCTGTGGGTTTCTGCCAAAATAAAAGCTCCATTAACATTCATAAATGTTAGTATTGTAATTTTACTGTTGTTCTGTAAAATAAAAAGGGAAGGCAATAATAATAACAATAACAATAATAATAATAATAATGATAATGATAATTATTACAACAGCTCTATTATTACATTTATTAAAACATTCACACAGTGTTCAAATTGGGATCTGTAATATTTTCTAATGTTTTAAAAGAAGTCTCTTCTGCTCAGCAAGGCTGCATTTATTTGTATTGTAAAAAAATGTGTGGAATTGTGAAAAATTATTAATATTTTAAATAACTGTTTTGTATGTGAATATCTGTTAAACTGTAATTGATTGCTGTGATCAAAGCTGAGTTTTCAGCATCATTACTCCAGTCTTCAGTATCACATGATGCTTCAGAAATCATTCTAATATGCTGATTTGCAGCTCAGTTTTTCTTCTTTTTTGTCTTTAGCCAATCACATGACTGATTCAAGAAGGGAGTCTCAAAAATGGCCAAAACATATTTCCATATTTCTAACTTATTAATTTTAAGTTAAATTGTGCTTTGTTGGTATAATGTCTGCTAGAATGTTAAAACATGTTCAGTATTAAATAAATATTTTTAAATTGTTGTTTTGCAATTGATTTTTTCTTTGAAAAGCAAGACAAAAAAAAAAAAAACATTTCGGCTGTTTAATTTATGCAAGGGTGAAAAAAAAAAAAAAAGGCAAAATACATGGGGAAAAAATGCAAAAAACCGTGTTCGGTATTTGGCTTCGGCCAAGAATTTTAATTTCGGTGCATCTCTACTAAAGAGAAGAGAACAGTCGTACCTTCTTCAGATGTTTCTCACGGGCACCTTTGATCTGTTGGTGACAAACAGAAAGACATACAGAGAGACATCAGCGATCAATCGTAACAGTCAACTCTACAAAACTGTCAAACATGAACCTCATTTTTAATTTTGTGATTGTCACACTCGCATTTACTCTAGATCGAGCGAGACATTCACTCTAGACAGAATGAATGGACCAGACCATTGCATCTTGAGACAGGCTCTTTTCTCATCAGAAAGCAAAGTGCTGAGTGATAAACTCTGGTCAAGCTAGTCACAACAAAAACACGCGCTTATGATAATTATGGTAATCTGTGGCCATCGCAAAAATACAAACTCGGGTGTTTTTCACTGAATTCTTTAGGGAGTCTTTAGCGAGACAGACCACTGACGCTGCCAACAAACATTAAAATAGCATGAAATAACAGGTGCTGTCACATTTATTCTTGCATGGAGAAATTTCACGGTCAGACTGAAAATGATCTCAGTGGTTTCACCGGATGGGCCTCTGGTGTCAGAGAAAGGCCTTTACATTTGATTTTGGTGAAGTCTGACACATGAATTCAGTGTTGACAGTTAAAAGTCACTTGATTTGGTAGTGGCCTGCGTGTAGGTGCTGATTTACACTGACCGCGACAGTCATTCAGTTCAAGAATATACAGTGCTGCATACAAATCTGGCTGCTTGGAAAGCAGTTCACATTCAGGCCCACCTTTTTCACATCTGGGATGTCATTGTGCAAAGCTAGATCTGACTGTACCTCCAACACATGACTTTTTTGTGTTTCAGACTCCAACGCATATTTCTTCACCCAGTATTACCTTTAAATTCAGCCTTTTATGAAATAATGCAGACCTTTTTGTTAACTACATATAATTACTAGTGATGTGCATCACGACTAATTTCATTAACATTTAATAAGAACATTTTCTAACCGTCTAGTCTAACAAACCCACAGAAGACAGTCCAAAATGTGTTTGCCTTGATCAATGTATTTTTTTTTAACTTAAGCATTCACTTAAATCCTCATTAGCCAATATGGGCATATTTATGAAAATGAACTGAATAAATAGGCCAATAGCTCAACAGCCTATTATAAACAGAATTGCTCAAATAAATGTTAGTCAGCACAAGTCAGCACATGTCAAGCTGTATCGTTGTTTGCTGTTCGTTATCACTGCATCCGCTTGTGTGTCTGGGTTTGAACACGCTTCACGCGAATGAAAAGCATCTGTGAAAGATGGCAAAATCACAAGAAAAGCTTGACATGTTCTAGCAACTATATGTTATTTAAGGGTATTCTATTAGTTAGGATACTGATATAACTTTTTGCCGTCAAGTAAGTTTCATTCATAGTGTTTCCCCTTTAAACCAGTATAAAATAACCAGTATTGCCCCTCATAAATATTAGCACATATGCAAGATTAATTGCAATATGTCAATTTGACAAATATATACCACTTTCTTCGAAGATAAAATATTCCCTTGCTTTGCTCATCTTCCCAGTGGACATTTCTCTGAATCTCTTTCCACACCAAATATATATAAAGTATTATTTTTAAATGTATCATTAACATGACAGTAATTTGAATATAGCGTTTGTAAAAATATAAAGCAAAACATACAGTCAAACCAACAATGATTCAGACAGCAGATATAATTTTTTATATTTTTTTACTAGTGGGTGCAGGACACTATAGTTCATTTATGCAAGTGAGGACAGCAAAATAAAGTAAACTGTGACATATTATACCCTAAAATTCTTCATACAGTCAACTACCAGTAAAACTGATACAAATGTGATTTGACACTTTGACCTGACCATGTTTCGTTACATACCTTTCTATCAAAGTTATCTGACATTATCAAGATAACAGTTTAACTCTTACCATTTTCTAAACTACAGCGAATAAACTGTGATAATGTGAGAAATGTTGAAGCTTGACTGTAAATGTAAAACATAAAACAAATAAATAAATAAATGACTATTCTTTCCAATGTCGACTAGCAGTCGCAGTATTGTTTAGTTGAGCAGTCTCGTACATCCTTAGGCCGAATCTCAATTCTATTTTAAGAATTGGGACACCAATACTATACCGTTACACATCATCATACGTCATCTAACTCCTACAATACACACACCTTTACTGGTGTGCATTAGAGTCTTACCGTTCTATATTAATGCGCTGCTTACTCACACACACACCGGAGATCGTGCAGCTCTCACATCAAGGAGCAAAGAAACTTGTCAACGCTGCCCCAAGACTTTTATTAATAACAGTTTAAATATCGTATCGCTACATTATACTTTCCAGCAAGGAGAGGATAAAATAGCTGTTTTTGACGTAAACTCACTCATTGTAAAGAGACGCACAGACGTGCATACACTCTCTCTCTCTTCATTGGCAATATTTGAGAAAAGGGTTTAGCGATTTCTGATTATTGGGGGACTAGTCACCCTCAATGTCTATGGTGGTTATCTCCCTGATCAGACATGACAATATGTTGTGGCACTATCATGCAGTCAGTAATGTTAAAGGTTTAACATTAGCAAACCTTAGCGATTTTTTTGCAAACATTTCTTTGAATAACATGACCGTAATTTGAACACATGATAGAATATAACATCAAATAAATGATTCCTTTTCATTAAAATTTTTATTAATGTCAATAATGCTTACATTTGTGTGTCTTTTTGTTCGCTCGGGCAGCCATGTTGCCGTTGCAGCCGGTTTATGCTGAGATAAATCATACCCCTTCGTTTGAAGTGTGGTCCTGAAAAATCTTGGTTTGAAGGGCTATCTGGCCCTTCCTCTTACCCCTCCATCCAAAAGAAAATCAAGACACCCCTACCCCTTCACGTGAACACGCCAAACGGAAAAGGGAAGGGGTAGAAATGGGATTGGGCCATAACTAGTTATATGAAGGGTAACTTTCTGTCTGATTTGGTTATGTCCAAGAAATAAGCTGAATCATGAGCCAGATGGAAAGATAATACAGCAGTAACCCATGAAGCCCTTGTGAGTGTCGACTGCTCTGCATTACTCGCCTTCTTTTTGGAAGCGCTCTCCTGGGGAAGGTCCTTCTCCTTCTTGCGTTTCGCTCCGTCCTGACGCGCCGTATCTTCAAGAGACAGGCTCTTCTTCTTACTGGGCGGAGGGTCGTCCGTCAGCTTCCAGCGACTCACCTCCCCATTGTCCATGCGCCTCTTTCCTAAACCATCTCCTTGATCCTTAAAATCAGACGCACACTCACATTATTATTAGGCCAGGCCACCTTTACGTAAATATGTAAAAAAAACTGTACAGCTATAATGCACTTCCATTTATTCACAAAGGCACTTTTGCTGGAAAGAAGGCATACGATGCAAAACATTACTGACTGTTTTGTACTTTTCTACACATTTTTACTGATGCTTCCCTGAAAACTCATTTTGCAATTTTGATTAGAATAAAAATTTCAAACATGAAAACCTGATCTCGGTCACAAAACACAGAATAGCAGAAAACCAAACCTTTAAACAAGGTGTGGAAATGGATGCAGACAATCAATGAATGTAAACTTTCAGTGGCGACAAATCCCTGTTCTGAGCCTGTTCAGTCAGCGGAGCTGAAACTCACGCTCTGACTGGAGGAATGGAGGATTTAGTGAGAAGTCTTACTTTACTGGTCTTTCCTTCCTTGTGGCACTTTGGACATTCCCAGCAGTTTGGGATCTCGTCATTAATAATGCCTTCAGACTTGCCCATCTGAGGAGAGACAGTTCATCAGCAGTGTTATCAGCAGCCGGTTCAGACATGTTTGCTCTGATCATTCTTTACTCCGAGTGTGTGGCACAAACCTTAAGGCAGCTGGGGTGGATGATCTCGTTGCAGATGGTGCACTCCATGAGCGAGAGGCTGAACTTCTCCTCCTCAGACTCCACTGTGTCCTCCTTCCCTGCTTCACCGCATGCGAAACACACGGCTGTGTGGGGCAACACCGGCTGAGGAGATCACCAACAGCATGAGACAGAGGGAAGTGTGTGACGCTGCCATTAAGATGCACTTCGGGTCAGAAAGCATCGCACTAGTCCACTATCAGCTGCATTCAGAGGTTAAAATCACTCATGTCCAGCTGCATTCACAGCGTAAACATTCATGTGGTCAAATTCATTAGAATCACAGCAAATCACCTGCTCAGCTGTCAATCAAGCACTGTGCTAATTCTGCACAGTCCAATTCATCCATGTGAATTCTGTCTGTGCAGATCTGAAATAATAATCTGAGATATGGAATAAGGCTCTCAGGTGAGCTTGATCTGTCATGTGAAGGACATTCCATGTGCATCAACAGCTTACACTCGTGTTCTGAGCGGAATGAAAAACCGTTGATGCTGTTGTTCAGGTTTAAATGAAATTGACTTTTTTATGGTACTGTATTGAATGGTAGCACAACACAACACACAGCTCTAGTTCAGACTATAAACCAAGGACTAACTTGCACTTGAGTCACACTGAGACTCTTGGAAGTGATAAAACACTTAAAGGGAGAGTTGAGCCCAAAATGATCTGATTTATGACCCCTTTAAAACCTATCTTCTAAGTTTTGGTTACCTGGACTTTCAAAGGAGGGACAGAAACCTCTGAGGTTTCACTAAAATACTTTATCATGACTATCATTTATCATGACTTCTGCTGTTAAAGACTAACCCTCAGCCTGCTGTTTTCCCGCAGACCAGACTCCTTGGGGTTGGGAAGTTAAGTAAATAAATGAAGAATAATCCTTGAGATCCTTGAAGTCTTTTTGAGTTTGAAAATGCCAGAAATGACATGTTGCGGTATAAAAATAATATAGAGTAAATAAATACAGGCAAATCTATATTATGAGGGGAAACATCTGAGATCTCTGAAAGTGTGCATCAGCATGTGTTTCACAGGTGTAGAGGTGTTTGGTCCGAGCGTGACGCGGTGTTGACTTACTGCAGTGCACTGCCGCAGCAGACACGACTGCTTCATGCGTCCCGGTCCTCCAAACTTCTTCATGTCCTTGCAGAAGTGGCACTCGCCGCACTCGGTCCGCATACACGCCTGACAGCGCCGGCAACGAGTCCGCCGCCGCCGCGCGCCTCCCAGCGCCTTACTGCCAGACATCCCCTCTGCATTCAACTGAACACACCAGAAAAACCCTCAAAACACTGCTGCCAATCAATCCTGCACACATACTGCACGTTCAGACAAATAACTGACGCTTTACTTGCATTACTAGAGCTCACAATAACACATTTTCTTTTCATTGTTTAGAATATCTAACTGACTGGTTATAAAATTTTTGTAAAATGCACAATTAACAGTAATTGATGTTAAATTATAAGTGCAAGTGTTTCTTTGGCATGAAATACTATTCATCTTATTTCTCTTATTGTGCAAAGCTGTCATAGCATGAGCTCTGCATTAGTAAGAACTGCACAGTTGCGCTCTCTCTCTATGATAGCAATTGCACCTCATGCTTATTCACCTGACATGTATAGATTTGCTTTATGGTGCTTGTATAAGGTTTTTCCCCTGTTGGAGCTTGACACAGTAACAATCATGAGTAAGGCACAGAACTGAATCAGATTTTTTGTGTGTGTCCTGTCTCACATGCACGCTTATATCTAAGGCTGCATGATAATGCAGGATGAATGCTACTTCCATACGTACCATAACTAATCTGTTTAGTTATCAGTATTTTATCATTTTTAACAAAAATAAACGTTCATACAAAGCTGCCACTAGTCAAAGCTTACTAATGTGTGCTATATAGGGGGAAAATAAAGTGCAGCTTGTGTACCTGCCATGGTTTGGCTGACTGAAAACCATGACAAAGCTGTTGTGAGTGATTGTCTCTATCAAACGCTTATAATCACACAGAGCTCATCCAGGACACGATTCACTCATTGGCTCTATACACACAAACGCCTGTCAGAAGAGGATCTGGCGCCATCTTGAGACTCGCTGACAGACGGCTAGAGGATCAGGAGTCTCTATTTACAGCAAGAACACAAAAACACAGCTTAGAGGAGCAATAAGACTGAAAGAACTGAAAATGAATAGTGGAAGGCAAGTACTTTAGGTCAAAGAGGAACACTACTAACAGTATATCCTTATTGAAGTGCTGCTTTCGATGAGCTCTCGATCATGGATGGACAATCTCCTGCACTCTGACGCGGGCCGGTGCTGATGAGAGAGGCTTCTCAGAGATGCTAAAGATCTAAACTTTTCCTCTGACAGCTCAAATGAACTACTGAATGAAATCTGACTGATCACTGATTATAACCCTAGCTATTTTCCTCATGTATGTTAGCAGTTTCATTGTGAATGATTAAACCATGCATATTTTGGACCTTGTAAACTTGTAATCCTTCATAAAAACATCATAACCTGCTCTTCCTGTGATGTGACACATGAATTAAAAAAAAACATATAGGCCTATGTAATGATGAGTGTGGATAACTTATTTACTCAAATAAGTGAAAACTGTCCATTTTGATTTCATGGTGAAATCATATGACATAAGTATAAGCTAAAAACTCAAACGGAGCATTTCTGCCCTAATATCTTGAAAGTTGGGTTCATTGTAACAGGCTACATCACACACTGAACGCAAAGACTCTTAAAGGGATAGTTCACCCAAAGATGAACATTTCCTCAGGCCATCCAAGATATAGGTGACTTTTTTTCTTCATAGAACAGTAAAAAAAAGATTTTTAGCTGAAACCATTGTCCTTGGTGATTCATTAAATGCAAGTCAGTGGCTGCCTGTTTTTGAGAATTAAAAAAACAATCAGGAAAAACAAAATTAATACCTGTTGCTCCTGATGATATATTGCGGTCTTATGAAGCGAAACGACTGGTCTGTGCAAGAAACTACAGGTTACTCCATCAAAACTCACTTTCGGAAATGAGCTGAAATAGCGGCGTATCTGATCCTGTGATGAATGAACTGATTCAGTTCCTCCAACAGACACTGAACTGAGGAAACAGTTCAATGAGCCGCTGATATGAGCATGACTGAACCAAACACTTGAATGAAGAGGAGTAATGAACACTTTTATGGTTTTTCATTGTTTATGTAAAAAGGTAAGCTGATGAAGACTAGTTCATTCACTTTATATACTTCAGACATGTAAAACATCCACATTTCACATCATTATTGGATGCTTTAATAATATAATTGTGCATACGTTTCATCGCGTGAACTGAACTGTCTGAAAAAACATTTCACAGAAAAGAAACATATTTCTCCATTTGTCTGGGGCTCTGGATTACAGGTAATAATGCTGTAAATAATGTTCAGTTTCTTGCACAGACTGATCGTTTCGCTTCATAAGACCTCATTATATCATCAGGAACCACGGAGATTAATTTAGTGTTTCCTGATATGCTTTTTTATTCTCAAAAATGGGAATTTTTGAAATTCTTGAATTTATGACTCACCAAGAGGCATGTTTTCAGCTAAAAATCTTCTTTACTGCTCTACCGAAGAAAAAATAAGTCACCTAGGATGGCCAGAGAGTGAGTAAATTAACAGCAAATGCTCATTTTTGGGTGAACAATCCCTTTTAAGTGAGCGACACACTTGATAACGAAAACTCACACATCCATAAAACAACAATCATCATATTATCGTAGACTGTATATATATTGCACACCCCTATCATTAGGCAATCTGTTAAAATTGAGATTTTGGTCATATGATCCTCCACTAAGCAATTTCATCCATAAATTGACTGAAAATCGAGCCATTATTCTTTTATCCAGTGTGTAAGCCAAAACAGCTATAGCGAGGAACTAATAACTCTGTTTGGTGTTGGATAATGGGAGACAACAACAAAACCCTCCTCTGGTTATACGGTCAATAACTAGGCTTCTTGAGCTGTGAGATTCACTGAACCTGAAACACACACACAAAACTGCATGTCATATTGTTTAAGTACTATTGAGTGCCACATTTGTTTATTTTAGGGGGTTTTAGAAATTAATGTAAAAGCAATCAATACTGAACTTTTTGCATGACCTCTTTAGGTAACCTCTCCTACACTAAGAGCTCATTTAAAAGCATTATATGAGAGACTGGACGAACCGTCAGATGCACAGAATTACCCAGATGAGTTCAGATATATGTGAGAGTTTTGAGAAATATTTGGCCACTAAATGCCACGACAGAATCAAGTATTTCAGAGAGATTCGTGTCCCTCATTAAATGTCAGATAAACCACGACTGAAAAGAACAATCTCACAACAACATCTGCTGATCTTCACTAAGCTGAACATGACACAGAAAACACAACACTACCAACTTTGTGTGTTTTAACACATATTTACTGTCTTAACCAAACACCACTGCTTCTACAGCAGAGTCATGGTCATTTCAGCCACATCAATACTGCTGTCCTTTAGTTCATTATTACAGAGGTTTCATAACAGAAACTGTGATAACTACAGTATTTTGGTGCAAACCATCTCATTTCCTTAAGAGTCACAGAGTGTCAGGTGAAATATGGGCCTAAAATTAAACCCCAGGAAGATCAGCTGAGAAACAATGAAGGGCTTGAGAGATGACATCTTCACTTCGAGCAAACCTGAGGGGATTTATCAGGAATATCGAGCTGACAGCAATCACATGTGTGGAGTGTCACACTGCGAGCACAGCTAACACGAGCAGCTAACCAGCAGCAGCACAACTAACTCACCTCAGCGTAACTAACTCACGGTGAAGACCCACAGCAAACCAGGAGCCTAGCCTGTGGTTTCTCTCACATACAGCACAACTCACGGCATCAGCTCGCAGAAACGCTCCAGATCGCCATAGCATAGCTAGCATGGGTTAGCAGGTTCATTCAGCAGCGCCACTGACTCACAGACAGATTTCAGCTCAAACTCGAACTAATCATTCTGATCTGGGAGGAATCTGGCTGACGGTGGTAGTGTTTTAATCACACATGAGCAAAACACGACATCTCTGAGGACTCACCTGCTCGCGTGGAGTCGCATGCTCCTAGATCGAGCATTAGATTGATGTTTTCCTGCGATAGATGCACACAATGAGAGAGAGAGAAAGAGAGAGAGAGAGAGAAAGAGAGAGAGAGATCGCTTCCTTGTTTCTCCGCTCGGCTTTCCTGCTCTTATCAGCCTCCTTTCGCAGGTTTACATGAGTGACTCCTTTAAACACCAATCACCGACTCCTCCATCCATTATCACATCCACTGCAGCCCATCGAGATGTGATGATCTTCAGCTTCTCTCAATCTGTTCCTCAGAGGCTCCTCAAATATCAAACCCACACCAGCTCGTCCAGAAAACCCTCATCTGTCATCCAGAGGGCCGATATCTCGATTCCCAAACGCTGGGCTGAACTGAAAGAGAAAACAACATAAACGGATAAACGTGTCTTTTGTTCGCTCTTTCCTATTGTGCTCCTCTGCTCTGTGTGTGTGTGTGTGTGTGTCTAGACTGTCCCAGCGAGCGCAGAGTGCAGATCAGCTCTTACATGATCCTCACACTCTGCTCCCGAAAATCAAATAAATAAATAAATAAATATGGTAAATAAAAAATATGGAGTTTAAAAAAAAATAAAAATACGCAAGCTCCTCCCGGTCTATTCGTCACCACCGAAAAGGCATCATGGGAAATGTGGTCCATTAGTGCCCTACCCAAAACATTCCTGTTATTTACTGGGTTTTTTTTTTTTTAATAGCACAATGGTTCAGATGTCATATCAGTAAAATTAATAATACAAAATTAGTGCTGTTAAACGATTAATCGCGATTAACCGCGACCAAAATAAAAGTTTTTGTTTACATAATAATATATATGTGTGTACTATGTATATTTATTATGTATATATATTTATATAAATACACATACAGTATATATATCGTGAAAATATTTACATGTATATATTTCTGTTCAAATAATTTAAATTATCTCTAAATGTATTTAATATGTAAACATAACATTTTTCTGAAATATATACATGCATGTGTGTGTATTTATATATACATAATAAATATACACAGTACACACGCATATATTATGTAAAGAAAAACTTTTATTTTGGATGTGATTAATCGCGATTAATCGTTTGGCCGCACTAGTGTTTTTAAATTGATACAGACCGCAACAACAACAACAACAATAAATATAATAATAATACTTAGTAATAGTCTTAATTGGTCTCGAAGCAGTCTCTAGAATGTAGTTTGAGTAAGTGTGAGCAGAGTCTGACTGAGCAGCTAGCGTTAGCAGCTAACACACACACACACACACACACACACACACCGGCTCCCTCTACAGCTGCTGTAAAACACATCAGCCATCCGCAGAGTCACCTGTAAAACACACTTCAGCGTCGGCAGATCAGGCTAGACTGGCTCGGGCTTGTTCTCAGCACAGAACAGAGCGAAGATGATCAAGCTTTTCTCTCTGAAGCAGCAGAAGAAGGACGAGGAGTCCGCGGGAGGACCGCGAGCCGGAGCCGGCGGGAAGAAGGCGAGCGCGGCCCAGCTGCGGGTACAGAAGGGTAACGAAAACAGCCCGAACACCAGCGCAAACCTTCTTCTGTCTCACACAAACACACACAGACATCCGCGCAGATCGGCCCAGTCTGTCTAAAGACAGCTCCTCGAAACGATGCTAGGTAAAGGAGGAGAGCGAAACTAGCATTAGCCGCCGCGCTAACACAAGCGCGCCCTTCAGTTACTCTGCGCTGTTTCGTTATTATTATTATTATTATTATTATCATCATATACGCAATGTTTGAAACTTCAGAGCAGTCGCAGGGAGTCAAGCTCCTGTCTAAAGTCACACATCGCGGGAGAAACACTGGTTTTCTGTCAGAGCAAACTAACGAGTTTCAGTCAGAGTCATAACATTGAGGCCTAGAGTTTGATGTGTGAGTATTAGCCTCAGAAAGACTCAGTCACAGCTGGACAGATGTGCTCTGGGCTGTTTTCTGGGTGGACGGTCTGAAGTTGGTCAGTTTTTCAGCAGTCAGGTCAGTGCACATTCATCTGCTGCTTTACATGATCTTTATGATCCTGATGGACTCTTGACAAGTTCAGGTTTGTCACAGAAATGAAGAGGTGACTGGAATAAACCTGCTCACCGGGTTCTGGAACAGAAGACCGTTAAGATAAGCCCAAGGGATAGTTGACCCAAAAATGACCATTCTCTCATTTATCCAACCTTTCGTTTTTCTTCAAAACACAAATTGAGGGCATTTTAATGAAACCTGAGAGATTTCTGTCCCTCCATTCAAAGTTCATTCCAACAAACGCCTCAAAAAGTTTAAAAAAAAAAAGAAAAAAAGTCCATATAAATTGTGTTTTTCTGAAGGCACACAATGGTTTTATATGAAGAACAGATTTAAAACATGGTGCAGAAGGTCAGTCGCGGTTTATTGATCATATTTAATGATCCCTGTGTATTTGTGTCAATCACAGTTTATTAGTCTAAATTAAATCTGTTCATATAAAGCGGTCGTGTCTCTTCAGAAGACTTGGATTACTGTCAGCATGAACTGTTTGAAGCGTTAAAGCTGTGGTGGAATGAACTTTGAATGGAGGGACAGTTGGTTTGCTCAAATAGCTCAGTCCTCTTTCAGATAGTGAGGTTAAACTCATTAGTGCTGGGAAATACATCTGCAGGGTGAGAGGCTTGCATTCTGCTGCCTGGATTTACTCACATATTTACGGGAGTTATGAAAAGCCCAATAGTGTCGTTATTTAGCTCGAGGCAGGTCACTGTTGGTTCAGTTCAGATCACAATTTCTGCTTTTCTCAGTTTATTAAGCAGACTTGCCTGTGGGACATTATTTGTTCTGAAAACGTTTCATTTTTAGTTGGTATTTGCATTATTGCATTTGTTGCATTGCATTAGTAACAAGCCTCCACAAGCATTGCGGTTGCCAGATGTCCAGACTTTAAATCCCTCTGTCAGAGTTGTTTTTCTTAAATCGATACATTTCATAATTGTGTGATTATCAAAACACAATGGGTGCGATTTAATGAAATAAATATATGCGTTTTGTGTTTTACAAGCTGAGGCTGTAAAATGGCAGGATTTTGGATGCGCAACCACTTTGAACGAGCACGACTCTCACAAAACAGCATGTGTAATGCGCACACTGTGCTTCTATGAAACACATTTTTTATCAGAAAACATTGCAATTAGAGTTTCTTAAATCAAGCAGCGCTACTGTAAACAAAGCAGCACTTGCTTAAGTTGGATCAGTTGGTCTTTGCTTTCTTTATTCCAGACGGCCATTAATTAATATTGTTTAAAGGTGCTGTAAGTAATTTTTTGACTGTACTAAAGCATAAAAACACTATAATGCATTTGCAGATATTAAGGACACATTGTTAGTTCACACACTTGTTTCTCTGAAAAAAACAACACTACAGCCAGTCATTCTGCTGTGAAATGTGTGTTCTGTGCCAGAACATCTGTTTTTGTTTTGCTCTGTGTGACTCCGCCCACTGCCAATTTAGCCAATAGTATTTCAGCACCCCGGGTTGCCAGTTGGTGGAGAAAACAGCATATTGCAGCCATAGAAACCTGCAAACAAACTGGCTCAGAGATCACAGATTCTACGACCTAAAAAGCCTCGGTTTCCGTCTAAAAACAATGCTCTCCAATATTCTGAATTAGGACTGCAGTACTCATTTCAACCACTAGCTGTCAATATCACATTGCAGCGAGACTGACTGAAATGTTAGCATGTAAACACAATGGGCTTTATCATGGTCAGCAAAAAAGTTCATGTCCATATTCTGTAAGCTAGGTCAATAATGTACTGATCTATTAATGCCTCAGTTTTAATGTGAATGCAGTGGATGTCAGTGCTGCTTTCACATGACGAATGAACATGAGGAACATGTCAGGCAGTATATCTATAATCAGTGCTTCTGCGGGTCTCAAAATCTTAATTCACACTTCTGCTAATTAAAACTTAAAAAAAGGGCTTAAATCAGTGCAACAGCCAATCTAATGAGCAACCATAGCACCGTCAGTCTTCAGTCTGAACGTTTGGGCTCTATGATCAGATTTAACAATAATCATAACAAAACTAAGGGTGGAACCCTTCATAATTGTTCAGTCGTTGTCATTGTGCAAGTGCATAGCGTCATGTCTGTGTGAAAGTGAAAGTAATGCTGTTGTTGTTGTTTTTCTTTATCAGACATCAATGAGCTGAACCTCCCAAAGACGTGTGAGATCGTGTTCCCCGACCAAGACGACCTGCTCAACTTCAAGCTCATCATCTCCCCAGACGAGGTCTGCTCTGTCATGAAGTCTGATTGTCTGATTCACGCACGTCACACTCCGCTGATTCAGATGAGGATGTGGAGTGTTTGTCTGAATGTCGTATATGTATATGGCCTGCACTGTGACTGAATTAATGGAGCACAGATCACTCATTCTGAAGCACTGCTCATGCGGCTGTGTTTCTAATGCTGTCATTGTACAGGGCATCATCAGGCGTCCCAGCGGATGCTGAGTCCTCTCATTGCAGCATGTTGCTCTGTCATGAGTAGAGTCTGACACGTTTCATAAGCGTTTTTAATTTTCTGTATTGTTCTTTTGCAGGGTTTCTATAAAGGTGGGAAATTTGTCTTCAGTTTTAAGGTAAACAGCAACTCAAGTACCATGAACACTCAACTAAAGAGCCGCAACAGATCACACGCTGACACTAGGCAACTGTTCGCTGTAGTACATTAGATTAGACTAGAAGTTTAGTGCTTACTAATTTTTAGGTAACTCTATAAATAAATTCTTACAGAAGTCATTACAAAACATAATATAATAATATAAGAGTGAGCAAATCAGTAGCTCTACTTCCAAATGTAAGAGTAGTTCTTGAGAACTGGGATATGTTTGTTTTAGGCCTTAAATATAAAAATTCAAATTCATTAAAGTACACAAAATAAAAAGCCAGGATCTACAGAGCTCAGCAGAAAGGGATTAAATTTCATATTTTAAATATCTTTGATTTGTGTTTTCACATGGGACTTGGACCTGAAAAAAGACCTTGTTCTGAAGTATGATTAATAATGAGATATAATATTCTGAGATATAATATTATAATAGCTTAATAAAGAGTTAAACGTGATTACATATATTAGATAAGAAGAAAAAACTGCTAACAAAATCACTGAAATGTAAAATTGAACAGTGTACATACAGTGTGTGTGTTTTACTGTCAGTGTCTTCAGATTTGTTTTGAGGCATGTTAGTGGACAGCTATAGCTCTGAGGACCCCTCAGCACTCCCTGTTTCCTACTCACGCCGTCAGACCTGATCAGTCTTTATTTTCTACTGCCACAGCCATAAACAGTTGAAAACCTATCAGTAAAATGGGTAGATTTGCATGGAATTGTTCATATTAATTTAATTAGCTTAAAACAAGATAGGTGCTTTAATTGAGAGTGTGGAATTTTGACAAACTCTGTGATTTTGTTTAAAAAATGTAGCATAAGTTTCAAAAGCAGTTTAATTAACCAGTACAAAGAAAATACCGTCATAAATGGAAAAGAAGACATTTTTATAGCCAGTTTGATAGGTGATATACATTTGTTTGAATATACATTTGGTGAATGTTGAGCACATCTTCAGTCAGATCAGGTCCAGCATGTCTGTTCAACACTGCAGTAAAACATACACAAGCACATCCAGAACAGCTTTTTCTGAATGCAGTCAACAGTTTGCTGGTGTTATGACACTGAAATTGAAATCTGTTATGCCAGAATAAGATTTGTGATCAATGTAGTATTTTTTTCACCCATGAGTTTACCAAGTTGTGTACATTTCTTTAACTAGCTTTTTATCTTACTAATTCTTTACAGTTTGTTTTGTACGTTTCTTTATTTCCTGATTTGTCATTTTCAGATGTATTTGAAGTGCTCCGTCATGTCACTTCATGTGCTTTTATGGCGTTGTTTTTGCTTTAAAATAGAATACTTGTACTGAACACTAACTGGTTCTCGTGAATGATCTTTTAAAAGCTTGTGAGATTATTCTTGAACAGTGATTAAAGGTCAGGTGTTTTTCCTTTCAGGTAGGACAGGGGTACCCTCACGACCCTCCAAAAGTAAAATGTGAAACGATGGTCTATCACCCCAACATTGACCTCGAAGGCAACGTCTGTCTAAATATTTTGAGGTATTGTGTGCACTCCTACACGCTGGGTGTTATGATATAATAACTAGGATCTGTCATGTCTGTGCCGTTCCTCGTGTAAAGGATAGTGGAGTCGTGCTTCTGTGACTAACAGTCCAGGTCTCCCGAGGGCAGCCGCTTCAGTATTACTTGTCCTGATAAAATTTACACTGCCCTGCAACATCAAATGAAAAGTACATCTTGTTTTTCTTCATTTTTAGGCCACATAAATTGCTGCTTCCAAGACGTTAGTTTTCGTTTGGTTTGGTGATTAGGCGCTGTCAACCATATCAGCAATCAGTCTCTTCACTGATTTTATTCATAATGCAACAGAGATTTTATTAGAGAAACCTAAAAGCATGTCACCTACATGAGTGATTTCATTTTAACATAATATACATCACAATCTAGTTATACTTGATGGAAATAAGGTTTTTACAATACAAATTTTAAATTCATTTATCACTAATCCTGCTATTATCGAATTTTGATATCAAAGTAAACATGCTAGTCTTACTAATATAGGTCAAATGTTTTCAAGCAATTGCTGAAGCTGGATAAGCAGTCAATAGGACATGAATGTAATGGATCCAGATGAAGCCTGAAGCACAGAAAGCCATTGGTTTGAGTTCTCCTTTGTGTCTGATTGAGCTCAGTTAGTTTAAAATCCCTGAAACTAGTGACCAAGCAGCACTGGCTTTCTCCAGAGTCTTTCACGCTGACCTCAGGCCCTCAGCAGCCCTGCACACAAACTCAAGTCGTTATTCAGTGAACATTTAGATGGGAAATCCTCAACAGTGGGTCCCAACCAAAGACAAAATCTAGAACATTTAGTGTGCTTCGATGCTTGTCCTGTACAGCCTTTCGGGTGAATGACAGAATGCAACCAGAGTACAATGGGGATAAATTGTAGAAAGTTGGTTGTAAAATTGTTAAATTATCAGTCGTGATGAATTATAAGGGTGTGATCCTGAAATTCAACACCACTCTTTCTATTTCAGAGAAGACTGGAAGCCAGTTTTGACAATTAACTCCATCATATACGGACTACAGTATCTGTTCCTCGTAAGTTCAGCTCTCCTCAATGTCAGCATTGTGTTTAGATCCTGATTTATTTTCTATCGGTTCCTGCTGGTGAGCGGTGTTCATATACACTACCAGTCAAAAGTTTCTGAACAGTAAGATTTTTAATGTTTTTAAAGAAGTCTCTTCTGCTCACCAAACCTGCATTTATTTGATCCAAAGTACAGCAAAAACAGTAACATTATGAAATATTTGTAATATTTAAAATAACTGTTTTCTATTTGAATATATTTTAAAATGTAATTTATTCTGAAATTAAGCTGCATCATTACTCCAGTCACATGATCCTTCATAAATCACTCTGATATGCTGATTTGCTGTTTACTGTTTATTGCTCATTATTATTATCATCAATATTTAAAACGGGTTAATACATTTTTTCAGGATTCTTTGATGAATAGAGAGATCCAAAGATCAGCATTTATCTGAAAACATTATACACTATACCATTTAAAAACTTGGAGTCAGTATAATTTTATTTTTTTATTTTTTTTGGTAGGGGTTTTGGGAATTATAGAAATTAATCATTTATTTAGCAAGGATGCTTTAAATTAACCAAATGTGATAAAGACATTTATAATGTTAGAAAAGATTTCTATGTCATATAAATGCTGTTCTTTTGAACTTCCTATTCATCAAAAAAACCCTATAAAAACTACTCAGCTGTTTTCAACAGAATAATTATAATAAATGTTTTTTGAGCAGTAAATCAGTATATTAGAATGATTTCTGAAGGATCATGTGACACTGAAGACTGGAGTAATGATGCTGATTCAGCTTTGATCACAGGAATAAATTACAGTTTAACAGATATTCACATAGAAAACAGTGATTTTAAATAGTAAAAATATTTTCAAAATGGTACTGTTTTTACTGTATTTTGGATCAAATAAATGCAGGTTTGGTGAGCAGAAGAGACTTCTTTAAAAACATTAAAAATCTTACTGTTCAAAAACTTAATTTCCAGCTTGTCAGAATGGGTTTTATCAGTAGTGATGCGGGATCTTCAGCTGGCATTAGTGTGGTTCTGTACTCACTGTCTCCACTTGTGTGTGTGTTTCTCTGTGTGTGTCTGTGTGTGTGTGTGTGTGTTTCTCTGTGTGTGTGTGTTTCTCTGTGTGTGTGTGTGTGTTTCTCTCTGTGTGTGTGTGTGTGTGTGTGTGTGTGTGTGTGTGTGTGTGTGTGTTTGTTTCTCTGTGTGTGTGTGTGTGTGTGTGTGTCTCTCTCCTCCAGGAGCCCAATCCTGAAGACCCCCTGAACAAAGAGGCGGCAGAGGTCCTGCAGACGAACCGGCGGCTCTTCGAGCAGAATGTCCAGCGGTCGCTGCGGGGCGGATACGTGGGCGCCACCTACTTCGAGCGCTGCCTGAAATAGTCCCGCCGCGGGCCTCACATCCCAGAATGCATTTATCGTTTACATGCGCTGAGACGCACTGACCGACACACTGACCGCACACAGAGGGAGGGTTTCTGCAGCGGGGGGGTTCTGAGGAGCGGCTCGGAGAGGCCGGTCAGTGATTGTTGCTCAGAGAATTCAGTCGTATTTTGCCACTATGCTGGTACCCACTGTTTATTTTTGCTGAGATTCACATGCTAACTTATCCTCCCACTCACAGACATGAAGCCAGAGCGAGACAGGCAGACTCGCATCAGATCATTACACTCGTACTCCATTAGCAAGGCTTGAGGGCCGAACTCGCTTTGGCCAAACTTGCCTCGAGTTGCACCTATTCAACTCTCTTTAGTAGTCACTCATTTTTACCTTCGCCAAAAAAGACGCGCGCAGCGTCGCCTTTGACCAATTCCGATAGCGTTGACAAATTGATAACCGGTTGAACCCTGAGACCGGTTAACACGAGATCAACAGGATCCGTCTGCAAATTGGGCTGTTGTGAGCTTGGGAGACTTATGATGTTTTGCTATAGTTTTCCTGGTTGGGAATGGGTGGGATGGGATTTTCTCCAGGAGGATCGTCGTAGGGTTAGGAAGGGTTGCGTACAATGTTACAATTCTGTTGTGTATATTGAAATCCCAGTTGTTCACGATGACTGCAATATGAATTATGTTAAATAAAATATTGACTTGAATGCCTACATTTTAAGATTAGTGTAAACTACAACAGCAGATTGTCTTTAAAAAAAACTGCAACAATAAAATGTTTTATCTGACCTGGACGATGATGTGACTCTGCGTCAGGACACTTGCACTGATGATCACTGGACGCTCGATCAAACGTGTGGAGAAAACGAACGCGTGCAATCTCTGAAACGCCTGGATTTATTTTTCTGTGTCATCTGTTGTACGCTGTGTTTTCTTTTTGCTTATCCAACTCACAATGCTAGCAAGAGTCAGAAAAAAAAATCTGATTTAACAAAGCCTTTGAAAACTGGGTCACTTTATGGAATTTTTTTTTTTTTAATTTCATTTTAAAAATGTTACTTCTGTAAGAGAAGCTCAGGATGTGATGGCAGAAAGATTGAACAGAGACATTACAAACTTGAACCCTTTGTAGTCGAATAATCTACAACAAAATACAGAGTAGCACTTCAGTGATAGAAAGTCCTACAGTTAAAACCAACATTTTACAATTCTCAGATGCTATTTTTTACCGTCAGCTCAGCAGCCACAGAATAGCACACACAGGATTGTGGGATATCATGTGCTGCCTTCAGATGACGATCTCTCAGGACAGGCCTCTGGATGCTGCCTTTCAGATTTCAGACAAATAAACAAATGATGCTGTAGACATTTGTCATTCACGGATGTGAAGTGCAAAAGCAGTGCAAATTTACAAAGCCTTCATTACAAGCAGCTTTAATCAAAGTAAGCTGGTGTTTGGCTTAACGTTTTGGTTTCGAATTGAATGATCTATGAAAAGTTTATTCCTTCATATCCATAGTGAAAAATAAAAACACTAAAATGTATTTGAAATAAATTTATTTCATGCTAACTATACTACAAATACATTTACATATTAAATACCCTGCAACTGTACTTTTAACATACTAAACAGGTATACTTAAAGTCTGCTAAACTGGAACAACTAATTTTGTACTTAATGCACTTTAATTGTGGGGAAGTAGTGCTGATGTCCAACTAAAGATATACTGAAGCATATTTGATTGTGTTAAAGGTGCACTTTAAATATTTGGCATTTAAAGACTGATATTATTCAAAGATCATACAATCCTCATCAATAGTGACATTAAAACACATTTTAGGCTTAATATTAAGGTATTGTATGCAAGTGGTACTCCAAATAAAGTTTAATTATAATTTGTATATCCGTAAGTCTCAAGCAATATGTCAGTAAATATGTTAACAGCAGTGGTGGACTGGGGCTAGAAAATGGCCCTAGACTTTCTGGCACAGAGCGGCCCACCACACCGTAAACCCACCAGCTCATTATGCACAGAGCAAATTATAACACTACTCATGAAAATACAACACAATACAGAAATAAAAAGCTACCTATTTTTATAAATTAAAATTTTTAAAGATAAGACAGTAAAGATGTTTATACTTATTACAAATTATTTATATTTCAAATAAATGCTGTTCTTTGTATTCATCAAATAATCCTGAAAAAGTTAAAAGTATCACAGTTTCCACAAAAATATTAAACAAAAACAGTTTTCAGTATTGATAATAATAAGAACCATTGGTAATAATTGATCATAAATAATAACTGATAATAATTAAGCAGCAAAACAGCATATTAGAATAATTTCTGAAAAGCCATGTGACACTGAAGACTGAAAATTCAGCTTTAATCACAAAAATAAATGACATTTTAAAATATCTTTAACAGAAAACCGCTATTTTAAGTATAATATTTCATATGATTATTTTTCTGTATTTTTGATCATATAAATTCAGCATTCTTTCAAAAAATAAATAAACTCTTAAATTATTCAAACGTTTGACCTCCAATTTGTATATAAAATAATGCATGTGAAACAGAAAATTATATTTTTATTATAACCTAATGTATGTCACTTTCCTAATCATGGCAATTGAAAGTGAACATCTTCAGAATAACAATGTTCTAGAGTAGCTACGTTTGAGAATATCTTAGGTTTACGTGTTTTTTTTTTTTTTTACATTTTCTTAGACACGTGAAATTACAGAAGAAAGCCTGGATAGAAATTTACAAACATTCACTTTTATCTTATGTTGTGATGAATAACATAAATGGTATTAAGAAATTCAAAAAGGCCAGTAGTAGTTTGCATCCCTGATAAATACTGTCTGTCGTTTCGCTTTTATATATATATATATATATATCGTAAATAGTTAGCAAATATTGCTGAATTGTCTCGTCACGTTTAGCTGCTCGCATCAAAGACTATAGAAATACAAAGACGGTTCACTCCTATACTTATGAATGGGAGAAACTGCAACGCGCAATATGGCGGGATAGTCCCGCCTTCTAAATGAAAGAGCCAATCGCTGATTGGTAAATTTATTGCGTCACTACAGCGGCCGTTTTAGAAGCTCCGGTTCCCATAGAAACCGGAGGCTAGAGCAGCCGGTGCGCATGCGCACATTGCGCAGTCATAAGCGTGTTGGAACTACGCATGCGCATTAGCTGGTCTAGCCTGAAAAATAAGCTTTTTAAACGCTATTTGAGCATAAGAAACAACATTCATGGGGCTGTTCATTTCAGATTTTGTTGCTGATTTGAAATATGTAATTTAATCGCGAGTTCAGCGAGCAGTTTTTGAGATCTCAGGATTCCCCCATTCATTTAGATAGGACTTGGTCTTGTTTATATATATGTATATATACATATATATATGTGTGTGTGTGTGTGTGTGTGTGTGTGTGTGTGTGTATTAAAATGACCAGCCCACATTTAAGAAAATGGCCTGGCCCCTCTGGCTATTAGCAGATGGCCAATCTGCCCCGATCAACAGATTTGAACTATACTTAGTATGAAGTAAATGTATTTTATGCATGTTCATTTTTTACAAGGGATCACCGTACAGTACTTAGGGGGAAATGGAGTAAAGTGTATCAGTGTGGTTTAAATACAAATAACGTAGCAGGGCACACTTTATTGCTTTCCATGTTTCAGTTACTCAAGAACTCAATGCAGTAAATCTGTCTCGCCCTCTTATTTATTTTTCATTTTGAGGAACAATTAATTTTACATCACTACATTTCAAAGCAAAATATTTAAGTTTTTACCATTCATACATACAGGTTCTCGTTATTTTAAAGGGTATAAATCATGACCTGACAGAGATGTCAATCACAGAGAAGGATTCTTTGGGATAAATCAGATTACAAACTGCACTGAATGATTCATTTGTGATTTGAATGATCCAGACGGAGCGAGTCGAACCACTGAATCAGTACTGTTCTGACTCAAAGTGATCCCCAGAGCTCAAGTGTGCTCCTAATAATTCATAGGCTCTGTCCCAAATGACACATTCATGTGCACTTACAATGAAGTCCACAAGACCAGTTTGATGTTTTTTTCCATGCCGCTTCCCTGCTCTCCTGTTTTAAAACGCGTTCGGTGTGAACGGGCCCTGGGACAGGGTCATAATAACACCACACCAAAAGCTCTGCTCTATCTAAACATTTCCTAATTCATTAAGGTGATCTTTCTGGTTTGTTCAGTTCACCTCCAGCATTTACAACAGGCCCGGTTTTTGACAGCTATAGAAGGGTGGGCTGGCATATATCTATGCAGGGGGATACAGTGTAGATATTTATACTGTAGATATTGCTATATTAACTATATTATACAGGTGCATCTCAATAAATTAGAATGTTGTGGAAAAGTTCATTTATTTCAGTAATTCAACTCAAATTGTGAAACTCGTGTATTAAATAAATTCAATGCACACAGACTGAAGCAGTTTAAGTCTTTGGTTCTTTTAATTGTGATGATTTTGGCTCACATTTAACAAAAACCCACCAATTCACTATCTCAACAAATTAGAATACTTCATATGACCAATAAAAAAAAAACGTTTTTAGTGAATTGTTGGCCTTCTGGAAAGTATGTTCATTTACTGTATATGTACTCAATACTTGGTAGGGGCTCCTTTTGCTTTAATTACTGCCTCAATTCGGTGTGGCATGGAGGTGATCAGTTTGTGGCACTGCTGAGGTGGTATGGAAGCCCAGGTTTCTTTGACAGTGGCCTTCAGCTCATCTGCATTTTTTTGGTCTCTTGTTTCTCATTTTCCTCTTGACAATACCCCATAGATTCTCTATGGGGTTCAGGTCTGGTGAGTTTCGTTGTCTGTGGTTCAGGAGTGGCTTAACAAGAGGAATACGACAACTGTAGCCAAATTCCTTGACACGTCTGTGTGTGGTGGCTCTTGATGCCTTGACCCCAGCCTCAGTTCATTCCTTGTGAAGTTCACCCAAATTCTTGAATCGATTTTGCTTGACAATCCTCATAAGGCTGCGGTTCTCTCGGTTGGTTGTGCATCTTTTTCTTCCACACTTTTTTCCTTCCACTCAACTTTCTGTTAACATGTTTGGATACAGCACTCTGTGAACAGCCAGCTTCTTTGGCAATGAATGTTTGCACCTATTCAATTTCAGTTGTATTGAAACTCCCCGTGATAGTGCGCAAATATTTCTGCCCGTTTTCGCTTGTTGTCAGCCTCTGATTTTCCGCAACAGACTGAAGCTCTGAGTGAATTCAGCGCGCCTTGCTTTCAGCTAATAAAAGAAAATGCTGCAATTTTCCGCTGTTATTTTATGATTGTTGGGGCAGTCTCCAGCTATATCTTAAACTTCTCCAAATACAGTCCACTTCAGATTGGTTTTGAACACTGCACAAAAAAAATAAAATAAAAAATAAAAAAATTAACGCAGCCTTTATCTAATTCTGATTGGGTGGGCAAGACAGTCATTTGGGTGGGCTCAGCCCATGCCTGGAGCCGGCCCCGATTTACAAACTCATCGAGATCAGACTGGGATGTTATCTATAGGCCGATCTCTGACTGATGACTGTTATACATCTAGTTGTCTGGTGAGCTGTAAATGTACACTCATCTGGCAGGCAGGTCATTCCATTCACATAAATAATATTAAAATATGGAGGCAGAATGATCTCATTAATAGTTCACGCAAAAGACGCGATGCACACGTGTAACCCAGTTCACATGCATGAGAAATAATTCACGTGCACGAAAAAATATATATATTCACAAAAACAAATTCACATGCGCAAAATTAGAATATATATTCCTACGTTTCACAGATGCAAAACACAATTCACAAATGTACAACTGTGTGCAAAATTTCTGAATGTGTAAAATTCACGTGTATCATGGACTGTGAATGTGTGAATCAGCTTGGATGTGTGTGTATTTTTGAGACTTTCCTGGCAGCGAACTCCTCCCACGCGAGTCACTCGTACTCTTTAGCCAATCAGATTTGAGCCTGTCAGTCGACCAATCATAACCCGCTGTGGGCGTGCCCACCTGGATGCTGACGTCATCGCCGCGAGACAGACCACCGTTCAAGTTAAGATTCAGCAGAGGTGTGTGCAGTTGATCTTTGCATTTCAGTTAACTAGCCAAGTAAAAGTTTATCGTTTTATTTTTGCATGTTTACTTAAAACTTGGAAGTAAATTCGGTCGTTTAGACACTTGCTAATGTGAACAATGTAAGCCAGCGGCTGCTGTTTAGTGTGTTATGATTTAATATTGATCAGTTCTTATGTTTATTTAATAAAGAATCATACCAGCAGGCACAAAACAGGCACACAACGTCATAAGACGTTGATATTTGGTTAAATTTCGGTTGCGACGTCGGGTGACCAAAATTCAACGTAAATTCAACGTCTTATGTCAATGTTAAATTGATGTCCAATACCGACGTCAGCTGACGTTGAGATTTTGTTGTTTTTAGGTTGTGCAACCAAAATCCAACGTTAAGTCAACGTCAAATTGACGTCAAATATTGACGTCAACCCGATTTTCATTTTCAACCAAAATGCAACGTCTGTCCGACGTCATGTCCAACGTCAACCTGACGTTACATAGACGTCTGGTGCCTGCTGGGATTATTCACGTGGATACCATACCACATTAAGATATTAGATTCAGAAGCTCAGTGTAAAGCATAACATAATGTTTTGACTGATGGGACATGTGGTAAATAAATAGAAGGTTATGAAAATATACTTTTTGTTTATTGAGAATATGAAAGAGCTGTCACAGCAGAGCTTGTCTTGTGTGTAAAGTCTCGCATTCAACTGATGACAATATGATAACATGAACACGTTAGAGACGTACATTTCATTTCAGTTTGTTTATGCTGCAGATACTATTAATTTCAGAATTGTGAGGCTGATGATGTATAAGTTGCTGCTGAGACGACCGTGACCCTACTGTTCCTACTTCATCCCCTGCCACAAGTTATGAGCTGATGTCAATCTAGCAGTTTCATTTGGAACTGTAACTCTTTCAAAACAGTCATGTTGCAACCGATTCTTTTTGACATTTTCAATAGATTTTTAAGTCATGCGTTACTACATTTATATATGTATATATATATATATATACACAGTGCCCTCCAAAATTATTGGAACAGTAAAGACAAAACTGCTCTGTTGGCTGTGGAGTCAAGACATGTACAATTATGATTAAAAGATGAATATGAGACAAAACTACAGAATGTCACATTTTATTATTGGGAGATTCAACACACAGATGTTTTACCAGCTAAGAAGTTCAGCACTTTTAGAGTTTCATCCCCCTATCTGATGTGAGCATAAGTATTGGGACAGTTGCCTCACAGGTCTTTCTAAGTGATCATCTGTGTCCTGTTGCATTCATTCTTCAGATATTAAAAGCAGGGAATGTGTTGTATCAGTTTACATTACTTCTGCATTCTGAATCTTGCATTCGATGATGACACACACAAACCAGGATGAAGATGAAGGAGCTGACTTTGAGAGAAAAGCAAGCAATTTGGACGCTAAAAGAAAAGAAGAAGTGTCTAAAAGACGTGTCTGTAAACTTCCAGAAAGCTGGGGTGATGCTCTGACAATCTACTGTCCTCAGGAGACTTCGACACAGAATTACAGATGCTACACAGCAAGATGCAAACCTCTGACCAGCACCAAAAATAGAAAGGCAAGATTAGAGTTTGCAAAAAAGCACAAAGGTGAGCCGGAAGAGTTTTGGAACTGTGTTTATGGACCGATGAGACAAAGATGAACCTTTATTTAAGTGATGGCAAAGCAAAAATGTGGAGAAAAAAAGAGAACTGCAAAAGATCCCAAGCATACAGCCTCATCTGTAAAGCATGGTGGAGGTGGTGTCATGGCATGGGCATGTATGGCTGTCTTTGGAACAGGCCCTCTCAACTTTACTGATGACTTAATGTATGATGACATTAGCAGAATGAATTTGGAAGGGTACAAAACCATCTTGCCTACCAATATTCAAGAAAATGCCACCAGATTCATGGGGAAGTGCTTCATATTGCATCAGGACAATGACCCAAAACACCCTGCCAGTTCAGTCAAGGAATTTATAAGGGCAAAGAAATGGAAAGTCTTAGATTGCCCAAGTCAATCTCCAGATTTAAATCCGATTGAACATGAATTTCACCAGCTGAAGAGGAGAGTAAAGGCAGAAACTCCCCAAAACAAGCAACAATTGGAATTGGTTGCATTAAAGGCTGGGAAAAGTATTTCAAAGGATGAGACCAAGAGTCTGGTGATGTCTATGGGTCACAGACTCACTGCTGTGATTGTGCGCAAGGGATCTGCAACTAAATAATAGCTTTTAATCTTTTATATCTGCCTTATGTTCAACTGTCCCAATACTTATGCTCACATCAATGAGTGAGATGAACTCTAAAAGTGCTGTTCTTTTTATTTGGTAAAACAAGTATGTGTTGAAATGGCTAATAATAAAATGTGACATTCTGTAGTTTTGTCTCATATTAATTTTTTAATCATATTTGCAAATGTCTTGACTCCACAGCCAACAGAGGAATTTTGTCTTTACTGTTCCAATACTTTTGGAGGGCACTGTATATAACAGGACCCCATAACTTTGTACATGTTCAAGGTGTAAAGCTTTATGCATTGTTAAATGTTCTTGTTACTGTTCTGGTTTTATGTCAGAATTAAAACATTCAAAACAAGTCAGTTGTTACAGTTGCTGTATAACATTTATTAATTTAAGTTTATTAAAGTTTTCTGAATACTTTGGGAATAAAATGTCCATGAAATGACCTGGCCATGAATAATTGCAATGTGTCTGTAACATGAAATATGATTTGACAATTATGGAGTACAAACATAGCACAGCTGAATATATTTCGCTTGCATACAGTAGGTCTGAGATTGGCTCGATACCAGTTTGACGCTGTGCTGGAAGTTCACCAGTCAAAGGGTATTAAACCTCAGTTACACTAAATGGTTGGTATAGTGTCACATTTAGAGTCTTTAGCATTCTTTTAAAGTAAATTTTATGGCTGAATGATAATTGTATCAGTGTAATACATCATGTGAAAAGTCAATTTATCAAATGTTTATGATCCAGTCTTTCACTATCTCTCTCTGTCAGGATGTGCCAGGTTTTTGTTCTAATATTCAAAGCAGTTAACACCTTGGCATGTTAACTCTTATATTTTTACAAGAGATGCAGATACAGAAAGAGCAGGAAGCATGAGATAAAGTGATAAAATAACTGATTAAAGATTTCTGAATAATCTTTTTTGCATTCCTCTTTATGATCAGACTTTGTCTGACCTGCATAAATTCCACAACTGTCACCAAGCAAATAAAACTGCTGAAAACCAAAATCGTCTTGTGATGTAAAAAAATCTTTGAATTACAATACACAACACAACATAAGGATAACATTAACAATAGTTACAGTAATATAATATGAAATGTAAATGAATGTGGATTACATTAAGAAATTAATACATAAAGGTGAAGTACATGAAAGAGATAAAGATTAATGTGAATGAAGACGTCTGTAACTGTCATCCAGACATTGTGCCAAAGTGTTGAAATCCTGAAAAATGCAAGGAAAACAATTAGTGTGTATTAATTGAAAACTGCATCTTGTTGCACAAATGGTGAGTACAAACACACCATTATTCAGATACCGAGTTCTCGTGAGGTCTATTCATCATTACATAAAGCTATGATGATGAGGGCAGGGTCAGTGCTAAATGGGAGCTAGACTGGGCAGTGGCCACCCAGCGTTGCTGAACAAAAACTGGGCAATGAGCATAATTCTTTCCTCATTTTGGCCAGACATTGTGGCTAACACAAGACAGCTGCATTTTTGGCAACACTCCCTGCGTTCCATTCGGAAGGGCTCATCCCTATGCCCTAATCCCTTCAAAGGGGTTTACCCTCCGGAATGATCGCTTCGAAGTGTTGAAGGGTGTAGGGGACCAAACAACTGTTTCTTGAAGTGCCCTTCTGCGTCATCATACGGAAGCGCCGTCATCATGCAAAGAATCTGTGCAAAGGACCATGGGAGCCCGAAGTGTCCATCAGTTGTACCCTTCGAAATCCTTAATTCCGAAGGGCCCTTTGAAGTGGCTAGTTTTGAGCATTTCGGTTTGGAACGACCCCTCAATATGGTGGCCATGCTTGTTTTCACTCCGAAGTCCCCTTCGAAGGACGATATATCCCGTTTGGAACGCACCGACTGTCTGTATTCATAGCAGCCACTGGCTTACATTGTTCACGTTAGCAAGTGTCTAAACGACCGATTTTACTTCCAAGTTTTAAGTAAACATGCAAAAATAAAACGATAAACTTTTACTTGGCTAGTTAACTGAAATGAAAAGATCAACTGCACACACCTCTGCTGAATCTTAACTTGAACGGTGGTCTGTCTCGCGGCGATGACGTCGGGATCCAGGTGGTCACGCCCACAGCGGGTTATGATTGGTCGACTGACAGGCTCAAATCTGATTGGCTAAAGAGTACGAGTGACTCGCGTGGGAGGAGTTCGCTGCCAGGAAAGTCTCAAAAATATACACACACAGCTGATTCACACATTCACAGTCCTTGATACACTCGTGAATTTTAAACATTCAGAAATTTTGCACACAGTTGTACAAAACGTATTTTAGGAATATATATTCTTATTTTGTGCACGTGAATTTGTTTTTGTGAATATATATATATTTTTTCATGCACGTGAATTATTTCTCATGCATGTGAATTGGGTTACGCATGTGTGCATCGCGTCTTTTGTGTGAATTATTAATGAGATCATTCTGCCTCCATATTAAAATGCTCAGATAAAGATCTGTATATCAGCTTGAAGCAGACAATGTCTTGATAACTAAACTGTACAAAGTCTTATTTCCTTTTTATTCAAAGAACAATGGCACAATATTTTATCAAGAAATAACATCAAAGAAGAAAAGGAAAAGCATAGGAAAATAAAGTACAACAAATAGGAATTGCCAGGGGGAGGTAAGTATATAAGTTCAAAACAAAGATACATATATCAAAATCAAATAAATATAAATTTCACAAGCTTTCAAAGGTCTTACAGCTTTCAAAGACTCTCTGATACTGTCAATATATATACATATTTCAATCAACAAAACCATAAAATTGGGTTTCTTAGAATAAGCAAGAGAATAAGCAAATTAATTAAGTAAAAATACTGTTCCTCGTGGTCAGAATAGTCAGTAAAGCCAAAGAGTAGATTTTCCCTTAGGAGTGAAAAGGGTCTTAAACACTGAATATTTTCATGGATAAATAGGGGTCAAAAGTGCTGTCTAGTTAGGGAGCAGGTGCTGAGTCTGCCTGAGAGACGCTGACGCCGTGTGCGTCATGACGCCGCATGGGCGGGGCCTCTGACGTCAGCGCGTGCGTGATATCGTTCCTCGGGCGGGAGTTCGGCGCGGCCTTTTCCTCGCGACAGCGGCTGATGAAGAAGCGGTGAAGCGCGAGAGCTGCTCGTCTTCGTTATTAGGCGTGACTCTACTCGACCGACTGCACTCGTTCCTGTCAGGATGGAGCTGATCACGATCCTCGAGAAAACCGTGTCTCCAGGTACCGCTCCGCGCGCCTGATCCACACATGTTAGCGGGCGGCTAATGCCGTGTAGGCCCCGCGACGCCGCTCAAACTCTCCACTTCATCGCGAGCGTCTCTCAGATCAGATAAAGTGATTATGCGCCTGGTTATAATAACATAAAGCGCTTCGTCATGTGTCTGAACCTGTTCTTGTCTCGTGCTCTGTCGGTTCGCGCTGGTGAAGTTATTAGCGGGCTAGCATGCTAGTCAGGAAGTGGCTAGGCGTTAGCATGGCTAGCACTCAGTCATCCTGTGCTGTCTGCTTCAGAAAGTTTGAGAGCGGAGGGCTGATTTGAGCTTTCAGGGCGTCTTTGGCTCTTGAACGCGCGTGAAGCGCAGGGGTTAACGCGACGCTAAAGAGAGCTGTTCTCCGCGCGAGTTTGGCGGGAGCGGGATGACGGTCTGGTATAGTTCCTCAGAAATGTTCATTCATGGCTGTGATTGATTTTCAGATCGGAATGAGCTGGAGGCGGCGCAGAAGTTTCTGGAGCAGGCGGCCATCGAGAACCTGGTGATCAAACCACTCCACACTCCTCAGTCTGCTCTTAACTGTGACCTTTCACCTCTTCACTCTTATCCTGAGTGTGTCCAAACTCAGCTGCCTGGTCAGTGTGTGTGAGTGAGGTCTGCTGCAGATGTGGACGCATCAGTCTGTGTCTGCATCATCCTCACTAGCTATGTTTCCATCCAAAGTTGCGAATTTAACTTATGCGCAAAATTGTAATATTGCATAAAACATTTGTGAGTAAGCAGCGTTTCCATCCAACGAATCAAAGAGAACAAAATCTTCACTTCTTGATAAACTGGCATTAAATATCACTAAGAAAAGTAGAAACCATTGAATATAATGATTTTCATATATAATAAATGTTTTGCGTCTCAGAGCGAGCAGATGAAACACAATAAATGCGGTCATTGCTTTCGGAGGTGGATGCTGCTGTTTGGGAACGCAGTCCTGTAAGACAGTTATACAGAAACACTTTGACAAAAGACTTTGCTCAGGCTTTTCAGAATGACCATAACATTTCAGATGCTGTGGATCGAGATAGGGTTGGGTATCGTTTGAATTTTATCGCTTCTGCTTATCAATTCCAAGTTTCGATTCCAATAAGATAAAAAATCCAATATAAAAAAAATTAAGTCTAACATTTAGATGTCCAACATTTATTGTCTTTTTACAAAGCATTCTGTTGCAGCTGAATAACACGAGCAAAAATCGGCAGCCTACAGCCTGCAAGAGGAACTTTTCCTATGCTTTTAACAAAAATACCACAGCAAAAACAACTAGATTAATATAAAATTAACACATTTCAAATATTAAAGTGTTAAAGGCAAGTAAACAGTCAGTAATAAAATAGGAACAAACAAATCAATTATCAATAGCATAAATACAACAACCAAATTTCAGGTACAGAAACTGTAATTAAAAGTTTAAAAACACTGCATACTTTTCTTTTCATAAACAGATTAAAGTTATTAAATATAATCAGTCAAGATCAGTGAATGATTTTTTTTTTTTTTGTTCTTTGATTAACATTATTGACAGGTAGCGCGTTTATTAGGCTGCTTTCTCTTTAAAACTGAACGCATACAGATCTAAAAATACTGTACATGTGTGTTTTCTTTCTCATCTGTTTACGTTCATTTAAGACAAGAACGGCGGTGTTTATGATGATATACTGACGTAGTTTTCTGCATACTGGTCGATAAATATGAAAGAAGTCAGTTCTGGCCCAGAACGACCTTTTCTATAGTGGAAATACACGGAACGGTTCGAGAACGGACACAAACCGGGAACCTGCACAAAGACCGCGGTTTTCTGTTCTCTCTGCTCACGCTTTGTGCGCTGCATGCAAACAGGACGCAAGTTCTTTCCATTCCTACACTTAAATCGTTTTAAGTCACATTAAAATGCGAACGCAGGAATCGTTAAGCAGAATCGAAATGCATGCGTCTTATCGAATACCCGATTCTTGGAAATTTGGAACCGGTTCTGAAATGGAACCGGTTTTCGATACTCAACCCTACTGGTCAGTCAGATTATGCTGTCCCTAGTGCAAAGTCACATGACTTTTTTGATGCACATGGAGGAATCTGTTCAGCAAATGCGTTTCCATCTTCCATTATTCGCATTAAGCCTTTTTGGCACAAGTCAAAAACCACCTCAAGCAAGCATAAAAACTTTTTTGCGAATTAAGAGATTTGTATTCGAAATTTGGCGTTTCCATCACTCATTTCTGATGCGATACTTCAAAATGTGCATTAAGACAGAGTGATGGAAACATAGCTACTGTCCTTCACAGCAAACACACTGAGCTGGACGTGTTGAAATTTGAATGCTAGCCAAACGTTTTCACCCCTTTTGCATGCTGCACCTAATTCTAGTTTTGCGTTAGAGAGAAACATCATCTGAGGTTATCGTCCAGTTATCACAGCAGATCTGCAGCTGCTTTGGGCTGGTTTAAATCCAGCGTCTGGTTCATTTCAGCCAACCTTCCTGGTGGAGCTGTCCAAGGTGTTGGCCAATCCGGGGAACACGCAGGTGGCGCGAGTCGCTGCCGGTCTGCAGGTCAAGAACTCTCTGACGTCGAAGGATCCGGATGTGAAGTCGCAGTACCAGCAGAGATGGCTGGCCATCGACGCCAGCGCCCGCCGAGAGATCAAGAACTACGTAAGGACAGCTTCTGTCAGTGTGTTTGCTGCATGTCAGCCTGTCTCGAGTGTTGCGAATGTCAGGTTCACCTGGTAGGTAATTCATGGTGTAAATAACACCATATACAGTGACATACGTGGCTAACAGTGACCTCAGACCAGCATCGGGGTTGCTGCACAGTTCACAAATCAAAGGCAGTGATTTTTAAGATCTAAACAAACCGATTCATACTGTATATCTATTCTAGAATTAAGTACACAGGGTTTCTGCAAGTTTAAAAGTAGTTTCACTTAAACATTTTTAAACGTATCATAAATATTAGCCATATTAAAATTGGTGAATATACCAATACTAGTATTTCAAGATAATGTAATGCATGTTATACTAAAAGAAGAGTGCAGGGATGTCAGACGACTTAAAGTGCCCCTATTATGGATTTTAAGTGAATGAAAACATCCTGCAAAGTTATAAATCTGAAAGTGCACCGTGTATAAAGTTATTGTCTCTCAAAAGAAAGAGTCGACTCTGACTCATTGAAACGAGTCGTTTTTAAAACGAATCTCAAACCGTTTCATGTTGATGTCAACATGAAACATTAGCAAATTGCCTGCCCACTTGTGTGCAGACCTGAGAAAACTTGGATTTTGGCGTTGGTCTGAATGAAAATGCAAATTCATTCTTTGCCACTAGGTGCCGCTTTTGGAGCGGTAAAAGCTCACAAACACTGCTTTAAATGAAATCGACCAATCACCGCAGATTAGCGTCACACAAAGGAGGGGTTTGGAAAAATGAATCGCTGAAATAGTCGTTGAGCAAATAAGGTAAAAATAAATGCATATTATAAGAAAATGAAAGTGTTTTTTGACCTTGCATGCATGTCAACCTGTTGTTGGGGACTCCCAAAACCAAAATATGAACCTTTCATAACCCATAATAGGGGCACTTTAAGTCACTTTTGCAAATGAGAACAAGAATTTATTTTCCATGCACTGCATTTTCTCCAGGTATGTATTGCGACTCAATTAACATTGTTGAACTTTACAGCTTACTGTGATTTTACTGATTAATTGCACTTTTTGTTGAAGTTATGATCATAAATATGTTGGTGCATTGAATCCTCATATAAATATAGAATCAACATAAAGGCAGCATACTTTGAGTAATCAAGGCTTGTATCGCCAGTACAGATACCCGTTCAATTTTATTTTTTAAATTGATCATTTTATGCTCAAATTATACCCTTGAACATTATATTTTAAAGCCATACTTTTTAACGGTTATGATACGTTTTAAATTTAATTTAGTGCATTATCATGAATGTCACTGGCTTTATTAATATGGTCAGTTGCACCAGCTGTGTGTAAGTTACAACCTAGTTTTGACGTTAAGTTACAACTTGTGCATATTTAGGCGTTGCACCATTAAACTTAGTTAAAACATAACTCTACATATAAACAATATTTACAGAAGCCTCTGAGCAGGAGTAATGGATAAAATAAAAGAGCAGATTGATTGAAATGCATCAATGAACTCATTTACCTAACAGACTTCAGTCCTTTAGACATGATGTTTGCTTTTACACTCGTTTACGTTTTAAGTGTAAGAACATTGTGAATTTACTTTGTTAGTGGCTTATCAACTCAAACCCAATCTAAAAAGTGCACTTCTGTGTGCTTCTCAAATAAAACCATAAAATACATGGATGGTTACACCAATTTTTTTGATTAGATTTTTATTGATCCCTAGTTTCTAAGTGTCATTCACATGTGTAATACCTGTACCATTTCATGATAAAGTATTGTATTTCACTAGAAACTTATTTTTGCTGTTAATTAAGTGAGGCAAAAGAGTTAGTCTCGAGGATAAACTGAAATTCACTGCATTTCAACACAACTTCTGCTGGTGTATTTGATGGCTGCTGTTGGATCACTGAATGCAAATGTCATATTTGACTAAGAATTACTTTACAGAGCACTTATGACCTACTGCTTACATTCTGCCTCAACAACAAAGGGTGCAACTGAATAAAGTACAGTGTTACAAACTAAGTAGTAGTTACTAAGCCTTCCAGTTTAAGAACTAATGAACGGCTGGTGCAACCGGACCGTGGTGATCTTTGTCCATCTCTGCCATTAATCTAAAAGGGTCATTATTCATATAAACAGAAGACAGTCATACGTCTCAAGCAGCATTGACAAACTAACCATGCTCTAAGCGAAGCACTTTATTCATTGAGAGTCCGTAGCGCTCATAAGATGAGCTCTAGAAGATCTTTGAAGGGTGTCCAGTAGGGGTGCTGATCTTGGTTTCTGGATCTGTGTTTCGTGATTGAATTGTTCGCTCTGCTCTGCTGTGTCTGGTGCAGGTGCTGCAGACTCTGGGAACAGAGACCTATCGGCCCAGCTCGGCCTCTCAGTGTGTGGCTGGTATCGCGTGCGCAGAGATCCCCGTCAATCAGTGGCCTGAGCTCATCCCTCAGCTGGTGGCCAACGTCACGGACCCCAGCAGCACAGAGCACATGAAGGAGTCCACGCTGGAGGCCATTGGATACATCTGCCAGGACATTGTGAGTCCCTTCACTCATAGGGCTGGCTATCGGTTGAATTTCATTGATTCTGATTCCAATTCTGCTTATCGGTTCTAATAAGGTAAAAAAAATCTGACATCAAACGTTACTCAAGCTCTGCACTCTAAAAATCGCTTTATTTTAGCAGGAGATAAAAACAAGCGACAAACGTCAGTGATAAAGAGATTTTTAGAGTGCAGACCTTGAAAAATGTTTGATATAAGAGACAAGTCTTTGCTGGGAGAGCACGGAGAGTGCTGTGATTGGGAAAAAAAATCTTATAAGAAAATTTAAGTCAAACGTTTAATGTCAAACATACTTATTCTGTCTTTTTACAAAGTGTTCTGTTGCAGCTGAATAACACGAGCAAGCAGCCTACAGAACACTTAGGCCTTTTACATTTAGGAACTTTTGCCTATGGTTTTAACAAAAAAAAAAAAATACCACAGCAAAAACAACTAGACTAATATAAATTTCAAACAGTAAATTGTTAAAGACTAGTAAACAGTCAGTAATAAAATAGGAACAAACAAATCAATTAGCAAAAGCATAAATAAATGCAACTAAAAAAAAATTTAGGTACAGAAATTGAAATTAATTTTCATAAAATATAGATTAATTCTTATTAAAGTTACGAAAGATATTCAGTAAAGATCAGTGAATGATTTTCTTTTGTTCTGTGATTAACATTAATGACAGGCAGCACATTTATTTGCCGGCTGTCTCTTTAACACTGAACGCACACGGATCAAAATATAATGTTACACGTGCATTTTCTTTCTTATCTGTTTGTTCACTCAAGACAAAAAATGGCTGTGTTTATTATGATATACAGATGTATTTTTTGTAAATGTGAAAAGTCCGTTCCGGCTCGGAACTGCCTTTTCTGCAGTAGAAACTGCTGCATGCAAACAGTGCTCAAGTTCTTTCCCTTCCTGCACTTAAATAGTTTCAAATCACATTAAAATGTAAACTCAGGAGTCGTTAAGTGGAATCGTTAAGTCTTGGAAATTTGGAACCGGTTCTAAAATGGACCCGGTTCTCGATACCCAACCCTACTCTTACTGCCGTGTGTTTGTGGCGTGTTTTATTTACCTTGCGAACGCTTTGTCAGGACCCCGAGCATCTTCAGGACAACGCCAACCAGATCCTGACGGCCATCATCCAGGGCATGAGGAAGGAGGAGCCCAGCAACAACGTCAAACTCGCCGCCACCAACGCGCTCCTCAACTCGCTGGAGTTCACCAAAGCCAACTTCGATAAGGAGGTACTACTGCCGCCTCCTCTCTTATGATTACAGAGCCTCTGCGGTTCAGCCGTTCACTCTCGCGTTCTCTCTCTGCAGACGGAGAGACACTTCATCATGCAGGTCGTGTGTGAAGCCACACAGTGTCCGGACACCAGGGTACATCTCATTTCAGATGTTGATCATCTCTGCTGCATACAGTGACAAGTATCCAGAGTGAATATTTGTACTGATATGTTTTAGAGACATGTAATGAGTGTCTTTTTGTCCTGCTGTAGGTGAGAGTGGCTGCGTTACAGAACCTGGTGAAGATCATGTCCTTGTATTACCAGTACATGGAGACGTATATGGGCCCCGCGCTGTTTGCTGTGAGTTCTCCCACGAGCATCAGTATTGACTGCTGTTCAACATTTTACAGTGTTCAATGTGCAACAACAAAGACCTAAGTGCAATGTTCTTTACTACACAAAGACCACATGTCAAAGTTTCTCTCGTGATGACTTTGATATGAGAGCTGCACAAAAGATCACTTGTGAAATTGAGATGATTGGTGTTTAAATCCATTTTGTGTTGGGCTGAAGTATTAGGCCAGAGATTGATTATCCAGATAGTTTATAGGGAGAGTTCACACAAAAATGAAAACTGTCATTTACTGGTCCTCAAAAAGAAACCAAAATATCCAGAAGAACATATTTTAAAGAATAGTGTGGGGGGAACACTGTGGAAGTCAGTGTGGATCAGCAGCCATTTGGTTACTCACATTCTTCATAATATCACCTTCTGTGTTCAACAGAAGAAGAAAAAAAACTACAGGTTTGGAACAGCTTGAGTGGGAGTAAATGATGGCAATTTTCGTTTTTGGGTGAACTATCGCTTTAAAGGGGTCCTGTTATGCTTTTTCACTTTTTGAATTTTAGTCAGTGTGTAGTATGTATGTTTGGGCATAAAAAAGATCTACAAAGTTACAAATCTCAAAGTCCACTCAGAAGGGAGATGATTCATTTTTTTAAAAATGCCTTTTCAAGAACTACAACGAACGGCTCGTTTGGACTACAAAGTTGTTTTCCTGTATTTGTGACATCACAAAGTGGGCCATTAAAATATCATTAAAATAAATCCCGCCTCCGGAAATTCGAATGTACGTTTCAAAATCGAAACTCGGTGCGGGTGTTTATATATCACTGTATTTCTGATGGAAACCGACTGTCTTCAGAAAATTTTGGATGTCATTTTCATTTCATCTTGCATGTAATGTCTGATAAAGCAGTGTTTGTGAGCGGAGCTCTGCTTTGTGTACAGCATTACCGGGGAAACCTCACTCTATCCCGCTCCAGCAGCGCCTCCTGCTGGGAGAGAATTAATTTGCATATATATGCCCCCACAAATAGTGTAACTGTGGGATTATGGTATAAATAAATTCAACTGTATAACAGTTTCACTGCAATTCATGTTATAATATTAGAATTAAAGAACAATAAACATATGACATATGACCGTTGCACTTATCTGTACACAGTAAATGCAGTTATTTTTAAGCTGTTGTTGACATCCTATCTAAAACGTGATTTAGCCAAAAAAACAATAACAATATCGTTACCACTTTAATATGTCTTGCAATATCTGTGCGTGCACAGGTTCTGCGCGATCCTCTTGTTCAATATTCTCGAGGTCTGAATTGATATGGCAATATTGACAAACTTGCTGTTTTGGCAAGGGGCGGGGCAGTACTGAAACACCGTCTAAGCTGTTCGCCAATCACAACGCACTGGGACAGCTAACCAATCACAACACATTTCGTTTTTCGGGAAGGCGGGCCTTCATCAAACCCCGGAACTAATCGAGCCGTTTGTGTCAGGCTGGGGAGGAAGGTATTGTAATAATGTAAATTATGCGAAAAATAATGTGATTTTCGAACCACCAAGCATGAGAGCATGTTCTAGTACACCCCAAAACAAAATCAAGACTTTGTAAAAGAGCATAATAGGACCCCTTTAAACTGAAGTTGACAATGGGGTCCTGATCTCTGGTACAGTGAATGATTGTCAGTGATGTGCTCTTACCTGCTGCTCTATGTTCAGATCACGATAGAGGCCATGAAGAGTGACATCGATGAAGTGGCCTTACAGGGAATTGAGTTCTGGTCCAACGTCTGCGACGAGGAAATGGATCTGGCCATTGAAGCCACTGAGGTGATGCCTGATGCCGGTCGTCTCCAGTCTGCTGCTCAGCAAATGCTGTGGTCTGATCAGTTTTTGATGTTGTCTGTCTACAGGCCTCTGAACAGGGCCGTCCTCCAGAGCACACCAGCAAGTTTTACGCTAAAGGAGCTCTGCAGTACCTGGTGCCCATCCTGACACAGACGCTCACCAAACAGGTAAAGCTGGTCTCTCAGTGCCTGCTGTTTTTAGAGCTGGTTTCCAGACATACGTTGTGTGTGCAGTAACTTCTGAGTTAATCAGCATGTTGAACTAAAAATGAAGTGATCTCTGGCAGTCAGTGTCATTACGTTTCTCATGCTGAAGAGTCTCTCTTGTTCACCAACCGAACATACTTGATGTCATTTAAGACAAGTAAAAACAAATAAGTTATTGAAACTATGTGACTCTACAAAAGTAGTAGTACTAGTTATTTATGAGTGACAAATCAAAAATTTGACCATCTGTGCAGGCGTATGCAGAGTCAGCAAATCATCTGAAACACAAGTAGAAATTGGTCTTTTGGTGCAATAAGCAGCTCAGTGACCATATTCTCAAATAGTGTTGTCAAAAGTACGATTTCGGTACTGTCATTTTGAAAACGTCCATTTCCCGCTAACATTTGAGCGCTGTTGAGCGGATTCTTAAACACAGCTGCTTGGCCATAGTGTTCACGCGCTCAACAAATATGACTGTGATTGGCAACAGTGATCATTGCTTCAGAATCTGCTCAAATGTTAGTGGGAAATGGACGTTTTTAAAATGACAGTGTCGAATGGTACCGAAGTCGGTACTTTTGACTAGGGATGTAACGGTATGAAAATTTCTTATCACGATTATAGTGACCAAAACTGTCACGGTTATCAGTATTATCACGGTATTGTTAAAATGTGCTGGAAATGTTCAAAAAGTACCGACACTTAAATCACTTCCCCAAGTTTTATATTTAAAAATCAACAAACAACAAATAAAATTACTTTTTGTTTGCATAATCACTAAAACAATAACATTACCAATGATGTTTGGATTTTAAATGACAACTTGACCGACAACAGTTTAATAGCATGTTCAAATATCTAATGTAAATGTTCAAATAAAGCTTTGAAAAAGTTTAATTAAAAATGTAAACCTCACATTTCAGCCTTTAAATAAAGAAAAGGGTTAAGTCAAAATGATAATTGATTAATAAATGATTATGTATTTTATCTGCTCCATAAATAATTCTAGATAACTTATCTGAATTGTTTAAATGTGTAGAATCCACATAAGCTTGTTTTTCATCAACCGGTCAAATTTTACAGCAGGGCATGCAAATCCGGTCCATTTTTGGCCAGACAGAAACTGCACACAATCTGAATATAAATATAAGTCTCTGTAAATCCAGTTTCTGGCACTAGGTGGCGTTTATGGAAAAGTGGAATTACAGCTGTTTTTCATAACCTCCGCACAAAGCAGTATTGTGAAGAACACTTCCTTTAGGTATTACATGGAGCAAAGATGAAAACAAAATGCCATCGAATCATTTCTGAAGACTGTCAGAACCTTCAGAGGTACATTCATATAATTAATTTGTTCGCATAATTCCCTCAGCACTCTTTTAAAACCTCCCAGCTTTTCCGCCCTGTTTTCACACAAAACAAAACTACTCTGCTGCTGTGCGCACGTGAGACTGTTAAAACTGTGCTTTATGCAGGACAGTATTTATTTATCGTGAGTTGTTCAAATCATGGTAATCGAATACAGTTTTAATAATTAAAATATGAAATGGTAATACTAACCGTGGGGAATTTTATCATGATTTATCGTCAAACCGGTAATCGTTACATCCCTACTTTTAACAACACTATTCTCAAAATATCATGTTCATGACCGGGTTCGTACAAGGTGCACTAGATTTATAAAGTAAATCTTTTAGAAACCCATGCCAGAACTGGAGAATACCTCAACATATTTCTATATGCGATTTGTTGTACATCACGATTTCAAAATAAAAGTTTGAACCCTTGCTCTGAGTTGGTATGTGACTAAATATTAAAATTATATGGATTTAAATGTCATTGAATCACTCTGTAAAGTGAAACATCATCAGGCCACCGGCGCCCTCTGCAGGTATTTGTTTTAAACTTATAATACTTCATGTAATTAAGTTGGTTATGTTCATTATTATGTAGTGTAGGCATATTACTTTATGTATTTTAACAGTGTTGTTCAATAAAACCATGTGATTACTTGGTTTTGATACTTTATTCAAACTAATTATTATTGTTTAATCGTTAGTTTAATATATAAAAAAAAATATATATATATATATATATATATATATATATATATATATATATATATATATATATATATATATATATATATATATATATATATATATGTATATATATATATATATATGTATATGTATGTGTGTGTATATGTAGTCATACTAAAGCCTGTTTTTCACTTAGGTCTATTTTTATTACTTAAAAATATCAGATTACTCAATTGTCAAAATAATCAGTAGATTACTTGATTACCAAAATAATTGTTAGTTACGGCTCTAGATTGGTTCAAATATTTCAAAATGCAATTGCATTGTTTTTTGCGGAGCTCAGCGTCTTGCTTTTTGTGATTAAGACATATTTTGTCATTGAAAATTTCTTAAAAATAGTATTAAAATATTGTCTCGTTCTAGTGAACTAAGTATCTTTATTTTGTCTCATCTTGTGAGCTAAATGTATTGTCACACCCCTAGTGTCCATGAACGTGAGATACATACATACATACATACATACATACATACATACATACATACACACCCACACACACACACATATATATATATATATATATATATATATATATATATATATATATATATATATATATATATATATATATATATATATAATGTATATGTGTGTGTGTATGTGTGTGTGTATGTATGTGTAGCTCATAATATTCCAAGTGTATGATGAGGCTTTTACTCTTCAGGTTAATCATATATTCATGAAAAAAAATCTGCATGTTATTTGTACCATTTTGTTTTATTCATTTATTTATTAGAATTTGAAAGATAATAACGATATTGTGATCTCTGATTTTAGTCCTTGAAAACCAAAAAAGTAGTGCTTAAAGTCCTTAAGTCCTGGAATTTCATTTTGCAGTTTCTGTACGAACCCTGTCATGAGTACTTTATTGCTAAAAGAAAACTGCTTCTACATACAGTACTGTGCAAAAGTTTTAGGCCACTAGTATTTTCAGCAGCCAAAAGCAGTTTTAAGTCAGTTATTTCTATCTTTTGTTGTAGTGTGTCAGTAGGAAATATCAGTTTACATTTCCAAACAATTCATTTTGCCATTAATTGTAATAATCCATTGAGATTTTTGTGCTCCACACAGAGATCTGATCATCATCCAGTCTGTCTGGAATGACATGAAGAAACACAACAACCTGAGACAGACTAAATCCAGAAAAACTGATGCTTCAAGAAACCTACCTGCAAAGCTCCTGAGAAACTCTGCTCAAGTGCACCGAGGGCAAAAGCTGCTTTAAACACACAGGATGCTCACAAATGTTGATATCATTTAGTTCATAGAAGTTAATTGATAAAGAAAATTTATGACACTATTTTTGACAGCATCCTCATTTTACAGCATTTTTACACAAGTGCCTAAAACTTTTAACAGTACTGTAGCTTTGCAGGTAGGTTTCTTGAAGCATCAGTTCTGCTGGATTTAGTCTGTCTGTTTGTTCTGTTTCTTCATGTTATTCCAGACAGACTGGATGATGATCGATCTCTGTGTGGAGCACAAAAATCTCACTGGATTAACACAATTAATGGCTAAATGAATGTTTGGAAATGTAAACTGATATTTCCTACTGACACACTACAGCAAAAGATAGAAATAACTGAATTAAAACTGCTTTTAGCTGCTGAAAATACTAGTGGCCTAAAACTTTTGCACAGCACTGTATCTCACTTTTTTTTTTACTAAATCAGACTCTTTGTGCTGACCAGCAGCTTTTCTTTGAACATTGTTCATATTGATCTCGGTTTAATCTTTCAAAATCAGTTATTTGACTGAAAGCCCCTGGTTTTGTGACGTCGCTGTTGAGTCTGAAATGAAGTTTGCTGTGTGCAGGATGAGAATGACGACGATGACGACTGGAACCCCTGTAAGGCTGCGGGCGTGTGTCTGATGCTGCTGGCCACCTGCTGTGAGGATGATGTGGTGCCGCACGTGCTGCCCTTCATCAAAGAGCACATCAAGCACCCCGACTGGCGCTACCGCGACGCCTCCGTCATGGCCTTCGGCTCCATTCTGGAGGGCCCTGAGCTCAGCCAGCTCAAGCCGCTGGTCATTCAGGTAAAGGCGACTGACCTCAGCAATTGACAGGCATGTGCCATAGAACTGCACGATTAATTGTTAAAAGATCGCGTTTTCAATTCAAACACCTACGTGGTCCCATTTTTAAATGACCACGATTCGCTGTGCCTATTAAACCTTTTAAAAAGTCAAACTGGAACATTAAAATCTGCGTTTGCGCTGCCGCTGACACAGAGCAGACAGTTACCATGTTTAGATAAGAAACAGCTTCACAAACAGTCTTTTCAACCACAAAGTATTATTTCTGGCTTACAGTCATTCATATTATCACAGAAATACTGGGATGAAAGTGTAGCGTTCAGATATAAACATGTCTATGGTAGAGATCAAAATAGAGCAAGTCATCTTTTGAAAGTAACTGGCGCTTCAAATAACATTTGTGTCGATTGCATCGCATCACTACTAGGTGGTGAAAAGTGACTGTTGAAAAATGTATTTGTCATCGAATCATTCATTCAAGAGATTCGTTCAAAAACCCTGATTTATCCAGTAATGAAACAAGTGAAGTATTTGAGTGAGTCATTGATTCATTCATTCAAACCACTTTTTCTTAATTTTTAAATTAATTTTTAAAAATTGGTGTATTAAATATTTTTTTAAACACATATATTTTACAATTTTTAATAATTCAAATGGAACACTTTTAAATAGACTGCAGAAATTAATATTTTGCCACACATTGTTTTGTTTAGTTCAAAATCGTGGGACAATCGTGATCTCTATTTGAGACAAAAAAAAAATTTGTGATTGTCAGTCAATCCAGAATGGTGCGGCTCTACTGTGCCGGTCTGTGTGTCTCTCTGCAGGCCATGCCCACGCTCATCGAGTTGATGAAGGACCCCAGCGTGGTGGTCAGAGACACGACGGCCTGGACGTTAGGACGCATCTGTGATCTGCTGCCCGAGGCTGCCATCAATGAGATGTATCTGGCCCCTCTCCTGCAGTGCCTGATCGAGGGCCTTGGGGCCGAACCACGCGTGGCTTCCAACGTCTGCTGGGTATGACGTACTTGGATCGCTCTGCTTTCTCTCTGAGTCTCCTGTCACTTCACTGCTTTTATGATGAAGGCGTGTCTGAGATGTGTTTTGCGATTTGTTGGAGTAGTGGCACTGAATATAATGCAGCTTATGTTTAGCATCTTTAAAGGTGCACTAAATGATTTTTGCCAAACGATGTTGATATTTCAAAGCACCGAAACAAACACACCCATACCCCAACAGGACCTAGCCCCTATTTTGATATCTCTGCCCCACACGATCCTGGCATAACGGCGATCGCAGAAACAAGCGAAGATGACACGCAAGCATATTCAAACAAAAGCCAACACAGATAAGTTGCGTTAAACAATGCAAAATCAACGTTACTCACCTATCAAGAAGAAACAACGCAACCTCGCCGTCCGATTCCAGGCCTTCCCGCTCCTTGAGTTTCTCTCCACCGCTCCTATATTTACACTGGTCCTACCTCTTGCCTGATTGTAACCCTTTTTAATGTTTTGTTCCTCTGATATTTTCTTCCCTTTTTTTGTTTTTTTAATTTTTTTTTAAAATAGTTTTCCATCTCTCTATCTGTAGTCAATCTGCTAATATCCGTCCTGTGCACTCAAATTGAGCACACTCTTCTTTCTATCATTACAAGACACGCTCCTTACTGCTGAAGGCATTTTGGGACTTGGTCCGACACTGGTCAAGTGTTTTTCAAACATTGCTTAGTGCACCTTTAACTGTACGTTTGACATCTAATGCAAGAGTGTTGTAGTCAAACACTCGATATAGCATGCAACTGGTGTGTTTGGTTTGACTTCTTCAAAAGGCTCATCATGCATTCTAATGACATCGATCAGTGTGTCAGTTGTGCTGTGATATGAGACTTACAGATGCTGTTTTCAGGCTTTCTCCAGTTTGGCTGAAGCGGCATACGAGGCCACAGACGCTGCTGACGATCAGGAAGAGCCCAGCACATACTGCTTGTCGTCCTCCTTTGAGCTCATCGTCCAGAAACTGCTGGAGACCACAGACAGGTAAACCACGATGGGAGTCATACAGCCGCCAACTTAGACAGTTCACCCAAAACTGAAAATTGTCATTAACCCTCCAAGCGCCAAAGTCGCAAAATTGCGACAAGACGTCATACTTTATGAAATACTGTAGTTCCTAATATGGTGTAATATCTCATTTGTATTCCCTACCACTAGATGGCAGACATGTAGTACTTCGATTCTAGACCAAAATTGTTTGAGGAAATAGCAGAGCAAGTGAGCTATCGTGTCATTGATGCGGAAGCAGTTCAGTTCATAGCGTCTGAGTAAATTGTGAGATTTGTGAGAGAGAATCACCAAATGGCTAATAAAAAATTGTACCGTGAGGATGTGTTGCAAATGGTATTTGCCTATTCTGACTCTGAAGGGGAATATTTGCCTTTTGGAAATAACAATCGGTCGTCTAATGATCGCACTTCTCCTGGTACATCTTTGCATGCGCAATGGTGCCGCCACGCAAGGCGAGAGTGTTCACGAAGCACAAACAAGTGATCATTTGGACCCTTTGCCCAACGGGGATGGGGGTGGCAGGGGTGTACGTGGTCGTAATTTCCAAAGGAGAGGCTCCGCGTTGCTGATGATCGGCCAGATTGCGTCTTTTTTTTCTGATCGCGCTCAAAGGGCTGCCGGCAGACAGCACAGGTGCAGTCAGTGTGGGGTAGGTCTGTGCGCTGTGCCATGCAATGAGAGGTACCATACTCTCAAGAACTATAAACTGTCACCTAGATACCTGATTGGGCAGATAGCTGGTCAACTGATCAATAAATAGGCACATGTATTTTACTATGGCACAGTAATATAGTAATAATTTACTACTTTCTCCTGTTTTATTGTTGGTTTCCTCTTTTCTGATCATTTGGAATGAGGATAAAAAAAAAAAAACATGCAAATAAGTTCAAACATCAATTCAATATCTACTATTTCCTGAATATTATGAAATTCAAGAGGGCTCCCCCCGATGATGTCATAATATGCAAATTAGATAAGTATATTTACACCCCACATAAACTTTCGGTCATGCCCAACATTTTTCTAATTTACAGTAGATCTCTATCTTTAAGCCACAAGCTTTTGAAATCTTGATGTCAAAATCCAGCATTTTTTTCAAAAAAAAAACCCTGGTACCTAAAGGGTTAATTACTCACCGTCATGTCATTCCAAACCCGTAAGACCTTCGTTCATCTTCAGAACATAAATGAAGAGATTTTAGATGAGATCCAAGAGCTTTCTGTCTCTGCATAGACAGCAAGGGTACTGAAGTGTTCCCAGGCCTAGAAATGTAGTGAGAACATAAATAATCCATGTGACATCAGTGGTTCAACCTTAATGTTACGAAGCTACATGAATTAGAATACTTTTTGTGTGCAAAAAAAAAAACTGAAAGACTTTATTCTACGATTTCTTCTCTTCCGGGTCATGACAGTAGCATGACACATGCGTGAGCTGCTGCTGACCGGCATTGGTAATGCGGGTTTGTGACGACATGAGTGTGAATGACTAATGACAGTGAACTAACCCTTTAACAGGGAAACAGTTCAGTGTTTGCACAGGATTTTTTTGAAGCTATGTGGGGTGGATATAAGGATATCAGAAAATGTTGTTCATTTCAATGTTAAAACATCAATCTGGAGAAGTTTGAGCGTTCAAAATGAAGAGCTCACACCCGAATTAACGGAATATGAATGGGTTTACGTTGGCTTGTACCTGGACCTTAAAGTGAGCTTGAACATCTTTTTCTTTCTGATGGTGTCTCAGTCTGTTACATTTACACTGCTGTTTTAGGAACCCAAACAGTTAGAATATTACAGTAGTGAAAATTATACTGTATATTATATTATTATTATTATTATTATTATTAGTGGAAATATTATCCCTGAGACATTGTATCTATTGTAATAAAACTGAACTGTAAAATAAATGTAAATGGGGAAAAAAGAATGTAAAGTATGTCTTGTTTTACAATAGGAAGATTACAGTACTTAAGTTCCTTCACTTAGAGTTAAACCCTCAATTGGTTATTTTGCTGGAGCAGTTTCAGTGAAAACTAAAACTGCAGGTTTCTGGCGAAATAACGGCAAGCTTCAGGTGAAATAAAATAACTCATTACAAATCTAGAGAAATGCTGTAATCATCTGTCCCCAAAAAATGTTGGAAATTCTACAACTGTAAAACTGCATAACTGGTGTCCATTGCTTTCATATGTTAAACTCACAGCACATGCAGAGACAGGGTTTCACTGCATGTGAACTAATACGCCGAAAACACTGGATCATGAGCTGATCGCATGAGCAAATCACACACTTTGCTTTAAAACAGGAAACGCTGATTTATGTAATTAATGGGAAACAATGTGTTCAGTTGCATTTAACTTAAATTAGGCACACAACAAAGAGTTTATTATGCAGGTCAAGTCGTACGTGTCAGACACCACATTTACTTTTTCTTTTCAGCTCCATTGCAGCATGTCTAAATACTTGATGCTTGTGTGCAGTTTGAGCGCAGGACTGAATACAACAACTACATAATATGTGGAAAACTGGGCCAATTATGCTGTTGCTTGGTGTTGCAATTAAGATAAGATGATATTATCGAAATCTCTAGATTAAAAAGGAATGAGCCAGCAATGTGTACCCTATGTAATTTTTAGTCCGAGATGACATGCAGCCATAACGTAGGGCAGGTGAATGTGAGGACGAGAGCTGACTCTGACTTCTGTCTCTTTGCTCTTAGGCCGGACGGGCATCAGAATAACCTGCGGAGTGCAGCGTACGAGGCTCTGATGGAGATTGTGAAGAACAGTGCAAAGGACTGCTACCCCGCGGTGCAGAAGACCACACTGGTCATCATGGAGCGACTGCAGCAGGTCCTGCAGATGGAGGTGAAGAGACCACACTCACTGCATCTGTTGCCACACATAACGAGCATCAAAGCCACGTTTATTGTCTGAAAATCATAATTGACCATTTTGAAAGGCATTGTTTCATATGTGACCCTGGACCACTGGTGTAATCCAGTCATAAGGGTCAATATTTCAAAATTGGATTTATGCATCACTTGAAAGCTGAATAAGCTTTCCATTGATGTATGTATTGGAGATGCAACGATTGACCGGCCAGTGATCAGAATCGGCTGATTTTTCGCATGACCGGCCTGGATTGGTGACCGTCCGGTCAGTCTCACGTCTTGCCGATCCTTTTATTTTCAGCGGCGCAGACAATGACGTCACACAGCCGTGCGCACACTCACAGTCACGTGAGAATGATTCTGATTTTAATTGCATTGTGTAAACGGCGACTGATGTATTTATGTCATGCCAGACGAGGCTTGCACAGCCTGAGTGAGTGTGTGACAGAGACAGCACACACAAAGTAACTCACAGAAATTTATAGATGCATAATGTGGTAGAAAAAAAAAAAATATTTACAAAATATGATTTAGGTAAGCAACATACGGCCATGATGTTTCCCCGAATATCAATATCAACACGATTGCAATGTGACACTGATTTTATACAATAGTATTTCAATAAACAAGAAGTTAAAATTAAGTGACTTAGGTTTTAGACAATATATTGACTGTTTTTGCTCAATTTCGCTGACGAAAATAGTTCCAATCAAAGCCACAGCAGAACTGTGTGTCTCCGAGCAACACAGCCTTGTTTCCTTACTGAATGGAGTGAGTCAATGATTCAGTGGCCCATTCATAAGGACAGTCACTTGTTTTGTTTCTGAATGAATGAATAAATGACTGGCTCATTAAAACAGACACTTGCTGCCACCTACTGGTGGTTTATTCATATTTAGAAGTATCATTGCATTTTTTCACCATTTATTTGTATGTTTAAAAAATATGTAAAACATTAACCTTATAAAGTTATTTATGCATTTGAAATTTTGCAGTGTAAATGCATTTATGGCACCTCAGCTTCATCAAACTGTCTGTAAATGCATCTAATGCCACTTCAGATGCAGCTTCTGTTTCCTCAGCAGTGGAAAGAAAGTTTAATACTAATTTCAGTTGAATGGTAACAACTCTACAGTTTCTTATGCTAACTGGATTAATTTAAAGTAAGAATTTGATGTGAAAGATGACACATTTAATAAGGTTAGAGGACAAAATGACCATTTGAAAACACAGTGGGAAATGACATCTGTTTTGTTATATACAGCAACTCATTTTAAGTTAACTATTTCTTCCGCTTTCCAATCACAGACCACTTTTTGTTTGTATATGCTGTCAATTATAGTTCTTAGAAAGAAAATCGGAATCGGCAAAAATCGGCAGGTCACACTTCCAAAAAATCAGAAATCGGAATCAGCTTAGAAAATTGCAATCAGTGCATCATTAGTATGTATTTGTTAGGATAGCACAATATTTGGCTGAGATACAACTACTTGAAAATCTGGAATCTGAGGGTGCAAAACAATCAAAATATTGAAAAAATTGCGTTTAAAGTTGTCCAAATTAAGTTCTTAGTAATGCATATTACTAATTAAAAATTAAGTTTTGATATATTTACGGTAGGAAATTTACAAAATATCTTCATGGAACATGATCTTTACTTAATATCCTTTTTGGCATAAAAGGAAAAATCAATCATTTTGGCCCATACAATGTATTTTTGGCTATTACAAATATACCCACGTTACTTATGAGTGGTTTTGTGCTCCAGGATCACATATATGGAAAATAAAGCACAAAGCTTATTGCAATTATCTAATAATGTTTAGTAAAGTTATTCCTGCATCAACTGAAAACAGCATAGACTAAAAGATCAATTCTTTGAATTCAACATTCACTGCCGGTTCATCAAAATGAGAATCAATTAAAATCAAGAAATCCGTGTTGATGACCAGTCCTGTTGTTCAGGCTTAGACGCACGGTCTCTTTAAGAATGATTTGAGCTGTGTATCAGGATGAGGCTTGTTTTGTTTGTTGTAATTGATGGCGTTTGTCTCTTGTCCAGTCTCACATCCAGAGCACGTCAGACAGGATCCAGTTCAACGACCTGCAGTCTCTGCTGTGCGCCACCCTTCAGGTGCGGCCTCTCGCAGCTCTTCTGGCCTGTGTGTGAGCTCTGTGTGTGTGTGTGTGTGAGCTCTGTGTGTGTGTGTGTGTGTGAGAGCTCTGTGTGTGTATGTGTGAGCGAGCTCTGTGTGTGTGTGTGAAAGCTGTGTGTGCGTGAGCTCTGTGTGTGTGTGCATGAGCTCTGTGTGTGTGTGCGTGAGCTCTGTGTGTGTGTGCGTGAGCTCTGTGTGCGTGAGCTCTGTGTGTGTGTGCGTGAGCTCTGTGTGTGTGTGCGTGAGCTCTGTGTGTGTGTGTGCGTGAGCTCTGTGTGTGTGTGTGCGTGAGCTCTGTGTGTGTGTGTGCGTGAGCTCTGTGTGTGTGTGTGCGTGATCTCTGTGTGTGTGTGTGCGTGATCTCTGTGTGTGTGTGTGTGCGTGAGCTCTGTGTGTGTGTGTGTGCGTGAGCTCTGTGTGTGTGTGTGAGTGAGCTCTGTGTGTGTGAGCTCTGTGTGAGTGTGTTCTCATCTGTGTCTTGTCCTCCTCCAGAACGTGCTGAGGAAGGTGCAGCATCAGGACGCGCTGCAGATCTCAGATGTGGTGATGGCATCTCTGCTGCGCATGTTTCAGAGCACCGCCGGCTCTGGAGGCGTTCAGGAGGACGCGCTCATGGCCGTCAGCACTTTGGTGGAAGGTGAGGGGCTTTACATCCACAGTACACCCCACTTACACTTGGTATGAAGGTGCATTATGGTTGTTGGATGAAAACACATATGAATGCAGAAGACTTAAAGGGTTATTCCACCCCAAAATGAAGATTCTGTCATTAATTACTCACCCTCATGTTGTTCCAAACCCGTAAGACCTCCGTTTATCTTCAGAACACAAATTAAGATATTTTTGATGCATTCTGACAGCTCTCTGACCCTCCCATAGACAGCAATGTAATTAACACGATCAACGTCCAGAAACGTAGCAAGGAGATCGGTAAAATAATCCATGTGACATCAGGGGTTCAACCGTAATTTTACTAAGCTACGAGAATACTCTGTGTCACCGTAGCGGCATTTTGGAGAGTATCCATTGGATCCATGAACAGACCCGATGAACGGAGGTCTTACAGGTTTGGAATGTCATGAGCTTGAGTAATTAATGACAATTTTCATTTTGGGGTGGAGTATCCCTTCATCAGAACTTCATGTTGGATATCAGCATGCAGTGGGTCAGAAGTTCAGTTATTAGGTACTCCAGTGTAACTGTGATGCGTCTCACTTGAAGCCAACATTTAATACCACAACCACTTAATACATTTTCACTACAAGTATAAATAAACGACAAGATTCATGCCCTAAAGTAACACACTCTTCTTTCAAAAAGCCTTTAATAGATGTAAATGGCTATGATTTCATGATTAAATCATTTTTGGAATGTTATATCAATAGTATGTTATTTATTGTATTATTTTGTACTATATTAGTAAACTATTAGCCTGACTACGTCAGACTTCGTACTTCCGCTCAATTTCAGTTTACTTCTGTACTCTGATATAGCAAACCAGCTCCCAGATTATCTCCGGCTCCGCACCAGCTGTCCAACCAACGAACAGAGGGTGGTCTGAGAGCCGTGATGTAGACGCTAAGCGCCGAATTTAAGATTGTAGTTTAGGTTAGGGAAATCTAAAACGACAGCGGACATGTAGACACGGGATGCTATTTGCTCTGTTGTGGAGAATATTCCTGACATTTGCCAACTGAAGCCCGAACAAGAAGAGTGTTTGGTTCACATTTTGAATGGAGGTGATGTTGTGGCCCTACTCCCGACAGGTTTTGGGAGAAGTTTAATTTATCAACTGTTACCGATCGTCAGCGAGAAACTGGGGAGGCCAAAGTAACATACGTCATAACCAAACATTATGTGATTGGCTTACGGGTACACCAATGATTTTAAACACAAATGATTTTTACTTTCTCACCCCCCACGAGAAAGTAAACGCTTGTCAATTATGCCCTTCCAGACTCTGTCTACGAAGCAAAGCGAAGTAGCAGAGTTTGGTATTACCAAACTTGTAAACTATTAACTATAACAAGTTAGTGTTTTTTTTTAATTTTTTTTTATATATATATATATATAGAGAGAAACACTGTTACAAGCGTTTTTGATGTGATCTCACATGGTCAGCGCTAAATCCAGCTGGAAATGTATCACGTAACTGTTCATCCTAATGGGTTGTGTTATAAGGAAGAGCTTCCAAACAATAGATTTAAGTATATTGTCTTTTAGGACTGAAATAACTTTAAAATGAAGCAATTCAAAATCAAGCATCTTTCAGTGTTCTGACAATATTTCTTAAAGCTGTCAATGCCTACTTAATGAACTAAATCAGCTTTTTCCCCACTACCTTCCCCATCCAGTTTTGGGCAGTGATTTCTTGAAGTACATGGAAGCCTTCAAGCCTTTCCTGGTTATCGGACTGAAGAATTATGCTGAGTATCAGGTAATGTTGGGGTGAAAGCTGGCGTTTGTTGATGATTGTTCCTCCTGCTGCTCTGAGCTCAGGCAGCTCAGGATTTTATATCATCATAGAGAATCAGAGTCTACTTCACCCGGTGTGTGCCGACCCAGCGGTCATGTGTGGCCACACTGGATATTGCGGGACTCTACAGCTCATAAACCTCTCTAAAAAGAAGTGACAGTGTGGCTTGTTTGTGAATTAAATTTTAAACTTATTAAAAATGGAGCATAATTGGCCAGTAGTGAATGATGGTATGGTATGGTAGGGTGTGTCCAGATTGCTTGCCCAGTGGTGAGTTCTGCTTTCAGACGGGTGTTGTGTGTGTGCAGGTGTGTCTGGCTGCGGTGGGGCTGGTGTGTGATCTGTGTCGAGCTCTGATGGCCAACATCCTGCCTTACTGTGATGAAATCATGCAGCTGCTGCTGGAAAACCTGGGTGTAAGTAATGAAGTCACCGTCCGTCGTGTATACGCTGCTCATTTAAATTGTTTTATTTACAAGGTGTCCTGGCTGTTTGTTTGTAACGATCAGCCTGTTGGGTTGAGTTACGACAGGGGTCAGATTTTACTGTGAGAGTTGTGTGGGTTAAAAGGATGGGACCAAAACAACAGAAATGGTTTAAATAAGAATGTGAATATTGTAAATACATCAATGAAACAACACAAATGTTTGTTGTTTTAATCGTATTTGTGTATAGTAGGGGTGTGCGATATGACTATTTTTGATTGTGGATGATAAAAATGTCTCCACGATCTGCTTTTTAAGAAATATTGTAGTATCGTGCTACAGCACATATTCTATCAGCTGCAGTTCTGGCGCCTCCGTCATATTATAGGCTAACGTTACTGTACAACGTCACATGCATTCACATCAGTGTTAACTCAGCGGTAGAGTTACTCTCACAGGACACTGCACTTATTCCCAATCACAAAAGTACATTATTTGCATGTGCTTTTAAATGTTTCATTTGCGCGCTGGTCTGACGTGCGCTTTTTCTGAGCGCCGCATACACCCGAAGCACGTGCACTAAATCCAGTCAAACAGCGCATGATTACTGAACTGTTATCTTTTGCGCTAATACTGTCAAAACACACAAGATTTACATAGACTCGGTTATGTCTAAAATGAAAGTAAACAGTTGAGAGAAAAACGGATATGTGCCTGTAGATTAGATGCGTGCAGGTCTTAAAGGGACAGTATTAAACATGCAGCTGACTGTCATTAAAGGGATAGATCACCCTAAAATTTAATTTCTGTCATTATTTACTCTGTCACGTTGTCCCAAACCTGTATTAATTTCTTTCTTGTGCTGAACACAAACGAAGATATTTTGAAGAATGTGGGTAACCAAACAGTTGCTGGTCCACGTTGAATTTGATAGGAAAAAAAATACTATGCAAGTCACTGGGAACCAGCAACTGTTTGGTTACCCACATTCTTCACAGTATCTTCTTTTGTGTTCAGCACAAGAAAGAAACTCATTCAGGTTTAAAACAACTTTTGAGTGAGTAAATGGTGGTATAAAAAAACACTATGACAATTGACAGATTTTTATTTTTGGGTGAACTATTCCTTTAACGTTAATAAAACAACAAAACACAAAGAGAAAAATCACTCGCTCTTCTTGACTGAAGAACTTTAATACAGTTGCTTTAGGAATCAGTCTGTATAGGCCCGGTTTCACAGACAGAGCTTAGACTAAGTGAGGATTAGGCCATAGTTCAATTAGCACATTTAAGTAATTTTTATAAACATCCCTTAGAAGAAAAAAAAAACATTACTGGTGTGCATCTTGAGATAAAACAAAGGCACTGATATATTTTTAATATCAGTCCGTACAAGTTTCTTTCAGTTGAAACAGACTTACATTTTAGTCTGGGAATAGGCTTAAGCCTTGTCTTTGAAACCAGGGGATAGTGTTTTATTTTTATATTTGTTCATTCAATTTCTTGAATGCTTTTGCTAAATACACCTACTGTACCTGAAAATAAAGCACTGTTTGTTTTATTTGTATATTATGTGTAGTTGTAATGTGTATCTTTGTTCATGGTTTTTAATAACAAAGATAAAATAATGACAGATTTTTGTCTTTGGCCACTTTGGCCTAAATATCTGCCTTTTTTTTTTTTTTTATTGTTTTTTTTTGTTACCTTGAAAGGTTTGTCTTTATAATAGAGAAATAAGTTTGACTGTAATGCTCAGACAACTTGCAAAATAGTAAAACCAACATGACAAAGAATCGTGATAAAATCGTGATATTTAAAAAAAAAAAAAAAAAAAAAAATCGTGATTTTTTTTCCATATTGCCCACCCCTAGTGTATAGTATAATATACTGTGGCACAACATCACCTCTAATTAGTATTAAAAATGCATTTAAAAAATATGCGCAGGTGAGTCATCTGTATCATGCATTAAGACAACAAATGTGGGCAGTTATTTATTTTTTTGTAAGGTTGTTTATTTTTCTGAAGCCCTGTAGTTGATCAGTTTTCCCTCTGTAATTTTTTTTTTTTTTGAATGTATGTCTTTGCAGAACGAGAATGTACACAGGTCTGTAAAACCCCAGATCCTGTCTGTGTTTGGCGATATTGCTCTTGCCATTGGTGGTGAATTCAAGAAGTACCTGGACATTGTGCTGGACACTCTGCAGCAGGCCTCACAGGCACAGGTGGACAAGGTAAGCACCTCTGCTCCCCAGACCGCAAGCACCTGTCATATCAGCACTCAGGAGATCAAGTCAGTTCAGTCTGTGGATCAGTCTTTCCGACTGCACAGGTTTTCTTTCTTTACCCCTGTGGAGACGTGTGCACCCTCTTGTGTTCAATAGGTGTAAAAATGACTGAGAATTTGTATGTGGTTATAACTATTAAATGTAATTATTTGTAATGGACAGTCTGGCACAACAGTGTCAATGATTACATAATTGTGTTGATTCTTGTGACACTTAAAAATAAACCCATCTAAAGTTGATTGTGAATGTTTTGGATATATTTCAGTTACTGGTTTTAATTAATGTTCTTATGGTGTAAAAATCTGAGACGCATGTAACAAACTACTACCTGCTGTTTGTCATGCATAATGGTTTATATTTGAACTATAGTTCATAATTAAAAAGTAACCGTATCTGTTCAGAAGACTTGGATTAAAGTACTCTATTCATAAGGATTACATTCAGCAACAACTTGTAAGATCATGGGAAGTCACTATACAGGATTGCTCAGTGCATACCTTAAATTGTGTTAATTTATGCACTTACAGTGATCATTGATGCGTACTTGTCTCTAAGCATGTGGCTTAGCATCATAGACGGCTGAAGACTGCTGGATCAGTCCGAGTCATTGAATATCAAATATATTCTGATACAGAGTCCTGATCCGATACTTTTGTTTTGTACACAGGCTGTGTGGTCACAGTTATGAATATGGAACTACTACTTAGTGGAGATAAGGTTAGAAAGCATGAATCTTGCTGTGTCATAAGCAAGACACAACCCATAGCAATGCGTTATAACAACGTCTTATAGTCTGACGTAGGGCTGCCACAATATCAGATTTTGCACCACATGATTATCATGGCCAAATGAATTTGCAATAATGATATATTGTTAGAAATCTTGAAGAAAAAAAGAAAATGGACTATAATTATATGCTATCAATTGTTAATAGTCTCCTATTGATAAGTTTATTAATAAAGTCACGTTATACTGACACTTATTAAATGGTATTTGATAACTTGTTACTTATTTAATGTATTATACACTCAATCGATTTGCATTTGGGTAGCTACATTTATAGTTCTAGCAGTTTTCTCTTCTTTTTGTTAAACAGTCAACGCCATGTTCACTCTGTACAACCAGTCTTACTAGTGGTTCATTGTTTATAAATTCCTTAAGATGGAGGTGTGATCTGTGGAAGCATGTGAAATGTGGTGCCTGTCAGACAATAGGGTGCGCTATAACTAATCAACATTATAATTACTGGATCTCCCAGTTGTCTTGAAGTGTTCTCGAACTTGAAATTGCTGGAATGTTATTGGCTCTAGCACCTGAACTATGGATGTTGATTATTTGATTAACCCATGAGTTTAAAGGCTAACAGCTGGCGGTCAGTTTGAGCTCAGGTGCGTTCAGTAATCATGCGAGCAGAAATCACTGGCTGTAAGTGTGCACTAGAGCTTGTGTGCTGCATGTGTTTCACTACACCCTTCACGTGTAGCAAAGATTCACGAAGCTCTGCAGTCATCATGATGTGTTAAAGTACAACATGAGGACAAGCGCGTTCTGTTTCTGATGAGCACTTGTCTGTCTGAATGAGCGCTGTGAGTGAGAGGTCAGAGGTCATGCTGTGTATGTCTGTAAGTGTTTCTGCTCATGTTGAGATGTGCTCTCTTTATGGCTCCAGATCTGATTGTTGCATTGAGTGTTGTCTGTTCACACAGACTGAGATGCAGTGCCGCTCGTGCCTGTGCTGGAGCATTTCAGATGGGTTTTGCGCTCTGTGCTCATGAGCTGAATCCGGTGCGTTCGATGAGGAAGACGGTGCTGGAGCTCCAGGACAGCTTTGAGAAGCTCTGCTTGAGCTCTGTGTTGTCTGAAACGGGTTTCTTGTTTTTGTTTCTCGGTTTCCCTGCATGCAGAGATATGTGATTTCATTGTGTGTGCTGTACTGAAAGCCTTGCATCACGTCTGTTCGTTACAGATACGTGACCCATTGCAGCCATAAGTAGACATGGTTGAACATGATACTTGGATTTTCCCTCGTGTTTAGTAGCATAAAATTAAGCTTTAATGAAAATGACATCTCTGAAAATTCCCGTCTATATCCTCAGCATACCTTTCTGATGCTCATGCGTTGTTTTTCATGAGTAATCCATTCGACCCTTCAGTGTGTTCTGAAGAAAAGTTTCTTCAGTAAATGAATTCTAGCCAGCTGTTGTGAATTCTCGCTGCAAGTGACGTCAGCTGGGTTTCCATGTCAGTTCACAATGTGCTTTGTTTGTCAGAAGCAGACACTCTCATGAATGTTCAACATGAATGTTTTTTTTTTTTGTTTGTTTTAGTTTTTGTGACATTGAAATTGCATTTATGAAAATTGATTCAAAGGTGTTCTGAAATGCTGGAATTAAGTTTGCCTGAATTTATTTGTAAGCTGCACGCTGCTGAAAGTTAATCCAGGCTACCTGCTGTCTTGCAGACAGACTATGATATGGTGGACTACCTGAACGAGCTGAGAGAGGGCTGTCTGGAGGCCTACACTGGGATCATTCAGGGCTTGAAAGGAGACCAGGAGAATGTGCACCGTGAGTTCAGCTTGACCTCCGTCTGCTGACTGTGACATGAAGATGAGCTTTAAATGATTCATGTTCAAACCGTCTGTTTTCCCCCTTGTGCCCAATCTGTGCAGCCGATGTAATGCTGGTTCAGCCTCGTGTTGAGTTTATCTTGTCTTTCATTCACCACATCGCTGAGGATGAAGACCGATCTGACGGAGTGGTGGCCAATGCTGTTGGCCTCATAGGGTAAGCATTACTTGCTAAATTAGCACTTTTGACATCACTAAACCTCAGGCCTCAACATTGAAATGTTTTTCTTCTGGACCAGCTGTGGCAGTGCTTAAGATTGTTACCTCCCCTGCCATAATTAGTTTTAGTTTGTTGTTTTTAACCCATGTATCCACCTTATTTATTACAGTATTTAGTTATGACATCATTTTATATACCAATGCAGCTTCACAGTTCTCAATTCCAGTTTTGATACCACAGCAAATACTACTAGCCTAGCACATAATTAAGTTGACCCTTTTTTTATTTTTTTATTTTTTCTTCCCCCCCCCCCCCCCCCCCCAAAGTGACCTGTGTACAACTTTTGGCAAAGATGTGATGAAGCTGGTGGAGGTTCGACCTCAGATCAACGATATGCTGTCTGAAGGCCGGAGGTCCAAGACCAGCAAGACCAAGACCTTAGCCACATGGGCCACAAAGGAGCTCCGCAAGCTGAAGAGCCAAGCTTGGTATGTGAAACACTTCACGTAAATCTCACCGCAGAGGTCATGTTTGACCCCAAAATAATCAAGTTTAGCAAAGAAATCCTTATGGCCTGTTCACACCAACACAAAAAGTCTGATTTCTGCATGTCATAATGAAACTGCAGTTTAACTGACAGTAGGTGGAGCTCTTGAAAAGGAGAATATACTGTTTGCATATTACGGTTTTATTTATTTATTTTATTATTTTTATACAGTCGCTAGGACAGATTTCTCAATATTTGGGTCAGGTTTTCAAAACTTTTCACGCAGCGAGCACAGCATCAGTCTATCATTGCTTTGGCACAAAATGCATTCATTGACCACATCTGTCAAATTACATCAATTCTTTTATCACTTCGACACAAACTCCACCAAAACTTTATGTACTATACAAGTCAATTTGCACGTTTACAAAGTGTTTTCAAAGCTGTTAAACTTAAGTTCCAAACCTAACATAATACAAAGATGAATAAGACAGAAATGTGCAACATTTCTACAGTAATATCATATAGAAAAATATTCTGAATGTAAAAAATCAAATCCTATCAAAGCAGTTGCATGTAGCTGAACATCTTTGTTTTTCATTACCATCTGTACAAAAGGGGAAAACTTAGGAATAATTTTGTACTGTAATGTAAATATGGAGCATGTAACAAGAACAAAGAAATTTTACACAACGAGACGTATAGTGCTACCTGTTGTTAATGTTTTTAGGTCGTTGTGTTATGAGAGAAAGTGTTTGTTTGGTGAAAACCTTTGCTAGAGATATGGAAGAATGAGTTGATTTGAGACATTAATGAAGTGTTTTAGTGGATTTTGAATGTGAAATGAAGTGCTGTGTCGAGTTAAAGATGGTTAAGAGAACTGTGTGAAGAATTTTGAAAAAGTGACTAGTATTGAGAAATGTGTCCTAGCGACAGTTTAAAAAACAAAAACAAAAAAATCTGTAAGATGCTGACGTGATATGGCTGGTATTTCTCATTATTGCCCTTGTTTTTTATTTATTTATTTATTTATTTATTTTTTTGTTTGTTTTGGTCTGGGCATGTGGCCCAAAGTATGACTCTTATTGATTGGCTAGTTTTATTAGTAGTGTGACAGAAGAGAGATTAAATTGGGGAGAAAATCACTATCGTTTAAGGAGAGGTGTTCTGAATGCTTGTGTTGGTCTGAACCAACAAACAAACTGCTGTTCATTCACTTTAAATTGTCATCACTGAACTTTGGTCCTGGTGTGAACAGGCCTTTATTGCTCCTAAAATTAGTTTTTTCATTGAATAAAAGTGATGCCAATTAGTGTTCAGGTTCAGAGTTCATCTAACATTTCGTCTTAATTGAAGGTCCTCAAACGCCATAGTCTGCCACAAACTGTCGTTTTTCTCCATGCAACGCCGAGTGTGTCTTCAGCCGTGTTCTCCATTGTTTTCTTTTGGTCTGTTTTCAGATTACTGGCTGTGGAAATTCTACCCAGAATAATGGAAATCAAACCCACTGAGGTTTCTTCTGTCTTTTACACATAGACGTCAAAGCAGAAGTGACGTGTGCGCTGAGATGAGTGTCTGAGAATGAGTGAGAAAGAGTGAGAGACATCACACCACCTTCAGAGTTCAATTCCAGCAGCTGCCAGCAGAAAAACTCAGCGGCCCATGACCTTCACCTCATCAAGCCCTCTTCTCCATGTGTCTCTGGCCCTACTAATAAATTATTCTCCATGATCCTCATTCTGTTTGAAAAGCTAGTGCATCATATTAGTACAAGTGTGCTAGCCTGTCTGCATTTAGCTAAAGAAAAGACCGTTCTGCTCATTGTGCATCTGCAGAATACGTCTTCAGGCACATGTAAGGCGCTACGACTGCAGATGTTCCCTATTACGCGATCCATTTGTCAGACGATACAAACCAAGAAGGAAATGATGCTGCTGGAGTTTCTAATGGCGTGACTGGAGTGTGAGTGTGTGAATGAACAGAGGGGTCGCTGTTTCTACTTCCCCTCTTACTATTTCAACCAATAATAAATAAACATGATAAATATCTTGTTTGCAAATTCAGTGAGATGCACTTATGTAAACATAGGAGAGTGGCAAGTAGTCAGGGATGGGCAGCACTCGGGTGAACTGGCGACGAGCGTTCATCCTGCTTTCTCAGTCAGTTGCTGCGGTATTTTTTTTTTTTTTTTTTTTTTTTTTTTTCCCTCCCTTTTAAAAAAAAAAAAAAATAGAATTAAAAATAAATGGTTGTTATTAGTATGCTAGTGTGGATGGTGCAGATAGACAGAGCTTTCGCCTGCCCTGGAAAGGGAAGACTATTGCCACTCGAGGTGCAAGTTCTAGCAGAGCGGTCCATGTTCAAGGGGTACAGGAATTAGACACTTCCACTTCCTCCTTTATTCTCCTTCATTTGTTTTGCAGGAAAATGAGTGCCAAATCCATGCGGATACCAATGGACTTGAGCTTAATATGTGTTAACACGTAGAAGATGCGAAATAAACATGTCGACAATGTCACAATCTGATTTGCATTGATGTGCTTTGGTTGTTGGTTTTTTTTTTTTTTTTTTTTTTTTCTTTCTTTCTTGCGGCACTTAATTGGAGTCATTCACCAAGCTTTTAAAAAAAAGAATGGACAGAATCAGACGTTTGTATGAGGTTATATTTTTCCATTGATATGAAAATAAAATAAAATTGAACCTTTCCGGTTGTACTTCTGATACATTTCCTGTGTAATGCAAACAGCTGTCAATTCCATTCGGGCAGCCCAGTTACAGTGCCTTGCAAAAGTATTCATACCTCTTCATTATTTTTTTTAAAAAAATTTTTACGTTTTGTTGCTGCCTTAAATTTTTTTTTTCCCACATCTACACTCCATACACCATAATAACAAAGCAAAAACAAGTGTCACAACTTTTTATATTTATTAAAAATAATAGTATTCATACCCTTAACTCAGAACTTAGCTGAAGCACCTTTACAGCCTCAAATAATTTTTTGTTTGATGCAACAAGCTTTGCTCATCAGCATTTGGCAATTATCTGCTGCTATTCTCATCTCTTCACCTCTCAAGCTCTGTCAGGTTGGATGGGGGCAGACGCACATTTTCAGTTTTCTCCAGAAATATTTGATTGGGTTCAAGCTCAGGCTGTGGCTGGGCCACTCAAGGACATTCACAGAGTTGTCTATAAGCCACTCTTTCTGTGTGCTTGGAGTCATTGTCCTGTTGGAAGGTGAACCTTCTGCCCAGTCTGAGGTTCTGAATGCTCTGGACTGGGTTTTCATTAAGGCTATCTCAATATTTTGGTGCACTGAGCTTCTCTTCCAGTCTGACGAATCCCTCAGTCCCTGCCGCTGAAAAACAGCCCCACAACATGAGGCTGCTACCAGCACACTTTACTTTTGGGATGCTACTCTGCAGGTGATGAGCAGAGCTGGTTTCCTTCAAACATGATGTTTGGAATTGAGGTTCATCAGACCAGAGAATCTTGTTTCTCATGGTATGAGGGTCCTTTAGGTGCTTTTTTTGTAAATTCTAAGTGTGTTTTCATGCGTCTACACTGAAGAGAGGATTGAGTCTTGCCACACCGGCATAAAGCCCAGATCAGTGGAGTGTTGCAGTGATGTTTGTCCTTCTGTAGGTTTCTCCTGTCTCCACATATGATAATGGAGCTCAACTAGAGTGACCATCAGGTTCTTGGTCACCACACCAACCAAAGCCCTTCTCTATCAATTGCTCAGTTTGACCAGGAGATCAGCTCTAGAAAGAGCCCTGGTTGTTTCAAACGTCTTCCATTTAAGGGTAACAGAGACTACATGCTTCAGTGAAGCAGAATTTTTTTCTGAACTCTTCCCCAGATGTGTGGCTTGACACAACCCTGTTTCTGAGCTCTACAAGCAGTTTTTTGACCTCAGGGCTTGGTTTTTGCTCTGATAAGCATTATCAGCTGTTAGACCTTTTATTAAGATGTGTGTACCATTCCAAATCATACCCATTCAATTGAATTTGCCACAGGTTAACTCCACTCGAAGTGTAGTAACATCTACAAGCAATATTAACACTCCTAAGCTAAATTTCAACGGTCCCAGATAAGGGTATGAATGCTTATGCAATGGAATCTAAGTTTTTTTTTATTTTTAATAAATTTGCAAAGATGTTAAAAACCTGCTTTGTTATTATGGTTTATGGAGTGTAGATTGATGTGGAAGAAAAAAATAATTCAAAGCCGTTTAACGAGGCAACAACATGGTGTGAAAAAAAACAAAGGGGTATGAATTCTTTTGCAAGGCACTGTATAACGGCTGCCTTTATTTCCCAGCTTCACCAGATCAAATGGCACATAATGTGTTGAAGAAATGGCCTTCTGACAGTGTTGTGGGTTGCCTTGCCCCTTTTTTCCACATGTATGTGGGTCATGATGATGTTCAACATTGTTCTAAAATGTTCTTCATTAAGTTACTTAACTAATGAGGGCCTAATGGTAAGCTTTCCAAAAGCAAGTCGACGCTGCAAGAGCTGTTAGCCCACAACTGAAGAATCTGCCTTCACCAGAACCATTGTGATTTATAAAATCAGTGTGATGATTCTAAGGTGTTTTTATCAAGTAGTGAGATTAAAGGCAAACAGTTTTTGCATGACTGGTATTAAATAAAAGAACCTGATCTGAAACAGTGGTGCAGAGTGTACTTGTTGATGGACATCACATTTGCAATGTTCACATAATAGAAATTGTGAACTCTCAAGCCACTTGATGCTTTTATAAGTCGTTTTAAAGTCAATAAATGAGCGACTTAAAAGTTGGGTGTTTCATGCTGATGTTTTCTGCGTTCTTCATTGCCTGCTGACTGTTAATATGAAATGTGGGACCAAGGTCTTGATAAGCACCATTACTACCTTAAACATTACGGAGAAGCTTTGTAAAAAATTGTTGTCATTTGTTTTTATAAAAAAAAATAATAATAATAATCTAGAATTTATAGCTGAGTAAACATTTTCTGGGGAATTCCAGAAAGCAGGTTAACTCCTGTGATTAAATGATGCAGTATGTGATTAATGTGACACACAAACCAGGATGAAGATGAAGGAGCTGACTTTGAGAGAAAAGCAAGCAATTTGGATGCTAAAAGAAAAGAAGTCAATTAGAGCTATAGCAAAAACAAAGGGCATGGAGAAATCAAGAGTTTGGAAACCACCAGCGACACCAGCAACCAACAACTACCTGATCGGCTGAGAAAACAACAGTAGTTGATGACAGACAAATCATAAAAGCTGTGAAAATGAACCCTAAAATACGTGTCTGTAAAATTACCAACAACTTCCAGAAAGCTGGGGTGATGCTCTGACAATCTACTGTCCTCAGGAGACTTTGACACAGAATTACACATGCTACACAGCAAGATGCAAACCTCTGACCAGCACCAAAAATAGAAAGGCAAGATTTGAGTTTGCAAAAAAACACAAAGGTGATCCAGAAGAGTTTTGGAACTGTGTTTATGGACTGATGAGACAAAGATGAACCTTTATCTAAGTGATGGGAAAGCAAAAATGTGGAGAAAAAAAAGAGAACTGCAAAAGATCCCAAGCATACAGCCTCATCTGTAAAGCATGGTGGAGGTGGTGTCATGGCATGGGCATGTATGGCTGTCTCTGGAACAGGCCCTCTCAACTTTACTGATGACAATGTATGATGACATTAGCAGAATGAATTTGGAAGGGTACAAAACCATCTTGCCTACCAATATTCAAGAAAATGTCACCAGATTCATTGGGAAGTGCTTCATATTGCATCAGGACAATGACCCAAAACACCCTGCCAGTTCAGTCAAGGAATTTATAAGGGCAAAGAAATGGAAAGTCTTAGATTGCCCAAGTCAATCTCCAGATTTAAATCCGATTGAACATGAATTTCACCAGCTGAAGAGGAGAGTAAAGGCAGAAACTCCCCAAAACAAGCAACAATTGGAACTGGCTGCATTAAAGGCCGGGAAAAGTATTTCAAAGGATGAGACCAAAAGTCTGGTGATGTCTATGGGTCACAGACTCACTGCTGTGATTGTGCTCAAGGGATCTGCAACTAAATAATAGCTTTTAATCTTTTATATCTGCCTTATGTTCAACTGTCCCAATACTTATGCTCACATCAATGAGTGGGATGAACTCTAAAAGTGCAGTTCTTTTTATTTGGTAAAACATGTATGTGTTGAAACGGCTAATAATAAAATGTGACATTCTGTAGTTTTGTCTCATAATCATCTTTTAAACATATTTGCAAATGTCTGCGAATGTCTTGACTCCACAGCCAACAGAGCAATTTTGTCTTTACTGTTCCAATACTTTTGGAGGGCACTGTGTGTATATATATATATATATATATATATATATATATATACACATATATATACATATAAGCGATACTTTATATATATATAAAGTATCGCTTTTCATTTATTCTCTTCCCTATTACTTGTTTCCCTTTTCTTTCAGTTTTTATAACCATTTCTTACTTGTATGTTTGGCACAGTTATTTTTTTAAGGATTACTGTTAAACTAATGTAGTTTGATTTGTATATGTTATCTATTTTAATTTTAGTTACAGTTGTAGTAATGTTTGTCATTTTATTAGTTTTTTCTATTATGTCTGTATAAGTTATTAAGTTTTAGTTTTATTTAATTTGAGTTATTTTAGTACTTCAACAAACTACATGGAAATGAAATAATATTGAATCTGTGTGTTTGCGTGTGTGTGCATATATGTCTGTGTGTATGTGTACATACACGTTGTTTTTGGTGTTTGACTTAGTTTTATGTTAGAATCATTATTATACTCATACCTTTTGTTCTCTTAATATTTTGAATTGTTTGTAACTTTATTTTGTTTTCATTTAAATGTAAAGTTTAGAAATTTTGTCATATGCATTTTTCATTTTTATTTAATTAATTTTTTTAATGTGTGTGTATATATACTATTTATAAAGTTTTAGCTTTTAGTTTTGGATCAGTTTTAGTTGTTTTAATACTACAATTGATTGTTTCTGTTGTCCTCATTTGTAAGTCGCTTTGGATAAAAGTGTCTGCTAAATGACTAAAAGTAAGTAAAGTAATTATATATATATATATATATATATATAAATACATATATATATACATATATATACATATACAGGTGCTGGTCATATAATTAGAATATCATCAAAAAGTTGATTTCACTAATTCCATTCAAAAAGTGAAACTTGTATATTATATTCATTCATTACACACAGACTGATATATTTCAAATGTTTATTTCTTTTAATTTTGATGATTATAACTGACAACTAAGGAAAATCCCAAATTCAGTATCTCAGAAAATTAGAATATTGTGAAAAGGTTCAATATTGAAGACATCTGGTGCCACACTCTAATCAGCTAATTAACTCAAAACACCTGCAAAGGCCTTTAAATGGTCTCTCAGTCTAGTTCTGTAGACTACACAATCATGGGGAAGACTGCTGACTTGACAGTTGTCCAAAAGACAACCATTGACACGTTGCACAAGGAGGGCAAGACACAAAAAGTCATTGCAAAAGAGGCTAGCTGTTCACAGAGCTCTGTGTCCAAGCACATTAATAGAGAGGCGAAGGGAAGGAAAAGATGTGGTAGAAAAAAGTGTCTGGAGGAAGAGAGGAGAGGCACACAATCCACGTTGCTTGAGGTCCAGTGTAAAGTTTCCACAGTCAGTGATGGTTTGGGGTGCCATGTCATCTGCTGGTGTTGGTCCACTGTGTTTTCTGAGGTCCAAGGTCAACGCAGCTGTATATCAGGAAGTTTTAGAGCACTTCATGCTTCCTGCTGCTGACCAACTTTATGGAGATGCAGATTTCATTTTCCAACAGGACTTGGCACCTGAACACAGTGCCAAAGCAACCAGTATCTGGTTTAAGGACCATGGTATCCCTGTTCTTAATTGGCCAGCAAACTCGCCTGACCTTAACCCCATAAAAAATCTATGGGGTATTGTGAAGAGGAAGATGCGATATGCCAGACCCAACAATGCAGAAGAGCTGAAGGCCACTATCAGAGCAACCTGGGCTCTCATAACACCTGAGCAGTGCCACAGACTGATCGACTCCATGCCACGCCGCATTGCTGCAGTAATTCAGGCAAAAGGAGCCCCAACTAAGTACTGAGTGTTGTACATGCTCATACTTTTCATGTTCATACTTTTCAGTTGGCCAAGATTTCTAAAAATCCTTTCTTTGTATTGGTCTTAAGTAATATTCTAATTTTCTGAGATACTGAATTTGGGATTTTCCTTAGTTGTCAGTTATAATCATCAAAATTAAAAGAAATAAACATTTGAAATATAACAGTCTGTGTGTAATGAATGAATATAATATACAAGTTTCACTTTTTGAATGGAATTAGTGAAATAAATCAACTTTTTGATGATATTCTAATTATATGACCAGCACCTGTATATACACACATACATACATATATATATATATAATATTATATTATTATAAACATTGCTGTATGTCATAACTGCTTTTAATGTCATTAAACACAAATTTGATTAAGTATTTAAAAATGTTCAAAATAAATAAAAGGAAACACTTAAATCACACATTACAACTCAAGCTAAATATACAAGTTTAAAATCTTTACTGTTATACATTGTGTAATTCGTTGAAAACAAAATGATGTGACACTGGAAGCCAAAACCATCAACATTGTGGGCTGGATTCAACATTACACCGAAAATAAAAATTGAAATTACACACTGATCGAATTGAATTTCATCACAACAACTCCTAATGTAAGTCAGTAGCTTGTATGGCCTCTGCATGACTGTATGAACTCCCGACAACATTTAGACATGCTGGGTCATTCTTCAATTGGGGTGGCAAATGAGAGGCAGAATTTGTAAAAATGCTTGTTTGTTTTTTTCTAATAAAATATATTGCTATGCATTTAAAATTTGTTTCATATGCTACATCCATTAAAATGAAAGCTTAAGAACATTTAGATTTTTAAATAATTTCAATCAAACACTGGTGACACAGTCACTTATATCTATGTTATTTTGAAGTAACACCACAGACTTTATATCGCAAGTTACTATAGGCTTTGTGGTGTTACCAGAAAAGACAGTAACACCACAGACAAATCAGCTTAAATCCAGCCTTTTCTGAAATGGAGGCTGCCATCATGATGATCTCAAGATCAGGGGACATTTTGGAAATATTAATAAATATGCATTTATCAAAATTTTGATTAAAATATATTAGATCTGCAAGTTATCAACATAACACCACAGACACTAATAAAGTGTGACACATGAAATTGTCAGAAATTTAGCTAACTTTAAGAAAATTAGTAAGAAAGAATGTACTCCCCATGCATCCCTCAGATCAACCAGCACCTGCAGTGACCTTTACACACAGGAAGCAGTCCAAACAGAATTCTTCCTTTTCTTAAAGGGGCGAAATCCATTGTTGTAACACCACAGACATGAATTTGGGGGACACAACTATTTCTTAAATATAACAAAATAAGTTTTTTTTTTTAAACAATTCAGTACAATTGTACGTTAAAAAAAAAAAACTATATTCACAATATAACCACTTTATTTGTGTTAAAAATGTTATATTGTTGCAATTACATTCTATGATACCTCTCTGAGGTATGGCGGGAACATCCATATTTTGTTACAAATGCAATCTCTAAAACTTAAATATATATTTTAAAACAAAAAATATAACTATTAACAGTACACAAATTGTGTTTACCCTACAGAATACAAACATGCAAACATTTTATGATTTATTGGTATTTAAAGTTTATTTCAACTGTTGTAAAGTAGAGGGACACCACTTGCCACCACAAATGAAGAATGACCCTGCTCCTGACAGGCCCGGCTCCACGGGGGACCAATCAGAAGCTTGCAGAATTTGTTTGTTTTTTTTTTTTTTTCCTTTTCCCGCTCCGTAACGCGTCCACTCCCGCCCACAAACGTGCTAATACTGTATATAATTCTCGCGCATCAGGGAGCCGCGATCAGTATGCGCGGAATTGAAATCCTGTTGAATAAGCGCTCGCGCTCTTCACTTTCACTTTCGATTTGGCGATCATAGGATAGTGAGATCACGCGTAGAGTGCTCTGTGTAAAGGGAGAACATCTTATAAGATCAGATATTTGTCAATGAGCTCAGCATCTGTTGATGCATGTTGGTGCATGGTCTTGTCAGTCTCAGTGGTGTAGTGCAGGGTATATTCAGGTATACGGTGTATAGACTACACTTCTTTATGTTTTTATGTCAGGCTTTGCGCCTACCCACTTATAAATCCCCTCTGATGCGCATTCAAATCGCATGTGAATAAATGCAAATATTCCCTAAAAACACCCAGTAAAGACTGTGATGCGGCCAGGACGAGCCGGCTTACCTTTAAATATGATTGATGATTGCGCCCGCGCATTATAACCAATCACATACGATTCTGTTGAGTTTATGAATGCAAGGGCCAATCAGAGGCGTTCAGATGAGTCATCGCTGAAACACGCTGTTTCGTCACCGCACGCGCTGGCTGACTGAATTCTAATTCTCTCATCAGAAACAACAAAGTGAAGAAGTACGAATGTAAGTATGATATTAATTTCACAGTGTAAACAGCTTTAGAGATTATTATGACAGTTTTTGAGAGAGCTTGAACTCGCTGGACTGAAGTGAAATGTTCTTTGACATTGTAAACGTTCTTTGCTCTCTTCTTGTACACTGAAAATGTTATAGGCTAATTTTATTAAATTCACATTAAATACAAAGTCAGTCATATTAAAAGTATTTTATGGCATGACACCCATATCTGGTACTTAAGTAAAAAGACGGGGCTTTTATGTGTAATTAATAGATTACAGCCATATCACCCTGCAGCCCAAGACTGGTTGCCCACTGAAGCTAAGCAGGGTTGAGCTGGTCAGTACCTGGATGGGAGACCTCCTGGGAAAACTAGGTTGCTGTTGGAAGAGGTGTTAGTGAGGCCAGCAGGGGGTGCTCACCCTGCAGTCTGTGTGGGTCCTAATGCCCCAGTATAGTGACGGGGACACTATGCTGTCAACAAGCACCGTCTTTCAGATGAGACGTTAAACTGAGGTCCTGACTCTCTGTGGTCATTAAAAATCCCATGACACTCATCGTAAAGAGTAGGGGTGGAACCCCGGTGGCCTGGCCAGATTCCCGCCACTGGCCCTTGTCAATCATGGCCTCCTAATAATCCCCATCCACTTGATTGGCTCTGTCTCTCTCCTCTCCACCTGTAGCTGGTGTGTGGTGAGCGCACTGGCGCCGTTGTCCTGTGGCTGCCGTCGCATCATCCAGGTGGATGCTGCACACTGGTGGTGGAGGAGAGACCCCCCCCCACACATGATTGTAAAGCGCTTTGGGTGTACAGCAATACACATAAAAGCGCTATATAAATGCATCATTCATTCATTCATTCATTCATTCATAGATTACAGTATTAGGCTACTTTGCCCATCGCCCATTATAGACCAAATAACAATCTATAAAGGTACAAAATGCATTTATTTGCACATATTTGAGAATATAGATATTTCATGATATATTTTAGGGATATATCGAATATAAAAATAAATAAGTAAATAAATAAAACCCCTCCTGAAAAAAAAAAAAAAAAAAAAAAAAAACATTAGACACCATTACAAAATTAGTAATGGTTTTACTGGTTATAATGGGACTTGTATTGGTTTTACTGGAAACTGTAATGGACCCTGTTGGTCTCTACTGGTAATTGGTTGCCTTCTATTGGTGGCTTGTTAAAACCAATAAATCCTAATGGAATATCTCCTAAAACACACTACAGAAAACCATTTTTTAATGTTGATGGTTTGTAATGGTATTTGTAGTGTAAACCATTAAATTTTTCTGTGATGGTATTATTATTGTTGTTGTTGTTTTTTTCAGTAGGGACATAACCCTATATCAGTTATACAGTGGTATTGTGGCTGCTGTGTGTCACATGGCAAGCATGAGATGCTTAAATGCTTAAAATAGGTTAAGATGAATTTAAAAATTGTGGCCCCTGTCTGGCCCCCCCAGTTACTGTGGTCTAGAACCGCCCCTGGCCTGCGCCCGCTTTGTCCCGAGAGTGACAGAGGTGCTGCCTCTTCAACTACAACTTCGAACGAAGACATCAGCTAAAGTGAGCACTCTTTAATAACAGGACCAGTGCTCGAGATGTGCCGGTGTCCTGACATTTTATCCTACCCATCATATTTTCCTACCAGGGATTATTGCGCATGCGCCCATCAATATTGCGTCCTTTTTCTCACGCTGAACAACAATATGGAATGTATCTGCATTACTGTATAGGTAGGTTTAAGGTTGGGGTAGGTGTAGATGTTAATAAAACACAATCTAATAGGTAGAAAAAAAAAATTTATTGTTGGTTTCCGGTAGCTGTATCCCTTCTAGCCACAACCGCGAATATAACACATAATTACTGTATTTGCATTACTGTAAGGTTAGGGTTGTGGTAGGTGTAGACATTAATAAATCATAATTTGACAGGTAGCATTTTTAGTTGTCGAATTGTACTACCTACAGTTTTAATGGGAGGTAGCAAAATCTGACAGGGTAGCACAAATCGACAGAACACCGGACACTCCGGTACGCATTACCGGCACTTTTATATTTTAATCTTTAGCGCTCAGAGTCAGAGCGTAAGTATCTGGGTAATTAGAAATGACACTATAAAAATCAGACCACCCGGGGGCACCATGAATTACCTCTCATCTCGACAAATCACGTGAATGCAAGCAGAGTCGGTCTGGGGCATGAGAGCATGTCACGAGAGGCGCGCAAAACGGCAAAATAATAATTAATTATTGATTTCTAATTTGAATCAGTACATTATAAAATGAAAAGAAGCAGGTCTTCTCAGGTATTTTTTAAACCTGTAAACTCCTGTAAACTTTTCAGTCCAAGGATCCAGTAAATGAATGCGTTCAAATAGTACGGCTCTAATACAGAGAAAACCCCACTGATTTCATCAGAGATTGCGGAGAGTCACGTCCAGAATTATTAGTTTCAGCTTGCATTTGGCTTAAAAGCACGAGTGTTTTATAATGGCTTTTTTGCTAATTGTAAAAGGTATGGGAGTGGGGGAGTGGGGGGTCACTGCGAGAAACAATCAGTCAAACATGCACAATTCTGGATAAATTGATCACATTTATTTTTTTATTTTTATTTTTATTTTTTTTCAAATAGAGAACATAATTCTCCTACAATTCTGCACAGACAACTAAACTAATAGCTTGTAATTTACTAGAGGTTCTGACAAAATGTTAATTGCTGCAGTCCATTTAATTTTTAAAATTTGATATTTATTGCAAAATTTGCACCTCTATTGCTAATATTAATTTCATAATGATCCTTACTCCGTGAAGTAGTAGAAGTTAAGTGTGAAAATGTGCAAATGGTTTTGGGGTGAATTAAATGCAAGACTAGTCTTAAATGTCACTGTTTATAACATAAGGTGTTCATCCTTTCGCTTTAAAAAAAAAAAAAAAAAAATAGGGGCATAAATTAAGAGTATACCCACTTCTCCAGGCACCACTACACCACTGCTCCTTACTCTCCAGCCGTGATCAGTCAAATCAGACTGCAGCAAAGACTCGTTTTGGATGCAGGGTTGTCAAGTCTGCATTTTTTTTCCCCCCTCTGAATTGGGCTACTTTTAAACTGCTGCCGTGGGTTGATTTTTCTCCCATGGGTTAAAGGATTGAAATATTGAATATAAATTAAATTTCACTGAAATGCTTGTATTGAAATATTTTGCATTCTACCATAAAACTTTGCTGGATGTTAAGTTTTGTGAAGGAGGGCTACTGGTAGGAAGCCTTTGAGTGTTTATGAAGCATAACAGCATAACAGTGACTGTAAAATATTTATTATTTTACAGCAGTTGAAAGAAACTTTACCTGCAGTTATTGCTGAAAAATGGGGACACACCAGATACTGAAAGCAAAGATTCACCTACTTTTGCAACACACAGATATGTATCAATGGATACTTTTTCTCAATAAATAAAATATTTTGAAAATATTTTTGTCTCATTTGTTTGATTGGGTTCTCTTTGTCTACTTTCAAGACTTGTGCAAAAATCTGATGATGTTTTGGGTCGTATTTATGCAGAAATATAGAAAATTGTAAAGGGTTCACAAACTTGTGTGTGTGTGTGTGTGTCAACATTGGATATTTTACACAGACAAAATGTTTAAAAAAATGTAAGTGATAAACATTTTATGATATTATTTTTTTCTGAAAAATGTTAATAGTTATTCACAAAATATGAATAAACAAAGTTTAATAGAATAAATAAGGTTTAATAGATATCTAAACAGCACCCACAGGGTACAACTTCTGTCAACATAACTTCATAAAAATAATACAAAAAATAATAAATATTTAAAAGTCTTATATTAAATAAATATTAAATACTTTAAATACATTACAATTAAAACACCCATTTAAAACAGCAGTTATTCCAAATTTCAACTTAAACTTAGCAAGCATAACCCATTCAAACTTTTACACAACCAGTGAGCATTACAAAAATACATTTCTACACAGTAAATACAAAATACAACCAAGACTGGTTGGTTGGGTTACTACTGGTCAACTAGTTTGATACAGCGATGTGGCGCAGACTGCGGAAGACATCCTGCGTGAAACTGCGCAACTGCTGAAGAGAAAGATGGATGGCCACTTGGACTTGATAATCACCGCTGAGCTGTGGAGAGAGCGCTGTGAACGCTGCTTTCTGAGATACTGTACTAGGAATCTGGGCCAGCTGTTGCATCTGAACAACAAGAGAGTACAGCATTAGGGTATTAGCAAACATAAGCTGCGATACTCAAAACAAGACGGATCAAAATCACAGGCATTAGGTTATTATTCTGTTGTAGTAAATTTACTTTTGTAAGCAATGTTAAAGAGCCTGAAAAACAATACCTCATGCACTTGAGCAGACAGGTCTCTGATATCTGCGAGCAGGAGGTTCAGTTCTTCTGTGGAGGGCAAGAGCTCTCTGATGTCCTGGAGAAGTTCATGGTGTAGTTCCAAACCATCTACAATACGGCTTAAACTCATATCCTGGTCAAAACAGAAGCAGTATTTAAAAATATATAAAGCCTATATGTAGGGGTGATGCCAGTGACCAAAATTTGAATTTAACACAAAGTTTGCAGGTTTGATTATGGTGATGCATAAACTAGACACATAACCTCAGTATCTTAGTGTGCTTCATGTCAGGTTTAAGTTTATTTTTAATGGCTTCATCTGTATCTTCATTTTTCAATGATATATTTAACATAACTACACTTTACCAAGCGAGAGAGTATTTACCATGGTGAGGTCCTCTGACTTGAGCACCGGCGGCGCAGGGATGCCAATGTCACCTAATAAATACTCCAAGGGTCTGGCTTCACTGGAAAGGGTCAAACCCTGCAAACAACAGCGTTTCCATTATGACACTACTAGCAGGAAAAAAAAAAAAAACACCATCCACCGGCTGTATTATGTCATCTAAACTAATCTAAAAGAGACAGTCTAATCAGCAGTGCTGGGAATGTTACTTTGGAAATGTAATACTTTTTGTTACCTTTCTAAATCTCTGTTAATCATTCTGAAACATTAAAAGCAGTAGGACTCAACACTGCACTCTAAAAAAAATGCTGGTTTAAATGTTCATTTATTGAACATCTTTATTGAATTTACAGCCTACTTTGGGTTAATTTTAAGCAAGAAATATAGTCATTTTTAAGCAATAGTTGAGTTAAATAAAACTACCCGGAAGGTTGAGTTAAACACTTAACCTATAACCCAGGTTGTTTTTAACCCAGCATTTTTAGAGTGTGATTACTGTTAGACTTCTCAAAACCCTTCATCAAGATTATAAACGATTATAAAAATATGTATTTTAAAGCACAGCCACCACTAAATCAGACATAAACACCTATTTTTACTTTTAGATCATTCTGAGGTTAAATACAGATTTAAAATTATATCAAGATATAGTTTAATAGCTATGACACTGTTTTTTTTTAAATCAGATTTTGCATATCTATGACAGAAAACACTGGCATCTAACAATGCTTTGAGAAAATGTTAATCTTAAATAAAGCATGCATAAATCCAGATTGGAAATAAACCAGTTAACAAATAAACGTGTCCTATTCTGTGTACCTCTGAAACATACTTTAGAGCAGTCAATGCAATTTGGGAAAGAATCAAATCTGTATGTGTGTGAAAATATTCAGATGTAACCCCCTTTGTAATCATTAACATGTTCATAAGTAGGGTATAGTGGGGTAAAACGCCCCCCTACCGTTTTTCCCAAAATAACCACAAAATAAAATCAAGATAAATTTTTATTGTAACTATGGACTACGTTGAGAAGAGTGATGCAGAAGTTTTCACCATGAAGCTTACACTGGTGATGCACCGGAGAGAACACGGATTTCACAGTAAATGATCTCATTTTCAGCAGTAAAAAAAAAGTGTTTTAAAGCTTATTGTTTTGTAGAACATCACAGTTATATATGATATGAGAACAGTAGGGCCTGTAGATAGGGTGTACATGTTATTTAATAAAAATATAATTATATTTTCAGAATGACAGAATTTTTTTCTTTTTAAATTACATAATTCTGTTACACTTAACTAGTTACTCCCCAACATTGGTTATCAGATGTAAGAACAACAAGGTCAATTCGATAAGAATTTATCAGTTATTAGTCTATGCCATTAAGATAGATCATCTGACCTGTTTTAATAGCTTATGCATGTAGTAAGTAAGTAAGCACACATGCTCACCTTGGTTTTGACGCACGCCTCGTGCGCCGCGGGAATGTCGCTCAGGATCTTCTTGGCTAAACTCACGCCGCTCTCCACAGCGCGCGTCAACTCTTCCCGCAGCGGCGCCGCGTGCACCAGCGTCAAACAGTGCACTGCAAGAACTGCGTCGGGAAAATAACCATTTACTGGTCAGTAGCAATCACAATCTATATTATAAACAGAACGCTGCAAATACACAAGCTACTAAACATTTAGTAATATATATTGTTTACTTTTATCTAAAATAGATGTTTAAAATCACTATTCATGATGTTCTAAAGTATATTTCCTAAATGATCTACTTACTGAGGTAAAACTTCATTGTGGTTCAAAGTGTATCGAATATTTTTACTGCATTCTAGTAGCCTATTTAAACCCATTGGGATTGTTCAACTAGGGAAACTTTCATGAGCTGTCTCGTTATTGCGCCTAAATTGTAGTCCTGTTACGTCTACACTGCATTGCGAAAAAAACAATAAGGAAAGGGGAAAAATAAAGACACTCCTATGTTTCCGGTTCTTTGGATATGGGGGAAAGTGAAAAAAAGGGGAAAGCCCCAAAACCGGGAAATTATTTCACGTTTCTTGAACTTAGTTCTGTTCTTTTGTGAATCAAATCAAGTGCACATCAGCAGCAAAATGCCCTTTATTTTTAAGGCGAATTTAATTCTGTGGTCATAGGACCTATCTGACCTGTAATATCACAGAAATCCGGATCTGACGGATATTAAGACGAGCAGATCCAGGGAATTCTTCTGTTTCGTCACTGCAGGAACAGCAACAAAAACCCCAGACCGCAACATTAACCGCTGCGTCACTTACCGGTGTGTTACTCAAGGCATTGCTTCCCGTTTCGGCTTTCCTGTCAAAAACAACATCGCCATGGGTGAAAAGACTCACTTCCTTCAGAAATATTCAAAGGCTATTTCTTTGGTGTGGTTTCTAGATGGTTCTGCTCTGATCTCTGCCTGCATGCTGCCAGTTCAACAGGAAGTGGCATGAAATAATCAGAATAACTGCTGAGGAGGTCATGTGCTGAATCCCAATGAATGAACGTGAAAGAAATTCAAGAGTTACACAACAGAGGGAATCTATTACATTTAATGATATGACTAATTATGATTAGGCTAATTGTGCCTGTTTATTTCCATGTTTGTAGAGTATATTTTACTTGAAATGATCAAACATATTTCTTCTGACAAATGCCAAAAAATACTCTCAAAACAATTAACAAATTAAAATTTTGCATCCTCAATTCTGCTCTGAATAATGCATGACCCTGGATGGGAGAAATGTGGTGATCTGATTCAGTTGTACTCAGGGGTTAAATTGGGATTTGATATGTGGGGGGTGGGGGGCTCTGTGTTGTCGGGTTTATATATATATATATATATATATATATATATATATATATATAAATGAACTTAAACACCTCACCACATACATACAGACCGATTTCCTTACATTCAGATGTTTTATTCTCATAATTGTAGAGCACATTACTGGCTGGAAGTTTTCTCTTTTTTTCACCTTTATTTATATAGCACTTTATACAGTACTGATTGTGTCAAAGCAGCTTTACAGTGTCAAACAGGAAAACAGTTTGTCAATAATGCAAGAAGACAATAACAAAGAGTCATTTTCCCAGTTAAAGTCAGTTCATTGATGATTCGGTGTCATCATCCAGTTCAGCTCTCTTCTAATAGTGTCTGCAATCAGACAAGCATCCCCAAATAAGCAAGGAACCAAAGCTCCATTGGTGACAGAAATGGAGAAAAAACCTTGGGAGAAACATAAAGCTGAGATAAAACATATTTTGATTTAGCACTAGCTTGAATCATTGCTGTATCCAGTCAGAACCCAAAGTGTTTAAAGCAGTTCAGTCCAGTTTGGTGAAGTTCAACAAGAACTGGTTCAAAAGAATGATTCGTTCATGAACTGCACATCACTGATTCATTGTGCAATGAGCATTAGCCTACTGTAGAAAATCCACACAGATGATGACAGTGTTTAATCTTCCTCGAGGCATTAGTGGGAAAAAAACAACAGATTTTTTTCATTTATACTTTTCTTTTTGTTGTTTTTTTTCTTTAAAGAAATTGTGTTAAAGTACCTATTTGGATTTGAATAAATCTGCCCATCTATCTGTATTGTTCAGTAAAAATAAGTAATAGATTTGATTTGCATCCCCTCAACACAGGACAAGTGGTTTGGAGAACGGATGGATGATCTTTTTAAAAATTAGGTTGTCAAATCAATAATAGATTGTTTGTGCTTGCTGTGCTCACAGTGAAGCAGTGTTTGGTTTCTCTAGACTGAGAAAAAATCTGTCCACTTCATTTTATAGAGATCACTAAACATTCATGTTCTGAATAAAGACCATAAAGGTGGGTGAACAAATCCAAAACATAGAAAAACAAATAAAACAATACAAATATGTGTAACACATTACATTTACATTTACATTTAGTCATTTTGCAGACGCTTTTATCCAAAGCGTCTTACAATTGGGGAATACATAAGCGATTCATCTTGAAGAGGCAAACTGACACATAATACCATGTTTCAGGCATTGTTTCAAATAATTACAAGCCAGAAAGTGAAGGAATAAATAAAGAGAAAGATTTTTTTTATTATTATTATTAATTTTAGGATGTCAAATAGTGTCGAAAGAGATGACTTTTCAGCTGTCGCTTGAAAATTGTCAGGGATCCAGCATTCCAGATAGGGGTGGGAAGATCTTTCCACCAGCCAGGAGCGGTGAATGAGAATGTTCTGGAGAGTGATTTTGAGCCTCTCTGTGATGGTACCACGAGGCGTCACTCACTAGCAGATCTCAGACTTCTGGAGGGGGTGTAGATTCGTAATAGTGAGTAGAAATAAGCGGGTGCTGAGCCTGTGGTTGTTCTATATGTAAGCATCAGTGTCTTGAACTTGATGCGAGCTGCAACCGGTAGCCAGTGCAGGGAGATAAAGAGAGGTGTAACATGGGCTCTTTTGGGCTCATTGAAGACCAGTCGTGCCGCTGCATTCTGAATCATTTGTAGAGGTTTGATTGTGTTTGATGGAAGTCCAGCCAGAAGAGCATTGCAGTAGTCCAGCCTAGAAATGAGAAAAAGAAAAAGAGCCTGGACAAAAAGTTGTGCAGCATGCTCTGTTAGAAAGAAAGATTTCTGACCGAACTTGATGGGATAATTGTAGAAGAACCTAGCTGGACAGTGAAATCATGCTTTAGAGTTGGAGTGGCAGGGAAAACAAGCAGCTCAGTCTTTGCCAGGTTGAGTTGGAGGTGATGATCTTTCATCCATGCTGAGATGTTCTCCGGGCAGCCTGAGATGCGTGCAGCTACCATTGGATCATCTGGTTGAAATGAGAGGTAGAGCTGTGTGTCATCAGCATAGCCATGTGCCTGTATGATGGGACCCAGTGATGTAGTGTATGTGGAGAAGAGGAGGGGTCCAAGAATGGATCCCTGAGGATCCCCAGTGACCAGTTGATGTGCTGTGGATACCTCCCCTCCCCAGGCCACCCTGAAAGACCTACCAGTGAGATAGGATTCAAACCAGTTATGTGGAATCCCAGTGATGCCCAGTGATGAGAGGGTGGACAGGAGGATCTGATGATTGACAGTGTCAAAAGCAGCAGATAGAGCCAGCAGAATAAGAACTGATGATTTGGAATCAGCAATAAGGTTGTTTACAATAAGGTTGTTTTTGTTAACATTATATTTAACACAATAATTACCATGAAATCACAATTAACAGCTTAAATGACTCATTTGATGGTCATTTCTGCATTCTTTTTCAACATAAAAAGGTTATGATTAGTTTATGCAATATGAAAAATGTTATAATTTCTAGAAAAATCCCTTTTGTTCATTCATGATGCATAATAATGAACACAACCTTACTTTAAAATGCTGATGAAATATATTATGTATGATGTATGGCAATCTACATTTCTGCTGTTTGAACAGTGATTTCTTTGTTGTTCTGAAGTTCAGTCACAACACAATACACACTACCGGTCCAAAGTGTGGAATAATTAGATAGATTTTGGTCAGTCAGATACTTTATTATCAGTTATATTTAATAAAAATCCACAACACCTAACCCAACAAACAAGCCATCCCCTGAACTGCAGACGACCCCAAAGACAGAAGAAAGCCCTGAGCAGCACAGCGAGTGGATAATACTGCCGTTACAACCCGAAGGAATTTAGAGAGAGTTTTCCACTGTCACTGAATTCCCTTTGAAATGCCCATAACAAGGACTTCTCTCCATTAAATTCATAGACAACTGAACATGCATTTCCCTGGGACCTTTTGTGTATTGTTACTGTTTTGTATATTGTCTTAATAATAATAAAATTAGTAATAATAATAATAATAATAATTAGTTACATTTATATAGCGCTTTACATGAAGGGGGGGGGGGGGGGGGGGGGGGGGGGTTCTCCTCATCCACCACTAGTGTCCACCTGGATGATGCGACGGCAGCCATATTGCGTCTTGTGTATTGTATACTGTTCTATGCACGCCTTACAATTTAATTATTAGCTCATGTAATCCAGTTGGTGTTAAGTTTCATATCAAAATGATCCTCTTTAATTTCTTTCATGATGGTCTATTCCACATCTTTATAACTGCAACGAGACACTTTAATCAGAGAATAAAGGGATCAGCCCACTGTGATCATGCAAATGAGTCCGCTTTCAAACAAAGAAACTTCTTCTCTCCAAAATTACACCTTTTCACTGGTCAAGCCAAAATCAGGTCAAGTGACCTACACAGAAGTTCAAGGAACTCACATCAGTGGCCGTTCTTGGTCTGTTCATGTTTGGAAGACCAGAGACATCCAGCCCAACCGCGACACCGTTGGACCTCAAAGCCATGCTGCAACTTTGGAAACGCCCTAGAAAAATGGGGCTTTGGACAATATTGGCATGAATCCTTTTTAATTTGTGATAATTTTGCACTGATAAGGGAAAACACAAACTATGAAAACATATTTTATTACATAAACAGTTTATACATAGAAAATACTTAAATTTTCGATTCATCAAAATATCCACCATTAGCAGCTATTGCAGCTCATTCATAAAACAGGTTCATAGTATTCTAAACTTAATTGGCAATCAATTGTTGAAGCTATTAAGGTGTGCTGACTCAAAAATCTTTTAAAAACCTGGGCCAAGTTTAAACCAGTAACCAGGCATCACAGCTGGCAAAGGGGCATGCCTGACTTTGACATGTATATATTGCCATTATTATGTAATCAAAATGAAAATTATTATTGCTAGTCTTCAATGATAATGTCAAGTTACTTTAATGTACTGTATTTGCACCAAAATATGATAAGGATTTATATATCATCCAAAACCGGTGTTTCTAAACTTTTGGAGGGCAGTGTATGCATGTGTTGGTGTTTTTGTTTAGACTTAACACATTTGTGTTTAGTTAAATAAAACTTTGTGCACAAACATGAGTGGATTCTGTGGTCACCACTTGCAAACCAAGTCCTTTTATAGTACTGTAAATGTGATTTTCTATGATTTAAAAAAACTTAAATGAGATATTTGAAAAAATAACTGATTAAAATTAGAGAACACACAGATACCTCCCAGTTATTGCTGTTAATCTGCCACCTGGTGCTAATTTCCTTAGTTATATGACAAACCCTATTTAACTGGCAGCATTCCTCTAATTTTCATTGACATTGCAAAATCGCTTTAAGGTGACAAACTCTGCAGCAGCAAGTTGTCCAGATGAAGGCCAAAGGGATAACCCTTTCAGCCACTGCTAGAGAATCTGTGATTTGTTGAATATTGCAGCTTTACAATGACACAAATTCATTCAAGTGCCCCAAAAAGGATGGGGGATAAATGCACAAGACAGGATAATGCTGAGACTCTCAATGGGCAATTGGTTTAACACTGCAGCTGGAATTGCTCACCAGTTCAGTGCTGTTGAAATACCTTGGATATTTTGTCAAACATGTTAGAAGAAGAGTGGCATACCTACAGCTAACATTCCTTCAAATTTTAAGCGATGAAGAACAATATTTCAGGAAGAAATCAAGCATTTATAGATTGTTCTCTAATTTTGATCTCTACTGTTTTTCTATAATGTAAAAAAAAAAAAAAACCAACAAAAAAAAAAAACAAGTTATCCAATTTTGAGTTTTATTGTCAGTTCCTGAAATGGAAACATTACCAAATAGTTGTATTGAAATGTTTTTTTTTTTTCACACAGACCTATTGATGGTTTTCCCATAAAAATGTAATGCTTTCCAAAATGATTAACTTGCATGATAAAAATGGTAACCAGTAACTGGTCTTAATCTAACCCATATTCTTTTGTAAGTGCTGTAACCCTGTTTTCAAAAGTTCAGACGTAGCTGACTCTTTTACATTCTGACTGACATTTTATTTTGCTCAAAAAAAAAAAAAAGAAGTGTACCCTGAAAAACTGTAACATGCTTAATGTACTTACATCCAAATAAACTGGGTAGTTTCTCCCAACAGATCTGAAGAGATATTCTACATGTGAGGTTACAAAGGATCGTAACTTTGTGTCTGAAGTGTAATAACGATTAAAATGACTCTTAACATGGTTTAAAGTTGCTGTGTGTAATTTTTTTTGACTGTACTAAAGCAGAAAAATACCGTAATACATTTGCAAATATCAAGGAGACACTAAGTTCACACACTTGTTTCTCTACAACACTACAGCCAGTCAGTCATTCTGCTGTGAAATGTGTTCTGTGCCAGAATGTCTGTTTTTGTTATGGTCTGTTTGACTCCGCCCACTGCCAGTTTAGCCAATAGTATTTCAGCACCCCGGGAGCACAGAGTCTGAGGAGGAGGGGCGGGAGAAACCACTCTCTGGAATATTTCGAGTTTGGACAGCATTTCAACCGCTAGCTGCCAGTATTAGAAACAGCACCTTCAAGATTCTGAAAACAAACCAAAAAACCTCACAAAATAAAAAAAACTCTAACCGATAGATTCATCGCCATGTTTTTTTTTTTTTTTTTAAATCTAGGAAATCAAAATAAAAAATGAGAGTGATGGGTCCAACTGCTGTTCAGAATGAGTGTTTCATCCTCAGTTCTTCACACCTGGAGAACGTGCATTTCCAGACAAGAAGAACCTATCACTCGATGCAGTTCTTATTCATCTGTTCGATGCTTATACTGTACCAATCACACATTTAACTAAAGCCTTTCATTTTAATATAAGAAGAAAAAATAAAACAGGATTAAATGTAAATGAGTAACACAGACAGGCATTCCATACTGTACTGTCTGTTAACAACCTGACACTTTCAATTCAGCCAGTCAATTCCACTCATTTCCAAATTATTTCCATTTTACATTTTGAGTTTTGATTATTTGGTAAAGCAAGACAATGCTTTCCAATTCAATTCAACACTTTCTAACAAGACGCTATTGTTTGAGATTTCTTATTGCAGCAAACTGCATTGTTGCTATGAATGTACAAAACTGATGCATGCACTGGTGAAAAAAAACAACAAAATTGGAGAACTTCTGATGTTGTTTATAATGTTACATCACACAGTATGTCCATGGACTATAATAAGAGCAAAGCTAAAGCACTTGGGAGGAACAGATGGGCAATATTCAAAGAATAGAGACCGAAACAGAATAACATACAGAAAAAAAAACAAAAAAAAAAAACAGGCGAGACTCTGCAGACTCATGGGAAACTATCATCATCATCTTCTGCCATCTCTTTAGCAAACTCCAGATCCTGCTGCTCTCGCTCTCTTCTCTCCTGTCAACACACACAGACATTCGTTCAGCTCGCCGTCTTTCAGCAGATGGTCTGTCCAGCGTTAGACAGCGTGTGTCAGTCTTACCTCAGCAGACTCCAGATCCTTGTTGTACGCCTTTGGTGGAAACCTCATCGCCTGCACAGAAACAGGTGAATTCTGTTAACAGCACTTAAATTGCTCCATATCGCCTTACCTAAAATGATCTAAACCTAGCCAAAAAGCCTGTGCTTACTGTGAAACATAGTAGACTGTAATTATATGCATTTATGGTGTAATTAATACATTTCTGTGTCAATCCATGTTAATTTTTACCGCAAACAATGTGCTGTCACTTTAATTCAGTGTGTGCAGCACAACAAAGAATTTTTTTTTTTTTTTTTTTTATGAACTATGTGCTTTATTACTTGAAGTAGTCCAGCCTCAAGTAACATGATCAAACCAATTAATCAATGCAATTATTGGTTAAATCACAAAACCCTTGGGATGGCATTTCTCCTACCTTGACGGACATGTTGTGGATATCCAGACAGAAGGAGATGCGCTGGTGGAAGGCCAGCTGAGGCTCTCGAGTGCTGTAAATGTCCATGGTCTCTTTAGACTGGACGTAACCTTTCTCGTGGTTTATACTGGCCTCAATCACGCCGTCACGGATGGCCTGGACAGACAGAGACAGGCACGTTTCACCTCAGTTACTGACGAATACCATCAGATGATTGTCCAGTCAGACGAGCGCGAGCCTGACCTTGGCCACGATGAACTCTGCGTCTTCAGGGCTGTCCAGCTGCAGCTTCTGTGCGATGTCTGCCAGAGAGATGCGCGAATACGACAGGCTGATCATCCTCACTCCTGCGCGGGAAACATCACAAACACATCAGCCAAACCCGCTGAAAAAGTGTGATGAGAGACGTGCATATTCACCTTTACAGTCGTACAGTACAGTGTATCTTAGACGGACTGCACACTAATGTAAACCAGAACAGAGCAACAGAAACGGCTGAACATCTAGAGGAACGACCAATATAGTCGCCAACATCCAAAAAACACTGGATCTCCACATACAAATCATCATCACAAATACATCATCACAAATCTTCCGAACTGAACTGGATCTGAACCATAAAACAGGCCAGTGATTGTTGAGATTGTCATGATAGACCAGTGAGGATGGGGGTCTGGGGCCGATAAAAGAAAAAGACCAAAAACTGATTACAATTCTTAATTTGGCCTGATAACACTGAGGGTGATTCACTAAGTAACATCTGCAAAGTTCACACCTACGTGTTATAGAGCTAAACTAAAATATTCTGAAATTTTGAGACTCAACATCTCTTGGGATTTTGTGAGGGCAATCCAAACCATTCTGTATTACAACAGAATAGATTTTACACAAGGAAACTGATCAGCAAGACAAACACTATTTCATTTTTTTTCTATTATTTGTTATTCGTTATAAAGTCATTATCCTAGAATACAAATCTGAAGACAGATTATATGTACTCGCTCAATAATAAAATTGTTTGTCACTTAACTTAAAAAAAAAATCTGTTCCACCTCCAATGGCACAATGCTGAATTACTGCAGCTTCTGTTTCTTTAAAGAGCCTTAAATCACTGATTATTGGGCCTTTTCAAAGACGAGCTAAATATGAAACTTATTTTACCAAATAAAACATAGGGCTGCAAAATGATTAAAATGATTGTTTTTATTGTATTTCATACATGAAGAAACACAGGTCTTTTTTAAGGTAAGAGTCAGATTTATCAATTCAGTTGGATTATACACTTAGTAAAATATTTTAATTTTAATAAACCCTTTAAGGGTTACGCACACTAGATTTTGAACATACAAAATTTCTTTGGTCATGATAAGACGTCATACTCTTCAGCATGTTTTTTAAAAAGGTCAACAAATTCAACATACAGTGGGTACGGAAAGTATTCAGACCCCCTTAAATTTTTCACTCTGTTATATTGCAGCCATTTGCTAAAATCATTTAAGTTAATTTTTTTTCCTCAATGTACACACAGCACCCCATATTGACAGAAAAACACAGAATTGTTGACATTTTTGCAGATTTATTAAAAAAGAAAAACTGAAATATCACATGGTCATAAGTATTCAGACCCTTTGCTCAGTATTTAGTAGAAGCACCCTTTTGATCTAATACAGCCATGAGTCTTTTTGGGAAAGATGCAACAAGTTTTTCACACCTGGATTTGGGGATCCTCTGCCATTCCTCCTTGCAGATCCTCTCCAGTTCTGTCAGGTTGGATGGTAAACGTTGGTGGACAGCCATTTTTAGGTCTCTCCAGAGATGCTCAATTGGGTTTAAGTCAGGGCTCTGGCTGGGCCATTCAAGAACAGTCACGGAGTTGTTGTGAAGCCACTCCTTCGTTATTTTAGCTGTGTGCTTAGGGTCATTGTATTGTTGGAAGGTAAACCTTCGGCCCAGTCTGAGGTCCTGAGCACTCTGGAGAAGGTTTTCGTCCAGGATATCCCTGTACTTGGCCGCATTCATCTTTCCCTCGATTGCAACCAGTCGTCCTGTCCCTGCAGCTGAAAAACACCCCCACAGCATGATGCTGCCACCACCATGCTTCACTGTTGGGACTGTATATACCACTTAGAATTAAGGCCAAAAAGTTCTATCTTGGTCTCATCAGACCAGAGAATCTTATTTCTCACCATCTTGGAGTCCTTCATGCGGGCTTTCATGTGTCTTGCACTGAGGAGAGGCTTCCGTCGGGCCACTCTGCCATAAAGCCCCGACTGGTGGAGGGCTGCAGTGATGGTTGACTTTCTACAACTTTCTCTATCTCCCGACTGCATCTCTGGAGCTCAGCCACAGTGATCTTTGGGTTCTTCTTTACCTCTCTCACCAAGGCTCTTCTCCCCCGATAGCTCAGTTTGGCCGGACGGCCAGCTCTAGAAAGGGTTCTGGTCGTCCCAAACGTCTTCCATTTAAGGATTATGGAGGCCACTGTGCTCTTAGGAACCTTAAGTGCAGCAGAAATTTTTTTGTAACCTTGGCCAGATCTGTGTCTTGCCACAATTCTGTCTCTGAGCTCTTCAGGCAGTTCCTTTGACCTCATGATTCTCATTTGCTCTGACATGCACTGTGAGCTGTAAGGTCTTATATAGACAGGTGTGTGGCTTTCTTAATCAAGTCCAATCAGTATAATCAAACACAGCTGGACTCAAATGAAGGTGTAGAACCATCTCAAGGATGATCAGAAGAAATGGACAGCACCTGAGTTAAATATATGAGTGTCACAGCAAAGGGTCTGAATACTTAGGACCATGTGATATTTCAGTTTTTCTTTTTTTAATAAATCTGCAAAAATGTCAACAATTCTGTGTTTTTCTGTCAATATGGGGTGCTGTGTGTACATTAATGAGGAAAAAAAATGAACTTGAATTTAGCAAATGGCTGCAATATAACAAAGAGTGCAAAATTTAAGGGGGTCTGAATACTTTCCGTACCCACTGTATATGACTAATCAATTTATCTAAAAGGTAAAAACATACAACTTACTCCAATTTTTTGCAACACTGCAAACTTGCAGCTTTAAAGTTTGTTCTTTTAATTCAGCTAGGAGGTCATGCCTGATCTTCTATTGGTCACAAATCTTCATGAGATATGAATACCAAACTTGAACTTTAGAATGCAGCAGAATGTAAAACGCTTCGCTTGAGCTTGTGTTTTCTGACTTCAGCATTCACATGCGCGTGAATGGAAGCCAAAAACAACGCAGTGTGACGCATCTTTACTCTCACTCACACAAAACACAGACTACACGTTAGAATTCTGCAGAACAAGACAGCGTCTGAATCAAGTCTGTACAACTGTAGAAAGATTCAATGTGCTTTTTGTTAGTAAAATGGCATTACAAAGGAATGAGGGTTAAGATAACCAGTACTCTGAGCTCCATAACTCACCGGTTTTGATGACGTTGTGTCTCAGACGGATGATCAGTGTGTAGGTGCCGTCTGCCTGGAACTTCTCACCAAACTGATCCAGCGCCTGGTTAAATTTGGCAAGATTTCCAGTTCTCACCGCTACACAGGGCAGAAACAGCAGAGTGTAACGTTATATTCTCCTCTCATGATCCGCATTAATACATCACACTGAATTCAGAAAAATGTAAAATGTAAAAATGTAAAATGTAGATCCAACACACATCTGGACGTTTCTAGTGAACCTGAAGGCCTTGATTACCCGCTTCAGGTGTGTTTAATTAGGGTTAGCGCTAAACTGTGCAGGACACTGACCCTCCAGGAACAGGTTTAGACAGCCCTACCATGCTGAACTCAAAAACCATTCTTCACAATGTCACTTATTACCATTTCAATATTGTTACTGATTATTCACGTCAAGTCAAGTCACCTTTATTTATATAGCGCTTTATACAATAGTGATTGTGTCAAAGCAACTTTACAGAGTCAAACAGGAAAACAGTTTGATCAGCTCTCTTCCAATAGTGTCTGTGCAATCAGACAAGCGTCCCCAAATAAGCAAGCCAAATTCCCTTCTCAAAATATGAAAAATAATAATGAAGTAAATTAAGGTAGGCCCTATTTTAGTTTGACAGCTACTACACCTGTTCCTCCCACACCCATTTTATTCAGCAGCTGCTTACAGCTGAAACAAATTTTATTCATAAAATGACAAATTTTGCAACATGGTTACGACCAAGATGGCGGCGCGGTCAGACGCTGCGGCCTCTCCAGGTCCCAAAGACGGTGCTTTTATGTCTTTTAATGTCGTCTGTTCGTCTCCAAATAGTGTCGATTTACCGTTAATTCATCGGGAGATCACTCCGAGATACATATACGATCGCCAAAGTCTTTTGGATATCGACAAGACATACAAACTCAAACTCTCGCCGGCGGCTACTGAGAAGCTACGAGGCCTTTGTTTACTGCTGGAGCCGGACCTCGAGACCGCGGCCTCGCCTACTGACGCTACCCGCACAAGGCGGCGTCGCAAGCGGTGTGAGAGAGGACGGAAGCGCGGTAAGCGCGGAGGTATACGAGCTAGGCTGAGGGCTAACCCCACAAGACCGGCTCTTCCAACACTCATGCTCTCAAACGTTCGCTCTCTGGAAAACAAACTGGACTTAATTCAACTCAGTCGATCTACACAGCATGAGGAAAGGGATTGTTGTGTGTTTGTTTTCACTGAAACATGGCTAAACGACAACATCCCGGACTCCGCCATTCAGCTGCACGGCCTAACCTGCTACCGAGCGGATAGAGATTCATCACTGTCTGGTAAGACTCGCGGGGGTGGCTTGTGTGTGTATATCAACAAAGAATGGTGTAACAATGCTGCGGTAGTGACAAAACACTGTTCATCACTGGTGGAGTTTATGTTTGTGAAGTGTCGACCGTTCTATCTGCCGCGGGAGTTCACGGCCATTGTTATTGTCGCGGTTTACATTTCTCCGTGTGCAAACGCAAAGGACGCGCTTCGCGAGCTGTACAGCGCCATCAGCGAACAACAAACAAATAACCCTGACGGCTTTTTCATCATAGCCGGTGACTTCAACCACGCAAACTTAAAGACAGTTTTGCCAAAGTTCTACCAACATGTGAACTTTGCAACAAGGGGAAACAACACGCTGGACTTTGTTTACACAACAGTTAAGAACGCATACAAAGCCGAACCCCGCCCCCACCTCGGGTACTCAGACCACATCTCTGTTATGCTAATCCCAGCATATAGCCCACTTCTCAAACTCACCAAACCGGTTCAAAAGCAGATCACAGTATGGCCAGACAATGCCACCTCAGCACTGCAGGACTGCTTCCAGGACACAGACTGGAACATGTTTAAAGAGGCGGCCACCTACAACAACCACACAGACCTGCAGGAGTACACTGAAACTGTGACTGCTTACATCAAAAAGTGCATAGATGATGTGACAGTCACCAAAACCATCACCACACGTGCCAACCAGAAGCCATGGATGACAGCAGAGGTTCGTGGGCTGCTAAAGACCAGAGATGAAGCATTCAGATCAGGAGATAAAGCAGCCCTCAAAACAGCAAGAACCAATCTGTCTCATGGCATCAAGAAGGCAAAACATCAGTATGCTAAAAAAATCAACAATCACTTCACAGACAGCAGAGACACTCGGACCCTATGGCAAGCCATTCAGACCATCACTGACTACAAGCCCCTGCCACAGGCCAGTGATGATGACACATCTTTACCAGAGGCACTCAACCACTTCTACTCACGATTTGAGATACAGAACGACACACCTGCACAGAAACTACTCACATCTCCAAACGACCAGGTACTCTGTCTCTCTCCAGTCGACGTAAGGAAGACCCTATCCAGGATTAACCCACGAAAGGCTGCGGGCCCTGACAACATACCTGGACGTGTACTGAAAGACTGTGCTGCACAGCTGACGGATGTCCTAACAGACATCTTCAACATCTCGCTGAGCCAGGCAGTCGTCCCCACGTGTCTCAAATCCACCTCCATAATTCCAGTACCAAAGAAGTCACCTGTGTCCTGTCTGAATGACTATCGTCCCATAGCACTGACCCCAATCATGATGAAGTGCTTTGAGAGGTTAGTCATGCAGCACATCAAGTCCAGTCTTCCAAACACGCTGGACCCACTCCAGTTTGCATACCGTCCAAACCGTTCCACGGACGATGCAATATCCACCACTCTCCACCTAGCTCTTACCCATCTGGAACAGAAAGACTCTTATGTAAGAATGCTGTTCATTGACTTCAGCTCAGCATTCAACACAATAATCCCACAACAGCTCATCCACAAACTAAACCTGCTGGGCCTTAACACCTCCCTCTGTAATTGGATCCTGGACTTTTTAACTGCAAGACCTCAGTCAGTCCGTGTCGGCCGCAACACCTCCAGCACTACCACACTGAACACAGGTGCCCCACAAGGCTGTGTGCTCAGCCCGCTGCTCTTCACGCTGCTGACCCACGACTGCACTGCCAAGTCCAGCTCCAACCACATCATCAAGTTTGCTGATGACACAACTGTGGTAGGCCTCATCAGCAACAACGATGAAACGCACTACAGAGAGGAAGTGGCACAGCTGGCTGAATGGTGTGGTGCTAACAACCTGTCCCTCAATGTGGGTAAGACGAAAGAGGTTGTGATGGACTTCAGGAGAAACTCTGTTGACCACCCCCCGCTGACCATCGACGGCTCAACCGTGGAGAGAGTCGGCAGCACTAAATTCCTGGGAGTGCACATCACAGAGGATCTCACCTGGACCACCAACGTCACGTCACTCAACAAGAAGGGACAACAGCGCCTCCACTTTCTCCGCCGGCTGAAAAGGGCAAGTCTCCCTCCACCCATCCTCACCACTTTTTACAGGGGCACCATTGAGAGTGTGCTGACCACCTGCATCACTGTCTGGTATGGGAACTGCAGTGCTGCTGACCGCAAGACCCTACAACGGACAGTGAACACTGCCGCAAAGATCATTGGTGCCCCTCTCCCCTCCATCCTGGACATTTTCCTTTCACGATGCTCCAACAAGGCCACCAACATCGTGAAGGACCCCACCCACCCCTCTCACAACCTCTTCCAGCTCCTGCCATCAGGTAGAAGGTACCGGAGCATCAGAGCTCGCTCTGTCAGATTGCTCAACAGCTTTTTTCCCCAGGCTGTGAGAGCTCTTAACTCCAATCCCCCTGTCCCCCTCTGAAACCATGAACACCTCAGCCCTCCCACCCCCCAACTCATTAAAAACTGTTGACAATATTACTAAGTGCAATTCTGGACCAAACCCCTGAATGTGCTACACACAGGTGAGTGGGCTATACAAACCACCTGTAGTAACGCACTCATCCCACTATATGCACACTAGACACTTTCTACAAACACTCCCTGCCACAAAGACTCTTAAGAAAATATATGTCTACTTGAACATTGCACTACAAAATAATACATGTTTACTTGAGCATTGCACTACAAAATCTTTTTGCACTATGCACTGTCTCCCACAAAATCTGCACAATAATGTACAAAATATATATTTTTTCTGCACAATTTCATGTACATATATCTCTTTTGCACAATTTCATGTACAGTATTTATGTAAAGTTTTTTTGTACAGTCTCAGTTTGTGTATGTGTGGACAACTAGGTATAGCAGTTATAGTATTTTTAGTATATGTATAGTCAGATAGTTAACTGTTGTATAGCTCTATTGCTTTTCCTATACTTGCATTGTTGTATGTTTATCTTATGTTTAACTAGTATGTAGCACCGTGGTCCTGCGAGACACGACATTTCGTTCCACTATATGTCCACACATGTAGCAGAATGACAATAAAGCTCGACTTGACTTGACTTGACTTGAACATGGACTCTGTTACTGAACTGAATCAACACTGAAATGACTGCAGTGGAAAATAATGACACTGCTGTCTTCAGCGGAACTGCTTCACAGCCTGATTTTCTCATAGGTTTTATCACCCATTATTCATATCTACGATGCACATCCTCACACTACCCAGTCACGATGTATTGTTAGACCCCCAGCAGGAATACTGAAATGCATTCTTCAACATGGACAGTAGTCGCGTTTCCATTACTCTCCAAAATGTGCAAACTAAAATTGTGAATTGAAAGTATGCCTAATGGAAACACAACAATATCGCAAAAACTCCCATATATCGCAAAATTTTTTTATTCTTGCATGGTGTGTTTTTACACGCACACGTCTCCTTCGATTAAAAATAATTAATGGCTAGTGCAATGGCTGTGATATACATAAAGCTACCGACATCTGTTGCCATGACTTAGCATGAGAGGAAAAAAAATATGTTTTAGTCACATAACATTGGTTAATGGAAACTGTCAATTCAAAACAGGTTTTTATCGACATTTATAAAATATCACAAAAGTTTTGTGCAAATCTGTAATGGAAACCCTGCCGATGGCAGATGTTTGTGTTTGTGTGATGTGTGATGTGATGTGTGAGCGAGAGTTACCCTGTGTCAGCAGGAAGTAGGGCATGAGAGACCTCTTGAGAGACGGCTGCCTGAACTGCAAGCGATCTGGAATCTCTCCCAGCAGCAGCTCCACCACGATCAGCAGCTTATGGACCTGACACACACACAGTCAACACTCACTACACAAACAACCACGAGAAGAGAGGCCAGACACAGAGCCACACTCACCGTCTGTTTGAAGCCCACCGCTGTGTGCTGAGGCGCTTTACGCAGGGCGTTCGTCAGAGTCCTCCTCGCCTCTGAATACTCCAGCTGGATGGCCTTGATCCTCCCTGAAAACGGGCAATATTACATATTTTGTCTCATGGAAATGCACATTTGATAGCAAAGCACTGAGAATGAGTTGGGATACAGATTGTTAGGGCCGTTTCACACGGAGCATGATGCGAAAAAGCGAGGCGAATCGCAGACGAACGGTGCTTTTACACTGAGCGCGAAACGATTGATCGCCTTCTGCTAATTCACCCGCTTGGTAGCGCCAACCAACAATGCATTTTTCCTCAGACATGTATCTCGTATATGGATTTAAGATTGTTCACTGCTAAATATACAGCATTAAATTAAGATAAAGAAAGTTTGGTTCTACAGCAGAAGCACAAGAATACAACCTAAAATATAATTAGAGGTATAATTAGCATCAAGCTACACTTGAAAATTTATGAATTATTAAATGTATTTGCTTAAAACCAACTTCACTGAGTGCTTGTAATAACTTCCAATTGAGATCTATAGTTGATTTTGATTTTATAATAGGCAGACATGCACTTTGAATGTTTAATAACGCTACACTGCTAATATTTGTCATAAATATCTTTTGTTATAAAAATACCACGAGCTGCATGCAAAATACATACAGAAAATATATCGTCATAATCATGTCTATTTGCTTTCATATTTCATATGTAGAAAATGTTTCACTCGATTTTTTTTTAATATAGAAGATCTAAAGAGTGAATGCACTCTTGACTCATAACACTCGTGCAAATGGAAGAAAATGCACAGTGCTCTGCAGAAGAAACAATCAAACAAAAACTTCTTTATTTTTTTGCGCTGCGAATCATCGCACCTGGTGTGAATAGCCCCAAAGGGATCTATTGTTTTGATTCAAAAGCGTCATCACGCCGAATTTTCACGTTGAAAAGTGTGAATTTTCAGTGTGAAAAGGCCTTTAGTGTTAAATTTACTATTATTCACAAAACTGTTACATTAGCACATGTAGTCTAAACACAAATGCAAAAACAAACAAACAAAAAAAAACAGCTTCATAACAAAAGTTACTAATTATATTTCATTACTCCCACAATTTGCCTGTCCACACCACGTGACACACACAGCTACAATACGGCACACAATCAATCCCAAATCACAGCCAATCAGAAGAGCGTGTGGGTGGGATCTCAAAAGAAACCATTTTAATATTATACAAACTAGGCCTGTGCGATTAATCAAAATCGCATCGAAATCGAGATTTGAGACATTGCAATTTTCTAATCGCAAAGCCTGCGATGTGGACGCGATATTACTATGTTCCAGAGCATATGCGTGACAGCCTTGAGTCTTACTAACTAATAGAGTGAGCACACCTCCGTCCATTCTCCCCAATCAGCACTGCTCTATCCAACTGCGTAAACTAGAGGTCGACCGATATGGGTTTTTCACCGGCCGATGCCGATGCCGATATTTAGAAATCAGGGCAGCCGATGGCCGATATATGATGCCGATTTTTTTGGCCGATATGTTTGGCCAATTTTCTTTTTCTCCCCCATTCATCTCATAATAGTGAGTTTGAGTAAATGATTATTGGAGGGTACAAGATAGTAATAGTAGCAGTAGCCCAATTTAGAGTAATAATACATGGCTCAAAACTCAAGCATCTTCTCAAAGCAGTTCTGAAGGATGCTTTTTGTTCATGTTTGCTGACAGACACCAGTGTTTCCCACAGACTGCAAATTGATTCTCTGCCAGCAGGAGGCGCTGTTGGAGCGGGTTTCCCCGGTAACGGCTCTAATCAAATAAGCGCTGCGCTCACAAAAGCTACTTTATCAGGCATTACAGGAAAGATGAAATCAAAATGACATCGAAGCTTTTTTGAAGACAGTCGGTTATTTTTCAATGATACATTCATATAAAAAACCTGGGCTGCATTTTAATTTTGAAACATGCAGTCTTCAGTTTATTCAAGGAAGTATAAGCCTTTTGGAAAATTTATTTGTGGCGGTCAGTTTTGATATTGTGACGAGCCGCCACAAATAACCCCCCCCCCCCCCCCCCAAAAAAGTGTATTTTACCCCCCTCCCGGAACGCGATTTTTAGGGGGACCCCCTCGAAACGCGATTGGGCTAGTTTTGAGTAGCAATTGGACGGGTTTTGTTGTAAAAACCTGGCAACCCTGGCAGAGTGTGAGCTAAGGGAGAGAGATTCTCCGGCGTTCCGCAACAACGCTTAGCTGCCCACAGATGCACCTGCCTATAAATCGGCCGATGCCGATTAATTAAAAAAATGCCCAAAATCGGCCGATCAATCAGTCGACCTCTATATACCCACCATAAAAAAAATAGAAAGCAAGAGAGAGAGAGAGAGAGAGAGAGAGAGAGAGAGATTATGGCGTCTACAGGGTCAAATCGATAGTTAAGCAAATTAAAACTAAAGAAAAACGTATGTAACTTCAGCTTCGAAATGACAGACAACGAACAAAAAAAGTAATTTGCAAGAGCTGCGTCACAACGCATATCAAGAGCTCCTTTATGGACATGAATGTTATCTTACACATTTTATCTCTCCAACAGATTAATTTGAAATAAGTTGCATGCATGTTCGCTATTCCCAATTCAGAAGACCGCACACACAGCCTAATGCTTCTCATACTCGCTCCTCTCTGCCCCATGCGGCGCGAATCCAGCATCACGGACGAGCCGTTCACACTTGCCGCACTCACGCAGCCTGTTTCGTAATGCTCATTTATACTCGCGCCCGGCTCCGCACTGCAATCTTTACAAACGCATAGACTTGTGCCGGTATTCGGTAATGCGATATATCACGATAATGAATATGCACGATGTTGTTATCGTGGGCACTTCAAAATACAGAGAATAATAATTTATTACAAATTAATCAGAATTTTGAATGCATTTTAAGAGTACTTTTCCCATCAACTGGTTAAATTTACAACACCGCTGTAAACTGCGTCAAAGATGCATGTGTACTCTGATGTAAACAAACACGGATGAGAAGCGCATGGCGGAACACCTGAAGGAGACGCGCTGAATGAAAGCGCACATTCACTCTGACAGTAGATGGCGCCAAACAGCAAAACTGCGGCGTTACCCCGGAAACCCCTTAAACAAACCAGCTGCGCTACTTTGTTTCTGAAACATATTTCAATCATTTAAATAGCCATTCAGATTTCTGTGTTCATCACAGAGCCAAACACTTAAATATTTAGACTTAATAGGCTATTTATTTTAAAACTTTTTTACATTTTAATCTGGACTACAACATGCCCTAGATATTGTTTGAAAGTGTTTTGATTCTTTGTTCGGTCACACTTTACATTAGAGCTTCATTAGTTAACATTAGTTAATTCATTAGTTAAACTCTCAATGAAAAATTCTTATAAACATTCATTAATCTTAGGTAATTCCAATATTTAATAATACGTTGTTAAAATCAAAAGTTGCAACAGTTTTTTTTTTTTAATCAACCCAAGCTTAACAAAGATTAATAACTTCTGTAGCAAATGTAGCTATTACTTATTGTTAATATTAATGCATTAACTAAGGTTAACTAATGAGATCTTATTGTAAATTGATAGGCTACCTATTGGTCTTTATAATTCTTTTGCACTTTAATCTGTGTAAAATTTTTAACTTTATAATTTTTTTTCTGTATTGTTTTATTGTATTTAAATGTTCAGTTATTTTTGTTATAAGAAAAAAAAGATATTAAACCTGTTATGCTGTATTATGACAACACTTTTTTTTTAATTAAATTTCAATATTGTGATAATACCGTATACCATGATAAAAGCATTAGCAATTAATCGCAACATGAAAATTCGATACCGACATATCCCTACAAGCGCATCTGGCAATATGGATGAGGCTTGACGCACGCGCGCAACCTGTGTCAGCTCACGCCTGGCTCCGCGTTTAAAACGAATGTAAATTCAGTCTAACTGCTTGCTAATTTCACTTGGATGAAATGAAACATTCAGCACATTTTCCACTTGTTCTTAAAATCCCAAATACTTAAAAATCAATATAAATCTGACAAATTATAAATAAATCAGCCTATGTAACATATGTAATACTTTAATAATCGACTCCAGAAATACAATTCATTTATATAAAAAATAAAGAAATATTTCCTGTGAAATTCAGTAATTAAGTGAATTCTGTAAAAGCAGTTATACCATTATAATCTTCCCTGCTGAAAAAAAACAACAAAAAAAAAAACAATAGATCCCCACCCAAAACACAATAGAAAATTTAATGGGAATTGTATTGGTTTTAATGTAAACTATAATGGTGTCTACTGGTATTTCATGGATTCTATTGGTGGAATGTAATATGGCAGATGGCAACTAGTAGAACAAAAGTAAATCCTACTGGAATAATGCCCAAAACAAAAAGGAATTTTGTAATGGTTTAATGGAAACTGTAAGAATTTCTGTTAATGGTTTCTATTGTTTTTTTCAGCAGGGTAACGATACTCATATTGTGCTGCACATTATTGACAATACTGAGCTGAAGCTTGACTTTGCTAATTTAAATCGCAAATCAAATCGCAACATCTGTCAAAAAAAAAATTAAATAAATAAATACAAAAAAAAACGCTATTTGATATTTTCCCCCAAATCGCACAGCCCTAATACAAACCACATGTTAGTTCGTTTGAAGCCAGATGTGATGGCGGTACTGACTTACGACAAACAGCTCAGTAACATTAAATACCACACCGACTGAATCAGAGACTCTGTCTTTCCCTCTCATCTAATTCGCTTCATAACGTAGGAGAAAACAGCGGAGCTCTTGACTCACCTGTGTAGTACAGATAGCGAGCCCACTCGTTGTTGTTGGCCAGCTCAGGGAAGACGGATTTGGACACCAGTTTCTCTGCCTGGTCATATAGATTGTACTGCAGGTAGTTGCGCAGGAGCAGGTTGAGCAGCGTGGCCTGACCGTCGGCATCATGGCGTAACGTCGCCGTCCTCAGGCGCGTGTGCAGGAAACTGGGTCACAAAGAGGAGAAGTGACCACCGCAGCTCAGCTGAACCTGCTCTTATTCTGAAACGCCATGTGGAGAAAAGCCTCACCTGCGGACCACGTCCAGCTGGTTCAGGAACTCGTACACGCGGGAATGGTAGTAATAACACTTGGCAGCCACTAAGTCCAAAGCCCGGCGGTTCTGAGAGCCGATCTTCTGCAGCAGATCATCAGAGGCTTTCTGGGCCTGCGGAGGACAGAGATTTTAAAGATGGAAACCATTGTTTGGATAATCAATTTATCAGTCGAGTATTTCTAGGGCTGGGCGATTTTTCTGATTTTATCGATTAATTCAGATTTAATGTTTTGCCACAATATTATTTTTTATAAATCGGGGAATCACGATTTTGAATAGAAATATTACCAAATGTTAGAATTAGACACTTTGACAATATGCCAATGATAAGAGTAAAGAGAACAGAACAACTTGTCACGTGTGTCGCGCTCATACCGCTGGGTGCTGTTTACACAGAATCTGCTTTTGTCAAGTCAAGTCACCTTTATTTATATAGCGCTTTTAACAATACAGATTGTGTCAAAGCACTTAACAGTATCAAATTGGAAGATAGAGTGTCAGTAATGTATAATAATAAGATTAAACGCTAAATTTTCAGTTAAAGGCATTTCATTATTGAATTCAGAGATGTCATTGTCTAGCTCAGTTTAGTTTAAATAGTATCTATGAAATCAAATTGATGATAATCGTTAGAAATTAAGTGTCCCCAATTGAGCAAGCCAGAGGCGACAGCGGCAAGGAACCAAAACTCCCTCTGTGACAGAATGGAGAAAAAAATCTTGGGAGAAACCAGGCTCAGTCGGGGGGCCAGTTCTCCTCTGGCCAGGATATTATTGTTTATTTATTTTTTTACTTATTGTTTTAATTAAATTTTAAATGTATTATATTTATATTTTTATATTGTTGCAATTTCTAACAATAATAGTATTATGTAATTAGGTATTTTATTATATTTTTAGTTATTTTGTTTTATTTTTAGTTTTATTGTATTTTAGTCGAGGTCTTCACTGGGGATATGTCCCCGTTGTGTTGAGAGAGATGCGACGCGGGCAGTGGAATAGGAAAAACATGCAAGAAGATGGGAGTTGAACTTCTTTAACTTGAGCGCTGTGTTTTTATAATGACATTTCATGCACGAGACGCTGCAAGAGACGCGAGCGCAACAGTCAAACGCATCCATGCTTACACAGAAAAACAATGGAGAAGCAGTGCAATCGAATAAAAAACCTGTGAAGAACTACTACTGTATGTCTGATATTTCATGTTTGCATCATGGTGACAGACTGAAAGCTGTTGTTCATTGTTTTTAACAGAACATTTATAGTTGATAATAATTACACCTTTAGTCATTTTGAAATTTAATTACCTTGACTTTTGAGATTTTTTTAAAGCATTTTCCTTGTATTATTTCTGAACATATAATATGTATTATATGTAACAAGTCTGTACAAGATGTAGCTGTAGTTCATGCATCTTTTCTGCAAAGATATTTAACAAGTGATTTAACACTTACATCATGTTGGAAACTTCATTTGTGGTGCATTGCACTTGGAATAGAATTTTCTTTAACTAGAGGGTTCATAAAGAAAAAAATTACTTGAATAATGGTCTAGTAACATTTTCAAGTTGACTAGTTGACTAGTTGACTAGTTTTTTTTGGCGGGGTCCCCTGGTAAATTCGCATTCCAGGGGCTAAATATCACGTTATTGAGGTCGCTCAACCCGCGGACATGAAAAACATCCCGCGGACTTGGCAACACTGCAGCCGCGGCGTGTTCACACACAGCTTCAGCTAACAATGGCAGGGCAAAACAGACCGTTTCAAAAGCGGAATTACGTTTTACCCTACTAGAATTGATGCCAGAAAGTTATCATATTCATAAGTGCAACAAGTCATTTGCATGTGGAAGTAGAAACACATTCAATTCAGACGAAACTTCTGGGCTGATTATAACGTGCACGTTAACTTTCCTCATGAAATGTGTGTGTGGGTCATAGCCTCCACGATGTCATCGCTCGTGGCCAGTGCACTCTTAAGCAGATATGATCAGCAGGTTGTGTAATATGTGTGAACTCTTTTATTTTTGTTATCACTATGGCCATTTGACTTATAGCAGTGTCCAGTGTTTCTCATACATTGAGTTATTTGTGGCGGCTCGTCACAATATCAAAATTCACCGCCACAAATAGATTTTCCAAAAGGCTTATACTTCCTTGAATAAACTGAGCACTGCACATTTCAAAATTAAAAATGCAGCGCAGGTGTTTTTATATGAATGTATCTTTGAAAAATAACCGACTAAGCTTCGATGTCATTTTGATTTCATCTTTCCTGTAATGCCTGATAAAGTAGCGTTTGTGAGCGCAGCGTTTATTTGATTAGAGCCGTTACCGGGGAAACCCGCTCCAACAGCGCCTCCTGCTGGCACAGAATCAATGTGCAGTCTGTGGGAAACACTGGTGTCTGTCAGCAAACATGAACAAAAAGCATCCTTCAGAACTGCTTTGAGAAGATGCTTGAGTTTTGAGCCATATATTATTACTTTAAATTGGGCTACTGCTACTATTACTATCTTGTACCCTCCAATAATCATTTACTCAAACTCACTATTATGAGATGAATGGGGGAAAAAAGAAAATTGGCCAAACATATCAGTCAAAAAAATAAAAAATAAAAAAATCGGCATCATATATCGGCAGCCGGTGAAAAACCCATATCGGTCGACCTCTAATAGTAAAGAATAAGTAATAGGGCTGTAACTAACGATTATTTTGACAATCGATTAGTCGGCCGGTTATTTTTCCCGATTAATCGATTAATCAGATTTTTTTTTAAAAAGGAGCCCAATTTTCTTCTTCTTTTTTTAATTGACAAAAAACAATTCCACATTCTTCCCAATGTCCTTCAAACAAACATGTCAACTGAATGCTACGAAAACAGTGCTTAATTTATTAGACCACCTGTCATAATAAAGAGAAAACACAAATATTTTAGGAATCTGTCAAAAACTTGTTTAAAAATGTTATTGTCATTTATTGGGTACATAAACTAAGCAGGCTAGTATTTATTCACATATTAACAAAAATGTCTTCCTATGCCTTTCATAACAGCTTGCATTCTTGCTGGCATTGTTTTTATGTGCTTTTTGACTGCAACTGGGTATCTGAAAAAAAAAAAAAAAACTATAAAGTGCTTGACTATTTTTTCTGCCTTTTTTCATAGATAACAGCAATAATTATATAATTCTAATTATATAATAATTATGTCATAGCATTAGAAATGGCCAACTACTGTTCCTAAAGAGCTTACGCATATTGGAGGAATAACCAATACAGAAAGCTAAAAAATGATTAAAATCACCAATGCTGTTAGTTTAGAGCAGCAGTGGCACAAACCTTACATAAGCTGTTGAAAACCTTACATAAATTTGTTTTAAAAAAAATTGTTAGGCACTGCATATAGTGAATATAGTTTAAATCTCTACATTAAAAATTAAAATAATAATAAATATAATAAGGACGAATAAAATCACAAACTCAGTGTTAACCAACAGGTAAGAGTAATGTTCTGCAGGAACACACGTTCACTTTGATCACAGTCACATCTGTTATTTCTTTATCCTGTAAAAGGCGGCTATGAAGTGTCTGATATTTATATTCAGAATTACATGCTGTTATCCCTTTACAGTTCCTGCTCTCATAAAATGCGTGCACTACATGTTGACTTTTAAACCGTAATTTAATGTTCAACAACAGATATTTCAGCATAATGAATGTTTTTGCACTGAGTAGCCTACTAACTCCTCTCTGCTGTGGTGTTCCGTCTGTATGACGCGCGTGCGCTCATTCAGTAAAGATTTACTATCAGGACGGACCTTTTTGCAAAAATGGAAATGCTCGCGTGAATTTGTGGCATTTACAGATAAGGATATGACTGTAAACTGAACGTTTTTGCGCTGAGGATGCACACGCATATGTCAAAGCGCCTAACAGGGCAAGCCATTACGCTAATGCATTAGCTTAAGGCTTAAAATAAAGAATTCTCATGTGTTGTGCAGCTTGGATCACGTACTTCTCCCGCAGCATCTCATTCTGTTTCCTCCACTATTTTTAGATGCATTTTGGCCATAGAAATGCTTTATTCAGTGCTGTAATTTGACACGACCGGCTGAAGTTGGACGTGCACTGTTTTCATTATCAATAATCGATTTTATCGATTAGTTATTGCAGCCCTAATAAGTAATAAAAATAAAAACCTCTGAATTTTCCTTCACATTTTTATCAGATGAGTAAAGCCCCGTTCACATCAAGAACGATAACTATAAAGATAATGATATTAGCATCCACACCAGCAAAAGATATCGTCTGTTTATTCTAAGCGCACAATCGTCAACCGCTTTAAATTCTCCAGCTCGTTACAGCAGGATGGATTCTGATTGGGTGTCAATGTTTGTATCATTTATCCATTGGAAAAAATAGTTCTGAAAGTGATTTCAACGATATGGTTTCTCTGTGCCTTTATCGTTATAGCTGTGATGTGGACTCTGCTATTCTTTAATACTGAGAACGATTTTTAGAACTATATCTTTATCGTTATCTTTTTAGTTAACATCCTTGGTGTGAACGGGCCTTTATGACTGGAGTTGCAGGCCTGTGCTCACCTCAGTGTAGCGTTTGTTGTTGGTGAGGTAGACCACCATCAGCAGCTGCAGATAGGCCTCCACCTCTGGGATGAGCGGCGTCGCAGCAGCTTTTCCAGTGCGAGGCCTGAACTGCACGTCGCCTTCACTCTCCACCGGCTGAAGCAGAAACATATGTGTTACACACGACCAGACCGCAGTAATGCACTCAGCTGCAAGATATGGAGGAAACAGCTGATGTGCAATAAACCTCAGTGTTCTTGAGACTCTCCATTACAGTCCATTTCACTCTATTTGATTTGTGCATACAGCCCAACTTTTGATTTCAAAAACAAGTTCGACAACTGCAAATGTATCTGCTGAGGAACAGACGGGTGTCTGGGTTTTGGTACCTCCTCCAGGAAGCTGAGCAGGAACTCTTTGCTGGCAGCGTTGGAGGTGAAGAATCCAGACACAGCTTTGTGCAGCACATTGGGATTGAGGCGGCGGCTGGTGGAGGGCAGAGCTCGCAGGGCCCGCAGAACAAAGCGCGGCTCCTTCCCCTGCACTGCCTTCTCAATCTGCTTCACATGCTCCTTAATATCTGCATCAGAACACAGCCAAAGTCATCCACAGAGCTCAGGAGGAAGCCATTAGTGCTCGACTGCTTTAATTATCACACTGAACAGCGAATCTCTTACATTCACAGGAAAAAGAAATAACAGAGGAGTGAATGTGCGTTTCACTCCTTTCCAGTTAACACTCAGTTTCTGCTTTTCCGAAAAAGTCGGTTATGTTTTAAGTAACTCTAAAACAGTCAACTCTAATCAAATCACTCTAATATGCTGATTTGCTGCTCAAGAAACATTTTATTATTATTATCACTATTATTATTATCAGTATTTAAAACAGCTGAGTACATTTTTTTTCAGGACTCTTTGATGAACAGAAAGATCAGCATTTATCTGAAATAAAAAGCTTTTGTAAAATTATACACTATACCATTCAAAAGCTTGGAGTCAGTTTTATTTAATTTTTTTGAAGAAATTATAGAAATTAATACTTTTATTTAGCAAGGATGCTTTAAATTGATCAAAAGTGATGATAAAGATATTTATAATGTTACAAAAGATTTCTATTTCATATAAATGCTGTTCTTCTGAACTTTCTATTCACCAAAGAAACCTGAGAAATTCTACTTAGCCGTTTTCAACATAATAATAAATGTTTTTTTTTTTTTTTTGAGCAGTAAATCAGCATATTAGAATGATTCCTGAAGGATCATGTGACTGGAGTAATGATGCTGAAAATTCAGCTTTGAAATCACAGGAATAAATTACATTTGAACAGATATTCACATACAAAACAGTTATTTTAAACAGTAAAAATATTTCATAATGTTACAGTTTTTGCTGTACTTTGGCTCAAATAAATGCAGGTTTGGTGAGCAGAAGAGACTTCTTTAAAACACATTAAAAATCTTACTGTCTAAAACATTTGACTGGTAGTGTATGAGTATGAATGACACAGCTGATCGATGCAGAATAAACATCCAACATTTCTAACTCACTACACTAACTCTGAATCTGTTCACCTTCAGAACAGTAACTCAGTGAATCGGTGGCTGTCAGTGTGATCTCTATGAAGATGATAATGAAGATGATGATGATGATGATGATGATAATGAGAGTCTCAGACCGTCGAGCGTCAGCTGGTCCCGCGGCGCGCGCGGCTCCTCCTCGCTCATCTCCACGTCTCGCGGCTCCGCGCCACTCTTCTCCTTCTCGCGTCGCTTCGCCGTCGCTTCTCTCATGCTGCGCTCAGATGCTGGAGCCCGATCGCCTAACGCCGAAATCACGCATGAAAATCAGACCGCTCAAAACAACACCGGAGATGACTGGCAAGTCTCAGGGCCGCAGTGCATTCTGGGACACCGTTCTCTCTTGGCGGACTTCCGGCCGCGAGAGGCGCGTGCTGCCATCTATCAGCTCAGCGCATATTCAGCTGAGCGTTTCCAGCCTTCTTCTTCTTCTTCTTTGACGATTAATGGCGGTTGGCAAACCAGCTTTGGTGCATATTCCGCCACCTACTGGGATGGAGTGTGAGGCATTGATATCAGAAGTAAAAAAAAAAAAAAAAAAAAAAAAATTAATATATATATATTCTATATTTTTTTATATAACTTTGTTGCTTTCAAAAAAGAGATAAGAGCTTTATATCCTTTGTAAGAACTATTAAGTATATTCTGCAAAGTTAAAGATTCTATGCCAACAGAAATTAAATCGTTTTCCAATTGAATTCTTTCACTTTCATATGCCAAGCAATTGATTATTACATGCTCTACAGTTTCTGGAAGTCCACATTTATTGCACTGACCAGAATCATGTTTCCCTATCATTAGAAGTGATTTGTTGAGGGTAGAGTGACCAATTCTCAGACGAGAAATTACTATATCTTCCTTTCTATTTCCATAACTATTTCTAACTAAACCAACTTGTTTTTGTATATTGTACAGATGACAACCTTTATTTCCTTTATCCCACCTCTCCTGCCACATATTTTTAATAGCTGTTTTAATTAAACCTTTCATTTCAGATTTACCCAAAGGTATATCTAAATCAATAACATTATGTTTAAGGGCCTGTTTGGCTATCTTGTCCACATCCTCGTTACCCTCCACACCAACATGAGCCGGCACCCATAAAAAAACTGCTGAAAGTTTTGCGTTTCCAGCCTAACCGACCTGCCAGCTATTTATCTTCTTAATATTGGATTTATACTGGAATGTGATTATGTACCTTGTTTGGTTGTAAAGCTGAATTAAAAAAACAAACAAACAACCAACCAAACAAACAAAAAAAACCTATTCATCTTCTTCTTCTTGGGTAGCACCAACGTTAAGGTGCATTATTGCCACCTACTATATTGGAGCGAGGACCAGCGTTTACCCATTTCATTAAAAAAACAAAAAACAAAAAACACACCTCTAAATTATCTTAATCAGCTCTGTTCTCTTGAGATAAAGAAATAAACTCTCTAATCCATGAGTAAATATATTTTTAAGCTTTAATTCATCCATTCCCACCTTTCTAAGTTCATTTTTCATTATTTCTCGTTCGTTAGTATACTTTTGACAAACACAAATAACATGTTCTACTGATTCCTCTACTCCACAGTGCTCACATAATCCTGTTTATTTATTAATTTTGTTTATTTATTTATTTATTTATTTATTATTTATGTTTATTTATTATTTTTAAGGTTTTATTCAGCATAGTATGTCCAACCCTTGATCTTGTTAGAATATTTGGTGATTCTTTTAGTTATCCTCACTACTCCTACTTCTCATTGTATTTCATAAAGTTGACGTCCTGTATTTACTGTATCCCGTTTATGTTGCCTCTCGTTTGTGGTATATGCTTTAATTACTGCTTTTGCTTCATATCTGCCAACTATTCATCCAGGCCTTCATCTCTGTTTTATAAAACAAAAAGTATGTTGACTTCGTAATTCTCTTCTCTCTGCCACTCTATCAAAGCATGTAATGAGCATGTGCATGTGGTCATTTATTGGATGCTAAATATTAACTTTTTCATTTAAAGCTGTGCTTCCCAAGCTTTTCAACTTCAGGGCCCTATTGTCCACAGCAGTTTTTGGCCTTTCAGTTTATTGACTGAATAATAATCCAAGCATCCAAACTGACATGCAAAAAGATATCAAAATCAGGCAAACAAACCCAAAGCAGAATCCCAACAGCATCAGTCAAGAGAAACAAGGGTTACACTTTATTTTGAGGTGTCCTTGTTACAGTGTAATTATACATTTAAGTTCTGAGTAACTACATGTACTTACTGTATGGTTAGGGTTAGGATTAGTGTTACTTGCATGTAATTATGCATAATTTATTGTTGTTATTATAATAGTAAGTACATGTAATGTGTAACAAAGACACCTTAAAAGAAAGTGTTACCGAAACAAGCAACATGATCATAGGAAGAGCACCTAGACCAGTTCTTGTGGGTCACTCTCCCGTAACCCTAATGAAACACCCCTGATCCAGCTCACTATGGTTCAGGTGTGGCCCTCCACATAATTCAAAACATTTCCTTCAAATATTGAATTCTACACAGTAGGTTTACACAGTCTTTACAATGACACGAGTAAAGGTCATCAGATATCAAAACTGTCTTTCTCTCTTCGTCTTTTGTCTTATTGCACTGCACTGTCTGCATATGTGCTAGAATGAGATAATGAGTGAGATTTCTCAATAACTTGATAAACATTTTTAAGATTTTTAAGTTCTTTCAAAACACTTTACACAAATATATAATTAATTTAATTTATTTGAATAGGGACAGATACAAAAACATAGATAAACTTAAACAGTCATCTGATATATGCATCATAGTGTTTTTAGCTAAAGCTAATTTACAACACTTGTCCCAAGTAGGGCTTTTAGTTCAAATTAATACAAATATAGATCCTGTTTAACCATATCTAATAATAAGATACTATGATGTTTAAGAATTGCCTTAGATTCTCCTGACTAATTCAGAGTCTAATTTTAATTTCTCCTAAAGAGTTTTCCATGTTGTGGAGGAGCTGCTCTGCTTCTACAAGACGCTTTAGATCAGTTTGGGGAAAGGATGGATGGAGTTAAACTTTGCCAATACATCACATTTTGTACTTTTATTCCTGGTGCTTTTTCTCTCTCTCTGTCTCTTTTTTTTCTTTCAGAATACAAATTATTCAGTGCGTGTGTAACTCTAAAAACAAACAAATAAATAAAAAGAACCTGCACGGCTGGCTGACAACATTTTAGTTTTTTTTTTTTAAATGTTAAAGAAGCAATTTAATGACTTTTATTAACAGTTAGCCTATATTAGACTCAGTGGTGGACTGGGGCTAGAAAATGGCCCTAGACTTTCTGGCACAGAGCGGCCCACCACACCATAAACCCACCAGCTCATTATGCACAGAGCAAATTATAACACTACTCATGAAAATACAACACAATACAGAAATAAAATGCTATCTATTTTTATAAATTAAATTTTTTAAAGATAAGACAGTAAAGATATTTATACTTATTACAAATTATTTATATTTCAAATAAATGCTGTTCTTTGTATTCATCAAATAATCCTGAAAAAGTTAAAGTATCACAGTTTCCACAAAAATATTAAACAAAAACAGTTTTCAGTATTGATAATAATAAGAACCATTGGTAATAATTGATCATAAATAATAATTGATAATTAAAATTAAGCAGCAAAACAGCATATTAGAATAATTTCTGAAAAGCCATGTGACACTGAAGACTGAAAAATCAGCTTTAATCACAAAAATAAATGACATTTTAAAATATCTTTAACAGAAAACCGCTATTTTAAGTATAATATTTCACATGATTCATTTTCTGTATTTTTGATCATATAAATTCAGCATTCTTTCAAAAAATAAATAAACTCTTAAATTATTCAAACATTTGACCTCCAATTTGTATATAAAATAATGCATGCGAAACAGAAAATTATATTTTTATTATAACCTAATGTATGTCACTTTCCTAATCATGGCAATTGAAAGTGAACATCTTCAGATTAACAATGTTCTAGAGTAGCTACGTTTGAGAATATCTTAGGTTTACGTGTTTTTTTTTTTTGTTTTTTTTTACATTTTCTTAGACACGTGAAATTACAGAAGAAAGCCTGGATAGAAATTTACAAACATTCACTTTTATCTTATGTTGTGATGAATAACATAAATGGTATTAAGAAATTCAAAAAGGCCAGTAGTAGTTTGCATCCCTGAAAAATACTGTCTGTCGTTTCACTTTATATATACACTTTGATTGGCTGTTTCAAACATTTTGACGAGCGCTGAGCCGCTGCACTGAGCCGGAGCGCGCTGAGTTAATTAGAATGTTTGACTCAAGTGGGCCGCTCGGGCCGTTCGTCTGGGCCGATGGACCAATATAGGCTATGTAGGCTACGTTTACTATAATTCATTCTTTATATATTTTCGGAATGGGCCAGCCCATACTGTACAGCGGCCCACCGCTATATATATATACGACAGTATTAAACTAGATAGTAAAGTTTGTAGACAAACTTTAAGTTGGCTTGAAAAAGCCTAGCCAGAAAGTTTGAAGTAGTTTTAAAAGCTTAAAGTTTGAAGGTTTTCAGTTTTAACTAGTTTGAAGTTTAAAGTAGTTTTGAAGTTTGAAGTTTTAAAGTTTTGAAAACCATACAATTTACCAGAAAAACAGATAGTCACAGACAGACAGACAGATAAACAGATTTATGCGGTTGCTAGCATGACTAGCAAGTGACTAGCATGTTGCTAGCATGACTAGCAAGTGACTAGCATGTTGTTAGCATGATTAGCAAGTTGCTAGCATGTTGTCAGCATGATTAGCAAGTTGCTAGCATGTTGTTAGCATGTTTCTAGCATTTTGCTAGCATGACTAGCAAGTGACTAGCATGTTGATAGCATGACTTGCAAGTGACTAGTATTTTGCTAGCATGACTAGCAAGTGACTAGCATGTTGTTAGCATGATTAGCAAGAGACTAGCATGTTGCTAGCATGTCATTAGCATGATTAGCAAGTTGCTAGCATGTCGTAAACAAGTTATTAGCATTTTACTAGCATGATTAGCAAGTGACTAGCATGTTGTTAGCATGACTAGCAAGTGACTAGCATGTTGCTAGCATGACTAGCAAGTGACTAACATGTTTGCTAGCATGAATATCAAGTGACTAGCATGTTGTTAGAATGATTAGCAAGTGGCTAGCATGTTGCTAGCATGTCATTAGCATGATTAGCATGTTACTAGCATGTTCTTAACATGTTTCTAGCATGATTAGCAAGTTACTATCATGCTGTTAGCATGATTAGCAAGTTACTAGCATGTTGCTAGCATGATTAGCAAAGTAATAACGTTGTTAGCATTTTTCTATCATGATTAGCAAGTTACTAGCATGTTGTTAGCATGATTAACAAGTTACTAGCATATTGCTATCATGTTTCTATTTTAATCCAGCTAAAACCAGCTAAGACCAGCCTGACCTGCTAAAAAGTAGCCAAAACCACTTTAAAACCAGTTGATTCAGTGAAAAAAAAACAGCTAAAAACCAGCTAAGACCAGCCTGACTTGCTAAAAAGTAGCCAAAACCACTTTAAAACCAGTTGATTCAGTAAAACATCAGCTAAGACCAGCCTGAGCTGCTGAAAAGTGGCCAAAACCAGTTGATTCAGTAAAAAAAACAGCTAAAAACCAGCTAATACCAGCCTGACCTGCTAAAAAGTAGCCAAAACTACTTTAAAACCAGTTGATTTAGTAAAACATCAGCTAAGATCAGCCTAAGCTGCTAAAAAGTGGCCAAAACCACTTTAAAACCAGTTGATTCAGTAAAAGAAACAGCTAAAAACCAGCTAATACCAGCCTGACCTGCTAAAAAGTAGCCAAAACTACTTTAAAACCAGTTGATTCAGTAAAAAACCAGCTAAGACCAGCCTGACCTGCTAAAAAGTGGCCAAAACCACTTTAAAACCAGTCGATTCAGTAAAAACAAAAAAAACAAAAAAAAAAAAACAGCTAAAAACCAGCTAAGACCAGCCTGACCTGCTAAAAAGTGGCCAAAGCCACTTTAAAACCAGTTGATTCAGTAAAAAAACAGCTAAGACCAGCCTGATATGCTAAAAAGTAGCCAAAACCACTTTAAAACCAGTTGATTCAGTAAAAAACCAGCTAAGACCAGCCTGACCTTCTAAAAAGTGGCCAAAACCACTTTAAAACCAGTTGATTCAGTAAAAAAAAAAAAAAAAAAAACAGCTAAAAACCAGCTAAGACCAGCCTGACCTGCTAAAAAGTAGCCAAAACCACTTTAAAACCAGTTGATTCAGTAAAAAAAAAAAAAAATAATAAATAAAAAAATAAAACAGCTAAGACCAGCCTGACCTGCTAAAGAGTGGCCAAAACCACTTTAAAACCAGTTGATTCAGTAAAGAACCATCTAAGACCAGCCTGATATGCTAAAAAGTGGCCAAAACCACTTTAAAACCAGTTGATTCAGTAAAAAACCAGCTAAGACCAGCCTGATATGCTAAAAGTGGCCAAAACCACTTTAAAACCAGTTGATTCAGTAAAAAACCAGCTAAGACCAGCCTGACCTGCTAAAAAGTGGCCAAAACCACTTTAAAACCAGTTGATTCAGTAAAAAACCAGCTAAGACCAGCCTGACCTGCTTAAAAGTAGCCAAAACCACTTTAAAACCAGTTGATTCAGTAAAAAAAACAGCTAAAAACCAGCTAAGACCAGCCTGACCTGCTAAAAAGTATCCAAAACCACTTTAAAACCAGTTGATTCAGTAAAAAACAAAAAACAAAAAAAACAAAAAAAAAAACAGCTAAGACCAGCCTGACCTGCTAAAGAGTGGCCAAAACCACTTTAAAACCAGTTGATTCAGTAAAAAACAAAAAACAAAACAACAAAAAAAAAAACAGCTAAGACCAGCCTGACCTGCTAAAGAGTGGCCAAAACCACTTTAAAACCAGTTGATTCAGTAAAAAAACAACTAAGACCAGTTTAAATAGGATTTCAGTAAATTGGCTTTTTCAAGCCAACTTAACTAGACAAAAAAGTTCGTCAAGACAAACTTTAAGTTGGCTTGAGAAAGCCTGACCAGAAAGTTTGAAAAAGTATTTAAAGTTTTTAAAAGTTTGACGGTTTTCAGTCTGAAATAGTTTAATAAAGCAATAAGCCCCAAGAAGAACCCGTGGTTTACAGTGAATTTATAACAGCTAAGGGGCGTTGTTAGGTTCGACGCAAAGCTGAATAAACCCCCTTAGCTGTTATAAATTCACTGTAAACCACGGGTTCTTCTTGGGGCTTATTGCTTTTATAAAACGGTTATTCCATATATGTAGTAAGGTTTCACATAATAAAATAGAGCAAATAAGTGTAATGATATGAATAAAAACAGTATTCTTCCACCAAACAATGTAGTTCCTCAGAAACTGTTGTGGTTGAAACAAAGTGGTGGCCAAGCAACACACAAAGTAAACAAAGGTGTAGGTTTGTAGTGTAATGCTGCATTCACGTGCTATCGGAATTATCGTAAATACGAGCATCCTAGTTGGAAATTGGACATGAATGGCCTTAGAGAGGCCTTATATGGTCAATTTCCAACTAGGAAACTGGTATTTAAGATAATTCCGATAGCACGTGAATGCAGCATAATTTACTACGGCTTCAAACATGGCTCAACCAATCAGAATCAAGGACCGGAACTCTCCGTTTTATAAAGTAGTTTTAAAGCTTAAAGTTTGAATGTTTTGAAGACAATATCTATCTATCTATCAGACAGACAGATAGACAGATAGATAGATAGATAGATAGATAGATAGATAGATAGATAGATTAGATGAGTTTGAATGAGTTAAATTAGTTAGAAATAGTACATAGAAGGGAAGCTTGACTCTGAGTCTCAAGGGATTCTGGGAGTTTAAGTTTGAATTTTGACAGTTGGAGTTTGAATAGTCTTGGCTCGTTTGAAGCCAAGACTACAAATGTAAGTAAAATAGACCGTCAATGTAAGTTTTTTATGGATTTTTATAATTTTTAATTTTCATTTTTTATGAAAACCGTAAGTCTGATCAGTTAGAAAAGATATAGCACACCCGGTGAGATCAGTCTGAAGATCTGGGGTGAGTTTGGAGTTTGTAGAGTTAAAGCTCTAGGAGGAGTTAGAGTCGGAAATTTTAGTCTCAGAAGAATAATAAGAACTGTAAATTTAAGTCGGATTTCAGTAAGTTGGCTGTCTCAAGCCATCTTAACTAGTAGCCTTTGTCTGTGTATCGCGCTGCCCCTCCGTGACAGCAGGCGGCGCTGCCGCGTTTGGCCGACGCGGAAACAGCGAATGGAGGGAAATTTTATTTTGGATGACAACAGCGTGTCGGGATAAACACTGTTGTTCAGGATGAACTTCAACAAAACATAGCCATCAAACGCTTTTAGGACCACTGAAAGCCTTTGTGCTGGAGAAGCATGCTGTGCAAGCAGCTGAGACTCATTCAGCGGGAATAATGTCCGGCGCGGACTTAGAGACTTTATTGATCGAAGCGCTCAGTGACGCAGATGCCAGGTAAACACTGAATCTACACGCTAACATCTTACCTGCAGGTCAAATATCGCTGCTGTTTGCCAGATGAAGAAGCTGTCTGTCTGTAAACTATAAAGTGTTCACCCAAATCAAGATGCGTAGATATTTCTGTTCAAACTTTGACAAAAGTATTGCTGGTAAAGATACAAACAATTTAGCTAAATTTATTTGATCAAAACAATCACTTCAGTAAAGTTTTACAATATATTCTTGTCTTGTTTTAATACATGTTAAACAATAAATTATAAATATGAAAACTTCATATATGTTAATATATAATCGAAGCATGTCATGTCAAATGGATAAAGTAAGAAAATTAAGTTATCGTCATGGCAGTTATTGTGCCTTTTACCCCAAATACTTTTACATATTCTTCAGTTATTGATTACAAGACATTTGTCTCAAGATGTATATTAATTTTGGTAATTTTAACAATTCTCATTTTCTACATTAAAATTAAAAAAGTAAACCAGGTCAGTCAGCACAAGATGCAGCTGCTTCAGGTTTCTGTGACTTAAAGCTATAATACGGATCTTGCCATCTGTTAAATTATTTGTTACTGTCTCTGTGAAACAACAAATACAGATTTTTCATAATCATGATATTATATGCACAGTCTTCCTAGGACACGCAGAGCGATTAGAAGAGAATGGGTTGGTTAGCATGGTCTGTGGCAGACATTTCAATAAGAACTTAAGTAAATTAAATTGTAGACACAATATTGTCCATGTTGTCCATCAGTTTTTGAACAACTCAGGTGAGTCAGTGATTCACTGACCCATTCATAAAAACTTTATTTGTTTCTGAATGAATCAGCCGCGTACTGGTAATATTAGTTTTACATTTAAAATCATTATTCTGCTTTTTTCCCTGTCATTTCATATTTCTGTGTTCAAAATTTTATATTTAAAACTTGAAATTCATAACATCATTTACGCAATTTGTAAGTGCGGTGGAAATGTATGTACAAGAGCTTCTTAACAAAATAAGTGTACAGATCCCTGCATGTATAATTATACTTGGCTGTTTTAAAAAAGCCACTTAGCCAATGTATCTTTTAAACATTTTATTAAAAGTGTATTCTCTGGGCTAAGCTTCTAACCCCAGAACTGCTTCTGCTTTACATCATATTTCATATTTCACACAGTGCGTGTCAGTTCAGACTGTTGCAGGGTGTCACGCGAGCAGATATGAGGATAATCTTGTTATTGTATGCAGGTGTGTAGGGTCTCTGCTGAGTCAGGGTGCGAACCCGAACAAGATCGTTCAGGACGGTGTGGCAGCGGTTCATTTAGCTGCAGGTAAAGAGTCTGAGAAAGGACTGCGTTGCCTCAAACTCATTCTGCAGCACGGAGCTGATCCAAACCTCAGGTCAGTTACACCATTAGTTCACAGCTATAAGTTTCTGATGTTTCTGATTAGTCATTCAAATATTTCATAGTAATGCTTGTATAACTGAACACTCATCTGGGACAGGGTTTCCTACACAGGTGTGTTGTGCTCATGTACTTTCTTTCCACGGTCTCTACACATCATCTAATAAAATAACTCAAATCTATATTTTAGGTCCGTTTAATTATTTGGTAATAAAAGAAGCTATAGTAGTCATTGGGTGCTTCTCATTTCTTATTTGTTCATCCTTGATTCCTGTCATGTCTCTGCTCCACCCTCTTAGGATGCGAGGGAAGAAAATGAGGACAGAATAACAAAAACATTTTTTGGATATTAGAATATTCTTGATGCTCAAGCGTCATCAGCTGCACTCAGGGTATCTGCTCTTATGTTGTTGAAGTTTTGGTATTTAAGAAATTAAAATTAATAATAAATATTAATAATACAAGATGCCTTGTTGAAATATGTGAAATGTATGTTTATTTTAAATTGTTTTTCTGAAAAGAAACACTTCCGCATAGGATACACCAGTGTTTTCCCGCTTATTGATATTATTATCAAATATTATTAAATATAACATTTTGACTATACATAGGGCTTTGCCGGCTATGGCTAGTGCTGGGCGGTTTGACCAAAAATCTGTATCAGGGTTTTTTTTTTTTTTTTAGGATTCTGACGGTTTCACGGTTTATCATGGTTTTTCCCTGACTGTGCTTTTATATGAATCAGAATGCATGAAACAGTTGCCATTGGACATACAATATACAGACATCTGTGACACAGCACAGGACATCAAACCATTCAACATTAAAAATAAATAAAAAATAAAACAATTATAGGTTCCAATCACAAGTCATTAACCCTTAAATGCATGAATGTTTCACCAATCATTATTACATATTCGGGTCTTTAGCGACCCGGACCTATATATCCAGCACGGATGGATCTCTAACTCTTGATATTTTAAGAACAATTACAGAAGAATAAAATAAAGCAAATTTCGTTACCTTTTGAAATGTAGAAGGGTTCAATTTGAGCAGATGATTGTACCATGGCCGTCATCGTCAGAGCGTACTTCCACATACATTCAGCATCTGGCTCATATTCGCGATCTCAAACATATTCGCAAAACTATCATTTTCAATGACTTCAAAATCAATAGTTTGATCGCTGGCAGCTTATTCACCACATCTACCATCAAATGACAGTTACATTTATATTTTATGGCATACAGTAATTGCTCTGCAGTATAGCCATTCAAACCAGTACAATGTTTGCTTATGATATTTTGTTTTATGCCTGCGGTGATTATGAGCAAAACGTCACGTCATTATTGTCTATTAAACAGTGCTATCTCGAGGAATAAAGGAGAATTGCATGCATTGAGTTATCAGATATTTGGATATTTTTTGCACAGAAAAAATATACTTACACTAATACACACCTAGGGTTTCAAGCGACCCTATACACTTTTTATTAAAAAATAATCAGAAAACAGACATTCTTTTAAATTTTATTTATTTTTTTCTTGTTATAATGTTTATAATGAATAGATTGAAAAATACTAAGAAAGTTGATGTCTAACCTTAAAAGATGAAGGAGGGAGAGGGTAGTCAATGACGTCCCAGGTCGCTAAAGACCTGAGGTATGCATTTAAGGGTTAAGCAACATTCTGCAAAAAAGCCTGGAAGAAAAGAGACTTTAAAAGGGACTTAAGTGACACCAATGTGGAGGCAGTTCTTATGTGTGGAAGCAGTTCTTATGTGCGAAGGCAGACTGTTCCAGAGCTTCGGGGCCGACACTACAAAAGCACGGTCCCGCCACAATTTATGTCTCTACCTAGGAACAATCAGGACTTTCTGGTCAGAGGACCTGAGTGAGCTTTCTCTGCATTTTGGAAAAAACACTGATGAACTGAAAACACTGGCAAACGTGAATATTCTGCTCAAATAACAGTGTAACACAGTCAGTCTGTTTTCCTTCACACAAAAAGCAAACCATGTCAGTTGACGTTCTCTTGATTTGTGCTTATGTGAACGTGCAATAATTCTGATGAAATGAAATGACAGTAATTGTAATTTCATTTTTTGAGCAAAATAATCATGATTAACCAAAACATTATCGTGGAGCTCTAAGTAACAGTGTGAGATTCATTAATTTGATAAGAGTTCAATGCAATTATAAGCAGTCCTACGAAAAGCAGCAAAGTTGTTATTCAGCTCGATGAGTTCGGTGTTAATGTTGCAAGATGTGATTCAGCTGTAAAGCAGCTCAATAGTCAAGTCAAGTCACCTTTATATAGCGCTTTTAACAGTACAGATTGTGTTATGTGTAAGCCAGGTTAAAGAAATGTGTCTTTAATCTAGATTTAAACTGACAGAGTGTGTCTGCCTGCTGAACAGTGTTAGGTAGATTGTTCCAGAGTTTGGGTGCTAAATAGGAAAAGGATCTGCCGCCCGCAGTCGATTTTGATATTCTAGGTATTATCAAATAGCCAGAGTTTTGAGAACGCAGCGGACGTGGAGGACTATAATGTGATAAGAGCTTGCTCAAGTACTGAGGAGCTAAGCCATTCAGGGCTTTATAAGTAATTAACAAGATTTTAAAATCTATCCAATGTTTGATAGGGAGCCAGTGCAGTGTTGACAGAACCGGGCTAATATGGTCATACATCCTGGTTCTAGTAAGGACTCTAGCTGCTGCATTTTGGACCAACTGTAGTTTATTGATCAAGCGTGCAGAACAGCCACCCAGTAAAGCATTACAATAGTCTAACCTTGAGGTCATAAACGCATGAATTAGCATTTCTGCATTTGACGTTGAGAGCATAGGTCGCAATTTAGATATGTTTTTGAGATGGAAAAACGCAGTTTTACAGATACTAGAAACATGGCTTTCAAATGAAAGATTGCTATCAAACAGCACACCTAGTTCCTAACTGTGATGAAGAAGAATTGACAGAACAGCCGTCAAGTGTTAGATAGGGTTCTAGGTTATTACATGTGGGGTTTTTATGTCCAATAATTAACACCTGTTTTTTCAGAATTTAGCAGTAAGAAATTACTCGCCATCCAGTTTTTTATATCGACTATGCATTCTGTTAGTTTCTCAATTTGATGTGTTTCACCGGGCCGTGAAGAAATATAGAGCTGAGTATCATCAGCATAACAGTGAAAGCTAACACCATGTCTCCTGATAATATCTCCCAAGGGTAACATGTAAAGCGTGACAAGTAATGGCCCTAGTACTGAGCCTTGAGGTACTCCATACTGCACTTGTGATCGATATGATACCTCTTCATTTACTGCTACGAACTGATGGCGGTCAGATAAGTACGATTTGAACCATGCTAGGGCACTTCCACTAATGCCAACAAAGTTTTCTAGTCTATTCAAAAGAATGTTGTGGTTGATAGTGTTGAACGCAGCGCTAAGATCCAGTAGAACTAATAAAGAGGTACAACCACGATCAGATGAAGCAGGTCATTTGTAACTCTAATGAGAGCAGTCTCAGTACTATGATATGGTCTAAATCCTGACTGGAATTCCTTACAGATACCATTTTTCTCTAAGAAGGAATATAATTGTGAGGATACTACTTTTTCTAGTATCTTTGACAGAAAAGGGAGATTTGAGATCGGTCTGTAATTAACTAGATCTTTGGGGTCAAGTTGTGTTTTTTTTAATGAGAGGCTTAATAACAGCCAATTTGAAGGTTTTGGGGACATATCGTAATGACAATGATGAATTAATAATAGCCAAAAGAGGATCTATGACTTCTGGAAGCAGCTCTTTTAGTAGTTTAGATGGAATAGGGTCTAACATACATGTTGTTGGTGTAGATGATTTAACAAGTTTATACAATTCTTCCTCTCCAATAATAGAGAATGAGTGGAATTGTTCCTCAGGGGATCTATAGTGCACTATCTGATGCGATACTGTAGCTGACGGCTGCATGGTTACAATTTTATCTCTGATAGTATCGATCTTGGAAGTAAAGTAGTTCATAAAGTCATTACAGCTGTGCTCTTGGGAAATGCCAACACCTGTTGATGCTTTATTTTTCGTTAATTTAGTGACAGTATTGAATAAATACTGGGGGTTATGTTTGTTTTCTTCTAGAAGAGACGAAAAGTAATCAGATCTAGCAGTTTTTAATGCTTTTCTGTAGGATAGGGTACTTTCCTGCCAAGCTATACGAAATACCTCTAGTTTTGTTTTGTTTTTGTTTTCTTCCAGCTGCGCTCCATTTTCTGGGCTGCTCTCTTTAGGGTGCGAGTGTGCTCATTATACCACGGAGTCAGACTGTTTTCTTTGATCTTCCTTAAGCGTAAAGGAGCAACTGTATCTAAAGTGCTAGAAAAGAGAGAGTCCATAGTTTCTGTTACATCATCAAGTTTTTCTGCGTTGTTGGATATGCTGAAGAATTTAGATAAATCAGGAAGATTACTTACAAAGCAGTCTTTTGTAGTAGAAGTGATGGTTCTACCATACTTGTAACAAGGAGTAGAATTTACAGTTTTGGCTATATGGAGTTTACACAAGACTAGATAATGATCTGAGATATCATCGCTTTGCTGCAGAATTTCAACACCACTAACATCAATTCCATGTGACAGTATTAAATCTAGAGTATGATTTCGACAATGAGTAGGTCCTGAAACATGTTGTCTAACCCCAATAGAGTTCAGAATGTCTATGAATGCTGATCCTAATGCATCTTTTTCATTATCGACATGGATATTAAAATCACCAACAATTAAGACTTTATCTGCAGCCAGTACTAACTCAGATAGAAAATCAGAAAATTCTTTAATAAAGTCTGTGTGGTCCCCTTGTGTACAAACATCACAGAGGATTTATCACTAACACGTGTTTCTCTAGATAATGTTATATGCAGCACCATAACTTCAAACGAGTTATACAATAGATGTTGATAGTGCCATCATCCAGCTTAATTCAGTTTAAGTTTTGTTCTCATTCAGTGGTGTCAGTCAGTGCAGTCATATCATAAATGCCTGAAAGTTAAGTGTCTTTCAGACCCCAACAAAGCAAGCCAGAAGTTCACTAAAAATGTTTTTTTTTTATTGGTCTTATGAAGTATTCTAATTTGTTGAGATTGGTGAATTGGTGGGTTTTTGTTAAATGTGAGCCAAAATCATCACAATTAAAAGAACCAAAGACTTAAACTACTTCAGTCTGTGTGCATTGAATTTGTTTAATACACGAGTTTCATAATTTGAGTTGAATTACGGAAATAAACAAACTTTTCCACGACATTATAATTTATTGAGATGCACCTGTATTTAGTAGTAGCTTATCATTGGTGACTATGTCAGTTAATGTACATATGGCAGAAATGTACGGAAAAATCAATTAAAGATGTAATCAAACAGACGATGAACACTATTAACAGCAATTATTATATGTTGAAATCAAACTTTTAACAAGATTTGGTAGTTCTGTATGTTGTTTCAGGGTTGGCATCGTCTGAGGTCCTCTGAGGGGTTGGCATCATCTCTTCTCAGGTGTTCTGGATCCAGACTGAAGCTTGTGTAAATCCTAACATCCCGTGGCAGAAACAGAGAAACAAACAGAGACATAATTAGCATAGCTGCTGTTCCAAGCAAGCAAAATTGATTTGTTTAACCTAAGCTAAAGAGTAATAATGTGCATTTGATCAGAAATAACTGCAGTACAAGATTATGAGATGCATTATTTGAAACCTTGTGTCTTTAATCTAGATTTAAACAGAGAGAGAGTGTCTCAAACCTGAACGTTATCAGGAAGGTTATTCCAGAGCTGGGGAGCCAAATGTGAAAAAGCTCTACCTCCTTTAGTTGACTTTGTTATCCTAGGTACTACCTAGGTACTACTATCCTAGGTAGAGTTTTGCGATCTTAGGGAACGTGATGGATTGTAGCGTGATAGAAGACTAGTTAGGTACGCAGGAGTTAAACCATTAAGGGCCTTATAGGTAAGTAATAATATTTTGTAACTGATACGGAACTTAATAGGTAGCCAGTACAGAGACTGTAAAATTGGGGTAATATGATCATATTTTCTTGATCTAGTAAGGACTCTAGCCGCTGCATTTTGGACTACCTGTAGCTTGTTTATTGAAGATGCAGGACAACCAGCTAGCAGTGCATTACAATAGTCCAGTCTAGAGGTCATGAATGCATGAACTAGCTTTTCTGCATCAGAACCAGACAACCATGTTATTTTAAATAAACTTTTTCACAAACAGAATGACTTTAAAGTAAAAGCATCTTTAAGTGCTTGTTACTTTTAAATAAAAGTATGCAAACATGCTTGCTCCTTGTACCCCAGTCTAAGGTTGTAATAAGATTGCAAATCCAGCCACAAACTTGAGGTTTGTGTTCACAACCACCTGACCCTGACCCCACCTGATAAACGCATAGTTGATATCCATTGGCTTCACCTATGATAAATACAGTAAAAATACATTTAAGCAATAGTTTATAAAAAAAAATGCATCAGTTTATTGAATGATTCACAACAGATATCACAGCAGTGTACGCTACGAGACAAACATTTCTCCACATCAGCTGTCATTAGGACTGTTGTGGTAAAGAAATTTTCTTTACAGTGATTTTCAGTGGCTCAATATCACAGTATGCGATATTATTGTCATTTATTTTATCTTATTTATTTATTTATTTTTTCATTGGTATATTAATGTATGTATAATAGAAAGTGGACAAGTGGCTTTCCAACAGTAGGCGCGTTTCCATTACCCTTCAAATTGCGCAAATTAAAATTGCGAATTGAAAATACGCCTAATGGAAATGCGTCAATTTTGCAAAAACTCCCATATATCGCAAAAAAGTTTTTACGCTCGCATGAGGTGGTTTTTCAGGCAATTCGAAAAAGGAATATTTCGCAAAACTGCAATGGAAACGTTTTTTTGCATTTACAGGTCACGTGGCGTATGTAAAAAGTCATATAATCATTCTTCAGTGTACTATAACCTCCAAGAAACACTTCATACATGGTCGCTCTCGAATATAAGGGGCTATCCCTGCCATTAACGCTTAGAAAATTTACACTGCACACGGCTGCGGTGCAGTGTGGCTCTGATACGGCCACTGAAGCTGATTGTGGCCACTCTAGTCTGTTTATTCGAGCCACGCCACGCATGTTTCTGAAGTGGCTCTCCGTGGTGCTTCTGTAAAGATACACGCTTACGCCTCCTTTGAATAAATACATCCAAAATCCGTCAAATCTCACCAAAATCCGTTGCCATAACTTATCACGAGAGACAAAAGGTCACGTTTTAATCGCACAACATTGGTTAATGGAAACGCCATCATTTCTAAATGCTTTTTTATCGACATTTATAAAATATCGCCAAAGTTTTGCGCAAATCTGTAATGGAAACGCACCTAGTGTTGTTGAGATTTCAGCAGTATGACTACAGGGACTCGTCTCTGGGCTCATTTTACACAGGCTGTCAGTCAGCTGTTTACATTTTACTGTTTGCAAGTTTGTGTTTTATGACTATTGCTACCTTAGAAGCATATAAATTTCAAATTAAAAAAAGAATTTAAATTGGCTCACTGTAATAGGAGCCACCATGCTTTTAAAAATGGTGTATTGTGAATATTTGCGAGTCTGTATTTTGTGTGCTTCTCTCACAAAAGTAAAAGGTTGTTGAGGTTAAATGGATAATGTCAGCATCACTGTCTACAAAGCTTTTAATAATTTCAACATATGATATTGCTTGTAATGTTTCTCTGTTACCATGATGTTGTATTTTGTTGTTATTTAAGGACTACTGAAGATCTGACTCCTTTACATATTGCTGCATCTTGGGGGTGTTTTCAAAATCTCAGATTACTCTTAAGGAACGGCGGAAACCCAAACCTCACAGATCAAGTAAAACATTCAGTGCATTACAATCTCTAGTACTGACCTGTATAGACGTAGACCTGCTGTCATGATCTAAGTCTGTATTTTTTAAATCTGTATTTAAAAAAAAAAAGAAGTGTTAACTGCTTTATTTCTAGGATGGGAATAAACCATCTGATCTGGCAGAGCAGGAGGAGAACAGTAAATGTGCTAGTCTTCTTCAAGAGCATGAATCCCATACATACAAAGAGGAACAAGACGCGCCCAAATTCCAGTATTGTAAGAATTTTTGTTGTTATTATTTGGGTTAATTATCAGGCCTCATGCTCTAACAAAAGATAATACAGTGTGGTGTCTATCATTTGTCGAAGGAGAACTAATTACACTACCATAATGTTCTGTCTTCCTTTTTTCTAGCAATCCTTTCTGCACAGTCCATGAGTGACAGTTCGTTCAGTCCAGAAACTTCAGTGCTTATTCCCCCCGGAGCGGAACCATTGAGCAGCACACGTCTTTCCTCTTTTTCCAGCACTTGCAGAGTCAGTGAAAAACCTTTGAACAGAGAAAGTCATGCCTTCTGGCTCTCAGATATGTCAGATCACGAGTCACATGATTCTCATGTTTGGAATAACGAAGGAATGTGTAAGGAATTACCGATGCTGTCTAGTACTTGCCTCTCTGCTGTGGACAATAAGAACAATCCAGGGGTAGTGTCGACATATCAGCATCAAGCCGCAGATAGTGACTGTGACGTTTTGCAGTCTCAGAATATCCCTGTTTTGTCTCAACGGGAAAACCGGAAGAGTGTCACCTTCAAAGGAAGTATTGATTATTTACCTGTTATCAGCCCAGATGATCACAAGCAGTTCTTTCTCGATCAGTCTAGTGATCTTACATTGGATCTTTCTCAGTATCCGGATTTCCTAGACACTAAGCGTATGGCAACTGTGTTACAGAATCAGGGAATCGATGTCACGTGTCCTGATGATGTATTCATTTTTTCCAAGGAGGTCGACCCAAAGGAAGATGAATTTGATAAGACTGTTGTGGGGCCTGTACAACTTGATGATGATGATGATGATGATGATGAATTTAAGAGCATCGTTCAGCCCCACATCAGCAGTGGATCCAGCGAGTACAACAGTTGTGGCAGTGACCCGTACCAGAGTCCAACTGACAGTTCAGTGCCCAGCACTGAAAACAGTGGAAGTCCACCTTTGACCAAACCCTGTGTCCACAAATCAGATTTGACTTTAGAGCAGTGTGGCTTCAGTGTTAGAAATCAAAGTCTTACTTTTGTTGATGATGGAAACAGACAGCTAAAAGAAGATGCTGGTAAGGCTGAGGTGACCAATACTCAAACTGATTGTATTCCAAGTCCATTTGTCACTGGGAGAACAAGGTCCAGATTGAGTCGTCATTCGGAGAGAATGAGCCAAAAATTGGCTTCTTTTCAAACCAGCTCTTGCCTCTTTGAACAGACGCTGCCCACCGCTAACCGTTTGCGCCGCAACACAGTTAAGTTGCCTTATGGTACGTCAAAGCGCAGTATTGGTGAAGACAAAATGGAGGATGTTGACTCGCAGCTGAGCTCTCTCAAGTTATCTGTAAGCTCAGATGGTCAAAGCCAAGCCGACACACTAATCTTATCCGACAGCATGGCCGACACGGTGTTAATTTCTGAAAGGATTGTTGAATCACAATTGGAAACGAGTGCCAGTGAGGCTGGTAATAAGGAAAGCACTCCTGAATGTTTGACTGATATGCAGGAAGTGAAGAAAACCGCAACAGGAACTCCACAGATCAGACTTGCCTCTCAAGGGTCTTTGCCATTTCAAGTAGATGAGTCAGAATCTGGCTCCAGCTTGATGTATGAATCCCCAAAAGCACCAAAGAATCCAGGGCGCTCTGGATGTACTCCTCGGTACAGCATGAGCCGATTGTCAGGCCGCTCGCGACAGGCACTGGTAAACATTTCTTGCGCATCTGCTGGACAGCCCTTAACCACTGATACTGATGAACCTGTGGAGTACCTTTATACTGACACTGAAGAGGGCCATAAGCTCATTGAGACCCATGTTCCCCCAACGACCAATACCTCCTTCAGCTCTAGCGTAAGCACCAATAACTCTGAAGACACACTGCTTTATGATTGGCGCTCCCTTCAGCTTGGGTCTACAAGTCCAGACCGTAGCACAAATAGCTGTCATTCTAAACAGGAGAATGATGTTGGAGTAAGTGGCCTAACTGACAAGGATCTCAGAGGCAAGTTAATTGAAATGGGAGAAGATCCAGGACCCATAAACAGTCAAACCCGCCCACTGTACATACAGAAATTGAAGAGATCCCTTCAGAATAAGCCACACAGCCAGAAATCAGTCGCAGTGAGCCCCAGTGGTATGTATACCAAAATATAAAGCATTAGTGAATTACATAATGCCAAAGTACTCAGCAGGTGGCCACGTGGTCCATTAGCTTTTATGTGGAGTCCCCCAGCATGCCTAAATACAAATGTGGCCCTCAAAAGTCATGTGAAAAAATCATTTTTAATTTTGTGTCTCATACAATGGATAGTTGCCATTCTAATTTACAATATGAACATTAACTATTTATCATGAAAATGATTGTCAAACAGGCCTAATATTTTGTGTCGTATTTGATTATGACAACTAATTGAAGGTTTCCTCTGTAATAAAAGAGTAGAAGATTAGTGATGGCATACAAATGTCATGCTTCCTTGTGTTTAAAGATCATTTATTTCTTTCTCAGCTGCAGGTTACAGCCCAGAACTTGAAAATGTGCTTCACAGATTCATACTTCCTAATTGTCAAGCAGATGAGCTTGCTCTGTGTGAGCAGTTTGATAAGCCAGATCAGAATAAGAGATGGCGTGAGGGTTTCATTAAATCCAGCTTTAACTACCTGCTGCTTGACCCACGGTACATAGTTTCTCTCACATTGTGTTGCCTTTATTTGGACAATGACTGTTTCTTTTTATTGTTTACTAACATTTTTTCCCCACTGCTGCTTTATAGTGTGACGAAGAATCTACCATATCGAAGTCAGTCCATGATTCCTAAAGAATGTTTTCAGACGTTCATCAGTTCTGTTTTCTATGTTGGAAAGGGCAAGCGTTCTAGACCTTACAGTCACCTCTATGAAGCTCTGGAATATTTCAAAGGAGACAAGACCTCCAAGGTTAGATGTGTTTTTATTTGATTATTCTGTTTGATTTTTGAAAGATTTGCACTTTTTTTTAAGATCTACCCTACTATTCCAAAGTTTGAAATTTGTTGTTCTGTTTATCAGTGCTGTACTTTATTCATCAAAACAATAATATTGTGAATTATTTTTATTAGCAATTTTTGAAAGAACTGTTTTAAGACTCAAACACAAACAGAAACTTGTTTATAAAATAGTTTTACAACTGAAAATTTACATTTTCAAAAAAATGTTTTTAAGGCAATTAAATTTACAGCTTTGCTTTTAGTAGAAACGCTGCCGCCGTACAATGTTGAGAGATGCGTAGACACAGGTAAAATGTAAATGAAATGTTGCAGGAAGCATGTACATTATCTATAGCTATTTATAGAAATATATAATATGTGCTGCTGTTGATTTGCCTCATTTTATTCTCAATATTTTTGTTAGCCTGAGATGCAGGGTGTTTTCACTACTGTTATATGTTAACACTGCAACACTGCAACACTGTTGAACATGCTACATGAATGAAAAGTACATGTACATATGAGAAAAAGCAAGAAAATCATGATGTTTACTGGCAACTGTACATTATTTAAGGGTATTCTGTTTGTTAGTATATAAATATACCAGCTGTTGTCAAGTTTTACTGAAAGTTTCATATCGGTATCTTTCCTCATAATCTGTATTACCTTATACTGTGGAAAGCTTAGTGTACAACAGAAGTGATCAGATCCTTGTGCAATATCACCTAAATATAATATGATTCAAAAATGTCACCTCACAGTATCTGCATTACATCTAAGTTGAACTGTTTACATTTTTAAAGGCTATTTATCAATCCATCAGTTCACATTTACAACTGCTTCATAAAAATATGTCGATTTTTGCATTGGCCTGAACTAAAACAGCAGATAGCCTGATTGAAAATGCACATTCATTCTCTGCCAGTAGGAGGCACTTTTGAAACAGCAAAAACATAGCGGCTTCTCCAGCAACAGCTGTACACAAAGCAGCGCTGTGCTCATAAACGCTACTTTATCAGGCATTATAGGCAAGATGAAATGAAAATGAAATCAAACATTTTCTGAAGACAGTCAGTTCTCTTAAGAGATATTTTGATATAAAATAGGGGTGTCGCAATATACCAGTATTGACGATAACCGTGATATTCAAAGCATTGATTATCGATATCGTGTTAATTTAGTGTTTGACAATATACCGGTATTGGCGATAACCGCAATATTTAAAATGAACAGGACTCTTCTGATAACACGACATGTAAATACTCCAGTGCCAGTACCTGGTTGACCTCCAGGTGGCAGTATTGCGCCTTAATACCGACACCTGTCAAACAAGAAGACGACGCAGCATGCAGCTACTTTTGCTACTCTGAGGAAAGCCATGTTCAGTTATACAGAGTAAGTCGCAATAATTTTTTCAGTCATAGAATGGGAAATGGTACATTAACCTGTTAACAGAGGTTTTCTGTGTTCACATATTTAAGTAAAGGGTGATTTATTTTAATAAGTACCGTGTTTTCTTTACTCGTCTTATTTTTGTATTTGCAGTCAGTATGGCCTGTGCGTAGTAACACTTTAGTTCTTTGTTCAAATCTATTAACAGTTACAGGATTAAAACTGATCTTGGAAAAACTGAGTGACCACATTGCTACATTAAACTCTGTAAAATGTTCAGCTGGTCGCAGTGCCATGTACTTAATGCCTCATCTGCAGTCGTTCTAGACGCACATTAAAACTGAATTAGCAGTGCTCTTACTGCATGACTTCAGTGGCGCCGGCACAACTATAAGTTAAATATCTTAAAACACGGGTACACAAGTTAACAGGTTAAAGTATCAGTTTAGATGTTAATATGGCAACACTTTACAATAAGGTTCATTAGTTAACATTAGTTCATTACATTAGTTAACATGAACTAAGAATGAACAATACTTCTACAGCATTTATTAATCTTAGTTCATGTTAATTTCAGCATTTACTAATGCATTATTAAAATCACAAGTTGTATTTGTAAACATTAATGCACTATGAACTAACATGAACAATGAACGAATGTATTTTTATTTACTAACATTAGCAAAGATTAATAAATTGTGTAATAAATGTATTGTTCATAGTTCGTTCATGTTAGTTAATCATCATACTGTTGAACTTGACAGTATTTTCTCTCGTTATTTCATAGAAGCTCCAAAGAAGACAGAGAAAGCCAGAGTCTTGTGCTCTGTGTTTATCAGTATCTTTGTTCGTTGGGTGAAAAAGAAAAACTCAATAAACAATAAATAACAATAAATAACCGTGATATGAAAAATCTAATATCGTGACAGCCCTAATATAAAAACACCTGTGCCGCGTTTTGACTTTGAAACGTGCAGCACTCATATTTATTCAATGAAATCATAACCCTAATCGTCACATTAATCCATATCGCGTTTCTTGTCTTTCTATCCCCAAATATAAGACCTTTTGAAATTAAGACTTTTCTTGTAACATTTATGGCACAGAGGAACATGTATTGAAAAACAACCTCATGTTTTAATTTGTTCGCTGTCATGTGCGAGCCACCACATAAATCTATGTATGGGAAACACTGCTTTGTATGTCCACCTTTATTTTTGATGCTAGTCTCAGTCCTCATCAGCATGGATGATACTAGTGTTGAAAAATTTTCTGGAGCGATATTCTGTTATTCTTCAGAGAAAATTTTTCTCAGGTTCTCTTTGCTGGAGGGGTTGTGTTGCTCAATCCTGCTCTTTCAAATACCACAAAGGTTCTGTTGAATTGAGGTCAAGTTTCATAAGCATAGTTTTCCACTATCATGGAATATTCCTCTTCTTCCAAGCTTGTAGAGACTCAGAGTCATCTTTTCAACCAGTATTTTGATACATCCACAGGCATTCATGGTGCAATCTATAAATATCTTCTCAACACCAATCAGTGCATTTGCACTCATGTGCTCAATTTAATTTCCGTGACCATTGGTTTTCTGACTTGTGTGTCAGTGATCTCAGGTGTATTTTTTGCATTAAAGGGATAGTTCACCCAAAAATGAGGTGGACTAGGGTAAGTAATTTTTTTTTTTGTGAACTATCCCTTTAAGTTATACTCTACTTGTCAAGATTTAGCAAGTTCGCATCACTTGCTCATCAATTGATCCTCTGCAGTGATAAACTGATAAATGATAAATACATCACAATAATCCACAAGTAATCCACACCACTCCAGTCCATCAGTTAACATATTGGGAATTCAAAAGCTGAAACAAATCCATCATTAATGTTTTTTTTTTTTTTTTTTTTTTTTTAACTTTAAACCATTACTTCCAACTAAAATACCAGTCCACACTCCATAATAATGTTTCCTCCAGTGAAAAGTATCCATTAAGTGAATGCATTTAAATGGTCAGTCCAAGACAGTGCTAATGCAGAGAAAACCTGGCCGATTTCATCAGAGATGGCAGAAAGAACAGACTTGTGCCAGTTTTCAGTGAATCATTCATTCCAGTGTGTATTTACCTTCAAAAAAAATGACCTTTCTCATATTCATAGATTGTTTCTGGAGCCATGCAAGTCCTTTGTCACAGCGCTGCTTGAAATACAAACTGAACGGCAGGTCAAAACATCCAACTGCTGCCTGGGTATTATGACAGCAAACTACGACTCTCAGCTAGATAAAGCAAACCAGTGTCTCACCGGAACAGTTTTAACGAATGACGGTGACGTAGAGTCATATATTAGGCACGCATGAGTCCATTATTATTGATGTGCAAACAAACCGTGTATGTGCGCTTTTGGTTGTCATCAGGTGTCCTTTTGGAGTCTTCAAGTATCCTTTTTGAAAAGACACCTAAATTTACCTTGAAAAAAGCTTGCAGAAAATACAGTTTTGTCAGAATCATCTTCAAACTTAAACCAGAACATTTATCTTTATTTTATTAATTGATAATACGTAGGGGGTGCTGGCCCAAAAAATGGTCTATAGTGTCAAAAAGAGCACTAAAATATAATAGCACTAGAATATAGATGCAGCCCGTGGTCAGATGAGGCAAGCAAGTCATTTGTCTCTAAGCTGTGGTGAGGCCTAAATACTGACTGAATCTCTTCAGATACTGTTTCTCTGTAGAAACAAACATAGTTGTGAGGGCACTACTTTTTCTAATATTTGTGGCAGATTTGACATTGGTCTAAATTAAGCAGGTTTTCCTGAGTCAAGATTTGTAACTGCCAGATTTTGGGATGTGCCCTAAAGAAAGTGAAAAGTTCTGTTGGTCTTCATTTTCTTCATTCCAGACAACCATGTTATTTTGAAAATATTCATATATTGGAATGCTTAGTTAAGATGAAGATGTAACATTAGAAGAGCCTTCTGTGTGTTCGACTTCATCGTTTGTTCGCTTCCTTTCTTTTTATTGTCAGTAGTAGGGTCTCACTTAACGCGAGGGTAGTTATGTGTGTGTGGATGACGGAGAGAAAACAATTTTCCTGATCTTTTGGTCATTGCATACTAGGACTGCAAAACGATTAGTCATGATTAACTGATTCAAAATAAAAGTTTTACATATTATAAGTGTGTGTACTGTTTATATTTATTATGTATATATAAATACACAGACATATATGTATATATTTAAAAAAAAAAATTTGTATGTAAACACTAGACGGTTTCAGTGGCAACAACATAAACAAACGTTACTGCCTATGCACGCTTTTTGTTGCCCAAACTTAACTTTGGTAGATTTCCGCAATCAATAACTGCAAAGTCCCTCTTGAGTAAACGAAACCATAACTGTACCGGCTGTCTCGGATCGGCACGGAATGGAATGGTTATGCAAAGGGAACTGTTTAGCCCGATGGTGGAAAAGCGGCTTTTGCTGTGTGAATTGAACGATCTTACTGAACATGCAAATGCATTCTTTGCCAGCAGGAGGCGCTTTTGTAACAGCCAAAATAGAGGTTTTTCCAGTAATGGCTGTACACAAAATAGCGCTGAGCTCACTAACGCACTTTATCAGGCATTAAAGGCAAGGCTTTCTTTTCCAAGATGGCGCCGGTGTACGTGGCGTCCGTACATGTACATCCGTCTGGCGTCTCTACTACTTTGTGTTGTCTCTGTTTTTCTATCTGTGTCGAACTGTTACTCCTCTCTGGTCTATGATCGCCAGTTACTTCTGGATATTAAAGACTCTATTGTGACCTCCTATAACTCAGAGTTAGTAAGCTCTGTGGCCAGATCGCAATCGTGTTTTCCAAACTCTATCTTGGATATTCCATATTATCTGCACAGATGGCATCCTGATATTTCCCGAAAAAAGCGTCGCAGGAGACATGGGAAGCACGGAGGGGTTGCTGTCAAACTGAAAATGGAGTTGTGCGCAGGCCTCGTTTCCAGTTTCTTCCGTATGACGTAGAACTTAGGCGGTGGCCATTGTGCTGTCTGGCACTCGCTGGATCATTCTGCTCGCTGGCTTCGACCCATTCTCCTGGATTCTCCAATTTCAATCTCTCGCTACTCACCTCCGTGTTCACTGTGGTGGAGTCAATCTTCAGAATCTTCGCTCATTGAACAGAGCCTCTACTCCTGTCATCTCTCCACCACCTTCCAGGATGGCTCTGATTAAGGCTCGGTCGCTAGTCAATAAGACGTTTTTATTAAATGACTTTTTCACTACTCAAGCCTTGGATCTTATGTTCATCAAAGAAACTTGGATGAAGGTTGGTGATCTGAGTCCTTTCTCTGACTTGTGTCCAGCAGGCTGCACATTTTTTTAATTTGCCCCACTTTTCAGGCCGCGGGGGCGGTTTAGCGGTAATTTTAAAAAACAGTTTTAGTATCCACTGTCGTCCTGTTCCGTCTGCTGTTTACAGTAGCTTTGAAGTACAGTTGTTGCAACTGGAATGGAATGATCCTGTTTTGTTAGTGCTGGTGTATCGGCCCCCTCACCTAGTTAAGGATTTCATAAATGAATTTACTGCTTTTATGGGTGATTGTATAACAAAGTATAACAATATTCTTCTGCTAGGAGATTTTAATATACATGTGTGCTGTCAGTCTAAACCTCTGGAAATGGAGTTTCTCAGGCTCATTGATTCGTTCAGTGGGTGAAAGATCCTACACATACTCACAGACATCTTGGTTCTCTCTCATGGTTTTTCTATTACTGATGCTCAGGTTTTTGGTACTTTGCTCTCAGATCATATGCCTGTATTATTTACGTTGCCTTTTTCTCAGCGAAGTTCAAGCAGTACTCCTACTGTACAATTGACTCATTCCTTTTCTTCCCACTTTTGTGATGATTTCACAAACACCTTTAACGAGGTGTGCTTGTCGCTGTCCTTGGAGTCATCTTTACCTGACTTGGATGCTGAACAGCATCTTAGTCTGTTTAATACTGCCTGCTTAGAGGTTTTGAAAACCATTGCTCCTCTTAAGCCTAAGAAGTCAAAACCTAAAACTGAACCAATTTTAGGTTTCTCCAATTCGATCCAAGATGGCAGCGTGGTCAGACGCAGCGGCTACTCAGGGTCCCAAAGATGGTGCTTTTATGTCTTTTAATGTCATCTGTTCATCTCCAAATAGTGTCAATTTACCGCTAATTCATAAGGAAATCACTCCAAAACTCATCTATGATCGCCAAAGTCTTTTGGATATCGGCAACGCATACAAACAACAACTCTTGCCGGCGGCTACTGAGAAGCTACGAGGCCTTTGTTTTCTGCTGAAGCCGGACCTCGAAACCGTGACCTTGTCTACTGAGGCTACCCGCACAAGGCGGCGTCGCAAGCGGTGTGAGAGAGGACGGAAGCGCGGTAAGCGCGGAGGTATACGAGCTAGGCTGAGGGCTAAACCCACAAGACCGGCTCTTCCAACACTCATGCTCTCAAACGTTCGCTCTCTGGAAAACAAACTGGACTTAATTCAACTCAGTCGATCTATACAGCATGAGGCAAGGGATTGTTGTGTGTTTGTTTTCACTGAAACATGGCTAAAGGACAACATCCCAGACTTTGCTATTCAGCTGCATGGGCTAACCTGCTACCGAGCGGACAGAGACTCATCACTGTCTGCTAAGACTCACGGGGGAGGCTTGTGTGTGTATGTCAGCAAAGAATGGTGTAACAATGCTGCGGTAGTATCAAAACACTGTTCGTCGCTAGTGGAGTTTATGGTTGTGAAGTGTCGACCGTTCTATCTGCCGCGGGAGTTCACGGCCATTGTTATTGTCGCGGTTTGCATTCCCCCTTGTGCAAATGCTAAGGACACGCTTCGTGAACTGTACAGCGCCATCAGCGAACAACAAACAATTAACCCTGACGGCTTTTTCATCATAGCCGGTGACTTCAACCTCGCAAACCTAAAGACAGTTTTGCCAAAGTTCTACCAACATGTGAACTTTGCAACAAGGGGAAACAATACACTGGACTTTGTTTATACAACAGAGAAAAACGCATACAAAGCTGAACCCCGCCCCCACCTCGGGTACTCGGACCACATCTCTGTTATGCTAATCCCAGCATACAGACCAATTCTCAAACTTGCCAAACGGGTTCAAAAGCAGATCACGGTATGGCCAGACAATGCCACCTCAGCACTGCAGGACTGCTTCCAGGACACAGACTGGAACATGTTTAAAGAGGCAGCCACCTACAACAACCACACAGACCTGCAGGAGTACACTGAAACTGTGACTGCTTACATCAAAAAGTGACAGTCACCAAGACCATCACCACACGTTCCAACCAGAAGCCATGGATGACAGCAGAGGTTCGTGGGCTGCTAAAGACCAGAGATGAAGCATTCAGATCAGGAGATAAAGCAGCCCTCAAAACAGCAAGAGCCAATCTGTCTCATGGCATCAAGAAGGAAAAACATCAGTATGCTAAAAAAATCAACAACAACTTCAGCGACAGTAAAGACACTCGGACCCTGTGGCAAGCCATTCAGACCATCACTGACTACAAGGCCCCGCCACAGGCCAGTGACGATGACACATCCCTACCAGAAGGCACTCAACCACTTCTATTCACGATTTGAGATACAGAATGACACACCTGCACAGAAAATACCCACATCTCCAAATGACCAGGTACTCTGTTTCTCCCCAGCCGATGTAAGGAAGATCCTATCCAGGATTAACCCACGAAAGGCTGCGGGCCCTGACAACATACCTGGACGTGTACTGAAAGATTGTGCTGCACAAGATGTCCTAGCAGACATCTTCAACACCTCGCTGAGCCAGGCAGTCGTCCCCACATGTCTCAAATCCACCTCCATAATCCCAGTACCAAAGAAGTCACGTGTCCTGTCTGAATGACTATCGTCCCATAGCACTGACCCCAATCATGATGAAGTGCTTTGAGAGGTTAGTCATGCATCACATCAAGTCCAGTCTCCCAAACACGCTGGACACATTCCAGTTTGCATACCGTCAAAACCGTTCCACGGACGATGCAATATCCACCACTCTCCACCTAGCTCTTACTCACATGGAACAGAAAGACTCCTATGTAAGAATGCTGTTCATTGACTTCATCTTAGCATTCAACACAATAATCCCACAACAACTCATCCACAAACTAAACCTGCAGGGCCTTAACACCTCCCTCTGTAATTGGATCCTGGACTTTTTAACTGCAAGTCCTCAGTCAGTCCGTGTCGGCCGCAACACCTCCAGCACTACCACATTGAGCACAGGTGCCCCACAAGGCTGTGTGCTCAGCCCACTGCTCTTCACACTGCTGACCCATGACTGCACTGCCAAGTCCAGCTCCAATCACATCATCAAGTTTGCTGATGACACAACTGTGTTAGGCCTCATCAGCAACAACGATGAAACGCACTACAGAGAGGAAGTGGCACAGCTGGCTGAATGGTGTGGTGCTAACAACCTGTCCCTCAATGTGGGTAAGACAAAAGAGGTTGTGATGGACTTCAGGAGAAACTCTGTTGACCACCCCCGGCTGACCATCGACGGCTCAACCGTGGAGAGAGTCGGTAGCACTAAATTCCTGGGAGTGCACATCACAGAGGATCTCACCTGGACCACCAACGTCACTTCATTCAACAAGAAGGGACAACAGCGCCTCCACTTTCTCCGCCTGCTGAAAAGGGCAAGTCTCCCTCCACCCATCCTCACCACTTTCTACAGGGGCACCATTGAGAGCGTGCTGACTACCTGCATCACTGTCTGGTATGGGAACTGCAGTGCTGCTGACCGCAAGACCCTACAACGGACAGTGAACACTGCCGCAAAGATCATCGGTGCCCCTCTCCCCTCCATCCTGGACATTTTCCTTGCACGATGCTCCAGCAAGGCTTCCAGCATCGTGAAAGACCCCACCCACCCCTCCCACAACCTCTTCCAGCTCCTGCCATCAGGTAAAAGGTACCGGAGTATCAAAGCTCGTTCAGTCAGATTGCTCAACAGCTTTTTTCCCCAGGCTGTGAAAGCACTTAACTCCAATCTCCCTGTCCCCCTCTGAAACCATGAACACCTCAGCCCCCCAACTCATAAATAACTATTGAAATTTTTCTGAGTGTGCTACACACAGGTGAGTGGGCTATACAAACCACCTGTAGTAACGCACTCGTCCCACTATATGCACACTAGACGCTTTCTATAAACACTCCCTGCTACAAAGACTCAATAAGATAACATATGTTTACTTGAACATTGCACTACAAAATAATGTGTTTACTTGAGCATTGCACTACTAAATCTTTTTGCACTATGTGCTGCTTCCCACAAAACCTCTCTTCTGAACAATTTAATGTACAAAATATATATTTTTCTGCACATTTTCATGTACAAATATCTCTTTAGCACAATTTCATGTATAGTATTTATGTAAAGTTCTTGTACAGTCTCAGTTTGTGTATGTGAAGTCAACTAGGTATAGTAGTTATAGTATTATAGTTATAGTAACTGTTGTATAGCTCTATTGTTTTTCCTATATTTGCATTGTTGTATGTTTATCTTATGCTTAACTAGTATGTAGCACCGTGGTCCTGCGAGGCACGACATTTCGTTCCACTATATGTCCACACATGTAGCAGAATGACAATAAAGCTCAACTTGAACTTGAACTTGAACCATGGCTCAATGATAACATCCACTCTCTGAGGCAAGCTTGTAGAAGAGCTGAACGAAAATGGAAAAAGGACAAATTGCAAGTTTCATATGAAATGCTTAAAGATTGTTTTGCTACTTTTCAGAAAGCAGTGAAATCCACCAAGTATTTTTCTAATGTAATTGCAAAGAATCATCATAGTTCTAAAGCCTGTAAATGTGATTTCAAATCCCTCAGTGTCATTATGTGAAGGCTTCTCAAGGTTTTTCTGTGATAAGATTAATACTCTGAGATCCCAGTTGCAACCACTTGCTAATGTTTCACCTGAATTGTGCTGCTCTTCAGCCATATGGAGTGCTTTTGATCCAGTTTCTCTCCAGTCTCTCAAAGAAATTGACCATTTGAAACCTTCTTTCTGCTCTCATGATGTTCTCCCTCCATGTATTTTAAAACAAATTTTTGACTCAGTTGGACCTTGTTTGGTGTCTTTTCTGAATAAATGTTTAGTTTCAGGGACTATAGCTGATAGCCTCAAAGAAGCTTCTGTGACACCTCTTCTTAAGAAACCTTCTTTTGATACTAGTAATTTTAATAATTTTCAACCCATCTCAAATCTTCCGTTTATCACTAAAGCACTGAAGAAAACTGTTTATTCAGCTTCAGTCTTTCCTTAGTGCAAATCATATTTTTGAAACTTTCCAGTCTGGTTTTAAGCCTCTGCATAGCACAGAGTCTGCTTTATTACGGGTCCTTAATGATACTTTGTTGGCGACTGACTCTGGTGACTCTGCTATCCATGCGTTCATTACATCTCGCTTGGACTACTGCAACTCTCTTTAGTTTGGCGTTTCTAAATCTTCCATTGCTCGTCTCCAATTAGTACAAAACCCCGCCGCTAAATTCCTCAAAGGGCAACGTAAATTTGATCATGTTACTCCAATTTTGAAATCGTTGCACTGGTTACCTGTGCATCTTAGAATTGAGTTCAAAATTCTTCTCTGTGTTTTTAAATCTATAAATAATTTGGCACCAAGCTATTTATCTGATCAACTTCATCTATACAATCCTACACAAAATCTGAAGTCTGGTGATCAAAGACTTCTCTCTGTCCCCAGATCACGGTTAAAGCATAGAGTGGATAGAGCCTTTGCGGTTGCTGGCCCTAGGCTGTGGAACAGCCTTCCAGCCTATATCAGATCGGCACAGTCTTTAAGTGTTTTTAAATCATCTCTTAAAACCTATTTCTTTTCTTTGGCTTTTAATTCATTATGAGTTTACGGTATGAATCTGAGGGTTGCCCTGTGTTCTATGTCTTTGTTTGTTCAGCACTTTGGTCAGCCATGCTTGCTGTTTTTAAATGTGCTATATAAATAAAACAAACTTGAAACTTGAAGATTAAATGAAAACGACATCGAAATGTTTCTGAAGACAGTCGGTTTCCTTCGGAGATACAGTGATATAAAAAACACCTGCGTCGCATTTTGATTTTGAAATGTGCAGTGCTCATGTTTATTTAACTAAGTCAAAGCCTTTTGGAAAATCTATTTGTGGTGGTCAGTTTTGATATTGTGGCAGGCCGCCACAAATAAATGTATGGGAGAAATATCCCACAGCACGAAACCCGAGCCCGACTTCAGCCTAGTCATCACCTTACTCAACACCTTAACTTTAACTGCGTTTGTAGTCTGCGCCACTAGCCAGACCAACAAACAAACACAAACTGGAAGTTAACTTCGGGCCAGGCTCGTGTGCCTGATGAAACAGTCAATAAATATAAATGTTTTACATATAAATCTAACATTTTTCCTTAATATATACATGTGTTAATTTATATATACATAATGAATATACACAGTACACACACACATATAGTATGTAAGCATAAACTTTTATTTTGAATCGATTAACCCTCTGGTTGTGTTCGGGTCAAATTGACCCGGAAAAGATATTCTTTTTCCCGAAAATACTAGTTAACGTAATTGCATTGGACTCAAACTTATTGACTTTGTTCACATAGGGTATAAGTACTTCTCATTAATTTTTTTTTTTAGAATTTTCGTAATTGTTTGTGGGTTTTATTTCACCTAGTAACACTTGTGGTGTTCCCGGTCAAAAATGACCGGACTCCAAACAATTGCTTATAAATCTCTCATTTTGCTATATTATCACCAAATATTGGATTCGATCTTTTTGTCAACTTGTTTTCTTTCAATTAGGACTGGTTTTGTATTTCTATTTGCATCCGATTAATCGTAGGCCTCATTTATCTGAAAGTAGGCACCTCATTTTTTCAGTGAAAACATTTTTTATGAATAATTTTCACAATATGAGATACAATTTTTTTTTTTTTTCGCGATATTACTCCTTGAGGTGAAAAGCGGTCTCGTAATATCAGTATAAAGTTGAGTTTGTGGTAATACTTTTGATGGTGCTTGCATTATATTGTTCGATCTTTTATTGCATGTGCTGTTTGTTTGGGTTTCATTTGGGAACGCGTATAAAGTCTGACGCGCTTTGTGTTGCGCTGTTATCATTTAAAAGTGTGGAGCGAGTCTGCATCTCAGCAGCTCCGTCCACAAACTCTTCCTCTGCATAATGCTGTGAGTTTGGTTTGCTTAACCTTCATCTGGGAAAACAGTGTGCGTTATCTCACTAGATTTATAAAGTAAATCTTTTAGAAAACCATGCCAGCACAGGAGAATACATCAACATATTTCTATATGCGATTTGTTGTACAAAATAAAAGTTTGAACCCTCACTCTGAGTTTGTATGACTAAATATTAAAATTATATGGATTTAAATGTCATTGAATCATGCCGTAAAGTGAAACATCACCAGGCCGCCGGTGCCCTCTGCAGGCATTTTTTATGAATAATTTTCACAATATGAGAATTTTTTGAAAATTTGCACTATTACTCACACTAGTGTGCTTGAATGTTTAATCAGGAAGTTTGCTTTTAAATGCTTTTATTTTGTACAAAATTGCACAAAGTCACACTTGTTAAAAATGGCCAGCCGTTGAAAGTGAATGGGGAAGAATGAAAGTAAGAGAAACAACTAGTGTTCAGGAGCATGTTGTGCTTGCAAACATAAAGGCCTTGGACCAGTGCGTGTGGATGCATGTATGCTCACGCTATCACACACACATAAATATAAATATTTTACATTTAATAATATGAATATGATTTAATGAGCTTTTGAACTACTGGGAAACGGGGCTTTAATGTGAGGAACACGGACGCTGCCTATAGGCTAATTCTGTCATGTGACTAGGGATGGCTCGATACCATAATTTTGGCTTCGGTATGATACCAGAATGTAATACCTCGGTATCGATATCATAGGTGACAAATAACCAGCCTCAAAAGATAAGTGAACTGAAAACAATTTTATTAAAATAATAGTAATAAAAACAGATTAATATCTTTACCTTTGTATCAAACTGTAACAAATAAACCTACAGGGAACATAAGTTAGGCTACATTTTGATGTTGGAGAAAAAAATATATAACTGAAGTAATACGATGAAAATATATTCAAATCTTCTTATCTTTTCAGTGCAAACACAATGCAAAAAAAATGTCTCAATGTAACAAAACTACCGGGAACATAGGTTACATTTTGACTGAGTTTGAAGAAAAAAATACAACTGAAGTAACGCAATTAATGCAACAAATGTTACTTTATTGTAAAATGTTATTCTAACAGTCAAAGTAATATTTAAAATCATGTTGTTATTTCTCTCTCTCAGATTGTTTTCAGATTTCAGACTCAGCCAAAGAAAAAGCATTAAATATAAATCTCACTCTCTCGGCTGCTTCATATTAGCGGTCGGCAGCGCGGCAGAAACATTCCCTTCATATTATTGATACTAAAATTAACATAGCAAAACTCTTGCTTAATTCAGATTCAATTAATATTCGATTGTATAAAATGCAAGTGCATATATTATGTGACCAAAACGTCACTGGTTCTAGCGTGTCACGCACATTTGAGCTTACTGTATCACATCTGTATGTGCGTTGATCAGCTGTAAATTAAAGTTAAAATTAAATCTGAATTTATGAATGATGCACTCACCTGTCAATCTCTTAATTCTCTGAAAAGATCAGGATGAGCAAGCGACAAATGCTTAAAAAGGTTTGATGTGTTGCCTCTGTGGCAAGGTATTTGCAGGTATTTGTTATAAACTTATAATACTTCATGTACTTAAGTTGGTTATGTTCATTATTATGTAGTATAGGCATATTACGTTATGTATTTTAACAGTGTTGTTCAATAAAACCATGTGATTACTTGGTTTTGATACTTTATTCAAACTAATTATTATTGTCTCATCGTTAGTTAAATATATATAAATCTAGTCATACTAAAGCCTGTTTTTCACTTAGGTCTATTTTTATTACTTAAAAATATCAGATTACTCAATTGTCAAAATAATCAATAGATTACTTGATTACCAAAATAATGGTTAGTTATGGCTTTAGATTAGTTAAAATATTTCAAAATACAACTATATTGTTTTGCGGAGCTCAGCGTCTTGCTTTTTTGTGATTTAAAAGACAAATATTTTGTCATTGAAAATTTATTAAAAATAGTATTAAAATATTGTCTGGTTCTAGTGAACTAAGTATCTTTATTTTGTCTCATCTTGCTAGCTAAATGTATTGTCACACCCCTAGTGTCCATGAACGTGATATAGCTCATAATTTTCCAAGTGTATGATGAGGCTTTTACTCTTCAGGTTAATCATATATTCATGAAAAAAATCTCTTTGAATAAGGAAATTGATAGGTTTGCCATAGTATCCTTTCAAATGTTAAAGTTGCCACAGCCATTGCATGCTTCACATGTGCTGCATATTATTTGTACCGTTTTGTTTTATTCGTTTATTTATTAGAATTTGAAAGATGATGATATTGTGATCTCTGATTTTAGTTCTTGAAAACCAAAAAAGTAGTGCTGAAAGTCCTGGAATTTCATTTTGCAGTTTCTGTACAAACCCTGCATCTGCCTCCATAATAACGTTCTGATATAGCAGCACAATTCAGTGAAAATCGCTGTGCTGCATAAGTGATCATAATAGCAAAGTGCTTTTCTTCCTGTTTTCTTCAGAACAAAAAGTTGCATCGTATTGATGTAAGCGTGCTCTGCCCGGAGCGTTAAGTGCAGTGTGAGTGCAGGCCAACGGGGGACAGTCGCGCTCAGGCTCAGTACAAGGCAGCCGCACATGGTGTGAGCACGCGCTTAGTGAAGTGATAGGCCAGAGAAATAGGCAGGAACACTAGACTAAAAATAACGCTAACTCTTTAGGGACCAATTCTCACTGTTAACTAGTTGCTTATTAGCATGCCTATTACTAGCATATTGGCTATTTATTAGTACTTATAAAGCACATATTAATGACTCATCCTGCATGGGCATATTTTAGATCCTTTAATCATACCCCCATACCTAAACTTACCAACTACCTTACTAACTATTAATAAACAGCAAATTAGGAGTTTGAGGCAAAATTCGTAGTTAATCATTAATTAATAGTAAGAATTGTCTCATTTCCTACATTACCTTCCAAAGAATCCTAATGTTAAGAAAATGGCTCAACTATATGTTTTATATGTGAATGTCTCAGTAAAGCATAATTTTGTTTGTTACTATGGAATGTAATAAAAAAAAAAAAAAATTGAGTCAGTAGCTTAATTATCATTTCAGCTCTAACCAGCCTGTAGACAGTGAAACGAACAGCATTCCTCAAAACAAAAAAACAGTCGTAGATCATCCAGGTAACACACACAGTATTAAGAACAAAGGGTTCCCAAACTTTTGAAGGGGGTTATTTTAATAGTTTCAGCTATTTTTTTGTCTTGTGGGCTATATGTAAACATCTTTTATGTAAAAAATCTTACTCAGGACAGTACTAAATGAAAAAATAACATGCATTTTGTATGATCTTTCTCACTTATTTATATATATATATATATATATATATATATATATATATATATATATATATATATATATACATACACACACACACACATATACATACATATACAGTGGGTACGGAAAGTATTCATACCCCCTTAAATTTTTTCACTTATTGTTATATTGCAGCCATTTGCTAATCATTTGTTCATTTTTTTTTTCCTCGTTAATGTACACACAGCACCCCATATTGACAGAAAAACACAGAATTGTTGACATTTTTTCAGATTTATTAAAAAGAAAAACTGAAATATCACATGGTCCTAAGTATTCAGACCCTTTGCTCAGTATTTAGTAGAAGCACCCTTTTGATCTAATACAGCCCAGAGTCTTTTTGGGAAAGATGCAACAAGTTTTTCACACCTGGATTTGGGGATCCTCTGCCATTCCTCCTTGCAGATCCTCTCCAGTTCTGTCAGGTTGGATGGTAAATATTGGTGGACAGCCATTTTTAGGTCTCTCCAGAGATGCTCAATTGGGTTTAAGTTAGGGCTCTGGCTGGGCCATTCAAGAACAGTCACGGAGTTGTTGTGAAGCCACTCCTTCGTTATTTTAGCTGTGTGCTTAGGGTCATTGTCTTGTTGGAAGGTAAACCTTCGGCCCAGTCTGAGGTCCTGAGCACTCTGGAGAAGGTTTTCGTCCAGGATATCCCTGTACTTGGCCGCATTCATCTTTCCCTCGATTGCAACCAGTCGTCCTGTCCCTGCAGCTGAAAAACACCCCCACAGCATGATGCTGCCACCACCGTGCTTCACTGTTGGGACTGTATTGGACAGGTGATCAGCAGTGCCTGGTTTTCTCCACACATACCGCTTAGAATTAAGGCCAAAAAGTTCTATCTTGGTCTCATCAGACCAGAGAATCTTATTTCTCACCATCTTGGAGTCCTTCAGGTGTTTTTTAGCAAACTCCATGCGGGCTTTCATGTGTCTTGCACTGAGGAGAGGCTTCCGTTGGGCCACTCTGCCATAAAGCCCCGACTGGTGTAGGGCTGCAGTGATGGTTGACTTTCTACAACTTTCTCCCATCTCCCGACTGCATCTCTGGAGCTCAGCCACAGTGATCTTTGGGTTCTTCTTTACCTCTCTCACCAAGGCTCTTCTCCCCCGATAGCTCAGTTTGGCCAGACAGCCAGCTCTAGGAAGGGTTCTGGTCATCCCAAACGTCTTCCATTTAAGGATTATGGAGGCCACTCCATGCCCAGGAGGATTAAGGCAGTGCTAGATAACAATGGTGCCGCTACAAAATATTGACACTTTGGACACAGTTTTGACATGTTCACTTAGGGTGTACTCATTTTTGTTGCCAGTTATTTGGACAATAATGGCTATATGTTAAGTTATTTTTAGAGGACAGTAAATTTGTGCCTCTATACAAGCTGCACATTGACTACTCTAAAATATATCCAAGCTTAATTTGTGTAGTATTGTCCCTTGAGAAGATGTACTAAAATTGTCACTTTTGTGAGATACTGTGTGTGTGTGTGTGTGTGTGTGTGTGTGTGTGTGTGTGTGTGTGAGTGTATTATATATATGTGTATTTTATATATATATATATATATATATATATATATATATATATATACGACAGTGGTGTCGCGGTTCGGTATGTTTTCGATACAGCAAATGAAAGAAGTGCCAGAGAAATTTCCTTGATTTTTACAATTTTTTTAATGGTGATTTGTTAGTGATTTGTTTTTCCCTGTTTGAATCAGTTGGAAATGCCTGCCTAAATGCTGCGGGGATAGTATGTAGAATGTGTGTATCTCGTTTTCGTGTGGTTCAGGGGTGTCAAACTCAATTCCTGGAAGGCCGGAGCCCTGCAGAGTTTAGATGCAACCCTAATTAAACATACCTGATCCAACTAATCAAGTCCTTCAGGCTTAATTGAAAACTGCATAGTATGTGTGCTGGAGCAGGGTTGGAACTAAACTCTGCAGGGCTCCGGCCCTCCAGGAACTAAATTTGACACCCCTGGTCTTGTTCCATAATTACGATATCAATAGGAACAATATTTTAAAAAAAGCCTAAAAAGAAATATGCCCACAACAGATGTCTGTACCTACAAACTTCTGAAAAATGAATTTGCCAAAACTATGAAACCTACTCCTATAAAACTATGCTGCAGAAAACAGAAACAAAGAGTGAACAACAACAAAAACATGTTTCTGGAGACGGGCTCATTCTCTGCCAGCAGGAGGTGCTTTTGGAGCGGCAGTAACAGTGGTTTCCCCGGTAACGGCTGTACACAAAGCAGCGCTGCACTCATGAATGCTACTTTATCAGATAAAATGAAAATGCTATCGAAACTTCACTTGGTTGAAACTTGAAAAGACAGTTGGTTCCCTTCAAAGATACATTCATATAAAACACCTGTGCTGCGTTTTGATTTTAAAACGTGCAGTGCTCATGTTTATTCAATGAAGTTCAACGTGAAACTCGTGTATTAAATAAATTCAATGCACACAGACTGAAGTAGTTTAAGTCTTTGGTTCTTTTAATTGTGATGATTTTGGCTCACATTTAACAAAAACCCACCAATTCACTATCTCAACAAATTAGAATACTTCATAAGACCAATAAAAAAACATTTTTAGTGAATTGTTGGCCTTCTGGAAAGTATGTTCATTTACTGTATATGTACTCAATACTTGGTAGGGGCTCCTTTTGCTTTAATTACTGCCTCAATTCGGCGTGGCATGGAGGTGATCAGTTTGTGGCACTGCTGAGGTGGTATGGAAGCCCAGGTTTCTTTGACAGTGGCCTTCAGCTCATCTGCATTTTTTGGTCTCGTTTCTCATCTTCCTCTTGGCAATACCCCATAGATTCTCTGTGGGGTTCAGGTCTGGTGAGTTTGCAGGCCAGTCAAGCACACCAACACCGTGGTCATTTAACCAACTTTTGGTGCTTTTGGCAGTGTGGGCAGGTGCCAAATCCTGCTGGAAAATGAAATCAGCATCTTTAAAAAGCTGGTCAGCAGAAGGAAGCATGAAGCGCTCCAAAATTTCTTGGTAAACGGGTGCAGTGACTTTGGTTTTCAAAAAACACAATGGACCAACACCAGCAGATGACATTGCACCCCAAATCATCACAGACTGTGGAAACCTAACACTGGACTTCAAGCAACTTGGGCTATAAGCTTCTCCACCCTTCCTCCAGACTCTAGGACCTTGGTTTCCAAATGAAATACAAAACTTGCTCTCATCTGAAAAAAGGACTTTGGACCACTGGGCAACAGTCCAGTTATTCTCCTCCTTAGCCCAGGTAAGATGCTACTGACGTTGTCTGTGGTTCAGGAGTGGCTTAACGAGGAATACAACAACTGTAGCCAAATTCCTTGACACGTCTGTTCTCACGTCGGTTCTCTCGGTTGGTTGTGCATCTTTTTCTTCCACACTTTTTCCTTCCACTCATCTTTCTGTTAACATGTTTGGATACAGCACTCTGTGAACAGCCACAGACCCCCTACAGAACTGCTGGACCCCCTACAGTTTGCATATTCACAACAGCAGGTTATTATTTGATAACAGTCAGTTTTAATGATGTTAATTTTATTACTGACTGTATTAATTGCTGTAACATTACTGAATAAAAAATAGTTGAAGACTACATGGCATTTTTAAACCCTGTGTTTCACAAATCATGAACACATTCGTGTTGTGTGTCTATGACAAATGTATATAAAAATGAGCAAAATAGTGGAAAAAAAAGAGAAAACAATAAAATATTCATATTTGTTGTGCTCTTTTAAACTGCTTGATTCATACTTTTCCAATGTTTTTTTGAACTTTTTGAACTGAAAATTTTGTAGAATTAACTTTCAATGAAGGGACAGAAGGTTTCATTGAAATATTTTAATTTGTGTTTTGAGGATGAACAAAAGTCTTATGGGCTTGGAACGGCATGAGAATCATCCAGTGGCGTTTTTGAGCTGGTGCTTTGAAAACAATCTACTCAAAAGATTCATTTGATCGTTATTGCGAGTGGGTCTTCACTTCTAAATAACAAGGAACTGCATATTTTTCTGAAATGTAGTGGAGTAAAGAATAAAAACCTTGCATCTCACTGTCATTTTTAGTACCACTTTCGCTCATACTTCATAATTTGATGATGTAAATAATAAATGCAATCATGGTATTTTTCTTTTTATGTCTCCAGAAACTCTGCTCAAAAGTGCAGCACATCCTGCAGGTCTGGAATGCTGGGCACGGAGTGATATCCCTGCACTGTTTCCAAAACGTCATTGCTGTGGAAGCCTATACACGTGAGGCCTGTATGGTGGATGCCATCGGTAAAGAGACACTCAATTGGGCTGCTTGGATAGTATTTTTTGCAGCACAAATTTCCGTCTTAATATCTGTTCGCCTGTTGATCTTTTAATAGGACTGAAGATGCTCACTAATCAGAAAAGAGGAGACTACTATGGTGTGGTGTCAACTTGGCCTGTGCGGAGAAAACGGGAGTTAGGTGTTCACCTGTTGTACAGGGCGATGCAGATCTTTTTGGCTGAAGGAGAACGACAGCTCCGACCTGCCGACATCAGATGAACCATAGTTGCTGTGGCATTACAGAAAATTTCATTCAGAAATGACACTTCTGTTTACTATTCCAAAAGCATTAACATGTTGATTTAGTAATATCAATAAATATCTATGTATTATAATCAGATACTGTGCAACTGCAGTAAAAAAAAATAAATAATAAAAAAAATACCTTAGTCATAGTTTAAAAATAAAAAGTTCAGTTTCTAAATTTTATTTACATTTTTTAATCCTCATTGCTTATTGTATTGATGCCGTTTTAATACAAATAATGAGCTACATGTACGTAGTAGTAGTAGTAGTAGTAGATTTTTGTTTTTAATGCTTATGTAGTTACATTACATAAATCATTTTGAAAGTTTTCATTTGAATCTTTATTCATTTTATGAAATTAAGTGGATATGAAGTGAATCTGAAGTGATCAAATCTACAATTTGTTTGCCGTCTTTTATTTAGCTTCATGCGAGTTGTATGATAGAACTGATTATTGGCTTGTTTATACTTAGAAAGCAATCATTGCATAAAACGTTAGGGAAAATCTTTGAGTTTGATTATTTTAATGGAAGACAAAATAAAGGCTAAAAGTAAAAACACCAAATGACGTGTATGTCCTGCTATGTGTTTTTTTTTTTTTTTTTTTTTTTTTTTTTTTAAGTAGTTTTCTTCCCCTTTTCCATGTTTTTCCATATTCTTTGTCTCTCGCTTGCTCTCTGTCTTCTCTTCTTGCTGTGCATATGTATTCTGCTTTGCCTACCTAATGAATGGGCTCATTTCAGCATCTGACATGTCAGTTGGCTCGATGGGTTTTTGCCTCCAGCCGACGAACCAAAGCTACTGTTTAACACTTTAGTGTGTTACTGTTTCTTTCAAAATTTTGCTTGCAGTTTCTTCAAAAACGGACATAGTAACTTCATTCTGAAAGTGTGGTCAGATCTATCTGTCCTCCTTTCTGATATTAATGATCTTCTCAGAAAAGGAGGAAGCAAACTTATTGCATTTGCTATCAGAGAGCATTTCATTGGGAATCTGCCTTGGGGAGTTTGTTAGTCTCTCAACAATAGCAAAGTACTGTGTATTCTGTTCAAGTTGTTTATAAGGTTTGTTAAGAAGGTCTGTGTAGCTGTGACTAGTTCCACATTGAAAGCATGAAGGCTGTCTTTTTGGATGTTATAGTGGATTTCAAGTTTTGTCTTCCCCTCAGCTTTTCTGCACTGTCTTTTCATTGAGACTTTAAGGTGCTTTTTGTCTGCCAGTCTTCTTCCTGACTGAGATCAGTAACATTCTTAACTTTGAGTCTGCAGAAATGCTTGTCGTTAAAGATATAGCCTTCATAAATAGCACACTAGTATTCTCATTTATGCATCTCTTGCTGACAGAGACAGATCTAGATTCAGTGGTAGCAGAGATCAATATATCAAAGAAAATACAGAAATGATCAGATAGTGCTACGTCCTTAATAACAAAGGATGGAATGATTAGACCTTTACTGATAAGTAAATATAGAGTATCCACAATTGTATGTTGAGTCAGATGAAACGTTTAAAACAGTTATGATTTCTTTTGCAGTCTAATGCATTTCTGATTCCTGTGAATATTAAAATATTTAAAGAAGGCGGCGAGCTGGGCCTACATGCTTTGGTCGCCCTTGGGTGCTGAATCTTGGAGCAGTTCTGATACGCCACAGTCTGTCCTTGGTGAGATTTGTGGGCAGGGCTCAGCCGGGATGGTGTCCATGAGCAGTGCTTGTTGTGGCTGTGTGGTGTTTACATCAGAAACAGCTAGTTGAGGAAAGCCACCGGAGAGACGCTGGGTCTAGATAGTTTGCCAACCAATTCAGCCATTCCTCCCCATGGTTCTCTTTCAGCAGCCTCACCAGTCAAACTGGACTGTTGCCCAGTGTCCAGTCCCAAAGCAGCCTAATGACACGGATGTCACAGGCAGACCTGAAATGGACATTGTTGCTGTGATTAGTTACATGTTCATTGGAGGGTCAATTCAGTGGTTTACATCTTCATGATCACCATCTTTCTACATTGCTTTACTCATTTGCGAGTCAGGATCAGCCGGAACATTGTCTGGTACGGCAGATGAAGGTGGTCCCAACAAGACAACAACAAGAACAATTTAATGATGCATATAAAGCATTTAATGATGACAACTTATTTTCAATACTATTACTAATACATTGGCAAACACCACCCTCTGCTTATCATAGTCCAGCAGGTTTTGCCAAAGAGCAACAATACTGTTCACCTAAGGAAGCAAAACATACAATGTATAACAAATGAGAAAACAAAACGTGTGCAAGTATGCCATGAGGGAAAAGTAGAGAAAGCTGAATGTTCCTGACCTGCTGGTTGGTGAGGGCCAGAGAGGGCTGGTTCCTAAGTTCCACAAGATACTCCGCCAGGCTGTCCACCAGGGGCGAGGCCAGAAATGTTTAAGTGGGTGGGCCTACATAAAACTGGGTGGGCCAAGTGTAGTGTAGCCTAAAAAAATTGCATATAAAATTCCCCAAAAGAAAATACAGCACAACGGATCAATACACATACTTAAAAAGCATTGATTAACATTTTAATTTCAACTAATAGCCTACATTATTAAAGTTAAAAGTATAGTATCTCAACATTCGTACATTAGCTAACACGGATAACAATGAACAGTTGTATTTGTATAAACTAACATTAACAAACATAATTAATATTGTAACAAATGTATTGCTCACTTTTAATGTTAGTTGATGCATTATCGAACATTTACTGAATTAAGTTTACTGTATAGCATTACCTCCGTCTGAGACAACTGGGCTGCAGATAATCTCGTAATCAGGTGTCTCTGTCAGTTCGCGTTTAAAGGAGAGTAACTTCGAGGAGCGCATAAATGTGCGCAGCTGCAAATATGCAGTTTGTTGTGAAGAAGAGTATCTAGCACAGTGTTTCTTTCCACAAACTCACAAGACCTGAACCCCATAGAGAATCTATGGGGTATTGTCAAGAGGAAAATGAGAAACAAGAGACCAAAAAATGCAGAGGACTTGAAGGCCACTGTTAAAGAAACCTGGGCTTCCATACCACCTCAGCAGTGCCACAAACTGATCACCTCCATTCCACGCCGAATTGAGGCAGTAATTAAAGCAAAAGGAGCCCCTACTAAGAATTGAATACATATACAGTAAATGAACATACTTTCCAAAGGCCAACAATTCACTAAAAATTTATTTATTTTTTTTTATTGGTCTTAAGTATTCTAATTTGTTGAGATAGTGAATTGGTGGGTTTCTGTTAAATGTGAGCCAAAATCATCACAATTAAAAGAACCAAAGACTTAAACTACTTCAGTCTGTGTGCACTGAATTTATTTAATACACGAGTTTCACAATTTGACTTGAATTACTGAAATAAATGAACTTTTCCACAACATTCTAATTTATTGAGATGCACCTGTATATACAGTATATACAGTGTGTGTATATATATATATATATATATATATATATATATATAGTTTTGTAGGCATAGACTCATGCATGCTTTGTGCTATCGTAAAAAAAGACGACATTTATATCTGAGAAACTAATTATTGTTTAGCACGTTAAAATCTATATTTGAACAGAGTAGGCTATTAATAATAAACATGTTCTAAACATACTTAGACTCGTAGCATTGATCATGTTACAGTGTACATTCATATTACTTTTATTGTTTTATATAGAGCATGAAAACATCATCGCGCCGTAAGAAATGTAAATACAATGAATTGCCTATCATATTCAAAATGTGATCATTCAAACTATGATTTTGTAGTCATATAGCCTAGTATGTATGATTTTATAATAGCCTATGATATGATTCTGTAGCCATAGACTCACGCATGCTTTGTACTATAAAAGGATGCACTTTGTACTATAAAAAAGGATATTTTATATCTGAGAAACTAATTGTTGTTTAGCACGCTATTAAAATCTATTTGTGAACAGAGTATTAATAATAAACATGGTCTAAACATTATTAGATGTGTAGCATTCATCATGTTGTAGTTTGGGAAAAACCCAACTAAATGTGTTCAAGTTTATGCCACAATAACACATTAACTAATGCAAAAAAAAAAAAAAAAAAAAACACTCATCAGATTGATCTCCTCTACTGGATGAAATCTCGTTCGTCTATTGAGGGAAATTCTGCCTTAATCCTCTCAGTATTCTTCCAGAAACGAACAGTAGATACGATGAACAATCTCCTCACGCTTTGTTTACGTTGGACGTGCGCCCGCGTCTCACGTGGATATTTACATATGAACGGCGCGAGCCGCGAGGGGGCGGGATTGCATTAGAGATAATGAGTTAGACGGGAAAGACTGAACATCGTGTTGGTTTCATACGGATTACTTTATCACAGAATATTTGTTTTCGATAAGACTTACTTGATTTAAAATTAGACACTTCAAGCTTTCTATAGATATAACTCCCATGTCTCTGTGTTGAGTATTTGCTGAGTTACAGTTAATTTTAGTGACGCGCTTTTAAAAGCAGTTCGCGGAGACTGAGATGACAGAGAGCGCACCCTGCATGCTTTCTTTATTTCGTTATTTGCTTTCTTTATATTTTACAGAGTAATTTAAGTTATTTTAGGGGCTTAAAAAAAAATGCAAGAAAAAGGGGCCGGCGCGTTTATCGACCCCAGAGGGTTTAAGTAAAACACCGGGCAGAAAGTGTATCCTTAAAGGAGAAAGCTCTGTTTTGGGGACTTAATCTCTTCACTTCTGGCAACCACAAGCATGAAGGCTAGTGAAGACTTGTTAACAATGCAAGATAAAGCAAATGCCAAATTAAAAACACGTTTTCAGGATAAATAACAAGCCGGCCAATATCGTGACGATTGTTTTTTAATTAATCGCGAAAGGTGGATATCGTTATCGCGATTAAAATACGATTAATCGTGCAGCCCTAGTTGCTAGTGACTTGATGTTCTCTCTCTCTCTCTCTCTCTCTGGGTTTATTGGTGGGTCGCAATTAACTTGTCCAGGTGCATACTGCCACCTACTGGACCGGGGTGTGTAACATCAGGGCTTTACACTGCGTTCCAAATTATTATGCAAGTGACATATCAATATGATTTTGGTACAATAAAGAGTCAGATTTTTGTTTGTGTGGTTTTTCACATCTTTTTAGATAACTGGTATCAATCTCAGACAGGTTTGTTCAATAGTTTGCCAGTTCTTCTTAGGTAAATGGAAACCCTACTTAAAGAGGTTGTTCCACATTATTAAGCAAGTCACAGATCTCATGAAATATGGCGAGGAGAAAAGATCTTTCTGAAGATGAAAAGTATGAAACAATGCAATGTCTTGCAAAAGGCATCGACACAAACAATATTTTGCGAAAAGCAAATGGAAATTATTAAACTGTCAAAAGATTTGTGAGTGACTTCGAGCACAAAAGATCTTGGTCAGATAAAGATTTATTAAGGAACGTTTCTGTCAAACAAATGAACTGTTTTGTAATACCAGCTGTAAAAAAGTCACTTCTGAGCAACAAACAGGTGTTTGAAGCTACTGGAGTCTCAAGATCCTCTTCATGCAGACTGGCAGTTGTGTGTAAAGCTGCGTTTCAGTCACTGCTAACCAAACCTCACAAAGAGAAACCTGCACAGTGGCTGTAGAAACACACGAAGACTTGTTTTTAAATAGTTTTATTCACTTACGAATGCTGCAGTACAATGGATGGTCCAGATAAATGGATTTCTGATAGTTGATGAATAACCATCATATTCCAATGAGACTGCAACCTGAGCAAGCAGGCGGTGGGTGATGATTTGGGTTGGAATATTGGGAAGTAAGATGCAAGGTCATTTTAGGGTGTAAAAATGTCTTCTGCAAGATATGTGGAGTTCATAACTGACCATATTCTGCTGTGGTATAAAATGAAGAATAGTGCTCTCGGAAATAAAAGGATTTTCATGCAGGACAACACACTATGCCATGCTGCATAAATACCATGGTGCTAAACAGTTTGAAAATGTATTTCTACAGCCACCGTGCAGGTTTCTCTTTGTGAGGTTTGGTTAGCAGTGACTGAAACACAGCTTTACACACAAATGCCAGTCTGCATGAAGAGGATCTTGAGACTCCAGTAGCTTCAAACACCTGTTTGCTGCTCAGCAGTGGCTTTTTTACAGCTGCTATTACAATACAGTTCATTTGTTTGACAAAATCTTTCCTTGTTAAATCTTTATCTGACCAAGATCTTTTGTGCTCGAAGTCACTCTCAAATCTTTTGACAGTTCAATAATTTCTATTTGCTTTTCGCAAAATATTGTTTGTTTTGATGCCTTTTGCAAGACATTGCATTGTTTCATACTTTTCATCTTCAGAAATATCTTTCTTCCTCACCATATTTCATGAGATCTGTGACTTGCTTAATAATGTGGAACAACCTCTTTAAGTAGGGTTTCCATTTACCTAAGAAGACCTGGCAAACTATTGAACAAACCTATCTGAGATTGATACCAGTTAACTAAAAAGATGTGAAAAACAACACAAACAAAAATCTGACTCTTTATTGTACTGAAATCCTACTGATATATCACTTGCATAATAATTTGGAACAGTGTATGTACTTCAGTTTATTATAGAAGGAATTTACAAAAACAAAAACAAAAATAAATAAATAAATAAAAAAACTCAAAAAACCCCTTCCATAGTATAACATTATGTTATACTATTTATATTTTCCACTCTAGTCCTGTATCTTTAAGAAAAGTAAACAATGCTCTACTAATTTCCCTCGTTTTCTCACAAATCAATAGAATCCCTTGCAAACTCCATTCTCTCTCCATCTCATACATTTTATCTCACAATATATTCCTCTCTGCGTTATATTTTCTACACCACATGATAACATGCTTAACATTTTCAGTGACATTATAAATGTCACATTTATCTGTTATGCATTTTCCTATTTTAAAGTGTTGATTTAAGTCCAGTATGACCTAGCCTAATTCTTGAGACCCCCACTTCTTCCCTTCTATAATTTCCTTTAAAAGCCTTCATCTTTACTGATGTCTGTATATTATAGTAGTGTCTCCCTTTGCTATCTGTGTTCCACTTCATTTGCCATGAGTTCTCTACTGCTGTCTTTATTATTGACTTGGCCTCACATTTTCCAAAGGGAACTTTCATTATCTCTTCCTCTTTTAATTTTAATGCATTCTTTGCTATCGATTCTGCTTTCTCATTACCCTCTACTCCAACGTGTGCCGGAACCCAACAAAACTGTATCATAATTCCACTTCTTTGTATCCGTAGCAATATCATTGATATTTCCTTCAACAAGTCATCCCTTTTTGTTTCATTAGCATTCAGACTCCTAAGAGCTGTAATAGAGTCTGAACAAATGACTACTCTTTCCGGTCTTATTTCTTCTACCCATTGTAATCCTAAAATTATGGCTACTAATTCTGCTGTGAATACTGACAATTTATTATTGATTATTTTACATATAGTAATATCAAATTCGGGTATGTACACACCAACTCCAACATGGTCGCTTCCTGGATCTTTAGATCCATCTGTAAATATTGACAAATAATGAAAGTATTTCCTCTTTACATACTCTTGAACCAAATAACCAATATTATCAATATTATTTTCAATCCATTCTCTCTTTTGTTCTGTAAGTTGCAAGTCTACATCAGGAACTGGCATTATCCATGGAGGTACATTACCCCATACAGTATTGGGTCCATAATCTAACATATTTAACACCTATTCTTCTGCTACCGAGTTAATACTCCAGCCAAATCCTGTGCTTTTTCGTTTTTGTGAATATTCCCAACGATCTCCAATCACCTTTGTCGTAGGTTGCTCCTCACCAGATCCCTTTAGCTTAACCCAGTACGACAATGCCAACTTTATTTGTCTTAAATATAATGGTAATTCTTCAGCCTCCACCAGTTATGCATTAGTCTGAGTTGTATTAATAGCTCCAATACTTATTCTAAGAGCTCTAAACTGTATTCTATCTAATTTTTCTAGAACACTTTTTGATGCTGCCCCATATACCATACATCCATAGTCAATATAGGACCTTATTAAGGCACTATATATATCTAGTAGCGATTGTTTGTCTGCTCCCCAATCATATCCAGAGACTGATCTCATTAGATTCAACACTTTATTACATTTTGTCACAATCTGTTTAACGTGTTCTCCATGTACACTTCTCATCAAAACATAACCCTAAGTATTTAAACGTTGTTACCCTTTCCATAGACGTTGTTGCCCTGACCATACAGTTTCAGTTGAACATTGCCTAACATTTTCTTTCTGGAGAATAACATATAACATGACTTCTCAAATGACATCTTAAACCCCCATTCATATGACCATCTTTCAACCTTTACTATGGTACTCTGAATACTGTTAGTCACGTGTCTAATATTTTTCCCTCTTTTCCATATAGCCCCATCATCTGCATAGAGTGAGGATCCTATATCTGCACCAACATTCTCAAAGACATCATTTATCATGATGTTAAACAGAATAGGGCTAATAACACTACCCTGTGGAACACAATATTAAATTCATCTGAAACAGCATCACCTACCTTAACTCGGAATGTTTGATTAGTTAAAAAATCTAGAATCCAATTTATACATCCTATATCCCACCAATACCCATCTTGTGAAGTTTAATTAATGATCCTTCCCTCCACATTGAGTCATAAGCTTTCTCAATATAAAAATACACTGTAGCCATAACCTCTTTTGTGCTAATTGCTTTTTCTGCCTCATTACTAACTTTCACTAAAGCATCAATGGTAGATCTACCTTTGTGGAAACCATTTTGATATGTACTAATCATTTTCCTTTGCTCCAAGTAATATGACAGCCTACGAACTATTACCTTTTCCATCCATTTGCACAAGTGAGATGTTAGCGCCATAGGCCTGTAATTTCCTGCATTATCTGGGTTTTTTGCCAGGCTTACTAAAGGGTAGTATTAAAGCACTTTTCCATTTACTAGGAATTACACCTTCTCTCCATATCCTATTAAACAATCTTTATATCATTTCCAAGACTTCATCAGGTAATTGTCTGAACATTGCATAGCATAATTGATCCTGACCTGGAGCCGGATATCCACTTTTCTCTAAAGCCACTTTCAACTCATGAACTGTAAAATCCAAATCCAAGAGAAGTACTACCACTATACCCTTTCTTTACTATGTCTGGATATTTTCTTATAATGTCCTCTTTTTACCCAAAAGATCGGCTTTCTCCTTATCTGTAATTGCCAAATATTCTTTGTCAACTAGCACTGGAATTTTGGCATATTTCCTTTTTCCACTCATTTTTTTAATCATTAACCAAACATCATCCAAAACTATTTCTCTACCAATAGATGAACAGAATTGTCTCCATGCATTCCTCTTGGCTATCTTAATTATTTTCCGTACCATAGCTCTCTTTCTTTGGTAGTCAATCAAATTCTCTTGAATCAATTGTTTCCTTAATGTTCTAAAAGCTCTATTTTTATCTTTTATAGCATTTCTACAATCATCATTCCACCATGGAACCATCTTCTTTTTCCTATCTCTTCTGCTTTTGGGAGTGCATGCTGTTGCGGCACTGACAATCACGTTCGTCACTGCTTCGATACTGTTTCCATGGACTCTTTACAATGTTCTCTAAATTTTTCCCATTCAGCTTTATGAAAACACCATCTCTCTACTATATATCCTTCCTGCGCATTTAATTCGAAATTTATAGTGCATAAAATCATATAATGATTACTCCCTGTGTTGATGTCATTCATTACTTTCCATTCACATAGATCACTTATATTTCCTGAGACCAACGTAAGGTCAATGCAAGAAAGTGAGTTTCTTAAAACATCCACTCTAGTGCCGCTTCCATCATTAAGACAGACAAGTGATCTCTCGTCCATAAGTTCAACTACTTCCCCATTTCTATCTACATCAGGGCTGGGCAACTTCGGTCCTGAAGGGCCAGCGTCCTGCAGAGTTTAGCTCCAACCCTAATCAAACACACCTGCCTGTAACTTTCTAGTGATCTTGAAGACATTAATTAGCTTCTTTAGGTGTGTTTGATTAGGGTTGGAGCTAAACTCTGCAGGACACTGGCCCTCCAGGACTGAAGTTGCCCAGCCCTGATCTACGTGATCACTTCCCCACAGATTATTATGGGCATTAAAATCTCTACACCATATTTCTCTTCTGTCCACACTTTCACTAATTCCTTGAAACATTTCCATTGATAGCCTCTTACACAGATAATAAAAGTTTACTATTTGTATGCTTCCTCTGGGACTACATACTTCTATTACTATACATCCATACTCATTTGGAACATTTATCCTTCTGTATGGTAGAGAATCTCTAATGAATGTTACACATCCTCCACCTTGTGCTGAAATTCTGTCACATCTAACATAACTATACCCCAACAAAACAAATTCCAAGTGTGGTCTTAACCATGTTTCTTGAATACAGATAATGTCAGGTGTATCATCCAAATCTGCTATAACTTTCTTGAATTCTTGTCCATTCGCTATTAGATTTCTGGCATCCCATTGCAGGATATGAAATGCCATCAGTATACTAATCACCTTGAGACAAACCATCATAATTGGTAGGATTCAACATCTCATGAATCATTTCTGCCTTAATATCTTTGATCCCTAATAACTCCGTTGCTGCCTCCACAACTGTCTTTATTCTATCACTTTTTCTCTGTTGCTGCATTGTAGGGATATGCCGGTATCAAATTTTCATGTTGCGATTTAATTGCTAATGCTTTTATCACGGTATACGGTATTATCACGATATTGAAATTTAGTTGCAAAAAAGTGTTGTCATAATACAGTTTTTTTTCTTATAACAAAAATAACTGAACATTTAAATACAATAAAGCAATACAGAAAAAAATATAAAGTTAAAAATTTTACACAGATTAAAGTACAAAAGAATTATAAAGACCAATAGGTATCCTATCAATTTACAATAAGATCTCATTAGTTAACCTTAGTTAATGCATTAACATTAACAATGAGCAATAGCTACATTTGCTACAGAAGTTATTAATCTTTGTTAAGCTCGGGTTCATAAAAAAAAAAAAAAAAAAACTCTTGCAACTTTTGGTTTTAACAACGTATTAGGTATTGGAATTACCTACGATTAATGAATGTTTATAAGAATTTTTCATTGGGAGTTTGTTAACTAATGAATTAACTAATGTTAACTAATGAAGCTCTAACACTTTCAAACAATATCTAGGGCATGTTGTAGTCCAGATTAAAATGTAAAAAAGTTTTAAAATAAATAGCCTATTAAGTCTAAATATTCAAGTATTTGGCACTGTGATGAACACCATAGCGAACACAAAAATCTGAACGGCTATTTGAATAATTTAAATAGGTTTCAGAAACAGAAAGTAGCCAGCTTTAAGAGGTTTCCGGGGTAATGGCCGCAGTTTTGCTGTTTAGCGCCATGTCTACTGCATTGCTACATTCACAGTCTTACATATGAAAGCTATAAAGCTAATTTTATCCATGATCAGTGTATCCTCCTTTATTTTTTTAACTCATGGGTTTATTTCTCATGTCTTATTGCACAAGATGGAATTTCTATTGGTTGTCTTCTTACTGCCTGACTTGTGTTAGCCACCACTGTATCCCTGCTTCTGGCAAGTTCAGTTTCCTTCACTTTTTTTTTAGCTACATCAGCATATGAAACTTGGTTGGATATTTTATACTTCTGTATCTCTCTAGCCTGCCTTTGAACTGGGCACCCTCCAAAAGCAGCACTATGGTCACCACCACAGTTGCATCATTTCATTTTTGCATCTTTACCACATTTACCATATTCATGCTCCCCTCCGCATCTAGCACATCTTGGTTTTCCTTTGCATTGTTCTGCAGTGTGTCCCATTCTTTGGCATTTGAAACATCGCAATGGGGCTGGTACTCCCTAACGTCATAACTCAGGTATCCCATTCTAACTTTCTTAGGCGTACTCTCTTCAAATTCTAGGAGAACTGATACACATCATAAATAACATCATAAATAACACCTTTCATCTTAGCTGCATTTCGAGGGATATGTGCATTAATTCTCTCTCCATTCAATGTTTCAGCCTGGAGGAAATTGTCTCTTTGCAATTTATCTTTAGCAAAAAATAACTTAAATATTATACAGGCACATCTCAATAAATTAGAATGTCGTGGAAAAGTTCATTCATTTCAGTAATTCAACTCAAATTGTGAAACTTGTGTATTAAATAAATTCAATGCACACAGACTGAAGTAATTTAAGTCTTTGGTTCTTTTAATTGTGATGATTTGGCTCACATTTAACAAAAACCCACCAATTCACAACAAATTAGAATACTTCATAAGACCAATAAAAAAAAAAAAACATTTTTAGTGAATTGTTGGCCTTCTGGAAAGTATGTTCATTTACTGTATATGTACTCAATACTTGGTAGGGGCTCCTTTTGCTTTAATTACTGCCTGAATTCGGCGTGGCATGGAGGTGATCAGTTTGTGGCACTGCTGAGGTGGTATGGAAGCCCAGGTTTCTTTGACAGTGGCCTTCAGCTCATCTGCATTTTTTGGTCTCGTTTCTCATTTTCCTCTTGACAATACCCCATAGATTTTCTATGGGGTTCAGGTCTGGTGAGTTTGCTGGCTAGTCAAGCACACCAACACCATGGTCATTTAACCAACTTTTGGTGCTTTTGGCAGTGTGGGCAGGTGCCAAATCCTTCTGGAAAATGAAATCAGCATCTTTAAAAAGCTGGTCAGCAGAAGGAAGCATGAAGTGCTCCAAAATTTCTTGGTAAATGGTGACTTTGGTTTTCAAAAAACACAATGGACCAATATCAGCAGATGACATTGCACCCCAAATCATCAAAGACTGTGGAAACTTAACACTGGACTTCAAGCAACTTGGGCTATGAGCTTCTCCACCCTTCCTCCAGACTCTAGAACCTTGGTTTCCAAATGAAATACAAAACTTGCTCTTATCTGAAAAGAGGACTTTGGACCACTGGGCAACAGTCCAGTTCTTCTTCTCCTTAGCCCAGGTAAGATGCCTCTGATGTTGTCTGTGGTTCAGGAGTGGCTTAACAAGACGAATACGACAACTGTAGCCAAATTCCTTGACACGTCTGTGTGTGGTGGCTCTTGATGCCTTGACCCCAGCCTCAGTCCATTCCTTGTGAAGTTCACCCAAATTCTTGAACCGATTTTGCTTGACAATCCTCATAAGGCTGCAGTTCTCTCGGTTGGTTGTGCATCTTTTTCTTCCACACTTTTTCCTTCCACTCAACTTTCTGTTAACATGCTTGGATACAGCACTCTGTGAACAGCCAGCTTCTTTGGCAATGAATGTTTGTGGCTTACCCTCCTTGTGAAGGGTATCAATGATTGTCATCTGGACAACTGTCAGATCAGCAGTCTTCCCCATGATTGTGTAGCCTAGTGAACCAAACTGAGAGACCATTTTGAAGGCTCAGGAAATTTTTGCAGGTGTTTTGAGTTGATTAGCTGATTGGCATGAAACCATATTCTAATTTGTTGAGGTAGTGAATTGGTGGGTTTTTGTTAAATGTGAGCCAAAATCATCACAATTAAAAGAACCAAAGACTTAAACTACTTCAGTCTGTGTGCATTGAATTTATTTAATACATGAGTTTCACAATTTGAGTTGAATTACTGAAATAAATTAACTTTTCCATGACATTCTAATTTATTGAGATGCACCTGTATTTATTATAAATATTATACTTAAATATTTAGCAAACTTTATTTTGCCCATTTCTTTTTCTATAGCCTTTGTCAGCTTAAGTGGATGAAAGTGCACTCCTTCTTTTTTGAAAGTTATCAACACTTTCCATTCATTTTGTTCTTCCTCTTCCCTCACACTTTCCTAAGTAGTCCTTGTTCTTTTATTCATATCACCCATTTCAAATCCCAGAGTTGAACTTTCTGAACTATTACTCCTACCTTTTCCTTTTCCTTGTAACATCCTGCCAAGCCATATCATCACTTTCACCATCCGTACTTTCACCCATGATAGTTACATCTACAGTACAGCTGTTGCTAAACCTGCCAAACCTCTGTTCACGTCTGCGTCATCCTTCACACACCGATCTCGAAATCCCGCACTCTCTCGCGATCCCACTCTCCCCGACCACAACCCCCGACAACCGGCTTCCCGACTTGGAGATGTTGTTCTCCTGCCTGACCTTTGTTGAATGAGAAACGAACCAGGGAAAAAAAATCGCACGTCAAAGAAGGTGGAGTTCCAGAACACACCCACCGATTGCGTAATCGCCATGGACCAATGGTAGCTCAAAGGTGTTTAGGAGCCAAAACGAACTTCTCCAGAAAGTTTGCTTTGGTGAGCTGTTTTAAACTGCCGAAACGAACTCAAAACGAAGTTCGCTTCGGCCTTATTTTGTTCGAAATGACGTCATATCAGTTCGTTCTTCGATTTCGTTTGAAGTATATCGGGGCCTTAAGACTACATCAGAGTCTACTTCCCTACTGTATCCTCCTGTTGCCTATGTAAATTGTGTATTTAAGATACATAACACTTACACAAAAAAATTGCATTGGTATTGAGAGAGCGAAGCAGACACAACAGCCCCACAGTGGTTAGAATTTTGTCATGCCAAATTTTATAAGATCTTTCAGTGTTATTTACATTGCCAATTTTTACATTACTTTCAAACAGACCGTGTCTGTTCCCCCTACTACAAAATACAGAAAACGTCCAAACCAAAGTAATAGTAACAATTTAATTGATGTTCAACAAATAAAAAATGTTTACAATACAGAGAAACAATTGATAAAACTTGGCTTACTGAATATCAGGTCCCTTTCTACAAAAGCACTATTTGTAAATGATATGATCACTGACCATAAACTAGATGTGCTTTGTTTGACAGAAACATGGCTAAAACCAGATGAATACATTACTTTAAATGAGTCTACCCCCCAAGATTACTGCTATAAAAATGAGCCACGTCCAAAAGGTAAAGGGGGAGGTGTTGCTACAATTTATAGCAATATTCTCAGTATTTCTCAGAGGGCAGGCTTTAAGTATAACTCGTTTGAAGTTATGGTGCTGCGTATAACATTTATCTAGAGAAACACGTGTTAGTGATAAATCCCCTGTGATGTTTGTACTGGCTACTGTGTACAAGCCACCAGGGCACCACACTGACTTTATTAAAGAATTTTCTGATTTTCTATCTGAGTTAGTACTGGCTGCAGATAAAGTCTTAATTGTTGGTGATTTTAATATCCATGTCGATAATGAAAAAGATGCATTAGGATCAGCATTCATAGACATTCTGAACTCTATTGGGGTTAGACAACATGTTTCAGGACCTACTCATTGTCGAAATCATACTCTAGATTTAATACGGTCACATGGAATTTATGTTAGTGGTGTTGAAATTCTGCAGCAAAGCGATGATATCTCAGATCATTATCTAGTCTTGTGTAAACTCCATATAGCTAAAACTGTAAATTCTACTCCTTGTTACAAGTATGGTAGAATCATCACTTCTATCACAAAAGACTGCTTTGTAAGTAATCTTCCTGATTTATCTCAATTCCTCAGCATATCCAACAGCGCAGAAAAACTTGATGATGTAACAGAAACTAAGGACTCTCTCTTTTCTAGCACTTTAGATACAGTTGCTCCTTTACGCTTAAGGAAGATCAAAGAAAACAGTTTGACTCCGTGGTATAATGAACACACTCGCACCCTAAAGAGAGCAGCCCGGAAAATGGAGCGAAGCTGGAGGAAAACAAAACTAGAGGTATTTCGTATAGCTTGGCGGGAAAGTACCCTATCCTACAGAAAAGCATTAAAAACGGCTAGATCTGATTACTTTTCATCTCTTCTAGAAGAAAACAAACATAACCCCCAGTATTTATTCAATACAGTCACTAACGAAAAATAAAGCATCAACAGGTGTTGGCATTTCCCAAGAGCACAGCTGTAATAACTTTATGAACTACTTTACTTCCAAGATCGATACTATCAGAGATAAAATTGTAACCATGCAGCCATCAGCTACAGTATCGCATCAGATAGTGCACTATAGATCCCCTGAGGAACAATTCCACTCATTCTCTATTATAGGAGAGGAAGAATTGTATAAACTTGTTAAATCATCTAAACCAACAACATGTATGTTAGACCCTATTCCATCTAAACTACTAAAAGAGCTGCTTCCAGAAGTCATAGATCCTCTTTTGGCTATTATTAATTCATCATTGTCATTAGGATATGTCCCCAAAACCTTCAAATTGGCTGTTATTAAGCCTCTCATTAAAAAACCACAACTTGACCCCAAAGATCTAGTTAATTACAAACCGATCTCAAATCTCCCTTTTCTGTCAAAGATACTAGAAAAGGTAGTATCCTCACAATTATATTCCTTCTTAGAGAAAAATGGTATCTGTGAGGAATTCCAGTCAGGATTTAGACCGTATCATAGTACTGAGACTGCTCTCATTAGAGTTACAAATGACCTGCTTCTATCATCTGATCATGGTTGTATCTCTTTATTAGTTCTACTGGATCATAGCGCTGCGTTCGACACTATCGACCACAACATTCTTTTGAATAGACTAGAAAACTTTGTTGGCATTAGTGGAAGTGCCTTAGCATGGTTCAAATCGTACTTATCTGACCGCCATCAGTTCGTAGCAGTAAATGAAGAGGTATCATTATCGATCACAAGTGCAGTATGGAGTACCTCAAGGCTCAGTACTAGGGCCGTTACTTTTCACGCTTTACATGTTACCCTTGGGAGATATTATCAGGAGAAATGGTGTTAGCTTTCACTGTTATGCTGATGATACTCAGCTCTATATTTCTTCACGGCCCGGTGAAACACACCAAATTGAGAAACTAACGGAATGTATAGTCGATATAAAAAACTGGATGAAATTCTGAAATTCTGAAAAAACAGAGGTGTTAATTATCGGACCTAAAAACCCCACATGTAATAACCTAGAACACTATCTAACACTTGACGGCTGCTCTGTCAATTCTTCTTCATCAGTTAGGAACCTAGGTGTGCTGTTTGATAGCAATCTTTCATTTGAAAGCCATGTTTCTAGTATCTGTAAAACTGCGTTTTTCCATCTCAAAAACATATCTAAATTGCGACCTATGCTCTCAACGTCAAATGCAGAAATGCTAATTCATGCGTTTATGACCTCAAGGTTAGACTATTGTAATGCTTTACTGGGTGGTTGTTCTGCACGCTTGATCAATAAACTACAGTTGGTCCAAAATGCAGCAGCTAGAGTCCTTACTAGAACCAGGAAGTATGACCATATTAGCCCGGTTTTGTCAATACTGCACTCAGTCAAACATCGGATAGATTTTAAAATCTTGTTAATTATTTATAAAGCCCTGAATGGCTTAGCTCCTCAGTACTTGAGTGAGCTCTTATCACATTATAGTCCTCCACGTCCGCTGCGTTCTCAAAACTCTGGCCATTTGATAATACCTAGAATATCAAAATCGACTGCGGGCAGTAGATCCTTTTCCTATTTAGCGCCCAAACTCTGGAACAATCTACCTAACACTGTTCGGGAGGCAGACACACTCTGTCAGTTTAAATCTAGATTAAAGACACATTTCTTTAACCTGGCTTACACATAACACACTAATACACTTCTATTATTCAAATCCGTTAAAGGATTGTTAGGCTGCATTAATTAGATCAACCGGAACCAGGAACACTCCTCATAACACACGATGTACTCGTTACATTGTAAGAAGAATGGCATCTACGCTAATATTTGTCTGTTTCTTTCTTATTCTGTTTCTCAGTCCGTGTCCGGATCAGATGGTGGATCGGCGCTGGGAGATGATGTCTGCGACCCCGATCGTCGGCGGAGGCTGGACACCTGGATGAGCCCTGGGGACATATCCCCAGTGAAGACCTCGTCTTAAATACAATAAAACTTAAAATTAAACAAAATAACTATAATATAATAAAATACCTAACTACATAATACTATTATTGTTAGAAATTGCAACAATATAAAAATAGAAATATAATACATTTATACATTTAAAATTTAATTAAAACAATAAGTAAAAAAAAAAATAAAAAATAAACAATAATATCCTGGCCAGAGGAGAACTGACCCCCAACCCCCCCCCCCCCCCCCCCCCCCCCCGACTGAGCCTGGTTTCTCCCAAGGTTTTTTTCTCCATTCTGTCACGAGGATGGTTCCTTGCTGCAGTCGCCTCTGGCTTGCTCAGTTGGGGACACTTAATTTCTAACGATTATTGTCAATTTGATTTCATAGATACTATTTAAACTAAACTGAGCTAGACAATGACATCTCTGAATTCAATAATGAAATGCGTTTAACTGAAAATTGAGTGTTTAATCTTATTATTATACATTACTGACACTCTATCCTCCAATTTGATGCTGTTAAGTGCTTTGACACAATCTATATTGTTAAAAGCGCTATATAAATAAAGGTAAGAAATAAGAAGAAATAAGAAACATTTCGAGACTCATGTGTGTGAGTAAATGCGGTTCTCAGTCTCAAACACTGACAGTTTTGAACAGCCCAAAAAAAAAAGTCCAAGACCAAAGCCCAAACAGGTGTGTAGTAATCTAAAACAGCCAAGAAGGGCCCATACACTATAAGGTTGTATGGGCCCAAAAAAAAAGTCACCTCCCTTACACTGTGACCTGAAGCACTTGCCTTTTGTTTTTGTTTGTTGTTGTTGTTGTTCTTGCTGTTGTTGTTGTACTTTTTCAGAAAAAAAACTGTAGTTTTATCTTTATCTTTTGCCTATTTGTTTTTACACCAATTGCAAGTTGTCATTCATTCATTGTACTTAGTTGTAGGTGTGTGTGTGTGTGTGCGTGTGCGTGCAGGTGGACTAAAGCTCATGATCTCCTTGTGCAGCAGAAGATCAGAAAGGATCATTTGGCTTTAGTTGTGAGAGAGTCTGAAGCCATGCTGAGGTCAGATCATTAACAAAACTAACAAGCATTTGTGTTGTAGTGGGTGATGATATCACTAATAATATTGATAATATGTTTGCCAGGGATGGATACCAGCAGTTCTTTGATCATCTCCATCAGATGTCTATTCCTCTGCTGATCTTCTCTGCTGGAACTGGGGATGTGTTGGAGGAAGTGATCAGACAAGCTGGTGTGTTCCATCCTAATGTTAAAGTCTTCTCCAATTACATGGACTTTGAGTCTGTAAGTTTCTTTATGAAGATTTTTCATGTGTTTGTCAAAATAATTCACTGATATGGATCAAATGATTTTCAATACATATCTTGTTTAGTTTTAAGTTCTTAAACTATTTTGGCTGTTTAATTCCCGATATTGAATATTCATTTATATGTTGGACAGACCTAACAATTTGTGAGACCACAAATACCACAAATAGTTAAATATATTGTTTTACAATGAACTAATGAAATCTTAATTAATGGGTTTGACATTTGTTTAAAAAAACAACAACAACAACATGTACACGAGGATGCTATAACTCGTTACCACTGTCTTCCTTTCAATTTATTTGAGAAAGTTTGAGTGATACCGCATTTAAGTTCAGTAGTAGCATGAGTACAGTGCTGTACTCTGGTAGGATGAATGTCTCCCCTCATATCAGTGTCTCTCAGTTAAGGGGGTTTACACTGACAGTGATTAGCTGTGCCAACACAGACATACTGTATGAAAATGTCTTGCATTAAATCCTGCAGTGCTCAAACTAGAGGTGTAATAGTTCAAGTTTCTCGGTACGTACTGCAGTTTTGGGGTCATGGTTTGAGTTTGGTTTGTTATTGAGTGGGGGCCTGGGGGGGTAGGGTAGGCTATTCTTAATGTTGTATTAGAAAGTTTCAAAAGAATACTCTACTATTTGTTAACAAATACTTGAATAGTTTTGAAAGTACTTGAATTTCAGATTATGTATTCAAGGCCTGAAAAGTACTTGAAAACAAACATAGGTCCTTGAAAGTGCTTGAATTAAATTTGAAATAAATTTTGTTTATGGTGCTGTTTCAAAAATTGTCCTATATGTGCTGTCAAAGACAGAACAAAACGGCACTAATGATTGGGGTGGAGATGAGAGAGTGCGAAAAAAAAACTAGCGTGTGTGTTGATGCGCAGCCTAGAGCCCTGCGTGGGACAGTTTTCTTAAGCCCGCTCCCGCTGAATTTGACCATTACCGCCCACACTCAAAAAAAAATGATACTCCAACACTGTTTTTTTTATTTAAAAAAAAAATCATTTTCATTTAACACCATTTTGTTAGGTTTCCCATTTAAACAATTGCATTGTGTTAAACTGACTTGAAACTGTTGCGTTTTGGTTCAACTCAATATTTTCATTTTGAAAGAACATAAATTATTTTACTTGTGTTACTAGGAAGTGGATTTCCGCTTCCCATCATGCTTTGCACAGGGCTGGATAAGTAAATCTTTAAATAATTTTTTTTATTAAGATGATAAAACTGGGAGACTTGTTAATGTTTAATGCTCTTTTATGTTTGTATTTAAAAGACTTTCTGGTATGTTAGTGTTTTGGGGGTTACCATTGTGGTAAAGTGTAGCGCATGTGCTTGGGTTGAGGACCTGCTAACATGAATCAAAGTTGTTTTAATAATAAAAAAAAAAAAACTACTTTGGCCATGCCATGGATGTATCAAAACCATCTTATGACATAAGTTGGCTAATGCCTAAAGTTAAGTAAATCCAACGTATCATTTTTTTGAGTGTAGAAGGAATTTATTTTCCAGTTAAATGTTTTAGTTTGAGTTCAACAAGCATAAAAAAAATCACTTCATCAATGTATCAATTTCATTTAAACTATATTTGATCAAATTGAGTTGGTTCTACTCAATTACATTTTTTTGCATGAATTTGTTTTTTACTAGTTGGGGCTACACATATTTATTGGATGGAAATCCTGCCCTCAATTAAATTGAGTTCATCCAATGAATTATTTTTTTGAGTGCACTCCAGCAACGTGTGTGTGTGTCCTGCTCCCGCAAACATTCTAATATTGTATATAATTTTCACGCTATCAATATGCAGGGTATTGAAATCACATTTGAATGACTGCTCGCTGTTCACTTTTACTTTCGATTTCGTGATTACGCGCTCTCTGTGTAAAGTGAGCGCATCTTATAGTGCATGTATAATTATTAAGCACGTTGATATTCTGATCAGATTTTTTTTCCAAGCACATTTTACTAATTCCAAACCACATCTATCTTAACTACTATTAATTTTGTATTTAAACATTTATAAGTGATATACAATTGTCCATGAAGACTGGAAGTGAAAAACTCCCTATATTCAGGTGTACAGAATTATTAGGCAGGTTTTCTTTTACAGATGAAATGAGCCAAAAAAGAGGTTTAACTCAGACTGAAAAGTCAAAAATTATTAAATCCCCATTAGAAATATTAAAAACTAATGCAATACAGAAATTGCAAAGTTAAGGCATGACCATTGGTCAGTGAAATGCTCATTGGGTCAGCGGGGTCAGGCAAAAACAGGTGGAGAAGAAAAGACTATTGTTAACTGCAAAAGAATTAAGAATTAATGTGAAGAATTAGGTGTAAAACCATCAGGAAACATTTGGTCTCCAGCGCCACCATTTTCCAGAACTGCAACCTTCCCGGAGTCTCCAGAAGTGCAAGGTGTCAGGTTCTCAGAGACTTTGCTTGGGTAAAAAAATCCTAAAAAAAAAAAATTACCCTCACTTAATAAGAATAGCATGCTGAAGTGTTGTGAAATACATGAAGACAATTTTTTTTATAGGCTTTATGGTCAGATAAGTTGAGAGTGACTCTTGAAGGACCAGCACCACATCCTCTCTTAACACTGTTTGAAGAATTTATCTTCCAGAATCTGGCAGTAAGTTTTAAGAGCTCATTTTTAGTCAATCTCTGCAAGACAGACTTTTCAGGATAGGAGATGTACTAAAAATGAGCTCCCAAAACTTGCTGCGACTTGGAGCTAAAGAGAAAATATAGAACTTTAAAAATTGGAAAAACAGCTTAGTGAAAAGTGTTTACAGTTTAAAAGTAGGGCTGTGCAATTAATCGCCTGTGATAATGAACGTGATATTGCCTAGCTTGTCAGCGAACTACGGCTCTGTGTAGTAAATGCCGCTCCATCTGAAAGCAGGTGATGGAGATTTACTACTAATCATGGAACTGGATTTACTGACGAGATGCACAATGCGATTAATTGCACAGCCCTAATTAAAAGCAAATTAATAGAAATTCCTCTTTATATATATATATATATATATATATATATATATATATATATATATAATTTTTTTTTTTTTTTTTTACAGATTTGCACATGTACAAGGTTTAAAAAGTTAATGAAATATTTTCAAAAAATATTAAAGTTTTGAGCAGCTGCATGTTTGAGCACCTGCATTCCTCTAGGTCAAATATGAAAATATGGTATTTACAATAAAAAGTGATTTACTAAATAATTTAGACTTAAGTTTATTTATTAATGAGTAATGTCTCTATTGAGAGAATGGGCAAATTTTCAGTGTTAACAGGTTTTACCATGTTATTACATTTAACTACTTTTTATTCATTTAGAAATTGAGAAACTCTTTCAAATTTAAATGTTGTACAAGAACTACAGCAAAAACCAGTTTGATGCATATAAGCTTGGAAGAGGGCATTTTTTTTTTTTAAATATAACTCCAATTGGATCCGTCTGAAAGAAGAAAGTCATATACACCTAGGGTGGCCTGAGGGCGAGTAAATCATGGGGTAATTTTCATTTTTGTGAACTATCCCTTTAATTGGTGTTTGCAGCTATATTCACTATTTACTGTATGTTTGTCTTTTTTTTCAGAAAAAAATATTAACAAAATCAAAAATGAGTCAGGAAAGTTTCTAAAATTTGGTTGATTCTGTCGTGGAATGACCTTGTTATAGTAACTTTAAAACATGAATTAAAAGTGGCTATACAGGAGTCAACATTTGAAGTGGATCAAAACATTTCATCAAAGTTGTTCTAAAACAAAAACAATACCTGTTCTTGTCTTAGGACAACTTTGATTTTTTTGATCTACTTCAAATGTTGACTACTATATATCTGTTAACCACTAGCCACAAGGTTGAATCCAGTTACTCTTTATGTTCTACATGAATGAATGGATTGTAAATGCTGTTTCAGTTTGACATGAACAGCAGCAGTTCTGAAGACCTTTTAAGTACACAGTTCTTTAGGTATACATGAGCCTCTTTTTGTGCTTGTAACAGGGAGTTTTGCGGGCATTTAACGGAGAGCTGATTCACATCTACAACAAACGGGAAAGAGCTCTTCTCAATACCGAACACTTCAAGGAACTACAGAGCTGCTGTAATGTCCTCCTGCTCGGAGACTATCTTGGGGATCTCAACATGGCTGATGGAGTCATGGACTTAAAAAACGTCCTGAAGATTGGATACCTCAATGATAAGGTAATCCAGTAAAAGCAGGACAGCACATGACAAAAAAGGAGAAAAAACACTCTGACACTCAATGAATGTCTTTATTTTTACCCTAGGTGGATGAGAGGAGACAGTCATACTTAAACTCCTATGATATCATCTTGGAGAAAGATGAAACCATGGATGTTCTTAATGCCATCTTACGATACATCACAGGACAATGAACTTAGACCTCAGATCTCCAAGATAAGGATGGACTCAATTTTCTTTTCTTCTCTGTGGGTTGGAATGTTATTCTGTTGTTTTTCTACCTTGATGACTTCTGCATGTTCATTTTGTTCCGTTATTTGGATTGTCTGTATTTTTCCATCTGCGCACGGTCAAGAAGGACCTCAAAGGCACCAACTTGGTATCTCCAATTTAGATAACATTGTTGATCAGGGATTATTATGGTTCTACACATCTTTCTCTCACTGAAGGTCAAAAAATAAAGTATTTTAAGTATTTTAGTGGGGGTGTCATGATGTTAAACGTGCAATGGCATGTCTTGTTTTAAAAATGGAAAAATAAAAGAATAGAACCAGAAAGTTAAGCAGAAAAACAGGAGTCATGTTATGGCTTAATGTGATGACTACACTTCAAGAGGCTCTGGTAACCATTTTCACAGTGGTTACCAGAGAAACTATATACAGTGGGTACGGAAAGTATTCAGACCCCCTTCACTTTTTTCAATTTTGTTATGTTGCAGCCTGATACTACAATTGTTTAAATTCATTTTTTTTCTCATTAATCTACACTCTGTACTTCATAATGATGAAGTGAAAACAGAATTTTAGAAATGTCTGTAAATTTATTAAAAAGAAAAAACTGAAATATCACATTTACATAAGTATTCAGACCCTTTGCAACAACGCTTGAAATTTCGTTCAGGTGCCTCCCATGTCTCTTGATCATTGCAGAGATGTTTCTACACCTTGATTGGAGTCCGCCTGTGGTAAATTAAATTGATTGGACATGATTTGGAAAGGCACACACCTCTCTGTAAAAGGCCTCACAGCTGATAATGCATATCAGAGCGAAAACCAAGCCACGAGGTCAAAGGAACTGCCTGCAGAGCTCAGACACAGGATTGTATCGAGACAGAGATCTGGGGAAGTCTACAAAAATATTTCTGCTGCACTGAAGGTTCCCAAGAGCACAGTGGCTTCCATAATTCTCAAATGGAAGAAGTTTGGCACAACCAGGACTCTTCCAAGAGCTGGTCCCCATCCAAACTGAGCAATTGATGGAGAAGGGGCTTGTCTAGACTGGTGACCAAGAACCTGGTGGTCACTCTAGTTGAGCTCCATGATCATATATGCAGATGGGAGAAACCTACAGAAGGACAATCACTGCAACACTCCATCAATCTGGGCTTTATGGGAGTGTGGCCAAACTCAATCCTCTCCTCAGTGTAGACACATGAAAACACACTTGGAATTTGCAATAAAGCACCTAAAGGACCCTCAGACTCTGATAAACAAGATTACCTGGTCTGATGAACCTCAATTCTAAGCATCATGTTTGAAGGAAACCGGCTCTTCTCATCACCTGCAGAGTACCATCCCAAAAGTAAAGTGTGGTGGTAGCAGCCTCATGCTGTTGGGCTGTTTTTCAGCGGCAGGGACTGAGGAACTCATCAGAGTAGAAGAAAAGCTCAATGCACCAACATTTTGAGATAGCCTTAATGAAAACCCAGTCTAGAGCATTCAGAACCTCAGACTGGGCCGAAGGTTCACCTTCTAACATGACAATGACCCTAAGCACACAGCCAAGGCAACACAGGAGTGGCTTAGGGACAACTCTGTGAATGTCCTAGAGTGACCTAGCCAGAGCCCTGACTTGAACCCTATCGAACATCTCTGGAGAGACCTGAAAAAGGCTGTCAACAGACGGTCCCCATCCAACCTGGCCGAGCTTGAGAGGATTTGCAAAGAAGAAATGCAGAAATTCCCCCAATCCAGTTGTGCAAAGCTTGTTGCGTCATACCCAAAAAGACTCGAGGCTGTAATTGCTGCCAAAGGTGCTTCAACTAAGTACTGAGTAAAGGGTCTGAATACTTATGTAAATGTGATATTTCTTTTTTTTCTTTTTAATAAATTTACAAACATTTCTAAAATTCTGTTTTCACTTTGTCATTATAAAGGACAGAGTGTAGAGTAATGAGAAAAAAAAAAGAATTTAAACAATTGTAGTATCAGACTGCAACATAACAAAATTGAAAAAAGTGAAGGGGGTCTGAATACTTTCCGTACCCACTGTATATATATATTTTTTGCTGTTTCAAAAGTGCCACCTACAAGAACTAAAGGCAAGAATGAAATCAGCCCATCTGCTGTTTTTTGCTAAGACCAAAGCAAAATTTGATGCATATTCTGATGCAGCAATCATGCTACTTCCTCCAGCTCCTCCTGGGGAATCCCAAGGCATTCCTAGGCCAGCCAAGAGATATAATCCCTCCAGCCTGTCCTGGGTCTGCCCTGGAGTCTCTTCCCAGTTGGACATGCCCAGAACACCTCCGCCGGGAGGAGTCTGGGAGGCATCCTGACCAGATGCCCAAACCACATCTTCTTGCTCCTTTCAGTGCAGAGCAGCAGCAGCTCTACTCGGAGTCCCTCCCAGTTGTCCGAGATTTGCACCTGCAGAGAAAACTCCTTTAGAAGAGCATATGCTGTTTAAATGATTAAAACCAGATGTTAATCTTAAAGGTGCAATGTGTAATATTTAGGAGAATCTATTGACAGTAATGCAATTGTAGCGGGTACAGGACTTCTGCATCAGTTGACAGTTAAGTGTTCCCAGCAATCTTCAGCAGCCACTATCACAGCTCACACATCTGTGGAATGGTGGAATAAAGACAGGACAAAAACGTGCGTGTGATCAGCTCTCGTCTTGCTGGGTTATCTATTTTTCAAAGATGTTCACATTAGAATAAACACAACTGTCAAATAAAAATGCATTATGTAACAATAAATTGCTTTTTTTATGCAAATGTCCAGTGTTTCAGTCCCTTTCTTGTGAATACACAGCATTTCCATGAGGATCTGTCCATCAGCCAATCGCTGTGTTACTCGTTTGCATATTCACATGCTATTCGGTGTCACGACTCTGAGTTTCCCCTAGATTCAACTGTATCAAATACACATTCAAATATGACATTCTCTGAATGTTTTACCCATTTTAGATCGCTCACATGCATTTTTAAAGTAAACTAAACATTGTAGGAACTGATATACAAACACATCAAAGCATATTCACCTTCAGCAACCACTATCACAGGCCACACATCTACTCCAATCGCGGGTTAACATCGCAATCTCAATTAATGATTAAACATGCAAAACTTTATCAAAACAAATCGATTTAAGGCACTTGATATGCACTAACGTGTTCTTTCAACATCCATAAAGATTGACACATTAAACAATCGACTAACCTGTGGAATGGTGGAATAAAGACAGGACAAAAACGTGCGTGTGATCAGCTCTCGTCTTGCTGGGTTATGACCAGCAGCTTAGCAAAAGCCTTACAACACACTGCACTCTCATAGCGCCCTCTATTGGTCTAGTGGAACCACCATTCCCTTAATGCATTTACACATGCTGAAACAGTATTAGTGTCATCAATTGTGAAGAACCAACAATTGGGGCATCACACTCTCCCCACCACAGAAGGTGAAACTCTTAACTTTTCTTATATGCATATATATTTAATAACTTGGAACCATAACTGTAATTGGCACCACTTGGTATGGATTACTGACATGGCCCAACCATGTATGTGCAGATGTGGGTGGCAATGGTAGTGATTGAATTGTGTTGGCTATAATTGTGTTTAATGTAGGGAATGTTTGGAATGCGGGTTGTCCAAGGAATGGGTAAGTCATTCTTTGAGCAGGTCTTCTTTCTCTGAGTGACCGTCTACTTGTTCCGTAGGGTTCCCGCTGAGGTGGCTCTTCCTCTTGATACTCAATGGTCTGCTCTTTTTGTGGGCCTTCGCTTTCTGACTCCATGCCTTGTTCTGGCTCTTGACACTCCTCAGGTAGCGAGTTATCTGCTGTCAGGTCAGCATCATGAGGTATGTACTCTGGTTCTGTCGGTAATTGTCCTAAAGTCCCTCTTGTGCCAGCCCTCGGTGGATCATCTCTTTCCATGGTGTCAAGTCTTTTGTGTCCTCCCTGGTGTAGCCCACTTTCTGGATCCTCTCCTTCACATCCTGAATGTTTTGGATAGCTTATTCTTCTCCAGCAGTATCCTTCCACTTCGTCAGAGCTAGACTCTTCATCTCCTCCAACCTCATCTTTTTGTGTCACCTTTCTCTTCGGATGTTCCCCTATCCCAACATTTCCTCTTTTAGAGACCTCCTGTCTCCTTGGGTCCAGGTTCTCCGGTGTTGGTAAGTCATTCACAAGTAGGAGGTGGTTTCGGTGCAGTGTTCTGATCTTGCGCTCATCCTTTTCAGGGTGCACTTTGTATACAAAGTTGTTACCTAACTGCTCTTTCACCACATAAATGGTGGGCTCCCAATAAGAGCGCAGCTTCCCCGGGCCACCTCTCTGACTCAAATTCCTCACCAAGACACGGTCTCCAGGTCTTAGGATGATACAGCTGGCTTTCTGATCGTAGTATTCTTTATTACGCAGACTCCTCTGCTTGCTACTCTGTGCTGCAATCCTATAGGCTTCAGCCATCCGATCTGCCCAGCGTTCAGCATACTCACGTGGGGTGGTGAATCCATCCTCCTGCACCAGCCCAAACAGTAAGTCAATAGGGAGTCGGGGATGGCGACCATACATTAGGTAGAAAGGAGAGTACCCCGTCGACTCATGTTTGGTGCAATTGTAGGCGTGGATTGCCTTCGGCAGATGTTCCTTCCAGCTCTGTTTGTCCTTTTCAGTCAGCGTCCGCAGCATCTGGAGCAGGGTTCGGTTCAGTCTCTCTACAGGATTACCTTGGGGGTGGTATGGAGTAGTCCTGGAGCGACCAACCCCAGAGAGCTTCTGCAGGGTGTGGAAGAGGGAGTTTTCAAACTCACGCCCCTGGTCATGGTGTAGTTTTGTGGGGAACCCGAAACGAGGTATGAAGTCGTTGAATATTTTCTCAGCTGCAGTCTTCCCAGATTTGTTCCTGGTAGGATAGGCCTGAGCAAATCTGGTGAAGTGGTCAATTACCATAAGGATGTACTCATACCCCCCGCGACTGACCTCAAGATGCAAATAATCAATACACACCAATTCCAGGGGTGCGCTTGAGGTGATTCCTCCCATTGGTGCATGGCCTTGCGTTACAGGCTGTTTCTGGGTTATGCATGGACACTGACGGGTCACATACTCCTCCACACTCCTCCGCATCCCAGGCCAGTAGAACCTCTCTCGAGCCAACTGCAATACTTTCTCTGTTCCAACATGATTCATGTGGTTATGCAGCTGCTGAAGGACCATCTGCCGATACTTTGCGGGTAGTACCAGCTGTCGCCTTTGCATCGTTCTCCTATACAGAATGTTGTTTTCTAGGACCAACTTGTGCCATTCTCTTAACAGCTTCATTGTGTCACTAGCTGCCATGCTCCGAACATCAGGGGTGACTGTCTTACCAGCTTCCTTTAATTCGATTACTGGCCCAATCATCAGATCCTCCCGTTGCGCTCTACTCAATTCATCAGGACTGATGGCCGGTGTAAACTGGTCATGGAGAGTAACTGTGTCTAGCGCTGTCAAGTTTAGAGCTGCTACCCAGGCTACATCTCCATTCTTGGACATCATGTTACCCTCCCAGGTTGCTTGGATGGCACTTTGTGACAGGCCCTCTGTGCACTCACTGATGTATCGGTCCATGTCCAAGGGACAACGTGACAACATGTCTGCATCGTTATTACTCTTGCCGGGACGGTATTTGATCTCAAATCGGAAATCTGCAAGTTCCCCCACCCAACGATAACCCGCTGCATTTAGCTTTGTGGAACTCATCACATAAGTGAGAGGGTTATTGTCGGTGTAAATTGTGAAATATGGGGCATAGAAAAGGTAATCGCGAAACTTTTCGCACACCGCCCACTTAAGTGCGAGAAATTCCAGCTTGCCAGAATGGAGTCTGTAGTTTTTCTCAGCAGGCGACAATGCCCTCGAGCCGTATGCAATGACCCGTAATCTCCCTTCTTGCCTCTGATAAAGCACTGCCCCTAATCCTTGCTCCGAAGCATCAGTGTGCAGTTCAAACGGGGCATCGAAGTCAGGGTATGCAAGCACATGCGGGTTGGTAAGCATATCAATGAGTATGTCCAAGCTCTGCTGGTGTTTTTCTTCCCACACAACCGGATGTCGAGATGGCAGCTGTGGACTCCTCTTCCTTTCCTTCTTCCTTTCTACTTGTGATGGAGTTTCTGGTGTATTAGCCTGAAGCAGCTCATAAATAGGTTTAGCTAACCTAGCAAAATCTTGAATGTAACTTCTGTAGTAACTGAGGAAGCCTACAAGACGGCGAACTTCTCCAACGTTCTGAGGTGTTTTGTCATGGAGTACCCTCACAGCCACCAGATCTTTTGGATCCACTCTTACTCCATCTGCCGACACAAGACGACCCAGGTACCGTACCTCTTGCTTAAACAACTCACACTTCGCTGGGCGCAGCTTGACTCCATGCTGCCGAAGGACTCTGAACACAACACGCAATTTCTCTACATGCTCTTCAAAAGATTTGGCAAAGCACAGAACATCATCCAGGTAGGGCAGGCAACACTCATCACGGATGGACTCTAACATTTCTTCCATACTCCGCTGAAAAGCGGCAGGGGCATTTGATAGGCCAAAGGGTAACCTTACCCATTCGAATAGGCCCCAAGGGGTCACAAACGCTGTCAAGTGCCTCGACCCTTCGGCCATAAACCCCTGGTGATAAGCCTTTCCCTGGTCGAGTATGGAGAACCAGCGGTAACCACCCAAGGTGTTCATGAGATCCTGGATTCTTGGTAGAGGATGACGATCGGGAACGGTCTTCCTATTAAGCTGTCGGTAGTCTATACATAGTCGTAGTGTGCCATCTTTTTTCCGGACGCACACTACTGGTGCAGCATAAGGTGAACGAGATTTTACTATCCAACCCTTAGCAAGCAAGTCCTGAACATACTCTTTTACCTCTTTTAAGAGTGGCTTGGGTATAGTGTAGGCCCTCTGCACAGGGATATCATCCTTTAAACTCAGCGTCATCTGTAGGCTGGGGATGTTCCCAATGTCATTTTCATTACGCGCAAACACAGCCGACTCTTCATAAAGTAGTTGTCTCACAACTGTTTGATCACTTGCTTTCAGGTGACTCAGATCTACAGGAGGATGCCACAGTGTGTCGCCGTTTTCCGGCTCTGCTGGCTGAGATGAGGTAGTCTCCTGTGGGTTGTTCGATTCAACTTGGTCCGTCTGGATAATCTTAGCAATGCCTGCTATTTCCCCAAGTATAGTTCTTTTTGGAATGGTCACATCATGTTTAGTGTGATTCCCAACTGGGACTCTTATATATGACCGCCCCCTTTTGTACACTTCAACCAGTCCCTCCCCAAGGTCAAGATGTGCTAGAGGTGAGATCTCTTCCCTCGGCTCAAACAGGACTGTAGGGTCAGCATTGTTGAAGTTAGGAGGTACCCTACATTTTACATTGGCGACCTGACCAGGCCGAATGGTGACACCTTGCGGCCCTACCCTCACCCGAGCTGTGTCTGCATATACTTTATCTGCACGGATGAAGCCAACCGACACTTCAACCAGGTCATCTTGTGTATTTCCGGTGCTACTCATCAGGGAACGCAAGGTGGTAAGGATCCCTTCTCTATCTCTAGGTCCTGTAATTAACTCTGAGATAACATTAAACCCCAACAGAGGCCTCTCCAATTGTAACTGACTGACCAGAAAGGGGACTTGGATGGAGTAGCGAGTCCCATTATGTCCGGGTAAGCTTACTGTGGCTTCGACCCACCCGCTAAATGGAATTAATTCCCCATTGATAGCGAACACTTCCAGACCAGTACTGGGTCCCACTATTTCAGATAAGGACCGAACATCATGTGTTGGCAGGTACTTTTTCCTCCAGTCTTGATCGATAATGCTAACCTGTGCTCCAGTGTCGAGAAGCATGCTTACTTGATGACCTCCGATTTCTCCTTCCAGTAGACACTTCTTCCCAACAAACTGGACAGTCTTTTCTCCTGAATCCTCAGGGTGTCTTGTTTGTGGTTTTCTTGCAGTCTTACCCATGTGATTCCATGACCCCGCATTAACGGTATAGTTACGGCAGGACGACGCTGAATCGGGGACTGCTGTCTGCGGTATACTCTTTGGCCTGACGTTGGGCACTGACCTTTTTTGTCTGTTCAGGCAGCCAACAGCCCGGTGACCCTCCTCACCACAAAAGAAACAGTGGCTGCAGGTCTGCTCTTTCCCTTGCTTGATACAGTTGGGACAACCTGGTCTTCTCCTCTTTTCAGGTGCTTTAGCCATGCATTGACACTGCTGTTCTTTCTCCTTGGCCTGTTGCAGTGAATTTACTACATTTGTCAGGGCTTCTACTTGGGCGATAAGTTTGCGAATCTCTTTATCAGTCTGTTCCGTAGTTGCAACTGCTGCCTTAATTTCTGAACCCCCTTCAATCTGGGCGCTCCGAGCATGAGTGACTTTAGGTCGTGGAAGCGATTGCGGCCGACGCTGCCTCTCCTCTTCCTCACCTGTAACCTTTACAAGCCGCCTCAGAAGCATGTCATCGGTTACATCTCCAGCAGCGGCAAGTTGCTTAAACTCACGACGAAGCTCGCTGTGCTTGGGCCCCAAACCCTGGTAAACCGTGTGGAGAAATACTTCTTGAATGGTCTTAGCATCATACCTTATATCAGCAGTGCTGTGTTTGGAAGCAAACTGAATCTTTTGTTTAAGGCCAATGACACGATAAAGAAATTGCTGCGGATTTTCATTTTCCCCTTGACGTGCACACATCAAATTTTGGAACAGCTCAGTACTACTCTTATCACCTAAGTGAGACTGCAGCAGTCCTTTCAACTCTTGGACCGTCAAATCCTCTTTTTCCATTAACATCTCCTTGAAGTGCCCAGGTTTAGTGATTTTTAGCACCCCTCTGATGATTTCACTCTCACTGAACTGTTCGTGTAGACCCTCTTCGATTTGTCTGCATAAGCTGTTGAAGCTAATCTCAGAGGTGGAGTCACCGATCTGCCCTCCATGAACTCTAAATTCCCTCCGTGAGAGATATGGAAGTTCCCTCCTAAACTCTGGTCCTCTGCACTGCCTGGAGTTGCGGAAGTCTGAAAAGGAAGTGGGAGAGTGCTGGATGGTGGGGACATGGCGTAGGGATTCGTAGCTTGAATCTTTCTGCCAAGCTCCTCGTACATCTTTAACATCTGTTGATATTCATTGTCTGCTGTGTATGTGTGGGTATGACTAGTAGTTGTGTTTGTGTCAGGTGTTGTGCGTTCAAGATGACCCTGAGCTTGCCCTGTACTCTTGTCATGTGTTTTATCTTTTTGTGCTGCTTTGTGCTGGGACTGAGTAGTTTGTGAAATTTTATCTCTTAGATCGAGTAACACAGACATCCCCTCATCTTCCCTTCCCATCAAGCTCTTACAGCACAAAAACCCACTTACAAAGTCAAAACATCCCTCTTCATCCCCCAGTTCTACTTGTGATTCTTCCCTCTCGTCGATTTGTTCAATGTTTTTAGCGATAAGGAAGAGTTCATCAGCAGGCAATTCACAGAGTGCTTTCCTGATCTCTCTCACCAAATTTCTTCTCTCGTTTGCCATCGTATTGACCTCCGAGCCACCGTTAGCGACACTCAAACGACAGCAAGGATTCCATGCAGAGATCCACGGCAAGCTGGTCTTTGGATTCTTTCGAATGAGCTCCACTCCCCCAGCAGGTGGCGCTGATCCCGGACGAGCCCCCAAGAACTGTAGCGGGTACAGGACTTCTGCATCAGCTGACAGTTAAGTGTTCCCAGCAATCTTCAGCAGCCACTATCACAGCTCACACATCTGTGGAATGGTGGAATAAAGACAGGACAAAAACGTGCGTGTGATCAGCTCTCGTCTTGCTGGGTTATCTATTTTTCAAAGATGTTCACATTAGAATAAACACAACTGTCAAATAAAAATGCATTATGTAACAATAAATTGCTTTTTTTATGCAAATGTCCAGTGTTTCAGTCCCTTTCTTGTGAATACACAGCATTTCCATGAGGATCTGTCCATCAGCCAATCGCTGTGTTACTCGTTTGCATATTCACAGAGTCCCGACTCTGAGTTTCCCCTAGATTCAACTGTATCAAATACACATTCAAATATGACATTCTCTGAATGTTTTACCCATTTTAGATCGCTCACATGCATTTTTAAAGTAAACTAAACATTGTAGGAACTGATATACAAACACATCAAAGCATATTCACCTTCAGCAACCACTATCACAGGCCACACATCTACTCCAATCGCGGGTTAACATCGCAATCTCAATTAATGATTAAACATGCAAAACTTTATCAAAACAAATCGATTTAAGGCACTTGATATGCACTAACGTGTTCTTTCAACATCCATAAAGATTGACACATTAAACAATCGACTAACCTGTGGAATGGTGGAATAAAGACAGGACAAAAACGTGCGTGTGATCAGCTCTCGTCTTGCTGGGTTATGACCAGCAGTTTAGCAAAAGCCTTACAACACACTGCACTCTCATAGCGCCCTCTATTGGTCTAGTGGAACCACCATTCCCTTAATGCATTTACACATGCTGAAACAGTATTAGTGTCATCAATTGTGAAGAACTAACAATTGGGGCATCACACAATATAATATACATAACTATACGGTCATGTGAAAAAGTTAGGACACCCTATTGATTCCATGGTTGAATTCCAAGACATAATAAAAAATGATTTGGTCCTTGGCAGGTCTTAAAATTTGGAAAATAAAACCTCAGATGAACAACAACACATGACATATTGCACCATGTCGTTATTTATTTAGCAAAAATAAAGCCAAAATGGAAAATCCATGTGTGACAATGTTAGAACACCCTCACTGTTAACATAGGAATTAAGAGGGTAAGTAGCAGTCAGGCACTGCTAATCAAATGCCTTTAACTCACCATCAGCAAGTGTGAGCACCTCCATAAAAGCAGAAGTTCTGGCAGTTTGCTGGTCTGGAGCCTTCAGGTGTGTGTTAACACAATGCCAATGTAGCATTTGGCCCAATCAGACACACATTTGTTCATCAGATTTAACAAATCAAATTAGTTATTAGATTAACAACTAACCACAGACGCCTCACCCCACACACATTCTGAGTGCCGGTATGTCTGTGATGACTCCAGGCCCCCCCGGTGCCATGGCAACCTATCTGATAACACTAGTTTTATTGGTCAAAGGAATGCGGGCAGACCTCATTTTCCCTTAGGAAAGAGACATGTAATGCACATAAAAATGGACTCTTCTCTAATTAATTCATTGAAAAACCTTTCTTTGAATGAACACACATATCCTCAGGTCATTGTGTATTTTGTTACTGTTTGTGTATATTGTCTTTTTGTACTGTATCCTGTTTTATGCATGTTTATGATAGATCACTAGTTAATATTACCTCACTTATATCATGTTTGATCTCTATCAATTCATCTTTGGATGATCTAAATGACAGTGTATATTACGTTGATACCTATGCAACATATTAGTGTTCTAAGAATCTTTAATAGTTCTTTAATAGCAACCCCATGCAAATTGCCATGCTCAGAGACAAAGAGTCGTAAAACCTTCCCTCCAAAGAGAAGGGAGCCCATTGGCTCTTTGACTCCCCAGAGGTGTGACCTCTATACCAGATAAAGGTCTCATTCACAGGTCCGGCCCTCTCTTCTAAAAAAAACCTCTCTTCTAAAAACACCTCTTCTGCAAAAACTTCTGCTGCACGGAAAAGCTCTTCTGCTATCTTCTGACGGAGAGCCCAAACCGGTGCGGGCACGCCCGGTCGGCCCAACATAGAGCCTGGGAGATGACTCTTGACCACAAAGACCCAGGCTGTGGATCTGTTAGACTCCTAAGAGGATGAGGAAGATGTGAGCTAGAACTTTTCTGGACTATTAAGTTTTTGTGCCAGGCCTTATGGCCTTGTCTTTCCATTCAATCAAAGCTCCTCGGACCTCAGCAGATCTCTTTCTTAACTCTTTTTCCACTCCCTACCTGGAAGAACATTTCTACCTCAGAATCTTTGGAATTCATCACTCTTCAACCCGGAAGAACGTGATCGCGAGTCCAAAACCCTTGAAACCATCAAGACGTTTCATCTGAGAGCTCATTCCGTCACGACAAAGGAAGTGCAAGTATAGTCCATTTAACTAAACGAAACAGAGGTTTAGTATAAATTATAGACCCCGTTATAAACGGCGCTGATGGTTTTACTCAGGTGGTTAAATGACTTTTTCCATAACTGCATTCTCTGGTTTTCCTGATGGTTTCATCCATCAACTCTCATTAGCCCTTTCCCCATGTATGAGCGATTGTATGTTTGAGTGTATGTTATTTGTTGTTTGTGCACAAATTACATGAGTTTCTGATTCTGCCTTGCATATTAATGTCCCTTTACAATTTTGACCCTTGCTACATGCTCTAATACATTAATAGGAAGATATTTTCTGTGGCCATGGAAATATCCTTTCTTAGAGTTGATATGAATTTACACTGAATGTTCGCTGGACGAACAGATCAGCTGATGGCAATTTAACTCTGCGACAGTTATTACTGTCAGCCGATATAAATAATTGTAATTAATCATAATTAATTGTAATTATTTATATACAATTCCCTTTTTGAGCTAATTTGCTACAGATGGTGGAGAACGGTGGAAATCGTTTAAACATGATTTGCAAGCAGACTCAGTATCAAACTCGTGTGTTTGTCTCATAATTTTATTAACGCCTTATGCAGTTTCTGATCAAATCAGATAGACTATAGCTTGAATGCACCTTACTACGAGCAGTAGAAAGTTTATCAATGCTATAATGCGTTTAAATTGTACGAAAAGGAACTAACCTGATATTAGCGAAGGAATCCTAATTTCTGTTGTTAGTAGAGCATAAGACTTCTCTGACGAAAAATCCCAGATTAGCAGCCGTATAGATTGTACCAGAATGAAGTAATCTGATTTTGGGAGAAGAAAACCCTATTTCAGCTTTAAATGTGTAAGTCTTCTCTGACAAAGAAAACTCAGATTAGCGGCACAAATTAATCTGCGTGGCGAAGAAACCCCACTCGCAGTGATATCAAAACTGAGCGACGAAGAAAACTCGCTACAGGATATTTAGTTAATTGGTGATTTGAGCGATGTTCCTCATCTCCCTGAGTTAAGGCCTTCTTGTAAACTTCGCGTATCGTAGTCATTGAAGTGATGCAATTGAGTAGCGAATTATTGGTGTAATTCTAGCCTAGCTAACTAGTAATTCGCCATGGTCTGTGAAGTGAATGTGCTATTTTGATTTGTGAATGAAATTGTATGCGACACGTCATAACTGACTGTTATGCACCGCGTGAGCTCCCATGCATGTTTACAGCAGCGCGAGTTCTGCTCCACTTGCGCATGTTGTAAGCTTGCATCGGTCTCTTAGCAACGTCTGACCCCGGAAGTGGAGAGGAGCCTCTTCTGGTTCAATATGACAACAGCACACACGTCACAGACCCCTGTGTAAACAAAACAACTAGTATAGCCTAGTGTAGCCTAAAGCTAACTCTCTTAGCTGCCGCACAGGCATTTAAGCTAAGCCCTTTACCTCAACTGTTAAATGTTAGCATCCGACTAACACTTAAGATACTTGTGAGGGTAAAGTGTAGCCACTCCTCTCTCTCTCTCTCTCTCTCTCTCTCTCTCTCTCTCTCCCCCCTCACTCTTGGTTTCACTTCCTGTTGGTGCTATCACTTTCTGTTTAGGTTGGCCCCTCCTCACATACGTTGGTTCTATTTGTGTTATTTTTATTTTGACTTTATTCTACCTCTCTTTGATTTCATTTCATTCATTTACAGTGGGGCAAAAAAGTATTTAGTCAGCCACCAATTGTGCAAGTTCTCCCACTTAAAAAGATGAGAGAGGCCTGTAATTTTCGTCATAGGTATACCTCAACTATGAGAGACAAAATGAGAAAAAAAAATCCAGAAAATCACATTGTAGGATTTCTAAAGAATTTATTGGTAAATTCCTCAGTAAAATAAGTATTTGGTCACCTACAAACAAGCAAGATTTCTGGCTCTCACAGACCTGTAACTTCTTCTTTAAGAGGCTCCTCTGTCCTCCACTCATTACCTGTATTAATGCCATCTGTTTGAACTGTTTGATCAGTATAAAAGACACTTGTCCACAACCTCAAACAGTCCAACTCCAAACTCCACCATGGCAAAGACCAAAGAGCTGTCAAAGGACACCAGAAACAAAATTGTAGACCTGCACCAGGCTGGGAAGACTGAATCTGCAATAGGTAAGCAGCTTGGTGTGAAGAAATCAACTGTGGGAGCAATTATTAGAAAATGGAAGACATACAAAACCACTGATAATCTCCCTCGATCTGGGGCTCCACGCAAGATCTCACCCCGTGGGGTCAAAATGATCACAAGAACTGTGAGCAAAAATCCCAGAACCACACGGGGGGACCTAGTGAATGACCTGCAGAGAGCTGAGACCAAAGTAACAAAGGCTACCATCAGTAACACACTGCGCCGCCAGGGACTCAAATCCTGCAGTGCCAGACGTGTCCCCCTGCTTAAGCCAGTACATGTCCGGGCCCGACTGAAGTTTGCTAGAGAGCATTTGGATGATCCAGAAGAGGATTGGGAGAATGATGAAACCAAAATAGAACTTTTTGGTAAAAACTCAACTTGTCGTGTTTGGAGGAGAAAGAATGCTGAGTTGCATCCAAAGAACACCATACCTACTGTGAAACATGGGGGTGGAAACATCATGCTTTGGGGCTGTTTTTCTGCAAAGGGACCAGGACGACTGATCCGTGTAAACGAAAGAATGAATGGGGCCATGTATCGTGAGATTTTGAGTGAAAACCTCCTTCCATCAGCAAGGGCATTGAAGATGAAACGTGGCTGGGTCTTTCAGCATGACAATGATCCCAAACACACCGCCCGGGCAACGAAGGAGTGGCTTCGTAAGAAGCATTTCAAGGTCCTGGAGTGGCCTAGCCAGTCTCCAGATCTCAACCCCATCGAAAATCTTTGGAGGGAGTTGAAAGTCCGTGTTGCCCAGCGACAGCCCCAAAACATTACTGCTCTAGAGGCCAAAATACCAGCAACAGTGTGTGAAAACCTTGTGAAGACTTACAGAAAACGTTTGACCTCTGTCATTGCCAACAAAGGATATATAACAAAGTATTGAGATGAAATTTTGTTATTGACCAAATACTTATTTTCCACCATAATTTGCAAATAAATTCTTTAAAAATCCTACAATGTGATTTTCTGGATTTTTTTTTCTCATTTTGTCTCTCATAGTTGAGGTATACCTATGATGAAAATTACAGGCCTCTCTCATCTTTTTAAGTGGGAGAACTTGCACAATTGGTGGCTGACTAAATACTTTTTTGCCCCACTGTACTTTTAGCTTTAGAACGTACAGATTCAGCTAAGTTGATTTTACTTAAATCTGAGATTTAACTAAATCAATTAGTTTTTTTTGTTTTTTTTTTTATTCCTTTTAGTGTTCTAAAGCTATTTTTGGACATTTTCATTTTGCCTTTACCTTATTTTAGTTATTTGACCATCACCATCTTCCCTCTCAGTATAGGATTAGAGCAGTTCTAGCAACTGTTGTCCCCTTAATGAACTGTACAGGTTATTAGTAGCCTAATTCCTGTCTCTTCTATTACCCTCCTTACACCAGGCCTCTGAGCAGATAGGAAAACTTCCTATTGTTTCTATTTATTTACCTTGAGGTGTTTGATGTTCCCTGCTAGCGTAGCTAACAGTCTCCCTAGGTTTTATGACCCTGCTACATGCCTTTGAACAAGTGATAACTGCTTAGTCATATCTCCTAGCTTAAACTAAATGAGGAAGGCCCTTCCTTCTCCCTCTGTCTCTTCCTGATTTTATTTCAGTTTTGTTTATTTGATACCTTCATAGTGACCAAACCTGTAAACCATCAGTGCTTTGAGTAATAGTTTGACCACATGTATAGCCCGGTCATTAGCTGACCACTGCTTACAGCCCTGTCAACAGAGTTACTCAAACCTTCTCCTGTGTGCTTAGCACCCTACCTCACTAGCTGCCCCTCATCAGCTATTCACACCTTACACGGCCTACAGAGCCGTTCCCCATACAGATAGCCTAACACCTCTGTACGTACTTGCACTTGCCTTCTGCCTCTCTCTCTCTGGTGTTCCCCCAAGCGTGCCAGTGTGTCTCAGACATTCCACAGACATCCAGCCCGGCCAGCTCACCAGGACCCGCTGAAAAACCCAGCAGAGCACAGTGATGGACATCCTTCAGCCCAAAGCAGCCAGCGACCTGCAATGGCAGAGAAAGGAACAGCGAGACTGTGACACAAGTGGACACCTGACACCCAGCCTGAACCACCCGGAGCTGACTAGCATCATCTTCTCCTTGGCCTACACCCTCAAGGGCCTCAGACAGGAGGTAAATGAACTGAACCTGCAAGTCACAGAGTTCTACAGGGAACTGACACCCGCTCAGCGAGAGAAGGCACAGAACGGATGCAAAGAACCTTACAGAATGGCACAACAGAAGGAAATCACCAGTCTTCAGGAGGCTCTAACAGCTGCTGGACACCAAGCGCAGGTGGAAAAAGCCATCAGACAGGACGTGGAAAGAGAACTGTTTCACACAAAGTCACTGTTAAAAACAGCGTACGTGGAACTTAATGAGAGCAACACCAGAGCTAAGGCCTTAGAAGGCCATCTGCATGCAGCCAGAGCTGAAGTCCACACCCTGACTCAGAAATTCTGCAACATTAAAGAGGAGCTTGACACGGTTCAGAGAGAACTGAAACAGTCTTACAAACTGTGCATGGACTCAAGTAACAGGCACCCTGCTGCACGTCATACGGTCAGCAGTGCAAGCCCCCGTACTCCCGTACACAGATACGAAGGGGGGAGCCAAAGCTCTCTGATTGACACTTCACTAGTCCACTTCCTGAAAACCTCTGCAGCTGTAGAAAGAAAGGCAAGCCTTGAAACAGGACATGGAGTGACACTCAAAGACCTCAACCGAATGGCCAGAAACATCCCTGCATTCACACCAGAACTTGCAGGAGAGAATGATGTTCACACTTACTTAAGAGAGATTGACTTTCACCTGCAGTCTTGGACCAGTGTGAAACACCAAGATAGACTCTATCTGCTCTGGATCACCGCTAGCCCAGAAGTGCGACGCTTCCTGGCGTGACAGCCAGAACACATCCAATCGGACTACCAGCAGCTTAAACACGCTATCATAAAAGAATTCTTAGACCCAGAATTTGAACACGGACTGATCGCTGCCCTAGCCATCAAACAGGGCCGTCATGAAACTCCCCGTGATTACTACCACAGACTTCGACGAGCTTACTTCGGAGCTAGCAGTGAACCTGGGATGGAGGACGACCTCAACTTTAAGAGCCTTTTCCTCCGAAACCTCCACCCCATTGTAAGTCACCATCTCGGCATTATGGCCTGCCACACAATGCCTATTCAACAACTGCGTGACCTGACACAGAAGGCCTTTAACAAGCACAAGGCCTCTACCAAAGGTGTTTGTAAGACCCACTGATTCTGAACTGTACAACCCAGAATCCAAAGCAGGCCCCAGAAGGCACCCAGCATTGCCACAATGGAAGGCCCTTCTACAGGAAGCCACTACCCAGCGGAGGACAGAGCTGTCACCGTGGCAACAGACCTAAGCCCCAGGCCAACCACTGGCAGAGATCATGGAAAAGGCCATCCTCATCCTGCAAACACCACGGCATGTCCAACGACAGTCCACCACAACATCCTCCTTCACACAGGTGCCAAACGGATGCTGCACAAGGACAGTGGGACACGCCTACTTCTGAGTTACAGGAGATGCTGACACTAGCAAAAGAGCTCCTTGAACAAAACTCAACTGAGGAGTACTGGGAAAGACAAACTTCTGACTCCTTGCCTGACGCAGCACAGCAATGAGACAACTCCAAGCACCAATCGGATAAAGTCAAACAAAGCCAAGGTGAACTCAATGTCACAAATGAACTGAAATATGCTTGCAGACCACAAGATGAACAGACAGGGGAAACACAACACAGAATTTATCCTGACAAGCAGGCCCAGGCCCCCTTAGCCAAAAGTCCAAACCTGCGAGGGGGAGGGCGAGAGCCCACTGTTCACACTTCACCAGCCAGCAACCACAGGGGGGCTGGGGCAGGGACCCTTCCAGAGGATCACTGCAGGCGCACACACCGTGTGGCCCCACAGACCCCAACAAGCTGGCCAGAGACAATACAACTGTCAACCTAAATACTGCAGAAGGCCACCACACTTGCCGGCCTGCAAACATGAACTTTTGTGTTTGAACTCTGCCCAATGTGACCACACGAGACAGACTATCTCAGGATCACCTCCAGCCTCGAAACGCAACATCCTGTACCAGCAGTCTGAACCTGTCAAAGCGGATTACAAAAACTACAAGAAGCCTGCTACAGCCAGCTCTGAATCTACGGCAGATGACAGAACAGGCCACAAGGGAGGAAGGCTTCAACTCCAGAACCTTCTCTCCTCCTGAATTCCGCATCACATTATGAGTGACCACCCAAGCGCCATGGCCTTCCCCCGCACAATGACCACCTGACATCTGCGGAACTCAGCCCATATGGCCTACAGAGAACACAGCGCTGCCTCCATAGAGACTGTTAAAATCCTGCCTATCTCTGCACAGTACCCAGAACTGATTCTGGAGAGCACACGGGCCAGCAACAGAGATCTTGAGAACATTAAAGGAACTGATCCTGAGAGCGGCTTCACCGGCCGGACAAGCAGGATACTGTATATCAGCCTATCAGACTCCTTTTAACTACGAGTGGCATGAGAAACCAACAACCTACCAGAATGCCCTCCTACTCAGAGAAACGCCAGCTGGTCATGGCACCCAGACAGCACATCAGCAGACGGCTGACCACCCATGACAGGCCAAAATACACACACAGCCAACTCCCCTGCACCTGACCATGAGCTCCATGAGACGGTACACCCGGTGTACACAACACAAACGGACACAGGCTCTCTTTTCACCAGCATAGACCTGCTGTATTGTTTTGAGCCCCAAAGGACTTTAAGCATTCATAGAATTGGACTCAAGTGCGGGAACGTTCACAGCCAGCGAAACTCCGGGCTGAAGTGCGAGAACCCCTTCCACTCCAGCCAGACAGGTCACCCCAACAGACTGTCAGGTCGCCGAGGTCACGGGAAAATCTCACAGCCAGCCATGAGGACATAGCCTGAAGCCTCACACGCTTCAAAGCACTCACTGGGCACACACCAGACCTGCCTTCGCAAACAAGTGCACGAGTTTCCCTATGACACCTTGCAACCCCCTGGGGAAGCCCTGTCAAGTGCAGGGACTTCCTGCAAGATCATACCAGTAGTTTACTCTGGTGAAAATATGACACTGCAGTACCAGCATGCACAAAAGGTCATGTTAATGCATGCCCACAATGCACCTTGTGCTGGACATCACAGTACCAGAGACACTTATGAGACACTAAAACAAATGGCATACAGGGCTGGCATACAGCAAGATGTGGCGGAATGTGTCAGAGCATGTCATGTTAATGCATGCCCACAATGCACCTTGTGCTGGACATCACAGTACCAGAGACACTTATGAGACACTAAAACAAATGGCATATGGGGCTGGCATACAGCAAGATGTGGCGGAATGTGTCAGAGCATGTCAATGTTAATGCATGCCCACAATGCACCTTGTGCTGGACATCACAGTACCAGAGACACTTATGAGACACTAAAACAAATGGCATATGGGGCTGGCATACAGCAAGATGTGGCGGAATGTGTCAGAGCATGTCAGGTTGCTGTCAATTCCAAACAGCAAACCTGAACCACAAAGCCCCACGACACACTCCACTTTGGGTTTGCAATCACTAAAATGACACTTAGCTGTCTCACCACATATGGGTCTATAACACCATACAGATCTGTGTCAGTCCTCACTTTCCAGTCTGCCAGCGTGTCACAGACTGCAAACCCCGCTGCCCAAGGAGGAGATGTGAACACCTGGCTAAGAGGCATTACAGATAGCCTCACCCACCAGACCACCTGAAAAGGAATTACAGCCAAAAAAAGCGGAGCCCTCATCAGCATCACCACTGCTGAGCAGAACGGAGTCACCTATCCAAGAATTGCTACACCTATCCAAGAATTCTCACTCCAAGTTGAACTCAAAAGTTGGCAGCCCTAATGTTACTCCTCTTTATTTGATACCACCAGGGGTTGTAACATTAGTTAAAGTGGTAGGTGTCAAAGTTACATCAATGCCAGGATCCAAGGTTTCCAAGCAGAACGCTACATCAGTATTTTTAATATATTTTCTCTCTCTCTCTCTCTCTCTCTCTCGCTCTCTCATGTAAAATGTCATTTCAGTATCCTCAGGAAATGGGTGTTAATTTCCATGGGCGTTAATAATCAATATTCCAAAAAAAAAAAAAAAAAAACACAAAAAAATAATTTTTGAATTTAGTAAATAACCTTTGCAGTGTTTTTTTACATAGATGTATCATAAAATGAAGCAAAATTGTTATGACTTTTTAATAGTGTTTCCTGTAAATAGTGTTTCCTCATAAATTTACTTTAAATTTACAGACACTACTTGTTCTACCATATTTATATACTCCTTGCAAAATCTTTAAAATGTTTAGCATTCATCTATCTTAATTAAGAGAATATAGTTTTCATATTTAGTACTAGGGATGTCCTGAGCCAATCTTAAAAATTGGGGTATGGGCTGATTAAGTTTTTTTTTTTTTTTTTATCAGTTTGGTATTAGCTATCCTAAATCTGATTCTTTATTTTACATCAGCTGTCACGTTATTCTGCTTATTGTACATATACAATACAAGTCGTTTAAATCAGCAGCTCTATATTCATAATTGTGACCAAACAGTCTGTTTACAATGTCTACCACTGTAACGTTTATATCTACCAATGGCTTCATACAGTGCACACACACACACACACACACATATTGGGTTGGTTTTAAATAACTTTAATGTACTTGAAGTGAGCACCAAACACGAGGAAAATACAAATATCAGAATGGGACTCTGTATCAGCAGATATTCAATATTCAATGACTCAGACTGGATCAGGGGCACAAAAAACCTGATCGGGACATAAAAGCTGCATAACAGCTATATATGAACAAACCCATCATTCAGTTACATTGATTATTTGATTAATGGACAGAAAAAAAGACAGAAAGGTCACATATTATAACACATCTTCCAATGTAACCTCTGAAACACTGCAAATAGAAATGTATGTTTTGCATTATATGTCATCGGAACATTACCCATTACTAAACCCATGGATCCCACCATCAAGCTGACATAGTCAGCCAATTACAACTCGAATTACAAAAATCTCACTCAAAAAAAATGTTGCCCTCACAGCTCCTCATGTTTTGGCACTTCATCGTCCTCATTTACTATGATGTTCATTTCATCTTCAGTTATCTTGCCGTCTGCATTGCGATCTTGATTTCTGAACATGTCCCTTAGGACAACGTCACTGTCTATTCCCGGATGGAGGCGGCCCCTGCCTTCAACCAACTGCAGCTTAATGAATGCTGAAAACTGCAGAAGAAAGCAACAAAAATCAATTGGTGATCAGATGTGACATACAGTACGAGCATGTCACAAGTCTACTAGTCACATACTGTAGGTCTCTATATTCGCACATAGTATTTATGCGATAGGACAGGGTTTGTTTAATTGTATGCTGACCTGAGAAGTCATGTTAATTCTTGTGCATAGTGACATAGACAGTCTGTCCACTATGCACAGGTAACACAGATTAACACACGATGCATGAATGTCTTTGCCGCAGCCCATTGATGGATCAAAAAATTCTTAATAGCAACCTGTGTGTGTAGAGCCAACAAACATCTGTATTAAATCCTTAGGCTGTGTTTGTTTTTTATCAACCATCTCTCTCTCTATCGAAGTTAAAAAAAAGGACACCAGACCACGCAGTACCAGCTGTGATTTGCTCGACCACCCATTTTGTTGTTATTGTTATTGATTTGTTTTGTTTTGTGTTATGTGATGGACAGTACATGTATTGGTGTCTTGTTCCTGTCCAGTATACTTACAGTAAATCCAACCTACTAACTAACAATATGTATGTCAATATACAGTGGTGTGAAAAATTGTTTGCCCCCTTCCTGATTTTTTATTTTTTTTGCATGTTTGTCACACCTTAATGTTTCAGATCATCAAACAAATTTAAATATTAATCAAATATAACACAAGTAAACACAACATGCAGTTTTTAAATGAAGGGTTTTTTTTATGAAAGGAAAACAAAATCCAAACCCACATAGCTCTGTGTGAAAAAGTGTTTGCCCCCCAATTTTGATCTATCAGTCTGGAAAAGGTTATAAAGCCATTTCTAAAGCTTTGGGACTCCAGCGAACCACAGTGAGAGCCATTATCCACAAATGGCGAAAACATAGAACAGTGGTGAACCTTCCCAGGAGTGGCCGGCTGACCAAAATTACCCCAAGAGCGCAGCCATGACTCATCCAAGAGGTCACAAAAGACCCCAGAACAACATCCAAAGAACTGCAGGCCTGACTTGCCTCAGTTAAGGTCAGTGTTCATGACTCCACCATAAAAAAGAGACTGGGCAAAAATGGCCTGAATGGCAGAGTTCCAAGACGAAAACCGCTGCTGAGCAAAAAGAACATAAAGGCTTGTCTCAGTTTTGCCAGAAAACATCTTGATGATCCCCAAGACTTTTGGGAAAATACTCTGTGGACTGACGAGACAAAAGTTGAACTTTTTGGAAGGTGTGTGTCCCATTACATCTGGCGTAAAAATAACAGCATTTCAGAAAAAGAACATCATACCAACAGTAAAATATGGTGGTGGTAGTGTGATGGTCTGGGGCTGTTTTGCTGCTTCAGGATCTGGAAGACTTGCTGTGATAAATGGAACCATGAATTCTGCTGTCTAACAAAAATTCTGAAGGACAATGTCCGGCCATCTGTTCATGACCTCAAGCTCAAGCTGAAGCAAACAATGATCCAAAACACACCAGCAAGTCTACCTCTGAATGGCTGAAGAAAAACAAAATGAAGACTTTGGAGTGGCCTAGTCAAAGTCCTGACCTGAATCCTATTGAGATGCTGTTGCTTACTCTGTTACTCACTCAAGTCAGTGTGATGGCTGTGACTTAATACTGTCCGTGAGTTCTCTGTAGTTTTCTGTAGTTTGGCTCGTAGCTAGACACAGCCAGTCTGAGGCAGTCTGTGACATGTCTGTCAGTAAGGCGGCTCCTGTACTTTGATTTATTTTCATCTGTGAAAATGCCATTTCACACAGGTAAGTGAACCCAAAGCAAGCATTCACTTTCACTGCACATGCGGTTAGGAGAGGAAACTTCTCTGTTGACAAGTCCCCAAAAGTCAATGTCCCATGATCTGGCTTTCAGCTCTATGTCATTTTGCAAGTCAATTATCTCCATGTCTACTCCACTTGACAAAGCAAATACTTCCTGGAATTTGGCTGCAACCTGTTCTACATCAATGGGCATGAATGGGTTTGAGACACGGTAATTCTCAGGGTGCAAAACATCCTTATTTTCAATGATATGTGACATTTTTTCCAGGTTGGGAAAGTGTGTTAACTTTGCATTCTTCAGATGTGTGATCCAAGAGATATTGAAATTTTAATATGGCTGCAGGAGTAAATCGTTTAGAATGTAATAGCATCCATGCAGTTTTAGTGAGAACAAATTTCAACAGACAGACTTCTCTAATTTCGTTTTAGTATTTTAATAAGTTTAAGTGAAGACCATAAAAATGCTTGATCTTGGACAATAATCATGAAAAATTGCACTTGAACGAGGAAAATGCCTGAGGGAAATGTCTGTATCAGATGTGAGCATCAGAACAGAACTGCTTATCAGTTCTTTGAAAGATACTCATTGGTTGTAGCCTTCAATATTTTCTAACAAAACAGAAGTGTATTTCCAGGTGGACAACGGATTACCTTAACAGTTGAATTAGTGCTGTCATAGACAGCAACAGTCAGGTTCCGGAAGTAAAAACTCCATTTATCCATACGGAAATTGAGTTTTTAATGGTAACTTAAAAACCTTTAAAGACCTGTTGTAAGCTCAGAGGTTTTTAATCAATGATATATGCTTTTGTTAAAGCCATCTGTTCACATGAGGGCTTTTCACACTTGAAATTGTTAACCCTGGGTCATCCTAAACCCCGGATAAACGGAATCCTGGGTTATCTGTAATCGCGTTTCACACTGCTCATACTAAACCTGGGGTTAACTGTTAATCCGGGGTATTCATGAACAGACGTTTCACACTGTACATTCCTAAACCCCGGGTTAACCTTCTTATTTGCATATTTGCAGTGTCACTGTCACTGATTGGACGAACAGCAGGCAACCTGTCTACACCATAGATATGTATACATACATATCTATGGTTTACACGGCTTGTCCCGCGTGCCAGTTATTAAAAAAAATGTCGCTGCGTAGGTCTTTAGCCGTTTTAAGAATAATACCGTCTCCTCATCACTTCAGTTTACACGCTTTCCGTCTTTTGACATTTCTTTTACTTTTCTCTCACCGGCTGCTGTTTACACGATGCGTGTTTCCTGTTACTGATGTGACACGAGCCTCGCTGCTCAAGTTCTGATTGGCTGTCTGTTGCCAAGCGTCCAGCAGCAACAAGCAAACACCGCTCTGTTTCACACCGAACAAACTTAGCATCGCAATGCGGGGTTAACACCACAAATGCGGCGCTAACCCTGCTCCGGAGCAGGGTTTCATAACCCCGGGTTAAAAGCGGTGCTAACACCGCTTTCAAATTACAGGTGTGAAACGAGTCTTTACCCGGGGTTAAAAGCGGTGTTTAGAACAACGATAACCGATAGCACGATAGCAGGAATAATCTATTAAGTGCAGTGTGAAAAGCCCTATTGTTTCAGCCATGTTTTTTTTATTATTATTATTTATTTCTTTATTTATTTATTTAATAATGTAACAGCAGAGTTCATTAAAAAAAAGTATGAGAATAAGAATACAAATACCCTTAAACTTGGCTGTAAATAGACTGGTTGGTAAATTTTCTGGCATGTTGATGTAAACCAGGTGCTTTGTAATTAATCTTTTTTTTTATTATTTACTTATAAAAACAATAACTGTTTGTGGGGGCCTATATGGGTTATCAGCTTAAGGGCCGCTCAGTTCTTAATCCATCTTTTTATATACTAAGACATTAATAAGCCAAACTGCAGAGAGCATACCTCTTCCAGCGGTACCTCCTGGTCTTGGTTCATGTCCATGGCAGGAAACAGCGGCTCAGGACTGTCCTGCAGCCAGATGAACAAAAAGCCCTCAGGAACACCCTTCTGCAGCTGTAGTAATTCCAGCTCAAACAGCAACACTGCATTACTGGGTACACCCAACGCTGCAGGAATGGAAAGAGAGACAGACAGAGGTGATCAGGGAAAACTGGGACATCTAATAGACCAAAACCTAGATGATATAATACTTTAAAAAGCAAAAAGAAGCACGTTTTTGGAATCAGTTTGCAATCAGAATTTTAAACTGGTAAACTCCTGGGAAGTTTTCAGTCCAAGGAAAGTTCTGACAGATGACGAGTGTAATCAAGGTAAAGATGATTACAGTGGTAATACAGGAGTCATTAGGCACGTGAGAGTCATTGATGTGCAACCAAACCATGAGCAATTTATGTCCTGCGAGTGTTTTATAATATATTCTAGCTGAAGAAGTATGCGAGGGTCAGTGGTGTAGCCCTTGGTGAATTTCTATAAAAATGGTAATGCTTATTAATATTTTTATTTATTGCATTGCAAGTGTTTCCATTGTTAAACAAAAATGTATATGTTCAGACATGTTCATGTCAGAGGTTTAGTTTATTTTAACATTATTGGTTGAAAAATAGCTTAATTCTGCCTCATGTGAGTTATGGCACCTGTGATTGGCCTGTGCTTATGTCAGTCAAGAGAGTCAGACATTTTTTTGGTAAAAGCAAGTGTGTATGTTATCAGCATGATAACACATAATGTAGCATTAAATACAGCCTAAACTGTACTGATTAAGTGTTAAGTAGCATAGTATTCTGTTGTGAAGTCAACACAACGCATTTTGGAAGAGTTGTCAATTTAACACCTGATTGCTATTGCAGTGAATTTTAGGAAAGGAACGTTAATAAAATTAATCCATTAAGTCAGGCAAATTTGAGAGCATCAGTCCCCCCCATGATATACCATCATGGGTAATGTTAGCAATGTTATCACTGGACATATACTTACATATGCTTATGGTCAACATTAAGATTGTTTAAGTGTTACATGATATGAAGCTGTTTTTGCACTGATTCCAGACTTATTTATTTGTAATGCATCTCATTATTTGAACATCACATTGATGTTATAAGTGTGTGGTGTATCTCAGAGTAACATTGCGATGTTTCATACTTGAATGAATCTGTGTTTATAAATTAATCATTTGAGTCAATGATGCAATGATTCTATTAATAAGGTTTGTTTCTAAATGAATCAACCGTTTTGAATGAATCATTTGAATGAATCACTCATTAAGACAGGGTTGGACTGCCACCTACTGGCGGTTTTAGACAGGTCTAAACAGTCATGGTACCAGCACAAAAACAGGCTATATATATATATATTTCCAAACATTAATTTTGCCATTAATTGTAATAATCCAGTGAGATTTTTATTTATTTATTTATTTTTGCACAAGGAATCAACGTCTCCAAGATAGTTTATTTGCTTTCAAGAGTAAATAAAGGGGAGATTATTCCATTTTATAATAGGTATTAAAGGCTAGTCTTTCTCCTTATTTATGGCTCTTGTGTAACACCTCTGGTCCTACTCCCCTCACTCGCTCCGAGCAGGAATCGAACCAGCATTTCCGACATATGAAAAAGATGTTACCCAATCATAGCAGTAGCCATTTACATTTAAGTCCTAAATGAGAGATGCCCCTTTAAACCAGAGGGTCAAAAACAGAGTAGAAAATAGTCATTTATTTAATTGGACCTTAGGGAACATTATAAAAAAAAAAACATTATTAAAAAAGGCCAATTCATGACTTCTTTAAATATGTCAAATTAATGCTAATGCTACCTAAAGAAAGTTAATTCTAAAGTCAGTAGCGGCTGATGGCAAATTTTCTAGGTGGGGCGCAACATCCAAATATTTTAGCATACATCCCAATATGATTTATCCCATTATAACAAAAAAAAAAGGATTAAGACATGAAACATTTTAAATAAAGAAAATTGTTTTACCAAATTCAAGATTGAGGATGATTCTAACAAAACTATATTTTCTGCAAGCTTTTTTTCAAGAAAAATGAAAATATTTTTGTTTTTAATTTTAATAATAATTCAAAATTGATGTATACAGTGCAACAGCAAAATCTGTGAGAAAAATAAATAAATGTTACTTTTGTTTAGACCATTTTCTATACATATATAAATAACTACAAGTCAAGCTGCATGACCACACGGAGACGCCAACAGACCACTATCCCAGTCGCCTTAAAGTTATATAAATATACACGGATCTGTATTCAGAATTATTAAACAGAGCAAAACACAAATTAAAAAAAGTAATTAAAAACATTATGAATTTGTTGAGTGTGGCGATCTGAAGACAGTTCAACATGACTGACCAGTGAACAGTTCCTGTGTCAGAGTGAATGTTGATGCCAATACACCACTGTAGATAGCAAACTTCTATAAAAACACGCTTCTTCAGCGAGTGTCCATTATAAAACACTTGCCAGACATGCGATCATACTGAAATGTGCTCATAAAGCTATCAGCGAGCGCACATTCACGGTTTGTTTATTTGCACACTAATAATTACAGACTCGCACGTGTCTAATAATGTAAGTTACAATTCATGTATATCACGGACTGTAATCGTCTTTACCTCCATTACAATCATCATCCGTCAAAACTTCACTGGCAAGATACTGGTTTGCTTTATTCAGCCCATACATACTAGTCCTGACTTCATATTTCTTATTATTAGAGGTATGTTTGTTCTGCACAAGTTAAGGTTACGCATGATGACGAAAGCATGTTAGTGCTAGCCCTCCCGGAACCCATAGAGATTGCGTTGCAGTCCCTGCAGTTTGGAAAAAAAAAAATCTTTGTATGGAAGTCTATGGGAACACTCGGGGGGATTCTCAGTCTGACAGATATCGCCCAAAAAGGGGCGGTACTACACAGAACATGACTCGGCGCTGATTTGACTATATTTCCAGAGGCAGAACAAACTGTCTAGAAGAGTGAAAGCTAACGTACACTGTGACTGAATGTGAAAGAAAAAAAATCCCTCCCTTTCGCGCTTTGGTGGTGCATCGCCCGATTGCCCTAATGGAGAAACCGCCCCTGTCTAAAGTGTTACCTCAGTCTGAGAGAATGGGGCTTCAGGTTAAACATGCAGATGATCCCATGATCAAGTGTCTCTGTCAGTTCGCACTCAAAGTAGAGTAATCAAGGGCATGTTTTATGCAGTTTGCTGTGGAGAACAGTATCTAGTACAACATTTATGTTTCCGCTTTTTTTCTCACAAAAACACATCTATTTAACTGATCAAACACTGCACTTATGCTAATATGATGTTTCAAACATGCTTGGTTCAGCAGTTTCAGATCTATAAATCTATCATCCACATGAATTTTGAATAGACCAGAAAACTTTGTTGGCATTAGTGGAAGTGCATTAGCATGGTTCAAATCGTACTTATCTGACAGCCATAAATTCACAGCAGTGAATGAAGAGCTATCATATCGATCACAAGTGCAGTATGGAGTACCTCAAGGATCAGTACTAGGGCCGTTACTTTTCACGCTTTACATGTTACCCTTGGGAGATATCATCAGGAAACACGGTGTTAGCTTTTACTGTTTTCCTGATGATACTCAGTTCTATATTTCTTCGTGGCCCGGTGAAACACACAAAATTGAGAAACTAACATGTGACACTGTCACACAAAGACACATGTTCCCTGTCAATATTCTCACTCGTACTGCGTCGTAAGACGCTTGTATGGGAAAAACTCCTTTTTCCTCTTCAACTGAAGCCTTTTCAATCACGCAGTGAAACAGCTCATCCATTGGTTCGTGCAGTGCTATAAAAACGAACCAATGGCTCAGTAGTAGAGCACTGCGTTAGCAGCGCAAAACGTCGTGGGTTCAATTCCCAGGGAAGACATACTGATAAAATAATGTATAGTCTGAATGCACTGTAAGTCGCTTTAGATAAAAGCGTCTGATAAATGTAATGTAAAAGTAATTATCCCTGCTCTGCCCTGAGGGTGTACACTGAGTGTTCTGCCTCATACAGGAGATCAGAACAGCTTTTTGTCAGCTTCGGTAACCGTGCTAAAGGTCATCCTGTTACGAAGCAAAGAATTTCCAGATGGTTAGTGGATGCTATCACCCTAGCATACTCCTCCTTGGGCTTGCAGTGCCCCCATTGGAGTCAGCGCCCATTCCACCAGAGGCATTGCCTCTTCCTGGGCATGGTCCAGCGGGGTGTCCATTTCGGAAATTTGTGAAGCGGCCGGCTGGTCCTTGCTGTCCACATTTGTAAGGTTTTACAACCAGGACATCCCTGCCTTACAGGCCAGAGTCCTTTCTGCTTAGTTTGCCGCCTCCGGCTAGTTTAGCAGTCTTATGGGTTCACTTGACCAGCATTGTTCAAGTCCCTCCTTCACCTGGATGGTCCATATTATATGGATACCAGATATAAACTATAGGGGATGACACCCAGGCCACGGATGACCCTGATGGCTCAGCCTGTGCTTGGTGTATTCCATTGACTCCCCTGGGTCTTCTCCCATGGGAGTCTTGGTTTTGAGTCGTTCCCCATCATAGCACGGCGTGATTGTACTGGTTCCCATACAAGCATCTTACGACGCAGTACGAGTGAGAATATCGACAGGGAACGTACTCGGTTACTTTCGTAACCTCGGTTCCCTTAGATATGGGAACGAGTACTGCGTTCCTGGCCGTGCTATGAGCTGCACGCCTCAGTCACTTCATTTGAAGAAATCTGAGATGCAGCGGCGAAGCGGCCGCTTATATAGCCACAGTCCCCGCCCGTTTTGGCAGGCTATGGCGGGCTGCTCAGCCACAGGCTCGCTCGTTGCTGCCGCAGAGTCATTGGTTCGTTTTTATAGCAATGCACGAACCAATGGACATGCAGTTTCACTGCGTGATTGAAAAGGCTTCAGTTGAAGAGGAAAAAGGAGTTTTTCCCATACAAGCATCTTACAACGCAGTACTCGTTCCCATATCTAAGGGAACCGAGGTTACGAAAGTAACCGAGTATGTTTTATACCACTCAATATGTATTAAGATGGTTTTATACCTATATCTTTGAGTTTTAATGGTTTTACATGTTGTCTCAGCCATTTTAATCCTCTTAATTATTTTATGTGTGTATGTCTTTAAATGTTCTTGGGTCTGCTTGTCATGTGATCAGTCACATGACAGGAATCGGGAAGTAGACCAGTATAAACCAAGCAGCATGTCAAACAATCAGGGTCACAGACCAAATCACCAAACGCGCTGGATTGAGGAGTTGCTTTTAAGGATTTGCCATTCCAGCACCTCACTCTTATTGGATTATCACTTCTTTGGATTGTATATACACCGGTGGACACTTTTATATTGGAGTTTACAACACACTGGATTTCTTAAGGACTGTTTTAACGGTATGGAAATGAAAGACTCTGTACTTTTAACAGTCTAGGATTTCTAGTTTTATTGTGTTGTTAAGTTCCTTTGTGAATACTGTAAATACACTATTTATTCATTCTACTTTTGTTGTTGTCTCATCTTTTTAAAACACTTATTTTACCTCACACAGTTGAATCGGACCCCTTTTTAAATCTATGTAATTCGGCCGATAAGGCCGATCGTTACAAAGGGAATGCATAGTCGATATAAAAAACTGGATGACGAGTAATTTTTTACTGCTAAATTCTGAAAAAAAAACAGAGGTGTTAATTATCGGACCTAAAACCCCCACATGTTATAACCTAGAACACTGTCTAACACGTGATGGTTGCTCTGTCAATTCTTCATCATCAATTTGGAACCTAGGCGTGCTATTTGATATCAATCTTTCCTTTGAAAGCCACGTTTCTAGCATTTGTAAAACTGCATTTTTCCATCTCAAAAATATCTAAATTGCGACCTATGCTCTCAATGTCAAATGCAGAAATGTTAATTCATGCGTTTATGACCTCAAGATTAGATTATTGTAATGCTTTATTGGGTGGTTGTTCTACTCGCTTGATAAACAAACTCCAGCTGGTCCAAAATGCAGCAGCTAGAGTTCTTACTAGAACCAGGAAGTATGACCATATTAACCCGGTTCTGTCAATACTGCACTGGCTCCCTATTAAACATTGTATAAATTTTAAAATCATGTTAATTACTTATAAAGCCCTGAATGGTTTAGCTACTCAGTACTTGAGTGAGCTCGTATCGCATTATAGTCCTCCACGTCCACTGCGTTCTCAAAACTCTGGCCATTTGATAATACCTAGCTAGAATATCAAAATCAACTGCGGGCGGCAGATCCTTTTCCTATTTAGTGCCCAAACTCTGGAACAATCTATCTAACACTGTTCGGGAGGCAGACACACTCTGTCAGTTTAAATCTAGATTAAAGACTCCTCTATTTAACGTGGCTTACACATAGCGCACTAATATGCTTCTAATATTCAAATCCGTTAAAGGATTGTTAAGCTGCATTAATTAGGTCAACCAGAACCGGGAACACTTCCCAAAACACCCGATGTACTTGTTACATCGTTAAAAGAATGGCATCTACGCTAATATCAGTCTGTCTCTTTCTAAATTCCGAGATCACCGTAACTACCAGATCTAGTCCATATCCAGATCAGATGGTGGATCAGCACCTAGAGATGACCTCTACAGCCCTGAACGTCAGCGGAGATCAGGACACCTAGATGAGCCCCAGAGACTGATCCCCAGTGAAGACCTCGTCACCTAGACAGGCATCGGGACAAGACCACGGGAACCAGATGAGTCCTCTACACAATGTGACTGCTGGAATTGAACTGCTGGTAGAAGAGAACTGGCCCCCCGACTGAGCCTGGTTTCTCCCAAGGTTTTTTTCTCCATTCTGTCACCGATGGAGTTTTGGTTCCTTGCCGCTGTCGCCTCTGGCTTGCTTAGTTGGGGACACTTAATTTCCAGCGATATCATTGACTTGATTGCACAGATATTATTTAAACTGAACTGAGCTGGATGGTGACATTACTGAATTCAATAATGAAATGCCTTTAACTGAAAATTGAGTGTTTAATCTTGTCATTTTACATTTATTGACACACTATTTTCCTATTTAATACTGTAAAGTGCTTTGACACAATCTGTACTGTTAAAAGCGCTATATAAATAAAGGTGACTTGACTTGACGTGGTCTAGTTTCATTTGTAGACAGTCTGGATTCATTGCTAAGAAGACTTTGTTTCAATTGGGATATCCAATTTTAATTTTTAAAGAATTGACTGATTGATGTTTGTTTCACTATTTTCAAATTCAACTCATTGGGTGGGCCACCTGTAGCTTTGCCAGTGCTCTACAGACAAAAATAAAATAAATTGGAGTGATATCTGGTTGTATGTTAGCGTGAAGAGAAAAAAAAAACAAAAAAAAACACACACTCTCTGGAGACCCCACACCTTGAAAATGATAAAATCTATGCTTTTTCCTTTTAAATGTCAAGTAAAATAACTAAATCAACCACAATGCAAAACACATGGAAATGAAATGGCAACACTTCCACGCATCCACAATGAAGAACATTTGTGCTCACTCTCCCCCAAAAAAATTATACATAGAAATCAATAGAAGACTATGAAAAATGGCCAGCTACAATGCAAAAAACACACAAGTAATAAAGGGGTGACTCCACAAAAAACACACACGACCCCCACCCCCAAAATGCCCCCCAAACCGACAAAATCACTCATAAGAAATGAAAAAGTGAGATGACACAAGTTGATCTCTCTTACATAATTTGTCAAATAAAAATGAGCTACAATGCCGAACATGCACAGAAATGATGGTGGGACACCCCAACACATCCACTATAGAGAACAAATGCAAAACACATACATAAAACACCATGTTCAGGTTTGACTGTAATATTTATTGTGCCATAATTGCAAAAAAGACTGAAAAAAAAAAAAAAATTTCACAGAGTATTTTTTATTGTTATAATGATGATTTTATAATGTCTTGACAAAAATCTAAATAAAAACTTTCATGCATATCTATGAGGAAATGGCGAATGAGTCATTGAATTATGCTCTACAACCATCTGGTGGCTGTAGTTGAATAATTTCAATTTTAAAAGTATTTATTTTCAAGCAGATGACTGCAAGTTTTCAATAAACCATGGCACACTGGCCATGTTATCTCTATGAATTAAAGTTAGAAATGTGGGTCTTTTTTAAAGTAAATTTTACATAATAGTTTTTAAAAAACTATTTTAAATAATAATAAGAAGAATTTACTTACATTTTAAAAATAACATAAATCCTCCTCAAACTGCCAAAATGTAGAGGAAAAACATTACTTAAAGGAGCAACATCCATGTACACAAGAATATTATAATGCATGGCTGAAACCCAAATATAGATCTTAAATGGAATTTGATATGCATGTAAATATAGTCAATTATTTCTCTTAACATTTGTCTTGTTGCACTGAGCACATCACAATGCATTCTGGGATTAAAATTCTGAGTTTATATAAATGTGATGCTTCCTCCGATTTCAGCAAAAAAGCTTTTTCAGAGCAATAATGAAAACATACATTTTCTGCAAAACTTTTGGAACAGCCAACAGGAAACCTAGTGAGGAGACTAGGTTTTGGAATAGTGCAATTATTTTGCAACACCACTGCACAATCTGAACTGACTTTCTAAAAAGTTTTTGTAGTTTGATAGTGTGGTAACTGACCTCCATTGGTGCCATGTGCGAGGTGGGGCGGCACAGTGATCTCTCTCCTCTCTAACACACACATGCCCTGCAAACCTTCATCCAGACCAGTGATCAACTTCCCTTGACCTAATGTGACACGTGGGGGTTCTGGGTAGTCGTCTCTGCAGATGATACATTAATAACGCTTTGAATAATATCAATAAATGTGCACAACAGTAAATACAATAAAAATGAAAAACAGATAACACATTCAAATTCAAACTGGTCTCCTATTTATACGTAGGTATTAATACATAACATTTACAAGCACAGAATGCATTTTTTTGTACGTTTTATTGACTATAACATACAATTTAGACGTATTTCAACGTTTAAAACGTACAAATCGATACGTATTATTAGCTAAAATACTTTAAAATATTTACGTATCTTTTATGTCATTAAGATATTTGTATCAATGCATTTTTTATAATTTTATCAATAAGCGATTTAGATTTTTAGACCCTTTAACCTACCCCCAAACCTAAACCTACCCATTTTAGAGCGAATATGCATTTTTATCATTTTATTAATGTGATTTAGATTTTAGACCCCCTTAACCTACCCCCGAACCTAAACCTACCCATTTTACAGCGAATATGCATTTTTATCATTTTATTAATAAGCAATTTAGATTTTTAGACCCCTTAACCTACCCTCAAACCTTAACCTACCCATTTTATAGCGAATATAAAAGGATAAAAAAAAACGCAATTGACCGAAATATGCAGGAAAATAACCATTTTAGTAACAATACAGCATTAAAATATTTTTATAGTCGCTAATCCCACTCCTACCTATAAACCTAAACATTTCTGTACAGTATAAGAAAAGCATGACAGACAGATAAATGCTATTACAATCATTTATTTATTGCAAAAAATGTCAAAAGCACTACCAAAAGTAATCCAAATGACGATGCGTTGCAGCCGCAGTCCTCTCTGGCAGAATACAGTAGGTTTGTGTGAGGTACAGAGCAGAATCTATTTTGTTAATCGCTGAAAATATTATCCAAATTATTTTCTCGATCCTCTCCGTGAACTCGTGAAGGCGCACGCTCGCATCATTCACCAGAAAACACGGCATGTCGCAATCTGTAACGAATGCAAGCGAGAACCAATGAGCGTTCGATTATCCTGCTGTAAAACCTGTCGTTTGAAGCAGCAACATTTGAATTCGTAACGAGCGCAGCAGTAGGGATGGGCGATACCTCTTATTTTATTTTCGATCCGATACCGATATTTTCAAGCCCAGTATCGTCGATACCGATGCTGATACCTCTAAGCTAAACTGATCTTTTAATTTATTAAAAAAGTGTAATCAGTAATTATACTCACTTAACATTAGCTTTTAAAACCATGTTTTTTTTGTTTGTTTTTTTGACATTCATAGGCCTTTTTTTGTTTACACTGTCAGAAATAAAATATACTAAAATTGTATTTTAGCCCTTTACTGGGGAAGTAACCTCAAAGGTGCCCCATACCCCTAAAAGGGAGCATATTAGTACCAGACAAGTATGCATGCTTTAAGGGTAGATAAGGTGTACCTTTGAGGGTACCTCATGAAAAATAAACATGGTACATAAGTACTAAAATTTATTATTATTACCATGGTAAATTTGTTGTTACTGCAGTTTTACTACAAATACTCTGGTAAACTGTAGTTACTGTAATAAAACCATGGTTAATTTTTGTAAAAGGCTACCAGGCTGTTGTACACCTAAAGGTGAAACTTTAGCATATTTTTTTCTGACAGATTTATTAACAGCAACTACAGAACATAACACAATCCATTTGAACTTTTAACAACCAGTTTAAATAAATTTACTTGCACAAACTAGCCTATTTAAAATAAATATTACATTTACATGGGGTTAGTAAGTTTTTGGAATATTTTTTAAATAAGTCTCATGCTCACCAAGGCTGCACTTATTTGAACAAAAATACAGTAAAAACAGTAACATTGTGAAATATAACCATTAAAAAATAACTATTTTCTATTTTAATATATTTTAAAATGTAGTTTAAAATGCATCTGTGATCAAAGCTGAATTTTCAGTGTCACATGATCCTTCAGAAATTATTCTAATATCATTTGCTGAAATATTTCTGATTATTGCTGCTTCATATTTGTGTGGAAACCGTGATGCATTTTTCAGAATTAATTTTATATATAGTAGCGATGATATGTAGTAATGTAAATAACGTGGCAATGGTTTCTTAAGATCTACTTATGCTTCTGATGCTTTTGGGAAACGCAGCCCTATTTGAACAAGCACTGTGACTGAGCCATGCGTCTGTGATTGATTGGTTCTGTCTTTCAGCAATTTGCGTGTGTTCCGATGAGCAGGAGAAATAGTTCTATCCATATCTATCTTTTTTGCTAATATAGTCTATTTTTCCACTTAGTAGCTTATTTTATGCACCGAGTTTCTTGATAAATAAAATTAGTGGTTAAAAATGCACTTTAGAATCAATATTTTTACGTGAGGATCGATCCTTTCGATACAACATCAGTATCGAAAGTATCGATACTTTAGGATCGATCCGCCCATCCCTACGCGTCAGTCAGCGTGGGCTGTGCTGTTTACTGTCGCTGGACTCGCTGCTCGGGATGGAGATGAAGATCGCCGAATAAAGGCTTGAATTTGGGTCTGTTCCTCACAGTCATATGGATTCTGAAGATCTGGATTACAGCGCACAAATAAAATTGTTTCACTTCGTAATTATGTTGCATTTTTGGTGTTTTTTTTATAGTTCTACTGTCAGTCACAGCATGTCGGAGAAAACACCTTTTGTGGCCTATGGCAAACAAAGTAAACATTACATGACAAGTAAAGGTTAAACGATTGCAAATGTTATTTATTTTAAGGTTTAAAGTGAAGTCTTGTTTAACATTATGTAGGCCTATTCTTGGAAATGAGCTGGCAGCAGAAATCACACAACAAAACGAAATGTTATAATTTTATATTAAGTAAACAAATAAACAATTAAATAACGCAATTGAAAACAAGGTAACTGATATGACAACTAAAAACAACTAATAAAATTAATGCCGAAGTTTCAATATTCATAAGGATTCATTTTTAGATGTCGTCATACGTCAGTTTTGTACGTTTACATGCTGAAAATACGTAAGTATTTGTACGTTTAGATGCTGAAAATACGTCAGTATTGTACGTTTTAGTGCCGTACGTACGTAAGTAAATGTACGTTTTATAGAACCACATTTTACGTAAAATACATACGAATTATCATGAGATCACATTGTTTAAACAAATGTTTATTAGTTAAATATTGTACATTATTACTTTATTAATTGTATATTGTATTGTACATTGAGTTAAATATTAAATATACATTTTTAACATCTGGTACAAAATACATAATTCCTTGAAGGAATGGGGAAATAAATTGGTCTAGTGCAGTGGTTCCCAGTTGCGATCCTGGTGCGCCCCTACAATTTTATTGCAATTTTTATTTGATTGAAGTGTGTACTGCACACCTATCCATCGATAATCCTGCTTATACCAAAAGATGTCATACTGATTTGTGAACCTCAATCAGACCATGCTCGATCATCAATAGTCACCTTGTTAAATTAATAAATGACTACATGGTGCGAATGGAGAGCACTTACGAAGAGTAGAGTTGTGTGCCATCCAGCAGAGAACAGTTGTAGCGGTACATTATCAGGTCATTTGCAGCACTTGTCAGGTTGCAGTCAGCTGGTTTGTAGATCATTTTGATGTCCACTTGGTCTTTAGGGTTGTGAAAGTCAATGATATGCAGGTCAAAGATGAGCACGGCAGATCCTGGGATCAGCTCACCTGAGAGAATAGAATGAGAAAAATATACAGTCACATCCATCTCATTCCTCTTTCAAAAAAGTAAAATTCAGTCATCTATAATGTTAAATAGATTAAACACAGTGAACTATTGCATGTAGCATGTAAAATATCTTTATGCCTACAATACGTAAAACCACATTTTACGTAAATGTAGATCATTTTGATGTCCACTTGGTCTCATGATAATTTGTATGATATGTTTTGAGATTTTATATCAGATAAGATTTTATATCAGATAATTGAAAGAGTTATTGAAACTAAACACAAGAATGCATCCTATAACATTTCACCACGCTTATGTTGCATTATGTAAATTAAAAGGTTCTGTTGCTTTTTTTCTTCTTCTTCTCTACTAATTTCCTTCTAATAGTCACCTGATCCATTCTCTCCATAGGCCAGATGAGGTGGGACAGTGACTCGTCTCCACTCACCCACACATACCCCCTGCAGGGCTTTGTCAATGCCAGCAATCACATAGCCCATGCCAATAAACGTGTTGTAAGTGCTGTTTCGAGAATAACTGAGGATGTTTAAAAAAAAATTTATTAGTAATGTAAAAACCTTGTGCCTCAAAAACTACAAAGTTTGATGTGTCAACAGTCTTGTGAAATAGAAATGATCTGCATTTTGTTAATGGCAGCACTTCAACACAAACATTTGCAATACACCTTTTTATATGAAATTATCTGTTTTCCAGATGATAGACTGACCTGGAATCGAAGACAGTGCCGTCTTGAAAGGTTCCGTTATAATGGTAACGTATGAAATCTCCCACCATTGCCCTTTTCTGGCATGGCTGTGGGATCTTTTGAACCTCCACATTCACATCATCCTTCACGTTAAACACATCCACAAGTAACACATCAAAAATTAGAGTTGCATATGGAGGGACCTTTGTACCTAAGGATAAAGTTCCTTTAGATTATGCTTCAATCAGATCACATTTACTGAAAAATATGGTTACACATTACTTTTCTATGGTTTACACTTTAATATGCATTATGTTTTACAGCTGTAATAAAAATAATAATTTACACTAAAAAATAAATGAATAATAAGGTATTTATAATAAATTAGTAAATATCAATCAATATATGTCATATAAATCATGAAAGCAATACATAATTATACCATATCCTTTGTCATCATAAGCCAGGAATGGTGGGATAATAATTGATCTCCTCTCCCCGACACACATGCCCAGAAGGCCTTCCTCCATGCCTTTGATCAGACTGCCCAGCCCCACATATGTGTCATATGTTGAGCTTCGAAGATGGCTGTGATAAGAATTTACAGGCAAAATGAATATTCATCATTACATTTTTTTTTATCTGGCATTTGGATAAACGTAGCTTTATTTATTCATGATTTTTTTTTTCTTGTTGGTCTTATTATATTTTGTTTTATTTTGCTAGTATTATACAGAACTTTGGTCAGCTTTGGCTGTTTTTAAATGTGCTTTATAAATAAATGTGCCTTGCCTTGTCATATAATAATTACATATATACAGTAGTCCCAAAAATATTTGGACAATTTGAGCCACAATTAAAAATGTAATAAAGTGTTTGCATTATTTAACAAAACAGCAAAACAAGTGGCATTGGTTTTAAAGAAATATATGCTTTACACTTTTTTTAACTTTTACACATTTTAAATCAAAAATTTGTAAAGTTTCAAAATATTAAATCTATAAATACACTACTCAGAAAATTAAGGGAACACTTAATCATCACAGTATAACACCAAGTCAATTCAACTTCAGGGATATCAATTTGTCCATTTAGAAAGCACAAGTAATTGTGAATCAGTTTCACCTGCAGGTTAAGGTGGTTGCCACAGACAATTGCTCTCTCCTTATCCTTCCTGACTGATTAGTTTCTAGTTTTGTGTTTTATTAGAGTCTTTCTCACTACCTGTAGTATCAGGCAGTATCTGCAGCCTAATCAGTTCCACAGGTTGTCCAGCTTCCCCAGGATGGCACATCCATATGTGCCGTCGCAAGGTGGCATGATGTGTCTCCCAGCACAGTCTCAAGAGCATGGAGGAGATAACAGCCATTACACAAGGAGAGCTGGACAGGGCTGTAGATGAGCTATAATCTGCTCCTTTGTGCAACGAGGAACAGAAGAAGAACTGCTATAGACAAACAAAATGACCTCCAGCAGGCTACTGATGTACATGTTTCTGACCATGAGGGCCCTACGTCCTGTAGCTCACAGCCCAGCACCATGCAACATGAATGGCATTTGCCAGAAAATACCACAGTTGGCAGGTCTGCCATTATGCATAATGGTTTTAGCAGTGGGCCATTAACTGGCCCTTATGTTCCCAAGACCTGATTCCAATTGAGAACCTCTGGGCCGTTATGTATCAGAGCATCCAAAGCCACCAAGTTGCAATACAGACCGTTCAGGAGCTCACTGATGCCCTGATCCAGGTCTGGCAGGAGATCCCCCAATACACCATCCATCATCTCATAGGAGCATGCTGTTGGGAGTGCATACAGGCACGAGGGGACCATACACACTATTGACATTATCAGTTGCTTTGGTGAAATTCAAGTTCGATCAGTGTGCAATTTCAATTTTATACTTTGACTTCAATGTGATTTTGAATCCAGCCTTCACTGGGTTGCTGATTTTGGTTTCCACTGACCATTGTCATATCATTTTGTTCTAAACAAATTACACTATGTATATAATTAGTATTTATATTATATGTATATAATATAAGTTTTCCAACTTGAATCTTTCATTCACCGAGATCCAACTTATTAATTAAGTGTTCCCTTAACTTTAGCAGCACATAAAATTAAAAAAAGATTTTATTTCCCAAAAAGTCAGTTTTGTTATTATTTTGTCCTACCTGGAATCAAACAGGTTTCCCACTAACAAAGATCCATTGTAATGATAACGGACAAAGTCACTGGGCATCACTGTCCTTTTGCAGTTCTGCTGTTTGTGAAGCGTACGAATTTGAACCTTGTCTTCTTTATGCCACAAATCCAGCAAAAGCACATCAAACACCAATGTTGTATCAGGAGGGATTACTAAACCTGGAGAGAAACAACAATGCTGAGTCAGATGGGATAACTGAACCTAGAGAAAGTGTGTACTCTTGATAAAACTGACATGCCCTTTTCTTGTGTGAAAAAAGTTAGTACACCCTACTAACTTACTATATCAAGGTCCTAAAATTACAATAAAGTGCATCAATTAGTGGAATCAAGTGACAATTATTAGAACATTATTAAGGTGGATGGCCAAACCTTTTGTTTATGATACCATCATGCCAAGTTCAAAACTCTAGAAAGAAGGTTGTTGTGGCTTATGACTAAGGGAATTTAAAGCTATTTAATACAGCATTTAATAAAATGTAGAAATTAGATCAATCAAAATGCTTTATAATGATCAGATAACTTTATAACTTCCAACTTTATAACTAAAATATTAAGTTCCCTTATTATGGACTTTTGAAAATTACCTTTCAAGCAGTGTAGCTGTGTGTGAATGTAAACAGTCTGCAAAGTTGTAAAGCTGAAAGTGCAGCATAATTAAAGTCATTGTCTATCAAAAAAGTCAGCAGAAACGAGTTGTTTTACATTTGAATCCCATTTCCGCAAAGTTCATATGTCACAAGTTAATGCATTTGCATAATGCCCACCTATGTTCTGTGTGGACAATCCTGTGAAAACATCCCGTAAACGCTGTACTCGTTTGTGTGGATAACATGCGAGTAATGTTGAGAAGATGCTGTGCTTTGCGCTGTGAAAGTGAATTTGCTTTGTTTATCACTTTCAAAGGATGAGGCTGTGAAGAATCAGTGATTAAAATTCATCTATACTACGATACCACGGCAGTATAATCACAGCGATATATTGTTTCCTTTGAAAACAATGTTACTAGCATTTGTAAAACCACATTTTTCCATCTTAAAAATATTAGATTTAAATTAAATTAAAACTTAGTGCATGCGCAAATAGCAGCACAAACATCAGTATTATAAGGATTCACACAGCGTCACATCACGCACCTGCAGTGCTTCTGTGTAGGGAGATAAACAGAATAAAACAACATATATAAAAGGAATAAAATAAATAGTCCTAAACAAAATACATTTCACTTAAATAACAAACACAACAAAACCAAATAAAAAACTGTGTGACCAGTCTACACCAAGTTCCGTTTAATTTTTGTGACCATGCCACAAACTCAAGGAAACCGAGAAGGCTGAAAGCACACACTATTTGTTTTCTTTATTTTACAGAAGCACAATGTTTTGTTTTTATTGTGAGTATACACAAATAAAAGTGAACCCTTTATAGTTTTGAATAATGTCTTATTCTTAGGCCTATCTGTATGACTAAAAATGACAGAGCATTTTAAGTCTTTCCACTGTTATAAGGAAAAATTCCAAGTGATCACGCCAGAGCCTCTCATGGGAAACATTTCTATTCATGGTGAATGAGAGATGTATAGATGCGTTTCAGTTTCTTTTTAAATAAATTCATTTTATATGTTGTTTATAACAAATGCCACAATAATTAGTTTTGTTTTATAGAATAAAACACAAATTAAAATGGCATGTATGTATAACTTTGTCCTATAATTGTATATCTGCTTATATTTTCAGATTTTTATGTTGCTCTGTTCCGAATACCATAAAATTTAAAGAATTTGCTGCAACGCAATTTTGTCTGATATGTGTATATAGCAGAATTTTTTTTTTTTAATCCATGCAAATATAAGCAAATATTTTAAAAACATCTTGGGAAAAAAAAATACTTTATTGCATTACCAACTTTTCACTATAACTTTTATTGGTAGCTTGAATGTAAAACATTGTCATCAATTCGTTGTATTCCCATTTGTAAAATACAAATTAATGCAAGTGACCTACTGTAATATGAAGCATTACAGTAAGTATAGAGTATTATACTACAGTGTGCATTGTTTGATTACATTACATACCTCTACTGTCTACAGACGTTTGAATGATTGAGGACACAGTTGTTCTTCCGATATTCATCTGCATCTTTCAACCTGCCTCAGCAATTGTGAGGTCATGATGGTCCACAATAGTGGCCCTTTTTTCAACGGAAATGTGGCTACATCCTCAGCCTGTTCTACCGCTTTGCCTGCCTCCCCACCCTTTCACCTACCCTTTTAGAGAACTGGTTAATATAATGTCTTACATCATTAGCAAAATTCAAGATTCACCTGCACAATTCATCAATTCAGAACACATTTACCAAAAAAATTAATAAATAAGAAAAAAATAATAATAATCAAATAGAAATGTATGGAAAATATGCTTGACAGATTATGACAACTAGCTCAACAATTATGCATTGAATGACTTAAGCATTGAACTAATGCCTCGATGTTTTGGGGATAAGACTATTCAACAGAGAACCAGTATAATATATTTTTATGAACATGATATAAGCAACTGATAATGTAGGAAACAGCAGACAATTGTACATAATCAATTGTATGAACGCATTTGCAATTTGTTCAAAACAATGTGAAATGCTTTTATGACATGCACAGGTGACTAGATTATGTAAAAAGTAGTTTTGAGAAATTAAATTCTCATCTGAGAAATGTACCAAAGCCACTGAGAAAAATTGTAAAATCAAATGACTGGAGGTAGATTAGTGCTATCTGATAGAAAGAAATAAATTCAAATGTAATACTATGGTTTAAGCCCTGCTCCTGAGGGGCCTAGATTCTGCAGAGTTTAACTCCAACCAGCTCCAACACACTTTTCTGGAAGTTTCTAGTGAGTCTGAAGACCTTGTTTAGCTGGTTCAGGTGTATTTAATTGAGGATGGAGCTATCCTTTGCAGGAGAGTAACCCTTCAGGAACAGGTTTGGACACCCTAGTTTAACCACTAAATAGTCAAGTCACATTTATTTATCTTTGCTATATAAAATACAAATTGTTCCATCAACATCACAAATAATAAACAGGAAAATAAATGTATTAATGTTGTAAAAAATGATAAATTATGAAATAATTTAATTTCAGCTGTGAAGCAGCTCTACAGAAGATGTCAGTATTCAGCTCAGTTTAGATTAATGTCATTTCAATGCAGCTCAATAACTTGTCAATGTTGCAAAATTCATTAGTTATGAAACAAGTTTACTTCAGCTGTAAGCAGCTCTACAAAAGACAATAGTGTCATTATTCAGCTCAAGTGAGTTCGGAAATGGCCTTTACCATAATCACAAGTTTCCACTTCCAAGACTCCTAAAGTACTTGTGGACGCAAACAGTTAATAATGGCAATGGTTTATCATTCTGAGCCTGAGTCAGATTTTGAAAATGTGGACATAGCAGAATAATTGGAACCAACTTTGCGAGCACAACTTGAAGGAAAATGTTTCACAATAGTAAGTTGGGCGGGCATTATGCTAATATTTTAAATTGTGACGTTGCGGAGGTAATATTGAACTTTGATCGATGCATTTTAGGCAGGTCTGGAACAGTGTTCTCTATTAGCTTTATAACCTTGCAGATCTTATACATGCATAAACAGATAAAGGAAAAAGGAAAACGTATGGCCCCTTTAAAAAAATATTAAAAAAGTATTTAAAAAGTCTTCTGGCTCAACTAATTGGTACACAGTTTCAAAGTCAGCTTTTGATCCCACACTATCTCTCTCTGTCAGTGAGTGAGTGGGTGTGAGTCTATTTTACACTTGTAATGTTTTAGAGTTTAAATCATTCATTGCCATATTTGTTTTCTTGCATGTGGTCAAATCAATGATTTTATTTCACAAATTTGCACAAGAAAAAAAATTCTCTGTGTTAGTCACACCAGTTTGTGTTGCTGTGCACTTTTTCCAGACCTCTAACTTAGATTACTTAAGTATTCTTAGAGGCTCTAAGAATAACTAGATAGTAATGTTCGTAGACAAACTTTAAGTTGGCTTGAAAAAGCCTAGCCAGAAAGTTTGAAGTAGTTTTCAAAGCTTAAAGTTTGAAGGTTTTCAGTTTTAACTATTTTGAAGTTTAAATTAGTTTTAAAGTTTGAAGTTTTAAATTTTTGAAAACCTTACAATTTACCAGAAAAACAGTCACAGACAGACAGATAAACAGATTTTTGCGGTTTCTAGCAAATGACTAGCATGTTACTAGCATGATTAACAAGTGACTAGCATGTTGTCAGCATGACTAGCAAGTGACTAGCATGTTGCTAACATGACTAGGAAGTGACTAGCATGTTTGCTAGCATGACTAGCAAGTGACTAGCATGTTGCTAGCATGACTAGCAAGTGACTAGCATGTTTGCTAGCATGACTAGCAAGTGACTAGCATGTTGTTAGCATGACTAGCAAGTAACTAGCATGTTTGCTAGCATGACTAGCAAGTGATTGGCATGTTACTAGCATGATTAGCAAGTGACTAGCAACTGCATAGCAACACTAGCATGTTGTTTGCATGACTAGCAAGTGACTAGCATGTTGCTAGCATGACTAGCAAGTGACTAGCATGTTGTTAGCATGATTAGCAAGTGACTAGCATGTTTGCTAGCTGGACTAGCAAGTGACTAGCATGTTGCTAGCATGACTAGCAAGTGACTAGCATGTTACTAGCATGATTAGCAAGTGACTAACAACTGCATAGCAACACTAACATGTTGTTAGCTTGACTAGCAAGTGACTAGCATGTTGCTAGCATGATTAGCAAGTGACTAGCATGTTGTTAGCATGACTAGCAAGTGACTAGCATGTTGCTAGCATGACTAGCAGGTAACTAGCATGTTTGCTAGCATGACTAGCAAGTGATTGGCATGTTACTAGCATGATTAGCAAGTGACTAGCAACTGCATAGCAACACTAGCATGTTGTTTGCATGACTAGCAAGTGACTAGCATGTTGCTAGCATGACTAGCAAGTGACTAGCATGTTTGCTAGCATGACTAGCAAGTGACTAGCATGACTAGCAAGTGACTAGCATGTTTGCTAGCATGACTAGCAAGTGACTAGCATGTTGATAGCATGACTAGCATGTTTGCTAGCATGTTTCCAGCATTATTAACATGTTATTAACATGTTATTAGCATGTTTTGTAGCATGATTAGCATGTTACTAGCATGTTGCTAGCATGATTTAGATTAGAAATATTAAATAGAGTGGAAGCTTAAATGAGTTTAAATGGATTAGAAATAGTACATAGAAGTGAAGCTTAATTGAGTCCAATAGGTTTCAGTGTGTTTTCATTTGAAAGTTTGTCAGTTTGGTGTTTGATGAGTCTTGACTCATCTGAACATTCCATCAATGTAAGTCTATAGGATTTTTCGCAGTTTTAATCGTAATTTTTGCGAAAACCGTAAGTCGCATCAGTTAGAAAAGATATAGCAACTCGAGTCAGACCAGTCTGAAGGTCTGGGCCGAGTTTGGTGGTTGTAGCTTTAAAGGTCTAGGAGGAGATACATTTTAAAATTTGGTCTCAAAGAAGAAGAAGAAGAAGAAGAAGAAGAAGAAGAAGAAGAAGAAGAAGAAGTTTAGACAGGATTTCAGTAAGTTGGCTTTTTCAAGCCAACTTAATTAAGTAATATTTTCTACCAACTAATGACTACTTGAGTTTTACTGTGCATTACTGGCCTAAACCCACCAAGCAGCAGTGCCACCACAGTGACTGTTATTTTTGTTTGCAGCTATCTTAAAGATTTTAAGACATTAAATAAATAAATAAATAAATAAATAAATTACCTATTTACCATAAAATCATATTTTGATATGTTCTATATATAAGTTAAGTAGTTCCACAACATTTCCATTTTCTTTCTGCAGTTTAACTCTGTATCAACATATTTAACATGATGTGGAATAAATTAGACTTCTCCCACATACCTATGTGTTAGAAAGGGTTCCAGTACATTTGGTGCATGTTAATGAACAAACATCCATATTTGAGCCACTGTGAATGCATTAAGATATATTCGATTTTTGTGGCATCTGTCTCATATTAGAAGATGTATTTATTTGAGGAAAAAACAAACAAACAAAAAAAAAAAACGTGTTACCAGCTCCCAAGACTCCATATGCAAGGTGAGGAGGTATGGTGATCTTTCTTTGCTCGTTTACGCACATGCCCTGAACTCCTTTATCCAAACCTGGAATGACTTTAGATTCCACACCCCACGAATGGAAAACCCTTATCCAGGCTGAGGGAGAAAGGGAGGAGAGAGAAAGAGAGAACGATTTTTGAGATTTTACAACACATTATCCTAATCATTTTAAAAACAAATTACAAGCATATATTTAAATAACTATGTATTTTTTTTTTTTTTTAGGAGACATTTGTTTTTAGAAACATTTTGCTAAGACATTTAGCAGACGTTTCATCTTTAACAGAGCATAACATTTCCTTATAATTCCATTTATTACATTTATAATAATTCCATTTAATTCCACATTATAAATGTAATAAATGGAATTATAAGGAAATGTTATGCTCTGTTAATTTAATATGTGCTATTTAATATGTGCTTTCCTGTAGCTCAAATAGTAGAGCATGGCGCTAGCAATGCCAAGATCATGGGTTCGATTCCCAGGGAAAGCAAGAGCTGATAAAATGTGAAAAACTGTAACTTGAATGCAATGTAAGTCGCTTTGGATAAAAGCGTCTGCTAAATGCATAAAAAGTAAAAGTAAAAAGTTATAATTCCTATACAATATTCTTCAGGAAAGGCCACAGAAGCAACCTTAGATACAGGTTGCAAAATACCTAAACTAAACATGGATCAAAATCCAGACATGATGAGCACACTGCAAGTTATCAATGCACTTGAGGGATGTTAAGGCCAACAGTCCTTCTAAGGCTGGCGGCACACTAGACAATTTTCAAATCTTAAATGATTTTAAAACCAGGGTGCGAACTACGGGGGCCTTAATAAGACATGGGCACCCCTGAAAACGTGATTTGTGAAATTTTGGGGGGTCTCAAAAAATATTGACAATGTGTTATTTTGACGTGCAATTTCAGTTTTGTGTAATGTGATCATCATGTGTAAAATTGCAAAAATATTCATTCGTGCATGACGGCGATTTAAACCTAATTCGCTTCAATAAAGATAAGTATACTTGCTATTCTTGTCATGAGCATCAAGGTGTGGGGCGCTGCGGTGCAAATTCCACTCATCTTTAGTACGTTAACTCAAAAGATTCGTAGAAAAATATAATCGTTGGAGGCCATTGATCTTTGCGCGGAGTCCTTGAAATCCATTCAGGCCTCTGTGGTCGATTCTGTGTTAAGGTAAGGCATGTTATTCGCAATTATGTGTTGTGGCTGGGTTGTTATAGGTCTGCGTGACTCTCGATGTCTTTGGTCTAATTGAACGGAGGACTTATGGTATTCTTCTGTAGCCTTACGAGTAACTTTAACCGTTGTTCATGTGAACTCAAAGACAGCCTGATGCTTTGTTTATAGACTATTTGTGGGTGGCTGTTTGGTGTTTCACCTATCAATTCGTGTCGATAAAGTATAATAGGGTAAATCCTGTATAGTGATTTATCCTATATAGTGCAAGCAAGTAGTGCATACACTTGTATCTGTTATGTATCTTTCTGTATGTACCCCCCCCCCCCCCCCCCCCAACAAAAATAAGTGGGCTCCCCCAAAGTCCACGGTATAGTTCGAACACTGTTTAAAACCATGGGAGGCCACACACATGAAGACAGTTCAAGAGGACAATAAACATTGTCAGCTGGCTCTCCTGGCGCACGTTCTGTTTCACAGTGAAAAACAAAGTATACAAAAAAATATGTGATGTTCTCTGCTTTCATGGCATGTTTTTGGCTGCCAAGTTTCAGCTATAGAAGCTCGCAACATATGGTAGATGACGTTTGCTCGCTCTCACTGGCTATCGCGGGTATCACGTCAGAGGCAGCCTGATCAAGAGTCGTAAATATCAAACATGTTTGATATTTACGATTTGAGTTCAGTGACGCTCCATCTCAATCGGAAGCAGTTAAATAAACGTAATGACACCACACAATAGAGGATTTTTTTGGACAGAATTGGGCTTAAAATCAGCATTAAAATCATCTAGTGTGCGGCCAGCCTAAGACTACAGACAGATAACAAGAAGGAAAAGTCACAGGACGGAAATGCCTCAACCTTCTCATCCCACGCATAAAATGAGAAACAAGTCCCCAAAGGAATATCCCCTTCTTGCACATGGGTATCAGACTGGCATAAAGTTGGTTTGACATTGGACGTTCGATATTCGCAAATTTAGGAACTGTCTCTAAAATTACATGCGATATTGGTATACACTTTTCTAACTTCAATAGCATTTGAGCAGAATGACTTAGTCATAAAAACAACTGTAAAGTGTTAATTTAGGTGTCAACTACAATGCACACCTTATACATTTTTAATATTTATTAAAAAATATCATTTGTTAAAAATTATTTTTTTCAGTACCGAATGGGCTCAAACGCAAATTTAAAGCTCAATAGCATTTGAGCAGAATGACTTACAGTCATAAAAAATAACTGTAAACTGTTCATCTAGGTGTAAACTGCACACCTTTTACATTTTTGATATTTATTAAAATCTACTGTGAATCATATGTAAAATTTGTTATTTTTCACAACCAAATGAGCTCAAAGGCAAATTTAAAGCTCAAAAGCATTTGAGGAGAATGACTTACAGTCAAAAAACAACTGTAAACTGTTCATCTAGGTGTAAACTGTAATGCACACCTTTTACATTTTTGATATTTATTAAAATCTACTGTGAATCATGTAAAATTTGCTATTTTTCTCTACCGAATGAGCTCAAAGGCAAATTTAAAGCTCAATAGCATTTGAGGAGAATGACTTACAGTCAAAAAAACAACTGTAAACTGTTCATCTAGGTGTAAACTGTAATGCACACCTTTTACATTTTTTATATTTATTAAAATCTACTGTAAATCATATATAAAAATTGCTATTTTTCACTACCGACTGGGCTCAAAAGCAAAATATGCCATAATTGAAAGCTCAGTAGCATTTGAAGAGAATGACTTACAGTCATAAAACAACTGTAAACTGCTCATCTAGGTGTAAACTGTAATGCACACCTTTTACATTTTTGATAATTATTAAAATCTACTGTAAATCATATGTAAAAATTGCTATTTTTCACTACCGAATGGGCTCAAAAGCAAAATATGCCATAATTTAAAGCTCAATAGCATTTGAGCAGAATGACTTACAGTCATAAAACAAACTGTAAACTGTTCATAAATATCAAAAATGCAAAAGGTGTGCATTATAATTGACACCTAGATGAACAGTTTACAGTTTGTTTTATGACTGTAAGTCATTCTCCTCAAATGCTATTGAGCTTTAAATTTGCATTTGAGCCCATTCAGTACTGAAAAAATTGACTTTTTTAACAAATGATTAACAGTTTATTTGAATAAATATCAAAAATGTAAAAGGTGTGCATTATAGTTGACACCTATATGAACAGTTTACAGTTTGTTTTATGACTATAAGTCACTCTCCTCAAATGCTATTGAGCTTTAAATTATGGCATATTTTGCATTTGAGCCTATTCGCTAGTGAAAAATAACAAATTTTACATATGATTTACAGTTTACTTTAATAAATATCAAAAATGTAAAAGGTGTGCATTATAGTTGACACCTAGATGAACAGTTTACAGTTGTTTTGAATGACTGTAAGTCATTCTCCTCAAATGCTATTTAGCTTTAAATTTGCGTTTGAGCCCATTCGGTACTGAAAAAAATAGACTTTTTTTAGCAAATGATTTACAGTTTATTGTAATAAATATCAAAAATGTAAAAGGTGTGTATTATAGTTGACACCTAGATGAACACTTTACAGTTTGTTTTATGACTGTAAGTCATTCTGCTCAAATGTTATTGAGCTTTAAATTATGGCATTTTTGCATTTGAGCCCATTTGGTAGTGAAAAATAGCTATTTTTGCATATGATTTACAGTAGATTTTAATAAATATAAAAAATGTAAAAGGTGTGAATTACAGTTTACACCTAGATGAACAGTTTGCAATTGTTTTTATGACTGTAAGTCATTCTCCTCAAATGGTATTGAGCTTTAAATTTGCATTTGAGCCCATTCAGTACTGAAAAAATAGAGTTTTTTAACAAATGATTTACGTCAAACTAACTTTATGCCGGTGGTATTCAGGGTGGTTGAGGCTGCATCTGCAGAAAAACTCTCCTCAAGTAAACTAAGGGACATGGGACATGCACAGGGGGGTGGCTCAGTGGCTAAAGCTCTCTGCTCTAATCAGCTGAGGTGCCCCTCAAACTGTCTGTGCACATCCCAGTCCAGCACTGTACCAACCGGGTAGTGGACTAGATCCTCACTGCAATTCCTGTACCAGGGCGTAAACACTGCCCAATTATGGGAATACAACCTCCTAGTAGAAATAAATTCAAGAGGTTCAAGAGACTGACTGACTGAATCATCCTGACTGGCGGATACACATAAAGGCATGATCTTGGCCACATCTGTGCTAGAGCAAATATTCCAAAATGTGCTGAGTGCAATAAAGAGAACCACAGTGGACAATCATTTGTTTCACTTGAAGTGAACAGATCCACTGCTGCTCTGCTTAAGTGTTGCTGACTGTCTGAGGATGCTCTCTCTTCTTGCCACACTTTAGTCCACGCCTCCATAAATCTGTCGTCAGCATATGACACCCAGTATATGAACCACCTTTAATGACAGAAACTTGTTCTGTGCCCAAAGAAAGATGTGTCACGTGATGCAGTTTATGTGCCATGAATGATATCTGTCCCTCCAAACCCCATAGGCTGTGTGGCTTCCGCAGACCATTCCCCTGCCTATCAATAATGGTGCTTTTCCACTGCATGGTACGGCACGGTACGGTTCAGTACGGCTCACTTTTGGGGTGTTTTCCACTGGGTACAGTACCTGGTACCTGGTATTTTTTTTAGTACCACCTTGGCCGAGGTTCCAAGCGAACCGTACCGTTACCAAAACGTGATGTGTAAACTCTGCTGATCACTGATTGGCCAGAGAAAATCGTCACTGCCTGCGTCATTGAACTTGCAACACGAGACACAACAGACCCGCCAGATTTAAATCAGCACAGCCAGCGAAGGATCGAACGCAACTATTTTGAATGAGCACACCTTTCTTTTAACAACCAAAAAATGGCTGTTTCGTTGTCTGTTGAGGAAGTACAGACGTTCCTCTCACTGATAGCCGAGGAGCGGATCCAGCGAGAGCTTGATGGAGCGACACGGAATTAAAAAGGTTTTCAGGAGTCACGGCAGTAGAGGCAGCACAACTATAACGACACGTGAATAATCCCGCCCACTCTAAAGCAGTACTAAACTGCAGTGGAAACACAAACCGAGCCGAACTGAGCCGTGCCGTGCCGTACTGAACCGTGGCAAGCCGAGTCGTACCACACAGTGGAAAAGCGATCTAAGGCATCCATCATAATCATCTTGAGATGACAAACACCTCTAATTGAAACTTCTTGAGTCAAAAACTGTGGGTGTTTCCATACAGCTTTGGCATATAACTCTTACCAATTGAGAGGCCTGTCATAAAGAACTGAGCCTTTTGTTCTTGTTCCACTACCAAAACACTCTCATATGCAGCAGGCCCAGTGGAATCACTGATGAGGTGGCTGCCATGAGGCCTAGCAACCTGCAGCATAGAGCTACATTGACTCTGAAGAACCCTCTCCTATTTCCAACCTAGGCTCATTGGAAATACGTGCCTTTACATTCATTTCTGAAAAACTGAAAAAAAAATGTACCTATATGTACAATTCACTGCAGTTTCCAGTTGAAATTAACACTAGAGGCAGTAAAACTCTGACAACTTTTATTTTTTTTCACACAAAGTATGATTAACAGGTACAGATTTTTGAATAATAAAGCCTAATTTTCACACAATTACTTACAGAATATTATGTTATGACTTCAAAACAATTTTAACATCCTGCACGATTTAAAAACTGATACTTTTGAATGTTATTGTCACATATACAGCTTCATATGAATGAGTTTTCTAATTTAGTAGGTTTGCTCGGTGGCTCACGTGATAAGGCATTGCACTTGAGTGATGAAAAGCTCCGGTATGAACCCCATAAAATGACGGTTTCACAAAACAGCTCAAATCCGCATAAGAAAGTTAAAAGAGCAGGGCTGCATCAACAAATGCGTTTTTATATTACTTTTGTATTTGTTAGCACTATTGAGTTGGGTTTGGTTTAGGGGATATTTCCAACACGATAGAGCATTAACTTTTAGCAACACTTCCCGGATATTTGAATTCTGAATGGCCGCAATATGTACATCAAAAAGCATAATAAAAACGCAGCAATGTACCGACGTAATAAAAACATGCCACGATCACGTATTGAACGTGTGTTTTAGCGCCACTCTCTGGACATTTCACTTTGAAACTGTTGCGAAACATGCAGTAAGCTACATAATTACAATGTTGCAGAAATGTATGTAGAGGCCTATTTCCTATGCCTATTTCCTGCTCAGTGTGGATCTTACAGTAGGACACATAGTCCTGGAATTTTTTTAATGTGTCTGACGGCGTTTACAAATTAAGTTATAAAGTGAATAAATGCACATCTTTTGAAATACAGAATCATAAAAAAACTGATCCCCCTACATGGCTCGTTAGCTGAGACCTTTGTCTACAACTATATAAATTTACCATAATGTCTGACCATATTTTTAGACACGTGTGTTTATAGTACTTTGGAATTCATAATCAAAGCTATAATCCACAGTAATTCCAACAAACGAGACACTCAATAATGAGCAAATCCGACTTCTGACTTTTCCTGTAGTCATCCAGTTTGATCCACTTTAGTCAACAATGTCCATAAAAAAGCTTATCCTCTGCATCCCACAAACTCAGTGAAGAATGAGACTGGTATATATTTTGATGTTCAGTGCTGTAATCACAGCTGACTTTGGCTTTGTTTGAATAATGTTGAAAAGTCTTTAAATGGAACGTGTGACATTTGACCGTGTCAACACTAGGGCTGCACGGTATACCGGTACTGGAAAAATACCGGTATATATTATATTGCAAACGGTACGATATCATAATTTTGCTCAATTCGGTATTTCATACGCTGCTGTTGCGAAGTGCACCTGTAGGTGGCAGCGCTTCCCAAATTGCTGCGGAACCGGTAAATGTGACAACAGAACAACGCGATGGATCAAACAGAAACTCTATCAAAGCACCCGAAATTAATAAATAAAGAGAACAGTAGAAGTGAAATATGGCATTACTTTGCATACAAAACAGATGACAAACGTGAACGAACTGACCTTACTGCACCTGTATGCAAGCGTTGCTATAAATCATGTTACCACAGGAGGCAACACATCAAACCTTTTTAAGCATTTGTCGCTTGCTCATCCTGATCTTTTCAAAGAATTAAGAGATCGACAGGTGAGTGCATCATTCATCAATTCAGATTTAATTTGAACTTTTATTTACAACTGATCAACTCACATACAGTCAAGTCACCTTTATTTATATAGCGCTTTTAACAATACAGATTGTGTCAAAGCACTTAACAGTATCAAATTGGAGGATAGAGTGTCAGTAATGTATAATAATAAGATTAAACACTCAATTTTCAGTTAAAGGCATTTCATTATTGAATTCAGAGATGTCATTGTCTAGCTCAGTTTAGTTTAAATAGTATCTATGAAATAAAATTGACGTTAATCGTAAAAAATTAAGTGTCCCCAACTGAGCAAGCCAGAGGCGACAGCGGCAAGGAACCAAAACTCCCTCTGTGACAGAATGGAGAAAAAAACCTTGGGAGAAACCAGGCTCAGTCGGGGGGCCAGTTCTCCTCTGGCCAGGATATTATTATTTATTTTTTTACTTATTGTTTTAATTAAATGTTAAATGTATAAATGTATTATATTTCTATTTTTATATTGTTGCAATTTCTAACAATAATAGTATTATGTAGTTAGGTATTTTATTATATTTATAGTTATTTTGTTTAATTTTAAGTTCTATTGTATTTAAGTCGAGGTCTTCACTGGGGATATGTCCCCGGGGCTCATCCAGGTGTCCGGCCTCCGCTGACGATCAGGGTCGCAGACATCATCTCCCGGCGCCGATCCACCATCTGATCCGGACACGGACTGAGAAACAGAATAATAAAGAAACAGACAAATATTACCGTAGATGCCATTCTTCTTACGATGTAACGAGTACATCGTGTGTTATGAGGAGTGTTCCCGGTTCCGGTTGATCTAATTAATGCAGCCTAACAATCCTTTAAGGGATTTGAATAATAGAAGTGTATTAGTGTGTTATGTGTAAGCCAGGTTAAAGAAATGTGTCTTTAATCTAGATTTAAACTGACAGAGTGTGTCTGCCTCCCGAACAGTGTTAGGTAGATTGTTCCAGAGTTTAGGCGCTAAATAGGAAAAGGATCTGCCGCCCGCAGTCGATTTTGATATTCTAGGTATTATCAAATGGCCAGAGTTTTGAGAACGCAGCAGACGTGGAGGACTATAATGTGATAAGAGCTCGCTCAAGTACTGAGGAGCTAAGCCATTCAGGGCTTTATAAGTAATTAACAAGATTTTAAAATCTATCCGATGTTTGATAGGGAGCCAGTGCAGTGTTGACAGAACCGGGCTAATATGGTCATACTTCCTGGTTCTAGTAAGGACTCTAGCTGCTGCATTTTGGACCAACTGTAGTTTATTGATCAAGCGTGCAGAACAACCACCCAGTAAAGCATTACAATAGTCTAACCTTGAGGTCATAAACGCATGAATTAGCATTTCTGCATTTGACGTTGAGAGCATAGGTCGCAATTTAGATATGTTTTTGAGATGGAAAAACGCAGTTTTACAGATACTAGAAACATGGCTTTCAAATGAAAGATTGCTATCAAACAGCACACCTAGGTTCCTAACTGATGAAGAAGAATTGACAGAGCAGCCGTCAAGTGTTAGATGGTGTTCTAGGTTATTACATGTGGGGTTTTTAGGTCCGATAATTAACACCTCTGTTTTTTCAGAATTTAGCAGTAAGAAGTTACTAGTCATCCAGTTTTTTATATCGACTATACATTCCGTTAGTTTCTCAATTTGGTGTGTTTCACTGGGCCGTGAAGAAATATAGAGCTGAGTATCATCAGCATAACAGTGAAAGCTAACACCATGTCTCCTGATAATATCTCCCAAGGGTAACATGTAAAGCGTGAAAAGTAACGGCCCTAGTACTGAGCCTTGAGGTACTCCATACTGCACTATTGATCGATATGATACCTCTTCATTTACTGCTACGAACTGATGGCGGTCAGATAAGTACGATTTGAACCATGCTAAGGCACTTCCACTAATGCCAACAAAGTTTTCTAGTCTATTCAAAAGAATGTTGTGGTCGATAGTGTCGAATGCAGCGCTAAGATCCAGTAGAACTAATAAAGAGATACAACCACGATCAGATGATAGAAGCAGGTCATTTGTAACTCTAATGAGAGCAGTCTCAGTACTATGATACGGTCTAAATCCTGACTGGAATTCCTCACAGATACCATTTTTCTCTAAGAAGGAATATAATTGTGAGGATACTACCTTTTCTAGTATCTTTGACAGAAAAGGGAGATTTGAGATCGGTCTGTAATTAACTAGATCTTTGGGGTCAAGTTGTGGTTTTTTAATGAGAGGCTTAATAACAGCCAATTTGAAGGTTTTGGGGACATATCCTAATGACAATGATGAATTAATAATAGCCAAAAGAGGATCTATGACTTCTGGAAGCAGCTCTTTTAGTAGTTTAGATGGAATAGGGTCTAACATACATGTTGTTGGTTTAGATGATTTAACAAGTTTATACAATTCTTCCTCTCCTATAATAGAGAATGAGTGGAATTGTTCCTCAGGGGATCTATAGTGCACTATCTGATGCGATACTGTAGCTGACGGCTGCATGGTTACAATTTTATCTCTGATAGTATCGATCTTGGAAGTAAAGTAGTTCATAAAGTCATTACAGCTGTGCTCTTGGGAAATGCCAACACCTGTTGATGCTTTATTTTTCATTAAATTAGTGACTGTATTGAATAAATACCGGGGGTTATGTTTGTTTTCTTCTAGAAGAGATGAAAAGTAATCAGATCTAGCCGTTTTTAATGCTTTTCTGTAGGATAGGGTACTTTCCCGCCAAGCTATACGAAATACCTCTAGTTTTGTTTTCCTCCAGCTGCGCTCCATTTTCCGGGCTGCTCTCTTTAGGGTGCGAGTGTGCTCATTATACCACGGAGTCAAACTGTTTTCTTTGATCTTCCTTAAGCGTAAAGGAGCAACTGTATCTAAAGTGCTAGAAAAGAGAGAGTCCATAGTTTCTGTTACATCATCAAGTTTTTCTGCGCTGTTGGATATGCTGAGGAATTGAGATAAATCAGGAAGATTACTTACAAAGCAGTCTTTTGTGGTAGAAGTGATGATTCTACCATACTTGTAACAAGGAGTAGAATTTACAGTTTTAGCTATATGGAGTTTACACAAGACTAGATAATGATCTGAGATATCATCGCTTTGCTGCAGAATTTCAACACCACTAACATCAATTCCATGTGACAGTATTAAATCTAGAGTATGATTTCGACAATGAGTAGGTCCTGAAACATGTTGTCTAACCCCAATAGAGTTCAGAATGTCTATGAATGCTGATCCTAATGCATCTTTTTCATTATCGACATGGATATTAAAATCACCAACAATTACGACTTTATCTGCAGCCAGTACTAACTCAGATAGAAAATCTGAAAATTCTTTAATAAAGTCTGTGTGGTGCCCTGGTGGCCTGTACACAGTAGCCAATACAAACATCACAGGGGATTTATCACTAACACGTGTTTCTCTAGATAATGTTATACGCAGCACCATAACTTCAAACGAGTTATACTTAAAGCCTGCCCTCTGAGAAATACTGAGAATATTGCTATAAATTGTAGCAACACCTCCCCCTTTACCTTTTGGACGTGGCTCATTTTTATAGCAGTAATCTTGGGGGGTAGACTCATTTAAAGTAATGTATTCATCTGGTTTTAGCCATGTTTCTGTCAAACAAAGCACATCTAGTTTATGGTCAGTGATCATATCATTTACAAATAGTGCTTTTGTAGAAAGGGACCTGATATTCAGTAAGCCAAGTTTTATCAATTGTTTCTCTGTATTGTAAACATTTTTTATTTGTTGAACATCAATTAAATTGTTACTATTACTTTGGTTTGGACGTTTTCTGTATTTTCTAGTACGGGGAACAGACACAGTCTCTATAGTGTGATATCTAGGTGAAGGAGTCTCTATGTGCTGAGAATTAACTGACTTCTGTGACGTTAGGCGGCTAGCAGACGGTCGGTTTATCCAGTCTGTCTGCTCCCTGACCTGGGCCCTAGTTAGTCAAGTACGAACTCTAAGACTATGTGCCATATTTCTAGAGAGAAGAGCGGCACCACCCCAGGAGGGATGAACACCATCTCTTTTCAACAGGTCAGGTCTGCCCCAAAAACTCTTCCAATTGTCTATGAAACTTACGTTATTCTGCGGGCACCACTTAGACATCCAGCCATTGAGTGACGACAGTCTGCTATGAATCTCATCGCCACGGTAAGCAGGGAGGGGACCAGAGCATATTACAGTGTCTGACATCGTACTTGCAAGTTCACACACCTCTTTAACATTATTTTTAGTGATCTCCGACTGGCGAAGTCGAACATCATTAGCGCCGACGTGGATAACAATCTTACTGAATTTACGTTTAGCATTAGCCAGCACTTTTAAATTTGCCAAGATGTCAGGCGCTCTGGCTCCCGGTAAACATTGGACTATGGTGGCTGGTGTCTCTATTTTCACGTTCCGTACAATAGAATCGCCAATTACTAGAGCACTTTCATCAGGTTTCTCAGTGGGTGCGTCACCGAGTGGGGAGAACCTGTTTGATGTTCTGATCGGAACGGAAGAGCGGTGTTTTGACCCACGACTATGCCGCCTCACAGTCACCCAGTTGCCCTGCTGCATGGGCACAACCGGAACCGAACAATGTACAGGAGTCCCTGAGCTAGTCGCATCCAAAGCAGTATCTACAGCCCTCACATTCTTACTATCCTCAACTAAAGTTTGGATGCGTGTCTCTAGTTCTAAAATCTTCTCTGTCAGCCTAACTATTTCCCTGCATTTATCACATGTGAATCCCTCGTCGCCGACAGAGAGAGATAAACTGTACATGTGGCATGAAGTGCAAACAACAAGAGAAGGAGAAGCCATTACTCACCTTGATTGATGAATGATACCAACTTAACTTACCACTTACCACTGTTGTTTGATGAACTTGTGAAAAACGGAGCGAGAGAGAAATAAAAACGGAGCGAGAAAAAAGAAAGCAATAATAGGCGCGAATAGAAACGTGAATGGAACCGCGAGTAACAAGCTAACCGGCTAACGCGCTATACGCGCGCTGCACTCGCGGTTTTAAAAGCGAACGATCAAATTAGTTAGATTAGTTTGATAGATAATACCAGAAATATGGTGGGAGTTAAGTTATATATTATCACTTTAAACAACAGAGAGTGAAAGTAAGGTAAAGATTCAATAAAAAAAGCGGAGCTACAATCGCAAACCTCTCAGCAGCACAACAGACAGGAACAGACTGAAGCAATCGATCCCTAAAAGATTAAATTAGATTACAGATGCGATACAGTAAGCTTAAATTTGCATGTGTGACACGCTAGAACCAGTGAAGTTTTGGTCACGTAATATATGCACTTGCATTTCATACAATCGAATATTAATTGAATTTGAATTAAGCAAGAGTTTTGCTATATTAATTTTAGTATCAATGATATGAAATGAATGTTTCTGCCGCGCTGCCGACCGCTAATATGAAGCAGCCCAGAGAGTGAGATTTATATCTGAGAGAGATATAATAACGTGATTTTGAATATTACTTTGATTATTAGAATAACACTTTACAATAAAGCAACATTTGTTGCATTAATTGCGTTACTTCAGTTGTATTTTTTTTCTTCAAACAAAATGTAACATATGTTCCCGGTAGGTTTTTTGTTACATTTTGAGACATTTTTTTTTGCACTATGTGTTTGCACTGAAAAGATAAGAAGATTTGAATATATTTTCATTGTATTACTTAAGTTATATATTTTTTTCTCCAACATCATAATGTAACCTATGTTCCCTGTAGGTTTTTTGTTACAGTTTGATACAAAGGTATTAAGATATTTATTATTATTATTATTATTATTATTTTAATAAAATTGTTTTCAGTTCACTTATCTTTTGAGGCTGGTTATTTGTCACCTATGGTATCGGTTTAGTATCAGTACCGAGGTATTACATTCTGGTATCGTACCGAAGCCAAAATTGTGGTATCGAGCCATCCCTAGTCAACACACACTGTTTGTCTACGTTAATGCTGCAATTTTGAATGTGTTTCTTTTCTATGTGTAGACATTCTGGTCACATTAAGGCCTCAGTTTTCACTGCATTTCTTTAGTACCTGAAAAGACACACAGTTTTACTGTGATAAAACTACAAATTTCAATGTGTCTCTCTATGTGGCTCACATTCTGGCCATGTTCAAATGTGTAATACTTTTTAAAGATTTACTAGATTTACTTTTTCTAGATTTACCCACATATTTATCCTTTATTGCAAATCCTTTTTTTTTCTTTTTTTTTTGCAATTACGCAGGAGGTTATAAATGTTTATTTTCTTGTCATTCACTTTTAATCCCTGCTTTCACATCTCTTACCGTGGTTAAAAAAAAAAAAAAAAAAAAAAAAAAAGATTTTTTTTTTCTGAATTTGTGGCCACAAATTCAGAATTCATTCCTACAACTTCTCTCGCTCATGCTGAAGATATAATTGATTTTTATGACCATTTACAAATGGTGTCATTTGCTTTGGAATATTGGGAGAAAACCTGAAGATATGAGACAAGAGATGGGCTCTGCCCTGCTTGTGTCCCAAAGCCCTGTCAAAGTGTGAGCCATATATGGCATTATCTTTATGGTGAAATATAATTAAACTTGAGCTAAGTTACTAGTTTGGATCACATTAAAAGTGTAATTTGTACATTGTGAATTATTTGCACTATTATTATTATTTTCGACTATCAGTAGCTCTGAGCAATTAAATTTCTTTCAGTTAAATACTGCTACATTGCTACCTACAATAAATTCTTCTCCTCACAAGAACTCAGGTCAAGCTTACTTATTTTATGTATTAGAGAAATCCAGTACATTGGCGAGTCACCCAAACCACTGCTCAGCCAAATACTGCAAAATCTAACAACAGTGTTTTGAGAAAATGTTTCACATGATTTGTATTTTATATGAAATTAATGGAAACTTACCATTTGTTTAGGACACTTACAAAGTGTTCAGATCACTGTGTTAACTGTTTTGAGAGTGTAAAAGTGTAAACGTCTTTTTAAATGAATGGGGAGGGCAGCATTTCTGCACTTCTTCAATGATGAATGTGCTTACTTTGAATAGAAAAAAATTATTTCAATTTATTATAGTAATTATTTCATAAGTGTTCATTTAATTTCACTTATTTCTGCAATAAATGTTGGAAAAACAACTGTGTCCTCAAATATTCAAGTGTTTCGTAGACAAAACGGGTATGTAATGATGGGCTGATTTCCAAACTCCTCCTCTTCTCTTATAAAATAAATATGTTATCATAGTTTTCTTTAAACTAGTGTATCTGTTCAGGTATTTATGTTACAAGCATTGTCTGTATTTGGTGTCTGAGAGGTGACTGAGGGTCTGACCCATGTCAGGAATGCAGTAACAGTGTTTACTCATTTAGCCTGTCTTCAAAAGAATAAATAGGTATTTGTTTTGTAATAATTCAGCTGAATATTTATATAATCAAATGTTATATTTAATAGAAAAGGTGCTATCAGTTTGAACTTTGTTCTGATTTATTTTATTATATTGTTCTCGTGATAGCCGCATGAGACATGTGAAGACCTACGCACCACATGTATCCACTAACTCTTACGTATGCTTAATGTTTATGATTCATTTCGTTCTGTTCCAGTGATGTGCTGCAGCTCCACCTTGAAGGAAATAGAGATTGCCTATGTTTTATCTAATGGTGTATTTGCAGGGGTAGTTTAGGAATATGACCATGCCAAAGGAACAGTCTGCAGGAGAACCAACAGCTGCCCAGATGACAAGTGCCCTCACAAGATTTATGACTCACCTACAACAATAGTTACAATAGTGTCTCAAGATACTGTCTTTAAGAGGGATTATTATATTATTGGGATTATATAATCCCATTATTCCCCTACAATAATCCATTTTAAATCTTTTTTTTCTTCTTTTCGATATCACAATGACATTGTACTGTAATTTGTAGTCAGACCACCAGTAAAAGCATAAATTCTGTAAATTCTGTCCTGCTATATCCTGCATACAGTAATGTGTAAATTGTTGAAATTGATGCCTTACAGAAAAAGAAGTTGATAACACGTTCACAGGTCCGCTGCTCATAAAGGTATAATGAGTTCACTTACCTGGAGTCAAACTTCCGTCCGTCCTTGAATGTGCCGTTATACTGATAGCGAACATAATCTCCGGTCTGAACCTCTCTCGAACAGTGTGTTGGTATGAAGTATCGATCAATAATCACTTCTTCTAACTGCCCACATGCAACATGTATGAGAGTGAGGAGAACAGTGAGAGCTGCTGTTATAGCCATTTAAAATGAGAAGATTGTTCTCATTCGGTATTCTGCAAGAGAAACTAAAGCAAAACTGAATCTACCGTTTAATGATAAAATGCGGCAATCCCTGACAAACAATACTTAGTTATAAAAATTTCACTATGCATTTGTTATCCTGAAATCTGTGAAATTATGTGCAAACACGCGGGAGATAACAGGTTATGTTGCTGGCTGTACTGCGTGTCAAAATCCATAGGAGCAGCAGCTTCCACCGCGCGGTCCTAAACTCCATCCCATCAGACAGTTCCTAAATTTTGAGCAAAGAGCAGTATTCAACAATACAACAGGCAACAGACAAATATTTAACAAAAATGTTTGCATTCTCTATTCGATCCGCTACACATAAACACTACGAAGATTTGTCAATAAGGAAGGCTAACGGAATTGCATAGTTTTATACAATTTTCAACACAATATTTGGAATTCTGCGTTTAAATAAAACAATAATATTTAAAATTAACGTTGGTTTATTTAGTAGGCTGGCTATGCAATGTTGTTTGGTCGATTTAGGGCTTATTCTGAGGTACTCTACCTATTTCATAAGCATTTTCTGACAAAACATCTCTAAAAACATTTATGAATCATTATACAGGTCACCGAATGAAAACCCAAATCGGAAACCAGCCTTTTAAATTATTAAGTTAATGACCCAACAGACCAAAAGTAGTCTACATGGATGTATAAGTGCATTTCTGTGGAAAAAAAGGGACAAACAGAAGATTTTTATTCATATTTAAAGCAATAACAATGCCAAAATAAATAAATAAATAAATAAAATTCAAAGTATTTCTCAGAGCAATGATGTTAAGGAACAGACTAGATTACTTCAAATTGACGGACTTTTAGACCCAGAGAAGCAGCCCAGAGCATAATTTGGGAGGCATGCAGAGTTTTCCATCACAGTAAAACTCCTTCAACCCCAAAGGGCCACAGATTTCCTACGTGCAGCCTGACATGAATCTCCACTCTCCATCATTACACGGGGATCGGTGCTTACAGTGAGGAACAGAAGCATGGCCCAAACAAGCATATGTTTAGTCGTGTTTTTCAGTACTGCCTATCTTTTCTGTACTGTGAAGGCTCAGTATGAGAAATACAGCTTCAAAAGCTTTCCACCGAATGACCTCATGCCACTGGAGTCTGCGTACGGACACGCGTTAGAGATGTACTCTGCTCAGGACTGGAAGCAGAGCGCTAAATATCTGGAGCTGAGCCTGCGGCTTCATCGGCTGCTGAAGGACAGCGAAGCGCACTGCAGCCAGAACTGCAGCGCCGTGGGCCGGGAATATGAGGAGAACCACACGGAAACTACCCTCTTTATCATGGGGCACATCATAATGCGAGCTGCATGCCTGAAAAAGTGCAAAACAAACTTTCCCGTGTTTTATAAATCATATCCTACGCGAGAAACTTTGGGTGCTTTCGAACAGAGGATACCCTACCGGTACCTTCAGTACGTCTATTACCAGGTAAGAGATCAAGTTCATGGAATCGCGATGAGCCAGAACGCTTTTAGGTGTGTTGCTTCACAGTACTAAACATAGAGCGTTAACTGTCCACTGAAAAGGTACGATGGACATTACTGTATATCATTTTCCTATTGTCGTATTATCACTGTCGTAACAACCATAGCCTATCAACTTGTTTAGATGAAATGTTCTCTTTAAACAATAATGCATTTTTGATTAATGTGTCTCCGTTGGTGCATTGCGTTTCATTGGTCCAGTAAGCGGCACACATGCCACGTCCACGCACGATGTGCTTCGTAATCACAACACAACCGCGTTTTAAAGGTGTATGTCTTAAAACTGCTTAACGCCAAAACATGATTTCTTTCGGCTAATTATTATCGTGAATGTAGTAACCGTTTATAAGATTTAGGATGGGTGAATGAAGATTCACAGGCATTGGCGTAATGCTAAGGAAAGTGACAGAAATCTGAGGTAAATCTTGTTCAGGTAAAGAAAGATAATATTGCTTCATGTTTGTATTGTTGCTACATATAATAATTATAAAAGGAAATATGGAAAATAATTCCAAATATAGTAGTCAACGTTTGAAGTGGATCAAAACCTTTCATCAAAGTTGTCCTAAAACCAAAACAATACCCGTTCTTGTCTTAGGACAACTTTGGTGATTTTTTTTTTTTATTTTTTATTTTTTTATTTAGTTATTTATTTATTTTTTATCCACACCAAATGTTGACTACTGTAATTTGCCAGCACTCTATTGCTTTCAATGAGAAATCTTTGGTGTCAGTACACAGATGCCATTGCTGAGGAAATTTGTAAAGAGGTAATATAAATGCATTAATTAACATTTCTGCAATTTACATTGAAAACGTAGTAATTTTACAAATGTTAGAAATGTGGCCTTCAAATGACAAAGTACTATCAAATAGCACATTCAAGTATCATTGAAGATAAATTTAATCTAGTAACCCTGAAATGTATATTGCTATTTAAAAGATAGTTTCAGAATTTACAATTTTAATAAAAATGTAAAATTTTGTAAATAAACCAAACTTTTCTCCTAGAATGAAACTGAAGACATCTGAAGACAAATCTGATACTTAAATGAGACGTATAAGAAAGATCAACCTCTGAGCAATAAAACATTTTTTTATGACAGTGTCTTGAAAGAGATTACAGACAATAAAGAGATCTCCCATGTTTCTCACAGCCCATTCTCATTTTGGACTATTTCTCTCAGAACTTTCTCATGTCTCATTTGTATTTTATTTCTCCTAAATTATTTTAGGAGCAATATCTGAAATGCCAGACCATTTTTGCCTGTAAGACTTTCTTCTATCCCACTCAGGGTCGACCAATTCCCTGATTTCTTGCCCCTAGTTTCCTCCTCCTCTGCTCCTCCCTGCCTTTCTGATGGTCCAAGGCTGTCCTTGTGCTCCCTGGTTCATCCGCTCAACTTGTCATTGTCTGTGTTTATTTCACTAATGTCAATGAAATAAGAAACTGCAAAACAATATTTAAAAACGGCAATCCAGACACTGAATTATCTTATGTTATGTGCATCTAGATGAATGAGTTGGAGAGAGCGGTTTCGGCAGCACACACATATCTACAACGAAACCCTGAGGACCCCCTTCTATCTAGGAGCCTCAACTACTATAAAAGCTTGTTTGACACTGAGTACCTTGTAGACCACGAGGAGAAGCCCTACGAGGTATTTATTCTTTCTAATTTGTTACTAATCTGTTTTTCTTTTCAACCTTACTTTCACTCTTCTGAAATAACTAAATATGGATTCATACTGATCTGTCTCTTAGGCTTTATTCCTGAAGGCTGTGAAGCTGTATAATTTGGGGGATTTTAGCAGCAGTGCTCGAGACATGGAGCTGGCGGCTGCTGAGTATTTTAAAACATTCAACACGTGTTTGCTGTCTTGTGAGGGGTCATACGATGTGCAGGAGTTTAAAGACTTCTACCCCACCTTAGCTGGTCAGTGATTTCATGATGCATTCTCAGATTTGCTTCAAATAGCTGTGAATATTACAAATATATCCTAACAAAAATCAGCCTGATTCAAAAGCAAATGGCTTGGTATCAGAAGTTCATCAATGAACTGACATAGGAAATCTAGTACCATCATAGGTTGTTGATTTTTTTTTTTTTTTTTGTATCAGTATAAATTCAATGTCCTCTCTTTTTCTCCCCCAGATTTCTATTTTGAAGTAATGAAGTGTAAAGTAAAATGTGAGGAAAATTTGATTCCAAATGTTGGTGGTTTCTTCGTGGAGAAATTTGTTGCCACCATGTACCACTACATGCAATTTGCTTATTACAAATGTAAGTAACAAAAACACACACACGAACAAAAATTGTTAATTGTCTTCTGTCAGCAGTAGACACAAGAAATACTACAATCTGCCCATATTTCATATCAATTAGTGAATTTCGGTGTAATGGGGAATGATGTATTTTAAGACGATATTATTGTAGGAAACATATGCAAGTCTCTCAGTATCTCACATGAGCACTTTCCAGTACTTGTAAACATCTACAGGTATTGGCATGATGCACTGTAAAAGCAGAACTGTGCGTCATTCAAAACTGATAGGACATGAAATAAGATACTAAGATTGTTTTGCTGTTTTCTATTTCGATAAAATAACATGCTCACGAGATATTTACAGTGTAATACACTTGTTGCACTTGACAACTTCATGCATTTTCACTGATCGAATAGCAATCCGATCACAATCCGATCACCAAAATATTTCAGGAGGTGATTTGAGAGCCATTTCAGATGCGACACTGAGTACGTTTACATGGACAACAATACTCCAATTTTAATACGATTAAGACAATACTCTGAATGTACCATGTAAACCGAGCTTTTTGATTACCTTAATCCGGCTAAAGTCATAATCGAAGTAAACACAAAATCGAATTAAGACATGTGGAGTATTCCTATTTTAGTCGCATTACTGAAGTGCAGTACAGACATGTAAACACCTTAATCAAACTATTACCGTCGTGTAGGACTTTTCGCCGCATTTTGCGACAGGATACACACACAGAAGTGATCAACCATTTGACGGCAAATAAAAGGGCATTAACACCGCTGTCGTCTGTATGCACGTACAAATAATTAACTGCACTTGAAGCTTTCATAAAATTAAAAATGAAACACCCAAAACTGTATATGGCATCATCACGAAGACGAACTATATGATTATACGTGAAATTCTGGAGGGGACGTCGGATGGCGTCGCATGGTGACTTAATGACGTGGGCCATTAATCGATCTATGTACTATAAAATGTAAAACGGGAACATGAAAGGATTATTCTAAAAGCAACTCATGTAAACACCTTAATCATAATATTGTCTTATTCAGAATAAGGTAAATAATTAGATTACTGCTGTCCATGTAAACGTAGTCACTGTAAAAGTGACATATACTCTATCAATTTTACTGCTCCAAAAATGGTAAGAATAAAAGTGTGAGAGTGTTGTAACTACACCTGGTAGCTACAGTACATGCCACGGTGTTATTGCGGTGATGAGTGTCTCTCTTCAGTAAGCAGATATACTAACTAGTGCAAATGAATTTAAAGATTTGTGTTGCAACCTGACATATGACACCCATTCATGTTCATTAAAAGGGATAAGCACTATTTTTATCCCACGAGTGCTCTCTGTCCAATTGTGATATTTGATTTTGAAAATGTTGCACTAATGATAAAATGCAACACATAACATCTGTTGCTGATCTAATGATTTTGGCATAAAATAAAAATCGATAATCTTGACCCATACAATGTATTTTTGGCTATTGCTACAAATATACCAGTGCTACTTAAGGTTTTGTGGTCCAGGGTCACATACAGCGTGGCATTTGCAAATTCAAATCTAGTTGAAAATCTAGTGTGAAAACACATTTATGTGGCCAAGTGTAAAAGGAATGTTCAAACTCAATCAGATAGCAATCCAATCACAGAGATAGACCAAGAATAAATACCCCCATAGACTTAGACTTCATTGCCAAAAGGTTTTCATTAAAACAATCACTTTATAAATGACTTATTAATTTGTCCTTCTAGTAAACGATGTGAAAAATGCAGCGTTGTGTGCAGCAAGCTATATGCTGTTTGATGCAGATGATCAAGTGATGCAGCAGAACATGGCCTACTATAGATTCTACAGACAACAGTGGGGATTGCAGGACGAGCATTTCAAACCACGACCAGTAAGTACACACACACACACACACATACACGCATATCATGAACTTACCAAAATGACAAACATGTAGTAAGGTTAATGCTTATGACACTCAACAATTTACCCATAACAGTACTGGAGTGGCAGATACATTTTTGTTGTTGTTTCTCTTGGCAATGGACTCAAATCCATGTCACATATATTTAAAGGGATATGTAAGGTCCACGAATTGGCCCAAGGAAGGTATCCAATAGTGGATGAAGGTTTTCTGCGTGTTCGGTCTTTACAGCGCGCAAAGTTCTTAAATTTCAATTGTAATTTGACTCCATTTTATTATCTAATCTGACTCCATTTTATTATGACCTCGCATTTGGCTTAGAATAGCAATTATTATTGATCATTCATAGGATAATTTATCCAGACATCTGATTATTTTATTTATTCTTTAATATTATTGTACTTGTTCATTCAGGTGCTCATGTCGCTCAAAGATATCGCTTCGGCCGTTTGCGTACCTTACGGTCACATTCTCGTCAATCTTGGCTATTAGACAGAGGTAATTGACTAAAACTTTAGACGGCCGCTCCTATGCTTGCTCATTCTAAAAGTACTTTTATTTAGTCCCCTTTAGATCTGTATACACTTGAATAAAGCAACATTATCTCTACACTATAAAAAATAAATAGTTGAGAAAACATAAAAAAATAAGGCAACTTGATGCAGTAAGACTTTTGAGTTCTCTCAACAATAGTATTTTAGTTCTTCTCAGTAAAGATACTTTGTTTAGCCAATGTCAATTTGTTTGTTCATGCATATGCCTTATGTCTTATTTTGCTAATAGAAAAATTCTTGTCACGGCAACTGAAACAACAATTACTGTCATTGAGGTAATTTATTTATTTATGTTTCCTGGAAGAAAAAAAAAAGAATGCTTAAAAAGTTACCACATTATTGATTTTATATTTATTTACGAATGATAAACCTTAATGGCTGAACATTCTCTAGGCCTCTAAACTAGACACACTAACCTCAAGAATGGTGACAACCAACAAATGTTAAAAAGATGAGCTCTTTACATCACAGTACAACAAACAACTAACAATAATGACAAAACAACAACAAAAAAATGTAAATTATTCAGCAAACAGCAAAACAATAATCCTATAACAGTAACTGCATAATTTATTCATGCTGCAATGCATGCTGGGAACTCACAAAGCCTTAAAATTTCAACAATATGAAATTCTTTGTTCAGACAACTGTTTGACTAGTTGGGACAACATTTGGGGTAATTTTGGTTAGTCTGACAAGGGTTTTTACGTAGTTTCAAGAAATTAGCATTTTTTAGTATTTGAGACTCAAAAGGTTTCGTAAACTGGAAAATGTGCAGTTGCATTTTTTTACAGTGTAGTCAGAGGTCACGATCACTACTATAGATAGCCGACCAACATTACTTCCCTATAGTAGCTTTGGTATGGTCATGCCATGGTTTCCCATGTGCACTTAGCTAGAGAAATATAACAATAAACAGAAGTCGTGGCTTACCCTATCCAGGTTGGTCGAACAACATTCAGTTGACCTAGACCCTTTTAGCCCTTACAGTCTAAGTACACTTGAAGTAATACCAAGTGCTAGCCGGAGCTCTAAAGATACAGTTGGTGTGCCCTATGCTCCATCTCAACTGAATTTTATCCCCGTGCTAACCTGACACAGGAAATGCGGTAACAAGGATACAACGTAATCTACTTGAGTCAATAATTACAGAGTAAATCAGAATAACATCAAATGTAACAATTTATTATCAGTCAGGTAAATATGTATTATGCCAATTATACAGCCAATCAATACAAGACATCAAAATCTCAAAGATGAATCTAAGAAGAAGATGCATACCTGACTTGGAAAAAATACATAGTATGAACTATGTGAACACACTTCATACTACAGGCTCATTCCGGCTACAGAAGGTCCTGATCTTCTTGCAACATTTCCTTAAGTACTTCAGACCAAGACAAACATGCCCCGAAATGGAGACAGGAACTAACAATTTGAATTTGCATTGATCAAGTCGAATTAACATCTTTTGAGACCTTTTGGTAATTTGCATGAAATGGCACACCCTCTACAGTGAGCAAAATATCTCTAAACTCTTAGAATCTATCTAATATCTAATGTATTACCTTTTAGTTTACTTCTTGTAAGAGTAAGACCATTGTACCAGATGCACAGAGACAATTCAAATGATACCAAACATGACTGTGAATATCACTTGCATTCATGTAGAACATTACATTCTACTTTTGACTATTCTGAGTGAACCAAGTGGAGGGAGGATGGGTAAGGGGAAGGAAGGGGATGAAAAGGAACTGATGCATATGTGGGAGAGGCGTTTTCCCGCATTTTAGCTCAGTGGGATGTGTAAACAGATGTCTGTATGTTAATGCACTGTGTGTGCATTGTCCATCTCAGAAGGTTAAAGTGTCTGAGGTTCTGTAATTCTTACAGATAGTTCACCCAGAAATTAAAATTATATCATTAATTACTCACCCTCATGTCGTTCCAAACCCGTAAGACCTTTGTTCATCTTCGGAGCACAAATGAAGATATTTTTGATGAAATCTGAGAGCTCTCTGACCCTGCATAGACAGCAACTGAAATGTTCCCAGACCCAGAAACGTAGTAAGGACATCAGTAAAACCGTCCATGTGACATCAGTGGCTCAAGTACTATTTTGCGAAGCTACGAGAATACTTTTTGTGCACAAAGAAAACAAAAATAACAATTTATTCAACAATGCATCTCTCCGAGTTACCGTCTTCCACCATTTTGGAAAGTATTGCGACGCATGCGCTCGTTTTCCCCTGAACATAAACAATGCTGATTATGTTGATTACATTCAGGGGAAAGTGAGCATTGTCATACTATCTCACATTCAACTGCTTTTATTTTGTCAATATCAAAAGTAGCAGTCAGTATCTAGTGTGGCCACCAAGTGCCTTAATTACAACAGGGCTTCAAATCCTCATGGACTGAACCAGATTTGCTAGTTCTTACTATGAGATGTTACCCCACTAATCCAGCAAGGCGCTTGTAAGTTCGTGAACACGTCTCGTGCCACAGCAACTCAGTAAAAGGCTGTTTTATTGTCCTAAGTTATTGTAACTGTGTTTCTTAAGACTGTTCCACAGGTGGAATAATTGTGGTTCATTGAACAAACATGAGAAAAAAAATAAAAAAAAATAAAAAAAACATTGTTTAAACCCTTCCTAATAAATATCTGTAAAGCTTATTTGGATTTTGCAAAATTATCTTTAAAAAAATCAAATAATAAAAAATACAGTATCCCCAAAAAGGGACATTTATTTATTTATTTTGCTGAGTTTATTTGTTGCATGTATTTGGTTCCATGCTTGGCTTCTTTTAACTCAAGCTCCACACACAAACCCTAAACAAATCCACACACACACACATCCTCACAACAGAAATTACTGATAAAGTTATCTCTTCTATGTTTTTATAGAATAACTCAGTAAGCCATTCTGAAGTGACCTGATAATGGACATTCATTTGTAAATGTTCTGGTTTTGTTCAGGTTGTGTTTTTACACCTACTGTTTTAACATTTCTCTCTTTGTGTCCATACAGGAAGCTCTTAGATATTTCAATCAAACTACCAAACTGAGGGAACTTCTGGAGTTCGCACAGAATTATTTACAGACAGATGATGAGGTAAACCCCAAGTGTGTTATTAAATAACACAGTACAGTAGCTGAATAAAATAACCCTAAATTAAGTCAACTGTATTTTTTGAATGGTAAATGCAGTGGTGTGTGGTGGCCTGTATAGTTTAGCTTTAGATTGATCTAGGATTGCCTTTTCCAAGCCAGTCAAACAAAGATATACACACACAAATGGCTTGAATTGTCAAATAGGAACCTTTTCAGGGCAGAGCAGGTCAAAATGAAGTAGTTATGAATTTTACATTGTGCATATCTAATTAGCAGTGTTTTTTCCTTATCTCTATCAGCTTGCAGCATATATCTATTTGTTAATGTCACATAGTGCGAGTTCAGCCAGTCAGCGTGGTAGCCCAGGCACACATACAGCTCTGGAAAAAAAAAAAAAAAGAGACGACTGCAAAACAATCAGTTTCTCTGATCTTACTATATATAGGTATGTGTTTGAGTAAAATTTACTTTTTTTGTTTTATTCTATAAACCCCTGACAACATTTCTCCCAAATTCCAAATAAGCATATTGTTATTTAGAGCATTTATTTCCAGAAAATGATAACTGGTCAAAATAACAAAAAAGAAGCTGTGTTTTCAGACCTCAAATAATAAAGTGAGTAAATCAGCATAGGAAATAAACAAAATACAAACATAGATAAATATAACAGAACAAAGATCCAAATGAAATAAACAGTGCTTTGTATTTTTACGGCAAGTCTAACAGTATTCAGGTACAGAAATTGAATAATAAAATGTAAATTAACACTGCATAATCTTCACTGTATAAATTAAATCTAATAAATCTGTGTTAAAACTACAAAAGTGATTTTTCTCTGTTTTGTTTGTTTTTTCTGCTGTTATTGTTATCCTCTTTCCCAATTGTTTACCTTCAGCTAAGACATAAGCAACTGTTTTTTTTACAAGGATCCTTGTAGAGACATGCATTTTGACATAGTTTCGCGCATATGTGTCATTTCAGGCACAAATAGTAGTGGAAGTGAATGGAATTCAGTGTTCACGTGCATCTGCGTGGCTCTCATTGTGTCTACACTGGACGCGAGCGGCACGACACGACAAAATACAATAGAACCCATTATAATCAGTGATGCTGTCTGTCTACACTGGATGTGGCACGACACGACAAATCCCCGCTAGTAAACTGATGCCTCGTTCTATTTATGACGTACTGACACAGAGTTCAAATGATTGGCACTTTTGGCTTTGTCATGTCCAGTGTAGACAGACTTTGGGGCCGTTCACATGTCATGCCTAAAAACGCATGTTTCTCCTTCTTTCCAAAGCGCTCTGGAGCTTGCGGTTTCGTGGCATCTGCTGTTGCTAAGCAACCGTGGCCTGCACTCTCCTTGACAACGCAGACATTTCAACAAAGGATAAATGGATTTTCAGCACTGAAAATCACTTGCAGTATCTCTGCTACTAAATTGATTTAAAAATGGATATCTCTGTACAGCTGTCGCGTCCGGTGTAGACGCGGTGTCTGTGTGTGAGCTAAGAAAACGATCAGTATAAATATAATGATCAGTATAGGCCTACTAAACATCGCACATCCTGCGATGTGCGCATCTGCGATAGTCACATCGATGCTGAAATGGTATATTGTGCTGCCCTCCGAGCAGGCACCGGACGTCTATGTAACGTCAATTTGACGTTGACTTAACGTTGGATTTTGGTAACACAACCTAAAAATAACAAAATAAACAATATTAAAACAACAAAATTGGACATCAATTAAACACTGACATTAGACATTGAATTTACATTGAATTTTGGTCACGACGTCGCATTCGAAATTTAACCAAATATCAACGTCTTATGATGTTGTGTGCCTGCTGGGCTAATTCATCTTCCTCTTGATCACATTCAAGAGGTTTTAAATGGAGTTCAGGTCTGACGATTGGGCTGGCCATGACAGGGTCTTGATCCGGTGCTCCTCCATCCTCACCTTGATTGACCTGGCTGTGTGGCATGGAGCATTGCCCTGCTGAAAAAAAGTCCTCAGAGTTGGGAAACATTGTCAGAGCAGCAGAAAGCAAGTTTTCTTCCAGGCTTGATTCATATGCCCTCCACAAAGACAAATGTGCCTGATTCCAGTCTTGCTGAAGCTCCCCCAGATCATCACCAATCCTCCACCAAATTTCACAGTGGGCGGTTTGTAGGCCTCTCCACGTCTCCGTCTAACCATTAGACAACCAGGTGTTGGGCAAAGCTGCAACTGGACTCATCAGAGAAGACGACCTTACTCCAGACCTCTACAGTCCAATTCTTATGGTTTTTTGCAAACCTCAGACTGGCTCTTCTTTGCTTCTCACTGATGATTTTTTTTCTAGCTTTGCACGACTTCAGCTCTGCCCCTAGGAGCCTGTTTCGAACTGTCCTCACCATGCATTTCACCCCAGCAGGCATTCTTTTTGTAGGACACTTGATGTCATCCTACGGTTGTTGAGTGAGATTCAGATGAGTTGGCGGTCATCCTGGTCAGTGGAGGTCACTCAACTTTTCTTTTCAACTCTTTTGGCATGGTCAGTAGTTATTATTTGATTCCAATCACTTTTTAAGGTTCTACTAGCACTGTTTTTGCCATCCAGCTGGTCCTATTGCAAGAGGATAGTCATGACCACAGCAGTGGTTGTTATACTTTATAGCAGTGGATTTATACTTTACTATCATTAAATGAGACTTGTTTGAGATGATCATCTAATCAGTATTTCATTAAGCAGAATAAGGTGTGCCTGTGTTGGTATTCAACTGACACTGGAATGGAATGGCTGCCATACATGTAGAGATTCTAATTTAAGAAAAAAATTGGAGTGGTCTCTTAAGTTTTTTCCAGAGCTGCAGATAGTCAAACATGCAGTTGTCATGACTCTATGGAGCAGCATCATTACATATGTCTTGGCTTGATATATAACTTTAACGAAGTGTTAAGATGCAAGACAAGTCAAGTTAGCATGATATTAAAAAATCATGAGCTGCACATCAAGCAGAAATGCACCAGCAGTAGCTTGGGGTAAGAACATACTTAACCAGTGAACGTAAAGAAAATACAAATAATTCAAGGGTAAAAAATTTGTTTACATACCAGAGACAAAAGATGTGCTACATGTCCTACAGTTGACTAAACATTTTTTGGGGGGAAATTTAAACACATTAATTTTTAAAAGCAGGTTAGTTCCAGGCCTGAGAGAGCATCCAGCCACTGAATAACATGGCCCTAAATTTATTTTTGACTTTTTTAAATGCATGATTAAATAAATTACTGCAATATCACTGTGTATGACGCCTCCCACCAATGGTTTGAATGGGTGGGACAGCTAACCGGAAATGTCCAAGGATCAAAGACATTACTTCCTTAAACCGGCTATTAAAATGTTAAAATATTTTTGAGTGTGTCCTATTGTCCTATTCATTAGACTGAAAATAATAACATGTGGTTATTAACTGTGTTTGTTAACAGGATACTGTAAGTTCAGAGGAAGCATCATCAGCTCTGTCAGATCCTCCTGATGAAGAGTTTGAGGGAATCGGGGACTACGAGGAGTCTTTCCTGGCTGAATGGTGGCAGGAATCCAAAACGAAAGGAGATACAGGAGAACCAGCTGAATAAACACAAACCAAATCATATACAATTATTTATACTGATACCCTGGGTAAGTCTTCCTCATCCCCTGTTGACTCTTTTCCCCTTTTGTATTGGAGATGAATTGTACAGTAATTTTACTTTTAACTAGAACATTTGGAGCCTTTGTATAATTTTGATGCAAGAAGTTTTATAATAACAGTCTCTCATCCAGATTTTGTTGAGTTTAGATGAGCTCATTGAAACTGGAGACACATCACCAATCTAAACTTTGCTTAACAAAATCAGGTCTGTGTTGGGAATAGTATTTTTACATGTTAAACCTGTTTTTTATGTCTTTTGTTCCCTCCCATGTATTTCATGATGTGTTATCTTTTAAAAAAATATTTTTGTTGATATGAAATGTATCTGCATCTTTTCACATGCAAGCTCTGTAATTCTGACTCACTCAATATAATTCTGTAATTCTTAAGCTGTTTTAATTTCAGGCTATATAAGAGAGTTGCTGACATTGCCTTACTTTCTATTGTTTTTAGGTTTTACCTTTACTGATAAGGAAGATTATATATCATAGGAATATGTGTAAATACACATGATGGGATATATATTAGAAACATACTATAAGGCAGTGTTTGTGTCTGTTCTGTCAAGTGTGTGACAGTCTCATCTTTGAACACTGATTCTCCGCAGTTATAATATTAATTTAATGCCAGTGTATTTTAACAGTTTCCTGTGCATGGAATCACTTTCTGTTCATCTCTGGAAAACAAATAAAAGAAAAATAACAGAATCAATGATGCAGGCTTCATCAAAATGAGACAAAATTCAAATTCAGCAAAAAAAAAAAAAAAAAAACAATAGTGTCATTATTCAACTCAATTATTCATTGTTGGATCAGATCAGTTTAATAACTGTGGAAAGTTCATAAAGTTATGAACATGTTCATTTCAGCTATAAGAAGCTCCAAAGAAGACATAGTTTAAGTAGTGTTTACAAAGTGCTTTACAGAAGTAAAGCAATCAATCCAGGGGTCTCGAGACTAAAAAAAATAAAATAATAATAATCAAAAGCTATTTCAGTTATTTTTTGTTGTGCTCTTCCTTTGTTCATTTATACTTAGATATTTTTGTTGTCATCTGTGAATAGAGCACTTCCTGTAACAACTGAAATAAACCTGTAGAAATATATTGGGGGCCTAATCAACATTTTGTAACCTACCCTGGTGTGTTTACTCTGGGTCACCCTTAAATTTGTTGCTTGCTATATCTTTCTGTTTCTGTCTGTCTTTTTCTTGCTGTATTTCGTATTTAATGTCTTGTCTGCCAAGTCAAATTACTTAAAAGAGCAAATGTACTTGGTAAAAACCTAATCTGAGATGTCATTTCAACAGTTCTGTGCCTTTTGAGTTTTAAAAATAAAATTTGAGGGGGGAAAATGGTTACTGGCGGTTCACTGGAAGCATTTAATCTGATAGAACAATTAAGCAGCCTCTCATATGAAATTGCTCTTATTTTTCTTTTCCCGTGAGGTTAAAATAAAGAAAGGAAAGAGGGGGAGACAGAACTGGAAGTTAAATCAGCTTGTGATGTCACAACACTTAAAGGAGGAGCACTCATTTTGATAAGGTAACCACTTAGGATGTGACAATGAACAATTTTGCGTAAATTCTACTCAACAGTTCATATATATTTAACAGTGTAATTTCAATACCTGTTACACTGTAAAACAAAAATCGTATTTACCTCAAAACAACATGAAAAATATGTAACGTAATGTCTCCTAAGATGACAAACATGCATACTGTAAACATAAAATGTAATCTTTTCATTAATACAGTGTCACGCTTCACCAAGCTCTTCCTCTCCACAGACCACTTCAGTTACTATTCCTGGATTTATCTAATTTCTCTGGTTACCCTTCATCTTCTGTGTTTCAAGTTATTCTAATAATCTTCTCATCAAGCCAAGTCACTTTTATTTCCCTGTTGAAAAAACAGCATATGCTGGTTAGGTATTTTTTGAAACATGGCTGCTGGTTTGAGCTGGTTTAAACTGGTCCTTAGCTGGTCATGTGCTGGTCCTAAGTAACTAGCTCCTGCTCAGGACCAGCTTAAACTAGCTCATGACCAGCACATGACCAGCTTTGTAACGTGGGGTTTGGGTTTTGTTTCTTGTTTAAATAAAAGCTGCACTTGGGTTCATCACAACTTGCCTTCAGTGTATTATTTGTTACAGAATACCCGACCGGAACCATGAACCCAGCTGCTTGTTTATTGCGCCTTCGACAAGGCAACCGGGTCATAGAGGATTATGTGGCGGACTTTTGTTGACTGTGCCATTTGGTGGGTTTTAAAGATGTGGCTTTAAACGACATTTTTCGACATGGACTTAATGATTCCCTTAATTACCTCATGCCTCGCCATACCCCTCACTGGACTCTTGAGCAATATATTGACTTTGCGCTTCAGTTGAGTGGTTCTTCATTTACTGTGGGGATTGCGGATGAGCAACCCTGCACTCTTACAGTACTCACCACACCAGAGCATTTCCACGTCCCTACCATCATGTCTGGAGTTGCTCATGTCATGCCTGCTACTCCAAGGCCTGATATAGTCATGTCTGCTACACCAAAGCCTGCTAACATCATGTCTGCTATGCCAGAGCCTGCTAACATGTCTGCTACGCCAAAGCTTGCTAACGTCATGTTTGCCAAGCCAGGGCCTGCTCACGTCATATCTCCCAAGCCAGGGCCTGCTCACAAGATGCCCACCAATCAAGAGTCCTGTCACAAGATGGCCACCACGCCTGAGCCTCATCACAAAATGGCCACCACACCTGAGTCCTCGGCCAAGATGGCCCCCACGCCTGAGCCTCAATGCAAGATGGCCACCATGCCTGAGCCTCGCCATTTCACGGCTGTCACTAAGATTTACCCAAAGGATTTTTGGGAGGGGGCTATAGTACCCAAGCTCCTGCGGATGCGGAGTTTGGGCCAGGACTGACGAGACTGATTGCTAGTGTGATGGACCCACCACTGATGTCAGTGTGAGTGGCTGACATCCCAGTGGTCTCTACGCTCTCAAGCCCGGCAGGCATCCCACTGTCTGCTGCACTGCCCATGATGGTGGTCACCATTTTGAGCATGTGGGCTGTACACTGCACTCCAGAGGCCTCTCCTGTCCACGAGTCTGCTCCAGAGGCCTCTGCTGTCCATGAGTCTGCTCCAGAGGCCTCTCCTGTTCACGAGTCTGCTCCAGAGGCCTCTCCTGTCCACGAGTCTGCTCCAGTGGCCTCTCCTGTCCACGAGTTTGCCTCAGAGGCCTCTCCTGTCCACGAGTCTGCTCCTGAGGCCTCATTTGTCCATGAGTCTGTCCCAGAGGCCTTTTCTGTCCATGAATCTGCCTCAGAGACCTCTCCTGTCCATGAATCTGTCTCAGAGGCCTCTCTTGTCCATGAATCCACTCCAGTGCCTCCAGAGGAGGCAGCGTCCACTGCAGAACCTCCAGAGGTGGCGGCTTTCGCTGCAGAACCTCCCGAGGTGGTGGTGCCCACTTTTAAGATCACTGTCTGCCCTGTCACAGCCATGAAGGTCATTTATGAACTCATAGTCTGCCCTGTCACGACCAAAGAGGCCCTTTATGAACATTCTGCCTGTCATGTTGCGGCTGCTCAACTGCTCAAACTGCTCAAGAACTCTCTGCCTGTCCTGTCACAGTCAAGTGGTCTGTCCATGTCTCTGCTCCGCCATGGCTCCGCCTGGTCCTCCATTGTTCCACAGTCTGCCACTGTTTTACGGCCTAGACCCGCCACTGCTCCACGGTCCAGGCCCACCACTGCTTCACAGTCTAGACTTGCCTCTGCTTCACAGCCCAGATCCACCATGGCTCCACTGCCCAGGTCTGCCATTGCCCCATGGTCCAGGTCCACCATTGCTCCACAGCCCTGGTCCTCTTCCATACCATGATCCAGGTCCTGTTCCCCTGCATGGGCCTGGCCCTCCGTCCCTCTCCCAGTTCCACCTCCGCTCCATCACCCTCCTGGATTTTTGGTTTTTGTTTGGGTTGGGTGTTACATTAGGGCATCTGGAGCCACCCTTAGAGGGGGGGATATGTAACGTGGGGTTTGGGTTTTGGTTCTTGTTTAGGTTTTCTGGTCTTTTATTTTAATATTTTGCTTTCATGTTCCTGTCATGTGTTCCTTGCTCCTCATGTGATCATGTCATGTGCTACTTTTGTCTGTGTGTCATGTTGTGATTGGTTGTTCTAGTCATGTGTCTTGTTCCTCATTGGTTATTGTTCTGTCATGTGGTTCTCAGTTGTGTTTGCTCATTGGTTGGTTCTTGTCATGTGACCCTTATTGTTCGGTATTTATAGCCCTCATGTTGCAAAAATTACAGTGTTCTAACAACACTTATTAATACATTAATGAATGACAATGGACATTGAACATAAATAAATGCTTAAAAAAGTAAAACAAAATAGAACATAAAATAATGTATTGAAGACCAAGCTCCAGTAAAATATCTTCACAATCCTTGATGCCTTTAAGTTAATCATTATCTGTAATTTGGCGTGATTGAATGGCAGTTTCTCTCTGCAGATGATGAGGTTGTAGCATCTGAAATGCACAACTGAGTTTAGATCTACAGTGTGTCTCCTTTCATTTGTTTATGTGAAAACAATTATTTATGAAAGCCAAAAGTAGTATGTGAGCACTTCACAATGTTAAAAGGAAAAAGTAATATAAAGTCATGGGATAACTGGGTATGCATAAACCCTAGTAATAAAAATATCTAACAAAATGGATCATAAATTCAATATCTTTGTTACTTAGTGAAAAAGAGGAGAATATCCTTAACTGAATAGAGTTGGTCACACATACATGTTCTCTTAAACTAAAAAGAGAAAAGACATTTAGCATTTACCAATTAGCATTTGAAAGTTATAATTTATAGACATTTTAAGAAAGAAATTATTTACCTGTTGAGAGTGTTGACAGTCTGTGTAGTTGGATGGCTGAGCTCCAAAAAATCAGTAATGATGCATCTTAGAGTGTAGCCTCGGTTAGAGTTTCACATTAAAACATCAACAACAATAACCACAAAAGCAGCATGTTGTGTGAATTAAGTATGTTTTTATTGACATGCAAAATTGGCAGTGCTCATAACAACAGTTATTAGCTGAATACATTAATGAATGACAATTGACAATGAACATGAATAAATACATAAAGAAGTAAAACACAAAATAAGAACAAAAAATAGATGTGATGAAAACGTACTCCGTTACTTTCGTAACCTCGGTTCCCTTAGATATGGGAACGAGTACTGCGTCGTAAGACGCTTGTATGGGAAAAACTCTTTTTTTCCTCTTCAACTGAAGCCTTTTCAATCACGCAGTGAAACTGCACGTCCATTGGTTCGTGCAGTGCTATAAAATCGAACCAATGGCTCGGCGGCGGCGCTGAGTGAGCCTATGTCTATGCAGCCCGCCATAGCCCGCCGAAATGGGCAGGGTCTCTTGCTATATAAACGGCTGCTTCGCCGCCGCATCTCAGATTTCTTCGAATGAAGCGACTGAGGCGTACAGCTCATAGCACGGCCAGGAACGCAGTACTCGTTCCCATATCTAAGGGAACCGAGGTTACGAAAGTAGCCGAGTACTTTCCCTGTCGATATGTTCACTCGTACTGCGTCGTAAGACGCTTGTATGGGAACCAGTACAATCACGCCGTGCTATGATGGGGAACGACTCAAAACCTAGACTCACATGGGAGAAGACCCAGGGGAGTCAATAGAATACACCAAGCACAGGCTGAGCCCTCAGGGTCATCCGTGGCCTGGGTGTCGTCCCGTAAGTATACCTAGTGTCCATATAATATGGACCGCCCAAGTGAAGGAGGGACTTGAACAATGTTGGTCAAGTGAACCCATAAGACTGCTTAACTAGCCGGAAGCAGCGAACTAAGCAGAAAGGACTCTGGCCTGCAAGGCAGGGACGTCCAGGTTGTAAAACCTTACAAATGTGGACAACGAGGACCATCCGGCCACCTCACAAATTTCCGAAATGGACACCTCGCTGGACCATGCCCAGGACGAGGCAATGCCTCTGGAATGGGCTCTGACTCCAAAGGGGCACTGCAAGCCCAAGGAGGAGTATGCCAGGGTGATAGCCTCCACTAACCACCTAGAAATGCTTCGTAACAGGGTGACCCTTAGCATGGTTACCGAAGCTGACAAAAAGCTGTTCTGATCTCCTGTATGAGACAGAACGCTCGATGTATACCCTCAGGGCCCTGACGGGGCAGAGCAGGGACAATTCCTGGTCATCCATCAAAGGGGAAAGTGCGGAAAGCACTATGACCTGGGCTCTGAACGGAGTGGAGAGCACCTTAGGCACATAACCCAGCCTTGGTTTCAGGATGACCTTGGAGTCGTTAGGTCCGAATTCCAGGCAAGCAGGGTTGATGGAAAGGGCCTGTAGGTCCCCTACTCGCTTAACCAACACCAGCGCTAACAGCAGGGCGGTTTTAAACAAGAGTGATCTGAGGCTTGTGGATTGCAATGGTTCAAACGGGGGGCCTTCCAAGGCCCTTAGTACGGTTGGTAAGTCCCAAGGTGGAACTGTACGAGGACGCAGGGGTTAATTCTCCTGGCGCCTCATATAAACTGGACCACCGCACTATTCCTGCCCACCAATCGGCCAGCAATAGGGGCATGGAAAGCCGCTATGGCTGCCGTGTAAACTTTGATGGTGGATGAGGAATGCTGATTATCCAGCCTCTCCTGCAGAAACAAAAGAACCACTGATACATCAGAGGTAACCAGATCTAAGTCGCGGTCTTGGCACCAAGCCGAGAAAATAGACCATTTCAGAGCATAGAGGCGCCTGGTAGATGGGGCTCTAGCTTCTGCCATAGTGTTCAAGACACGCTCTGGGAGGTCGAAAGGCTACCGTTGAGTGGCCACACATGCAGGGCCCATAACTCGGGCCGTGGATGCCACAGCGTGCCGTTCGCTTGAGAGAGGAGGTCCTTTCTCAAGGGAATGGGCCACGGGGCTGCTTCGAGCAGCTGGAATAACTCCGACACCCACGGCTGGTTCCTCCAGAAGGGGGCTATTAGAAGAAGCCTGTGCCGTTGTTCCCTGACTCGTCTGAGTACCTGCGGTAGCAGAGCAATTGGAGGGAACGCATAGAGCGGTTCATTTTGCCTGTCACATGCGTCGCCTTCAGTGAGCGCAGATTGGTCTGAGCCCCAACAAGAAGGTCGTTCACCAGCGTGCAGAGGAGCTTCGAGATGAGGCCGCCCTGGTGATTTATGTATGACACCACGGACCTGCTGTCTGAGCGTATTAGCACATGGTGTCCCCTTATGTCCGGCAGGAAGAATTGACAGGCACGGCACACTGCTAGCATCTTTAGGCAGTTGATGTGTAGACCCGACTCTTCTTCGGACCAAAGACCGAAGGTCGGTTTGCCATCGCACAGCGCTCCCCAACCCTTGTTGGAAGCGTCTGTCATGACAACCTTCCTTCTGTGCACCGTGTCTAAGATCACACCCCGCTTCAGCCAGAGGGGGTCCCTCCAACGGGCCAGGGCTGATGCACAGGCCCGAGTCACCGTTATGCGATGGCGACCGTGACGCCAAGCCACAGATGGAACCCTCTGCTTCAGCCAGAACTGGATGGGTCGCATGCGAAGCAGGCCCAAATGAAGTACTGGCGAACCTGCTGCCATAAGCCCCAGCATTTTCTGGAAAGCCTTGAGCGGGTGGGCGGTCCCTTCCTTGAAGGAGGCCACGCGGCGCTGAATCGTCATGGCTCGTTCCACTGAGACAGCTGCTGTCATCTGCACTGAGTCGATAACTGTCCCCAGGAACGACACTCACTGGCTGGGTGACAGTATGCTCTTGGCAAAGTTGACCCTGAGCCCCAGGCAATCTAAGTGGCTGAGGAGGAGGGTCTTGTGCGATGTTGAAACTGCCTCTGACTGGGCCAGAATGAGCCAGCCGTCGAGGTAGTTGAGGATGCGGATTCCCATCTGTCGCCGAGGGGAGAGAGCCGCATCCATGCATCGCATAAAAGTGCTGGGACCCAGAGACAGCCCAAACGGGAGGACCTTGTATTGATATGCCACCCCCTCGAATGCGAATCTCAATAATCGTCTGTGATGGGGGGCTACCTGGATGTGAAATATGCGTCTTTCAGATCCAGAGACATGAACCAGTCCCCTGGGCATATTTGCGAGAGGATCTGCTTCAATGTGATCATCCTGAACAACCTTTTACCAGGGCGTGATTCAGGAGTCTGAGATCTAGAATAGGTCACAGGCACCGTCTTTTCTGGGGACGAGGAAGTAACGGCTGTAGAAGCCTGACTTGCTCTGGGCTGGAGGAATGACTTCTACGGCTCCCTTTACCAGCAGATTCATCACCTCTGCGCGCAGGACCTGAGCATCCTCGCTGCGCACTGTGGTGGTGACCACACCGCGGAAGCGTGGTGGTCTTTGAGTGAATTGGAGTGAATAACCTCGCCTTATCGTAGCCATTACCCACTCTGACACACCGGGGATGGCCTGCCAGGCCTCGGCCCGTGTGGCAAGAGGTTGAATAGGCTCTAAAGACTGGCTGCATAAGGGCAGGATGCTTATGGTAGGCAGAAGAGGATATTTGCTCTCTTTTCGAAAATGTATGTGTTTTATTTTGTCCACTATCACCGCGGTTGGACACCCGGGCGCTAGAGCGGGCCCGTGGGGAACAAATAACACACTTCCCTCTGCACCCAGCGCTGAGCAGGGTGACAAGAGGCACATTAGAGGCTGCTTATGGGGTGGTCCAGCGGTAGCGAGACTTCGGCCCCTACTCTTTCTGCCTGGCTGATCAGGAGGACTTCAGAGGCGCCGGATCCAAGGCGACCTTGGGCCGGGGTCCTTGGCGCTTCGGGAAGGGGTAGCGTCTTGCCGAGCGGGAACGCCCTCTATCCTGCCGATCCTTAGGTCGGGGTTTGGGAGTGGCCAGTGTTGGCTTGGCGGGCTGCTGAGTCGGCGCAGGCTTGGGGCGACTAGAAGCAGCAGAAGAGCTGGCGCGTTTCGGGAGGAAGTGTCGCATCGCTTGAGACGACATCTGAGCCTCCATAAAATGCTCCGCAAAGCCCTCCACAGCTGGCCCGAACAGGCTGTTCGACGAGACCGGAGCATCGAGGAAGGGAACTTTATCCACCTCTTTCATCTCCGTCAATGTGAGCCAAAGGTGGCGTTCCAACACTACCAGGCTGGACATCGACCGCCAGATGGCCTGGGCAGTGGCTTTGGTGGCGCGCAGGGCCAGGTCTGTCGCGCTTCTCATCCTTGAGTGAAGCTGCATCAAGACCGGCCTCCTCACTGGCGAGCATCTTGGCCTAGAAGACCTGGAGCACAGCCATAGAGTGCAGCGCCGAAGCCGGTTGTCCAGCCGCCGAGTAGGCGCGTCCAGTGAGTGCAGACGTGGCTCTGCACGGCTTGGACGGATGGCTCACCCTCGCTTTCCACCCGATAGCCGTGGGCGGGCAGAGATGCGCGGCCACGGACTCATCCAGAGGGGGCAGGTGCTCGTATCCCTTCTCTTCAGCGCCGTCAAAGGAGGTGAGGGCGGAGGAAGCAGAAGGACGGATGCGAGACGAGTAGGGGGCGCGCCACGATATAGTGAGCTCATCGTGGACTTCGGGGAAGAAGGGGGACGAGCGTTGGCGGGGGGCTTGCTGGCGCCCCGGGAGAAACCACACGTCCAGCCTGCTGTGAGACGGCTCCTCAGGCGGAGACCACTCAAGCCCGAGCTCACTGACAGCCTTAGTCATCACATGGACGAGTTCCTCGTCCGTTCTGTGTCTGGCGCTGCGTGAAGAGGACGGCGGCAAGAGGGCGGGTTCTTCTCAGGTTGAGAGAACAAGACCGGCGAATCCTCTCTCTGCAGTGACGACGAGGCACGCGGACACTGAGCCGACGTGAGCTCGCTCGTCTCCGGCCGGTTGAATCCTCTGCCCCGCTGTGTTTTCCTCGCAGGTCCCTGGGAGGAAAAGACGGGAGGTCGTGAGGGGCAGAGTCGCTTTCTGAAAAGAAAGCTATCCGTGAGCGCAGAGAGGCGAGACTGAAACTCTCGCAATGAGAGTAGTCAGTCCCGCTGAGCGCAGCGTCAGCGTGGGATTTCCTCAAGCATGACACGCACTCAGCGTGACCATCATCAGCATGCAGGGGAGTCCTGCACGTCTTACAATGACGGCGCGGCATTTGAAACGCGTCAAAATTTGCTCTTTTGTGAGGCTCTTTTAGATAGTCACCGGATGGCGGCAGGGGATCGACCGGGATCTGCGAGCTGAGTGCTGCAAAAGGTCCAATCCGGCTGCTGAGGCGTTTCAACTGCAAATCTCGGCATCACCGAAGAGTCAGCGAGGAAGAAGCTTCGTCTCTGAAGAGAAGAAATCTGAGATGCGGCGGCGAAGCGGCCGCTTATATAGCCAGAGACCCTGCCCATTTCGGCGAGCTATGGCGGGCTGCATAGGCATAGGCTCGCTCAGTGCCGCCGCCGAGCCATTGGTTCGATTTTATAGCACTGCACGAACCAATGGACGTGCAGTTTTACTGCGTGATTGAAAAGGCTTCAGTTGAAGAGGAAAAAAGAGTTTTTCCCATACAAGCTTCTTACGACGTAGTACAAGTGAACATATTGACAGGGAACCAAGTTTCAGTGAAACAATCACATTCCAATCAATATGAGTCCATTATTTTGGTGTGATTAAGTGGTGATTTTCTCTGCAGATGATGGAGGTTGTAGGAAGTGATACATCTGAAATACACAATTGAGTTTAGAGTTACAGTGTGTCCATGTGTTTATGTAAAAATAAATATGTTTATGAAGGCCAAAAGCAAAAATTGACAGTATGTGAGCCCTTCACAATCTTAAAAGAAAAAAATGATAAAAAGTCATGGGATAGTTTTAATATTTTTTTGTGACTGGGTATGTTTATACATAAACCCAAGTAATAATTTAAAAAGTCTAACAATATGAATTATAAATTCATTGTCTCTTTTACTTAGTGGAGGAGAGAAGTTTCCAAAGCTTAGCAGCGCTGCACACACTTAGGCTATGTGTGACCGAAAACTAAAAAAAAAAAAAGATAAGAACATGTTTGTTTGGAAACCAGTTACAATTTTCAAGTTAAATTTGTATTTAAATTTAAGAATGACATCATTTACCTGTTGAGAGTGTGTTGAAAGTCTGTGTAGTTGGATCACTGAACTCCTGAAAATCAGTAATGAAGTGCTTTGACAGTTACAGATTTGAAAAACAAAAGGGCGGGAACAAAGAACCCTAAACTCTAACAAAGAACCATTTTGGCATAAAAGGGTTCTTCAGAATGCCATGGTTCTAAATAAAACCATTACTGCATGTAAAGAACCTTTAAAGAACCATATTTTTTTAGAGTGTATGAAAGGGCAAAATCATCAGCTTATCTTCAGGAAGCTGCTTTGTTTGTGTGTGCATGTGTGAATCCACTGTTACGAAATAAAATCAATTTCAAAAAGTGTATATCACCATGATTCTATTACATTACAGGTGATGACAAACCTGCTTTGTGTGTTATCCATGTGTTATTATTCCCATCTGGCTCTTTTTATGGGGGAAGGGAGCCAGGCTTCTGCACCTTTGTGGGGTAGCGTGGCGGTTCTGATTGCGGGGGTTGCAGGTTGAGCTAGTGGAAGATGCCACTTGCTCTTATTGCCTCCTGCAGCAATGTAGGAACTGGGAGTGATAGTGTAGATGTAGGTGCATCCATGTAGCATGCTACCTGAAAAGAAATGGTTGAGTCGACAGAGTTGGAAGTGGGTTTCGTCCTCCCACTTATTTTGTTGCCCCCCTCCAGTACTATAAGCTGGAGGTGAGAGATCTTACATGCTTCTGCAGGGTTCACAAGGAACAGGTGAAAGACAGAATAGAAATATGGATGTCCAGTTTATGTCATCCTCTTCAGCATTTTCGTTAGAGGTGGCTATACAATGTCAGCACGTCTCCTTTATACAAATATATATGTGACACTGGACCACAAAACCAGTCATCAATTTTTGAAATGGCTATTTATACATCAGCTTTCCATTGATGTATGGTTTGTTAGGATATGACAATATTTGGCCGAGATACAACTATTTGAAATCTGGAAACTGAGGGTGCAGAAAAATCTAAATACTGAGAAAATCGCCTTTAAAGTTGTCCAAATGAAGTTCTTAGCAATGCATTTTATTAATCAAAAATAATCTGTGATCTATTTAGGGTAGGAAATTTACAAAATATCTTCATGGAACATGATCTTTACTTAATATCCTAATGATTTTTGGCATAAAAAAAAATCAATAATTCTGACCCATACAATGTATTTTTGGCTATTGCTACAAATATACCTGTGCTACTTAAGACTGGTTTTGTGCTCCAGGGTCACATCTATAAAATGTTGCACAGAAACCATCCTAAATTTGATCTCACGATCATCTCTCAAAAATGCATACGTGTGATTCATAGAATGAACATACGCACAGAAAACGTGCGTACGCCTCTCTTACAGATGTGAAATCTATGAATCACAAATGATGCTGAACTTGCACGCAACTGAATGGTTTCAGCTCTCTGCCTTGCAAACGAGTCCTAATTAATGTCATGATCTACTGTTATGAGCCCCGTCATATTGGTCGTGACGGCGGTGTTGAAGCAATATATAGTGATATTCTCAATGTTACTCAGAAAACAGGATACAGATTTAACTCATTCGGATTACTTCTGCTTACTGTTACACTGTTAGATAAACAAAAGTAGTCTCTCTTATCTCTTGCTCTGGCTACTGTGTATAGACCGCCAGGGCCATATACACATTTCCTAAAAGAATTTGCAGATTTCCTCTCAGACCTATTGGTTAATGTTGATAAAGTTCTAATTGTCAGAGACTTCAACATTCACATTGATAATACAAATGATGCGTTAGGACTTGCATTGACTTAATAATCTCCTTTGGAGTTAAGCAAAACGTCACCTGGCCCACTCATTTTTTTAACCATATGGTAGATTTAATTATATCACATGGAATTAATCTTACTGACATAGGTATTGTACCTCAAAGTGATGATATTACTGACCACTACCTTGTATCGTGCATGCTGCGTATCACTGATATTAAGTATGTGGCTCCACGTTATCGTCCGGGTAGAGCTATTATTCCAACCACCAAACATAAATTCACAAATAACCTGCCTGATTTATCTCAACCGCTCTGTGTACCCATAAATACACATGAACTAGATGAAATGACTAGCAATATGGGCACCATCTTCTCGAATACATTAGAAGTTGTTGCCCCCCTCAAATTAAAAAAGATTAGAGAAAAACGTACTGCGCCATGGTACAACAGTAATACCCATTCTCTCAACAAAGAAACCCATAATCTTGAGCGCAAATGGAGAAAAACTAACTTGGAAGTTTTTAGAATTGCGTGGAAAAACAGTATGTCCAACTAGAGACGGGCTCTAACAGCTGACAGAGCCGAACACATCAGTAAACTCATAGAAAATAGCCAAAACAATCCAAGGTTTTTATTTAGCACAGTGGCTAGATTAACAAATAACCAGATGTCAGCTGAACTAAATATTCCCTCACATTTTAATAGTAATGACTTTATGAATTTCTTCACTAATAAAATAAATGGCATCAGAAATACAATAACAAATGCAGATTCTACAGCATCTTGTAATTTAGCTTCATTCATCGCACCGAAAGAAAAACTGCAGTGTTTTACAACTATAGGACAGGAAGAGTTAAATAAACTTATCACTGCATCTAAACCAACAACATGTTTATTAGATCCTGTACCCACTAAACTACTGAAAGAGTTACTACCTGTAGCAGAAGAACCGCTTCTCAATATTATTAACTCATCATTATCTCTAGGCCATGTCCCAAAACCATTCAAGTTGGCGGTTATTAAGTCTTTTATTAAGAAACCACAACTAGATCCTAGTGAACTAGCAAATTATAGACCCATTTCAAATCTTCCATTTATGTCTAAAATCTAAGTTCTGTGTGCTCAACTGAGCTCCTTCCTGCAAAAAAAAAAAAAAAAAAAAAAGATATCTATGAACTGTTTCAGTCAGGTTTCAGGCCCCATCATAGTACAGAAACTGCAATTGTTAAAATTACAAATGACTTGCTTCTTGTGTCAGACCAAGGCTGCATCTCATTGCTAGTTTTACTTGATCTTAGTGCTGCGTTTGACACAATAGGTCATGACATACACATAGATCGATTACAGAACTATAAGGGTATTCAAGGGCAGGCTATAAAATGGTTTAAATTTTACCTGTCCGATCATTATCACTTTGTCTATTTAAACGGGGAATCATCTAAATTATTGGCAGTAAAGTACGGAGTGCCGCAAGGATCTGTCCTTGTCCCTCTGCTATTTTCAATATACATGTTTCCGCTTGGCAATATTATTAGAAAATACAGGATTAGTTTCCATTGTTATGCTGATGATACTCAACTATATATTTCAACAAATCCAGATTAAACTTCTAAATTATCTAATCTAACAGAGTGTGTTAAAAATATAAAGGATTGGATGACCAATAATTTTCTCCTATTAAATTCAGAAAAGACAGAGATATTACTTATTGGACCAGAAAAACAGTTCACAGAATCTCTTGGATTACAATTTGCATCTAGACAGATGTACTGTTACGTCCTCTACAGTCAAACATTTGGGTGTTATATTAGACAGCAACTTGTCTTTTGAAAATCATATTTCTCATGTTACAAAAACAGCATTCTTTCATCTTAGAAACACTGCCAAGCTATGGAACATGTTACCTGTTTCTGATGCAGAAAAGCTAGTTCATGCATTCATGACCTCTAGACTGGACTATTGTAATCTGCACTGCTAGGTGGTTGTCCTGCATCTTCAATAAACAAGCTACAGGTAGTGTAAAATGCAGCTGCTAGACTCCTTACCAGGTCAAGAAAATATGATCATATTACCCCAATTTTACAATCTCTACACTGGCTACCTATTATGTTCCGTATGAGTTACAAAATACTACTACTTACTTATAAGGCCCTAAATGGTTTAACTCCTGCTTACCTAACTAGTCTTCTATCACGCTACAATCCATCATGCTCCCTAAGGTTGCAAAACTCTGGACTCTTGGTAGCACCTAGAATAGCAAAGTCCACTAAAGGAGGTAAAGCTTTTTCACATTTGGCTCCCAAACTCTGGAACAGGCTTCCTGATAACGTTCGGGGTTCAGACACACTCTCTCTGTTTAAATCTAGATTAAAGACACATCTCTTTAGCCAAGCATAACATAATGTATAATACATTATACATAATACTTCACATAATGTATCTCATAACCTTGTATGTCAGCTACATCTGATCAAATGCACATTATCATTCTTTTGCTTGGGTTGAACACATAATTTTTTGGTTGGAACAGCAGCTATGCTAATTTTGTCTCTGTTTGCTTCTCTGTTCCATGGGACTCACATCCCGAGGCAACTAGTAATCACACTAGCTTCAATCCTGATTCGACCCTTACGAAGATCTGAGATGACGAACACCTGAGATGATGCCAACCCCAGAGTAGGGATGGCTCGATACCATAATTTTGGCTTCGGTACGATACCAGAATGTAATACTTCGGTATCAATACTAAATCGATACCATAGGTGACAAATAACCAGCCTCAAAAGATAAGTGAACTGAAAACAATTTTATTAAAATAATAATAATAATAAATATAGCTGCAAGCAGCAATTACCGAGGTTCAAGCACTTGAAGGCCTTTAAGGTGGTCTTGGCCAACCTGTATGTATGACTGAGAGTTAAACACATGCAAAATGGTGAATAGGCTCACAGACACACACACACACACACAAACACACACACACACACACAGAGAGAGAGAGAAATTAAATGATTAAACTAGTATATTAATACTCATTAAGCATATTTACACACACACATACACAGACACACACATACACAGACATACATGCGCACACATTTTGTTGCAGATGTAGATATTTGAAATAAGTGATAGGTGACACAAAACTTATGGTCTTCTCTTTTTAAGAGTTCAGATGTCATTTTCAGGTTTCTTTGTAATCATAATCTGGCAAAATTGTAAAAACTGATATGTCTGAATGAACAAAATGGTAAACTTTGACCCAATGAGATGTAAAATGTTATAACAGCAATTTTATAATGTTTAAGCATGAATACATAATATGAACAGTACTGTTTTACTATTTAATAAGCCCATTAATGGTCTTCCGCTGCCATCTAGTGGTTATAAATTGCAATTTCTCATACAACACTGTGTTTTTAACCTTTATAACTATTGTAGTGTTATTTTTTGCCCAATCTCTCTTAAATTTTGCATGCTTGTTTAGAATTAAATTATGCACCATTTTACACAGTTTTGAGAATTTCTGGGCTTTCTTTTAGTATTAATAGGCCTTTGGGTACACTATGTAAAGAACATATTATAAAATGACCCGTTTATAGTTGTCCAAATGCAAATGTTCAACTATTTTATTTTTATTTCATTTATTTATTTATTTTTATTTTTTTGATAATTTTTGACCTAGTTCGTCTGGAGAATAGTACTGCACTGATTTTATTGATTTTGAGTTAATAACTGAGGAGTTGTTGTTACGGAGCCGACGAGACGTGCAGGCCGTGAGGGAGAGGAAGACCATGGCTTAAGTAAGGGATGTAATGGGAATCAGCTGTGTGATCAGTCTCAGGTGTGAACGTGATTAGTGAAATGGCTGCTGGGAAATGTAGTCTGGAGGTGACATGCAACAGTAGGTCTAGTGCAAGAGTCCATGTAGTGACCTCTGGTGGTGAGTAACCGGAAGTGAAGGCACAGGATTCGTAACAGTAGTTCACAAAAGTAGCTTTTTTAAATAATCTCAAATACTTAAAAAAAAACTGTTTGATTAACAGCAGTAATCCTAGAGGCAAAGTTGCTCAGAATGAGAAGATCTATCATATGACATAAAGATACAGTGTATTTGTGAATATATGAGCAATTTTTAGCAATTTGAGGCCATTTACCATACAAATCTTGTCTTTTTGAAACCTTTTTAACTGTTATAGCGCCACCTATGGTCTCATCACTATGAAACTTTGCATGCTTGTTAAGAGTCATCTTTCATCTTTCACATCTTTTCACCAAGTTTCGTAAAGTTTTGAATTTTCGTTTAGGTTTTATAAGCTTTTGGGTATTTTGGCCACGCCCCATTTTCTAAATGATCCGTTATAACTAGCCAAAGGACAAAATTTAACATTTTTCTGATAATTATTGATCTAGAGAGTCCAGAGAATATTACTGCAGTGGTTTGATCGAGATTGAGCAAAAAAACTAGGACTAATTCGCAAAAGTAGGTTTTTAACATATTTGTGAATAATTAATGAACGATTTGATTGATAGCATTAGTCCCAGAGGCAAAGTTGTTCAGAATGAGCAGATCTATCATATGATATGAAGATCTAGTGTTTCTGTGAATATATGACCAGTTTTTGCAATTTTGAGGCCATTTTCCGAATAAATCTTCTGCTTTTAGGGCCTTTTTAACTGTTATAGCGCCACATGTGGTCCGATCTCCATGAAACTCTGCATGCTTGTTAAGAGTCATCTGACACATGTTTTCGCCAAGTTTCATAAAGTTTTGAGTTTTCGTTTAGATTTTATAGGCTTTTGGGTATATTTGGCCACACCCCTTTTTAAATGAGCCTATTATAGCTAACCAAAGGAAAAAATTCAACATTTTTTCCAATAATTATTGATCTAGAGAGACCAGAGATTATTACTGCAGTGGTTTGATTGAGATTGAGTGATAAACCTAGGACTAGTTCACAAAAGTAGGTTTTTAACATATTTGTGAATATTTAATGAACGACTTGATTGACAGCATTAGTCACAGAGGCGAAGTTGCTCAGAATGAGGAGATCTATCATATGATGTGAAGATCTAGTGTTTGTGAGAATATATGAGCATGTTCCACAATTTGAGATAATTTTCTGTAGAAATTTTGTTTTTGACGCGTTTTTAACTGTTATAGCTCCACCTATTGTCCGAGATCCATGAAACTTTGCATGCTTGTTAAGTGTCATGTGACACATGTTTTCACCAAGTTTCGTAAAGTTTTGAGTTTTTGTTTAGGTTTTGTAGGCTTTTAGATATATATGTGGCCACACCCCCTTTTTAAATGAGCCCATTATATCTAGCCAAAGGTCAAAATTCAACATTTTTTCGATAATTATTGATCTAGAGATTCCAGAGAATATTACTGCAGTGGTTTGGTTCCGATCGGGCGAAAAACCTAGGACTAGTTCGCAAAAGTAGGTTTTTAACATATTTGTGAATAATTAATGAACGATTTGACTGACAGCAATATTTCCTGAGGCAAAGTTGTGCATTATGAGGAGATCTATCGAATGATATGCATATTGCGTGGATATGTGAAACACCACGTGATTACAGAGCTAAAACTCGTTAGCGCCAACTAGTGGCCGTTTTCTTTCAAAATTCTTACAGACCTTTAGGGCCATGAGTCGAACATGCCCACTGAGTTTCATTCCGATCGACCTCCGTTAACCTTGTCAAATAGGTGCTTAAATTTGTTTGGCCAATGGTGGCCATGTTTTTTGAGATACGCGAATATCCTCATAGATGCTTGTGCCCCTTTGGACAAAGACGCTGCATACCAATTCTCAAGTCGATCAGACAAATGGTTGCACAGTTATAGTCGTTTTTATGTTTTTTCCATCTTATAGCGCCATGAAGTGGCAGAGCTGCGCTGATTTTTTTATTTGACTAAAGACTGAGCTCGTACACATGTATGCCGAGTTTAGTGAAGATGTCTCATTCCGTTCCAGAGTTATACTTCAATAAGCATTTGGCTAACATTAGCATAGATGCTAATTGGCGTACTGTTTCGCATGAAAACCAAAATTTCAACCTTTTGCAATAATTATTGATATTCAGTGTCCAGAGAGTATTTCTGCACTGGTTTGGTTCCGATCAGGTGTAAAACCTAGGACTAGTTCGCAAAAGTAGGTTTGGGATATAGGTCAATTTTGTGGAAAAACTGTGCTTCATAGAGAAAATCTGTTGAAATATGATTTTCGAATGTTTTGTTCATGTTGAACCAAGGATCATGACGATGTAAAATTTTTTTGTGTAAAATTTAATTTTTTGTGCTGTAGCGCCACCGTTAGGCCGATTGGGCCGGTTCTTTGCGCCTGAGTAGCGAGCCAGACTACTACCATCTGACCAAGTTTCAGCTCTCTAGGCCTTACGGTTTGGGCTGCCCGTTCAGTTTTAGGGAATAATAATAATAATAATAATAATAAAAATCCTAACAATTACAATAGGGTTTCAGCACTGCGTGCTTGAACCCCTAATAATAATAATAATAATAATAATAATAATAATAAATATCTTAATACCTTTGTATCAAACTGTAACAAAAAACCTACAGGGAACATAGGTTACTGTCACATATCGACCAGGCTCCCATGCCAGCCAATCACATCGCACATCCTCACCTGAATATTAATGGAGCACACCTGTACACACTCAGCACCTCATTACCACACACCATTTAACCCTCTGGGGTCTGAGGGTGTTTTGGGGGCCTGGAGAAGTTTTGACATGCCCTGACATTTGTGTTTTTTTCAGTTACTTATAAAAATATAAATGGCTAAAGTCTAATAACACTGTAAACAGCACAAACTGGGCTATAATAATATGTTAGCAGCATTTATGTACATGATTGTGTTTTTGAGAAAGCAAAGTTTATGCGTGGTTAGTGAAAAACTAAAATTTTGAAGTCACTGAAATAAGGCCATAAAACACATACAGAACATCTGTTTATAAGACTTTTGAGAACTGGATCTTGTAGCATAGAGTTTTTGCTTCAAAATTATGTGAAAATCAGCTTATTTACTCACTCACAGAAAACAATATATTGATTTAAATTTTTAAAGACATGTTTTGTGATCAAAAGCCTATATGCGAGGGAGTGGCAATGGTCTTGAATATTAAGTGATTCTCACCTGAGAGACAAAGGGGCCTCCCCTAATGGCCCATCAGTGTGACTGTGACTTTGAGGCAGGTAAGAGAGAATGTGAGGAGATTGAAAAAAATGTTTTTTTTGTTTTTTTTAATTATTTGTATTTTATTTACAACACAGTATAATCAAAACATACATAATGAAGGTCAAAGACACATTATTGTGCACACTGATCTAACCACAGAGATGTGAACAGATTTTGAATCATTTCTGCAACAGATTCTGTTCAACAAGTGAAACAAGTAAATCATACCTGATATTTACTTGTTTTATTTAAGTGTTTCTGCTTCTTTCCATGGATTCAAGAAGAAAAAACATAATCAGTAGTCAAGGAGCTTGTTTTATCATAGAATATCAATGTAGTTGAAAATCTGATGTTGGTACAGCGCTCTCAGAGGAAAACAGTTTGAAGAGACTGAAAGTCAGCAGGATTCATCTGTGGTCCAGGTATCTGATTCAATAAAATACAAACAACCAAAAAATAAAAAAAAAAATAAAAAAAACATTTGTGAGCATGTTAATATCACGAGCATCTGTATATATGTAGCCATAGACTCACGCATGCTTTGTACTATCGTAAGAACAAAAACATTTTATATCTGAGAAACTAATTATTATTGTTTGGCACGTTATTAAAATCTATTTTTGAACAGAGTAGGCTATTAATAACAGACATGTTCTAAACATACTTAGATTCGTAGCATTCATCATGTTACAGTGTACAATCATATTACCTTTGTTTTATATAGAGCATGAAAACATCATCGCACTGTAAGAAATTTAAATACAATGAATTGCCTATCATATTCAAAATGTTTTACTCAATTTCAAACATTGTAGTCATGAATTATAGTTTGGGAAAAACCCAACTATGATTCTGCAGCCATAGACTCACGCATGCTTTGTACTATAAAAGGATGTACTTTGTACTATAAAAAAGGATATTTTATATTTGAGAAGTAATTGTTATCATTTAGCACACTATTAAAATATATTTGTGAACAGATTATTAATAATAAACATGGTCTAAACATTCTTAGATGCGTAGCATTCATCATGTTGTAGTTTGGGAAAAACCCAACTAGTAAATGTGTTCTTGTTTATGTCACAATAACACGTTAACTAATGCAAAAAAAGAAACATTACTTACTCATCAGATTGATCTCCTCTACTGGATGAAATCTTGTTCTTCTTTTGAGGGAAATCCAGCCTTTACTCAGCGCGTCTTCTTGCAGAAACGGACAGTAGCCGCGAAGAACGAACTCCTCACGCTTTGTTTATGTTGGGTGTTTCCATGCGCACGTGTCTCACGTGGATATTTACATATGAACGGCGCGAGCCACGAGGGGGCGGGATCGGATTAAAGATAATGAGTTAGACGGGAAAGACTGAACATCGTGTTGGTTTCATACGGATTACTTTATCACAAAATATTTATTTTCGATATGACTTACTTCATTGAAAAGTAGACACTTCAAGCTTGCTATAGATATAACTCCCATGTCTGTGTGCTGAGTATTTGCTGAGTTACAGTTCATTTTAGTGACGCGTTTCTAAAAGCAGCTCGCGGAGACGGAGAAGGCAGAGAGCGCACCCTGTTTGTTTTATTTATTCTTCAAAAGCACAAAGTTTAGTTGTTATAATGAGTGTATACAAATAAAAGTAGACCCCTTACAGATTCGAATGGTGTATTGCTCTTATCTGTACGATCAAAAATGGCAGAGTAATTCAAGCTCATTTCGGCCTTATCAGGAAAATCTGCCACAAAACGCGTATCCGCGTTTGTCGACCCCAGAGGGTTAAGCTCACATCTCACCACAGTCTAACGTCCGGTCTCGTTTATGCGAAGTGACTTATGCTATCACAGCGACTTACCTGCTACTTACCTCCTTGTGTACTTACCTCCAGTGTTCTCTCCAGCGTGGTGTCCCCTGTGTACCCCAGTCTGTCTGCTCCAGCGATCGTTTCCAGAACTCTGCTACTCCGCCTGTGTGAGGTGTGTGCTCTGACCCGAATTGCTAGTACTCCTGTCAAGACAAAGATCTCTAATCATCTTCTCATCGAACTTCATCTGGTCAACTGGATATTATACTCACCCTTTGCAGTCACCATTGCTCTGCTGATCCTAAAATAAACGTCTGTTGTTTATCCGATTCTCCGTCTGAGTCTGCTTAGGTAACAGAAGACCGGACCACACCGAAGACAGCATGAGCAATACCGACCCCTTCCAGGAGCTCGTGGACAATCTCCGACGAGTTCTTCTTCCTTCACCGCCACCACCGCCAGCACCACCGATCACCTCCACGACAAACACCATCACTCCTTCTGCACCCTTGATCGCCAGTCCCATGGCCCGACCAGCGCCCTTCTCAGGTGTGGCGGGGGAGTGCAACGGGTTTCTCTTACAATGCTCCTTAGCCCTAGAGATGCAACCGCAGCTGTACCCCACTGAGAGATCTAAGATCGCCTTCATCATATCCCTCCTGACAGGTAAAGCTCTACAATGGGCTGAAACTATCTGGTCACAATCAGGCCCTGTCACCCAGTCACTCAATAATTTCATCACTCACTTCCGTGAAGTTTTTGGCCGCTCAACGGCCGATCCTTCCATCAGTGATCAACTCTACCATCTCCGACAGGGAAATAGATCCATCAATGACTACGCCCTCCAGTTCCGAACTCTCGCTGCGGCTAGCGGATGGAACGAACGATCACTTCTAACCACTTACCGTCAGGGACTTGAACCCAGGTTGCGGTTGCAACTCGCTGGGTATGATGATTCCTGTGGATTAGAAAATTTAATCCAACTATCCATTCGTTGTTCCACCCGCATGCAGTCATGTTTTGAGGAATCAGCCCGACTTACCCGTTGCACTCCTCAACAGCGCCCCCAAGAAGCAAGCCGCCCTCCAGAACCAGTTTACGAACCCATGCAAACTGACAGTGCCCGCTTATCATACACTGAGCGGCAGAGGCGACTTACCCAAGGCTTATGTTTGTACTGTGGAAATAGTGGGCACATAATATCATCATGCCCCATTCGACCTCCTCGACTCCCGGTGAGTGCCATTCAACCCACCATATCTAGAATGAAACCACTATCTACTGTTGTAATTCTTACTGCCTCCACTGTATCTATTCCAGTCTACGCCCTACTCGACACAGGGTCCGCCGGAAACTTCATTTCAGGGAGCCTCTGCCGCCAGCTCAACCTCCCAACCGTTACCAACCAAACCATATACCAAGTCCAATCGATAACTGGAAAACCCATCAGCCGCCGCCATGTGAAACTCAGTGCGGGTCCCGTTCAGCTACGTGTGGGTGGATTACATGAAGAACAACTCCATCTGCTGGTTCTGGAGGGATCCACAACAGATATAATCCTCGGACTTCCATGGTTTGCTCAACATGACCCCCAGATCTCCTGGCGCACGGGAGAAGTCCTGAAGTGGGGCAACCAGTGTTTCCCAACCTGTTTTCCACGTCTGCCTCACCCAGCTCCTCGTCAGATCCAATCCCTATCTGTAAACTCCACCTCCATAGAAAGCCCTCTCGAGAAACAGTCTGTCACTATACCCTCCTGTTATGCCCCCTTCAGAGATGTCTTCTGCCCGAAGAGGGCCTCCCAATTACCTCCTCACCGGCCATGGGACTGCGCGATTGAACTGGTACCAGGTGAGCCAGTGCCCAAGGGAAAGATCTACCCGCTGTCTCTACCGGAACAGAAGGCAATGGAGGAGTACATCGAAGAGGCTCTTCAGCAAGGCTACATCCGCCCTTCGACATCCCCTGCTGCTTCAAGCTTCTTCTTCGTGGCAAAAAAGGACGGAGGCTTGCGGCCTTGCATTGACTACCGGGCACTTAACATCACCATCAAGTTCCGATACCCCCTTCCTCTCATCCCAGCAGCCCTGGAACATCTCCGCGGAGCCACCATCTTCACCAAGCTGGACCTCCGCAGCGCGTATAACCTCATCCGGATATGCGAGGGGGACAAGTGGAAGACGGCTTTCGTAACACCTACTGGCCACTATGAATATCTTGTCATGCCGTATGGTCTTGTCAACGCCCCCTCCGTATTCCAGGACTTCATGCATGAGGTGCTCCGGGAGTATTTACACCAGTTCGTCTTGGTTTACATCGATGACATCCTCATCTACTCTCGGAGCTTGACCGAACATCGCCTCCACGTTGCGGAGGTCCTACAATGCCTGCGCAAGTTTCATCTGTTCCTCAAGGCTGAGAAGTGTTCATTCCATCAACCTTCAGTACAATTCTTAGGATACAACATCGATAGTGGTGGCATCCGTATGGACGAGGGGAAGGTGGAAGCCATCAGGTCCTGGCCAGTCCCTTCCACCATTAAAGAACTTCAAAGATTCCTCGGGTTCTCCAACTTCTACAGACGATTTATTCAGAACTACAGTACCATTACCAGTCATCTCACCAACCTCCTACGTAACAAGCCCAAGTCTCTGTCCTGGACATCTGCTGCAACGGAAGCATTCGAACGCTTGAAAGATGCCTTCATCCGTGCTCCAATCCTCGTCCATCCTGATCCCACAAAACCATTCATTGTGGAGGTAGACGCCTCTACTACGGGGGTTGGAGTTGTTTTATCTCAGCAGCAGGGGACTCCAGCCAAACTACACCCATGTGCCTTCTTTTCCCGAAAGCTCAGCCCGGCGGAAAGAAACTATGACATCGGCAATAGGGAACTTCTGGCCATCAAGTTAGCCCTCGAGGAATGGAGGCATTGGTTGGAGGGTTCACAACATCCATTCACCGTCCTAACTGACCACAAGAACTTACAGTACTTGCGTGAAGCCAAACGGCTCAACCCTCGCCAGGCCCGTTGGGCGCTCTTCTTTACCCGTTTCAACTTCACCATCTCTTACCGTCCAGGATCCAAGAACACTAAAGCCAATGCCTTATCACGTCTACATACTCCACAGGAAACCAAAGAAGAACCAGAATCCGTCATTCCCGATAAACTCATTGTCTGCCCCATCCAATGGAGTATCGACACTGCCACCTCCTCCAATGCTTCCACGGCCATTCTGCCAGGCTGCCCACCAGGAGTGCAGTATGTCCCTTGATTACAGCGCAATCCCCTAATCCACTCCGTACACACTTCACTGGGCACTGGCCACCCCGGGGCCAACAGCACTCTCTCGCTATTGAAGAACCGCTACTGGTGGCCCAACACGGCAAGGGACGTGAGAAGGTTCATCCAGGGCTGTACAGAGTGTGCCATTTCCAAAAGTCCTCGCCACTTACCAGCAGGCAAGCTCCTCCCGTTGCCCGTTCCAAATCGGCCATGGTCACACCTGGGGGTAGATTTCATCACCGATCTGCCAGATTCAGATGGTAATACATGCATACTGGTGATTGTGGACCGATTCTCAAAGTCTTGTCGACTCCTTCCTCTCAGAGGCCTGCCCACAGCCATGGAAACAGCCGAATTATTGTTCAACTTCGTCTTCAGATATTTCGGCTTACCGGAGGACATTGTGTCGGATCGGGGTCCACAATTTGTCTCCCGGGTCTGGAGGGGATTCTTTAAACTCCTAGGTGTGACCGTGAGTTTGTCATCAGGATACCATCCCCAAACTAACGGGCAAACGGAAAGAAAGATCCAGGAAATCGGTCGCTTCCTACGAACCTTCTGCCATGACCACCAGGACTCTTAGAACCAGTTTATTGGCTGGGCCGAGTACGCCCACAATTCCCTACGTCAACCTTCTACTGGACTCACTCCCTTCCAGTGTGTACTCGGTTACCAGCCACCCTTGTTCCCCTGGTCTGGGGAACCATCAGAGATACCAGCAGTGGATTACTGGTTCCGAGAGAGCGAGAGGGTCTGGGACAATGCTCACCATCATCTTCAGCGAGCAGTGCGCAGGCGCAAGATGACAGCAGACCTTCGTAGGTCCGAAGCCCCCATTACCAACCGGGACAGAAGGTCTGGCTGTCAACAAGGGACATCAGACTGCGCCTGCCCTGTAAAAAATTAAGTCCCAGATATGTTGGCCCCTTCACGATCTTGAGACAAATCAACCCGGTCACCTTCCAATTACAACTCCCTCCACAATATAAGATCCATTCCACATTCCATGTCTCACTGTTAAAACCTTACCACCCTCCTGTCTCTCCCTCCACAGAGCCTGGTCCAAGTGAGGAACCCCCTCTTCCACTGATTCTGGAGGATGGCGCCATATACGAGGTTAAGAAGATCCTGGATTCCCGGCGTCGTGGTGGTCAGCTGGAATACCTTGTTGACTGGGAGGGCTATGGCCCGGAGGAGAGATCTTGGGTCCCCAGGAATGACGTTTTAGACCCAACCCTACTCGAGGAATTCCACTTAACCTACCCAGATCGACCAGCTCCCAGGGGAAGAGGTAGACCACCACGCCGTCGGGGTCCTCGGCCCTCTGGAGCGGGCCGTGGAGAGGGGGGTAATGTCACAGATCGACCAGGCTCCCATGCCAGCCAATCACATCGCACATCCTCACCTGAATATTAATGGAGCACACCTGTACACACTCAGCACCTCATTACCACGCACCATTTAAGCTCACACCTCACCACAGTCTAACGTCCGGTCTCGTTTATGCAAAGTGACTTATGCTATCACAGCGACTTACCTGCTACTTACCTCCTTGTGTACTTACCTCCAGTGTTCTCTCCAGCGTGGTGTCCCCTGTGTACCCCAGTCTGTCTGCTCCAGCGATCGTTTCCAGAAGTCTGCTACTCCGCCTGTGTGAGGTGTGTGCTCTGACCCAAATTGCTAGTACTCCTGTCAAGACAAAGATCTCTAATCATCTTCTCATCGAACTTCATCTGGTCAACTGGATATTATACTCACCCTTTGCAGTCACCATTGCTCTGCTGATCCTAAAATAAACGTCTGTTGTTTATCCGATTCTCCGTCTGAGTCTGCTTAGGTAACAGTTACATTATGATGTTGGAGAAAAAAAATATAATTTAAGTAATACAATGAAAATATATTCAAATCTTCTTAGTGCAAACACATAGTGCAAAAAAATGTCTCAAAATGTAACAAAAAACCTACCAGGGACATATGCTACATTTTGACTGAGTTTGAAGAAAAAAAATACAACTGAAGTAACGCAATTAATGCAACAAATGTTGCTTTATTGTAAAGTGTTATTCTAACAATCAAAGTTAGATAAACATCGCGATGGCGCCGCACATGGCAGCCACTGTGCTTAGCTCTCCAGTTGTTTTAGTGTTTTTGTTAGTTTTTCCTGTTTTTTGTTTTGCAAACACGATCAGTTTTACCAGGGGAGAACTGCTGAACATTCAGCAGAACACACCACAAAATCTTCTACCGGTTTTCGAGTATTCGGACGTTTTGCTGAACGTTATAGTTGGCGGAGCGGCGGCGCTGATCAAACGCTTCAGGACGCGCAGACGGGAGAAGCGAGCCGGCGCGCTCGTGAAGCTCAGACAGCGCGGATTTAGAACGGCGTTGCCTAGCATCCATCTGGCGAATTTCCGCTCTCTACCCAACAAAACGGACAAACTCCTTCTGCTCTCCCGGACAAACAAGGATTTTTCAAACTCTGCTGCTCTGTGTTTCACGGAAACCTGGCTGAACAGCGCCAATCCGGACAGCGTGCTTCATCTTCCGAGTTTTCAGCTGATTAGAGCAGATCGCGAGGCAGAATCAACGGGGAAATCGCGCGGCGGTGGGACATGCTTTTACATCAATGAAAGGTGGTGTACAGATGTAACTGTGTTAAAGAAGATGTGCTGTTCTGATCTAGAAACGCTCTTCATTAACTGCAAGCCTTTCTACTCGCCGCGGGAGTTTTGCTCGTTCATTCTGGTGAGTGTTTACATTCCTCCGCAAGCGCACGTGAGCTCCGCTTTACAGAAACTAGCTGATCTGATCACAGAGACAGAACAACAACACCTGGACTCTGTTTTAATCATTCTTGGGGACTTTAATAAAGCCAATCTCTCCCGTGAACTGCCAAAATACAGACAGCACATCACATGTCCCACCAGAGACAGTAATATACTGGATCACTGTTACACAGCGATAAAGGAGGCATATCACTCTGTTCCACGGGCAACTTTAGGACTCTCTGATCACTGTTTAGTTCATCTCATACCGACCTACAAGCAGAAACTTAAATCTGTTAAACCTGTAGTAAAGACTGTAAAGAGATGGACCAAAGAAACAGAGCGGGTTTTACAAGCCTGTTTCTATTCGACTGGTTGGAGTGTTTTTGAAACTGCCGCCACTGATCTGGACGAGCTCACAGAGACTGTAACTTCATATATCAGTTACTGTGAGGATATATGCATTCCTACCAGGACTTATTTAACATTCAACAATGACAAGCCATGGTTTACAGCAAAACTCAGACATCTTCGTCAAGCCAAAGAGGATGCCTACAGAAATGGGGATAGAGCCTTGTACAATCAGGCCAGGAACACACTGAACAAGGAGATTAAAGTGGCTAAAAGGACCTATGCAAAAAGGTTAGAAGATCAGTTGACTTCGGATAACCCAGCTTCAGTGTGGAAAGGTCTGAAAGCCATCACCAACTACAAAACACCATCCCCCAGCACTGAAGCGAATCAACAACTTGCTGAAGACCTGAATGAGTTCTACTGTAGATTCGAAACCCCCCACACCCATTCTGACCATCTCTCTACACAACCGTTAACACCTCCAGCAACCCCCCTCTCCCCCCCTTCTCCACTGCAGATCAGTGAAGATGATGTGCGCCAGGTCTTCAGAAAGAACAAAAGAAGAAAAGCACCAGGCCCAGACGGTGTGACACCAGCCTGTCTGAAAACCTGTGCTGACGAGCTGGCCCCCATCTTTTCACAAATTTTCAATAGATCTCTGGAGTTGTGTGAAGTCCCTGTCTGCTTCAAACGCTCCACCATCATCCCCGTCCCAAAGAGCCCCAAGATAACAGGACTTAACGACTACAGACCTGTGGCACTAACATCTGTCGTCATGAAGTCGTTTGAAAACTGGTTCTGGACATCACACGACCCCTACTGGACCCCCTGCAGTTTGCTTACCGAGCAAACAGGTCCGTGGATGATGCAGTCAACATGGGACTGCATTACCTCCTGCAACACCTGGACAAATCAGGGACTTATGTGAGGATCCTGTTTGTGGACTTCAGCTCGGCCTTCAACACCATCATTCCAACACTCCTCCAGACCAAACTAACCCATCTCTCTGTTCCTAGCTCTATCTGTCAATGGATCACCAGCTTTCTGACAGATAGGCAACAGCTAGTGAGAATGGGGAAATTCATGTCAAACAGCCACATCATCAGCACTGGCGCCCCTCAGGGATGTGTTCTCTCCCCACTGCTCTTCTCCCTCTACACCAACGACTGCACCTCTAGAGACCCCTCTGTCAAGCTCCTGAAGTTTGCAGATGACACCACACTCATCGGCCTCATCCAGGATGGTGATGAGTCTGCTTACAGACAGGAGGTTGAGCAGCTGGCTGTCTGGTGCAGTCTAAACAACCTGGAGCTCAACACGCTCAAAACTGTAGAGATGATAGTGGACTTCAGGAGGAACCCCCCTGCTCTCTCCCCACTCACCATCATGAACAGCACTGTGGCAGCAGTGGAGACATTCAAGTTCCTAGGGTCCATCATCTTCCATGACCTGAAGTGGGACACTCACATTGACTCCATTGTAAAAAAGGCCCAACAAAGGTTGTACTTCCTTCGCCAGCTGAGGAAGTTTAACCTGCCACAGGAGCTGCTGAAATGGTTCTACTCAGCCGTCATCGAGTCTGTTCTGTGCACATCAATAACTGTCTGGTTTGGCTCAGCTACAAAATCAGACACCAGAAGATTACAGAGAACGATTCAGACTGCCGAAAGGATTATTGGTGCTCCCCTGCCCACCCTTCAAGAACTGTATACATCCAGAGTGAGGAAAAGAGCTCAGAAAATCACTCTGGATCCCTCACATCCAAGCCATCCCCTCTTTGAACTCTTGCCATCTGGTCGGCGCTACAGAGCACCGAATACCAGGACAGCCAGGCACAAGAACAGTTTCTTCCCCCAGGCAATCTATTTAATGAACAGTTAAATGTTCCCCCCATTATGCAATAACAATGTGCAATAACCTAATATTTGTTACCACCTCCATCTTACCACATCCCTGCTTTTCATTCTATTCTATTCCATTTTATCATCTATAGCACAACTGTACATACCACTTATTTATCTCTCAATTTATTTTTTCAAATTTTTGTCTATTTATATTTACATGTGTAATTTTTTTTTTATTATTATTCTCATTATATTTTTATTGTCTGTGTGCTGTTGTTGTCTCTGTGTACTGGAAGTTTATGACACAAAAACAAATTCCTTGTATGCACAAGCATACTTGTCAATAAAGCTCTTTCTGATTCTGATTCTGATTCTGAAAGTAATATTCAAAATCACGATATTATTTCTCTCTCTCTCTCAGATATAAATCTCGCTCTCTCTGCTGCTTCATATTAGTGGTCGGCAGCGTGGCAGAAACATTAATTTCATATCACTGATACTAAAATTAATATAGCAAAACTCTTGCTTGATTCAAATTCAATTAATATTCAATTGTATGAAATGCAAGTGAATATATTACGTGACCAAAACTTCACTGGTTCTAGTGTGTCACGCATGCAAATTTAAGCTTACTGTATCGCATCTGTATGTGCGTTGATTAGTTGTAAATAAAAGTTCAAATTAAATCTGAATTTATGAATGATGCACCTGTGGTAACATTATTTATAGCAGCGCATGCATACAGGTGCAGTAAGGTCAGTTCGTTCATGTTTGTCATCAGTTTTGTATGCAAAGTAATGCCATATTTCACTTCTACTGTTCTCTTTATTTATTAATTTCAGGTGCTTTGATAGAGTTTCTGTTTGATCCATTGCGTTGTTCTGTTGTCACATTTACCGGTTGCGCAGCAATCTGGGAAGCGCTGCCGCCTACAGGTGCACTTCGCAACAGCAGCGTATGAAATACCGAATTGAGCAAAATTATGATATCATACCGTTTGAAATATAATATATACCGGTATTTTTCCAGTACCGGTATACCGCGCATCCCTACCCCAGAGGACCTCAGATGATGTTAAACCTGGAACAACATACAGAACTACCAAACTTTGCTGTTTAATCACAACCTATAATCCTTGCAGTTAATAGTGTTCGCTGTCTGTTGGATTACATGTAATTTAACTAACTGCATGATTTTCACCACTAATAACCTACTCCTAAATATAATGTAGAAACTTAAAATTTTCTGTAAAGCTCGTGAAAATCCTGAAAAGCGCTATAAAAATAATCTTGAATTGAAATGAATATATGTATACACACACACACACACACACACACACAATTATATTTATTTTGCTTAAAAAAATCTGTTTCAGATTAATCCAGACTAATGTGGATGTAGCCTAATATTCAAATAAATAAATCAATATACCAGTGGTGTACTTTTTATATGATAAACAGGACTGAAAGTAACAGGACTTTTAGCATAGAAGTAGCATATACATTTAGGCTACTATAGCCTCATGACGTGTGCATACTAATTTTAGGGATGTGCCGAACGAGGCTTTTGAAGCAGTGAGGCTTTTACAACAAACTGCGTTGATGCTTCGAAGCTTTGGATACAGTGCTTTACTCCGCCATCTGGTGGTCAATAAAAATTCTTACACCAACTGTATTATTTAGATGTTTTGTTCATTGTGATGTCATTATAAGGTTTAATTGTCTATTTAATATGCATATGTGTCATTGTGTGTAAAGCGATAAAGTTTCCAGAATTTATTGTATTTAGCACAATACAATGTCAATAAAGACTTTATGTTCTTCATTTTTACTTGCATCAAACTTGTGTCTTTTCACATTCTAAATAGAACGTTTAATACCACAATAAATTAGGCCTACACCATTTTTCATTGCACCATTTTTGTCTTTACAAAAGAACACAAACATGCTTATTGTTAAAAAACACAAATGCACAAATACAAATATTGCATTTAATATATCTTGCAATAATATATTTTTCTCGCCAATGTGAGCTGTTGACAACTGAGGGCGGCGTTTACAAGCAGCAAAAAAATGTTTGTGGTTAAGGAAGGACTTTATCCATTTTGGGAACAGTGGTTAAGCCCGCAAGGTGTTTTAATTTTCATTCAGTCAACAGACATTCACATGTCATTGTTTTTAATAGTAGTACTATAATTAACAACAATACACCACGTAAAAACACTACATACATATGGGCATGCTGACTGATATAACTATAACATTGCATTAAATGGGTCGCGGGTATGGGACAGCGCAATCGACACACTTTGTATTTTAGCCTAGCGTGACGTGTTAGTGAGGTAACGAAGCCAGAGATTTTCTTAATATAGGGAGATGAGAGGGTCTGTATTACTTACTATTGGAGAAAGCGTAACGGTCAACTTGGATCACGAGTGCCTTGATAACCAATCACATTACAGCCTTGACGTCATTGAATTTCAGTCAAAGTTGTGCAACACTCAGTCGCCGTTTACAGATCCCGTAGGAGTGAATAAGAAGTGCCATAAGCTGTATCCCACCTGTCGCAAAAAGTCAGTGACTTCTCTTATAAAACGGCATTTTTTTCGTTGTAAATTCTAAAAATAGATCATTCCAAAAGTATTGTTTAGTGTAAAACATGTTGAAGATTAGCAGATAGGCTGTCGCTTCATTAAATTATAAGCAGTTTCCTCTAAAAAGCTGTTTATTCAGCGTAGTGGAGCCTCTCCTCCCTTGATATCCATTAAAAAAAAAAGTCCTCTGGTCTCCTTTCCCATGTACTGCCAGACCAGAAGCGTTAGCTTTAGCCGTTATGCGTTTTCGGCTAATGGTTGCAGGCTTGCTTTCTAGTGGCTTTGACGAAGCTTTGTTTTCACAGGTCACGTGACAGCCTTAGTTCAAGCAAAGCTCCGGAACACTGTTTAGAACCACTAGTGTGTCAAAAACTCGAAACGTGTGTTGACACTAGGTGTCGATCAACCCATCCCTAATACTAATAGGATGAGGACGCTGAGAAAAAACTCTATTAATTTGCCAAAAAAATTATATTTTTAAAATAAACAAATAACATATAAGAAATAGGTTGGTAACATAACAGTTGAAATTTATATTCTTACTCATAGTTACAATATCATTACATATAAAGAAAATAAGTGCACTTTTGGTATTCTCATGGCCTTCAGAAGATCCAGATGACTTCCTGTTGAACATTTTCAGAGCGGGGAATGTGTTAGGGTGGGCTACGTGAAAATGTCTCAGGTTACATATGTAACCATGGTTCCCTGAGTAGGGAACGAGACACTGCGTCCTCTAGGGGTCGCTATGGGGAACGCCGTCAGCGTAACCCGTGTCTGAAGCATATATACAAAAACACCACATGTTGGCCGGCAACAGCCTATGATGTCACTACCGGCATGACCACAGTATAAAGGGGCGCCGGGAAAATACGTCATTCACTTCTTCGTCTGAAGCTTGCGTCCGAAGCATGGCACCGAGCCTAGAGGACGCAGTGTCTTTTTCACTACTCAGAGAACCATGGTTACATATGTAACCTGAGACATTCCCTTTCGAGGGAACTTCGAACTGCGTCCTCTAGGGGTCGCTATGGGGAACGGAATACCCACACCACCATGCTGAGGGGAGTACAAAGCCAGGCACAAAAGGCGAGCACTAAGTACCAACTCTACCCTGCTAAGGGAGTTGCCCCTGGGACGGGTCGACGGCTGTCAGTGACATTATCCCCTTCGGCCAAAAACCTGAGCTGCATACCCCAGAACTTACCTGTTAGGGGCCGGGCCTCCTGGACCCAGGGTAGAGCTCAAAGGCTTGGAATCAGAAGCAGAGATTCCTTTAAGGGGATACGACCAAGCGCCTAGGATAGTAACTAGGTTTTGGCCTGTCACCCAGGGGCTACTGCTTGCTCTGCATGAGCTCGCTGAAGGAACTGTCTCAACAGATCCTTGGTAGGAACACCCTGTTCAAGTCAGTATTACTGGGGATACATAGGTAGAGTGGGGCCCAAGGTGAGACCGGGGCCTGACCGACTCAAAGAAAGGGCACGAAGCCGCAGCGCGTAACCCATACCGTACAGGATTTTAAAAAGACCGCAAAACACTTGGTGTGCGATCTTACCACAACGTGGCTTTCAAAAAGTGCACAGAGACTAGCGTGCGTACTTACCATAACATGGATTGTAAACACCATTCTAGGGTTCTGGAGAGCATAGGGTCACAGAGTTCTGGGGGAGCGGAGAACCCAACTCTAAGCATGAGAGGGAACTCAGACGCTCAGAAAGGAGCGACATGCTCATAGGTGACCCTCTATGGTGAGGGGAGCAATGCTAGCTCTACGAACAAGGAGAGCAACCCAAAAGGGAGGCATAGAGAGGCCTAACAACCTGAGGCTGCTGATGACAGAGCTCTGGGGGAGCAGAGAACCCAACTCTCAGCATGAGAGGGAACTCAGACGCTCAGAAAGGAGCGACATGCTCATAGGTGACCCTCTATGGTGAGGGGAGCAATGCTAGCTCGACCAACAAACATAGCTCTGGAGAGCGGAGAACTTAACTCTCAGCATGAGAGGGAACTCAGACGCTCAGAAGGGAGTGGCATGCTCATAGGTGACCCTCAATAGTGAGGGGAGCAACGCCAGCTCGACCAACAAGGAGAGCATAGGGTCACAGAGCTCTGGGGAGCGGAGAACTCAACTCTCAGCATGAGAGGGAACTCAGACGCTCAGAAGGGAGCGGCATGCTCATAGGTGACCCTCAATAATGAGGGGAGCAATGCTAGCTCGACCAACAAACATAGCTCTGGAGAGCGGAGGACTTAACTCAGCATGAGAGGGAACTCAGACTCTCAGAAGGGAGCGGCACGCTCATAGGTGACCCTCTATGATGAGGGGAGCAAAGCCAGCTCGACCAACAAGGAGAGCATAGGGTCACAGAGCTCTGGGGAGCGGTAAGAACTCAACTCTCAGCATGAGAGGGAACTCAGACGCTTAGAAGGGAGCGGCATGCTCATAGGTGACCCTCTATGGTGAGGGGAACAATGCTAGCTCGACCAACAAACATAGCTCTGGAGAGCGGAGATCTCAACTCTCAGCATGAGAGAGAACTCAGACGCTCAGAAGGGAGCGGCATGCTCATAGGTGACCCTCTATGATGAGGGGAGCAACGCTAGCTCGACCACTGGCCTAAAAATCCGGTAAGCCCTCCAGAGAAGCTGCCACAATAGTGGGCTATTTACTTACACCCTAGCAGGGGAGATGGCACACTCTAGGCAAGGGCTCAGATTGCTACTTAAAAACCCCAGAAAGGGGAGCAGTCCCTAAGCTAGCACATAGATATCCTCAGATAGCCATGTACCTTCCCAAAAAGAGGCGTCCCCTGCCAAGAAACTGAAGTAAAAAGACCCGCAGGTCCTGGAACTGCAGTGTTGCAAGGACACACAGATACCAGTGAAGCGTTAGAACTGGATCGTACTCACCCATCCATGGTTCCTGTGCATGAGATCAGTCCCGGAGGCGAAATCCGAAGAGTCGGGTCCGGACCATCAGTAAGGTAGTTTCTATGAAACATAGAACTTAACCAAAACATCATAAGTCCAGCATACAGACTGCAATGTTTTTAAAACCCAGGTTTCTAGGTTCCCACCCAACCTCGGTCAGGTGGAATTAACGGTGGTTGCAGGGGAATTAGAGAGGGGAAGATGAGGGCAGATGACAGGCCCCCTGAAGGAAGGGAGTAGATGTTCAAGTCTTACTCTGGTCCGGACGAGAGCATTGAGAATGCCTCGTCTGGATCACCTCCCTCAGGTCTTGCCTACCCCTCTTTGACCCGCGCCTCCCTCTAGCCCTACCCGCAGGCGGGGGAGGGGCACGAGTCGCGACACTAGCCTTCTGTGCCCATCTCTGATCCCCAGACGGAGATGGGCCAGGACCCCTGCGTTGTTCGGGCTCAGACCTGGACTTTCTTGGAATGAAGGTTTTGAAGGCCGCTGACCGCGCCTTCGCCACCCTAAACTTCTCGACCACCGTTTCGACGGAGGTACCGAAAAGCTCGGAAGGCGAGACTGGAGCATTGAGAAGAAAGCCCTTCTCTTTCTTCCCAACATCTGCCAGATTCACCCACAGATGTCTCTCCGTTACCACCATGGCCACCATAAACCTGCCCATAGCAGTGGCGGCATGCTTAGTGGCACGGAGAGCCAAATCCGTGGTGCGCCGCAGCTCAGCTACTTCATCGGGTGACAAGCCCTGACCCTTATCCAGGTCTTTCAGCAGATCAGCCTGGTATGCCTGAAGCACCGCCATCGTGTGCAACGAAGCGACAGCCTGACCTGCTGCTGCGTATGCCCTGCCATTTTAGCGAGATGTTTCCTGAAGGGGCTTAGATGGCAAGGAGGGAGCCTTGAAAGAGGATGTCTCGCCCACAGAGAGATAGATAGCTAGCGTCTCTTCCACAGTGGGCATCCCCTCATAGCCGTTTTCACGCATCCCCTCAATGTTAGCATAACTGGTATGCTGAAACCTATGAATGCGAGAGGAAAACGGCTTTTTCCATTCCCTCTCAACCTCCGCATGGAGATCAGGAAGAAATGGGAGGCTCATTCAAGCTGGGGGGCTATGGCCAGAAAGATAACGCTCATCGAGACGACCTCGCGGCGCCACCATCTTGGCATGCTTCCACGGCAAGTCAAGCCTCGCCGTGGCACGTTCCATAACCTCCAACAACTTGTCATACGCAGGGCAGGAGGATTGAGAGGGCTCAGTGTCAACTTCTTTGCCCTCAGACATCTCCTGCTCTTCCTGGGCATAACTCAGCAGAGCACTAGCCGCCAGATCAGATGATGTCAGCAAGATCGCATCATCATCATCCCGCGGTTCGCCCTTGCTCGCGGCCGGTAAGCGCGAGAAGGAAAGCCCTCTCTCTAATTCATCAGCCAGATCCGTCTGCGAGCCCCACGAGCTCATTCTCCTCCGTGCCTCAGCAGCAGTGGGTCTTGAACCGCAGGAAGCAGACGGCTGCCCCTCCTTCCTCGAAAAGAGAGACCGACGAGAGCGGAGCTCTCTCATAGAAAAAAGCTCACAGTGCACGCAGATTGCCCCCTCGAGAACATCGCGTGCGTGCTCCTCGCCCAAACAAAAGACGCAAAGATCATGTGTCATCGGGTGTCAAATAACGAGGACACGGATGGACACATCTCTTAAACGCCTTGCTAGTGCTCGCCATAGTAACAGTAGAAAATCGTTCTTACCAGTAGAATGCAAAACAGTCACTGAAGACGAAGAAGAGGATGACGTTTTTCCCGGTGCCCCTTTATACTGTGGTCGTGCCGGTAGTGACGTCATAGGCTGTCGCCGGCCAACATGTGGTGTTTTTGTATATATGCTTCAGACACGGGTCACGCTGATGGCGTTCCCCATAGCGACCCCTAGAGGACGCAGTTCGAAGTTCCCTTGAAAGGGAACCTGGGGATGCAACAAAAATGTGTATTTTATCTAAAATATTATGGACTTGATATGAAATATACATATATATATATATAAAGCATAGATGGGATGTGGTGTTACACAACAATGCAGGAAAAGAGATTCCTGAATAATTATATTTCATGGAAGTGTAGTGTTAGATAGCGGGGACAGGTAACATTTTTTTTATTTATTTTTTTTTCAGTGGTTCAAGTACTTTTTATTAATGTTTTAAATGATGTATTTTGAATTTGGAGTTAGATTAATGCACTTTGCTTAATAATAAAATGCATTTTAGAGTTAATTTTATATGTACACGTGTGAGAGGGTGTTTTTATTTTTTATTTATTTATTTAATTTTTTTTTAATGTTATGCTGCAGTTCATTAGTAGTGGGGTATGGCATAGCAACATCTCTCTTTGTACTTATCAAAGTAAGTAATCAAAGTGAGTTTGACGTACAGCACAAAACCCACAAAAACCTGAGTTACCGACGTTAAAGCGGGAGAGCGGGGCACAAAGTAACACTTTTTGACTTTCTCAAATTGTGTAAATCCACATGAGGTTCAGAGTATAATTTTTATTCACAGTAATTTTACACTTGTCTAGTACAAATATGTCGCCCTGTGTTCACATTTACAGTGTATACGTTTTTCTTTATTTGCCCTCAAAAATTGGAAGTGAAATGTGACAACATGCCCCGTAGGTGGGGTAAATTGTAATATCTGAGGGGCACGTTGTAACATGACCATATGACAGCTTAAAATGTTATCTGATCTCATGAAAAAAAAATATACAAGACAAACTAAAATATTTTGTCAATAAAATAAAATAATTATTTATTTTAAGTAAAATAATGGCGTTTTTTAAGAATTAAAAATAATCTGATTTTTGAGTTTGACAATGAACACATTGCAACCAGGCTCGGGACGGCCCACATAAACGAGCCAAAATGCTTTACATGTCTTGAAATAATAATTTCTGAACATTAAACATTGACTGTCAGTATTCACTCGTCGTTTCTCATTAAAATGTATTAAAGTAAATAGTGTGAATTACATCGCTAATGTCATAGAATAGCACGGCAGGGCACATTGTAACGCAGTGTTACAACATACCCCATCTGCACAACTCGAATTTAAAACCGGTTATTGTCTTCTGCTAGTTATCAAAGCATTAAAAAATAATCTAAACTGATAAATAACAGATTGGAGATTAAAATAACAGCAGATTTGTCTCATTTTAAATGAGTAATAAAAACTGAGATGAAAAATTTACTTAAGCCAGAAATATAATTTTACTAATTTTACTATGGTAAAATAAATCTTCAGCGATATCTTCAAAAGACTTTTGAATTTCGGCGCACTTTTTTCTCTATATAATGTTCATATGGTAACTAGTAAATACATGAGTGGAAATATAAACCACGTGTGTTACAACTAACCCAGCGTTTTGTGCTCCGCGCTCCCCTACTTCCTGGTCTCTGCTGCTTTGAAAGATTTGGAAAACACACACAAAATCCACATAACCACTGATCAAACTACATTAAACAGAAATTAAGTTGCTTTTGATAAATAGGTCTGAATATTATTTGAATTGTATATAATAAGAGGTTTACTTTACTTCGCAAAGTAAATGAAAGGGAGTTTAGAATATTCTCTTCTGTATCCTACAACACAGAGATAATAGCTAAATACTAAATGACAAGGATTTTGATGTCGCAGAAAATGTTCATCCAATCTCGCAGGCGTGAACACACCTCTGTGACGTCATGACCGTGATTCGGTAAGAGCGCGTGCAGTGAATGAGCTACATGAAACTGCTTACCTGTGTGAGGTAAGAATCAACTAATCTGTGCACAAAAATGTGTTTCAGTGTCTATGTTATGAGTCGTGGAGCATCGGTTTATGTGTTTTCGGTTCGGGATTTATGTCATAAATGTACTGGTACTGACAAACACAAGCAGTATTTTGTGAAAGTTACATGATTAATTGACTGATTTGTTGTAATTAATGATTACTGAAGCCCAAATGAACCGTCCATATTTTTGCTTTGATGTATTTGTAAGATGTCACTGCGTTTAAATGAATGTAACTGGTTACATTTTATAACAATCAATTAGTCGAAACGGTTTAAATCAGAAGATTATAGTCTAGAGTCGTTTGATGAATCTGATTAAAATAGCATGTCTTCTAGTCTCTCTACATGGTGTCAAATGATTTAGTTGTTTTATGTAGCCTATTTTAGAGACATCTGCGCGTATTGTGGGTTTTTAATAAGAGCATGCCAATAGACAGTGACCTCATCTGCACTTGTGTGTGTGTGTGTGTGATGTGCAGTGAAACTCTTAAACCTGAGCGGTCTGGTCACATTCCACACTCACTCATCAGACCAGTCACGCCAGATACACACTTTTAATTATTTTTTAATATTCAGTTTATGAATCGAGCGTTCAGACTCAATCACAGTGGTATTTTCATGATAACAGTACAGTTGTGCTGTTTCTTTACTTGTAAAAAAAAAAGTGTGAAAGAAGCTTTCTGATCAGATACTGGAGAACTCAGCAGTTAGTTCATAGCTTTACTAACAGTTTCAAACAGTTTAAGAGAAACAACTTTTTTCTTTTTTTTTTCCGCCTAAACCTGTTTATTCACATTGCTCAAATTCAATGTCAAAGAGTCACCGAGGTTAGACATAGGCCTACAATAAGTTTAGTTTACGCATAGCTCATTTTGTCATTTTAAACAGATTCGATTTTGGCCTTGTTTTGTAATTTATTAAACTTATTTTGAGCTTTGTTGTACCTTACAGCATTCTAGCATAAACGTTTAATCTTTTTCTTACATGTTTGCTAAATCTAGATTAGCTGAACTGTTATGAATCAGGTTTTTTCCCCTTGTATAAATATGAAGGTTATAATTATGCTGGGTTTCTAATTTTTTGATGCTGTGGTTCTCAAACAAAATGGAGCTTTAGGGTTGAACCATTCACTGGTAAAATACAGGGTGTTTCTCAAATGGATGGCTGCATCCTTCCTACTCCAGTTCTTCTGAGGCTTTGAGTCCAAAGTCCTACTCCGTATTAAATGGTAGAATGAGATGGTGTAGTGAGTATGCATGGCTATGTCAAAAATGTTTTTTTTTTTTTTTTTTTTTTTTTTTTCGTGGTCACGGCACAAAAATACTATTAAAATTTATAATTTAAATAATATTTTATATTTAAAAAATCTATAATAATAACTGACTTTGTATTAAGGCAGTACAGGTAATGTAATTCAAATTCAAAATCTTGGAAGTTTGTGTATATTAGAAAGAAATGCATTTTCAAAATGTACTAACAGAAACTGGTAATGACCCTATATTCGCTGCCAGGAATCTTCAGAGTCTTCACTATTACTGTGCCTTATTTCATGTGATTCTGTGGGCTGCCATAGACTCCATGACAGAAGAATAATGAGAGTTGACCACTATTTAATAAACGTTAAAGTGGCATTATTCCCTTAAGATATGCATATTTTATTTTGGTGTCTGAAGTGATTATAACACTTCTTAGTCACAGCTCCAATGGACTAAAGGTAATATTTAAAAAAAAAAAAAAAAAAAAAAAAAAGCAAGAGCGAGAAATGTCTGAAATGTATTCTAAATGTTTTTCTGAATACTTTCATTCTGAAACTGAGTTTTTATAGGATGCTTTCCACTCATTTCCACTAATGTGTGTGTTTGTATAATGCATCACAGAGCGATTGTTATTTGATGCAAGCATCCTGCCTGGAATAGACTGACTTCTACACATATACTGACTAAATCAATGGCTGACCACGGACATCCTCTGGGTAGCAGCCAATCAGTGAGTGCTCTGGATAAATCAGTGGCCATCTCTGCAATTAAACCAACACACTCGCGTAATGGCAGCACAGGATCTTCACGTCACTCACGACAGGTCAGTGAACAGCTCTCAATATTTCTTTTTGTTCTGGTTCTTAACATCTGAATTGTTTGTGAATTCCTCTTATAAGCATATCAATTATCATAACTCTGCAATTTTTTGGCTTTTCTCCCAATACAGAACTCCAGGGACTGGGAGGTGATATCAGATCCAGAATGTTCTGCACCTGTCGCAGGAACGAGTATGGCCAATAACACTGTTCCAGGCATTTGTGAGGGATTCCTCATGAAAAAACGCAAGTATCCTCTCCAGGGCTGGCATAAGGTGAGTTACATGAACTAAGAAGATATCCATGGGAAAGACTGACCCCCATGACTTCTGGTGACCTGTCCCAATGCAATGTTTTTTCTCCTTTAGAGATATTTTGTATTGGATAAGGGGTTTCTCAGATATTCAAAGACTCACCAAGATGTAAGTAAAATTAATATTTCTTATTGTATTAATTAAATATTTGCTTCCAGTGTTTTTCTTAAAGTGTGACTTCTCACATCCTCAGATTGCCAGAGGCAAGGTTCACGGAGCTTTAGATGTTAGTCTAGCGGTCATGTCTGTGAACAGGAAATCTAAGCGCATCGATCTTGATGCTGGCAACAGCTTGTACCATGTCAAGGTGTGTATATGTACAGGTGCATCTCAATAAATTAGAATGTCGTGGAAAAGTTCATTTATTTCAGTAATTCAACTCAAATTGTGAAACTCGTGTATTAAATAAATTCAATGCACACAGACTGAAGTAGTTTGTCTTTTGGTTCTTTTAATTGTGATGATTTTGGCTCACATTTAACAAAAACCCACCAATTCACTATCTCAAAAAATTAGAATATGGTGACATGCCAATCCGCTAATCAACTCAAAACACCTGCAAAGGTTTCCTGAGCCTTCAAAGTTTCAGTTTGGTTCACTAGGCTACACAATCATGGGGAAGACTGCTGATCTGACAGTTGTCCAGAAGACAATCATTGACACCCTTCACAAGGAGGGTAAGCCACAAACATTCATTGCCAAAGAAGCTGGCTGTTCACAGAGTGCTATATCCAAGTATGTTAACAGAAAGTTGAGTGGAAGGAAAAAGTGTGGAAGAAAAAGATGCACAACCAACCGAGAGAACCGCAGCCTTATGAGGATTGTCAAGCAAAATTGATTCAAGAATTTGGGTGAACTTCACAAGGAATGGACTGAGGCTGGGGTCAAGGCATCAAGAGCCACCACACACAGACGTGTCAAGGAATTTGGCTACAGTTGTCGTATTCCTCTTGTTAAGCCACTCCTGAACCACAGACAACGTCAGAGGCATCTTACCTGGGCTAAGGAGAAGAAGAACTGGACTGTTGCCCAGTGGTCCAAAGTCGTCTTTTCAGATGAGAGCAAGTTTTGTATTTCATTTGGAAACCAAGGTCCTAGAGTTTGGAGGAAGGGTGGTGAAGCTCATAGCCCAAGTTGCTTGAAGTCCAGTGTTAAGTTTCCACAGTCTGTGATGATTTGGGGTGCAATGTCATCTGCTGGTGTTGGTCCATTGTGTTTTTTGAAAACCAAAGTCACTGCACCCGTTTACCAAGAAATTTTGGAGCACTTCATGCTTGCTTCCTTCTGCTGACCAGCTTTTTAAAGATGCTGATTTCATTTTCCAGCAGGATTTGGCACCTGCCCACACTGCCAAAAGCACCAAAAGTTGGTTAAATGACCATGGTGTTGGTGTGCTTGACTGGCCAGCAAACTCACCAGACCTGAACCCCATAGAGAATCTATGGGGTATTGTCAAGAGGAAAATGAGAAACAAGAGACCAAAAAATGCAGATGAGCTGAAGGCCACTGTCAAAGAAACCTGGGCTTCCATACCACCTCAGCAGTGCCACAAACTGATCACCTCCATGCCACGCCAAATTGAGGCAGTAATTAAAGCAAAAGGAGCCCCTACCAAGTATTGAGTACATATACAGTAAATGAACATACTTTCCAGAAGGCCAACAATTCACTAAAAATGTTTTTTTTTATTGGTCTTATGAAGTATTCTAGTTTGTTGAGAGAGTGAATTGGTGGGTTTTTGTTAAATGTGAGCCAAAATCATCACAATTAAAAGAACCAAAGACTTAAAGTCGGCATGAAATCAAAACTGAATATTCTTATTTTTTGATGGAATACTGTAGTGTTTATTATAAATAATTTATCCATGCACTTCATTATTTTTTTTTAAAAATGTATGTACCCTCGTAATCTTTAATTAAAAATGTTAATCTCCCCTCCCCCTCAATACGACTTTTCTAGTCTTCTGGTCACGAGTGATGGCGCAAGGGCGGAGCTAGTGACATAAGGGGTAAACGCTGGGATAAATGACAGGGGAAGAGCTGAAGCTGATGCTTCACTTTATAGCACTGACACCAGTCATAAGGGAGTACGTTACCCTTAAACTCTGAAAAGATATTAGGATATTATGAGAACATTACTTTTAGGACATCGCTAACTGGTCGTCATCCCTAATAAATAACTCATTTATTCATGCTTGGGTGTCGGCGGTGAATCCAGTGGCGAGAAATTCCCCACCACTAACTGCAAACTGGCATTTCAGATCTGCCTCCATTTTGTTAGTAACGCCCCAAGTTCCAACGATCCAATCACTTCTCAAAGGACGAAATCAAGTCCCGCCCTCTCATTTCAGATGCAGTTTCACTCGGATATACATCACAGTAGAGAAAAAAAAGACAGCCGCAACTTCCGTTTCATGCCGACTTTAAACTACTTCAGTCTGTGTGCATTGAATTTATTTAATACACAAGTTTCACAATTTGAGTTGTATTACTGAAATGAACTTTTCCACGACATTGTAATTTGAGATGCACCTGTATAACTAAGAATATTATGGTAGTAGTGATTGATATTGTAAATCATTACAGTAGCTCATTTTGCCTACATTAACTGAGTCTGAGTCAAGTCCAGGTCAGCAATAAATCAAGAGATTGTCCAAATTACCAGGCTGTACTCAAACCATTAAAGCAGTGCATTCATTCTATGCTTCAAGAAAAACAATGCATCAATATTCTAACAAAAATGTACTGTTTTTTTATTTTTTGGACTATCACAATTTAAATGACAACTGTTTTGTACTATTTGCTTGCACAGAAATTTTGTATGATTTACTTATCACGTGTGTTTTTTTGGTTGTGGTTTTTTTTTTTTGTTTTTTTTTTTCCTGTCCACCAGTCAATTTGGCTACTAAATCAAGCTACCAGCCATTCAGAAACCAAAACTAATAAACCAGGGTATCGAAGTTGCAGTTTTGATTTAAATATTTTTATTATCTGATTCTGCTGTTAGTTTTTATGACATAAAATCATTGGGCCTCATCCGATCGCAATCCAATGACAGGGACGCACATTTTGAAAGACAAGACAGTTAACTTAGCCTATAGGATGTATCTTGAATGTCCGGTAGTCCTCAAATAACATTATAGTCCCGTCTCGTCTTGTTAAAGAAGGCACGGCATTCATTTCGTCATAGTTTTTATCATCATATATCAGTTTTAGCTCGTCAACAGCTCGTCGTCTTAGTCACAGAAAAAATGTTCGTTAACGAATATTTTTCGTCATCGTCTTCGTTGACGAAATTAACACTGGTCTGATGTGGACCCTCTTTATGCTTTGCTTTGTTTAGGTCCCATAATTTGAGAAGCCCCTCTTAGAAGAGTGGCTCTGATGGGGATGGCATGCAAAGTGATTGAATAGAATTTAATCATAGCACATTAAATTTGCTTGTTAAAGACTCTCTAATTGTAATTATTTGTTTGTGGATGCGTTGACTTGTCTTCTACTTCCAGGCAAAGAGTGACGATATCTTCTACATCTGGCTGACCAAACTGACTGCCCATCGGCATTTCAAGAAAAACGAGGCTATAAACCTGCACCACGGGGTCCTTCAAGCCCTCTCGACAGGAACCAGCAGCACTTTGCCTGCCATGGCGAGTCTTGCACAGAGAAACAGAATGATGGTGGGCACTTGTGTTCATCTTAAACGTGATTGCTTTAGACAATCTTTATGTAACATCATAATTTTTTTTTGTTTCTGTTCAATTTCCACTAAATTTTTTCCCCATTGAGCTCTTGTGCATTTTTCTCTGCTCTAGATGCCACATTATCAGAGTTCAGCATCATTGTTTGGGTCAGAGATGCAGGGTTCCCCATCAGCCTCTTCATCTCGAGGAAATGCTAAAGTGTCCGATTGGCTCAAACAGACACAGGAAGCTGACATGTGCCAGCAAGGTATGCACCTTTGAATATCTTTCATTTCAAGTATATGGGGCTAGTGTAGGTCCTGAAGAAATGTTATCTAAATCGACAAAAAAACAAAAAACAAACAAACAAAAAAAGAGAAATTATTAGACACAATTTGGGACATGCCAACTAATTCTTCACTATGGTCTATGCAAATAATGTAGTGAACAAAAATATTCAAATCAAAACACTATTTGAGCATTAAAGCTAATCAAGTGTTTCCAAATGTTTAACCACTAGTGTGTACACATTTTTAAATTGCACAGTTTCTGGTATACACTGGTGAAAACAGTAGTCAATAACAATAAACATTCTGGTAGCAGAAAGTTTGTGAGAAACTTAAGTGTTTGCAATTATCATCAACTACTGTTGAAGTGAGAGGTTTTTTTTTTTTTTTTTTTTTTTTTTTTAGTAGCATCAAATTATATTCAATGTAATGGTATTTGGACCCTTTCTAAAAAAAAAAAAAAAAAAAAAAAAAAAATCACAATCCCTTTCATTTCATACAATTTCTACACAAATTGCAGTGTTGAAAGTAGACACTAAACTCTTTTTATTTATTTATTTTTTTTAAATAAAAAAAAAAAAGACTGCTTTTGAATGTTCTTCACTTCCTCTAACATTCAACCTCTCATGCACAGAACTTGCCAGGTGTCAGCTGGATTTAGCTGAGCTCTCAAGTTTAATCCAAAAACTTCACTGGCATGAGGGCGGTCTTCCCATCACAAACATGGATCTTGAACTTCGAATCAGCATGCAGGTGAGTCTGCTGTTGTAAATCTGACACACAATGGACAGGACATCTGTTGCCTTTGTGCAGCATGATACAAAGCAAATGTGAGAAGTAAAGTGATGATTATTTGATGACTGTAGCAGCGTTAACTAACAAAGAGGTAAACGTGGTGCTTCTTTTTCAGAATCTTAGTCTTGAGAAACCCAAAAAGAAGTCTGGAAAGATCTGGGGTCACTCCCGAACGCTGTCAAGAGTTGAATCGCTTGGCTTTGTAAGTTCATAACGATGTGCCTTGTTTGAGATTGAATAAATTTTTATGTCTGAATACAGAAATCTCATTCACTAATTGATGAATGTAGGCATCAGGGCTCAACAATACAAGCATTTTACTCATTGTTGTGACTGAAGTAGATGTGTGCAAACTGTAAAATGTATTCAGGGCCATGTGCGCTAATTAAAGTCTCTCAGTTTAATGAAATTTAAGGTCATGCATCTTAAATATCTTAAGACATTTGTTATACAGTTTATCATTTTAAGAGGTCTTGAATTTGGGGATGGGGGAAAAAACAGTTATCAGCCTAGTGTTGTTATTAAACTTCAAAAGGCTATGATTTCATTAAATGTCACTGCACAGTTCAAAATAAAAATGCAGTGCTGTTAAAAGCATTTGTTAAATACATTTTTATTTATCATATCATCTTACTTATTTAGTTTTATTTTTAAGTCAAGTCACCTTTATTTATATAACGCTTTTAACAATACAGATTGTCAAAGCAGCTTTCCAATATCAAAATTATAAAATAGTGTATCAATAATAATATCAGTAAAATGACAAGATTAAACACTCAATTTTCAGTTAAAGGCATTTCATTATTGAATTCAGTGATGTCATTGTCCAGCTCAGTTCAGTTTAAATAGTATCTGTGCAATCAAGTCAACAATATCGTTGGAAATTAAGTGTCCCCAACGAAGCAAGCCAGAGGCGACAGCGGCAAGGAACAAAACTCCATCGGTGACAGAATGGAGAAAAAACCTTGGGAGAAACCAGGCTCAGTCGGGGGGCCAGTTGTCCTCTGGCCAGATGAAACCAGCAGTTCAATTCCAACTGCAGCAAAGTCATATTGTGTAGAGGACTCATCTGGTTCCTGAGGTCTTGTCCCGACAGCCGTCTAGGAAATGAGGTCTTCACTGGGGATCAGTCTCTGGTGCTCATCTAGATGTCCTGGTCTCCGTTGACATTCAGGGCTGTAGAGGTCATCTCTAGGTGCTGATCCACCATCTGGACTGGATCCGGGTGACTGCAATGACCATCTGATCTGGATACGGACGGGATCGGGTGGCTACGGTGATCTCGGAATAATAAAGAAACAGACTAATATTAGCGTAGATGCCATTCTTCTTACGATGTAACAAGTACATTGGGTGTTATGAGAAGTATTCCCAGTTCTGGTTGACCTAATTAATGCAGCCTAACAATCCTTTAACGGATTTGAATATTAGAAGCGTATTAGTGTGTTATGTGTATGCCAGGTTAAAGAGATGGGTCTTTAATCTAGATTTAAACTGACAGAGTGTGTCTGCCTCCCGAACAGTGTTAGGTAGATTGTTCCAGAGTTTGGGCGCTAAATAGGAAAAGGTTCTGCCACCCGCAGTTGATTTTGTTATTCTAGGTATTATCAAATGGCCAGAGTTTTGAGAATGCAGTGGACGTGGAGGACTATAATGCGATAAGAGCTCGCTCAAGTACTGAGTACTTTGTAATGTTTTTTGTAAATTAAATTTTATTTATTTATTTTTTACTGCTTGCTATTTACAATTAACTCTTAACTGTTTTTGTTGTTTGTTTGTTTGTTTTTTGTGAGTTGTTTTAAAACCACAGAACAAAAATTCTAATAATCAAACTGAACACAAATTATTTTTAATAAGAGTATGGAACCCATGAGGATTCAAGAACAAAAACATTCAAAAATATCGTGCCCCCTTTTTCATATATTCATATATAACAAATGAGATTTCAATGATATTTTGACCACTCAAGTAAGAAATGTCCCCAGTTTATATTTTGGAAATCTAGTCACCTTAAATTAACGATCAATTAATTGATTAATCATTAACCTTAATACTGCAAGAAGTGTCTACTGTAGCGGCATATAGTCAACAGCATAACAGGATGTGCAAATGCCATTTAAAATTTCCTCTCTTTGTTTTTTATGTATTAATTTTTTAGTGTAAAAAGGCTAGTAGTATTGTAAAATGAGCGATGTGTTTATGATCATTTGATAAAATGAAGCAACCATGCCGTATTTGGGATCATTTTGCATAAAAGGGCTTGGTTTCATTTTCGGTAGTGAATATTGATAAATTACGTTTACGTTGTTCAACTTAAGATGACGTTGGAATGGTTAACGCTTACTGTATCATAAATTGCCATAGCTGTTCTCGTGGCCGGTGTGGAAAATTTGATTTTTCAGCTTTCTAGTGCAGAAAAAGCAGACATTTTCCATGCTGGCCATATTTCGACTACAGCAAAAATAGAAGTTGTCATAATTTAATGTCAAAATAATGTTTCAGTAACATTTCAAATCGTGAAAAAAAATAAAATAAAATAAACTGACACTAACTATAACAAATTGTTTAAGCTCATGTCATGCTAAACTGCTTTTTCTTCAGGCATTTGAAAAATTTTCTATGAAAATTAGGATTCAAGGACTTGTCTGGAATGCAGTGGTGTGTGAAAGTGAAGAAAAAAGACACTGAACTGTATTGTTTCGCACAATAATCTAATATTTTACTCTAATATTTTTGTGCAAGCTGTTAAGTTACATCAGATATTCAGCCCCTCCAATAAGGCTAGAAAGAGTGATAATTGTGCCTTGTGCAGAACAACACCAGTGAAATTAAGATGTTGTGACAGCACTACTCCATGTAAGAGCTTTCAGCACAACCTCTCCTGTACAGTCTTTTGTCCTGTACAAGTTCTTTAAAGGTGTGCACACACAGCAAGATATTTAAGTTAACTGGTTGAAGTGTAATTACACCTTTTTTTTAATAGACCACACATGATTTAGTTAAGTAATTTTTATTCGTATTGCACTCACAATCCTTGTTTCAATGCGGCCTAAATGTAGTGTGTGAAATTCTCCTGTGTGCAAGGTGAAGGTGGCAAGGTTTCTTCAGCCATAACCTATGCAAAACTCAGCATTTTTATTAGTCTGAATAAGGCTAATGTAGGATTATTTTGGCTTAACACCGTCCTTGATTCCTAGGCCACCAGGAGTGTTTTTTTCCCCTTAAAGTCTGTGTGAACTGAAAGTTGCTGCCGACTTTATTTCAGTATAGTGGCTTTTCCAACTGAAACAGAATATTGAATAGAGGAAGGGGTTTTATTTTAGTGCTCCTCCTCTCCATCTCTCGCTCGCAGCAAACTAATGATTACAGTGGCGTGGTTAAGGGTATTCTGCCAAAGCCGTCAAACTGACGTCAGAGAAGGAGTTCCTTCAAAGAAGGAATGCCATTCCAGAGCGGAAGCAAATGTTCAGATTTTGATTAAAGAATACTAAAACAATTATTTTTCAGTGGATTAAATTGCACGAATTAATTGTTCACCTGAAGACTAGCAATGTGTGCTAAGAAAGTAAATAGAATAGAATTTTGATTTCATGAGGACTTTAAGTGGTCTTTTTTTCATGTGAAAACATTGTCCAAATACATATGTATGCAGGGTTAGTGAATGAAGCACACAATTGGGTTGAATGTCTTTCCCACTTTAATACCGCTTCTGTTTCCTGTTATAATTTTTATTTTTTTTTCCATCTCTGACTTTTGGAGCAGTTTTCTTCAAGCAACTTGGGCACATCAACTGGCTTGGCTGCTTCCCTTCAGTCCATCCCAGATTACGTTTACTCCCAGCTGTCCACGCCTGCAGTCTCCTCACCAGAAGGAAAGCAACTGCAGTTAGACATATGTGCCTTGTGTGACAAAGGTACATGGTTTCATTTATTCTGTTTCTACAATTTTAAATGCTGCTGTAAATTAGCATAGAACAAATTATGTATGTTTCCATGAAGAGATACATTGACAATTCATACGTGTATTGGTGGGGGTAGGATGAAACTTTCACAAATAACAGCAGAAGAAAATGTCAGGGGATGAAAAGAGTACTGAAAATTTACACAATGTGGGTTGTCGTCCCCCCCACCCCCAAAAAAATCCCAAAGAGGCAATGCTGAGTAAGTAGGTGTTGATCTGTGTAGGCCGTCTTGTGCTGTCATATTCATCCTTATTACATAATAATAATAATAAAGAGGGGGAAGTACAAAATCAGTCGTTTGACAGCTTGGTTTCAGTAAAAGCTGTTTTTGCACTTACAAGAAGGTTTTGAGTTCTGAAACTTACAGTAATGCTTAAATATTCCCCTGATCTAAATGATATGACACTTACACTTACTAGATGTAGAAAATTAAAAAAATATATATATATTTAAGCGATATCTGGTATGTCAGTGTGGGGAAAAAACATACATGTATTGAGTAAGTAGCAACAGTGTACTACATTTACAATGTGGAGCACTCATGTTCACAAATACACACACTTTTCTCTGGTTTATGGGAACTCTCCATAAGTTATAAAGTTTTGATTTACTGAGCTAATGAGATTTTTTTTGGTTTTTTTTTTTTGTTAGTTTTTTTTTTATTTTTCTCACCTAAACCCACCCCTAAACATAGCACTCACAGAAAACTTCTGGCATTTTTTTTTTTTTTAATAACACTTTAGTATGTTTAAACCATTTAGTTTACGAGTACATAGGAAGTGTCCTTGCAAACTATGTTTATGCTGTAATACCCCTGTTGTTATACACATCTGTCCTCGTAAACCATCTATTTAAAAAAAAAAAAAAAAAAGTAAAAGCATACTTGAGTAAAAGTAAAAAAAAAATAGTTTATTTTACAACTAAGTTTATAAGTTTACAAGTTTCAGAATAGGTTTACAGTTGACAAAACCAAACAAAACCAGCCTGGTTTAGATCAGGTTAAGCAGGCTCACAAAGCTCGATTGTAAACATTCTCTGTCAACTCCACAGCCACATTGGCTCACTTCTCGTGAGAGTTGTTGCAATTCACTTCTCTGCTGAAGACTGAGATGTTATTAAAAATATAATGAATTCAAATGCTTTTACAAGGCAGGAATAAATGCTGCTGCAGCAAAAGTTTGAGAAGGCAGCAGAAAGAAAATATCTGACTCTGCAATTGAATCAGCTGACTTAATTAATAATCAACTGAATAAAATAATTTATATAGTTCCACAAAGAGCTCAAAATTAAATACATAACTTAATTTTAAAAGCTTACTTGTATGTATATATTTAAAGTAATTTAAATGCAAAGTTTAATATTAATTGCCAGTTCATACAATAATTATCTAAATATATTATATTGCATATTTGCATATATATTGCATATTTGCATTTAGCAGACGCTTTTATCCAAAGCGACTTACATTGCATTCAAGTTACAGTTTCTACATTTTATCAGAAATATACTTTATCAGTATTATATGAATTATAAATAATTATAATTAATAGAATATAATAAATAATCAGGAGCAAAAGACAGGCAATTTTGGTTTAAAATTCTTTCACTGTGAACTGCTTTAATTTACAGCGAGAGATACAGGGGGAGTGGCTTCATTGGATCAGGTATATGAGACTTTACACAGTTGATTGGTTCAGTTTGTGTTTGCAATCTCTAACCCAGAATAAAACCTGCTCCAGTGCAGGGTAGCCATGTAGCATAAGTTACCAATGGCAACGAAACCTGCTCAAAACCAACCCACCTTCTTGAGCCCTAAAATTCAGTTTGTTCAAAATAAACGCAAACTTACGAGGGTAAAAACCAAAACGGCCTTCGTGCAACACAACTTAGGTCAAAAACATCTATCTAGTGCTTACAACAACAATTAAAATGAAACACACACACGTGGCACACAAAGTCCAAAAGATATACTCCATCCTTTACACCTTTATGCCACCCCATATGCATATGAATTTCTTCAGATGGTGAGAATGATTCTGTATATTATATAAATTATTTAAAAAATATATTTTAAAAGCATGTATTTAGCCCATGCATAACAGCCCACATTAGCACATATATCTAATTTTTAAAATGTGTAATTAAATTTCACAACATTTGATTTAACTGGAGTTGAAATATCATTATCATTAGTTTCCCAAAGCAGCGCAAAGAAAAAAGTGAATGCAAGTTATATACATCAAATAATTGTCATGAAAATTTGAAGTTTAGGAGTACAGACTTAAGTTTGGATCTCAATTTATAGAAGACTGTTGGCAGATTATTGCTGAAGTAAAATATAATAATAAAAAAATACATAAATTTAAAAAGGGAAACGAACAAACAAAAAGCTATAGTATATAGGTTATAGTTTATGAAAATTATATGAGCAATTTTTTTTAATATAAATTGTACAGTGCCCTCCACTAATATTGCCACTCTTGGTAAATATGAGCAAAGGTGGCCGTGAAAATAAATCTGCATTGTTGATCTTTTTGATCTTTCATTCAAAAAAATTCACAAAAATTCTAACACTTCATTAAAGTAAAACAATTGAAAGTGGGGAGAAAATCTCATGATAAAAAAGAAATGTTTTTCTTCAATGCATGTTGGCCACAATTATTGGCACCCCAAGAAATTCTGAGTAAAATATCTCTGAAGTATATTCCCATTCATATTTACATATTTATTTATTTATTTATGTTTTTTTAGCACACAGGGGTGACTAGGAGCATGAAATTGTCCACCCATGACTTCCTGTTCCACAGGATTGTAAATATGAGGAACACAAAGGCCAAATTCCCTTAATCATCCATCACAAGGAGTAAAACCAAAGAATATAGTTCTGATGTGCAGAACAAGATTGTTGAGCTTCACATATAGAAAGTGGCTGTAAGAAAAGAGCTAAAACATTGAAAATCCACGTTATTAGTGACCAATATTAGTGGAGGGCATTGTATAATTTATAAAACGTTGAATTTAAAGATTGCTGGGGGAAAAAAAGCCATAAATCTTAAGTTGTGTTTCAAATTTGAGGTTGAAAAATGAGCTTTCAGTTTTTGTTTGGTTGCAGTACTTTTTGTCCTTATAGCTGGATCCATGGTCCTTGGTGATTTATACAATGCAAGTCCATAGCTACCATCACTTTAGAAGTCAAAATATAGCATTTACATGCAAAACAAAATGAATACCTTTAGCTCCTGACTGTATATTAAGGTCTTATGAAGCAAAACAATTGGTCTGTGCAAGAAACTGAACATTATTTACAACATTACCTATAATCCATAGCCTCAGGCAAACAAATTCACAAGTGATGTCCAGTTTGCGAGCAAAATGTTCTTTTGAACCAGTTATTTTTAGTAAACTCCAAATAGGACTAAACTGTCTAAAACAGTTTGCGGCCAAAGTCAGTACAGTTACTCAATCAAAGCAATAACTAGGAGTATATGATCCTGTGATGCCTGTTTTTGTCAACTCATGAAGTGCTCAAATTAGTCCAACAGTACACTGAACTTAGGAAAAAAATCGGATGTCTGACATGCTGAGAACTGTCTGGTGAGGGTTTCATAAAGGGACAAAATTTGTGTTTCAGATGTATAGTTATGCTTGAAAGTCTGTGAACCCTTTAGAGTTTGCTATATTTCTACGTAAATATAACCCAAAAGATCATCAGGTTTTCATGCAAGTCCTGAAAGTTGACAGAGAACCCAATCAAACAAATAAGACAAATATTTATTTATGCAGAAATGATCTAATATTACATATCTGTGTCAAAAGTATGTGAATCTCTAGGATTAACAGTTAATTTGAAGGTGAAATTAGAGTCTATCTGTTCAGAGGTGTTTTCAGTCAGTGGGATGACTATCAGTGGTCAGTGCATGCCCTTTTTTATTTAAAGAACAGGGATCTATCAAAGTTTGATCATGTTTGTGGAAGTGAATCATGGCACAAACAAGGAGATCTCCGAGGACCTCAGAAAAAGAGTTGCTGTTGCTCATCAGGTTAGAAAAGGTTATTAAACCATTTCTAAAGAGTTTGGACTCCACAAATCCACAGTCAGACAGATTGTGTACAAACTTTTTCAAAGATATTTTTATGTATTTGTATGTATTTGCGGATATGTATTTGCGGAAGAGCATAAAGTATAACAAATAAAACGTCTTGCAAATATAACAGTGATCTGATACTTCTGAGTCAACGGCAGCACACTGATAATGGTTCTCACTTGGGTCATGAGTCGGTTAATGGTTGCAACAGTTCTCGAGCCACCAGTACACTGAAACTGTTTGGACTTGGACATGTCTATGAAGAACTGATGATCTGCTAATACAAGCATGCATAAATTGAACACTTGAATGAAGGGGATTTTCATAATGGTTTCTCATAGTTTATGTAAAACATTGAAAGTTAAAGTTTATGATTAAAGGTAATAAGGCAATTAAAGAGAAAATGGTGTCCTCTGCGGCAGTTATACACCTGAGGTAGATGCACGTGAATCTCTTTCAGCACTGACTTTAGATTTAGATGCAGTAGATGTATGTTGCTGTATTAAGGTCAACCGTTAATGGATTCATTGGGAATTTGTGTTTGTAGAAAGATACCATTTGCTATTAACAACTACTTAAAAGCTTACATCTTGGGTGCTAGATGGTGCTATGAGGTTATTTTGTTGCTCAATAGCCTACACAATAACGTAAGACAGTTTGATTTCAAACTCTGAATTCAAATTTGTATTTTCTTTCATTCTTCCTTTGTCTTTTATAGTACATTCATCTTTAAAATCCATCCATGAATCCCTGGCTGTAGAGCGTGAGCGTGTCAGACAGGCTTGGGCCGGACCTGACCTTCGGCAGTCAACCTCAGATCAGTTGGCCACATTGTGCACGACCCTCTCAGAGGTAAATTTTTCCTTCCTGTTTAAGATGGTGCTAGTGTACTAGTATACTTCTGACTACACTGTGAGCTACTGCTACTACTAGTATCACCTATAAACATAGTTACTGCAGACTAAAGGCCTTTTCACACTGAGCGTGAAAAAGCGAAATGAATATCGGACGCAATGATGTGCTGGAATAAAACAACAGATTCCTATGGATGCTTCCACATAGGACATGAACATTCACACACCGAAAATGCGAAGGTTTTTTTTTTTTTTGAACCAGTCCGACGAATCGTTTCAGTTTCGCAAAGTGAGAACACAGGCCGTCCAATAAGATTTGAGCATTACATCAGGTGGCCAGAGCAACTGCTGTTACCCAAATGGTCTATGTGGTGGTGCTAAAAGCTCAAAAGACTGTATTGAGCACGAGCGTAAAAACACTTAAGTAGAGGACTTTCAACCAACATACAAAGAATATGGATGTCGAGATGTTGTTGTTGTTGATGTCTGAACATAGAGAACTTTTTGACCGCTTTAAAAAATCAAGTGAAACACATGACATATGAAGGAAAATAAACATAGGATTTAGGGCTGTCGCGATTCGTCGATTTTAGTCGATTTTTAAAAATCGTCGACTTCATTTTGAACAAACCGGCAAAATACCGGAAGTGGCGCATTTCACGGACGAGAATCCATAAACACGTTATTAGACTATTTTCCAAGGCTGCATGATATATTAAACCCGTTTAAAAATCATAATTAAGCATAATTGTGAATTCACAAACGCTATGATTCAATTAAATAATTATATGCGATGCAGTTCTAACACAGTATATGCGCTTTAATTATTTACATGCGCGTAGGTTAAGTACGTGCGTCACAGTAGTTCCACTGAAACTGTTATCATTTACATGTGTGGAGCATGTAAAACTCCATCTCTTCATGTTGTTGAGTTTGGGTTTATTATAACGTTCACCTGGGAACGCAACGTTTGCCATTTCATCAGATTTGTAAGGTAAATCATTTATAAATCTACACAAACACAGGAGAGTACATCGCGATTTCAAAATAATAGCTCAACCTCACTCTGAGTTTACTCGTTTTGATGTCCACATATTCATTTAATTACAGTGGCTATAGCATTTCTGTCCTAACGAAATGGACAAATGTTAAAAATTAATTGGACATTTGAATTAAATGGTGCTTGGTCAATATTAAACAAGGATTAGATCGCACAGTAATGTGTGGAAAAACAATCATCAGGTCGTCGGCGCCCCCTGCAGGCCTTTGTTGTAATGCGTAATCTACATTAGCTCTATTGTTTATAACACATTATGATTTCTTGCTTTTGATACTTTATTTGAACTAATTATTATTGCATCTTTGCTATTATATATGTATATTAAGTCATTTTAAAAGATATTGTTCACTTACACCTATTTTTATTATAACAAAAAAATTATTATAATTATAGGGCCCTATGAAATCCGTTTTATTTCCAAATGTATTTTTTTTTCCATTTTCATTTTTCTATACTGTTTTAATGGTTAAATTTAAATTTTATTAATCAAAAAGCCTGTCTAATTAATTGAGTTTTACAGTTTTATCTGTACCAAATTCTGTTAAACATTATTTTTTGGATTCCATTTTAATGGTTCCATTAAATTTTAATAATCAAAAGCATCTCCAATTAATTGATTTTATATTTAAAAAAAAAAAGTTCTTGTTTTGTTTTTGTTTTTTTGAGAAATACTGCACATTTACATTTTTCACCTAAATAAATTCTGGTAAATAATATTTCTGATAAATACTCCTTTAAAAACTGTTTTTTGATTATAATTTTATTATTATTAGACTAGAACACGTGGATATGTTGTCATTACTATAATCACTATAATACTGAACTTTGATTTCAGTGATTTGGACTATGAGATGGACACTTGCTCCTTGCACTCTGTTGCACTTTACTTTTGCTTTAAAAAAGGATTTCGTAGAAATTTGATTTGATTTTGAGAAATTTCATTTAGTTTAATAAAATATTCTTAAGTAAAATTGTTGTTTTTTTTGTGTGGGAAATTAATCGTTTAGATTAATCGACTAATCGATAAATTAGTCAATAGATTAATCAAAATAAAAATAGTCGTTAGTGGCAGCCCTAATAGAATTATAACGATATATTTTCTGTATGTGTTTTGTCTGCAGTTCATGGTATTTTTATAACAATAAAGGATGTTGATGACATACAAAGAGTCTGCCTATTATAATCAAAATCAACTATAGATCACAATCGGAAGTTATTACACACACTCAATGATGATTAAGTGACTTTTAAACAAATACATTAATAATTACATAGATTTTCAAGTGCAGCTTGATGCTAATTGTACTTCTAATTATATTATAGGATATTCTTGTAAGCATTAAAGATATTTGTGTTTCTGGTGTAGGACCAAACTTTATTTATCTTAATTTAATGCTGTATATTGAGCAGTGGACGATGTTAAATCCATATACGAGATGCATATCTGAGGAAAAATGCATTGTTGGTCGGCGCCACCTAGTGTGCAAGCATGAATTAGCAGAAGCCGAACAATCGCTTCGTGCTCTGTGTGAAAGCACTGTTCGTCGGCGATTCGCCTGGCTTTTTCGCCAAAACTCCATCAGTGACAGAATGGAGAAAATAACCTTGGGAGAAGCCAGGCTCAGTCAGGGGGCCAGTTCTCCTCTGGCCAGACGAAACCTCTGGCCAGACGAAACCAGCAGTTCAATTCCAACTGCAGCAAAGTCAGATTTTGTAGAGGACTCATCTGGTTCCTGTGGTCTTGTCCCGATGGCTGTCTAGGTGATGAGGTCTTCACTGGGGATCAGTGTCTGGGGCTCATCTAGGTGTCCTGATCTCCGCTGATGTTCAGGAAAAATAGGAAAATAGGAAATAGGAAATAAATAGGAAAAGGATCTGCCGCCCGCAGTTGATATTCTAGGTATTATCAAATGGCCAGAATTTTGAGAACGCAGCGGACGTGGAGGACTATAATGCGATAAGAGCTCACTCAAGTACTGAGGAGCTAAACCATTCAGGTCTTTATAAGTAATTAACAGGATTTTAAAATTTATACGATGTTTAATAGAGAGCCAGTGCAGTGTTGACAAAACCGGGCTAATATGGTCACACTTTTTCATTTTTCTAGTAAGAACTCAAGCTGCTGCATTTTGGACCAGCTGGAGTTTATCAAGTATGCAGAACAAACACCCAATAAAGCATTACAATAATCTAACCTTGAGGTCAATAAACGCATGAATTGACATTTCTGCATTTGACATTGAGAGCATAGGTCGCAATTTAGATATATTTTTGAGATGGAAAAATGCAGTTTTACAAATGCTAGAAACGTGGCTTTCAAAGTAAAGATTGCTATCAAATAGCACGCCTAGGTTCCTAACTGATGAAGAAGAATTGACAGAGCAGCCATCAAGTGTTAGACAGTGTTCTAGGTTTTTACATGTAGGGGTTTTAGGTCCGATAATTAACACCTCTGTTTTTTCTGAATTTAGCAGTAAGAAATTACTCATCCAGTTTAACCAGTTTATGTCCTGATATTTGGTGAATGAATTTAAATTAAAGACTGTATGTACTGTCTGTCATGTATGCTGTCTTGTCTTTTATGCTTAAATTGTGTTAGTTACTGACTTTACTTTTGTTATTAGCTTGAGCTGCAGTCACGTTTAACCAGAGTTCACTCTGTGTCACTGTCATCTGATTCCTCAGATGAGTCCTACTGTACTGTGCGCCAGGATCAGGTGTGTTCTTCCCCATGTCTGAAGTTTTAAAGTCAATGGTTTTTCTTTGTTTATTTAAAATAAACCTGTTGTTGTCATTAAGCAGGACACCCCCTCTCAGGACTGTAAGCTATATCGTACGCCCTCAGTAGCAGAATCAACAGCAGAGTATTTTGATGCCAGTGAGGTGGTTTGTGAGAATTTGTCTGAAAATGAAACATCTGACGAATCTGGATTGAGTGATGTCACCACAAGCAACTCTGAACCAGAGGAAGGCCACAGTACGTCTACAATTAGCTAAAATGCCTAGAGCCTACCCTACATTCAAGTGTCTTTTGTAGGTATTTTCACTTTTGTGCACATTCACCCATTTATTGATATGCTGTTTCATATTTGTATTTTTCAGAAGCTGCAAATATGAAGTACAGAGCCAGTGTTTCCAGCACAGCAGATATACCTTCTAATGCTCAGGTCAGTGGGCGACGCACAGTGCTTCCTGCGCACAGCACTGATAACAGCCATATCGGAATCCTCACCATCTTGTACAACAACATCGGGAAGGATTTGTCGCGGATCTCCATGCCAGTGGCTCTCAATGAACCGCTTAGTTTATTACAGCGTGTCAGTGAAGAGTTGGAGTATTCTGAACTCCTGGATATTGCCAACCACACAGATGACCCTTTCCAAAGAATGGTAAGAGTCCGGGGCATCATGTATAAAACTTTCCATAAATTTTATCCTAACTGTGTGTACCAACAAAAGGCAGATTTTGCATCATTACAGTTTTCAGATTTCCAAAACCTCTTTTGGCACATGCACCTGTGCGTATATGCCCACTCTTTATTCCCCACCCCATTTCCTTTCTGAAAAAAACAGATATGCTATGGAGCTTAGTATATCTAGAATACCTAGTTTTACTCTGCATAACCACGTCTACATATGATTTCCATATGCATATTCCCATCCATTTGATACTATGTGAATAAGTGAATACCTCCACAAGCGTTCATGGTTGTGGTTCCCAGAGTTTGAATCTCCCAATCAGAACTGTCATCTTAAAAAAGATTCTACCTAATGGTATATTTAATCTTCTCATTAGCTCAGCCCAAAAATAAGTCAGCCATTTTGGAATTTATTTATTTATTTATTTTTTATTTATTTATTTATTTTATTTATTTATTTTTTTTTTGGAAAATTGCATGCTCTGAACTTGTAACTTAGATATTCGTCCAAGAGGATTTGTGTGATTCTCACCAAACTTGATAAACAGTAGTCAACTATTCAATAGTTATTCATAATTCATTGATCTTGGATAAGAGCATGTTGGTTACATAGAATTATGCAATGGAATGATGTTTGGTTATAGGTCCTCTAAGCATCATCAAGCATCCCCCTTGGTCCGTTCCCCGCTGGGCCCCCTCAAAGCGCAGAGCCTGGTGCAACCGCACCAGTTGCACTGCCCTAAGGATGGCCCTGCATTTATTTCATTATAAATTCAGAATTATAGATTCATAATCTTTCTTCTAGCATTCACAATTAGGGTTCAAAATAATATAGCAATGGGAATGAAAATTTCCAAAGAAACAAAAGAGTTCTTTTTATTTTGATAAAATCAACAAGTCCCATTTACTAAGATACTGTGATTTCTATAAAATGGCTGTGTAAATCGAAATTTTTATTACCTGGTCACCCAATCATTTTTTAATTAAATATTTATGCACAATACATGCTTTAATGCACAAGTTATCTTAGTTAACAAAAATCTAAATCTCAGTCTCTGCAATGGATCTGTTGTCTCCCAGAGGTAAGGAGATACAAACTCTTAAAATACAGGGAATGATACTTACACAAAGTTAAGATATTAATATTAATTCATCTGTTCATACAATTATTTCTTCTGGAATCAAAATCTTTCTGTTCTTTAAATTTTGAGCTTTTTGAGTGTCCTTACCAATGTGGGCAGACTCTGGTGAGCAGCACAAGCCAAGCAAAAACTGCAAAGTGGTCTTCAACTCTCATCACGCCTTTCCAGTCCTGTTCCTGGCACCAATTTGTAGGGGCTTCTACCGCCTCTGTGAAAAATCACTCTTGAAGTTTTAAAGGGATACTCCACCCCAAAATGAAAATTTTGTCATTAATCACTTAACCCCATGTCGTTCCAAACCCGTAAAAACTTTGTTCATCTTCAGAACACAAATTAAGATATTATGGATGAAAACCAGGAGGCTTGTGACTGTCCCATTGACTGCCAAGTAAATTACACTGTCAAGGCACAGAAAAGTATAAAAAACATTGTCAAAATAGTCTATCTGCCATCAGTGGTTCAATCTGAATTTAATGAAGTGACGAGAGAACTTTTTTTACGCAAAGAAAATAAAAATGACATTTATTCAACAATTTGTCTCCTCTCTGTGTCAGTGTAACGCCATTTTGGAGAGCATCCGATGGACGCAAAGTGCGTACGCTATTCTCTGTCATCAGTAACGCATGAGATGAATTGTTGAATAAATGTTATTTTTATTTTCTTTGCGTACAAAAAGTATTCTCGTTGCTTCATAAAATTCAGATTGAACCACTGATGGCAGATGGACTGTTTTGACAATGGTTTTTTATACTTTTCTGTGCCTTGACAGTGTAATTTACTTGGCAGTCAATGGGACAGTCACAAGCCTCCCGGTTTTCATCCAAAATATCTTAATTTGTGTTCCGAAGACGAACAAAGCTTTTACAGGTTTGGAATGTAAGTGATTAATGACAAAAATTTCATTTTAGGGTGGAGTATCCCTTTAAGGTTTTGATGCCAGAAGATAGACTTTATTGTCAGAGACATAAAGTGGAGTTGGTCTGCAGAGCAACTATAGGGTATGTCTTTGCACACTCTTTTGTACAGTTTTCCATATGCTGTATCCCAATGCATGGGTAATGCATTTCATACATGTTACTATTATCAACTATCTTTTTTTGGCTGTGACACCAATCTGTTTTAAAGAAGTAGACAGGTAGCCCCAATAGTGTTGGGCGATATGTTACATAGTCATATCGTCCTTATCGTCAGCCTGTGGTATCGCAGATACACAATATTATTGTGCTAATTTATTTAATTATTTACTAACTTAGTTTCATAGCTGGAGAGTGAACCAACACCAGGGTACAGCTAAAAGCAGCTTAATGTTAGCGTAATCTACACACATCTTTTTATTCAAGTAGCATATGGATGTCATGTCATAAAATATTTTTAATACAACTGAATTTGTATTTAACATAACAATTTTAAAACATTGTTAGTTACTAATTAATAATGCTTATTTCCTCAGTTATTCAAATAACAGCTACAGAAAATCAAAGAACATTTACGTTATCAAATAACATCACTGACTCCCTCTCGTTATAATCAGTGAAGCTGTCTACACTGTATGATGAATAAATTTTTTATACTTCGCACATAAATCTGCACTTTTGTTGTTTATGATGAGAGAATTTGTGAGCAGAATTCAGTCAGCGAACAACAAAACTCTGGTTTTTCAGCAATGACTAATATGAAAGCCTCTGAGTGGCCATTGCGTTCATAATCACATTTCAACAGTTCTCTGTTTAATCCTTATTTTCTACATAAAGTTACCTAATCAAAGTGGTGAGAGTTTACAGTGAAGTCTTAAGGGATACAAAAAGGGGAAAAAAAGTATGGTATAACATGAAAATATCAGTCTTGTTTTTTTGTTTTTTTTTCTTGAGCCTCGAGTTTTTCTTGTTTATTAATGTTTGACACTGCATTTACATTTACATTTATGCATTTAGCAGACGCTTTTATCCAAAGCGACTTACAGTGCATTCAGGCTATACATTTTTTTTATCAGTATGTGTGTTCCCTGGGAATTGAACCCACAACCTTTTGCGCTGCTAACGCAATGCTCTACCACTGAGCCACAGGAATGCAGGAACACCGCATTGCAGAGATTTCCTAGCTTTGTCAGCTGAATCCCTTTAACCTGAAATATTTGTTGTGAAGTTCCCCTGAGATTAAGACAATAATTCAGATAAATGTGCAAATATGTTGTTAAATTATTGATGTTGGGAAACCCCAGTTTGGGAAACCCTGATGTAGTGTCATGCATTAATGCACTTCACATTGTTAACAAAGAATGGAGAATATTTTCTTTGCATTTATTGTGCATTTACCAAGCTGCTCTGTATTATGAGTTGCATATATGTAAAAGAACTGACAGGCTTCACTTTAAAATACTAAATTGATTAACTATATTTTTTTATATATTTTCAGAATCATGAAAATGTATTTTGTGTTCTTTTATTTATTTATTTATTTATTTATTTATTTATTTTTCCATCTTTGTTTTAGCTTATGAAGATAATCTTCAATTAGTGAACTTGACTGCATGTGCAGCATTAGTCTGAGGTTTTATTTGTAATTTGCCTTTTTCCCCCTCTCTCTTTCAGGTTTATGTGGCCGTGTTCTCTATTTCAGGCTATGCCTGGGCCAGCTGGCGTAATCGTTACAAACCGTTTAACCCTGTTCTAGGGGAAACGTATGAGAATGTGCGGGAGGACCGTGGTTTCCGTTATATCGCTGAGCAGGTATGAGCACTTAATATATAAGACATACAATATGAAGGGCTGTATTTGGAGTAATTGCATTTTAGCATCTATATTTTATTTGATTTATTATTTGTTTATTTATCCTCTTTCTAGGTCAGTCATCACCCACCTCTGTCTGCCTGCCATGCAGAGTCTGATAACTTCAGCTTTTGGCAAGGTAACAGTTCAAATTTGTATTTATTCTTCGTGTGGGATGTTACATTTAATATGTAATTCAAAACAGAGATACCTAATAAGCAGTTGTAATGAAACACTTTTTGATGCTAAACAGCATTGTTTCCTATGGTTATCAGTGTATTTTTAGGTCTTTTGAACATCAAACACCCTCTCCCAGCCTAGCTAAAGGTGAACAGACCTCAGCCTTCTTCCCAGCAGCAATTATCCAGGAAAAAAGTACCTTCTTGATAGCCACTTAAGGGCTGTGCTGTTCCTAATGGTTCTTCATTTATTCTCCTGTGATGTCAAGAGTAGGTCCTGGAGAGCTAGGCCTGTCATATTAATCACTATGACGACTTATCTTACAATATATGGATGTGATCGCGATAAGTTTTGGTGACGCTAAACAGTTTGCCATCAGTTGTCAGAAGAAGAAAGTAATATTTTTGTTGTAGTATCTTTTCAAATTTAAGAGGATTTCCCACGACTGGCGTCTGCGCGGTTCAATGCATTGAATTGACACCATTCATTTCTATGAAATGAAACTTCAGCTTTACCCAGGTGATGCATTGATTGAGCAGTTTTAATGATGACTTACTCAGAAAGATAGACCCTTTCCGGCACCTAATGGTATAGTAATGTAACTGCACTGACTGGTGCTGCTGAAATTTTATTATATAGTCAGTGGCATAAAATGACAATAACATTGTTAATCATAATTATTTTTGAAGCAATATATTGCCGTGACAGGCCTATTCAGAGTAGGGCTGTCACTATCGATTATTTTGGTAATTGAGTTATAGGTTGATTATCCTGACGATTAATCTGATAATTATAGATTTTGTGGTAATAAAAATAGACCTAAGCGAACAGTAGACTTTAAAATTACTTAAAAACAAATGTAATAGAAATGAGGCAATAATAATTAGTTCAAATAAAGTATCAAAAGCAAGTAATTATGGTTTTGAGCAAAACTGTTAAAATACATAATGTATTCTAAATAATAAAGATAATGTTAATTACACACAACAAATGCCTGCAGAGGGTGCCAGCAGCCTGACGATTATTTTTACACTTTACTGCGTGACCTAATCCTTGTTTAATATTGACTAAACATTTAATTAAAATATCCACTTAATCTTTAATATTTGGCCTTTTTTTTTTACAACAGAAATACTACAGCCACTGTAATTTCTTGAATTTGTGGACATCAAAACATGTAAACTCAGAGTGAGGGTTTGAGCTTTTACTTTGAAATCACGATGAACAGTTAGCATATTGAGAAAGTTATTGATGTATTCTCCTGTGTTTGCATAGGTTTATAAATGATTTGCCTTACAAATCTGATGAAAAGGCTCACGTTGCATTCCCAGATGAATGTTATAATAAACCCAAACTCACAGCAATATGCAGAGATGGAGTTTGAGAAGCTCCACGCATGTAAATGAAAACAGTTCATGCGGAGCAGCATTTACTGTGAACGGAGCCATTTTGGCACGCACGTACCCTCTTAAAAATAAAGGGTCTTTATTGGCATCAGTGGTCCCACAAAGATCCTTTACCATCCATGGAACCTTTTCATTCCACAAAAGGTTCTTTACAGTGGAAAAAGGTTCTTTAGATTATTAAAATGTTCTTCAAAATGGTTCTTTTAAGAACCATTCACTGAAAGGTTATTTGGGGAACCAAAACTGGTTCTTCTATAACATTGCTGTGAAAACCCCCTTTCGGAACCTTTATTTTTAAGTGTATGTAACGTACACACATGTAAATAAAGCGCGTATATTTATTTTAATTTATTTGAATTGCAGCATTTGTGAATTCACAATAGCATTATGCTTTATGATTTTTAAATGGGTTTACTATAACATGCAGCCATGGAAAATGGTCTAATAATGCGTTTCATAGATTCTCGTCTGTGGAATGCGCAACTTCCGGTGTTTGGCTGGTTACTCACCCTGGGCAAAATGCAGTCGAGGACTTTTTAAAGTGGAGTAATTGAATCTAGTTGAATTGAGGAATCATGACAGCCCTAATGCAGAATGACTGCCCTGCAAAGCCCCTGTAAAGGTCTCAATTTCCCCTTTCTCAAAACCATTTTATAATTTTGGCTGTTATTAAAAACAACATTTGGAGTAGTATCCCAGGAATGTCTTTATTTTCTGTGTGGTGTAAGAAGAGATGTGGTCAGTTTAAACACACCCCACACAATTGCAATGGCTGCATTATAGTCATGCCTTGTTCACGCAGTGTGAAACAGCTCTTTAGTGTGCTGCTTGCAATGAAATTAAGTCAGCAAAATTCTATGCTGGTAAAGCTAGTATTGACTAATTAGGTTGGCTTGAGAAAGCCAGCATACTGAAATGCTGTTTAAACAATCTTCTTCCTCTGAGACTAAAATTCATGACTCTAACTTGTCCTAGAGCTTTCAAGCTACAACCACCGTCAGCCTGTTCTGACTTGTATTGTTGTATCTTTTTTAGTAACTAGCATAGTGTCTATCTGAAACATGCTAGCAATGTGATTTATACATAATAAGGGTTGTGTAGCAACACTGTAATAACCATCAAGAACAATTTAGCAACCACATGGCAACACCACAGCAACCACCAACACACTAGCAACTGCCTAGCAACCACCCAGCTTTTACTTTAACTACTACCCAGCACACCGTAGCAAATGCCTAGCAATCTGTCTGTCTTTGAGACTTAAAACCTTCAAAATTCAAGCTTTTAAAACTACTGCTAACTTTCTATTTAGGCTTTCTCAAGCCTACTTCAAAGTTTGTTCACAGGTTTTACTCATTTAGTCAATGCTGTAATTGATGTTTGCAGTGGAAAATTTTAACTAGAAGGGTTAAAAAAAAAAATGTATAACAATTAGTCATAATTGGAAATCTTTATGCATCCTTATGCTGCTGCTGTTATTTCTTTGTCTCTTCAACTCCTGCCCTTTTATATTATGGATGTTGGATTTCCTCTCGTTGATGAAGTAGGGTAGTTTCCTCCCTCCTTTCCTCCTGGGGTGCAGCACCACTCTCTCAGTCTCCACTGGTGGTTTTCTTGCATAAAGTGTCACGAAACAGTGCACTGTTAAACAGAACGGTGAAATTAATTAAATGAAATGAGTTCATTTCACTCAAATAATAATGAAAGTTCATTGGAATTAATTGAAATAAGTTCTGTGAATTCAAAATGTTGTTGTAGTAAGCTGAACTTTAAAATGATTGAGTGTTCTAGTTCTAATGTTTTGCATTAGACTACAAGGAAAATAAATGTTGAAGTTAAGTGTTCATTTGTGGGTTTTTACACAAGATTAATGTAGAGAGACATACGTTAGTATTTAATGTTGTGTTATGTTAGGATTTACAGAGGTTTCTGTTATGTTGGTTTTGTAGCGTTACCGTTGTGGTGAAGAGTAGAGCCTGTGGTTAGGTTGAGGATGGACAGCAAAACGTTAGGACTACATATACTGCATGTTGTTTGACTATTTACATGCAAGTGTATAGTGAGAGGCTTTTTGATAACTACATTGCCACATGCTAGTCCGCTGTTGCTAACGCACTTAACTACAAAGATCTGAGTGAATGTGATGTTTATGTAAGCTAGCTGTAAATCATCATTGTGATGAGTGGGCATGGCAGCTCTCACGGCTCAATGACCTACAGCTTAATTTGAATTTTTCACCAAAAAAAGAAAAGAAAAAAAAAAGTTGTTAACTTTATACATAATGTTCCCTTTTAATTTTATATTTGACTGAAAGCCGTTGTTAAAGCTCTGCAAATATCACCCGGTAATCAATTGTCACTATTAACTACTTGCTTCTTAGCATGCCAATTATTAACATAATGGATGTTTATTAGTACTTCTAAAGCACATATTCTGCATGACCATATTCTACATCCCTAATCCTGCCCAATACCTAAACGTAACAATTACCTTACTAACTATTAAGCAGCAAATTTGAAGTTTGAGGCAAAAGTTGTATTTAATGTTTTTTTGGTTGCAAGAAGTGTACCTTTAAAATAAAGTGTGACCGTTCCCCATGTTGTCAAGGCATTCCGGTGGTGCATTTGTTGCCACAAGCCTTTGCCTTGTAGAAGCAAAAAATAATAATAATAATCCACTGCCAGTTCTTGCTTGGACAGTCATAATTTGCTAACAGCTTGTTTTGTATGTGACTGTTTGCATCTTGCACTGTAGCAAATGTTTTGAAATCTGTGAAAAGAGGAAGCACAAACTGGTCTGAGCATCTAATCAAAATGAGGAGGAGTCTACTGTGACATGGGCTATGTTCAGAGCTTTGCCCGCCCTGTCAAGCAAGCCTTAAATTGGATTTTGGTCTGGACCTGACGGTCAAGCCAGCCCAATGCCTTCTGTCATGTGTTCGTTCATAGTAAGTTGTGTTTCCATATCTCCATCATATAGGGTGGGGTCATATGGGGCACTCACCACCAGAACGTCTGATAAGGCTTCCTTCTTTAAGCGCACCCCTTAGCCAGACAAGATCTCTGTGAGAGGGTCCTACGCTGATGGCAACTGGCTGTCATCACCTGGCGTGAGCTGACAGAATGAACAATTTGTACAAATAGTAGGGTCATCTTTAGCCTTCAATGTATGACCACTATACTGAGACAGGGCTCGCAAGCGTCATGAACAGCCTGTGGAGGCGTGAATGATTGGTGGTCTTTAAGTCTTAGTTACTGGTTACTAGGGATGTTCCGAACCGTTTTTTTTTTTTTTTTGTGACCCCATTCTGATCCGAGTCATTGAATATTAAGTATCTGCTGATAGCAAGTCTCGATCCGATACTTGCATATATCCTATAGGAAAGCATGTTTGGTGCACACTTCAAGTACATTAAAGCTATTAAAATCAATCCAATGTATACAGAGTTGTGCAGAGAGTAAAAGAAATATATGTATGTTTATGTATATACATTACAAGATACACACTTTCTATCTATGTACAGTGTATGCACACACTTTGTATACTGACATTGGCAGGTGTAAGCATATTACAGTGCTAGATATTATAAACAGACTGTGTGGTCACAATTATGAATATGGGACTACAGATATAAACTTTTTGTATTTTATATGTACAATAAGCAGAATAATTGCAACATAGAGTGGAGATATGGTTAGAAAGCATGAAGCACGCACTGTCAGAATGCCAGTCTGTCAGTCAAGACTGAATCAAGACGCAACCCATCGCAACACGTTATGACAACGACGTCTCAGATAGTCTGATGGCAGATAAAAGGAAATGATAAAAGAATGAGTGATTATTACAAACTTGCACAATAAATACAAAGAACACGGACTCAGAGACTGGATGGATCACGTTTGTGTCAGAGACTATGCTGAAATGCAATCTTTACATAGACAGGAATGTTTCTGTGGCGTAGGAACTTAAGGGGATTGCATGGCTTTCCCCATGGTCATTGGTCCTGTCAACAACTGTGTATTGATTTCTCAGTTTAAAAGGACTGTCACAGGCTAGCGCCATGTTCTGTCATGAATAATTAGGCATAAATGACAGCATCATCTTGCAAGGCCACGCAGTCATGGATATAATTGAGATGCCGACACATCACTGTACTAGTGTTTTGCAACGTCACATCCACAAAGAGAATTTTTTTAATCCAAAATAAATGTAAAATAATTATACAGTACATTCAATATGATTTGTCATTTGACAGTACAGTGTCATTCTAACATCGACAAAGAATGTTTTTGAGACCCTGCAGATGAGCCAATCCGTACTTTAAAATAACGATACTTCCTAATGAAATCACACACCTCAAAACTTTTTTTTTTTTTTTTTTTTTAATATAAAAATATAAATACCTGCATTTATTTTATTCCTTTTGTTCGTTCATTCTGTCATTTGTTCATTCAGTAACTCATTCAGCCATTCTACATTTTCAGACCAGAGATGGAAGAATAAGTTCTGGGGGAAGTCAGTGGAAATCGTTTCATCTGGACTTGTTAATGTCACTCTGCCAAAGTGAGTATGGTTCAGCTGGGCTCTCTACACAGTTGAGAATCAAATCATTTTATTTTATTTAAAATGGTCAGTTATTGAGAGATGTTAAAAGTGTCTTTTGGATATTCATTTTCATTTAGTTTTGAGTTTTATAAACAGATGTGGCCATTTAAAATGCACATTGAAGGGAAAGGATCACGCATAGTCACACAGTAGCACACAGGGCCTCTAGGAATGCTCTGGAATGGGAAATGCATGATCAGTAGGCAGCAGTCATGTCACGTACTGAAGCAGAAGAGCACATTAAATGTGGCCGAGCAAGTTCAAGTGCAAGTTTGTGTACTGTGCGCATGCCAAACAAATATTCATTATTCTGTTATTAATAGTATTTTTACATGTTTATTATGCTTATTTGGACACTGATAAATCAACCCTCATTGCTATAGCGCTTGGTTTTCTCTGCTATACGTTCCGGATCAAATAAATCGTGGGGTAGTTTGGTTACAAATAAAAACGACCAGAAATCTACAAATCTTTATCTTGTCTTGTGCACAATTTATTACCAGAACAATGACACCGTCATCCACTTCCATCAAGCTTTTTCTTCTCTATAGAATATGAAAAACCTAAGACAGCAGTCATGCAAAACTGAAGAGCCCATAATCTAAAAGCAGTGTGTCAAGTGGCCATGAATTGAGAAATCAAAATTGATTGTTTTGACATGTAAGAGGTCATTGTACTATTAAAAACCTCCTGTAAGTTTTAGAGTTTGCATTGATGGTTATGAAAGCATTTGTGAAAGTGCAAAACTCGAGTTGCAAAAAGACGAGATCACTGCATTCATGCTCTGTCTCATCAGCTACAATGCTCATAACTGCAACCTTTCATGCGTTGGGAGTAGAAAATGTCCTTTTATTCCTAAATGATGGCCATTTTTGATGTAAGAAAATGTAAAAAAAAAAAAAAAAAAAAAATGCAGTTCATGACTCAGTTCCCTTTAAAATAAACAAAGTATAAGTGCAAATATCCCATCTTGCTGACAAAGACTGTTTACACTAGTAGAACAAACAAACTGACAAAAAAATGTAAAATATTTATAAATGATAACTGATAAAACAATTATAACAACAGCAGTGAACTGTACAAGCATTTTTACATAACACTGTCAATACTGTAATTTCACTCTTATTTCTGCATCAATAAATAGAGCGGTCTGATACTGAAAGAAATTTAAAAATAAAAAAGGGGTGCACTCTCATTAATGTCTTTTGTTAAATAAAAGATTTGATCAGATAAACAAACGGGTAACAAATAAAGAACAAAAATAATTCTAACAAATAATCCAAAAAAAATCTTACCCACCTGGATGGAAAAAAAGCTTTGCTACTTTAGTGTGGCATTCTAGCAACAATAATATTAACAATACACAAAACAGATTAACACACTCAAATGTTTTAAATAGAGAACAAATAAATGGCAGGGGAGTTTATTAAATTTGCATAAATGTAATCATTCATTTTAAACTACAGTTTTAAAACATTCAATAAACGTCTAAAAACTATGGTATGTGTTTAATAGGCTAAAGGGTGAAGCCAGCTGCCTAATTTCCTTACAAAGTGTACTTTGTAAGGAAATTAACAAACAAAACAGTGAATACATAATTGGAAACCATCTCAACTGGCATGTTATCAAAAATGGCATACTCTTAAATGGCAGCCTTACAAGAGTATATTACATAAACAACAGAGAGTTAAATTAAGCTGTTTTGTTTCCAACATGCTCTTATTTCAGTCTGTCTTGTTTAAAGCTGCAGTCTGTAACTTTTTTTTTTTGGTTAAAAATTATCCAAATCAGTATTTGAGCAAGTACATAACCAGCCAGTGTTCAAAACTATCGGCTTGCTTTAGCCCGATTCACAACGGTTAGCTTATAATAATGTTTTCTAATTTGAGTGGTACGGGTAGGTTTTCGCTGGAAATTCGAGCATGGCACTGCGTCATTACGTCACGTTCGTAAACATGAAGTTGTTGTCCCCGGCTACTAGGCTATCGCTTCATTCACCTGTGAGGATCCTGCAGTTGGCGCATCATTTAATTATATCTTATTCTCACAGCAGCTGGAATAATTAAATGTCAAAAAATCATTTTGATGGCCGATTGTAATCCAGAAAGGATTATATGAAACACATGTGAATGAAATTAAATTATATTCCACTTTTAAATGTGCTTCTGATAACAGAGCACCTAGGATTACATAAGATTTATATTTTAAAGACAACCAGTTCGAAGGGAGCATAGTTTGCTTTTTGGTTTAAAAGAATTTCTTAATATGAAGTTTGAATGATGTGACAATAAGAGATTAGACTGTACATAAATTGAAATCTACACGCTAATACACACTCATAGTCACGCAATGCTGATGTTGTTAACATTAATAATTTGAGAAAGTATAACAATAATAATTTGTAGGGTTTGATGTGATATGAGCTAATCGATCGTTAGATTAAATCACCATTGGTAGCGCGATTTATGGTAATGCTTTTTTCCTCAGTTGGTCAGAACAAAGCGTGGCTGACTTGTTACTTGTTCAGATGACAATATAAGGTGAAAATTCTTATTTGGGTCATATATTCCAAGACGTAGGCTAGAATCTGTGATTACTAAGTACAGGATTCACACCGGTGTAGTGACTGACAGCCACACATTCACATCAAAACACATTCACATCATAATGTAAAGTTGCATCTTTGGGGCATGTCATGCATTGCGTGAGTTTGCCTCTTTCTCAACACCAAGCTTAAAATATCTATCTGTCATTTATGTAACCCATCTCATTTGTGCATTATTGGATGATATGATAAGTAGATCAATTAAAGCAAATCAAGTTATTTTCCTGTAAATGCCATTGCTGACTTGTCTCTCCTCAAGATGCAGGGTGGCAACACGGTCTTGTTTGCAATTCTCAAAACACCCACAAGATGACGCCATATATCGGTGGATCCGATATAACAACCCGATATCCGATAATGGAAAAAGGTCTGTCTCTACTCTAGACTTTTGTCACTCCTCTTTGGCGTAAATGTTGTTCCATGCGCCACCAGGTGGAGATTATGTAATGCACAACAAATTATTTAAATTCGCCATGATCACATTTGACGAGTGGTGTAGTCTACATGATACATGGGTATACGCCGTATACCCACTAGGAAAGGTCAAGGATTTCCGTATACCCACTTAAAAAAGCGTGCGGATACGTAACAGCGTCGTTTTGTGACAGACCTTTCACACGTTCTTTCATAAATTCACCCAGTCTGTCTTTTTGATAATCACACCATATTTCTGTTGACGACTATTGCTATTGTGCAACTCTTGCGCAGCAGTGCACAAGCTTGAAATTGTGAATAACTAAAGGAGATATGAAACAAACTAAAATTGAAATTGTGAATAACTAAAGGAGATATGAAACAAACTACACTCTTTATATTGTTTTTGTAAGCCTGCACCTGAAGCTGCTGCTGCTGCTTTGGGTGACACTGCAAACAGATGACATGAACGTTGACATTATAGAATCTACAGAAAATGAGCCAGATACTGTAAGGCTGATGCTACATGGTACAGAAAACGACGCTGATGCTATCGTATTATCTGGTACATCAAAGTAGCATATATATTATCATGTAACTGTAACAGCAGTGGCATATAAGAACAATGAGTGATTTTAGAATCAGAATGAGCTTTATTGGCCAGGTATGCTTACACATACAAGGAATTTGTTTTAGTGACAGAAGCTCTACAGTGCAACAGAAAGATGGCAACAGGACAGGACACCGATAATAAAAGAATAATATACAGCAATATATAGGCAATGTACAAATGGCAAAAACACAATATATAATATAGACAATTATGGTGTACAGGTCTGATATGTGCAAATTTGAAATGAAAAAATAAGTATATGTGGTGAATAAATAATTTATAATAGTGTTGTGTGTTCCACGTTTAACGTCAAGAGTTCATGAGATGGATTGCCTGAGGGAAGAAACTGTTCCTGTGTCTGGCCGTTCTGGTGCTCAGAGCTCTGTAGCGTCGACCAGATGGCAACAGTTCAAAGAGGGATTGTGCTGGATGTGAGGGGTCCAGAGTGATTTTGCCTGCCCTTTTGCTCACTCTGGATAAGTACAGTTCTTGGAGAGTGGGGAGGGTTGTAACAATGATTTGTTCAGCAGTCTGGACTACCCTCCATAGTCTTCTGAGGTCAGATTTGGTAGCTGAGCTGAACCAGACAGTTATTGAAGTGCAGAGGACTGATTCAATGATGGCGGAGTAGAACTGTTTCGGCAGCTCCTGTGGCAGGTTTTTGCCTTTTTGACTCAATGGACTCGATGTGATTGTCCCACTTCAGGCCCTGAGAGACGATGGTGCCCAGGAACCTGAGTGTCTCCACTGCAGTCACAGTGCTGTTCATGATGGTGAGTGGGGGGAGAGCAGGGGGGTTTCTCCTGAAGTCCATGATCATCTCCACCATTTTGAGCATGTTGAGCTCCAGGTTGTTAAGACTGCACCAGACAGCCAGCTCCTTAACCTCCTGTCAGTAAGCAGACTCGTCACCGTCCTGGATGAGGCCGATCAGTGTGATGTCGTCTGCAAACTTCAGGAGCTTGACAGAGGGGTCTTTAGATGTGCAGTCGTTGGTGTAGAGGGAGAAGAGCAGTGGGGAGAGAACACAGCCCTGAGGAGCTCCAGTGCTGATGGTGCGGGTGCTGGATGAGAATTTTCCCAGCCTCACTAGCTGCTGTCTGTCTGTCAGGAAGCTGGTGATCCATTGATAGACGGAGGTGGGGACGGAGAGCTGAGTTAGTTTATTCTGAAGGGTGTCTGGGATGATGGTGTTAAAAGCGGAGCTGAAATCTACGAACAGGATCCTCACATAAGTCCCTGGTCTGTCCACATGCTGCAGACCTGTTTGCTCTGTAGGCAAACTGCAGGGGGTCCAGTGAAGGACTTCAGATAAGCCAAAACCAGTCTTTCAAATGATTTCATGATCACAGACGTTAGAACCACAGATCTGTAGTCATTAAGTCCAGTAATTTTGGGTTTCTTTGGGACGGGGTGATAGTGGAGCGTTTGAAGCATGAGGGGACTTCGCACAGCTCCAGTGATCTGTTGAAGATCTGTGTGAAGATGGTGGCCAGCTGGCCAGCACAGATTTTTAGGCAGGCTGGTGACACACCATCTGGGCCTGGTGCTTTCCTCCTTTTGTTCTTTCTGAAGACCTGGCACACGTCATCTTCACTGATCTGAATTGCAGGTGTGGGGGAGAGGGGGGTTGCTGGAGGTGTTAATGGTTGTGTGGAGAGGTGTTCAGAGCGGGTGTGGGGTGTTTTTTCAAACATGCAGTAGAACTCATTCAGATCGTCTGCCAGTTGTTGATTCTCTAGAGTGCTGGGGGATGGTGATTTGTAACTGGTGATATCTTTCATACCTTTCCACACTGAAGCAGAATCACTGGAAGATAATTTTTTCCTTAGCTTGCTGGAATAATTCCTCTTTGCCACTCTGATCTCCTTTTCCAGTGTGTATTTGGCCTGTTTATACAAGACTTTATCCCCCTTTCTGTAAGCAGCATCTTCGGCCTGACGGAGCTGTCTGAGTTTTGCAGTGAACCATGGTTTGTCGTTGTTGTACGTTAGATGAGTCTTGGTAGGAATGCACATATCCTCACAGAAACTGATATAAGATGTTACAGTCTCTGTGAGCTTCTCCAGATCATTGGCAGCAGATTCAAAAACAGTCCAATCAGTGAGAGAGAAATGTACTCGGTTACTTTCGTAACCTCGGTTCCCTTAGATATGGGAATGAGTACTTTTTTTTTTCCTCTTCAACTGAAGCCTTTTCAATCACGCAGTGAAACGGCACATCCATTGGTTCGTGCAGTGCTATAAAATCGAACCAATGGCCCGGCAGCGGCGCGGAGCGAGCCTATGGCTATGCAGCCCCATAGCCCACCGAAATGGGCAGGGTCTCTGGCTATATAAGCCGCCGCTTTGCCGCTGCATCTCAGATTTCTTCAAATGAAGCGACTGAGGCGTTGTAGCTCATAGCACGGCCAGGAACGCAGTACTTGTTCCCATATCTAAGGGAACCAAGGTGAATTCCAGGCAAGCAGGGTTGATGGAAAGGGCCTGTAGGTCCCCTACTCGCTTAACCGACGCCAGCGCTAACAGCAGGGCGGTTTTAAACAAGTGATCTGAGGCTCGTGGATTGCAATGGTTCAAACGGGGGGCCTTCCAAGGCCCTTAGTACCAAGGTGGAGCTGTACGAGGACACGGGGGTTAATTCTCCTGGTGCCTCGTATAAACTGGACCACCGCACTATTCCTGCCCACCAATCGGCCAGCAATAGGGGCTTGGAAAGCCGCTATGGCTGCCGTGTAAATTTCGATGGTGGATGAGGAACGCTGATTATCCAGCCTCTCCTGCAGAAACGAAAGAACCACTGATACATCAGAGGTAACCGGATCTAAGTCGCAGTCTTGGCACCAAGCCGAGAAAATAGACCATTTCAGAGAATAGAGGCGCCTGGTAGATGGGGCTCTAGCTTCTGCCATAGTGTTCAAGACACGCTCTGGGAGGTCGAAAGGCTCCTGTTGAGCGGCTACACATGCAGGGCCATTAACTTGGGCCGTGGATGCTACAGCGTGCCGTTCGCTTGAGAGAGGAGGTCCTATCTAAAGGGAATGGGCCACAGGGCTGCTTCGAGCAGCTGGAACAACTCCGACACCCACGGCTGGTTCCTCCAGAGGGGGGCTATTAGAAGAAGCCTGTCCCGTTGTTCCCTGACTCGCCTGAGTACCTGCGGTAGCAGAGCAATTGGAGGGAACGCATAGAGCGAGACGTTGTTCCTCAACAACATGTTCGCTCCTTGGTTCATTTTGCCCGGCACATGCGTCGCCTTCAGTGAGCGCAGATTGGTCTGAGCCCCAACAAGAAGGTTGTTCGCCAGCGTGCAGAGGCACTTCGAGACGAGGCCGCCCTGGTGATTTATGTATGACACCACAGACCTGCTGTCTGGGCGTATTAGCACATGGTGTCCCCTTATGTCCGGCAGGAAGAATTGACAGGCACGGCACACTGCTAGCATCTCTAGGCAGTTGATGTGCAGACCCGACTCTTCTTTTTTGCCTTCGCACAGCGCTCCCCAACCCTTGTTGGAAGCGTCTGTCATGACCTTCCTTCTGTGGACCGTGTCTAAGATCACACCCCGCTTCAGCCAGAGGGGGTCCCTCCAATGGGCCAGGGCAGATACACAGGCCCGAGTCACCGTTATGCGATGGCGACCGTGACGCCAAGCCACGGATGGAACCCTCTGCTTCAGCCAGAACTGGATGGGTTGCATGCAAAGCAAGCCCAACTGAAGTACTGGCGAAGCTGCTGCCATAAGGCCCAGCATTTTCTGGAAAGCTTTGAGTGGGTGGGCGGTCCCTTCCTTGAACGAGGCCACGCGGCGCTGAATCGTCATGGCTCGTTCCACTGAGACAGCTGCTGTCATCTGCACTGAGTCGATAACTGTCCCCAGGAACAACACTCGCTGGCTGGGTGACAGTATGCTCTTGGCAAAGTTGACCCTGAGCCCCAGGCAATCTAAGTGGCTGAGGAGGAGGGTCTTGTGCGATGTTGAAACTGCCTCTGACTGGACCAGAATGAGCTAGCCGTCGAGGTAGTTGAGGATGCGGATTCCCATCTGTCACCGAGGGGAGAGAGCCGCATCCATGCATCGCGTAAAAGTGTGGGGAGCCAGGGACAGCCCAAACGGGAGGACCTTGTATTGATATGCCACCCCCTCGAATGCGAATCTCAATAATCGTCTGTGATGGGGGGCTACCTAGATGTGAAAGTATGCGTCTTTCAGATCCAGAGACATGAACCAGTCCCCTGGGCATATTTGCGAGAGGATCTGCTTCAATGTGATCATCCTGAATGACCTTTTACCAGGGCGTGATTCAGGAGTCTGAGATCTAGAATAGGTCGAAGGCACCGTCTTTTCTGGGGACGAGGAAGTAACGGCTGTAGAAGCCTGACTCGCTCTGGGCTGGAGGAACGACTTCTATGGCTCCTTTTACCAGCAGATTCATCACCTCTGCGCGCAGGACCTGAGCGTCCTCGCTGCGCACTGTGGGGGTGACCACACCGCGGAAGCGTGGTGGTCTTTGAGTAAATTGGAGTGAATAACCTCATCTTATCGTAGCCATTACCCACTCTGACACACCGGGGATGGCCTGCCAGGCCTTGGCCCGTGTGGCAAGAGGTTGAATAGCCTCTAAAGCAGGGCTCTACGCTAACTTTTTCTTTTAGGAGCGCTTGTGCACCTTCTAATCCAATAATCAAAAATTCTGATCAAAAAATTTACCTTCCTATTACGAGGTGATATTTGACTACTTAAAGTGATTTACAGGGAATTTTGTTTTTACCTTTGTAATGGAATTTTTCTAACTTTATTAAAAGTATGTCATCTTTTGTCAAATTCAAAAAAAAAATAAATAAATAAATATAAATATATATATATATATATATATTTATTTATGTATGTATGTATGTATGTATGTATGTATGTATTTACTTACTTATTTATTTATTTACTTATTTATTTATTTACTTATTTATTTATTTACTTATTTATTTATTTATTTATTTATTTATAAGCTTTAACATTTTTAATTAAAACAACAGAATGAGAAGTAGAATAAGAATGTTACCAATAAAATTAAATCAGTATTTAAGAACTAAATTTGTACTACAGAATTGGCACAGAAGAACACAAAAGTGGCTTGTAGGTGTATTTTCAGACATTTAATGAGGCTGCATGAGTGCAATGAGTGCAATTCATAAATTCATGTTGAGGTTAATGTTTTAAATATACAATTTTGAATATAGAAATATTAAATGATTTAAATAACAGAAAAGATACTTTAAAAAATTTAATTAAAACTGCCAGCAGGTGGTGTCAAGTCACTGATTTTATCACTGAATCATTCATTTAATTGATTCGTTCGAACGGCCAATTCATTCAGGAACGAAGCATCTGACTGTCTTTATGAATGGGTAATTGAATCATTGACTCACTAGATTCATTTAAAAATGCAGTTCATTCATAAACGAAACACCGCTGTGTTTGAAAGGAGACGCGCAGCGGCTCAGATGTGACTGAAACTATTTTCATTGACGAAAGAGCAAAATAAGGCAATAGTATTGTAGTCAGACAATATGTCACTTAATATAACTGTTGTATTAAATCAATATCACATTTGCAAGCTGTCACTCTCCTTACTTCGTCACGATCTCAAAAAACTCCATTATAATCAACGCAGCTCTCTGCACTGCACAGTTAATCTCTTCTTTACTCTCTGTCTACACTTTTTGTTATAATGAGAAGATGCGTCTCATTACTCAACGCTGCAAAAACACGTAAGTACGTTAGAAACCTTTGAAGCTCCCTCAGCGCAAACACAAATATGCTGATCGGGTCAGTCGCACAGGTGCTCCTAAATATTTTTTCTTAGTCGCAAGCAGTAGTTTTCAGTCGCAAGTGCGACTGAAATGGTCGCACTGTAGAGCCCTGCTCTAAAGACTGGCTGCATAAGGGCAGGACGCTTATGATAGGCAGAAGAGGATATTTGCTCTCTTTTCAAAAATGTTTTATTTTGTCCGCTATCACCGCGGTTGGATGCCCATGCGCTAGAGTGGGCCTGTGGGGAACCAATAACACACTTCCCTCTGCACCCAGCGCTGAGCGGGGTGACGAGGCACATTAGAGGCTGCTTATGGGGTGGTCCAGCGGTAGCGAGACTCGGGCCCTACTCTTTCTGCCTGGCTGATCAGGAGGACTTCAGAGGCGCCGGATCCAAGGCGACCTTGGGCCGGGGTCCTTGGCGCTTCGGGAAGGGGTAGCGTCTTGCCGAGTGGGAACGCACTCTATCCTGCCGATCCTTAGATCGGGGCTTGGGAGTGGCCGGCGTTGGCTTGGCGGGCTGCTGAGTCGGCGCAGGGTTGGGGCGACTAGAAGCAGCAGAAGAGCTGGTGCGTTTCGGGAGGAAGTGTCGCATTGCTTGAGACGACATCTGAGCCTCCGTAAAACGCTCCGCAAAGCCCTCCACAGCTGGCCCGAACAGGCTGTTCGACGAGACCGGAGCATCGAGGAAGGGAACTTTATCCGCCTCTTTCATCTCCGTCAACGTGAGCCAAAGGTGGCGTTCCAACACTACCAGGCTGGACATCGACCGCCCGATGGCCTTGGGCAGTGGCTTTGGTGGCGCGCAGGGCCAGGTCCGTTGCGCTTCTCATCCTTGAGTGAAGCTGCATCGAGACCGGCCTCCTCACTTGCGAGCATCTTGGCCTAGAAGACCTGGAGCACAGCCATAGAGTGCAGCGCCGAAACCGCTTGTCCAGCCGCCGAGTAGGCACGTCCAGCGAGTGCAGACGTGGCTCTGCACGGCTTGGACGGATGGCTTGCCCTCGCTTTCCATCCGATAGCCGTTGGCGGGCAGAGATGCATGGCCACAGACTCATCCAGAGGGGGCAGGTGCTCGTATCTCTTCTCTTCAGCGCCGTCAAAGGAGATGAGGGCAGAGGAAGCAGAAGGACTGATGCGAAACGAGTAAGGGGCGCGCCACGATATAGTGAGTTCGTCGTGGACTTCGGGGAAGAAGGGGGACGAGCGTTGGCAGGGGGCTTGCTGGCGCCCCAGGAGAAACCACTCGTCCAGCCTGCTGCGAGGCGGCTCCTCAGGCGGAGACCACTCGAGCCCGAGCTCACTGACAGCCTTAGTCATCACATGGACGAGCTCCTCGTCTGTTCTGTGTCTGGCGCCGCGTGAAGAGGATGGCGGCAAGAGGGCGGGGTCAGACACCGAGCCCGATAACTCCTCCGTGTCCGAAGCCGCCAGAGAAAGGCTGTCATCCAACTCATCGTTACTCCCACCGAACGAGATCATGTCGCTCACAGCCGCGGAGGGACATTGATCAGGTTGAGTGAAGAAGACCGGCGAATCCTCTCTCTGCAGTGACGGCGAGGCACGCAGGCACTGAGCCGATGTGAGCTCGCTCATCTCCGGCCGCTCGAATCCTCTGTCCTGCCGTCTTTTCCTCGCAGGTAAAGTGCTATCCGTGAGCGCAGAGAGGCGAGACTGAAACTCTCGCAATGAGAGTAGTCAGTCCCGCTGAGCGCAGCGTCAGCGTGGGATTTCCCCAAGCATGACACGCACTCAGCGTGACCGTCATCAGCGTGCAGGGGAGTCCTGCACATCTTACAATGACGGCGCGGCATTTGAAACAATGCCATCAAAATCTGCTCTTTTGTGAGGCTCTTTTAGATAGTCGCCGGATGGCGGCAGGGGATAGACCGTGATCTGCGAGCTGAGCGCTGCAAAAGGTCCAATCCGGCTGCTGAGGCATTTCAACGGCGAATCTCGGTGTCAGCAGAGAGTCAGCGAGGAAGAAGCTTCGTCGCTGAAGAGAAGAAATCTGAGATGCGGCGGCGAAGCGGCCGCTTGTATAGCCAGAGACCCTGCCCATTATGGCAGGCTGCATAGCCATAGGCACGCTCAGCACCGCCGCCGAGCCACTGGTTCGATTTTATAGCACTGCATGAACCAATGGACATGCAGTTTCACTGCATGATTGAAAAGGCTTCAGTTGAAAAGGGAAAAAAAGTTTTTCCCATACAAGTGTCTTACGACGCAGTACAAGTGAACATCGACAGGGAACAGGCTTATAAAACCCGTTTCATTAGTCCATCTTTTAACAGTTCTTAATACAGGTTTTTCAGATTTGAGTTTCTGCCTGTAGGTCGGTATAAGATGAACCAAACAGCGTTCAGAAATTCCTAAAGCTGCTTGTGGAACAGAGTGATATGCATCCTTTATTGCTGTGTAACAGTGATCCAATATATTACGGTCTCTGGTGGGACATGTGATGTGCTGTCTGTATTTTGGCAGTTCGCAAGAGAGATTTGCTTTATTAAAGTCCCCGAGAATGATTAAAACAGAGTCTGGGTGTTGTTGTTCTGTGTCTGTGAACATATCAGCGAGTTTCTGTAAAGCTGAGCTCACGTGCGAGGAATAGAGGAAGTAGAGAAATTTAAACACTCACGAGAATGAACGTGCAAAACTCCCATGGCTAGTAGAAAGGCTGAGTAGAAAGGCTTGCAGTTAATGAGTTTCTAGATCAGAACAGCACATCTTCTTTAACACCGTTACATCTGTACACCACCTCTCATTGATGTAAAAGCACGTCCCGCCGCTGCGCAATTTTCCCTGTTGATTCTGCATCACGATCTGCTCTGATCAGCTGGAAGTTAGGCACCATGTACCACGCTGTCCGGTATGGTGTCGTTCAGCCAGGTTTCCGTGAAACACAGAGCAGCAGAGTTTGAAAAGTCCCTGTTTGTCCGGGAGAGTGTAGTAGTTTCTTCCTTTTCTATGAAGAATCACCCTTGAAGTCTTGGGGTTTTGATGCCAGAAAAATACTTTATTATCGGGGGATAATACAGTCGAGAGTCTCTGCAGAGAATCTCCCGAATCTGAGTTTGCAACCTCTTATATAGGCATGTTCCATACATTTCTTACATCTGCCGTTGTTTAACTTAACTTTCGTGGAATTTGTTTAACATCCTGTCATTCTTTAACATCCTGTCATTGTTTACCTGCTGCTTTACCTTAAACTATACATCAGCACATTCCATTCTCCTGCAGGCCTCTATACACACACACACACACACACACACACACACACACACACACACACACACACACACACAGGCTGATACAGGATTCTAATAGTAGAATAACTTGATAAATAAATGGCTATATTCACATTGATTATACTTGATTAATTTATATTTTGATTAATAAAACTCTTCTACATTCCCCCCTTTGAGACAGTAAGTCTCACCTTTACTTGTTTACCCAGAGTGCAGTTTCATAATTCAGTCTCATCAGTTATCACTACCTAGTGACTAATTTAAGTCACACAATTTTATCACCAATGACTAGATTATGCAACAGCACTCTGACGGAGCAGCAGGACCAAACCTCTCCCCCACACTTGACTAGGAAGGAGTAAAAGATCCTGTCTCCCTAATCCTTCATTTAAGCTAAAACATTGTTAAATGTATGAGCGTGCAATTGGTTCAGCACTTGCCTGTGGTTGTCACAGTTATGTATACAACAGAAATAAAAAATTCAAAACATAAAACAATATAACATCACACAAAAATAGCATAGTTGATCTTCAGCCCAGACACTTTGCGCATCGTAGAAGGCCACACTTGGGCAGAGGTTAGGCTAGCACTTACACCCAGGGTATGGTTCATCTTTATACTTCTTCTTCGTCCTCAGTTGAGGTACTAGAATCTCCATCATTTGTCAATGTTTGTGACTTCCAGTTGGGTGCATAAGGCCAGTCCGGGTAATGTACATTTTGGTTACTCTTCAAATTCAATTTTTCATCATCTTGACATCTTAGCATTTCCATTTGCCTAGCTGTGGCTTTGACAACTAGTGACCTCAGTATAGGAAGCACACAGCAAAACAGTAATCCTCCTATTAATACTGCAACTCCTGAAAACATTCCTAACTTAGCTAACCATGCTCCCCATGCTCCTAACTTTATATCAAACCAATCCCACATTTGATTATCTTTTCCAGCATTTGCTTTGTTTAATCCTTAGGTTTATTAATTTGATCATTACTTCACTGAATGCTCCTTCTGGAGCAGTATAATTTGGTATATAAGTACTGCATTGTTCCCCAAACATAACATACTTTTTTTTTTTTTTTCTTTTTTTTTTTTTTTCAGTTAACAAATAATATAAAGCTATTCTATTTTGTTATGTCATTCTGCTTGTTGCATCCAATTGCTCTCCTGAAAGTGATACGGCCTCATCAGTGTAATTAATAAATCTTTGCTGACTGCTTTATTATTTATTTTATATTTTATTTTATTTTATTTTTTTTAATTAATATCGACTCTATCCCTAATTTGACTTCATCTCTTGCTTTAAACTCATAAAGTATACCTCTAGTTTGACCAATTTAATCTATAAACTGCAGGGTCTTTTTCATAGGCTCTTTTGGATCTGACTTTCTCTTCATTTTTTTCTTCCTCTTCTAGAGAGATGTGACTCATTGTATGTGTCACCATAACCCTAGTACCTAATCCTGACCATTTTTCTGGTGATGTTGGCACGAGGCCTTATTCTAATCCACACATCTACCATATGTCTATCATTGCAATATCAGTTTCATCAAATAGGCCTATAGGTGGTGGGCCTTCTTTTATCCCTAAATAATCATCTTTGCATTGTGATATTTTCCATATTTTAATGCATTTCTCTTCAAATCTTCCTACGTCAATATTTCCCTTTTTCTCATTAAATTCAAATTCTTTATCTGCCATTTAAGTGTATTTTTCCTTGTGGCTTTTGTATTTTTATTTATTTTTTTTTATTTTATTTTTTTTCCCCGTACTATTAGCCAATTATGGGTGCGTATGCACTGTAATTAAATTGCTTATCTGTTTGTTGTAGATTGGAGAAACTGGCACCAGTATGGGCATAATGCCATTTTTTGGGTACAGTTTCTAAAGACATTTATCTCTCTGCCTTTTTCTATAAAGCATTTACCTCCCAATCTCACTACCTCAAACCCCATTGCATTAGATAGTCCTGGACATTACTTAAACCATTCATCATGAAATATTCAACAAGAACTGTGTATTGGTACAATATATAAAATTGGTCTTGCTTCAAAGCTAACTATGCAGTTTTCCAATTTTTTTCTTTTTCTGCAGTGTAATTTACCTATTTATACCAACTATTTTCGTCTACCTTTTCCCATAAAACATTTGAATTGCTCATTTTCTTGTAACTGATATTATGATTATTATCTACAATGTGTCTATTTTGTCTAGATATTTTTTTTTTTTCCTCATCTAGTTCTTGGTCTTTTTGGATTAAGTTACAGGCACTGCTAGATTCATTTGAGGGTTGAAAAGTCTGGATGCTGTTGTCTTCGGCTTGAGCTTGTAAAATTACAATATGCATTAGGCATGTGATGATCATCAGATATCTTTTCACTTTTCTACTTCTCTCACAAAAGAATGTGAGCTCCTTGCTTATCTCTTTTTGAGTTGTCATCAGTTTGCACTTCATCTTGTGTCACTGGTCTCTTCTTGCCACTTTCTTCTGAGTTGTCTGCTTGTCTGTTTCCTTCTCTTTCCACTTCCTCGTTTCCATTTATTGCTCCCAAGTATTTTGATCATCTCGTTAGCTGTCCCATCACTCATTTCATCTTCACCAGGGTGACTCTTTGCGAGTCGTTGCAATGGTCTTTCCCTCGTTGGCAAGGGAGGGTTGTTACTAGCACGCCCTTCATCCCTCACTTTATGCTGTGCGGGGTTGTTGAAGCTGGTTGGTGTATTTTAAGGTGAGAGATGTGGACTCAGATGTCCCTCTGCAACCATTTTGCAGGTCAATGCAAGACTCTTCCTTGAGACCATAACTGCACACTCACTGGTTCTTAATGGTGGAGCAGACCATTCCCTGGCCTTGATAGAACTGCTGTCACCTGGAAATGGAAACCTTTTAAAGTTTTTGTTAGTGATATCAAGCATGCTCATCTGGCCACTCGTCCTTCTTGGTGTGACCTGTGGAAATTTCATGTGGGTTGAGGGCTGTCCTGGCCCCTTTTTTGAGCTCTCACAAATCCATTGCTGTCAATATGAGTATAGGGCTAATACCCATTTTCTATAATCTAATAAAGAATTTGGTTTTACTCAGTTATCTGCATCCTTATTATTTTTCAATTAATTTCAAATTTAATCTCAACAATTTGCTAATTCAGTTCTCTCTTTGTTTTATAAACTGAGTTCTACTATATCACTAGATAATTTCCTGGGCCTATCTTGCTCAGTAGCATAGGGATTTTGAACTGGAAAACACTCAACCCACTTTATTTGTGTTAACAGTCAGAAAGACACTATTTTATCCTTTTGACACAGAATCAGCTCCATCGTGATATGCTGAAAAGAAAGTTAGATGTGGGGTGGACCGAGCAAGCTTGCTTGCTTTGCCTTCCCATGTAATGCGCTGCGCAAGTGTGGCACTGTTTTTCTTTCTGCCACAACAATAACCTAGGTGCTGACCAGGAAACTTAACCAAATTCATCCATGGTCATTATTTTACTGGGCATAATTTGCCCTGTGGGCCCACATATTAACATTTGCATACAGCTGTTTTGGCAAAATAATTAATTTGCCTCAGTGTCTCGTCAGACACCACCTTTCACTCCACAACACCATCATTTATACTTTTTCACACTTTCACACACCCCTTTTGGCCAAACCCTATTTTTTCTCTGTGAGACCTCAGTTGATTGTGAACTGGATGATTTTAGCTGTGGAACACCACGGATTCTGAATAGGATAACATGAACTTTTTTCCGTTAGACTCTACTGAGCGTAGACCTGGTAGCATTCCACATAGTTTCCGAATGTCATATGCATCTGGACAATGTCAGTCACCATAAAGTTTAATTTAACACCGCAGTATAAACCTTTTTTTTTTTTTTTTTTTTTTTTTTTTTTTTTCTTCTAACAAAAATCTAATAGATTAACTTGGTTTAGAATAATTGTCTTAGGCATTGTGCAGTTGAGAGAGCCAATTGTAATTTCTCAAATGTCACTTGTTTGTCTAATTTAAAGTTTAGTCAAATACTTTTTGTTATTGCTCATTGTAACGGAGCTGATGAGACGTGAAACGTGCGGATCCAAGTGCAAGCTTTTATTGTGAAACATGGTCAAATACAGGCAGGGTCGAACAAATGGCAAACAGGTATATAGAGGGCTAGACGAGAGAGGTAATCCGAAACGTGAGCAATAATCCAGGCAAGGCGCGAACAATATCCAAAGGGCAAGGCAGAGAGATAGTCCAGGTACACAGATATAATCCAAGCAGGGGCAAACAGAGTCCGAATGGTGAGACAGGGGTAAATACAGGGAACACAGACTAGAAAACAAGAAACAGATTCCGTATCGCAGCTAACACTAGGGGAGTGAAAAACGCAGGACAATACTGGAACTGAACAGAAACACAGAATGGCACAGTAAGGCAGCTAGCGCTTGAAGAGAGCTAAACGCAGATCAGTACTCGGCGCTCTGTGAACGGAAGTCCATGGTTTAAATAGGGTGTGTGATTGTGAGATAGTTCTCAGGTGTGAGCGTGTGATTGAGACAGCTGTGTGTACTTAGTGCAAAGAATGATGGGAAATGCAGTCCAGGGTAATATAAAACAGTCTGTGTGGTGTGAGAGTCAATGTGATGGAGTAGTGACTTCTGGTGGTGAGTGAACGGAAGTGCATGGACAGGATTCATGACACTCATGAGCTACTTTTGAGATGAGAATTGGAGATCTCTGCATAATCTAGGATCCATGGCCATCAACATTTCCATCTTGTTATCCCCAGTGATTACAGTGTGATTTAATGATTTTGGAACTTTGTAGTTATTTTTTCTAATTATTTTATTCAATCTAGCCCTAGAAAATTACCATTAAACAAAATGGAGTGACCAGAATTTTATTTTATCAGCCATATTTTTCCTATTAGACATCTTGTCTACCCCTTTTTTCCCAAAGAGTTCAGCATTGTTGTAAATAATTCAGTTGTGCATTTACCCCTAGTTTGTTAATGAAATACCCCTCTCTATGCCAAATCCAGTTCCATTTTTATGTGATTGTTGAGTCAAGCACCTACTTCTGTCTGTCAAAATTCCTTATTCTAAGACATAAGGCTAACCTATTGAAAAGCAGATTGAGAATGTTAGTTAAAACACAGAATTCAAAGAACTGCTGTGAGACCAGTGAATAATCAAGATTAATACAGTTAATAAAATAATTAACAAAATTTGAAGCAGTCTCTATAGTGAGTGATCATTAAATATGCAGCACCTGTGCATGCAAAGGGAAGGGATGGAAGTACTTCTTGCTAGATCATCAGTCTGTTGAAGCTGTTTGGTTGTTGCACTGGGTCGTCAGTCTGTGATGACACTCAAAGATCTGATGTTGTGGTGTATGATCTCCGTTGTTTCTCTGTCTCTCCTCAGCCTGGCTTGATTGATCCTGCCAGAGTTTTGCATTTCAGGATGTTCTCTTCACCCTCAGGAAAAGTCTCAAGTGAAAGATTCACCTTTTCCTGCTTTAAGTCAGCCTTTCTCCATGCTTTCTCCCCCTTTCAGGAGGGGGGTTGAAAGTCCATCAGCCCCTCCCTCTTCTTCTCTCTGCAGCTGTGTCTTTGCGTCTTTGCTGCATTGTTAAACAGACTCCAGTTCATTGCTTCCCCTTGTCAAGGCACTGATCCAGAAGCCATCTGAAATTAACACTCAGAGACTGGATTAATCAAATTGAACCTTTGTAAACTCTGACCAAATTGTGTCTGAGCAATCAGCTCTTTATCTAATTTTCACTTTTCAACCATCTCTTTCAATGGTCCCTTAATCTAAAAATTCATCTGATGTTCCCAGCAGTTCCCTCATTCTATTTTAGTAAAGCAAGTTCTTCATTGCAGAAAAACAGCAACCAGTTTTTTCTTTGCAAAATGCAGAAAACAGCCGTAATCTACCTTTATTATATAAGTATACTACAATAAAACAAAAGAATCCTTCATTCTACAATAGCATGACATGCGTATGGTAAAACTAAAGACTTCAATCATAATTTCTCTTCTATTATTGCATACATAGTTCAGAATAATCTAGTAATGGTGAATGAATTTTCCCAACCAACATAAAATAATTCCTTTTTATTTTATTTTATTATTTAATCATCAAGTTCCATTATTATTGTAAAATGCCCTATAGCTTTTGAATTAAAATTTCAATGAACTTGGTCACCCAATCTTGCTCTCATTCAACATTGCAATACACAAGTTATCTTTAGTTAACTCAAAATCAAATCTTTGGAAACTCTGTAATGAATTCATTTTCACACTGTCTCCCAGGGATAACAAGATACAAATTTTAGACGTCTTCAGATATAAGATATAAAGTTTTAAGCACGTGCAATATTTTTATTCATCTATTAACATAACATTATTAAATGTATATCTTATTTTAATTAATCTATTATTATTTCAATAATCTGCAAAGTCCATATCTTGGAACACTTTTTTTTCAAATAACATTCATACAAGTCCCTTTATTATTTAGGGCTCATCACTCATTCATCCCTCTCAGGTGGGCACGAGCTGCGTCCGCCTCCGCCAAGTCACACTTAAGTGACGGTCCAGGCGGGGTGCGCAGCTTTTGCCCTCCTAATCCGGAATTTATTTATTTTCTCATACAACCACAGTCATTCACACAGACACCGACACAGACACATTAAAACAGACTACAGTACACTCTTCCTGAGTGACCTGTTAGCTCTACTTGCTCTTTCACTGATACACTTCCTCAACACAGTAAAAACAGAACCTAGCAGGAATTTTTGCCTACCCGTACAGACCTCTGAGACCAGAGCGGTATCCGTAGGACTTTGCTCGCTTCTCTATACTTTGTCTGTTTAACGTTTATTGCTATCCTTCAAGGCCCACTTAACAATAAACACAGACCATTGCATGCAATGTATATCTGCTTAACGTTTACGTCATCTATCAAAGCCCACTTGACAGTAAACACAGATTTTTGCATGCACAATCTGCCCTCATTTACTGCTATCCATCAAAGGCCCTCTTAACAGTAAAACAGATCTGTGCATGCAGTTATTTCTTCTGGAATCAAAACCCCTTTTTTCTTTTTTTCCTATATAGTTCTTTAAAATTTGGAGGAGCATTTTCAAGTGTTCTTACCACCATGGGCACACCTTGGCCAACAACACAACTAAATAAGCATAAACTGCTTACCTTTTTCTTTTTCGTTTGTGCTGCTCGTCAAAGTTCACCCAAAGTGGTCGTCTACCCTGTTGCTCCTTTCCAATCCTGTTCATGACGCCAATTTGTAGTAGTTTCTTCCTTTTCTATGAAGAATCACTCTTGAAGTCTTGGGGTTTTCATGCCAGAAAAATAGACTTTATTATCGGGGGATAATACAATCGAGAGTCTCTGCAGAGAATCTCCCGAATCTGAGTTTGCAACCTCTTATATAGGCATGTTCCATACATTTCTTACATCTGTCATTGTTTAACTTAACTTTCGTGGAATTTGTTTAACATCCTGTCATTCTTTAACATCCTGTCATTGTTTACCTGCTGCTTTACCTTAAACTATACATCAGCACATTCCATTCTCCTGCAGGCCTCTATACACACACACACACACACACACACACACACACACACACACACACACACACACACACACACACACACAGGCTGATACAGGATTCTAATAATAGAATAACTTGATACATATATGGCTATATTCACATTGATTATACTTGATTAATTTATATTTTGATTAATAAAACTCTTCTACAAGAGCAGAAGGAGTTCGTCCGTTTTGTTGGGTAGAGAGCGGAGATTCACGAGATCTAAATCCGCGTTGTCTGAGCTTCACGAACGCGCTGGCTCACTTCCCCCGTCTGCGCGTCCTGAAGCGTTTGACCAGAGCTACGGCTCCGCCAACTACAATGTCCAGCAAAACGTCCGAATCAAAAACCGATAAAAGATTTTGTGGTGTGTTCTGCCAAATGTTCAGCAGGTCATCCCTGATAAAACTGATGGTGTTTGAGAAACAAAAAACAGGAAAAACAAACAAAAACAGTACAAACACTGAAGAGCAAAGCACAGTAGCTGCCATCTGCGGTGCCATCTTAGATTGCTTTTCAATAGGGGTGTTGCGATATACCGGTATTGACGATAACCATGATATTCAAAGCATCGATTATCGATATTGTGTTAATTTAGTGTGTGACGATATACCGGTATTGGCGATAACCGCAATATTTAAAATGAACAGGACTCTTAGGATAACATGACGTGTAAATACTCCAGCGCCAGTACCTGGTTGACGTCCATGTGGCAGTATTGCGCCTTAACACTGACACCTGACCTGCTGTCAAACAAGAAGACGCAGTGCACGCAGCCACTCTGAGAAGAGCCATGTTCAGTTATATGGAGTAAGTTGTGATTATTTTATTAGTCATAGAATGGGAAATGGTACATTAACCTGTTAACAGAGGTTTTCTGTGTTCATATATTTAAGTAAAGGGTGATTATTTTAATAAGTACCGCGTTTTCTTTACTCATCTTATTTTTGTATTTGCAATCAATACGGCCTGTGTGTAGAAGCACTTTATTTCTTTGTTCAAATCTATTAACAGTTACACGATTAAAACTGATCTAGAAAAACTGAGTGACCACATTGCTACATTAAACTCTGTAAAATGTTAAGTTGGTCGCAGTGCCATGCACTTAATGCCTCATCTGCGCACATTAAAACTGAATTAGCAGCCCTCTTACGAAGTACATCACTTCAGTGGTGCCGGTGCAACAATAGGTTAAAGAACTTAAAGCGTGTACACAAGTTAAAGTATCAGTTTAGATGTTAATATGGCAACACTTTACAATAAGGCTCATTAGTTAACATTAGGTCATTACATTAGTTAACATGAACTAAGAATGAACAATACTTCTACAGCATTTATTAATCTTAGTTAATGTTAATTTCAGCATTTACTAATGCACAAGTTGTGTTTGTAAACATTAATGCACTGTGAACTAACATGAACAATGAAAGACTATTTTTATTAACTAACATTAACAAAGATTAATAAATTGTGTAATGTATCGTTCATTGTTTGTTCATGTTAGTTAATACATTAACTAATGTTAACAAATGACAACTTATTGTAAAGTGTTACCATTAATATTTATTCATCATACTGTTGAACTTGACAGGATTTTCTCTCGTTATTTCATAGGAGCTCCAAAGAAGACAGAGAAAGCCAGAGTCTTGTGCTCTGTGTTATAAATATCTTTGTTCGTTGGGTGAAAAAAGAAAACTCAATAAACAAAGTAAAAAATAATTTGACATCTTTTTTCCCCCCAAAGTTTCTATAGATTTCGCGATATATCGATATCGTGAGTTCTTTTGGCTACAATAACCGTGATATGAAAAATCTAATATAGTGACAGCCCTACTTTTCAATGAACAAAAAGTTAATATTAAGTGACTTACATTGTCTGACTATAACAGTATTGCCTGATTTTGCTCTATTTTGTCAACTAAAATAGTTTCAAACAAACACAACTGAGCCACTGCACATCTCCATTGAAACACAGCGTTGTTTCATTTATGAATGAATCTGCGTTTTAAAGAATCTACCCATTCATAAAGGTCACTTACTTTGTTCCTAAATGAATCAGCCATTCAAACGAATCAAGTGAATGAATGATTCAATGATAAAATCAGTAACTTGCCGCCACCTAATGGCAGTTTTAGTTTCATTTTTAAAGTATCATTTCAGTTAATTAAATCATTGAATATTTCTATATTAAATTTTATATTTAAAATAGTACTGTCAAAGTTAACACAAATTAATTTTAACGGCACTAATTTTATTAAAGCGCAATTAACGCAGCGCGCATTTTCTGTTTGACCCGTGGCCTAACCCGTACTACTATAGTTGGAGAAATGTAAATGGATGGAGATGCTGACAGTGTTGCCAACTTAGCGACTTTTCAGACCACTTTAGCAACTTTTTTTTTTTTGTTTTTTTTCCCAAAAAGCGCCTAGCGACCAATCTTTATAGGGTTTGCCCAAACCTTATTTAGCTTCTAAGACACTCCGGTACTGCTGCGCGAGTGCGAGGTCTCTCTTTCCCGCTACGCACACACCCCTTTCTCTCTCCCTCCGCGTCTGCTCTGTTCAGCGTGCGGATGAGAGGAACAGCGCTTTCAGTTAAAACTGATATTATGTTGCTTCTCTAATTTAACATGCAAGTATAGCCGAAATCACAGCACAGCTATTGTCTTTATCTTATGTTTAGGCTATTTGATTTTTTTCAGACGATGGCTGGATTTTAAATCAGGATTTTTGTGCAGATTAACATCTTGGAAGGGAGAGCTGGTTATTTAGTCCTATGGGTTGCGTTTCAGTCATATTTTCATATGGTTTCATATTCATTCCGTTGTCTGACAACAGAAACAGTAAAATATATAAATGAAAACAGTTTTATTGAGAATTTAGCTGCATCAAAATACAGTATGTGGGCACAGAGAGGCAAACAAATGTAATAATAAATAATAAATGTACATTTTGCAAGTTCAGAGGACGTGAGATGCCCTGTCATGCGGAAATGTAAACAGGTTTGTGTAAGTAAATTGCTCAGAGCAAAGAAAAAGAAGTAATGGGAACCTGGTATTTCTTTTTTCATGTGTCTAACAGATATGAGAAAGTTCTTTGAAACACATCTATGATCTCTGAAACATGTCTAGTCTTCAGGCTCTGTTAACTGTGGTTTCACTAATAATAAACATATATTGCATAAAGAATCCATATTTGTCATTGCCCATGTTGATTAGAGTATTTAAAACATGAAAAGTATTAATTTAAGGTACATTTAGAACAGATAAGAATGTGTAATTTAAATTGCGATTAATCGCGATTAAATATTTTAATCAATTGACAGCCCTAATTTAAAACATTAATCTCAACATGAATTTGTGAAGTTAATTGCACTCATGCCACCTCTGAACCTCATTAAATGTCTGTAAATACTAAATAGCCTACCTACAAGCCACTTTTGTGTTCTTCTGTGCCACCTCTGTAGTGCAAATGAATTTTGTTAATACAAATTTTATTTGATTATTCTTATTTCATTGTTTTAATTAGAAATTTCGAAAAAAGCTTATAAAAATACACTTTTGAATTTGACAAAAGATAAAGTTAGAAAAAAATCACTTTAAGGAGTCCAATATTACTTTGTAATGGGAAGGCTAATTTTTGTTATTGATTAGAAGGTGCTCCTGAATATTTTTTTTCTGTGCTCCTAATTTTTTTTCTTTTAAATTAAGCAGCACAAGTGCTCATAAAAATAATAGTAAGCGTAAAGCCCTATTTAGTAAGTGTGGTGGTGCTTATGAGGGGCTGCTCTGGGAGGGGGAGTAAGTATGAGGCTGGAGGGAAAAATCACAGTATACTCACTACAAAAAAATAGACTCCACCACTGCATGTGACTAATTGCATCCTGCCGTGTATGGGGAAAAAAACGTGTTTTTAAAGGCCACATCTGTATCATCCAAGACCCAAAGAAATCTAAGGAAACTGGTTATTTTTTTGAATTAACGAGTAGTGTACTATATTCCATCAGTTCAGGAAAATAATCTGGTCACTGTATCTGATGAATTCTCCTGATTGATCTTTCCTCTTCAGCTACGGTGATCATTATGAGTGGAATAAAGCAGTCACTTGCATCCAAAATGTGTTCAGTCAGCAGAGATGGCTCGAGCACTACGGTGACGTCGTCATTCGTAACCTCAACAACGATGAGTGCACCTGCAAGATCACATTTGTAAAAGTGAGTTTTAGTTGTTTTTGTGTTCTCTTCACTTGCAAAATTGAAAATTAATTCATTATATACTCATCTTGGTGATGTTTTAATGCTGAATGACCTTTTTCTTTTTCAGACCACAAAAGGAGCTTGCACTCCATGTAATGGAAGTTAATAGTGACCAGCTTCAAGCATTAACAAAAATGCAAACGTATCAAAGAATGTTCGTATACGACTCATGCCATAAGTGTTCTGAGGGCTTTCAATAGGATATGGTTTGAAAAATAAATAGATAAATAGTTAAAACTATAAATAAATAGCTTTTACCTTGTGAAAATCCTTGGCTTGAAAGCTTGAAGCTGGTCACTATTCAGTGCCATCATATGGACCAGCATAAGCTTTTTTTATTTCTCCTTTTGTGGTCTGAAAAGGGCATTAGAACAACACCAGGGTGAGTACACAATGTCTGACGTTTTAGTGAACAATCCCTTCAAACTTTCATTATATTTCCACAATTTTTAAAATTAAAAAAAAAAAAAAAAAGTTTCAACTGTAATGTTTGTCAAATTTTAGATGTAAGATCCAAGTGTATTCCTCATCATTACCTGAATAGGTCTGTGGATATTATTTTTTTTTTTTTATTTATTTTTTTTTTTTTAGTCTGTTCGAAGATGCATGTCTGAACTGTTAATGCAACTTGATTAGGGTTTTCTTTTTTGTTTTGTAGACAGAATCTGTCACAATTTCATCTTCAACTACACTTTTCTCATGACATATTAATGCATAGATCTTGTGTAGCATTGCTTTTGAAGAGTAATTAGCTGGTGAAGTGGATTTACTTATTGTAGAGTTAACAAAAGTTATGTGCATTGTGATGTTTGAAGCATAACAATTGTCAATAGACTGGTAAGATATTCAGTTGAGCAGTTCGAAAATTTGTATGATCTTACATTCACGCTGTGAAAATATAAACAGGAAGACAGAAGGCAATGAGCACAGTGCTGAAAGTGGCGGTGCCACATAAGGTCTATTAGCTTACTGCATGACATGGGAATGGCGGTGCAATCATTTGCATTTTTTTTCCCCATTAACAGTGGAAACAACCTGAAATACGCTGTCATTTTTGCTCATACAGAAGTGATACTACATCAGAAACTGTAAAGGGTCTACTTTTATTTGTGTGTACACACAATATCAACAAAACATGCTTTTGTAGATAAATAAAACAAACAGGATGCAACAAAAAGGCACTTCCACTGTACTGAGGAGATGGTAAGTCAGCATTGTCAGCTTCATCATAACAGCCGACACTGACTCAGAAAACACTAGTATATTAATAAATAATTAAAATATTTCCTTGCTGTTTTTCCAACACATTCATAGTCATTACTTTTGCTGGTGCTATTCTGGCAAGCTTTATTAAGTCTCATTTAGTCCCCCCAGTATATGTTTAAGTAATTAAATTTAATATAGATGTGTAGTCAACTAATGGCTTAAATGAACGAATACTAGAACCTGTCCTTTTTAATGACATTTTACTCGAGGAATAGGATATCTGCTGAAACTACAGTAGTCAACATTTGAAGTGGATCAAAAAAGTTCAAAGTTGTCCTAAGACACGAACGGGTATTGTTTTTGTTTGACAACTTTGATGAAAGGTTTTGATCTATTTCAAATGTTGAGTATTATATGTCAGTCTTTGTGGCATTTAGTCTGTCCAAATATAGGCTGGAATTTTGACTTTATTTCTAGTGTAAGACTCTTCAATTGCCAAACCTGAGATTCTACCATTTGACATCTTTATTTACTTTTTTTTGTTGTTTTGTTTTTCCCCCAAACCTCAGCGCTCCCTGTGGACACAGAAAAAAAAAAAACTCCTGTGGTTTAATTCCAATGATATAAAGCACTGCTAATGGAGAAAAAAAAAATAAAACCTAAATCAAAATATCACTTCATCGTGGATCTTGGATTGTTGAATTTGACCCATTTTCAATAGTCAAAAACAAATGTGGTTTTGTGTTTATCAAATTAACTGACATCACAAATATGCAAATAAGAAGAGTAACCTAGGGTTAGGGAATGTACAATGTGACACATCAGATTATGAATAACCAGGATTAATTGTTAACCCCAGGGGTCCGTTTTTCGTATGTGTATTACTCAGTTAGCTGGATTTTATTGTTGGTGATTTGACATGATCCAGGATTGTTAGGTTCTTCAAAGCTCATCCCAGAGTTGCTGCCGTAACAACAGGTTTGTAAACTCATACCTGTTTGAGAGCAGTTTATTTTACGTAAACAGGATCAGATTGTATCATATTAAGTGAAGGTGACACTGAAAGTCTGTTCCAGCCATTTGCTGTTTTCTTACAAGAGTACCATTTTAAACCAGGAAAAATAATTTTAAAATTTTGTATACGATTAAAATATTGCATAATCTATAATAGATATGAACAATTTTTCTCATTGAGAGATTTATTCTTAAAACAATTACCTCTTAATTTTACTGGAATCATACATACCGTACAGTTCGTCTGAGCTGTGCATTCATTTGAACGTGAGCTTTAATGCAAATGGCTTTGATGCGTGGCAGAAGATGCTGACCACTTCTCAAATCTCAAACTACATGATGCACAATTAGTCAAGTCAAGCCACCTTTATTTATATAGCGCTTTATACAATACAGATTGTCAAAGCAGCTTTAAAGTGTCAAACAGGAAAATAGTTTGTCAGAGAGGACAATAGCAAAGAGTCATTTTTTCACATTAAAGTCAGTTCATTGATTCAGTCATCTCATTCAGTTCAGCTCTTTTCCAATAGTGTCTGTGCAATCAGTCAAGAATCCCCAACTAAGCAAGAAAATAATCTAAACACAGTCTTAAGATGGTTCTTATGGATTAAGAAACTTTAATGCCATCACATATAACAAATCCACTTAATTAAATTAATTGCTAATTACAACTTTTTACATTTTTTTCAATGCAAATTTTGCAGTGCAAATACTAGAAATGGTGAAAAATATTTGGGGAATCTTTTAAAAATTGTTACACATTTATTTATCCGAGAACTTTTGTCATATTGCTCGCAAGGCTGTTTCCTTGATCTTTCTTATGACGTCATTATGTTGCTGTCTTGCCTCCAGCCAGTCACTGCACTGTCCTTTACAATGAACATGTCAAACAAGCAGTTATCTCAGACAACTGAATCCAGATATTTTAATCAAATCTACTTTATCTGTGACTATGCTTCACATTTTATAACATTAGTAAATTATAATAAACATTTCCGATGAGTCCTCTTTCTTGCTTTACTGATGTGGGTACAGTGTGTGGGATGACTGTATCTGTTGGTACAATACAGCACACTTGAACTCTTGATAGCTTCAGAAGCACTTAAAAGTAATGAAATCCTTTCTCAGCAGCCATATCACCCTGCAGCCCAAGACTGGTTGCCCACTGAAGCTAAACAGGGTTGAGTCTTCTCAGTACCTGGATGAGAGACCTCCTGGGAAAACTAGGTTGCTGCTGGAAGAAGTGTTAGTGAGGCCAGCAGGGGCGCTCACTCTGTGGTCTGTGTGGGTCCTAACGCCCCAGTGTAGTGATGGAGACAATATACTGTAAAAAGCACCGTCCTTCAGATGAGATGTTAAACTGAGGTCCTGACTCTCTGTGGTCATTAAAAATCCCAGGATGTCCTTCGAAAAAGAGTAGGGGTGTAACCCCGGCATCCTGGCCAAATTCGCCCACTGGCCTCTGACCATCATGGCCTCCTAATCATCCCCATACCCTGATTGGCTTCATTACTCTGTCTCCTCTCTGCCAGTAAGCTGGTGTGTGGTGGGCGTTCTGGCGCAGTATGGCTGCCGTCGCATCATCCAGGTGGATGCTGCACACTGGTGGTGGATGAGGAGATTCCCCCCCTTCCATGTAAAGCGCTTTGAGTACCCAGAAAAGCGCTATATAAATGTAACGAATTATTATTATTATTATTATTATTATTATTAATTATTTCTCCCCAATATCTGTATCTAAAACTGATTAAAATATAGAATCTTATTAATAAACTACTGAGAGCAAGTTAATGTGCCTCAACTTGACCATTTTAGTGTATTTTTGGTACTTATGAGTGTGCTCGATGCAGTTTTGTTTGAAGGACACAAGATACATTTCTGGATTCAACTTTATTTGTTCTTCATATATTTACCTTTAAATACAATAAGTGTCAACCATCTGCAAAGTGATGCACATTTGCTGTTCAACTGTTTGGGCATGAAGCCACATTGCGATCCCCATATCTTTGGGATTGAACATTTTAGGGACGTAAAAATTAACATACCAAAAGAAAAGTTTATTAATAAGAACCAGAATATTAGATTATTTTGAGATATCTTTAATAGTTCTTGAGTTACAAACATGCAAACTTTGGAAATCGAATATTGATTCACAAAGGCTGATTTATTTATTTATTTATTTATTTATTTATTTATTTATTTATTATTTTTAATTGCAATTTTCAATTAAAAATATGCACGGTGTGTTAGTGAAGAGAGGCTCTGTGATCAGTAGTAAATGCTGCTCCAATCTCTGCAAGTGCTATGAGCTTGAGTCACTTATAACATGCATATGAAAAAGCAAAATGCGCCAAACATTTTCCCAACATTTTCCCTTTTTTTTTTTTTCCATAAAAAAAAAAAAAAGTAAAAATTTAAGAAATTACTGTCACAGATTTCATGCAGCCCTACAAACATGCACAACACACCTGGTGTTCTTTTGTGTGTGTGTGACCTAAATAAATAGGTCTACGTTAAACCAATAGGCCAATTTGACTACACCACCCCTGCTTTTATAGGACTAGGGACCCCATAGATGATATTCTTTACGCAGGCAGTTCAAATTAGATCTAAAAGCCAGAGTATAAAATGTTGACACTTTATTATTGAAATACTATTCAAATTAAACAATTACAGTCTGTTAATAATCTAATACAAACCAGACAAACAAAGGAAAAAAAAAACTATAAAAACAAAACAAAATTTACAATAGTTCAACAAAAGAACTTCACCTTAACATTAGTCAAAGGATAACAAAAAAAAAAAAAAAAACACAAGCAATATGATTCTCACATAACCAATTTATGATGCAATATTAATTTTCCTTATCACACTGAAATAGGGTTGGGTAAAAGTTTAAAAAACTTTTTTCAGTGAAAAAAGAAGCCCAAAACAGGTCAGTTCATTAGAGTTTTCTCTTTTCTCCTCACTTTCCTTCGGTTTTAAATAGCTTGTAAAAGCGCTGTGCGCATTTTACATTCACTTTCAAATTAGCAATTCGCCGTCGATTCAATTCAAGCAACAAAATACAACATCAAACTCATTGAACTTTTATTAACAAAAATAGGCTACACCATGCTATACGTAATATAAAATAACAAATTACTGAGGCTACACAAAGTTTAAATAGGTAGGTATACAAAACTGAAAATCAACAAACAGTGTGGAACCAAATAAATATAGAACGGTTATTAGCAAAAAGAATACGAAAGAAAGGCTACACGTTGATGTAAAATAAAAATAAATAAAATACACAAAGTTTAAATGAAGTTAAAAGCAGCAAACACCGTGGAACCAAATAAATAAGAAACAAATGTTTAAAAAAAACTTCCAAAATCACCTTAGAAAAACTGCAAAAGTCAACAGGCTTTTCAAAATCCAAAATATTGCCAAACAGGCGCTTTCATACTCCTGCTTATGTGATGTAAACAAAACCGCGTCTCCGCCATTCATATACATATCCAGGCAAGCGGATCATGCAGGATTCATATTTAAACCATCTTTTTGCGTTTTAATATTCACAGACACTAGTCTGTATCGCGATTCTAATTAAGTGACAGACTTTTCATTTATTCTTCTAAAAATAGACGAATTCCGTGGCATTCTGCGCTATAGAGTAAATTCCATTTTATGAATGAACTCCGCAATCTCGTCGCGTTTTTGCAGAAACCATATACAGTCAGGTCCATAAATATTGGGACATCGACACAATTCTAACATTTTTGGCTCTATACACCACCACAATGGATTTCAAATGAAACGAACAAGATGTGCTTTAACTGCAGACTGTCAGCTTTAATTTGAGGGTATTTACATCCAAATCAGGTGAACGGTATAGGGATTACAACAGTTTGCATATGTGCCTCCCACTTGTTAAGGGACCAAAAGTAATGGGACAATTGACTTCTCAGCTGTTCCATGGCCAGGTGTGTGTTATTCCCTCATTATCCCAATTACAATGAGCAGATAAAAGGTCCAGAGTTCATTTCAAGTGTGCTATTTGCATTTGGAATCTGTTGCTGTCAACTGTCAAGATGAGATCCAAGAGCTGTCACTATCAGTGAAGCAAGCCATCATTAGGCTGAAAAAACAAAACAAACCCATCAGAGAGATAGCAAAAACATTAGGCGTGGCCAAAACAACTGTTTGGAACATTCTTAAAAAGAAGGAACGCACCGTTGAGCTCAGCAACACCAAAAGACCCGGAAGACCACGGAAAACAACTGTGGTGGATGACCGAAGAATTCTTTCCCTGGTGAAGAAAACACCCTTCACAACAGTTGGCTCGATCAAGAACACTCTCCAGGAGGCAGGTGTATGTGTGTCAAAGTCAACAATCAAGAGAAGACTTCACCAGAGTGAATACAGAGGGTTCACCACAAGATGTAAACCATTGGTGAGCCTCAAAAACAGGAAGGCCAGATTAGAGTTTGCCAAACGACTTCACAGTTCTGGAACAACATCCTATGGACAGATGAGACCAAGATCAACTTGTACCAGAGTGATGGGAAGAGAAGAGTATGGAGAAGGAAAGGAAGTGCTCATGATCCTAAGCATACCACCTCATCAGTGAAGCATGGTGGTGGTGGGCATGTATGGCTACCAGTGGAACTGGTTCTCTTGTATTTATTGATGATGTGACTGCTGACAAAAGCAGCAGGATGATTTCTGAAGTGTTTCGGGCAATATTATCTGCTCATATTCAGCCAAATGCTTCAGAACTCATTGGACGGCGCTTCACAGTGCAGATGGACAATGACCCAAAGCATACTGCAAAAGCAACCAAAGAGTTTTTGAAGGGAAAGAAGTGGATTGTTATGCAATGGCCAAGTCAATCACCTGACCTGAATCCGATTGAGCATGCATTTCACTTGCTGAAGACAAAACTGAAGGGAAAATGCCCCAAGAACAAGCAGGAACTGAAGATGGTTGCAGTAGAGGCCTGGCAGAGCATCACCAGGGATGAAACCCAGCGTCTGGTGATGTCTATGCATTCCAGACTTCAGGCTGTAATTGACTGCAAAGGATTTGCAACCAAGTATTAAAAAGTGAAAGTTTGATTTATGATTATTATTCTGTCCCATTACTTTTGGTCCCTTAACAAGTGGGAGGCACATATGCAAACTGTTGTAATTCCTACACCATTCACCTGATTTAGATGTAAATACCCTCAAATTAAAGCTGACAGTCTGCAGTTAAAGCACATCTTGTTCGTTTCATTTGAAATCCATTGTGGTGGTGTATAGAGCCAAAAATGTTAGAATTGTGTCGATGTCCCAATATTTATGGACCTGACTGTAGTCTTAGAAATGTAACCACACTTCAGAACATTTCGGTTTGCCCTGTGTGTTTGAACGAGTTGCAGTGGTGACATCATGTCACAGGGTCTCTCTCTTTCTCTCTGTGTGTAACATACGTGATCAGATACGTTCTCAGGTACCGAAATTTGGTACCGATTGATTTAATGTGAATCGGTACTCGGTAGTACCGACGCAATTCGGTCGGTACCCTTAAAAGTACAGAGTTCGGTACCCAATCCTACACTGAAACTAGACGTGAAACACAACAACCAAATCGTAAAAATAAGACCTCCCTTACAAAGATACTACAACTAAAAAGATTCACACAATAGTGAGGATCATCAGTTTAACAAAAGCAATGAACTATGTTTATACATATATTAATACACACTTCTAAGTGTGCTTTACTGGGCCATAAGACTCAATCGTCTCACTACAGAGAAGTGAATGCTGTGAATTTAAAAAAAAAAAAAAAAAAAACCTAACGTTAATAACTTGCCTCATCTCCCGCTCATAGCTCACATCAATACATACCTTAAACCATCATCCTTTAGTTACTACAGTTAACCAAAATGGGTATACTCTTACAGGGCTCTAGACTGCGACCATTTTTTGAGAGTGTGCAAGTAAAAATTTGACGTGGTCGCTCATGTGCGAGTGCATGGTCTGTGCTGCTCCAAAACGTCTGCTTCATACAGCGCGCGTGCTGCAGAGTCGCGGCACATTGTAGCAGGAGTCAGATTGCACTGATCACGAGAAAAGAGGCGCTTTCAGCGCGAGCGCTTCAGGTGTAGAGCCTGGTTTATACTCGCAGCGTTAGCACGAGCGTGAAGGTGCGCGCCGCGGACGGAGCGCAACGGTGGATTTGGTTTTCAAGCTAAAGTAAAAGGCTGCTTCTTAAACCAGAGAAGGTGAACATGTTGGTATTCTTGTAGAAAAAAACATGCAAGTCCTGTCAGCGACAGCCAGTTTAGTTTTACTTTTTTCTTTTTGTTTTCGTTTTGAAAAGCTTGTTATCTTTGCTGTTTAGGCTACCTCACGTTACCCTATGGAGGCTTTCTTTAATTTTTTAATATTACTATTATTTGATTCCTCAGTGTTTGCTAAACATTCTGTTATTAGTCGGTATATAATACAGCATGTGATGTGTCCTATGCCATGTCTCGTCTTATTCGTTTTTGTTAATAAATGTAATGTAAGCTAGTTTGTCATTGTAATGTAGTGTTTTTTTGTTGTTGTGCTTTTTAATTACGAATGACAACGAATCCATCTTTTGTTTTAGTCTTAAAAAGTGAAAGGTGTATAGATATAAGCAAAACAGACAATTATCTTTTCTTGTAAAATGTGACACCAAGATCTTGAATTTGAAAGTGAAAGTGAAAGCACACGAAAAGAGGAATTCCTGTTCAGAAAATTTAAATTACAAATAACACTGATGAAAAAGAACGGGTTGAATGTTGAACACTTTCTTTACCATATAACTATAAACTATGATAAAAGTTCATCAGCATGCATTGATTAATCAAATGTTGTATCCAAAAAAAAATAAATAATAATAATTGTGACCAAATGATGTGCTCGTGCGACCAACTGAGAAAGTGACCAGTGGGAAGAATGAGTCTAGAGCCCTGTCTTAATTTATGCCCCCCACCCCCCGCCCCATAAATTTCCATTTATCCAGAATTGTGCAGCTCTACTCCTATGTGTGACTGACTGTTTCTCCCATGATTTATAGTGACCCCCATAATTCACAATTGATGCATGTAGTACCACAAAAAAAATGAATAAATAGCTTCAATACAATTGTTTAGAGCTTTTTTTAATACAAATAAGCACCAGTCAAGCTGCGATATCAAACTGGACCACAGGGAGATGCCAAAAGACCACTAAACCTGCTGCCTGATCTGACTATACGGATCCATTCAGAGTTACTAAACCACTGACCACCGCATAATCTAAAACAACTCCAGCCAGCATCCAGTATGAAACGCTCATCCTTTTAAGCCAAATACGCACTGAAAATAATAATTTACTGACATCTGGAGGTGACTCACTGCAGTCTCTGATTAAATTGGTCAGGTTTTCTCAACATTAGTGGTGTCTTGAACTTGTTGTTTAAATGCATTCATTTACTGGATCCTTGGGCTGAAACATTTACAGGAGTTTTCAGGTTTAAAAAAAAAATATCTGATCACAAAAACCCACTGCTTTTCATTTTTAAGGTATTGATTTTGTTATAATCAATGTTGGGGAGTAACTAGTTACATGTAGTGGAATTACGTAATTTAATTACAAAATAAATGTAACTGTAACAGTAATTTTCAGTTAAAATTTCGTGCTTTGAGTACAATTCTCTTATACTGACCACTGGATGTTCAACATGGCACCTCATGACAAAGAACTCTCTGAGGATTTGAGAATTAGAATTGCTGCTCTCCACAAAAATGGCCTAGGCTATAAGAAGATCAGTAACACCCTGAAACTGAGTTACAGTATAGTGGCCAGGGTCATAAAGAGGTTTTCCAAGACTGGCTCCACTCGGAACAGGCCTCGCAAGAGTCAATGTTAGGTCCTCGTGCTGTGTGTCAGGTGCAGAAGCTGGCTTCAAAAAACAGATGTATGAATGCTGCCAGCATTGCTTTAGAGGTTGCAGAAGCGGAAGGTCAGCTTGTCAGTGCTCTGACCATACGCCGCACACTGCAACAAGTTGGTTTGCATGGCTGTCCTCACAGAGTGAAGCCCCTTCTGAAGCTGGCTCACAAAAAAGCCTACAAACAGTTTGCTGAAGACAACCTGTCCAAACGTATGAATTACTGGAACCATGTCCTGTGGTAAGATGATACTCAGATGAACTTGTTTGGCTCAGATGGTGTCCAGCATGTGTGGCGATGCCCTGGTGAGGAGTACCAAGAAAACTGTGTCTTGCGTACAGTAAAGCACGGTGGTGGTAGCATCATGGTCTGGGGCTGCATGAGTGCTGCTGGTACTGGGGAGCTGCGGTTCATTGAGAGAAACTTGGATTCCAACATGTACTGTGACATTCTGAAGCAGTACACCCTGAGTGAACAGTTTTGACATGTTCACTTAGGGTGTACTCATTTTTGTTGCCAGTTATTTAGACAATAATGACTATATGTTGAGTTATTTTTAGAGGACAGTAAATTTGTACTTCTATACAAGCTGCACATTGACTACTCTAATATATATCCCAGTTTCATTTGTGCAGTATTGTCCCTTGAGAAGATATACTAAAATTATTGCTGAAATGTGAGGGGTGTACTCACTTTTGTGAGATACTGTGTATGTATGTATGTATGTATGTATGTGTGTATGTATGTATGTATGTATGTATGTGTTCATAACTGTAATCTGTTACAGTTACTGAGAAAAAATGTGTAATTTAAATTAGTTACTTATGAAAATGTTAACGATTACAAAGGGAGTTACATCTGAATATTTTCACACATGCAGATTTGATCGACTTCTTTCCCAAATTACATTGACTGCTCTAAAATAAGACACCAATGTTTCAGGAATTTAGGACACAGAATAGGACACATGCTTATTTAACAACTCCCCCCCCCAAAAGCATTGTTAAATGCCAGTGTTTCCTGTCATAGCTATGTAAAGATTTGATTTCAAAAACAGAATCATAGCTGTTAAACTATGATCTTATGATTTTAAATCTGTATTTAACCTCAGAGAGATCTCAAAGTAAAAAGAGGTGCAAAAGTCTGATTTTTTTGGTGGTTGCGCTTTAAAATGAAATTATTATAGTCTTCATTCAAGCGATGAAGGATTTTGAAAGTCTGACAGTAATCAATGTTGAGTACTACTGTAAGGTTAACCCTGCCTGCTTTAAATGTTTGAAAATGATTAACAGTTGAAAATATTCACTAGATATTTAGAAAAGTAATTAAAAAGTAATGAAATGTAATCAGTGACACTTTAAAGTAACTGAAATAGTTACACTACTTATTAAATGGGGTAACTTGTAATCTGTAACATATTACATTTCCAAAGTAATCTTTCCAACACTGGTTATAATGTACTGATTCAAATTAGTATCAATAATTATTATTTTACTGTCAGCATCTCCTCTCTGATTAGTGGGGGACGGAGCAGGCGAGAGAGAAAGTAGTGTACCTTGTCAAAAATTTGATTTATTGCCCCTCATAAAATACCACCCCCCACCCCCCTTACTGGACACCTGTTTTGGATACCTGTTTGTACACCCCCACCCATCTAAATGGGTCCATCTGTTTTTATCCAGTCCAGCGATCCGAAGGAATTTATGACTGTTTTTGGAAATGTGTTTTTGTGTGTGGGGGTGTACAAACTGTTAAAACTATGTGCTTTAAACTTTTAAATTGTGAAACAGCGTTAAATGGGATAAAGGGAAGTTTTTATTAAAGTTTTTCACACACATATCAAGAAAAAACATCAAACATACGCGTAAAACGAGCAATGCAATGACTGTTTTTCCCTGCAAGTCAAGACGAGCTAGTGTTGTTAAACAATTTAAAAACTAGTTAGTTTGACAAAGTTAAATCTAAAACAAAAATGCATCAGGTGAGTTCGTTAAACAATACGGCAGTTTTTCTGTTTCAATTTAAAACTAGTTAGAGTTTGTTATAAGTTAAGTAAAGTAGCTACTGAACGTCTTACCGTGATCTAAAACAAAAAGTATGAAACAACAGCATAAGATACTTGTCAAAATCTATGTTGCACTTTTAAAAAAGCTAACGTTTGTTACGTATACAAAGTAGCTGACCGACTTACCGTGATCTAAAACAAAAAAGCATGAAGTGAACGTTAAGCAATAAGATACTTGTCAAAATCTTGTAACATTACACTTTAAAACTAGTTAAACAAAAGAAAAAGAACCGCGTAGGCCTATCTTGCCGTGATCTAAAAGAAAATGTATCAGACGCGGTCATTAAAACACCGGCATAAGATACTTGTCAAGATCCATGTTGTACGCCACCATTAGTTACAATTTTAAAAAGCGAGACCTTGTTACTGCCAGAAAGTTAAAAGAAAAAGAACCGCGTAGGCCTATCTTACGCTGATACATCCTCACACGCTGCTGTCAAAACTCAAAATGAGCTCAGGAGCGCTGCGGTCAGACCACACCCCACTAACCGCCCCTAACACCGGTGGGGAGGAAAGATTTAAAAGAATTAAACAAAGTAATGTTTTAACATTAGAACAAAAGTTATTTTTAATAAATCTTTGACATTTCTGAATTAATGAAACCTTCTTCCTGTTTTTAACATTAGACCACACTTTTTCACTTTAAAAATTAGGTTACACAAGTTTTCTTGTAAACAATCACCTCTAAGCCACAGGTTTTTATTTTATTTAGTAACTCAACCTTAATTTATTAATTCCTTTATTTACTCTTTGATTTTTGTCAACCTTAGGACTTCTGCTGTGCTATATAACCCAGACTTTTTTTTCACTTTAAAACTAGGTTAGCCTAGTTTTTTCTAAACATTCACCTCTAAGCCACAGGAAAAATGTTGTTTTATTTCATTTTATTTAGTTAGGCTATTCACAATTAATTCCTTTATTTACTCTTTGATTTTTGTCAATCTTAAAACTTGCGGTACGGTATAACAGTTTGAAAGCATACACGTGTATGTAGATGCAAACTGATATGAAAGCAAATGTTTTGGCGGGGTCTTTGGATTTTCAGTCGTAATTAGATGCCTAAACTTTTTTACAATATCTTACGATATGTAAATATTTCGTCTCACGCAGTGCTGCGAAATGAGAATGGCGCTGTGTGTCTGGACGTATGATTGATTACTGACGCGACCATATCAGATCAAGCGGGCTGTCGTAAAACATCTAAGATGTTTCTGGGGCGCGACTCATTTGCAATCTAACGAGTTTTTGAGGGGATCCGGCATCATAAAATTTGGCGGCGTGTTGGGTAAAAAGTTCATTGATCAAAACAGATCATCTTTCTAAGATGTTCAGAGATCAAAGGACATCCGTGTTAACCATTTTATGACGTGCACCTGCGTGTGTGAACTCTTTCAAAAGTTTAGACTAAAGTTCACTGACCGGTCAAAGGATGTGTGCCCTTTTGAAACTTTTTACGACAAACATCTGGTGAAGTTAAAAATTAGGTAAAGTTGAGAATCGAGTATTTATAACAAATTTATAATCTATTCGAATGCGACTTCAAACTGATGTTCACGATGTGAAGTGATAAAGTCGTCGTCGATAACAACAAACTGAAATAAATAGAGGACCCAAAGATGATTGTTTAATAAGAGGGTCTATGCTGTAGGAAAATGGTGTTTAATTTTAGTTAATTTACTTAATTTAGTTATTTCTTTATCCGATCTTTGATCATTGCCATGTTTAAAACATATTATGCTGCTGGTCTATACGTAATACGAATAATACAAATAGATCCCCATGATCTTTTCCGACGTAAGAATTACATCAGACCTACTTCAAACGTCCATTTGAACAGATGGTTTACATCACGCGAGATCAATAAACAGATATCCCGAGCTTTGATTTTCGGCGGTTAAAACCCCCGTTGCGTTCAAACACGCGTAGATAAGGAAAAACCGTGTCTACACACAGAGATATGTAATAAAGACAAGACAGGTTCTGACGTAGATAGCACCCGCTAACATCGCGCCAATTAAGTTGTAAATGGAAAAAAGAAAAAGTTTCCTCATAGGGACAAAAAAAATAAATAAATAAAAGTCCCCACAAGGACAAGGATTTTGGATATTGCCATTTTTGACCCCATAACGTAGGGTGTACCTGAACCCCACACACACACACACGCGCACACACACACACTTGTTTCGCTATCCTTGTGGGGACTTCCATAGGCGTAATGGTTTTTCTACTGTACAGACTGTATATTCTATTGTCCTACACCAACCCTACACCTAAACTTAGCCCTCACAGGAGACTTTTTGCATTTTTAGATTTTCAAAAAACTTCATTCTGTGTGATTTATAAGCTTTTTTTACCCGTGGGGACCTCAATTTAGGTCCCCACTGTGACACAAGTCCCCGTGAGTCTGTGTGTATTCAGGTTTAAGTCCCCACCTGAATAGAAAAACAGGTACACACAACACACACGTAATTGTTTTTATACTGTACAAACTGTATTTTCCATCAACCTACACCAACTTTACACCTAAACCTACCCCCTTACAGAAAACTTTGTGCGTTTTAAGATTTACAAAAACTTCATTCTGTATGATTTATAAGCTTGTTTCCTCATTGGGACAAAAAATAAAAAATAAATAAAATAAATAAATAAATAAATAAAATATCCCCACAAGGACAAGGATTTTGAATATTGCCATCTTTGTCCCCTGGGCCGCACACACACACACACACGCACAAATCTGAGTATGCTAAATTTTAAATATGAGCAAAATCGTATATGTTGTTTTTACTTTTTGTTGTTATTTAAGAAATGTTTTCATTTTAATCTAGCCTGTAGATAGTATGTGTACTGTAAAAGAAGAAATATACATTTCACTTAAAACTTCTCAGTAAAATAATTACACCTACAGTTTAAACATGTTTAAAAAGTTTTAAACACATTGTGTGTCACTAAAGCAAGTCATGCTCTCTATTGTCTTTAAACTTTAGTTTTATTCTTTAATTTCTTTAAAATAGCCTGATAATAATGCACCCAAGAGCTTTTCTCACATGAGTAGATAACTCTTTGGATGTGTTTGTGACAAACACACAATTTTTTACTTCAGAAAAGTTTTTGAAATGTATGACTGAACTTTTCTCATTTGACAGACCTGTGTTTCAAATTATTTACCCGAGGTGTTTAACAGCCAGAGGGAATACATGTTGTTTTCTAATGTTCATGAAACCTTTATTGGTGTAAATTTCTCACCTAGAACACACAACTTGTACATTTTGACTATTTGACTCTTTTGTAGGTATCATGTCATTTCAAATGGTTTACTAAAAGATTAAAGCACCAGCGTCTGTGTTGTCTGCATGAAAGAGATGTACAAGGATGTTTCAACTATTATCGTCATTCCTTTTTGACCCTAATAAACTGGTAATGAATTTTATACGGTAAGTGACACAATGTACAGTTGTCATACTATGTGTGTAATCAGCCATGCTAAAACATTTGAGTATTTCTGCATGCCAACAGATTTTGTTAGGGATGTGTCACATCTAAGAATAACAATCTTTTGTAAATGAAATTTTTCTCACACCACTAGTTTTAGTCATATTATCAAGATTTCAGATGGCCGTTCACAATTTGTTTGTTGGACTGTGTATGCTTTTAGGTGAAGACACCTCTTTGTGAGCTGTCATCATAATAGGAATGAATCAAAATCAAGAAATTAAGTAACAGTCTTTTCTCTTCGAGATATTTATTTTAGTGTCACTTTGTGTCTGTCCATGATGTGAGAACACATGAAGCATCAACACGAAAATTAAGTCATGCTGTTTTACCCTTAAAACTATTACAACTGAAACAAATCAAACTATTGCACTGAAAGCTGAACATTCATTTAAGTTTGAGCATGTTAAAATTTCCACACTCTTGTGAAGAGTATTGATAAATTTCATCCATTCATCCATATAATCCAAAAGTTATATTTTTATTACTCCGCTGCGTTTAGTCATCTTGCTCAGATAGCAGATGACACAATTCACATTTAGTTTGTTTGACCTTATTTGTTTTAAGATTCCTCTGCAAGTTCATGCTAATCCTTGCATGGGAAAGCGAGCATGACGAATACATACATATTCATTTAAGAAAATTATTGAACATTTGACTGAACTTTTTATTATTTTGACAAACCTCCTTTTCAAATTATTTCCCTTGAGGTGTTTGTCCACAGAAGCTTTTTCAACACAACGACATTAAACACTATCGCCATCTTCTGTGACTCAAATAAAGCAACATCTTTGGTGTACGTAAGCATCTGCAATGTGTGCATGTGGTAAACATCTTTGTTTCTCCACTTCTGCCATATTTGTTAGATGTAATGCAAACGATATTTTGAGAACTATGATGTTCCACGCTTTTGTAAAGGTTATAGAAAGAATTCAAACGTAATCTTTACATAGGAATTATCTTTGCGCAAAGCGAATTGACTAAAAATCATTGAATTATGAAAGGCAAAAGTGTATACATCATTTAAGAAAAATTGCTATAACGCATACAGAATACAGAAATCCTCCTCTTGATCTATCGTGACTGACATTTTACTAAATCAGACGATCAGGATTATGGATGACGAGGCTCACATTTTGTTTGTTGGACTGTATATGTCATTACTATGACTGTACTGTAGGTGAGGCCTTCTCTCTGAGAGCCATCAGCATTCAGTGTTTATAGAAATAAATGAAAATTAAGAAAAATTTATTGAGAGTGTTTGACTAAGACAGTATTTCTTTTTTAGGACAATTATCCATCTATTTGATGTGAGACCCCATTAAGTATCGACACGAAAATTAAGGCGTGCTGTTTTACACTTACGACTGAAACATATCTAACCATTGTGCTCAAAGCTACACATTCAGTAAAGTTTGAGGTTGTACACAGTCTTGAAAAGGCTACAGACACAAAATATTAAGGATTTTATTTATTTAGTTAGTTAGTGCACCCTATGTAACTCAAGAGTCCAAGTCACTAAGAAAATTATCATATGAATACAGAAAACCCACTCATGATCATGTGGTTATATTTTTGTAAATGTTGTTTTAAATTACTTTTTTCTTACACCACTACATCTAAAGCTCTTGTTCGGATAGCTGATGACGATGTGCACATTTTATTTGTCGTACTCATTTCTTTCAACATTTCCACTTGAGATTAAAGTGTAGGTAATGTGACCACAATTAAGAATCATAAAATTATACCACATTCCCTTTGAAAAGGTTATACGGGATATAATCGTTTATACAGGAAATATGTATCAGTATAACAAATACCTAATGCTGAAATCCTCTCTTCTAAATATATTGTTAAAGTTTTAATGTTGATTTTGATGGCCTACCCCACTAGCTGATCCCACGCTATACTTTTTCATTGTTTTTTAGATGAAGACTATTCTCAGAATCTGGTCAATCATGTCGCGAGCGTTTGCTGGAAAACATGAACAAATACATTATAAGATAATAAAAGGATAGTCCTCCTACAAGAGATTGTTTAAACTGAGATTGCAATGTACTGTAGAGTTTTTTCTGGTCTGTCTACAAAGCGGCCACGAGACACAATAGATGTTACATATACATCTATTTCATTTAGAACACAAAGTTACGCATTACTAGTTGAAGATAGTGTGGAAACACTATTTTCTTTGCACGCGTCTCTAAACATGTCTTTAATAAATAAATCACAGATGTTATGTAGTTAATTCATTGAAAGGTGCACGTTTTTGACCATTTTAGATGGTCTGCTCCAGCACACAGACACGTTTTAGGTATTCATCTGACCAAAAGGTTTGATCCTGGGGAAACACGCACAACAGCAGCTGTGTTTTGTCATGATTGTCTTTATAATTGATCCACTTTTATTAAAACAATACGGCATGAACTTACTGTATTCAACAGCACAGTCCTTTGAAATATTGTAGTATATCTTTTTTTCCTTCTAAATATCTAAACACGTATTTAGCTTAAATATTAGTTGTTAAGTGTTTACAAAGTTGTCATGCCTGTTGTTGAATTTTATAACATATATTTCACCAAACCTAAAGGACTGAAAATAGGTTTAGCATAAGTTCGCATTTCAGCCTGAAAATGCAAGTGAACTGAGATTATCACTGAGATGATCTGCATAATGTGAAACAAGCTCACAGTTACATTAGAGTTTTGGATTTTAGTTTGTTGAATATTGTTTGTTACTGTTTCACAGGTTTAACACCTCATTATTTGAAGACACGTACTGTATAAATCACAAAGTTTTCTACTGTAGTAGTCCGACTCTGAAACCAGACCAAAAAATTAGCTTGAGACTTAGTTGTAGCAGTATGAAAATTGTTGTTTTTATCTTTCTATGATTTGTTCGCTCTTTCTGTTTGAATTTGTTTACCCCAGTTTCACCATCCTTATCTTATTTTCCCACCTAATTGTAATTGTTAGGCCTACGCCTATGGCGTTATACGCTTTGGATCGTTAGCATCCTCTTTGTTCATATAAGTCAATATTTCTGCGAATTTGGTTGATTTAATAAAATATTGCGTCTTCATTCGAGACATTTACTTTACATTACATTATTATATTGTATCAGATATAAGATACAAGATAGTTTCTTATTAAATATTAATTATTATTAAATTGATAACAAACAAAAAACTCGTCACATTGCTTACCCCCTCAACATTTCCTCATTTCTAAGTCGCTTCGGATAAAAGCGTGTGCTAAATGTTTTAAATAAAGACGTTATGAAGTCAGAGAACAGAATAACGAGTTGAGACATCCTTTTATTTCAACAATATATCGATGAATATACATTCATACATTGAAGTAGTGAAGAAAATGATCAAATTTACAAACAAATAGCAGTAACGACATTAAACCGGTGGTCTAGACAGAAAATAAAATCTCTGCAGACAAACATGTTTTTCTCAAATATAAAATCAACCAGCGATGCAACAATTTCACGTGTCATAGAATCGCAGTTTTTTGCAGCCAACAACACGCATAGATCTGTTACAGACGTACACAGACAGAGAACCTCGTGAATGTCCATCTCATCCTCACATTCAGACATCACATCCAAAATTTTTCTGGTAATTTCACAGGCCGACTCTCTGCTGGTGAGAAACATGCTAGTCAAATCAGGCCATGGATATTTCAGGCTTCTTACAATTTTCATTTCGTTCTTGAGATTTGTTTCGCGTTTGGTGTCTCCCGTACGATCGTGATTTGGATCGCACGCAGCCGCGATGATTTTACGCATCAGACCGATCATTTGTCCTCTGTAATGTAGTTTAAACATGGGGTCTATGACGTCTTTTACAAAATGTTTTTCCCGTTCCGCAGTCGCACTCCAGTTTCTCATCCGCACCATCGCCAGAACTCCAGTTACGATCCATTAGCTTTTGCGCTGCGTCAGACGACTTTTTCAGAATTCAGTTCTTTCCAAGAGATACATTTTGTCCCCTAGCCGATATAGAGCGTTGTCGCCGTTTCCTAGAATCTTGATTTGACTGTTTTAATTTCACTTTCAGTTTCAATTTCCGGTTTATGGTTCAGATCCACCGAAGTCTTATTAATAATTGCAGAGCACGTCAGGCTCAGACAATTTGGTTTCTTGAAGCTGATTCTGTCGATCCATGTAGATAACTGTAGATAACGTTTGACAAGATCTTACAGTAGCTCCACCGTCTGCACTTTAAAACCTGGTAGCAACGCCGTAACTGAGTTTATCAGGCCAGTTTTCCTTGGTTTTAGCGTTCGGACCCACCCTCAACCTGTTGCGTGGTGTACAGGGTGGGGTTGTCGCCAGGAAGACATAAACATTGGTCACGCCTAGATAAGTTTTTTTTTGTTTATCAATTTAATAATAATTAATATTTAATAAGAAACTATCTTGTATCTTATATCTGATACAATATAATAATGTAAAGTAAATGTCTCGAATGAAGACGCAATATTTTATTAAATCAACCAAATTCGCAGAAATATTGACTTATATGAACAAAGAGGATGCTAACGATCCAAAGCGTATAACGCCATAAGCATAGGCCTAACAATTACAATTAGGTGGGAAAATAAGATAAGGATGGTGAAACTGTGGTAAACAAATTCAAACAGAAAGAGCGAACAAATCATAGAAAGATAAAAACACAACAATTTTCATACTGCTACAACTAAGTCTCAAGCTAATTTATTTGGTCTGGTTTCAGAGTCGGACTACTACAGTGGAAAACTTTGTGATTTATACAGTACGTGTCTTCAAATAATGAGGTGTTAAACCTGTGAAACAGTAACAAACAATATTCAACATAAACTAAAATCCAAAACTCTGATGTAACTGAGCTTTTTTCACATTATGTAGATTATCTCAGTGATAATCTCAGTTCACTTGCATTTTCAGGCTAACAGCTGAAATGCGAACTTATGCTAAACCTATTTTCAGTCCTTTAGGTTTGGTGAAATATATGTTATAAAATTCAACTACAGGCATGACAACTTTGTAAACACTTAACAACTAATATTTAAGCTAAATACGTGTTTAGATATTTAGAAGGAAAAAAAGATATACTACAATATTTCAAGGGACTGTGCTGTTGAATACAGTAACTTTATGCCGTATTGTTTTAATAAAAGTGGATCAATTATAAAGACAATCATGACAAAACACAGCTGCTGTTGTGCGTGTTTCCCCAGGATCAAACCTTTTGGTCAGATGAATACCTAAAACGTGTCTGTGTGCTGGAGCAGACCATCTAAAATGGTCAAAAACGTGCACCTTTCAATGAATTAACTACATGACATCTGTGATTTATTTATTAAAGACATGTTTAGAGACGCGTGCAAAGAAAATAGTGTTTCCACACTATCTTCAACTAGCAACTTTGTGTTCTAAATGAAATAGATGTATATGTAACATCTATTGTGTCTCGTGGCCGCTTTGTAGACAGACCAGAAAAAGCTCTACCGTACATCGCAATCTCAGTTTAAACAATCTCTTGTAGGAGGACTATCCTTTTATTATCTTATAATGTATTTGTTCATGTTTTCCAGCAAACGCTCGCGACATGATTGACCAGATTCTGAGAATAGTCTTCATCTAAAAAAAACAATGAAAAAGTATAGCGTGGGATCAGCTAGTGGTAGGCCATCAAAATCAACATTAAAACTTTAACAATATATTTAGAAGAGAGGATTTCAGTATTAGGTATTTGTTATACTGATACATATTTCCTGTATAAACGATTATATCCTGTATAACCTTTTCAAAGGGAATGTGGTATAATTTTATGGTTCTTAATTGTGGTCACATTACCTACACTTTAATCTCAAGTGGAAATGTTGAAAAAAATGAGTACGACAAATAAAATGTGCACATCGTCATCAGCTATCCGAACAAGAGCTTTAGATGTAGTGGCGTAAGAAAAAAGTAATTTAAAACAACATTTACAAAAATATACCCACATGATCATGAGTGGGTTTTCTGTATTCATATGATAATTTTCTTAGTGACTTGGACTCTTGAGTTACATAGGGTGCACTAACTAACTAAATAAATAAAATCCTTAATATTTTGTGTCTGTAGCCTTTTCAAGACTGTGTACAACCTCAAACTTTACTGAATGTGTAGCTTTGAGCACAATGGTTAGATATGTTTTCAGTCGTAAGTGTAAAACACTTAATTTTCGTGTCGCCTTAATTTTCGTGTCGATACTTAATGGGCTCTCACATCAAATAGATGGATAATTGTCCTAAAAGAGAAATACCGTCTTAGTCAAACACACTCAATAAATTTTTCTTAATTTTCATTTATTTCTATAAACACTGAATGCTGATGGCTCTCAGAGAGAAGACCTCACCTACAGTACAATCGTAGTAATGACATATACAGTCCAACAAAAAAAATGTGAGCCTCGTCATCCATAATCCTGATCGTCTGACTTAGTAAAATGTCAGTCACGATAGATCAAGAGGAGGATTTCTGTATTCTGTATGCGTTATAGCAATTTTTCTTAAATGATGTATACACTTTTGCCTTTCGTAATTCAATGATTTTTAGTCAATTCGCTTTGCGCAAAGATAATTCCTATGTAAAGATTATGTTTGAATTCTTTCTATAACCTTTACAAAAGCGTGGAACATCATAGTTCTCAAAATATCATTTGCATTACATCTAACAAATATGGCAGAAGTGGAGAAACAAAGATGTTTACCACATGCACACATTGCAGATGCTTACGTACACCAGAGATGTTGCTTTATTTGAGTCACAGAAGATGGCGATAGTGTTTAATGTCGTTGTGTTGAAAAAGCTTCTGTGGACAAACACCTCAAGGGAAATAATTTGAAAAGGAGGTTTGTCAAAATAATAAAAAGTTCAGTCAAATGTTCAATAATGTTCTTAAATGAATAAGTATGTATTTGTCATGCTCTCTTTCCCATGCAAGGATTAGCATGAACTTGTGGAGGAATCTTAAAACAAATAAGGTCAAACAAACTAAATGTGAATTGTGTCATCTGCTATCTGAGCAAGATGACTAAACCCAGCGGAGTAATAAAAATATAATTTTTGGATTATATGGATGAAATTTATCAATACTCTTTACAAGAGTGAGGCAATTTTAACATGCTCAAACTTAAATGAATGTTCAGCTTTCAGTGCAATAGTTTGATTTGTTTCAGTTGTAATAGTTTTAAGGGTAAAACAGCATGACTTAATTTTCGTGTTGATGCTTCATGTGTTCTCACATCATGGACAGACACAAAAATAAAAGAGACACTAAAATAAATATCTCAAAGAGAAAAGACTGTTACTTAATTTCTTGATTTTGATTTATTATTATGATGACAGCTCACAAAGAGGTGTCTTCACCTAAAAGCATACACAGTCCAACAAACAAATTGAGAACGGCCATCTGAAATCTTGATAATATGACTAAAACTAGTGGTGTGAGGAAAAATTTCATTTACAAAAGATTGTTATTCTTAGATGTGACACATCCCTAACAAAATCTGTTGGCATGCAAAAATACTCATAAATGTTTTAGCACGGCTGTTTACACACATAGTATGAGAACTGTACATTGTGTCACTTACCGTATAAAATTCATTACCAGTTTATTAGGGTAAAAAAGGAATGACGATAATAGTTGAAACATCCTTGTACATCTCTTTCATGCAGACAACACAGACGCTGGTGCTTTAATCTTTTAGTAAACCATTTCAAATGACATGATACCTACAAAAGAGTCAAATAGTCAAATGTACAAGTTGTGTGTTCTAGGTGAGAAATTTACACCAATAAAGGTTTCATGAACATTAGAAAACATGTATTCCCTCCGACTGTTAAACACCTCGGGTAAATAATTTGAAACGCAGGTCTGTCAAATGAGAAGTTCAGTCATACATTTCAAAAACTTTTCTGAAGTAAAACATTATGTGTTTGTCACAAACACATCCAAAGAGTTATCTACTCATGTGAGAAAATCTCTTGGGTGCATTATCATCAGGCTATTTTAAAGAAATTAAAGAATAAAACTAAAGTTTAATTTAAAGACAATAGAGAGCATGACTTGCTTTAGTGACACACAATGTGTTTAAAACTTTTTAAACATGTTTAAACTGTAGGTGTAATTATTTTACTGAGAAGTTTCAAGTGAAATGTATATTTCTTCTTTTACAGTACACATACTATCTACAGGCTAGATTAAAATGAAAACATTTCTTAAATAAAAACAAAAAGTAAAAACAACATATACGATTTTGCTCATATTTAAAATTTAGCATACTCAGATTTGTGCGTGTGTGTGTGTGGCTCAGGGAACAAAGATGGCAATATTCAAAATCCTTGTCCTTGTGGGGATATTTTATTTATTTATTTATTTATTTTTATTTATTTTTTATTTTTTGTCCCAATGAGGAAACAAGCTTATAAATCATACAGAATGAAGTTTTTGTAAATCTTAAAACGCACAAAGTTTTCTGTAAGGGGGTAGGTTTAGGTGTAAAGTTGGTGTAGGTTGATGGAAAATACAGTTTGTACAGTATAAAAACAATTACGTGTGTGTTGTGTGTACCTGTTTTTCTATTCAGGTGGGGACTTAAACCTGAATACACACAGACTCATGGGGACTTGTGTCACAGTGGGGACCTAAATTGAGGTCCCCACGGGTAAAAAAGCTTATAAATCACACAGAATGAAGTTTTTTGAAAATCTAAAAATGCAAAAAGTCTCCTATGAGGGCTAAGTTTAGGTGTAGGGTTGGTGTAGGACAATAGAATATACGGTCTGTACAGTAGAAAAACCATTACGCCTATGGAAGTCCCCACAAGGATAGCGAAACAAGTGTGCGTGCGTGCGTGCGTGTGTGTGTGTGTGGGGTTCAGGTACACCCTACGTTATGGGGTCAAAAATGGCAATATCCAAAATCCTTGTCCTTGTGGGGACTTTTATTTATTTATTTATTTTTTGGTCCCTATGAGGAAACTTTTTTTCTTTTTTCCATTTACAACTTAATTGGCGCGATGTTAGCAGGTGCGATCTACGTCAGAACCTGTCTGGTCTTTATTACATATCTCTGTGTGTAGACACGGTTTTTCCTTATCTACGCGTGTTTGAACGCAACGGGGGTTTTAACCGCCGAAAATCAAAGCTCGAGATATGTTTATTGATCTCGCGTGATCTCATCTGTTCAAATGGACGTTTGAAGTAGGTCTGATGTAATTCTTACGTCGGAAAAGATCATGGGGATCTATTTGTATTATTCGTATTACGTATAGACCAGCAGCATAATATGTTTTAAACATGGCAATGATCAAAGATCGGATAAAGAAATAACTAAATTAAGTAAATTAACTAAAATTAAACACCATTTTCCTACAGCATAGACCCTCTTATTAAACAATCATCTTTGGGTCCTCTATTTATTTAAGTTTGTTGTTATCGACTTCTTTATCTATCTCTTCCCATCGTGAACATCAGTTTGAAGTCGCATTCGAATAGATTATAAATTCGTTATAAATACTCGATTCTCAACTTTACCTAATTTTTTAACTTCACCAGATGTTTGTCGTAAAAAGTATCAAAAGGGCACACATCCTTTGACCGGTCAGTGAACTTTAGTCTAAACTTTTGAAAGAGTTCACACATGCAGGTGCACGTCATAAAATGGTTAAAACGGATGTCCTTTGATCTCTGAACATCTTAGAAAGATGATCTGTTTTGATCAATGAACTTTTTACCCAACACGCCGCCAAAGTTTACAATGCCGGATCCCCTCAAAAACTCGTTAGATTGCAAATGAGTCGCGCCCCAGAAACATCTTAGATGTTTTACGACAGCCCTCTTGATCTGATATGGTCGCATCAGTAATCAATCATACGTTCAGACACACAGCGCCATTCTCATTTCGCAGCACTGCGTGAGACGAAATATTTACATATCGTAAGATATTGTAAAAAAAGTTTAGGCGTCTAATTACGACTGAAAATCCAAAGACCCCGCCAAAACATTTGCTTTCATATCAGTTTGCGTCTACATACACGTGTATGCTTTCAAACTGTTATACCGTACCGCAAGTTTTAAGATTGACAAAACTCAAAGAGTAAATAAAGGAATTAAGTGTGAATAGCCTAACTAAATAAAATGAAATAAAACAACATTTTTCCTGTGGCTTAGAGGTGAATGTTTAGAAAAAACTAGGCTAACCTAGTTTTAAAGTGGAAAAAAAAAGTCTGGGTTATATAGCACAGTAGAAGTCCTAAGGTTGACAAAAATCAAAGAGTAAATTAAGGAATTAATAAATTAAGGGTGAGTTACTAAATAAAATAAAAACCTGTGGCTTAGAGGTGATTGTTTACAAGAAAACTTGTGTAACCTAATTTTTAAAGTGAAAAAGTGTGGTCTAATGTTAAAAACAGGAAGAAGGTTTCATTAATTCAGAAATGTCAAAGATTTATTAAAAATAACTTTTGTTCTAATGTTAAAACATTACTTTGTTTAATTCTTTTAAATCTTTCCTCCCCACCAGTGTTAGGGGCGGTTAGTGGGGTGTGGTCTGACCGCAGCGCTCCTGAGCTCATTTTGAGTTTTGACAGCAGCGTGTGAGGATGTATCAGCGTAAGATAGGCCTACGCGGTTCTTTTTCTTTTAACTTTCTGGCAGTAACAAGGTCTCGCTTTTTAAAATTGTAACTAATGGTGGCGTACAACATGGATCTTGACAAGTATCTTATGCCAGTGTTTTAACGACCGCGTCTGATACATTTTCTTTTAGATCACGGCAAGATAGGCCTACGCGGTTCTTTTTCTTTTGTTTAACGAGTTTTAAAGTGTAATGTTACAAGATTTTGACAAGTATCTTATTGCTTAACGTTCGCTTCATGCTTTTTTGTTTTAGATCACGGTAAGTCGGTCAGCTACTTTGTATACGTAACAAACATTAGCTTTTTTAAAAGTGCAACATAGATTTTGACAAGTATCTTATGCTGTTGTTTTAACGATCTCATACTTTTTGTTTTAGATCATGGTAAGACGTTCAGTACCTACTTTTATTTTATTTTACTTTTTATTTTACTTATAATAAACTCTAACTAGTTTTAAATTGAAACAGAAAAACTGCCGTATTGTTTAAAGTATGCACCTGATGCATTTTTGTTTTAGATGAGCGAACACGCTCACCTCTTCTTCTTTTTATTTAACTTTGTCAAACTCTAACTAGTTTTTAAATTAACAACACTAGCTCGTCTTGACTTGCAGGGAAAAACAGTCATTGCATTGCTCATTTTACTCGTATGTTTGATGTTTTTTCTTGATATGTGTGTGAAAAACTTTAATAACTTCCCTTTATCCTATTTAACGCTGTTTCACAATTTAAAAGTTTAAAGCACATAGTTTTAACAGTTTGTACACCCCCACACACAAAAACACATTTCCAAAAACAGTCATAAATTCCTTCGGATCGCTGGACTGGATAAAAACAGATGGACCCATTTAGATGGGTGGGGGTGTACAAACAGATGTCCAAAACAGGTGTCCAGTAAGGGGGGTGGGGGGTGGTATTTTATGAGGGGCAATAAATCAAATTTTTGACACAAGGTGCACTACTTTCTCTCTCAGGCGCAATAATCAATCATATTTCCGCATCACTTTACTGAGTGTTTTTAGGAAATATTTGCATTTATTCATATGTGATTGGAATAGCTATTCGTGCTGAACTGTCATTATTTTGGCTAATGCAGGACACTACTGAATGATGCGCATCAGAGGGAATTTAGAAGTGGCTATATGCAATGCCGACTGATAAGAAGTGGGTATATGTGCATATACCCTGCACTACACCATTGCTCGCCGCTGACAGAGAAGGCTACACTAAACATGTTAAGCAGTGCAAGCGACAGTAACAGGAGAAGAAGCCATTACTCACTGTGATTGTTGAATGATTCTGACTTACCACAGTTGTTTGATGAACTCGTGAAAACTTGGAGCAAGAGAGTGAAAAGAAACGGTAGGCGCAAATGACAAGCTAATGAGCAAACAGAATGCTAAAACTGTTAGCTTTTTAATCGAAACCGCTAGCACAATGTCAAATTAGTATGATAGATAATATCAGCAATATGGTGTGAATTAAGTTATATTTAAGCAGTTTCAACAACAGAGTGATCGTAATGCCAAGTTCACACTGCACGTTTTTAGCCCCGATTTTCACTCGCCGACAGGATTTGTGAAATCGCCAACAAATGCCCGAAATCAGAGGCAAATAGGTGCTAGTTCACGCGAGTGATAATCATGCTGTGTGAATTATGAAAGACGCGATCTGAGAGCATCGCCGTCGCGACGCTGATGCCCGTGAAATATTTGGCATGCTAAATATCTGGACCTGTCGGTGATTCAAAATCCTGGTGTGTGAAATTAGTTCTGACTGAAAAATACATCAGCGATAACCTACAGCCAATGAGAGAGCAAGATACAAGGCAGCGGGAAGTTCAAGGAGGAGTTACATGAAACGTAGTTTGCGGACCAGTGTTGCCAAGTCTTCGGTTACCGCGGGTTGTTTTTAATGTCCACAAGTCGAAGCGACCCCAATAACGTGATATTTAGCCCCTAGAATGCAAATTGTACCAGGAGAACCCTGCCAAAAAAAATGTGTATTTTACCCTCCGAACGAGATTTTTACCAGGGGACCTCCCTCGAAATGCGATTGGGCTATTTTTGGGCTTGTTTTGAGGAGCAATTCGGCGGGTTTTGTCGAGAAAACCTGGCAACCCTGGACCAGACAGAGTTGTCTGCGATTCTTCCTTTTGTGAAGTCATGCAGTGTAACATCCTGTCGCCGATCCATCGTGCAGTGTGAACACAGCAACAACTGAATGCTACCCCAGATAGTCGTTCCCCAATTGTAAGTCGCTTTGGATAAAAGCGTCTGCAAAATGACTAAATGTAAATGTAGTTGTGTAGTGGGAAAACAACTGTGATCCGACGACTTTGAAAATCGTTGATTTTCAATAAGATTGCAAACCACTTAGCACGGGAAACAGGAACCAGTCTTAAAGAAACCCAGTCTTAAAGAAAAAAAAAAAAATGATGACTAACTTTTAAGACTAGATTAAACCTTTTATGCAACCAGCCCCAGGATTGCTTCTGCAGCTCTGGGTCCAACGTTGCTGCAGGCGGGCACTTCTTGGGCCGAACTATAATTTGTGTGCATCAGGCAACCACTTTCAATGTAATATCGGAGTTGCACATTGATCACAAAACAATCAGGAGCAGCTCCAGTGGACAAAAACTTTGACTGGATCTAAACATTCAGTTGACATCCAGCTCATATCTATGTCTTTGTAGGTTAAGTGACCACACATGAAAACCTGCAAGACACTGCAGACACACATTTGTACAGCATAGAGCAGCTCTCTCGCACTGTACGACGTGACAGACAGCTAGTTGTCCAGTCCTGTTCCATTCACACAGCACAGGTTATCCGAGAATGCGGTTGTGAGTCCTAAAAATTTGCGGGTGCGAGTTCAGTAATAGAATGCGGTTGCCATTTTATTTTGCACTGGCAATAGGGTTAATAGTTATAGGGTTAATGCAGAGAGTTAAAAAGCCTGCAAGAGAAAACTAGAGAGTTTGTTAGGCTGGTGCACCTGTAACACAAGCACCTGTGACCACTGGCATATTGCAAAAAAGATTGATAAAGTCATCAGATTTTACTAATAGACCTACCTATCTCTGTATCAAAACAACAGTGATGCTGTCTTCTTTCTGAAGTCATTAATTCCCCCCCCCCCCCCCCCCCCCCCCCCGTATGCGATGTAAAGTCAAAGCTCCCGATTTACGTGCTCTCACTGTACGGTCTGATTGTCAAGCACGATTTATGTGCTCACACTATATGTGTGAAATACTCGATCGAGTTGCGCAGACGATGACACCGTGTATATGAACAATAGCAAGAGATATCTAAAAAATAATAATAAAAAGCATCAGGTGATATCGAGAGGATTTGTCATTTCCGATTAATGTATTAAATTGTTAAATTATTAAATTATTACCGTTATTATTATTATTATTATTATTATTATTATTATTATTATTATTGATACTTTTATTATTAAATTTATAGGTCTACTACAATCCACTGGCCCCACAATAATTTCATAACTCATTACCGCACAACTGAACTGCGGATAGTAAATGATTAAATTACCTACCCCTCGTTGAAAATGATTTAAAACATTTAGATATTACAAATTGAATAGGCCTATAAATAAAATTCTGTCTAGCCTATGTCCAAACACTGTAATAATCAGTCATCAATGAAAATAAGACCTTTATTAGCCTGCAGACAAATTTAAAAAACACAAAATACTTAAATTCTTTTGTTGTTGTTGTTGTTTCACTAAGTATATCAGTTATGAGATTTTTTTTTTTAGAAAATTAATTTAAATTAATCAATTCCCAATATGTCTCTCATCTCCTCTGAGAGAATATGCGCCGTTAATGCTGCATCAGATGCCGAAAGCTCGGTCGGTTTTTACTTTCACTTTCTGTAGCTTAATGAATTGACTGGAGTTTAAAAATTCTTCACAGGCATAACGCTCATGCAGTTTGCAAATTGTTTGTGTGGCATGCACTGGCTCGCCTTCATGGTTTAAAACTGAAATATTTATAATTTTGCGCCGTGTTTGTCTTTATCGCTAATTGCAAAATGATGGACAATGGTTCACATTTCTCATGATAACATTATTTTATCAAAAGATCTCCATCTTTTCGTTTTCTTTCTTGCTGCATTAAAGATTAAATGGTTAAAGTTTTTTTTTTTTCGCGCAGGTGCAGTGAGGGAAAAAGCACTGAGTTTAGGGCAGTCGGTTCGTTGCTCTGCTTCAACTGTGTGATACCCTCACGAGGGGTGACCAAAATTTCTGACATGTCAGAAATTCATCCGACTGTCCGATTGCCTGTCAGGAGAGACTTATCGCGTCTCGTTTCCCCCTGTACACTGCACGGACACTGCACGACAAACGACACATGACAAAGCTGAAATTAGGCCCGACTCGGAGTCGCGTGAGTCAGAATTCGGCTCCAAACCGGACGAAAATCACACAGTGTATGCCCGGCTTTATATAGTGTTAGTCACATTATTTTCTATATAGTGAACAAGTGATAGTTAGGGGGTGGGGACATTCATTTTTCATCTATAAATCTGATTGGACAATTTCTCATTTTTGAGTAGACATGTGCCGGTATTCGGTAATGAGATATATCACGATAATGAATATGCACGGTATTGTTATCTTGGGCACTTCAAAATACCGAAAATAATTATTTATTAAAAATTATTCTAAATTTTGAATGCATTAAGAATACTTTTCCCATTAACTGGTTAAATGCACAACACTAAGCTACATGTGCACTCTGATGTAAACAAGCACGGATGAGAAGCGCATGGCCGAACGCGTGAGAGACGCTCTGGATGAAAGCGCACATTCTCTCTCTGACAGCAGAGGGCGCTGTACATCAGAAATGCAGCCGTTACCCCGGAAACCCATAAACGAAGCAGCTGTACTACTTTCTAAAACGTATTAAAATGATTTAAATGGTCATTCAGGTTTTTGTATTCGCAGTGGTGTTCAGCACAGCACCAAATACTTTAATATTTAGACTCAATAAATAGGCTATTTATTTTAAAACTTTTTTACATTTTAATCTGGACTACAACATGCCCTAGATATTGTTTGAAAGTGTTTTGATTCTTTATTGTTCAGTCACACTTTACATTAGGGTTTCATTAGTTAACATTAGTTAATTCATTAGTTAACAAACTCCCAATTAAAAATTCTTCTAAACATTCATTAATCTTAGCTAATTCAAATATTAATAACACCTTGTTAAAATCAAAACAGTTATAAAAAAATTTTTTTTTTTTTAATGAACCTGAGCTAACATGAACTAAGAGTTGTATTATTTTTAACAAAGATGAATAACTTCTGTAGCAAATGTAGCTTTTGCTCATTGATAATGTTAATGCATTAACTAAGGTTAACTAATGAGATCTTACCTATTGGTCTTTTAAATCTTTTGCACTTTAATCTGTGTAATATATTTAACTTTATACATTTTTTGTGTATTGCTTTATTGTATTTAAATGTTCAGATATTTTTGTTATAAGAAAAAAGTTATTAAACCTGTTATACTGTATTATGACAACACTTTTTTTTGCAACTAAATTTAAATACCGTGATAAAAGCATTAGCAATTAATCGCAACATGAAAATTTGATACCGGCGTATCCCTATTTGTGAGTCGTTGTTAAAGAAAATTCAAACTTTTTCAAACTCAAATTCTTTAAAAAAAAAAAAAAATTTTAAAGGGTCATTACATGTATTCTTCTTTTATTATGCTTCTTAGGTTTACATAGTTCTTTTGATAGCACTTTTGAAGCACTGCTTTGTGAAGCTTCGAAACCTTTTGTGTGTGTTTTGAAACAGTTGTTCGGTCGGCACCAATAGCCTAGTGGGCAGTGCACCAATATAGAACGGCGTTGCGTTACAAGCGTCCAGAGTTCAAATCTCGAGGGCCTTTCCCGATCCCACCCCCCTCTCTGTTTCCCACCTCACTTCCTGTCTACACTAAACTGTCCTATCGTAATAAAGGCAAGACGCCATAATTCTTTAAAAAAAAAAAAAAAAAAAAACATGGATCGGCACACGTATCAAACTGCCAAAGTCACGTGATTTTAGTAAATGAGGCTTCATTAAATCATAGCTCTTTGAAAATTCGAAATTTCAATGGTATTGGGGCCCCAATTGAATACATTTTTGAGACAATTGTGTTAATTTAAAAGGATGAGTAGTAGTTAATAGTCTCTTACTGTTTAGACAAGCTCTCCATAAAACAAACAAGCCCTGCAAATTAATACAATTATTTAAAACAAACACATTATACAGACACTTCATATTTAATAGTGTTTTATTATTTTTATTGCATTTAATGTATTATACTTTCAAAAAAAAAAAACAGCTTTTACAAACCCATTGCAAATGCTTTAATGCATTTTTTAGCCTGAGTTTTTGTTGCATTTACACTTTTGACCAGCATGTGGTGTTTCAAGTGCTTCAAAACAATTAATCAAGTGCTTCAAAACAATTAATCATTTTGAGAAGCAACTGGTCCAATTGATTTGAAGCTTGATTAAAGATTTATTAATAGTCATATATTGCATTATTTTCTGACCCTCTGTCTGAAATGCACTGTTTTGGTCCAGTTTCTCCTTTAAGAATTATCAGTAAACACCCACTGTTGTGAATGGCTAATGTCATTTTAGACCTAGTGGGCCTGTCCAAATACCCACACATGCATTCTTGGCCACTTTAGAGTGCGTGAACCCAACAGGAAGTTACTGTGCAAGGAGCGGTATTTGAGGCTTAGTGTATCCCATCATGCATCATGTTCTGGAAATAAATCGTGAAACTTTTTGCTGAGATTTTGCGCAATGCTTCTTAGATATTACATGTAATTGGAAGTAAACCAAAGTGTTGTATTTTTTATTTTATTTTTTTTTTTGGTGTAAAGATGAGTATGTTTATTTTGTACAACATTTGCAACTGCTTATCACTTACTGTAAATAGAAGCACCACAATTAATAAATTGTCTGATGTGTTGTGGAGGTGATTAGGTGCAAGTAACATCACAAAAAGGAGTTGTTTGGCAGCTTGATTTCAACAAATGCTTTTTTTGCATTGTGGAAGACTGTTGGAGGGAGGTTTGCCATCCCAAAAATGAATAAATAAATGAATAACTAAATAAAAACACTTTCTGTCACCAGTTTGTTACACTGCATTACTGCATGGCAGTTTTTTTTTTTTGTTTTTTTTTTATATAAGATTTTATTTATTTATTTTTTTTTTTATATATATTTTGCTCCTATTTACCAAGGTTGCCATCAACTGTTAATCAACTGACTTTTATTAGATACTTAAAGAGATACTCCACCCAAAAATGCAAATTCTTTCCTCATCTCTTCACCAGATATATATGACTTTCATCAGATGTGAAGTGTATATAACCCTAATGTAATTCTCATTTGTCCAGTCACGTTACTGGGGTGATGATAACAACAAGAATGAAGTGCAGGGCACCGTCCTTGACCGTGCGGGCAAAGTGCTTCACCGCTTCGGGGGATCATGGCATGAAGGCATCTTCTGTGATACACTTCCCAACCCACAATGCATTTGGAAGCCCTGTAAATGACCATACACACAATAGTCTTAAACAAATTTACATTATTTAGTTGGATGTTGCTGAGTTAGATTGTCTATATCGTAATTTACAGATCCTCAACCAGATGATTACTTTGACTACTTCGGCTTCTCCCAGTATGCCAGAGAGCTCAATGAACTGACGCCTGATATAAAGGATAGATTGCCCCCGACAGACTCTCGTTTCCGCCCAGACCAAAGGTATGTGGCCAGTAATTAGAGATGAAGCAAGATCTGTTTAACGCTTTGCACTGCATTTTGCACTTCCAAACAGTGTTGGGAAGGTTATTTTGGAAATGTAGTATGTTACAGATTTCAAGTTTCCCTATTTTAAATGTAATAAGTAGTGTAACTGTTTCAATTACTTTATTAAAGTAATGTAACTGATTACATTTGATTACTTCTTGATTACTTTTCTAAATTTCTAGCCAATGTTTTCAACTGTTAATCATTTTCAAACATTTAAAGCTGGCAGGGTTAACCTTACAGTAGTACTTAACACTGATTACTGTCAGACTTACGAAATCCTTCATCACTTGAATTAAGATTATAATATTTTTTTAAAGCACAGCCACCACAAAATCAGACTTTAGCACCTCTTTTTACTTTGAGATTGCTCTGAGGTTAAATACAGATTTAAAATCATAAGATATAGTTTACCAGCTATGATACTGTTTTTGAAATCAAACCTTTACATAGCTATGACAGGAAGCACTGGCATCTAACAGTGCTTTGGAAAAAAACAGTTCATCTTAAAAAAAAAATAAAGCATATACATAAAACCAAATAGGAAATAAAAGTTATTTATAGGTGTCTATATATAGTTAGGACACAAGCATGTGTCCAATTGTGTCCTAAAAAGTAAAGTGAAACTCGTGAACCATTGATGTCTCACATTTTAGAGCAGTCAATGCAATTTGGGAAGGAAATCAATCAAATCTGTATGTGTTTGAAAATATTCAGATGTAACCCCCTTTGTAATCATTAACATTTTCAAGTAATTTAAGTATACTTTTTCTCAGTAACTGTAACAGAATTAGTTACATTTATTTTGTAATTAAATTAAGAAATTACATTACATGTAACTAGTTACTCCCCAATGCTGCTTCTAAAACCTTGGTCAGAACAAAACCCATATAAATTGATCTTTTTTTTTTTTCTTTTTTTTTTTTAAACAAGCGTTTGCCAAGATGTACTGAACACACATAACATCTAACTACACCTAAAGTTAATGCTAAAAGCATCATTGCCAGTAAATAATTTGTGAAGTTTGGTATCAGGATCACCTTTTTCTAATAGTTGTACTAATCTGTATTGCAGGTTAATCAACCGACTTTACGCTATTAGATACTTAGAGATACTCCACCCAAAAATGCAAATTCTCTCATCTCATCACCAGATGTATATGACTTTCATCGGATGTGAAGTGTAACAATCCTCAGTTCTTCTGCATCACTTCTTACGTGAACTTCTGAAGCATACACTTGCATTATATGGACTCACTGAGATTTTCTAAACGTCTTTGTGTTCATCTAAAGTCTATACATTTGGAACAGCATGTGGGTGAGAAAATAATGAGAGAATTTAAATTTTTGGGTGGAATATACCCGTCAAGTTTTACTCCTTGTGCTTGGTTTACTCATTTCAGTTGTCAGAGTTTTGTATTTTGCCATTCTGGTCAAATTTACTTGAATGTCATTGTTTTAGTGCCTAGAACATGGCAAGTTAAGATATTGAGATGGCTTATAAATGTATTTGAGTTAGCTATTTATTTTCCTTTCAGGCTTCTTGAAGAGGGCAAAGTGGAAGAAGCCGATAAACGCAAGGATGAAATAGAGGAGAAACAACGTGAAAGACGTAAGGCAATGACCAAGAGGAGTGAAGAGCATGTTCCACGTTTCTTTGTGTGAGTCCCAATATTTATTCCATATCTGCTTCTAAAATCTGCTGGTAATCTGAAGCAATTAATTTATCCTCAGATTAATTAAAGATGCCAGAGTCACATATGTTAATGTAATATATTCTGCAGATAATATAAATATTTAAAAATAGCCATGAACTTCTGCATATTCAGAGTGAATCAACATAGATGATTCATGAACTAATAGCATTAAATTGGAAATGTAAATACCTTATTTAAAACAATGTACAAAAATTTATTTTTCATCAGAAAAACCTTAGATCATGCCGGAAGAGAGGTGTGGGTCACAAATGGAACTTACTGGAAGATTCGAGAAAATCCAGGATTTGCCAGCACTGAAAATCTGGATTTGTGGTGTTGATGGAAAGGTTTGCGACATCCCAGTATTCTGTTAGCGAAACTCATGAATTTTGGCATGTCAGTATGTTTAGTGTATGTATATAATTATATTTTATGTAACACTTGTGAATTTTAGTACAAGCCAAAGACTTAAAAGGCAGTGTAGGAATGGAGTTTCGGTGCTTTTTATTCTAAATTGTGATATTCCTAAAGCCATACCACCCTCATTTTTAGTAATGATTTAAAAGTAGGTTTGTGTTAATCAAAAATAGTCTCCATTTTATGTCTAATGAATAGATATCTTAAAAATATTTTCCCCCCTTTTTAAAAAATGTCTTTTTTTTTTTTTCTTTTTCTTTTTTGTTTTTTTATTAAAAAGATAAGGTCTAATGTCAGGGACTTTGATATACATAATAAAATTGTCCTCCCAGGCAGTAATGGACTTTGGGACATTCACTAATGGACATGTACTGATCATATATTAATATATCCATCTTGGCTAACTATAGTGATTTAGTACAGAATGTTTCCCTTTTCAATAGACCTGTATGTGTAAATAATGCATGTCTATACTGTTTGCTGTAAGTTATGCTTTTTAACAGATAGATTTAATTATTTCTGATAGAAAATATTGCCCAATTTTACAGGATAAAATACAGTGCTAGGTAATTCCTCAAATTAACAATGAAAATTACATGTTTCTTTTGGATTTTCAACCAAATCTACTGAAAATATTTTGTTGAAAAGTGTAATCGGGTTATGTGCAATTTCTTGTATGAATGCATTTCCAATCAGATGAGACTTGAATAAATATTAAATTTGAACACAAGTTTGCACTTGTATTTGCCATCTGAGTGGGAGGAAGGGGAGCTCTGGAAGCATATAGCTACTGTAAGGAGTGACTACAGTGGAGGGAGAGAGAGGACTAGGCCTGGGATACTTTGTGTGTGCAGCAGTTGGCAGTTTTGGGTTATTTTGTGTATTTAAAGTTTTACCCACCTCCTCCTTCCCAATTCTACAGAGCCCGTTACGTCACCTGTAGGAGGAAAAAAAAACAATCCGTGCCATCGGTTTTGCAGTCCGTCCCCTCAGTTTATAAACCATACCTACGAATTCTTAAACTGTTCCCTCGGTTTAACAAATCGTGCCCATGGATTACTAAACCGTACCCACGAATTTCCAATTTTGTAAACCGTACCTTCGGTTTTTGAATCCGTACCCACAAATTCATAATCTGTGCGCACGCTTTCGCAGTCTGTTCCCACGGGTTTGTAAACTCACGGATTTGTAGCCCCGCCCCCACTGGCAGATTCAACCACGCCACCTGTTTACATTACATTACATTACATTTAGCAGATGCTTTTATCCAAAGCGACTTACATTGCATTCACAGTTACAGTTACTGTTTTTATCAGCCCTTGCTTTCCCTGGGAATCGAACCCATAAAGTCCTTGGCGTTGCTAGCGCCATGCTCTACTATTTGAGCTACAGGAAAGCTGCGAGATGCATTGTATTGTTTATTAAACATTATTTTTCATAGTAGACTATGATCTGCACTCACGTCTTCTTTTTAGTGTTTATTTTACATTAATCACCAATAGGATAAATTACCATGTGTTTTATAGAGTTTCGATAGAAGGTAAAGGCAATACAAAACAAATAATATACCGATTATGTAGTCATTCCTTTGCTCTCTAACTGAATGCAATGTTATAATAGGCCTAGTTATTTAATAAGAACATTAACAGTGAAGCATGCATCTAACTCTGGGGGAAAAAGCTTAGAATCACCAAAATAAGTCCATGTTAAGAACGAATAGTACACAAACATTTCCAAAACTGTAAAAGGTTATTTAAAAATAAAGCATTCATGAATTATTTTGACAAACATTTTTGACAGCCACTGATTGGCTTCATCACTCTGTCTCCTCTCCACCAATAAGCTGGTGCAATATGGCTGCCATCGCATCTCCAAATGAGAGAGGTAGGCTTCAGTTTCCCTTTAAATTAATTTGTTTTTGGCTTAACGTTTATAGCCTACTAGAGGATTTGTTGTGGAGGGAAGGGAATAAAATAGCCTAGTTATGTTTATAGTGTTTGCAAACATTTTGATTTACTGGTATTTTAGCCTACATTATTTCTGAATGTAGCCTAATAATAAAATGCGACGTATGTTTTTTTTTTTTTTTTTTTTTTTTTTTTTTTTTTTTTTTTTTCCATCTCAAAACGCAATTTTGTACAAGGTTTTTTTTTTTGTTTGTTTGTTTTTTTAACCATGCAGCAAACACTGTAAATATCTTGGGGAAAAAAATACTTTAATGTCTTTAAAGCATTGATTTAGCACAATTAGGGAGTAATTTGATTTATGAAAATGGCTCTGCTGCCATAATACAAGAGCCTGCACAGGGACAGAAAATAAAAATTAACACACAAATTCTTCATACCTTACAGAACCCCCCACACCCGTCCTGACCATCTCTACACAACCGTTAACACCTTCTGGAACCCCCCTCTCCCCCACTCCTGCACTTCAGATCAGTGAAGATGTTCGCCAGGTCTTCAGAAAGAACAAGAGAAGAAAGTCACTAGGCCCAGACAGCGTCACACCAGCCTGTCTGAAAACCTGTGCTGACCAGCTGACCCCCCATCTTTTCACAGATCTTCAATAGATCTCTGGAGTTGTGTGAAGTCCCTTCCTGCTTCAAACGCTCCACCATTATCCCCGTTCCAAAGAAACCCAAGATAATAGGACTTAATGACTACAGACCTGTGGCATGTCAGTTAATGTCCATCGTCATGAAGTCGTTCGAAAAACTGGTTCTGGCTTATCTCAAGGACATCACTGGGCCCTTACTGGACCCCCTGCAGTTTGCTTACCGAGCAAACAGGTCTGTGGATGATGCAGTCAACATGGGACTGCACTTCATCCTGCAGCATCTGGACAAATCAGGGACTTATGTGAGGATCCTGTTTGTGGACTTTAGTTTGGCCTTCAACACCATCATTCCAACACTCCTCCAGACCAAACTAACCCAGCTCTCTGTCTAACTCTATCTGTCAATGGATCACCAGCTTTCTGACAGATAGGCAACAGCTAGTGAGACTGGGGAAATTCATGTCAAACAGCCGCATCATCAGCACTGGCACCCCTCAGGGATGTGTTCTCTCCCCACTGCTCTTCTCCATGTACACCAACGACTGCACCTCTAAAGACCCCTCTGTCAAGCTCCTGAAGTTCGCAGACAATACTACAGTCTTCAGTCTCGTCCAGGACGGAGACGAGTCTGCTTACAGACAGGAGGTTGAGCAGCTGGCTGTCTGGTGCAGTCTTAACAACCTGGAACTCAACACGCTCAAAACAGTGGAGATGATCATGGACTTCAGGAGAAACCCCCCTGCTCTCCCCCCACTCACCATCATAGACAGCACTGTGGCTGCAGTTTAGACATTCAAGTTCCTGGGATCCATCATCTCTCAGGACCTGAAGTGGGACACTCACATCGACTCCACTGTAAAAAAAAAAAAAAAAAAAAAAAAAAGGCCCAACAAAGGGCCTTTGTCTATTTATATTTACATGTGTATTTTTTATTTTCATCTAATTTTTATTGTCTGTGTGTTGTTGTCTCTATGTACTGGAAGCTTATGTCACTAAAACAAATTCCTTGTATGCGCAAGCATACTTGGCAATAAAGCTCTTTCTGATTCTGAACATTGAAGGTGGACGTGCTCACTGGCTCCAAAAATGTCGGTCAACAGTTTGAATATCAGTTCAAACCATATGCCTATAACAACTTCTGATTTCAAAAGCAGCAAAGTAGATGACTTAGATTAACTTGTCCAAGTCCAAATCAAATTACAGACTTAAAAATATACTCATGAAAGTACAACTGAAGAAACAGTATGTCACGTGAGCAGGTGCAATTCAAATCGGAGGTCCGTGACAAAAACAGTGCCTGCATCCCAATGTGCATACTATCCATCCTAAATTCTATGTGATATTAGTCATTTTCAATACTATTTAGGGCAGATAGGGTGGATAGTATGCACACTGGAACGCAGCCACAATATAGCCATACAAACATGTTTGTTTTCCATTTATTACTTAGAAATAATAAAATTAGTACAAAATTTAAAAAAAGAAATAAATAAAATAATCACTCTTAACAAAATCAAAAAAAATCTATATTTGTGTCTGAGCTCTGGCGATCACTAAAAGTTTCTACTATCAACATGTCATTGCAGCGATGGATGGAGCAGCCAATCACAGACGACCCCGTTGATTTCTTCTTCTCAACGGTCCATCATTGATGTTTAAGCTATAGACACAAGTCAAAGAAAAAGTTGTTTAGCGCTGAGTTCTGTACGCTGGCGAATAATGTCAGCACGATCTAGATAACAGATCCACTGTGCACTGTAGAGTGATTGTAAAGGAACTTTGTGAGGTCTAGATTAAGGTGAAGATTAATGAAAAATAGGCACAGCTTTTTAATTATTGTAAAGCCATAGATCTTCATGTGTCAGTGCTCCTGAGAGAAAGAGAACGCGGGTCCACATATGCTGAAAAGCTTCTTTCCCTGTAAGAGAAAGTCAGTTCATGCAATGTTAAGATCAAAACTTACCAATATGAACAATGTTCATTTCATATTAATTAAAGTCTTATTTGCAATGCAGAAAGGCGTTTCCTTAATGCTAGATGTTTTCTGCTCCTCAAGTAAAGTTAGAGCTACTATGCTCAGACAGCTTAGTTTAGCATTTCTATGAACAGTGACACTGTGTCAGTGCTCCTTATAGACGGGAGAAAACGGGGCTCCACAGATGCTGAAAAGTTTATTTCCCTGTAAGAGAAATGTCTCAGGTTACGTATGTAACCATGGTTCCCTGAGAAGGGAACGAGACACTGCGTCCTCTAGGGGTCGCTATGGGGAACGGTATACCCACGCCACCATGCTGAGAGGAGTGCATGCCAGAAACCACGGCGAGCACTAAGTACCAACTCTACCATAGCTATGGGAGTTGCCCCTAAGACGCCTTGATGGCTGTCAGTGACATTATCCTCTTCGGCCAAAGGCCTGGCCTGCATACTCCAGAACTTACCTGTTAGGGGCCTGGCCTCCTGGACCCAGGGTAGAGCTCAAAGGCTTGGAATCAGAAGAAGAGATTCCTTTAAGGGGATACGACCAAGTGCCTAGGATAGTAACTAGGTCTTGCTTGCTCTGCATGAGCTCGCTGAAGGAACTGTCTCAACAGATCCTTGGTAGCTGCGGAAGATGAGGAAGGAACCTAGTAGCCTGACGTTGCTGGTTCAAGGAGCTCTGGGAAGCGGAGAACTCAGCCCTCAAGATGAGAGGAGAGCTCAAGACCCTCAAGACCCACAGAGCGGGGAATTCGACTCTTCGGGATAAGAGGGAAACCCTGGCGCTCAGAAGGGGGCAGCATATTCGTAGGTGATCTCCTAGGGTGGGGAGAGCATTGCTAAGCTCATCCAGCAAAGCGAGCAACTTAACAGGAAGGCAGAGAGAGGCCCAACAACCTGAAGTTGCTGACTCACAGAGCTCTGGGGAGCAGAGAACTCAACTCTCAGGATGAGAGGGAAACTCCAAACGCTCAGGGAGGGGCAGCGTGCTCGTAAGAGACCCTCGGAGTGAGGGGAGCACTGCCGAACTCACCACGAGACCAGCCTAAGGGGGGAGGGCGGAGAAAGGGCCTGACTCCTTGGCATGGCTGCATGGTGGATTCCACAGAGCAGATAATCCAACTCTCAGGATGAGAGAGAAACTCAGACCCTCGGAAGGGAGCGGCATGCTCATAGGTGACCCTCTAGGGTGAGGGGAGCACTGCTAAGCTCAACCAGCAAAGAGAGCAACCTAACAGGGAGGCAGAGCGAGGCCTAACAAACCTGAGGCTGCTGAATCACAGAGCTCTGGGGAGCAGAGAACTCAACTCTCAGAATGAGAGGGAACTCAGACGCTCAGAAGGGAGCGGCATGCTCATAGGTGACCCACTATGGTGAGGGGAGCAATGCTAGCTCAACCAAAAAACAGCCGACCAGGGAGGCAGAAGGTGGCCCAACAACCTGGCATGACTGCTAACTGGAGCTCTAGAGAGTGGAGGCCTAACTCTCAAATAGGAGAGGGACTCAGACGCTCAGTTTTTGGGAGCGGTGTGCTAAAAGGTGATCATCTAGGGTGAGGGGAGCACTGCTGAGCTCAACCAAGAAGGAGAGCAACCTAACAGGGAGGCAGAGAGGGGCCTAACAACCTGAGGCTGCTGCTCAACAGAGCTCCAGGGAGTGCAGAACCCGGTGAGCTGAGTCCTCAGATGCTCGACTGGGAGCAGCAAGCTCAAAGGTAACCCTCTAAGGTGAGGGGAGCATTGCCAGGCCTGACCAAAAGGGTAACTCATCAGGGAGGCAGCAAGTGGCCAAACTTCCTGGTGTCACTGCCACGGAGCTCATAAAGAACCTCCCGCAGTGAGGGAAGCACTGCCATGTCCAGGGAGCAGATTAACCGCAAATGGGACATCAGAAATGGAATCCAAGCTTATTCTAAAAGCAACAGGGTCCCACATGGAGGCAACTGACCAAGGAGGCGACAGGATGGGCCTAACAACTCTGTACGGTTTCATATAGAGTTCTCGGGAGCGGCGCTCTCAGCCCTCGGGCTGAGGCGGTCCCTACGACACAAACTGGGAACGGGAGGTGCATAGTGAGTGAGGGGAACTTGCAGTGAGGGGAACACACCCTAGCTCGACCAGAAGGCAGTGCCAGATTAAAAGGACAGTCCAGCAGGACCCAAAGGGCTTTTAGACTGACAGCTGTTAATAGCCAAACGTCTCCATCTTGATAGAGAGCACAGACCAACGGGACCCAATAACCATACATGTCTGGAGAGCTATCGCTCCTCAGAGCCAAAGCACTCAAGGAGGGGTTTCCGTAGAAACACCTCTCACTCGTACCTCCGGGAAAGCAGTGTACTCAAGCCCACTCCACAGAGGGGCGATTCACTGGTTCGACCGTAAGGGCAGTGTGACGGAGATGCAGACGGGCCTGACCATCTATCGAACTGCAGAGTGGAGTAAAGGAGTGAAGCCCCTCAACGCCTTAGCGAGAGGAGCTCTAACTCAGAGAATGTGCATGATGGTTAAGTGGATGACCCATATCTCAGGAAGCCTCTCGAGACGAGACTATTTAATTAATTTATTAGAGGTTTTCTGCTCTGCAAGTAAAGTTAGAGCTGCTATGCTCTTACAGCTTAGTTTAGTGTTTCTATGAACAGTGACTCTGTGTTAGTGCTGCGGAGAGAAAGAAGATAACGTGGGTCCAGAGATGCTGAAAAGCTTATTCTCCTGTAAGAGAAAGTCTGTACAAACAATAAGTTCAAAACATGGCAATATGAAAGATGTTTGTTTCAAATGAAATAAAGTCTTATGTGCGAAGCAGAAAGGCCTTTCTTTAATGTATTAGTTTTCTGCTCAGCAAGTAAAGTTAGAGCTGTTATGCTCAGACAGCTTAGTTTAGCGTTTCTATGAACATTGACAGTGCTCCTGTGAGAAAGATGAGAACGGGGCTCCACAGATATTGAAAATCTTATTTCCCTCTAAGACAAAGTCAGTACATACAATGTTAAGTTCAAAACGTGGCAATATGAAAGATGTTTGTTTCAAATGAAATAAAGTCTTGTTTGCAATGCAGAAAGGCGTTTGTTTAATATGTTAGATGTTTTCTGCTCCACAAGTATAGTTAGAGCTCCTATGCCCAGTTAGGTTAGTTTAGCGTTTCTATGAACATTGACATTGAAACAGTGCTCCTGGGAGAAAGTAGATAAGGTGGGTCCAGAGACGCTGAAATTATTCCCCTGTAAGAGAAATCCAGTTCATGCAATGTTAAGGTCAAAACATGGCAATATGAAAGATGTCTGTTTCAAATGAAACAAAGTCTTATTTGAAATGCAGAAAGGTATTTTTTTTTTTTAAATGTATTAGAGGTTTTTTGCTCCACTAGCAAAATTAGAGCTGCTATGCTCAGACAGCTTAGTTTAGCGTTCCTATGAACATTGAAACGCTGAGAGAAAGATGAGAACGGGGCTCCACAGATGTTGAAAAGCTTATTCTCCTGTAAGACAAAGTCAGTACATACAATGTTAAAGAAAGGCCTTTCTGCTTTGCACATAAGACTTTATTTCATTTGAAATGAACATCTTTCATATTGCCATGTTTTGACCTTAACATTGCATAAACTGGATTTCTCTTACAGGGGAATAAGAATTTCAGTGTCTCTGGACCCACCTTATCTACTTTCTCTCAGGAGCACTGTTTCATTGTCAATGTTCATAGAAACGCTAAACTAAGCTATCTGAGGAAAGAAGCTGTAACTTTACTTGCGTAGCAGAAAATATCTAACACATTAAAGAAACGCCTTTCTGCATTGCAAATAAGACTTTATTTCATTTGAAACGAACATATTTCATATTGGCAAGTTTTGATCTTATCATTGCATAAAAAGTTTCTCTTACAGGGAAAAAGCTTTTCATCATCTGTGGAGCAGCGGCCTCTTCTTTTTCTGAGGAGAGCTGACACACTTTCACTGTTCAAAGAAACACTAAACTAAGCTGTCTGAGCATAGTAGTAGCTCTAACTTTACTTGCGAAACAGAAAACATGTAACACATTAAAGAACCGCCTTTCTGCATTGCAAATAAGACTTTATTTCATTTGAAACGAACATCTATCATATTGCCATGTTTGACTTTAACATTGCATGAACAGACCTTCTCTTACAGGGGAATAAGCTTTTCAGGATCTCTGGACCTATCTACTTTCTCTGAGGAGCACTGTTTCAGTGTCACTGTTCATAGAAACGCTAAACTAAGCTATCTGAGCATAGTAGCTCTAACTTTACTTATATAGTAGAAAACATCTAACATATTATAGAAACGCCTTTCTGCATTGCAAACAAGACTTTGTTTCATTTAAAAAAAACATCTTTCATATTACCAAGTTTTGAACTTAACATTGTATGTACGTTTTCTATGAACAGTGACACTGTCAGTCTGTTCCTGGGATCGATTGCTTCAGTCTGTTCCTGTCTGTTGTGCTGCTGAGAGGTTTGCAATTGTAGCTCCGCTTTTTTATTGACTCTCTACCTTACTTTCACTCTCTGTTGTTTAAAGTGATAATATATAACTTAATTCCCATCATATTTCTGGTATTATCTATCAAACTAATCTAACTAATTTGGTCGTTCGCTTTTAAAACCGCGAGTGCAGCGCGTTAGCACTCTTTAGCCGGTTAGCTTGTCACTCGCGGTTCCATTCGCGTTTCTATTCGCGCCTATTATTGTTTTCTTTTTCTTTTTTTCTGCTCCGTTTTTCATTTCTCTCTCGCTTCGTTTTTCACGAGTTCATCAAACAACAGTGGTAAGTGGTAAGTTAAGTTGCTATCATTCATCAATCACGGTGAGCTTCTTCTCCTGCTATTGTTGTTTGCACCGCCTGCCACATGTACAGTTTATCTGTCTCTGTCAGCAGCGAGGGATTCACATGTGACAAATGCAGGGAAATAGTTAGGCTGACAGAGAAGATTTTAGAACTAGAGACACGCATCCAAACTTTAGTTGAGGATAGTAAGAATGTGAGGGCTGTAGATACTGCTTTGGATGCGACTAGCTCGGGACTCCTGTACATTGTTCGGTTCCGGCATTAGAGCCCGTGCAGCAGGGCAACTGGGTGACTGTGAGGCGGCATAGTCGTGGGTCAAAACACCGCTCTTCCGTTCCGATCAAAACATCAAACAGGTTCTCCCCACTCAGTGATACACCCACTGAGAAACCTGATGTAGTGCCACCATAGTCCAAATGCTTACCGGGAGCCAGAGCGCCTGACATCTTGGCAAATTTAAAAGTGCTGGCTAATGTTAAACGTAAATTCAGTAAGATTGTTATCCACGTCGGCGCTAATGATGTTCGACTTCGCCAGTCGGAGATCACTACAAATAATGTTAAAGAGGTGTGTGAACTTGCAAGTACGATGTCAGACACTGTAATATGCTCTGGTCCGCTCCCTGCTTACCATGGCGATGAGATTCATAGCAGACTGTCGTCACTCAATGGCTGGATGTCTAAGTGGTGCCCGCAGAATAACATAGGCTTTATAGACAATTGGAAGAATTTTTGGGGCAGACCTGACCTGTTGAAAAGAGATGGTGTTCATCCCTCCTGGGGTGGTGCTGCTCTTCTCTTTAGAAATATGGCACATAGTCTTAGAGTTCGTACTTGACTAACTAGGGCCCAGGTCAGGAAGCAGACAGACTGGCTAAACCGACCGTCTGCTAGCCACCTCACGCCACAGAGGTCAGTTAATTCTCAGCACATAGAGACTCCTTCACCTAGATATCACATCTATAGAGACTGTGTCTGTTCCCCATACTAGAAAATACAGAAAACGTCCAAACCAAAGTAATAGTAACAATTTAATTGATGTTCAACAAATAAAAAATGTTTACAATACAGAGAAACAATTGATAAAACTTGGCTTACTGAATATCAGGTCCTTTTCTACAAAAGCACTATTTGTAAATGATTTGATCAATGATCATAACCTAGATTTGCTCTGTTTGACAGAAACATGGCTAAAACCAGATGAATACATTACTTTAAACGAGTCTACCCCCCAAGATTACTGCTATAAAAATGAGCCACGTCCAAAAGGTAAAGGAGGAGGTGTTGCTACAATTTATAGCAATGTTCTCAGTATTTCTCAGAGGGCAGGCTTTAAGTACAACTCGTTTGAAGTTATGGTGCTGCGTATAGAGAAACACGTGTTAGTGATAAATCCCCTGTGATGTTTGTACTGGCTACTGTGTACAGGCCACCAGGGCACCACACAGACTTTATTAAAGAATAAGAAGAATAAGATAAAGTCTTAATTGTTGGTGATTTTAATATCCATGTTGATAATAAAAAAGATGCATTAGGATCAGCATTCATAGTCATTCTGAACTCTATTGGGGTTAGACAACATGTTTCAGGACCTACTCATTGTCGAAATCATACTCTAGATTTAATACTGTCACATGGAATTGATGTTAGTGGTGTTGAAATTCTGCAGCAAAGCGATGATATCTCAGATCATTATCTAGTCTTGTGTAAACTCCATATAGCCAAAACTGTAAATTCTACTCCTCGTTACAAGTATGGTAGAACCATCACTTCTACCACAAAAGACTGCTTTGTAAGTAATCTTCCTGATTTATCTCAATTCTTCAGCATATCCAACAGCACAGAAAAACTTGATGATGTAACAGAAACTATGGACTCTCTCTTTTCTAGCACTTTAGATACAGTTGCTCCTTTACGCTTAAGGAAGATCAAAGAAAACAGTCTGACTCCGTGGTATAATGAGCACACTCGCACTCTAAAGAGAGCAGCCCGGAAAATGGAGCGCAGCTGGAGGAAAACAAAACTAGAGGTATTTGGTATAGCTTGGCGGGAAAGTACCCTATCCTACAGAAAAGCATTAAAAACTGCTAGATCTGATTACTTTTCGTCTCTTCTAGAAGAAAACAAACATAACCCCCGGTATTTATTCAATACAGTCACTAAATTAACGAAAAATAAAGCATCAACAGGTGTTGGTATTTCCCAAGAGCACAGCTGTAATGACTTTATGAACTATTTTACTTCCAAGATCGATACTGTCAGAGATAAAATTGTAACCATGCAGCCGTCAGCTATAGTATCGCATCAGATAGTGCACTATAGATCCCCTGAGGAACAATTCCACTCATTCTCTATTATAGGAGAGGAAGAATTGTATAAACTTGTTAAATCATCTAAACCAACATGTATGTTAGACCCTATTCCATCTAAACTACTAAAAGAGCTGCTTCCAGAAGTCATAGATCCTCTTTTGGCTATTATTAATTCATCGTTGTCATTAGGATATGTCCCCAAAACCTTCAAATTGGCTGTTATTAAGCCTCTCATTAAAAAACTACAACTTGACCCCAAAGATCTAGTTAATTACAGACTGATCTCAAATCTCCCTTTTCTGTCAAAGATACTAGAAAAGTTAGTATCCTCACAATTATATTCCTTCTTAGAGAAAAATGGTATCTGTGAGGAATTCCAGTCAGGATTTAGACCGTATCATAGTACTGAGACTGCTCTCATTAGAGTTACAAATGACCTGCTTCTATCATCTGATCGTGGTTGTATCTCTCTATTAGTTCTACTGGATCTTAGCACTGCGTTCGACACTATCGACCACAACATTCTTTTGAATAGACTAGAAAACTTTGTTGGCATTAGTGGAAGTGCCCTAGCATGGTTCAAATCGTACTTATCTGACCGCCATCAGTTTGTAACAGTAAATGAAGAGGTATCATATCGATCACAAGTGCAGTATGGAGTACCTCAAGGCTCAGTACTAGGGCCGTTACTTTTCACGCTTTACATGTTACCCTTGGGAGATATTATCAGGAGACGGTGTTAGCTTTCACTGTTATGCTGATGATACTCAGCTCTATATTTCTTCACGGCCTGGTGAAACACACCAAATTGAGAAACTAACGGAATGCATAGTCGATATAAAAAACTGGATGACGAGTAATTTCTTACTGCTAAATTCTGAAAAAACAGAGGTGTTAATTATCAGACCTAAAAACCCCACATGTAATAACCTAGAACACTATCTAACACTTGACGGCTGCTCTGTCAATTCTTCTTCATCAGTTAGGAACCTAGGTGTGCTGTTTGATAGCAATCTTTCATTTGAAAGCCATGTTTCTAGTATCTGTAAAACTGCGTTTTTCCATCTCAAAAACATATCTAAATTGCGACGTATGCTCTCAACGTCAAATGCAGAAATGCTAATTCATTTGTTTATGACCTCAAGGTTAGACTATTGTAATGCTTTACTGGGTGGTTGTTCTGCACGCTTGATCAATAAACTACAGTTGGTCCAAAATGCAGCAGCTAGAGTCCTTACTAGAACCAGGAAGTATGACCATATTAGCCCGGTTCTGTCAACAGTGCACTGGCTCCCTATCAAACATCGGATAGATTTTAAAATCTTGTTAATTACTTATAAAGCCCTGAATGGCTTAACTCCTCAGAACTTGAGCGAGCTCTTATCACATTATAGTCCTCCACGTCCGCTGCGTTCTCAAAACTCTGGCCATTTGATAATACCTAGAATATCAAAATCGACTACGGGTGGCAGATCCTTTTCCTATTTAGCACCCAAACTCTGGAACAATCTACCTAACACTGTTCGGGAGGCAGACACACGCTGTCAGTTTAAATCTAGATTAAAGACACATTTCTTTAACCTGGCTTACACATAACACACTAATACACTTCTATTATTCAAATCCGTTAAAGGATTGTTAGGTTGCATTAATTAGATCAGCCGGAACCGGGAACACTTCTCATAACACACGATGTACTCGTTACATCGTAAGAAGAATGGTATCTACGCTAATATTTGTCTGTTTCTTTCTTATTCTGTTTCTCAGTCCGTGTCCGGATCAGATGGTGGATCGGTGCCGGAAGATGATGTCTGCGACCCTGATCGTCGGCGGAGGCCGGACACCTGGATGAGCCCCGGGGACATATCCCCAGTGAAGACCTTGACTTAAATAAATAAATAAATAAAACAAATTAAAAAAAAATATAATAAAATACCTAACTACATAATACTATTATTGTTAGAAATTGCAACAATATAAAAATAGAAATATAATACATTTAAAATTTAATTAAAACATTAAGTAAAAAAAAATAAACAATAATATCCTGGCCAGAGGAGAACTGGCCCCCCGACTGAGCCTGGTTTCTCCCAAGGTTTTTTTTTTCATCCATTCTGTCACAGAGGGAGTTTTGGTTCCTTGCCGCTGTCGCCTCCGGCTTGCTCAGTTGGGGACACTTAATTTCTAACGATTATCATCAATTTGATTTCATATATACTATTTAAACTAAACTGAGCTAGACAATGACATCTCTGAATTCAATAATGAAATGCCTTTAACTGAAAATTGAGTGTTTAATCTTATTATACATTACTGACACTCTGTCCTCCAATTTGATACTGTTAAGTGCTTTGACACAATTTGTACTGTAAATAAAGGTGACTTGACTTGACTTGACTTGTACTGACTTTGTCATATAGGGGAATAAGCTTTTCAACATCTGTGGAGCCCCGTTCTCATCTTTCTCTCAGGAGCACTGTCAATGTTCATAGAAACGCTAAACTAAGCTGTCAGAGCAAAACAGCTCTAACTTTGTTTGCCGAGCAGAAAACTTCTAATACATTAAAGAAAGGCCTTTCTGCTTTGCACATAAGACTTTATTTCATTTGAAACGAACATCTTTCATATTGCCATGTTTTGAACTTAACATTGCATAAACTGGATTTCTCTTACAGGGGAATAAGAATTTCAGCGTCTCTGGACCCACCTTATCTACTTTCTCTCAGGAGCACTGTTTGTCAATGTTCATAGAAACGCTAAACTAAGCTGTCTGAGCATAGTCGCTCTAACTTGCTGAGCAGAAAACTTTTAATACATTAAAAAAAAAAAATACCTTTCTGCATTTCAAATAAGACTTTATTTCATTTGAAACGAACATTTTCATATTGCCAAGTTCCTTAACATTGCATGAACAGACCTTCTCTTACAGGGGAATAAGCTTTTCAGGATCTCTGGGCCTGCGTTATCTACTTTCTCTGAGGAGCACTGTTTCACTGTCAATGTTCATAGAAACGCAAAACTAAGCTGAGCAGAAAACATCTCACACATTAAAGAAACGCCTTTCTGCATTGCACATAAGAATTTATTTAATTTGAAACAAATATCTTTCATATTGCCATATTTGACCTTAACATTGCATAAACTGGATTTCTCCTACAGGGGAATAAGAATTTCAGCGTCTCTGGACCCACCTTATCTACTTTCTCTCAAGAGCACTATTTCTGTGTCAGTGTTCATAGAAATGCTAAACTAAGCTGTCTGAGCATAGTTGCTCTAACTTTACTTGCGGAGCAGAAAACATCTAACATATTAAAGAAACACATTTCTGCATTGCAAACAAGACTTTATTTCATTTGAAACAAATATCTTTCATATTGGCAAGATTTGATCTTATCATTGCATGAACTGAGTTTCTCTTACAGGAAGAAAAGCTTTTCATCATCTGTGGAGCAGCGGACTCTTCTTTTTCTGAGGAAAGCTGACACACTTGCACTGTTCATAGAAACGCTAAACTAAGCTGTCTGAGCATAGTAGCTCTAACTTTAGTTGCGGAGCAGAAAACATGTAACACATTAAAGAAACGTCTTTCTGCATTGCACATAAGAATTTATTTCATTTGAAAGAAATATCTTTCATATTACCACGTTTGATCTTAACATTGTATGTACTGACTGTCTTACAGGAGAATAAGCTTTTCAGGATCTCTGGACCTGCGTTATCTACTTTCTCTCAGGAGCACTGTTTCAGTGTCACTGTTCATAGAAACGCTAAACTAAGCTATCTGCGCATAGTAGTACTACTGTCTTCACAAACTGCCCTGAAATACAATTCAAACAAACAATGTAGTGTGAGGCTCTTACATTCACAATGTACAGAAAATTCTGCTGGACTGAAATTTAGTGAACAGTCTTCAAGAGTGCAAATAATATTTTAAGTTTTAAGTATCTTTCAGGCTTGCGTGAGGTTTCCGCAAGCAACAAAGTCTGCTTGAACAAAAACTTCACTACATTTAAAGTTTAGAAAATAATATACATACAGACCGTTACAGTTTGAAGTGAGGTGCATTCACAGTACTCTGTCTTACCGTTATTAATTTTAATTTCAAAGAACTTTTTTATTATCATCTGTGTCTTTTTTTGAATTATGATTGACCCCTCTATAGGTTGTTGTGTATGAAGTGCCCTCAGAGCAGAGTTAAACAAGATGGCCTTGTAGGACATACAGGAACCCAGACAGCAACATAGTGTTGTCCCAGATCCGGCCCACATCTGGCCCGCATGAAATCCAGGTGGGCCAGATGTGGGCCGGATCTGGGCCGACGGACGCCGTGATTTTGCCAAGTAAGACATGTTCCTGGATCAACATCTTTTGTTGATCCTGGATCAACATTACTGTCCAAAAATATAGACTTAACCCAATCCCTACCCCTAAACCTAACCCTACCCATAATTTATTCCTAAAATCAGTGTGAAATGATAGTTGATTAACAAGGGTGTAGAAGCACCTAACCCTGATCATAAGCCTAAAACAGATATTTCCTGAAAAGTTATCCCTCAATTCTGATTGGTTGATTGGAATGACGTTCCAGGATCAACAAGGATGTTGACCCAGGAACATGTTGTACTTGGTGAAATCACGCTCACCCTGGGCCGACACTGTCTGGGAAATATTTGATATTTATTTGATATATTTTTTTGAACATTTGATAAACTTTTGAATGTTTGAGGTTTTACTTACTAGTCAGATGGTTCATGGAGCTTTGGAGATGTTCTTCGACAGGAGATCCGCTCTGCTCCAGCTCTGCAGCACAGCCATCAGCATGGAAGAATAGGAACAATATGTCACATAGCCAACAAAATGTAGTATACAATGTCAGGATTATTAGAAATAAACAAACTACAGCAGAGGTGAAATGCAATAATAATAATAATAATAATAATAATAATATACAAAACATACAAAAAATCTTAAGATACCAGAATTCATATTTTTAGGTTTTAAAGATGCATGATGATATAGTTTAAATATATTGTGAAAAATTCATATAAAGTTATTTAATAAGATTTCTCAGATCACCTGTGTTTCCTGTATCTCTGTCAGCAGCTCCCAATACAAATTTTCTTGTAACTTCCCGTTTTAGGTTTTTTTTTTCTGACGCTCCTGAAATCACAGAACAATTTATCAATATTTGTTTGCCATGAAAGTTTAAAATGTGTTTGAAATAGTTTCAGCCCATTAGTTCATGTAAGTGACGTCACCGATTGACCCCACAATGCAGACGTTTAGGTTAAATTAATTAGGTTATAGTGACTTCCATTTATCTATTGACAAAGTATCAGCAAAACATTTACAAAACTATCAAAGCCGCTCATCTACACATAAAAGGTGCTTAAAAGCTCAAACGTTCATTAATAAGAGCTCAAATCTATAAGTTAGCTTACGTTACCTCTAATTGTTAGCCTCTATAGTTAACGGTTGTGATGCTAACGATCTTTTTTGAAGACACTAAACCACTCCTGTAAAGTAAGGATTCAACAGAAACGTGTCAATTACATGTAAGAAAGTGTCAGGAACGGTTGTATTATTTGTGTAACTTTAGGGACTAAACTTATCTGAAAGCAGTGAAAACAGCAGAGACAGCCTCTCCCTACTTGTCAGCTGAGTGAGTTGACGCCGTTACCATGGTAACCCCCTTGCTCCAGTTTAAATGCGATTTGAATGCTCAACGCGCGCGCCCATTGGCCCTGTCCACACGAACGCGGTTATTTTCAAAACAGCAGCTTTTTCTGTGCGATTTGGCCGTTCGTCCTCACGCAAACGCTGCACCAGGTCACTGAAACCGAACATTTTGAAAACTCCAGCCAGAGTGAAGATTTTCAAAAACTCCGGTTGCAGTGTTATCGTGTAGACAGCAAAACCAGAGTTTTTTGGCTTGTGACGTCGGAGCCTGCGCTATCATCTCCGCCTACTGGAAACTTTTCCCAGCTTCTGATTGGCCAACATGGCCTAAAACACATCAGAGTTACGTATTTACATAAATAGTCATAGTACGTAAAAGTCAAATAAAATGTCCTGAAACTTCATAATGTATTGGTTAGGCCTACATCAAACTGTAAATTGAATGAGAATATGAAAGCAGTGAATGTAAAACATTGTTTGAAGTCAGCTGTAAATAAAACAACAGGATATACTATTCTATAATATAACATATATCATATCATATAATATCATATGAGGCATGAATATAATTTCACATCTAAACACAAACACACAATATGAGCTTTATGTTATGCATTTTAAAAATATATTTTCAAAATGTATTTTAATATATTTAACAGTGTTTCACATATATGTGAATATATTGCCTTTCTGTATGGGAAAACATTGGGATTTTAGTAAAAAATATTTGAAATGGATTTTAAATGTGGGTCAAGATCGGCATGTATGTGGCCCACATATCTACATTTGACATCTGGCCCATGTCTTATGTGCCGTCTTAAACCCGGTACCATCTTGCATATAACAGTGTTTCACATATATGTGAATATACCTTTCTATATGGGAAAACATTGGCATTTTACTCAAAAATATTTGAAATGGATTTTAAATGTGGGTCAAGATTGGCAATACTTTTGTGGCCCACGGATCTATATTTGACATCTGGGTCAAATACTACATTTGACATCTGGCCCATGTCTTGTGTGCCGTCTTAAACCCGGTACCATCTCTGCCAAACCCGGGCCATGTTTGGCCCACATGCTGTATGTCAGTGCCGGATGAATGCCAGCTGTGCCAGATGCATACCAAATCTGGGCCAAATTTGTTTGCTGACTGGGTATGCTCAGACAGCTTAGTTTAGCGTTTCTATGAACATTGACACAGAAATAGTGCTCTTGAGAGAAAGTAGATAAGGTGGGTCCAGAGACGCTGAAATTCTTATTCCCCTGTAGCAGACATCCAGTTTATGCAATGTTAAGGTCAAACATGGCAATATGAAAGATGTTCATTTCAAATGAAATAAAGTCTTATGTGCAAAGCAGAAAGGCCTTTAATTTAATAGAAGCTATCTGCTCAGCAAGTAAAGTTAGAGCTACTATGCCCAGATAGCTTAGTTTAGCGTTTCTATGAACAGTGACACTAAAACAGTGCTCCTCAGAGAAAGTAGATAACGCAGGTCCAGAGATCCTGAAAAGCTTGTAAGAGAAGGTATGTTCATGCAATGTTAAGGTCAAAACTTGGCAATATGAAAATGTTCGTTTCAAATGAAATAAATTCTTATGTGCAAAGCAGAAAGGCATTTCTATAATATGTTAGATGTTTTCTGATCCGCAAGTAAAGTTAGAGCAACTACCCACATAGCAATTTTTCTCTGGCCCAGCTCCGGCCCACACAATCAGCTTTTGCTTGGCCCACATACCGCACTGACTTACAGTCCTAGTGTGGACCAGGTCTGGATTCCAGACAAGGGCCACAGGGCCATGACTGGCCCAATTCAGGGCCAGTTATGGGTAATTAACTTGGCTGAGACTTGGGCCAGTTATGGCCCATGTGTAGCCCTTGTCTGGAATCCAGACATGGTACACACTAGGACCGTAAGTCATTGAGGTATGTGGGCCAAGCAAAAGCTGATTGTGTGGGCCGGAGCTGGGCCAGAGAAAAATTGCTATGTGGGTAGTTGCTCTAACTTTACTTGCGGATCAGAAAACATCTAACATATTATAGAAATGCTTTTCTGCATTGCAAACAAGACTTTATTTCATTTGAAACAAATATCTTTCATATTGCAAACTTTTGAACTTAACATTGTATGTACTGACTTTGTCTAACAGGAGAATAAGCTTTTCAACATCTGTGGAGCCCCGTTCTCATCTTTCTCTCAGGAGCACTGTCAATGTTCATAGAAATGCTAAACTAAGTTGTCTGAGCATAGTTGCTCTAACTTTACTTGCTGAGCAGAAAACTTCTAATACATTAAAAAAAAAAAAAAAATACCTTTCTGCATTTCAAATAAGACTTTATTTCATTTGAAACAAATATCTTTCATATTACAACGTTTGATCTTAACATTATATGTACTGACTTTGTCTTACAGGAGAATAAACTTTTCCGGATCTCTGGACCTGCGTTATCTGCTTTCTCTCAGGAGCACTGTTTCAGTGTCACTGTTCATAGAAACGTTAAACTAAGCTATCTGCGCATAGTAGCTCTAACTTTTCTTGTGGAGCAGAAAACATCTAACATATTAAAGAAACGCCTTTCTGCACTGCAAACAAGACTTTATTTCATTTGAAACAAACATCTTTCATATTGCCAAGTTTCGAACTTATTGTATGTACTGACTTTGTCTTACAGGGTAATAAGATTTTCAACATCTGTGGAGCCCCGTTTTCATCTATCTCTCAGGAGCACTGTCAATGTTCATAGAAACGCAAAACTAAGCTGTCTGAGAATAACAGCTCTAAGTTTACTTGCTGATCAGAAAACTTCTAATACATTAAAGAAAGGCCTTTCTACTTTGCACATAAGACTTTATTTCATTTGAAATGAACATCTTTCATATTACCATGCTTTGACCTTAACATTACATAAACTGGATTTCTCTTACAGGGGAATAAAAATTTCAGCGTCTTATCTACTTTCTCTCAGGAGCACTGTTTCATTGTCACTGTTCATAGAAACAATAAACAAAGCTATCTAAGGAAATTAGCTGTAACTTTACTTGCGTAGCAGAAAACATCTAACACAGCATTTAGTGTTCTTAGAAACTCTAAACTAGTAATTCTGAGCATTGAAGCTCTAACATAACTTACACAGGAAAAAGCTCTAACACATGAAAATCTGTCTTCTGCATTGCACAAAAAATTTCATTTCATGAGAAAGAAACATCTTTCATGTACTTGAGCTGTACTCTTAAACTTGCATTAACCAAATTTCTCTCACTGAGAAAGAAGCTTTTCAGCATTTGTGGCCTTGAATTCTCTTCATTTGCTTAGTTGCAATAACACAGCATTTCACAGCATATAGTGTTCTTAGAAGTTGTATACTAGTGATTCTAAGCATTAAAGCTCTAACATAACTTGCATCAGAAAAAAGCTCTAACACATGAAAATCTGACTTCTGCATGGCAAATAACATTTCATTTCATGAGAAAGACACATCTTTCATGCACTTGAGCTGTACTCATAAAATTGCATTAACCAACTTTCTCTCAATGAGAAAGAAGCTTTTCATCACATGTGACCTTGAATTCTCTTCATTTGCTCTAACTAAGCATTTAGTGTTCTTAGAAGCTCTAAACTAGTGATTCTGAGCATTGAAGCTCTAACATAACTTGCACTACTGAAAAGCTCTAACACATGAAAATCTGTCGTCTGCATTGCAGATAACATTTCATTTCATGAGAAAGACTCATCTTTCATGCACTTGAGCTTTACTCTTAAAATTGCATTAATCATGTTTCTCTCACTGAGAAAGAAGCATCTCAGCCTGTGTGGCCTTGAATTCTCTTCATTTGCTTAGTTGCACTAACACAGCATTTAGTGTTCTTAGAAGCGCTAAACTAGTGATTCTGAGCATGGAAGCTCTAACATAACTTGCACTACTGAAAAGCTGTAACACATGAAAATCTGTCTTCTACATTGCAGATAACATTTCATTTCATGAGAAAGAAACATCTTTCATGTACTTGAGCTTTACTCTTAAAATTGCATTAATCAACTTTCTCTCACTGAGAAACAAGCATTTCAGCATCTGTGGCCTTAAATTCTCTTCATTTGCTTAGTTGCACTAACACAGCATTTAGTGTTCTTAGAAGTGCTAAACTAGTGATTCTGAGCATGGAAGCTCTAAAGTAACTTGCATTAGTTAAAAGCTCTAACACATGAAAATCTTTCTTCTGCATGGCAAATAACATTTCATTTCATGAGAAAGAAACATGTTTCATGCACGTGAGCTTTACTCAAAAATATCATTAACCAACTTTCTCTCTCTGAGAAAGAAGCTTTTCAGCACGTGGCCTTGAATTCTCTTCATTTGCACTAACTTAGCATTTAGTGTTCTTAGAAGCTCTAAACTAGTGATTCTGAGCATTGAAGCTCTAACATAACTTGCATTAGAAAAAAGCTCTAACACATGAAAATCTGACTTCTGCATTGCAGATAACATTTCATTTCATGAGAAAGACACATCATTTATGTACTTGAGATTTACTCTTAAAATTGCATTAATCATGTTTCTCTCACTGAGAAAGGAGCATCTCAGCATGTGTGGCCTTGAATTCTCTTCATTTGCTTAGTTGCACTAACACAGCATTTCACAGCATATAGTGTTCTTAGAAGTTCTATACTAGTGAGTCTAAGCACTAAAGCTCTAACAACTTGCACAGGAAAAAAGCTCTAACAAATGAAAATCTGACTTCTGTATTGCAAATAACATTTTATTTCATGAGAAAGAAGCATTTTTCATGTACTTGAGCTTTACTCTTAAAATTGCATTAATCATGTTTCTCTCACTGACAAAAAAGCTTTTCAGCATATGTGGCCTTGAATTCTCTTCATTTGCTTAGTTGCAATAACACAGCATTTCACAGCATATAGTGTTCTTAGAAGTTGTATACTAGTGATTCTAAGCATTAAAGCTCTAACATAACTTGCACAGGAAAAAAGCTCTAACAAATGAAAATCTGACTTCTGTACTGCAAATAACATTTCATTTTATGAGAAAGAAGTATCTTTCATGTACTTGAGCTTTACTCTTAAAATTGCATTAACCAACTTTCTCTCACTGACAAAAAAGCTTTTCAGCATATGTAGCCTTGAACTCGCTTCATTTGCACTAACTAAGCAATTTGTGTTCTTAGAAGCTCTAAACTAGTGATTCTGAGCATTGAAGGTGTACCATAACTTGTACTACTGAAAAGCTCTAACTCATGAAAATCTGTCTTCTGCATTTTAGATATTTCATTTCATGAGAAAAACGCATCTTTCATGCACTTGAGCTTTACTCATAAAATTGCATTAACCAACTTTCTCTCACTGAGAAACAAGCATTTCAGCATCTGTGGCCTTAAATTCTCTTCATTTGCTTAGTTGCACTAACACAGCATTTAGTGTTCTTAGAAGCGCTAAACTAGTGATTCTGAGCATGGAAGCTCTAACATAACTTGCACAGGAAAAAAGCTCTAACAAATGAAAATCTGACTTCTGTATTGCAAATAAACTTTCATTTCATGAGAAAGAAGCATCTTTCATGTACTTGAGCTTGCATTTATGTTATTTATGTGGCCTTGAATTCTCTTCATTTGCACTGACACAGCATTTCACAGCATATAGTGTTCTTAGAAGTTCTATACTAGTGAGTCTAAGCATTAAAGCTCTAACATAACTTGCACAGGAAAAAAGCTCTAACAAATGAAAATCTGACTTCTGTATTGCAAATAAACTTTCATTTCATGAGAAAGAAGCATCTTTCATGTACTTGAGCTTTACTCTTAAAATTGCATTAACCAACTTTCTCTCACTGAAAAAAAAGCTTTTCAGCATATGTGGCCTTGAATTCTCTTCATTTGCACTAACTAAGCATTTAGTGTTGTTAGAAGCTCTAAACTAGTGATTCTGAGCACTGAAGCTCTAACATAACTTGCATCAGAAAAAAGCTCTAACACATGAAAATCTGACTTCTACATTGCACATAACATTTCATTTCATGAGAAAGAAACATCTTTCATGCACTTGAGCTTTACTCAAAAAATATCATTAACCAACTTTCTCTCACTGAGAAAGAAGCTTTTCAGCACGTGGCCTTGAATTCTCTACATTTGCACCAACTAAGCATTGTGTTCTTAGAAGCTCTAAGCTAGTGATTCTGAGCATTGAAGCTCTAACATAACTTGCATTAGAAAAAAGCTCTAACACATGAAAATCTGACTTCTGTAATGCAAATAACATTTCATTTCATGAGAAAGACACATCTTTCATGCACTTGAGCTTTACTCATAAAATTGCATTAACCAACTTTCTCTCAATGAGAAAGAAGCTTTTCAGCACATGTGGCCTTGAATTCTCTTCATTTGCTCTAACTAAGCATTTACTCATAAAATTGCATTAATCATGTTTCTCTCACCGAGAAAGAAGCATCTCAGCCTGTGTGGCCTTGAATTCTCTTCATTTGCTTAGTTGCACTGACACAGCATTTAGTGTTCTTAGAAGCGCTAAACTAGTGTTTCTGAGCATGGAAGCTCTAACATAACTTGCACTACTGAAAAGCTGTAACACATGAACATCTATCTTCTGCATTGCAGATAACATTTCATTTCATGAGAAAGACACATCTTTACTTGAGCCTTACTCTTAAAATTGCATTAATCAACTTTTTCTCACTGAGAAAGAAGCTTCTCAGCATGTGTGGCCTTGAATTCTCTTCATTTGCTTAGTTGCACTAACACAGCATTTAGTGTTCTTAGAAGTGCTAAACTAGTGATTCTGAGCATGGAAGCTCTAAAGTAACTTGCATTAGTTAAAAGCTCTAACACATGAAAATCTTTCTTCTGCATGGCAAATAACATTTCATTTCATGAGAAAGAAACATGTTTCATGCACGTGAGCTTTACTCAAAAATATCATTAACCAACTTTCTCTCTCTGAGAAAGAAGCTTTTCAGCACGTGGCCTTGAATTCTCTTCATTTGCACTAACTTAGCATTTAGTGTTCTTAGAAGCTCTAAACTAGTGATTCTGAGCATTGAAGCTCTAACATAACTTGCATTAGAAAAAAGCTCTAACACATGAAAATCTGACTTCTGCATTGCAGATAACATTTCATTTCATGAGAAAGACACATCATTTATGTACTTGAGATTTACTCTTAAAATTGCATTAATCATGTTTCTCTCACTGAGAAAGGAGCATCTCAGCATGTGTGGCCTTGAATTCTCTTCATTTGCTTAGTTGCACTAACACAGCATTTCACAGCATATAGTGTTCTTAGAAGTTCTATACTAGTGAGTCTAAGCACTAAAGCTCTAACAACTTGCACAGGAAAAAAGCTCTAACAAATGAAAATCTGACTTCTGTATTGCAAATAACATTTTATTTCATGAGAAAGAAGCATTTTTCATGTACTTGAGCTTTACTCTTAAAATTGCATTAATCATGTTTCTCTCACTGACAAAAAAGCTTTTCAGCATATGTGGCCTTGAATTCTCTTCATTTGCTTAGTTGCAATAACACAGCATTTCACAGCATATAGTGTTCTTAGAAGTTGTATACTAGTGATTCTAAGCATTAAAGCTCTAACATAACTTGCACAGGAAAAAAGCTCTAACAAATGAAAATCTGACTTCTGTACTGCAAATAACATTTCATTTTATGAGAAAGAAGTATCTTTCATGTACTTGAGCTTTACTCTTAAAATTGCATTAACCAACTTTCTCTCACTGACAAAAAAGCTTTTCAGCATATGTAGCCTTGAACTCGCTTCATTTGCACTAACTAAGCAATTTGTGTTCTTAGAAGCTCTAAACTAGTGATTCTGAGCATTGAAGGTGTACCATAACTTGTACTACTGAAAAGCTCTAACTCATGAAAATCTGTCTTCTGCATTTTAGATATTTCATTTCATGAGAAAAACGCATCTTTCATGCACTTGAGCTTTACTCTTAAAATTGCATTAACCAACTTTCTCTCACTGAGAAACAAGCATTTCAGCATCTGTGGCCTTAAATTCTCTTCATTTGCTTAGTTGCACTAACACAGCATTTAGTGTTCTTAGAAGCGCTAAACTAGTGATTCTGAGCATTGAAGCTCTAACATAACTTGCATTACTTAAAAGCTCTAACACATGAAAATCTGTCTTCTGCATGGCAAAGAACATTTCATTTCATGAGAAAGAAACATGTTTCATGCACTTGAGCTTTACTCAAAAAATATCATTAACCAACTTTCTCTCACTGAGAAAGAAGCTTTTCAGCACGTGGCCTTGAATTCTCTTCATTTGCACTAACTAAGCATTTAGTGTTCTTAGAAGCTCTAAACTAGTGATTCTGAGCATTGAAGTAGTAACATAACTTGTACTACTTGAAAAGCTCTAACACATGAAAATCTGTCTTCTGCATTACAGATAACATTTCATTTCATGAGAAAGACACATCTTTCATGTACTTGAGCTTTACTCTTAAAATTGCATTAATCATGTTTCTCTCACTGAGAAAGAAGCATCTCAGCCTGTGTGGCCTTGAATTCTCTTCATTTACTTAGTTGCACTAACACAGCATTTCACAGCATAGAGTGTTCTTAGAAGTTGTATGCTGGTGATTCTAAGCATTAAAGCTCTAACATTACTTGCTCAGGAAAAAAGCTCTAACAAATGAAAATCTGTCTTCTGCATTGCAGATAACATTTCATTTCATGAGAAAGACACATCTTTCATGCACTTGAGCTTAACTCATAGAATTGCATGAATCATGTTTCTCTCACTGAGAAAGAAGCATCTCAGCCTGTGTGGCCTTGAATTCTCTTCATTTGCTTAGTTGCACTAACACAGCATTTCACAGCATAGAGTGTTCTTAGAAGTTGTATGCTAGTGATTCTAAGCATTAAAGCTCTAACATAACTTGCTCAGGAAAAAAGCTCTAACACATGAAAATCTGACTTCTGTATTGCAAATAACATTTCATTTCATGAGAAAGACACATCTTTCATGCACTTGAGCTTTACTCATAAAATTGCATTAACCAACTTTCTCTCAATGAGAAAGAAGCTTTTCAGCACATGTGGCCATGAATTCTCTTCATTTGCTCTAACTAAGCATTTAGTGTTCTTAGAAGCTCTAAACTAGTGATTCTGAGCATTGAAGCAGTAACATAACTTGTACTACTTGAAAAGCTCTAACACATGAAAATCTGTCTTCTGCATTACAGATAACATTTCATTTCATGAGAAAGACACATCTTTCATGTACTTGAGCTTTACTCTTAAAATTGCATTAATCATGTTTCTCTCACTGAGAAAGAAGCATCTGAACAAGTGTGGCCTTGAATTTTCTTCATTTGCTTAGTTGCACTAACACAGCATTTCACAGCATATAGTGTTCTTAGAAGTTCTATACTAGTGAGTCTAAGCATTAAAGCTCTAACATAACTTGCACAGGAAAAAAGCTCTAACAAATGAAAATCTGACTTCTGTACTGCAAATAACATTTCATTTTATGAGAAAGAAGTATCTTTCATGCACTTGAGCTTTACTCATAAAATTGCATTAACCAACTTTCTCTCAATGAGAAAGAAGCTTTTCAGCACATTGGCCATGAATTCTCTTCATTTGCTCTAACTAAGCATTTAGTGTTCTTAGAAGCTCTAAACTAGTGATTCTGAGCATTGAAGCAGTAACATAACTTGTACTACTTGAAAAGCTCTAACACATGAAAATCTGTCTTCTGCATTACAGATAACATTTCATTTCATGAGAAAGACACATCTTTCATGTACGTGAGCTTTAGTCTTAAAATTGCTTTAATCATGTTTCTCTCACTGAGAAAGAAGAATCTCAGCATGTGTGGCCTTGAATTCTCTTCATTTGCTTAGTTGCACTAACACAGCATTTCACAGCATATAGTGTTCTTAGAAGTTCTATACTAGTGAGTCTAAGCATTAAAGCTCTAACATAACTTGCACAGGAAAAAAGCTCTAACAAATGAAAATCTGACTTCTGTATTGCAAATAAACTTTCATTTCATGAGAAAGAAGCATCTTTCATGTACATGAGCTTTACTCTTAAAATTGCATTAACCAACTTTCTCTCACTGAAAAAAAAGTTTTCAGCATATGTGGCCTTGAATTCTCTTCATTTGCACTAACTAAGCATTTAGTGTTGTTAGAAGCTCTAAACTAGTGATTCTGAGCATTGAAGCTCTAACATAACTTGCATTAGAAAAAATATCTAACACATGAAAATCTGACTTCTGCATTGCACATATTTCATTTCATGAGAAAGAAACATCTTTCATGCACTTGAGCTTTACTCATAAAATTGCATTAACCAACTTTCTCTCAATGAGAAAGAAGCTTTTCAGCACATGTGGCCTTGAATTCTCTTCATTTGCTCTAACTAAGCATTTAGCGTTCTTAGAAGCTCTAAACTAGTGATTCAGAGCATTGAAGCTCTAACACAACTTCCACTACTGAAAAGCTCTAACACATGAAAATCTGTCTTCTGCATTGCAGATAACATTTCATTTCATGAGAAAGACACATCTTTCATGCACTTGAGCTTTACTCATAAAATTGCATTAATCATGCTTCTCTGACTGAGAAAGAAGCATCTCAGCATCTGTGGCCGTAAAGTCTCTTCATTTGCTTAGTTGCAATAACACAGCATTTAGTATTCTTAGACGCTCTAAACTAGTGATTCTAAGCATTAAAGCTCTAACATAACTTGCTCAGGAAAAAAGCTCTAACACATGAAAATCTGACTTCTGTATTGCAAATAACATTTCATTTCATGAGAAAGACACATCTTTCATGCACTTGAGCTTTACTCATAAAATTGCATTAACCAACTTTCTCTCAATGAGAAAGAAGCATCTCAGCACATGTGGCCATGAATTCTCTTCATTTGCTCTAACTAAGCATTTAGTGTTCTTAGAAGCTCTAATCTAGTGATTCTGAGCATTGAAGCAGTAACATAACTTGTACTGCTTGAAAAGCTCTAACACATGAAAATCTGTCTTCTGCATTACAGATAACATTTCATTTCATGAGAAAGACACATCTTTCATGTACTTGAGCTTTACTCTTAAAATTGCATTAATCATGTTTCTCTCACTGAGAAAGAAGCATCTCAGCCTGTGTGGCCTTGAATTCTCTTCATTTACTTAGTTGCACTAACACAGCATTTCACAGCATAGAGTGTTCTTAGAAGTTGTATGCTAGTGATTCTAAGCATTAAAGCTCTAACATAACTTGCTCAGGAAAAAAGCTCTAACAAATGAAAATCTGTCTTCTGCATTGCAGATAACATTTCATTTCATGAGAAAGACACATCTTTCATGCACTTGAGCTTAACTCATAAAATTGCATTAATCATGTTTCTCTCACTGAGAAAGAAGCATCTCAGCCTGTGTGGCCTTGAATTCTCTTCATTTGCTTAGTTGCACTAACACAGCATTTCACAGCATAGAGTGTTCTTAGAAGTTGTATGCTAGTGATTCTAAGCATTAAAGCTCTAACATAACTTGCTCAGGAAAAAAGCTCTAACACATGAAAATCTGACTTCTGTATTGCAAATAACATTTCATTTCATGAGAAAGACACATCTTTCATGCACTTGAGCTTTACTCATAAAATTGCATTAACCAACTTTTTCTCAATGAGAAAGAAGCTTTTCAGCACATGTGGCCATGAATTCTCTTCATTTGCTCTAACTAAGCATTTAGTGTTCTTAGAAGCTCTAAACTAGTGATTCTGAGCATTGAAGCAGTAACATAACTTGTACTACTTGAAAAGCTCTAACACATGAAAATCTGTCTTCTGCATTACAGATAACATTTCATTTCATGAGAAAGACACATCTTTCATGTACTTGAGCTTTACTCTTAAAATTGCATTAATCATGTTTCTCTCACTGAGAAGGAAGCATTTCAGCAACTGTGGCCTTGAATTTTCTTCATTTGCTTAGTTGCACTAACACAGCATTTCACAGCATATAGTGTTCTTAGAAGTTCTATACTAGTGAGTCTAAGCATTAAAGCTCTAACATAACTTGCACAGGAAAAAAGCTCTAACAAATGAAAATCTGACTTCTGTACTGCAAATAACATTTCATTTTATGAGAAAGAAGTATCTTTCATGTACTTGAGCTTTACTCTTAAAATTGCATTATCCAACTTTCTCTCACTGACAAAAAAGCTTTTCAGCATATGTAGCCTTGAACTCACTTTATTTGCACTAACTAAGCAATTTGTGTTCTTAGAAGCTCTAAACTAGTGATTCTGAGCATTGAATGGTGTACCATAACTTGTACTACTGAAAAGCTCTAACTCATGAAAATCTGTCTTCTGCATTTTAGATAACATTTCATTTCATGAGAAAAACGCATCTTTCATGCACTTGAGCTTTACTCATAAAATTGCATTAACCAACTTTCTCTCACTGAGAAACAAGCATTTCAGCATCTGTGGCCTTAAATTCTCTTCATTTGCTTAGTTGCACTAACACAGCATTTAGTGTTCTTAGAAGCGCTAAACTAGTGATTCTGAGCATGGAAGCTCTAACATAACTTGCATTACTTAAAAGCTCTAACACATGAAAATCTGTCTTCTGCATGGCAAAGAACATTTCATTTCATGAGAAAGAAACATGTTTCATGCACTTGAGCTTTACTCAAAAAATATCATTAACCAACATTCTCTCACTGAGAAAGAAGCTTTTCAGCACGTGGCCTTGAATTCTCTTCATTTGCACTAACTAAGCATTTAGTGTTCTTAGAAGCTCTAAACTAGTGATTCTGAGCATTGAAGTAGTAACATAACTTGTACTACTTGAAAAGCTCTAACACATGAAAATCTGTCTTCTGCATTACAGATAACATTTCATTTCATGAGAAAGACACATCTTTCATGTACTTGAGCTTTACTCTTAAAATTGCATTAATCATGTTTCTCTCACTGAGAAAGAAGCATCTCAGCCTGTGTGACCTTGAATTCTCTTCATTTACTTAGTTGCACTAACACAGCATTTCACAGCATAGAGTGTTCTTAGAAGTTGTATGCTAGTGATTCTAAGCATTAAAGCTCTAACATTACTTGCTCAGGAAAAAAGCTCTAACAAATGAAAATCTGTCTTCTGCATTGCAGATAACATTTCATTTCATGAGAAAGACACATCTTTCATGCACTTGAGCTTAACTCATAGAATTGCATGAATCATGTTTCTCTCACTGAGAAAGAAGCATCTCAGCCTGTGTGGCCTTGAATTCTCTTCATTTGCTTAGTTGCACTAACACAGCATTTCACAGCATAGAGTGTTCTTAGAAGTTGTATGCTAGTGATTCTAAGCATTAAAGCTCTAACATAACTTGCTCAGGAAAAAAGCTCTAACACATGAAAATCTGACTTCTGTATTGCAAATAACATTTCATTTCATGAGAAAGACACATCTTTCATGCACTTGAGCTTTACTCATAAAATTGCATTAACCAACTTTCTCTCAATGAGAAAGAAGCTTTTCAGCACATGTGGCCATGAATTCTCTTCATTTGCTCTAACTAAGCATTTAGTGTTCTTAGAAGCTCTAAACTAGTGATTCTGAGCATTGAAGCAGTAACATAACTTGTACTACTTGAAAAGCTCTAACACATGAAAATCTGTCTTCTGCATTACAGATAACATTTCATTTCATGAGAAAGACACATCTTTCATGTACTTGAGCTTTACTCTTAAAATTGCATTAATCATGTTTCTCTCACTGAGAAAGAAGCATCTGAACAAGTGTGGCCTTGAATTTTCTTCATTTGCTTAGTTGCACTAACACAGCATTTCACAGCATATAGTGTTCTTAGAAGTTCTATACTAGTGAGTCTAAGCATTAAAGCTCTAACATAACTTGCACAGGAAAAAAGCTCTAACAAATGAAAATCTGACTTCTGTACTGCAAATAACATTTCATTTTATGAGAAAGAAGTATCTTTCATGTACTTGAGCTTTACTCTTAAAATTGCATTAACCAACTTTCTCTCACTGACAAAAAAGCTTTTCAGCATATGTAGCCTTGAACTCACTTCATTTGCACTAACTAAGCAATTTGTGTTCTTAGAAGCTCTAAACTAGTGATTCTGAGCATTGAAGGTGTACCATAACTTGTACTACTGAAAAGCTCTAACTCATGAAAATCTGTCTTCTGCATTTTAGATAACATTTCATTTCATGAGAAAAACGCATCTTTCATGCACTTGAGCTTTACTCATAAAATTGCATTAACCAACTTTCTCTCACTGAGAAACAAGCATTTCAGCATCTGTGGCCTTAAATTCTCTTCATTTGCTTAGTTGCACTAACACAGCATTTAGTGTTCTTAGAAGCGCTAAACTAGTGATTCTGAGCATGGAAGCTCTAACATAACTTGCATTACTTAAAAGCTCTAACACATGAAAATCTGTCTTCTGTATTGCACATAACATTTCATTTCATGAGAAAGAAACATCTTTCATGTACATGAGCTTTACTCTTAAAATTGCATTAACCAACTTTCTCTCACTGAAAAAAAAGATTTCAGCATATGTGGCCTTGAATTCTCTTCATTTGCACTAACTAAGCATTTAGTGTTGTTAGAAGCTCTAAACTAGTGATTCTGAGCATTGAAGCTCTAACATAACTTGCATTAGAAAAAATATCTAACACATGAAAATCTGACTTCTGCATTGCACATAACATTTCATTTCATGAGAAAGAAACATCTTTCATGCACTTGAGCTTTACTCATAAAATTGCATTAACCAACTTTCTCTCAATGAGAAAGAAGCTTTTCAGCACATGTGGCCTTGAATTCTCTTCATTTGCTTTAACTAAGCATTTAGTGTTCTTAGAAGCTCTAAACTAGTGATTCAGAGCATTGAAGCTCTAACATAACTTGCACTACTGAAAAGCTCTAACACATGAAAATCTGTCTTCTGCATTACAGATAACATTTCATTTCATGAGAAAGACACATCATTTATGTACTTGAGATTTACTCTTAAAATTGCATTAATCATGTTTCTCTCACTGAGAAAGGAGCATCTCAGCATGTGTGGCCTTGAATTCTCTTCATTTGCTTAGTTGCACTAACACAGCATTTCACAGCATATAGTGTTCTTAGAAGTTCTATACTAGTGAGTCTAAGCACTAAAGCTCTAACAACTTGCACAGGAAAAAAGCTCTAACAAATGAAAATCTGACTTCTGTATTGCAAATAACATTTTATTTCATGAGAAAGAAGCATTTTTCATGTACTTGAGCTTTACTCTTAAAATTGCATTAATCATGTTTCTCTCACTGACAAAAAAGCTTTTCAGCATATGTGGCCTTGAATTCTCTTCATTTGCTTAGTTGCAATAACACAGCATTTCACAGCATATAGTGTTCTTAGAAGTTGTATACTAGTGATTCTAAGCATTAAAGCTCTAACATAACTTGCACAGGAAAAAAGCTCTAACAAATGAAAATCTGACTTCTGTACTGCAAATAACATTTCATTTTATGAGAAAGAAGTATCTTTCATGTACTTGAGCTTTACTCTTAAAATTGCATTAACCAACTTTCTCTCACTGACAAAAAAGCTTTTCAGCATATGTAGCCTTGAACTCGCTTCATTTGCACTAACTAAGCAATTTGTGTTCTTAGAAGCTCTAAACTAGTGATTCTGAGCATTGAAGGTGTACCATAACTTGTACTACTGAAAAGCTCTAACTCATGAAAATCTGTCTTCTGCATTTTAGATATTTCATTTCATGAGAAAAACGCATCTTTCATGCACTTGAGCTTTACTCTTAAAATTGCATTAACCAACTTTCTCTCACTGAGAAACAAGCATTTCAGCATCTGTGGCCTTAAATTCTCTTCATTTGCTTAGTTGCACTAACACAGCATTTAGTGTTCTTAGAAGCGCTAAACTAGTGATTCTGAGCATTGAAGCTCTAACATAACTTGCATTACTTAAAAGCTCTAACACATGAAAATCTGTCTTCTGCATGGCAAAGAACATTTCATTTCATGAGAAAGAAACATGTTTCATGCACTTGAGCTTTACTCAAAAAATATCATTAACCAACTTTCTCTCACTGAGAAAGAAGCTTTTCAGCACGTGGCCTTGAATTCTCTTCATTTGCACTAACTAAGCATTTAGTGTTCTTAGAAGCTCTAAACTAGTGATTCTGAGCATTGAAGTAGTAACATAACTTGTACTACTTGAAAAGCTCTAACACATGAAAATCTGTCTTCTGCATTACAGATAACATTTCATTTCATGAGAAAGACACATCTTTCATGTACTTGAGCTTTACTCTTAAAATTGCATTAATCATGTTTCTCTCACTGAGAAAGAAGCATCTCAGCCTGTGTGGCCTTGAATTCTCTTCATTTACTTAGTTGCACTAACACAGCATTTCACAGCATAGAGTGTTCTTAGAAGTTGTATGCTGGTGATTCTAAGCATTAAAGCTCTAACATTACTTGCTCAGGAAAAAAGCTCTAACAAATGAAAATCTGTCTTCTGCATTGCAGATAACATTTCATTTCATGAGAAAGACACATCTTTCATGCACTTGAGCTTAACTCATAGAATTGCATGAATCATGTTTCTCTCACTGAGAAAGAAGCATCTCAGCCTGTGTGGCCTTGAATTCTCTTCATTTGCTTAGTTGCACTAACACAGCATTTCACAGCATAGAGTGTTCTTAGAAGTTGTATGCTAGTGATTCTAAGCATTAAAGCTCTAACATAACTTGCTCAGGAAAAAAGCTCTAACACATGAAAATCTGACTTCTGTATTGCAAATAACATTTCATTTCATGAGAAAGACACATCTTTCATGCACTTGAGCTTTACTCATAAAATTGCATTAACCAACTTTCTCTCAATGAGAAAGAAGCTTTTCAGCACATGTGGCCATGAATTCTCTTCATTTGCTCTAACTAAGCATTTAGTGTTCTTAGAAGCTCTAAACTAGTGATTCTGAGCATTGAAGCAGTAACATAACTTGTACTACTTGAAAAGCTCTAACACATGAAAATCTGTCTTCTGCATTACAGATAACATTTCATTTCATGAGAAAGACACATCTTTCATGTACTTGAGCTTTACTCTTAAAATTGCATTAATCATGTTTCTCTCACTGAGAAAGAAGCATCTGAACAAGTGTGGCCTTGAATTTTCTTCATTTGCTTAGTTGCACTAACACAGCATTTCACAGCATATAGTGTTCTTAGAAGTTCTATACTAGTGAGTCTAAGCATTAAAGCTCTAACATAACTTGCACAGGAAAAAAGCTCTAACAAATGAAAATCTGACTTCTGTACTGCAAATAACATTTCATTTTATGAGAAAGAAGTATCTTTCATGCACTTGAGCTTTACTCATAAAATTGCATTAACCAACTTTCTCTCAATGAGAAAGAAGCTTTTCAGCACATTGGCCATGAATTCTCTTCATTTGCTCTAACTAAGCATTTAGTGTTCTTAGAAGCTCTAAACTAGTGATTCTGAGCATTGAAGCAGTAACATAACTTGTACTACTTGAAAAGCTCTAACACATGAAAATCTGTCTTCTGCATTACAGATAACATTTCATTTCATGAGAAAGACACATCTTTCATGTACGTGAGCTTTAGTCTTAAAATTGCTTTAATCATGTTTCTCTCACTGAGAAAGAAGAATCTCAGCATGTGTGGCCTTGAATTCTCTTCATTTGCTTAGTTGCACTAACACAGCATTTCACAGCATATAGTGTTCTTAGAAGTTCTATACTAGTGAGTCTAAGCATTAAAGCTCTAACATAACTTGCACAGGAAAAAAGCTCTAACAAATGAAAATCTGACTTCTGTATTGCAAATAAACTTTCATTTCATGAGAAAGAAGCATCTTTCATGTACATGAGCTTTACTCTTAAAATTGCATTAACCAACTTTCTCTCACTGAAAAAAAAGTTTTCAGCATATGTGGCCTTGAATTCTCTTCATTTGCACTAACTAAGCATTTAGTGTTGTTAGAAGCTCTAAACTAGTGATTCTGAGCATTGAAGCTCTAACATAACTTGCATTAGAAAAAATATCTAACACATGAAAATCTGACTTCTGCATTGCACATATTTCATTTCATGAGAAAGAAACATCTTTCATGCACTTGAGCTTTACTCATAAAATTGCATTAACCAACTTTCTCTCAATGAGAAAGAAGCTTTTCAGCACATGTGGCCTTGAATTCTCTTCATTTGCTCTAACTAAGCATTTAGCGTTCTTAGAAGCTCTAAACTAGTGATTCAGAGCATTGAAGCTCTAACACAACTTCCACTACTGAAAAGCTCTAACACATGAAAATCTGTCTTCTGCATTGCAGATAACATTTCATTTCATGAGAAAGACACATCTTTCATGCACTTGAGCTTTACTCATAAAATTGCATTAATCATGCTTCTCTGACTGAGAAAGAAGCATCTCAGCATCTGTGGCCGTAAAGTCTCTTCATTTGCTTAGTTGCAATAACACAGCATTTAGTATTCTTAGACGCTCTAAACTAGTGATTCTAAGCATTAAAGCTCTAACATAACTTGCTCAGGAAAAAAGCTCTAACACATGAAAATCTGACTTCTGTATTGCAAATAACATTTCATTTCATGAGAAAGACACATCTTTCATGCACTTGAGCTTTACTCATAAAATTGCATTAACCAACTTTCTCTCAATGAGAAAGAAGCATCTCAGCACATGTGGCCATGAATTCTCTTCATTTGCTCTAACTAAGCATTTAGTGTTCTTAGAAGCTCTAATCTAGTGATTCTGAGCATTGAAGCAGTAACATAACTTGTACTGCTTGAAAAGCTCTAACACATGAAAATCTGTCTTCTGCATTACAGATAACATTTCATTTCATGAGAAAGACACATCTTTCATGTACTTGAGCTTTACTCTTAAAATTGCATTAATCATGTTTCTCTCACTGAGAAAGAAGCATCTCAGCCTGTGTGGCCTTGAATTCTCTTCATTTACTTAGTTGCACTAACACAGCATTTCACAGCATAGAGTGTTCTTAGAAGTTGTATGCTAGTGATTCTAAGCATTAAAGCTCTAACATAACTTGCTCAGGAAAAAAGCTCTAACAAATGAAAATCTGTCTTCTGCATTGCAGATAACATTTCATTTCATGAGAAAGACACATCTTTCATGCACTTGAGCTTAACTCATAAAATTGCATTAATCATGTTTCTCTCACTGAGAAAGAAGCATCTCAGCCTGTGTGGCCTTGAATTCTCTTCATTTGCTTAGTTGCACTAACACAGCATTTCACAGCATAGAGTGTTCTTAGAAGTTGTATGCTAGTGATTCTAAGCATTAAAGCTCTAACATAACTTGCTCAGGAAAAAAGCTCTAACACATGAAAATCTGACTTCTGTATTGCAAATAACATTTCATTTCATGAGAAAGACACATCTTTCATGCACTTGAGCTTTACTCATAAAATTGCATTAACCAACTTTTTCTCAATGAGAAAGAAGCTTTTCAGCACATGTGGCCATGAATTCTCTTCATTTGCTCTAACTAAGCATTTAGTGTTCTTAGAAGCTCTAAACTAGTGATTCTGAGCATTGAAGCAGTAACATAACTTGTACTACTTGAAAAGCTCTAACACATGAAAATCTGTCTTCTGCATTACAGATAACATTTCATTTCATGAGAAAGACACATCTTTCATGTACTTGAGCTTTACTCTTAAAATTGCATTAATCATGTTTCTCTCACTGAGAAGGAAGCATTTCAGCAACTGTGGCCTTGAATTTTCTTCATTTGCTTAGTTGCACTAACACAGCATTTCACAGCATATAGTGTTCTTAGAAGTTCTATACTAGTGAGTCTAAGCATTAAAGCTCTAACATAACTTGCACAGGAAAAAAGCTCTAACAAATGAAAATCTGACTTCTGTACTGCAAATAACATTTCATTTTATGAGAAAGAAGTATCTTTCATGTACTTGAGCTTTACTCTTAAAATTGCATTATCCAACTTTCTCTCACTGACAAAAAAGCTTTTCAGCATATGTAGCCTTGAACTCACTTTATTTGCACTAACTAAGCAATTTGTGTTCTTAGAAGCTCTAAACTAGTGATTCTGAGCATTGAATGGTGTACCATAACTTGTACTACTGAAAAGCTCTAACTCATGAAAATCTGTCTTCTGCATTTTAGATAACATTTCATTTCATGAGAAAAACGCATCTTTCATGCACTTGAGCTTTACTCATAAAATTGCATTAACCAACTTTCTCTCACTGAGAAACAAGCATTTCAGCATCTGTGGCCTTAAATTCTCTTCATTTGCTTAGTTGCACTAACACAGCATTTAGTGTTCTTAGAAGCGCTAAACTAGTGATTCTGAGCATGGAAGCTCTAACATAACTTGCATTACTTAAAAGCTCTAACACATGAAAATCTGTCTTCTGCATGGCAAAGAACATTTCATTTCATGAGAAAGAAACATGTTTCATGCACTTGAGCTTTACTCAAAAAATATCATTAACCAACATTCTCTCACTGAGAAAGAAGCTTTTCAGCACGTGGCCTTGAATTCTCTTCATTTGCACTAACTAAGCATTTAGTGTTCTTAGAAGCTCTAAACTAGTGATTCTGAGCATTGAAGTAGTAACATAACTTGTACTACTTGAAAAGCTCTAACACATGAAAATCTGTCTTCTGCATTACAGATAACATTTCATTTCATGAGAAAGACACATCTTTCATGTACTTGAGCTTTACTCTTAAAATTGCATTAATCATGTTTCTCTCACTGAGAAAGAAGCATCTCAGCCTGTGTGGCCTTGAATTCTCTTCATTTACTTAGTTGCACTAACACAGCATTTCACAGCATAGAGTGTTCTTAGAAGTTGTATGCTAGTGATTCTAAGCATTAAAGCTCTAACATTACTTGCTCAGGAAAAAAGCTCTAACAAATGAAAATCTGTCTTCTGCATTGCAGATAACATTTCATTTCATGAGAAAGACACATCTTTCATGCACTTGAGCTTAACTCATAGAATTGCATGAATCATGTTTCTCTCACTGAGAAAGAAGCATCTCAGCCTGTGTGGCCTTGAATTCTCTTCATTTGCTTAGTTGCACTAACACAGCATTTCACAGCATAGAGTGTTCTTAGAAGTTGTATGCTAGTGATTCTAAGCATTAAAGCTCTAACATAACTTGCTCAGGAAAAAAGCTCTAACACATGAAAATCTGACTTCTGTATTGCAAATAACATTTCATTTCATGAGAAAGACACATCTTTCATGCACTTGAGCTTTACTCATAAAATTGCATTAACCAACTTTCTCTCAATGAGAAAGAAGCTTTTCAGCACATGTGGCCATGAATTCTCTTCATTTGCTCTAACTAAGCATTTAGTGTTCTTAGAAGCTCTAAACTAGTGATTCTGAGCATTGAAGCAGTAACATAACTTGTACTACTTGAAAAGCTCTAACACATGAAAATCTGTCTTCTGCATTACAGATAACATTTCATTTCATGAGAAAGACACATCTTTCATGTACTTGAGCTTTACTCTTAAAATTGCATTAATCATGTTTCTCTCACTGAGAAAGAAGCATCTGAACAAGTGTGGCCTTGAATTTTCTTCATTTGCTTAGTTGCACTAACACAGCATTTCACAGCATATAGTGTTCTTAGAAGTTCTATACTAGTGAGTCTAAGCATTAAAGCTCTAACATAACTTGCACAGGAAAAAAGCTCTAACAAATGAAAATCTGACTTCTGTACTGCAAATAACATTTCATTTTATGAGAAAGAAGTATCTTTCATGTACTTGAGCTTTACTCTTAAAATTGCATTAACCAACTTTCTCTCACTGACAAAAAAGCTTTTCAGCATATGTAGCCTTGAACTCACTTCATTTGCACTAACTAAGCAATTTGTGTTCTTAGAAGCTCTAAACTAGTGATTCTGAGCATTGAAGGTGTACCATAACTTGTACTACTGAAAAGCTCTAACTCATGAAAATCTGTCTTCTGCATTTTAGATAACATTTCATTTCATGAGAAAAACGCATCTTTCATGCACTTGAGCTTTACTCATAAAATTGCATTAACCAACTTTCTCTCACTGAGAAACAAGCATTTCAGCATCTGTGGCCTTAAATTCTCTTCATTTGCTTAGTTGCACTAACACAGCATTTAGTGTTCTTAGAAGCGCTAAACTAGTGATTCTGAGCATGGAAGCTCTAACATAACTTGCATTACTTAAAAGCTCTAACACATGAAAATCTGTCTTCTGTATTGCACATAACATTTCATTTCATGAGAAAGAAACATCTTTCATGTACATGAGCTTTACTCTTAAAATTGCATTAACCAACTTTCTCTCACTGAAAAAAAAGATTTCAGCATATGTGGCCTTGAATTCTCTTCATTTGCACTAACTAAGCATTTAGTGTTGTTAGAAGCTCTAAACTAGTGATTCTGAGCATTGAAGCTCTAACATAACTTGCATTAGAAAAAATATCTAACACATGAAAATCTGACTTCTGCATTGCACATAACATTTCATTTCATGAGAAAGAAACATCTTTCATGCACTTGAGCTTTACTCATAAAATTGCATTAACCAACTTTCTCTCAATGAGAAAGAAGCTTTTCAGCACATGTGGCCTTGAATTCTCTTCATTTGCTTTAACTAAGCATTTAGTGTTCTTAGAAGCTCTAAACTAGTGATTCAGAGCATTGAAGCTCTAACATAACTTGCACTACTGAAAAGCTCTAACACATGAAAATCTGTCTTCTGCATTACAGATAACATTTCATTTCATGAGAAAGACACATCTTTCATGTACTTGAGCTTTACTCTTAAAATTGCATTAATCATGTTTCTCTCACTGAGAAAGAAGCATCTCAGCCTGTGTGGCCTTGAATTCTCTTCATTTACTTAGTTGCACTAACACAGCATTTCACAGCATAGAGTGTTCTTAGAAGTTGTATGCTAGTGATTCTAAGCATTAAAGCTCTAACATTACTTGCTCAGGAAAAAAGCTCTAACAAATGAAAATCTGTCTTCTGCATTGCAGATAACATTTCATTTCATGAGAAAGACACATCTTTCATGCACTTGAGCTTAACTCATAGAATTGCATTAATCATTTTTCTCTCACTGAGAAAGAAGCATCTCAGCCTGTGTGGCCTTGAATTCTCTTCATTGGCTTAGTTGCACTAACACAGCATTTCACAGCATAGAGTGTTCTTAGAAGTTGTATGCTAGTGATTCTAAGCATTAAAGCTCTAACATAACTTGCTCAGGAAAAAAGCTCTAACACATGAAAATCTGACTTCTGTATTGCAAATAACATTTCATTTCATGAGAAAGACACATCTTTCATGCACTTGAGCTTTACTCATAAAATTGCATTAACCAACTTTCTCTCAATGAGAAAGAAGCTTTTCAGCACATGTGGCCATGAATTCTCTTCATTTGCTCTAACTAAGCATTTAGTGTTCTTAGAAGCTCTAAACTAGTGATTCTGAGCATTGAAGCAGTAACATAACTTGTACTACTTGAAAAGCTCTAACACATGAAAATCTGTCTTCTGCATTACAGATAACATTTCATTTCATGAGAAAGACACATCTTTCATGTACTTGAGCTTTACTCTTAAAATTGCATTAATCATGTTTCTCTCACTGAGAAAGAAGCATCTGAACAAGTGTGGCCTTGAATTTTCTTCATTTGCTTAGTTGCACTAACACAGCATTTCACAGCATATAGTGTTCTTAGAAGTTCTATACTAGTGAGTCTAAGCATTAAAGCTCTAACATAACTTGCACAGGAAAAAAGCTCTAACAAATGAAAATCTGACTTCTGTACTGCAAATAACATTTCATTTTATGAGAAAGAAGTATCTTTCATGTACTTGAGCTTTACTCTTAAAATTGCATTAACGAACTTTCTCTCAATGAGAAAGAAGCTTTTCAGCACATGTGGCCTTGAATTCTCTTCATTTGCTCTAACTAAGCATTTAGCGTTCTTAGAAGCTCTAAACTAGTGATTCAGAGCATTGAAGCTCTAACACAACTTCCACTACTGAAAAGCTCTAACACATGAAAATCTGTCTTCTGCATTGCAGATAACATTTCATTTCATGAGAAAGACACATCTTTCATGCACTTGAGCTTTACTCATAAAATTGCATTAATCATGCTTCTCTGACTGAGAAAGAAGCATCTCAGCATCTGTGGCCGTAAAGTCTCTTCATTTGCTTAGTTGCAATAACACAGCATTTAGTATTCTTAGACGCTCTAAACTAGTGATTCTAAGCATTAAAGCTCTAACATAACTTGCTCAGGAAAAAAGCTCTAACACATGAAAATCTGACTTCTGTATTGCAAATAACATTTCATTTCATGAGAAAGACACATCTTTCATGCACTTGAGCTTTACTCATAAAATTGCATTAACCAACTTTCTCTCAATGAGAAAGAAGCATCTCAGCACATGTGGCCATGAATTCTCTTCATTTGCTCTAACTAAGCATTTAGTGTTCTTAGAAGCTCTAATCTAGTGATTCTGAGCATTGAAGCAGTAACATAACTTGTACTGCTTGAAAAGCTCTAACACATGAAAATCTGTCTTCTGCATTACAGATAACATTTCATTTCATGAGAAAGACACATCTTTCATGTACTTGAGCTTTACTCTTAAAATTGCATTAATCATGTTTCTCTCACTGAGAAAGAAGCATCTCAGCCTGTGTGGCCTTGAATTCTCTTCATTTACTTAGTTGCACTAACACAGCATTTCACAGCATAGAGTGTTCTTAGAAGTTGTATGCTAGTGATTCTAAGCATTAAAGCTCTAACATAACTTGCTCAGGAAAAAAGCTCTAACAAATGAAAATCTGTCTTCTGCATTGCAGATAACATTTCATTTCATGAGAAAGACACATCTTTCATGCACTTGAGCTTAACTCATAAAATTGCATTAATCATGTTTCTCTCACTGAGAAAGAAGCATCTCAGCCTGTGTGGCCTTGAATTCTCTTCATTTGCTTAGTTGCACTAACACAGCATTTCACAGCATAGAGTGTTCTTAGAAGTTGTATGCTAGTGATTCTAAGCATTAAAGCTCTAACATAACTTGCTCAGGAAAAAAGCTCTAACACATGAAAATCTGACTTCTGTATTGCAAATAACATTTCATTTCATGAGAAAGACACATCTTTCATGCACTTGAGCTTTACTCATAAAATTGCATTAACCAACTTTTTCTCAATGAGAAAGAAGCTTTTCAGCACATGTGGCCATGAATTCTCTTCATTTGCTCTAACTAAGCATTTAGTGTTCTTAGAAGCTCTAAACTAGTGATTCTGAGCATTGAAGCAGTAACATAACTTGTACTACTTGAAAAGCTCTAACACATGAAAATCTGTCTTCTGCATTACAGATAACATTTCATTTCATGAGAAAGACACATCTTTCATGTACTTGAGCTTTACTCTTAAAATTGCATTAATCATGTTTCTCTCACTGAGAAGGAAGCATCTCAGCAACTGTGGCCTTGAATTTTCTTCATTTGCTTAGTTGCACTAACACAGCATTTCACAGCATATAGTGTTCTTAGAAGTTCTATACTAGTGAGTCTAAGCATTAAAGCTCTAACATAACTTGCACAGGAAAAAAGCTCTAACAAATGAAAATCTGACTTCTGTACTGCAAATAACATTTCATTTTATGAGAAAGAAGTATCTTTCATGTACTTGAGCTTTACTCTTAAAATTGCATTATCCAACTTTCTCTCACTGACAAAAAAGCTTTTCAGCATATGTAGCCTTGAACTCACTTTATTTGCACTAACTAAGCAATTTGTGTTCTTAGAAGCTCTAAACTAGTGATTCTGAGCATTGAAGGTGTACCATAACTTGTACTACTGAAAAGCTCTAACTCATGAAAATCTGTCTTCTGCATTTTAGATAACATTTCATTTCATGAGAAAAACGCATCTTTCATGCACTTGAGCTTTACTCATAAAATTGCATTAACCAACTTTCTCTCACTGAGAAACAAGCATTTCAGCATCTGTGGCCTTAAATTCTCTTCATTTGCTTAGTTGCACTAACACAGCATTTAGTGTTCTTAGAAGCGCTAAACTAGTGATTCTGAGCATGGAAGCTCTAACATAACTTGCATTACTTAAAAGCTCTAACACATGAAAATCTGTCTTCTGCATGGCAAAGAACATTTCATTTCATGAGAAAGAAACATGTTTCATGCACTTGAGCTTTACTCAAAAAATATCATTAACCAACTTTCTCTCACTGAGAAAGAAGCTTTTCAGCACGTGGCCTTGAATTCTCTTCAATTGCACTAACTAAGCATTTAGTGTTCTTAGAAGCTCTAAACTAGTGATTCTGAGCATTGAAGTAGTAACATAACTTGTACTACTTGAAAAGCTCTAACACATGAAAATCTGTCTTCTGCATTACAGATAACATTTCATTTCATGAGAAAGACACATCTTTCATGTACTTGAGCTTTACTCTTAAAATTGCATTAATCATGTTTCTCTCACTGAGAAAGAAGCATCTCAGCCTGTGTGGCCTTGAATTCTCTTCATTTACTTAGTTGCACTAACACAGCATTTCACAGCATAGAGTGTTCTTAGAAGTTGTATGCTAGTGATTCTAAGCATTAAAGCTCTAACATTACTTGCTCAGGAAAAAAGCTCTAACAAATGAAAATCTGTCTTCTGCATTGCAGATAACATTTCATTTCATGAGAAAGACACATCTTTCATGCACTTGAGCTTAACTCATAGAATTGCATGAATCATGTTTCTCTCACTGAGAAAGAAGCATCTCAGCCTGTGTGGCCTTGAATTCTCTTCATTTGCTTAGTTGCACTAACACAGCATTTCACAGCATAGAGTGTTCTTAGAAGTTGTATGCTAGTGATTCTAAGCATTAAAGCTCTAACATAACTTGCTCAGGAAAAAAGCTCTAACACATGAAAATCTGACTTCTGTATTGCAAATAACATTTCATTTCATGAGAAAGACACATCTTTCATGCACTTGAGCTTTACTCATAAAATTGCATTAACCAACTTTCTCTCAATGAGAAAGAAGCTTTTCAGCACATGTGGCCATGAATTCTCTTCATTTGCTCTAACTAAGCATTTAGTGTTCTTAGAAGCTCTAAACTAGTGATTCTGAGCATTGAAGCAGAAACATAACTTGTACTACTTGAAAAGCTCTAACACATGAAAATCTGTCTTCTGCATTACAGATAACATTTCATTTCATGAGAAAGACACATCTTTCATGTACTTGAGCTTTACTCTTAAAATTGCATTAATCATGTTTCTCTCACTGAGAAAGAAGCATCTGAACAAGTGTGGCCTTGAATTTTCTTCATTTGCTTAGTTGCACTAACACAGCATTTCACAGCATATAGTGTTCTTAGAAGTTCTATACTAGTGAGTCTAAGCATTAAAGCTCTAACATAACTTGCACAGGAAAAAAGCTCTAACAAATGAAAATCTGACTTCTGTACTGCAAATAACATTTCATTTTATGAGAAAGAAGTATCTTTCATGTACTTGAGCTTTACTCTTAAAATTGCATTAACCAACTTTCTCTCACTGACAAAAAAGCTTTTCAGCATATGTAGCCTTGAACTCACTTCATTTGCACTAACTAAGCAATTTGTGTTCTTAGAAGCTCTAAACTAGTGATTCTGAGCATTGAAGGTGTACCATAACTTGTACTACTGAAAAGCTCTAACTCATGAAAATCTGTCTTCTGCATTTTAGATAACATTTCATTTCATGAGAAAAACGCATCTTTCATGCACTTGAGCTTTACTCATAAAATTGCATTAACCAACTTTCTCTCACTGAGAAACAAGCATTTCAGCATCTGTGGCCTTAAATTCTCTTCATTTGCTTAGTTGCACTAACACAGCATTTAGTGTTCTTAGAAGCGCTAAACTAGTGATTCTGAGCATGGAAGCTCTAACATAACTTGCATTACTTAAAAGCTCTAACACATGAAAATCTGTCTTCTGTATTGCACATAACATTTCATTTCATGAGAAAGAAACATCTTTCATGTACATGAGCTTTACTCTTAAAATTGCATTAACCAACTTTCTCTCACTGAAAAAAAAGATTTCAGCATATGTGGCCTTGAATTCTCTTCATTTGCACTAACTAAGCATTTAGTGTTGTTAGAAGCTCTAAACTAGTGATTCTGAGCATTGAAGCTCTAACATAACTTGCATTAGAAAAAATATCTAACACATGAAAATCTGACTTCTGCATTGCACATAACATTTCATTTCATGAGAAAGAAACATCTTTCATGCACTTGAGCTTTACTCATAAAATTGCATTAACCAACTTTCTCTCAATGAGAAAGAAGCTTTTCAGCACATGTGGCCTTGAATTCTCTTCATTTGCTTTAACTAAGCATTTAGTGTTCTTAGAAGCTCTAAACTAGTGATTCAGAGCATTGAAGCTCTAACATAACTTGCACTACTGAAAAGCTCTAACACATGAAAATCTGTCTTCTGCATTACAGATAACATTTCATTTCATGAGAAAGACACATCTTTCATGTACTTGAGCTTTACTCTTAAAATTGCATTAATCATGTTTCTCTCACTGAGAAAGAAGCATCTCAGCCTGTGTGGCCTTGAATTCTCTTCATTTACTTAGTTGCACTAACACAGCATTTCACAGCATAGAGTGTTCTTAGAAGTTGTATGCTAGTGATTCTAAGCATTAAAGCTCTAACATTACTTGCTCAGGAAAAAAGCTCTAACAAATGAAAATCTGTCTTCTGCATTGCAGATAACATTTCATTTCATGAGAAAGACACATCTTTCATGCACTTGAGCTTAACTCATAGAATTGCATTAATCATTTTTCTCTCACTGAGAAAGAAGCATCTCAGCCTGTGTGGCCTTGAATTCTCTTCATTGGCTTAGTTGCACTAACACAGCATTTCACAGCATAGAGTGTTCTTAGAAGTTGTATGCTAGTGATTCTAAGCATTAAAGCTCTAACATAACTTGCTCAGGAAAAAAGCTCTAACACATGAAAATCTGACTTCTGTATTGCAAATAACATTTCATTTCATGAGAAAGACACATCTTTCATGCACTTGAGCTTTACTCATAAAATTGCATTAACCAACTTTCTCTCAATGAGAAAGAAGCTTTTCAGCACATGTGGCCATGAATTCTCTTCATTTGCTCTAACTAAGCATTTAGTGTTCTTAGAAGCTCTAAACTAGTGATTCTGAGCATTGAAGCAGTAACATAACTTGTACTACTTGAAAAGCTCTAACACATGAAAATCTGTCTTCTGCATTACAGATAACATTTCATTTCATGAGAAAGACACATCTTTCATGTACTTGAGCTTTACTCTTAAAATTGCATTAATCATGTTTCTCTCACTGAGAAAGAAGCATCTGAACAAGTGTGGCCTTGAATTTTCTTCATTTGCTTAGTTGCACTAACACAGCATTTCACAGCATATAGTGTTCTTAGAAGTTCTATACTAGTGAGTCTAAGCATTAAAGCTCTAACATAACTTGCACAGGAAAAAAGCTCTAACAAATGAAAATCTGACTTCTGTACTGCAAATAACATTTCATTTTATGAGAAAGAAGTATCTTTCATGTACTTGAGCTTTACTCTTAAAATTGCATTAACCAACTTTCTCTCACTGACAAAAAAGCTTTTCAGCATATGTAGCCTTGAACTCACTTCATTTGCACTAACTAAGCAATTTGTGTTCTTAGAAGCTCTAAACTAGTGATTCTGAGCATTGAAGGTGTACCATAACTTGTACTACTGAAAAGCTCTAACTCATGAAAATCTGTCTTCTGCATTTTAGATAACATTTCATTTCATGAGAAAAACGCATCTTTCATGCACTTGAGCTTTACTCATAAAATTGCATTAACCAACTTTCTCTCACTGAGAAACAAGCATTTCAGCATCTGTGGCCTTAAATTCTCTTCATTTGCTTAGTTGCACTAACTAAGCATTTAGTGTTGTTAGAAGCTCTAAACTAGTGATTCTGAGCATTGAAGCTCTAACATAACTTGCATTAGAAAAAAAGCTCTAACACATGAAAATCTGACTTCTGTATTGCAAATAACATTTTCATTTCATGAGAAAGACACATCTTTCATGCACTTGAGCTTTACTCATAAATTGCAATTAACCAACTTTCTCTCAATGAGAAAGAAGCTTTTCAGCACGTGGCCATGAATTCTCTTCATTTGCTCTAACTAAGCATTTAGCGTTCTTAGAAGCTCTAAACTAGTGATTCTGAGCATTGAAGCAGTAACATAACTTGTACTATTTGAAAAGCTCTAACACATGAAAATCTGTCTTCTGCATTACAGATAACATTTCATTTCATGAGAAAGACACATCTTTCATGCACTTGAGCTTTACTCATAAAATTGCATTAACCAACTTTCTCTCAATGAGAAAGAAGCTTTTCAGCACATGTGGCCTTGAATTCTGTTCATTTGCTCTAACTAAGCATTTAGTGTTCTTAGAAGCTCTAAACTAGTGATTCTGAGCATTGAAGCTCTAACATAACTTTGCACTACTGAAAAGCTCTAACACATGAAAATCTGTCTTCTGCATTGCAGATAACATTTCATTTCATGAGAAAGACACATCTTTCATGCACTTGAGCTTTACTCATAAAATTGCATTAATCATGTTTCTCTCACTGAGAAAGAAGCATCTCAGCCTGTGTGGCCTTGAATTCTCTTCATTTGCTTAGTTGCACTAACACAGTATTTAGTGTTCTTAGAAGCGCTAAACTAGTGATTCTGAGCATGGAAGCTCTAACCTAACTTGCACTACTGAAAAGCTGTAAACACATGAAAATTTGTCTTCTACATTGCAGATAACATTTCATTTCATGAGAAAGACACATCTTTCATGTACTTGAGCTTTACTCTTAAAATTGCATTAATCATGTTTCTCTCACTGAGAATAGAAGCATCTCAGCATGTGTGGCCTTGATTCTATTCATTTGCTTAGTTGCAATAACACAGCATTTCACAGCATATAGTGTTCTTAAGAAGTTGTATACTAGTGATTCTAAGCATTAAAGCTCTAACATAACTTGCACAGGAAACAGCTCTAACAAATGAAAATCTGATTTCTGTACTGCAAATAACATTTCATTTTATTAGAAAGAAGTATCTTTCATGTACTTGAGCTTTACTCTTAAAATTGCATTAACCAACTTTCTCTCACTGACAAAAAAGCTTTTCAAGCATATGTGGCCTTGAACTCGCTTCATTTGCACTAACTAAGCAATTTGTGTTCTTAGAAGCTCTAAACTAGTGATTCTGAGCATTGAAGGTGTACCATAACTTGTACTGCTGAAAAGCTCTAACTCATGAAAATCTGTCTTCTGCATTTTAGATATTTCATTTCATGAGAAAAACGCATCTTTCATGCACTTGACCTTTACTCATAAAATTGCATTAACCAACTTTCTCTCACTGAGAAACAAGCATTTCAGCATCTGTGGCCTTAAAATTCTCTTCATTTGCTGAGTTGCACTAACACAGCATTTAGTGTTCTTAGAAGCGCTAAACTAGTGATTCTGAGCATGGAAGCTCTAACATAACTTGCATTAGTTTAAAAGCTCTAACACATGAAAATCTGTCTTCTGCATGGCAAATAACATTTCATTTCATGAGAAAGACACATCTTTCATGTACTTGAGCTTTACTCATAAAATTGCATTAATCATGTTCTCTCACTGAGAAAGAAGCATCTCAGTCTGTGTGCCTTGAATTCTCTTCATTTACTTAGTTGCACTAACACAGTATTTCACAGCATAGAGTGTTCTTAGAAGTTGTATGCTAGTGATTCTAAGCATTAAAGCTCTAACATAACTTGCTCAGGAAAAAAGCTCTAACAAATGAAAATCTGACTTCTGTACTGCAAATAACATTTCATTTTATGAGAACAGAAGCATCTTTCAAATACTTGAGCTTTACTCTTAAAATTGCATTAACCAACTTTCTCTCACTGATAAAAAAGCTTTTCAGCATATGTGGCCTTGAATTCTCTTCATTTGCACTAACTAAGCATTTAGTGTTGTTAGAAGCTCTAAACTAGTGATTCTGAGCATTGAAGCTCTAACATAACTTGCATTAGAAAAAAGCTCTAACACATGAAAATCTGACTTCTGTATTGCAAATAACATTTCATTTCATGAGAAAGACACATCTTTCATGCACTTGAGCTTTACTCATAAAATTGCATTAACCAACTTTCTTTCAATGAGAAAGAAGCTTTTCAGCACATGTGGCCATGAATTCTCTTCATTTGCTCTAACTAAGCATTTAGTGTTCTTACAAGCTCTAAACTAGTGATTCTGAGCATTGAAGCTCTAACATAACTTGCACTACTGAAAAGGCTCTAACACATGAAAATCTGTCTTCTGCATTGCAGATAACATTTCATTTCATGAGAAAGACACATCTTTCATGCACTTGAGCTTTACTCATAAAATTGCATTAATCATGTTTCTCTCACTGAGAAAGAAGCATCTCAGCCTGTGTGGCCTTGAATTCTCTTCATTTGCTTAGTTGCACTAACACAGTATTTAGTGTTCTTAGAAGCGCTAAACTAGTGATTCTGAGCATGGAAGCTCTAACATAACTTGCACTACTGAAAAGCTGTAACACATGAAAATCTGTCTTCTACATTGCAGATAACATTTCATTTCATGAGAAAGACACATCTTTCATGTACTTGAGCTTTACTCTTAAAATTGCATTACTCATGTTTCTCTCACTGAGAAAGAAGCATCTCAGCATGTGTGGCCTTGAATTCTATTCATTTGCTTAGTTGCACTAACACAGCATTTCACAGCATATAGTGTTCTTAGAAGTTCTATACTAGTGAGTCTAAGCACTAAAGCTCTAACATAACTTGCACAGGAAAAAAGCTCTAAACAAATGAAAATCTGACTTCTGCATTTTAGATAACATTTCATTTCAGGAGAAAAACGCATCTTTCATGCACTTGAGCTTTACTCTTAAATTGCATTAACCAACTTTCTCTCACTGACAAAAAAGCTTTTCAGCATATGTGGCTTTGAACTCGCTTCATTTGCACTAACTAAGCAATTTGTGTTCTTAGAAGCTCTAAACTAGTGATTCTGAGCATTGAAGGTGTACCATAACTTGTACTACTGAAAAGCTCTAACTCATGAAAATCTGTCTTCTGCATTTTAGATAACATTTCATTTCAGGAGAAAAACGCATCTTTCATGCACTTGAGCTTTACTCATAAAATTGCATTAACCAACTTTCTCTCACTGAGAAACAAGCATTTCAGCATCTGTGGCCTTAAATTCTCTTCATTTGCTTAGTTGCACTAACACAGCATTTAGTGTTCTTAGAAGCGCTAAACTAGTGATTCTGAGCATGGAAGCTCTAACATAACTTGCATTAGTTAAAAGCTCTAACACATGAAAATCTGTCTTCTGCATGGCAAAATAACATTTCATTTCATGAGAAAGAAACATGTTTCATGCACTTGAGCTTTACCTCAAAAAATATCATTAACCAACTTTCTCTCACTGAGAAAGAAGCTTTTCAGCACGTGGTCTTGAATTCTCTTCATTTGCACTAACTAAGCATTTAGTGTTCTTAGAAGCTCTAAACTAGTGATTCTGAGCATTGAAGCTCTAACATAACTTGTACTACTGAAAAGCTCTAACACATGAAATCTGTCTTCTACATTTTAGATAACATTTCATTTCATGAGAAAACACATCTTTCATGTACGTGAGCTTTACTCTTAAAATTGCATTAATCATGTTTCTCTCACTGAGAAAGAAGCATCTCAGCATGTGTGGCCTTGAATTCTCTTCATTTGCTTAGTTGCACTAACACAGCATTTCAACAGCATATAGTGTTCTTTAGAAGTTCTATACTAGTGAGTCTAAGCATTAAAGCTCTAACATAACTTGCACAGGAAAAAAGCTCTAACAAATGAAAATCTGACTTCTGTATTGCAAATAAACTTTCATTTCATGAGAAAGAAGCATCTTTCATGTACATGAGCTTTACTCTTAAAATTGCATTAACCAACTTTCTCTCACTGAAAAAAAAGATTTTCAGCATATGTGGCCTTGAATTCTCTTCATTTGCACTAACTAAGCATTTAGTGTTGTTAGAAGCTCTAAACTAGTGATTCTGAGCATTGAAGCTCTAACATAACTTGCATTAGAAAAAATATCTAACACATGAAAATCTGACTTCTGCATTGCACATAACATTTCATTTCATGAGAAAGAAACATCTTTCATGCACTTGAGCTTTACTCATAAAATTGCATTAACCAACTTTCTCTCAATGAGAAAGAAGCTTTTCAGCACATGTGGCCTTGAATACTCTTCATTTGCTCTAACTAAGCATTTAGTGTTCTTAGAAGCTCTAAACTAGTGATTCTGAGCATTGAAGCTCTAACATAACTTGCACAGGAAAAAAGCTCTAACAAATGAAAATCTGATTTCTGTACTGCAAATAACATTTTATTTCATGAGAAAAAAGCATCTTTCATGTACTTCAGCTTTACTCTTAAAATTGCATTAACCAACTTTCTCTCACTGACAAAAAAGCTTTTCAGCATATGTGGCTTTGAACTCGCTTCATTTGCACTAACTAAGCAATTTGTGTTCTTAGAAGCTCTAAACTAGTGATTCTGAGCATTGAAGGTGTACCATAACTTGTACTACTGAAAAGCTCTAACTCATGAAAATCTGTCTTCTGCATTTTAGATAACATTTCATTTCATGAGAAAAACGCATCTTTCATGCACTTGAGCTTTACTCATAAAATTGCATTAACCAACTTTCTCTCACTGAGAAACAAGCATTTCAGCATCTGTGGCCTTAAATTCTCTTCATTTGCTTAGTTGCACTAACACAGCATTTAGTGTCTTTAGAAGCGCTAAACTAGTGATTCTGAGCATGGAAGCTCTAACATAACTTGCATTAGTTAAAAGCTCTAACACATGAAAATCTGTCTTCTGCATGGCAAATAACATTTCATTTCATGAGAAAGAAACATGTTCATGCACTTGAGCTTTACTCAAAAAATATCATTAACCAACTTTCTCTCACTGAGAAAGAAGCTTTTCAGCACGTGGTCTTGAATTCTCTTCATTTGCACTAACTAAGCATTTTCAGTGTTCTTAGAAGCTCTAAACTAGTGATTCTGAGCATTGAAGCTCTAACATAACTTGTACTACTGAAAAGCTCTAACACATGAAAATCTGTCTTCTACATTTTAGATAACATTTCATTTCATGAGAAACACATCTTTCATGTACGTGAGCTTTACTCTTAAAATTGCATTAATCATATTTCTCTCACTGAGAAAGAAGCATCTCAGCATGTGTGGCCTTGAATTCTCTTCATTTGCTTAGTTGCACTAACACAGCATTTCACAGCATATAGTGTTCTTAGAAGTTCTATACTAGTGAGTCTAAGCATTAAAGCTCTAACATAACTTGCACAGGAAAAAAGCTCTAACAAATGAAAATCTGACTTCTGTATTGCAAATAAACTTTCATTTCATGAGAAAGAAGCATCTTTCATGTACATGAGCTTTACTCTTAAAATTGCATTAACCAACTTTCTCTCACTGAAAAAAAAGATTTCAGCATATGTGGCCTTGAATTCTCTTCATTTGCACTAACTAAGCATTTAGTGTTGTTAGAAGCTCTAAACTAGTGATTCTGAGCATTGAAGCTCTAACATAACTTGCATTAGAAAAAAATATCTAACACATGAAAATCTGACTTCTGCATTGCACATAACATTTCATTTCATGAGAAAGAAACATCTTTCATGCACTTGAGCTTTACTCATAAAATTTGCATTAACCAACTTTCTCTCCAATGAGAAAGAAGCTTTTCAGCACATGTGGCCTTGAATACTCTTCATTTGCTCTAACTAAGCATTTAGTGTTCTTAGAAGCTCTAAACTAGTGATTCTGAGCATTGAAGCTCTAACATAACTTGCACAGGAAAAAAGCTCTAACAAATGAAAATCTGATTTCTGTACTGCAAATAACATTTCATTTTATGAGAAAGAAGTATCTTTCATGTACTTGAGCTTTACTCTTAAAATTGCATTAACCAACTTTCTCTCACTGACAAAAAAGCTTTTCAGCATATGTGGCCTTGAACTCGCTTCATTTGCACTAACTAAGCAATTTGTGTTCTTAGAAGCTCTAAACTAGTGATTCTGAGCATTGAAAGTGTACCATAACTTGTACTACTGAAAAGCTCTAACTCATGAAAATCTGTCTTCTGCATTTTAGATAACATTTCATTTCAGGAGAAAAACGCATCTTTCATGCACTTGACCTTTACTCATAAAATTGCATTAACCAACTTTCTCTCACTGAGAAAACAAGCATTTCAGCATCTGTGGCCTTAAATTCTCTTCATTTGCTTAGTTGCACTAACACAGCATTTAGTGTTCTTAGAAGTGCTAAACTAGTGATTCTGAGCATGGAAGCTCTAACATAACTTGCATTAGTTAAAAGCTCTAACACATGAAAATCTGTCTTCTGCATGGCAAAATAACATTTCATTTCATGAGAAAGAAACATGTTTCATGCACTTGAGCTTTACTCAAAAAATATCATTAACCAACTTTCTCTCACTGAGAAAGAAGCTTTTCAGCACGTGGCCTTGAATTCTCTTCATTTGCACTAACTAAGCATTTAGTGTTCTTAGAAGCTCTAAACTAGTGATTCTGAGCATTGAAGCTCTAACATAACATGCACTACTGAAAAGCTCTAACACATGAAAATCTGTCTTCTGCATTGCAGATAACATTTCATTTCATGAGAAAGACACATCTTTCATGCACTTGAGCTTTACTCATAAAATTGCATTAATCATGTTTCTCTCACTGAGAAAGAAGCATCTCAGCCTGTGTGGCCTTGAATTCTCTTCATTTGCTTAGTTGCACTAACACAGTATTTAGTGTTCTTAGAAGCGCTAAACTAGTGATTCTGAGCATGGAAGCTCTAACATAACTTGCACTACTGAAAAGCTGTAACACATGAAAATCTGTCCTCTACATTGCAAAATAACATTTCATTTCATGAGAAAGACACATCTTTCATGTACTTGAGCTTTACTCATTAAAATTGCATTAATCATGTTTCTCTCACTGAGAAAGAAGCATCTCAGTCTGTGTGGCCTTGAATTCTCTTCATTTACTTAGTTGCACTAACACAGTATTTCACAGCATAGAGTGTTCTTAGAAGTTGTATGCTAGTGATTTCTAAGCATTAAAGCTCTAACATAACTTGCTCAGGAAAAAAGCTCTAACAAATGAAAATCTGACTTCTGTACTGCAAATAACATTTCATTTTATGAGAAAGAAGCATCTTTCAAATACTTGAGCTTTACTCTTAAAATTGCATTAACCAACTTTCTCTCACTGATAAAAAAGCTTTTCAGCATATGTGGCCTTGAATTCTCTTCATTTGCACTAACTAAGCATTTAGTGTTGTTAAGAAGCTCTAAACTAGTGATTCTGAGCATTGAAGCTCTAACATAACTTGCATTAGAAAAAAGCTCTAACACATGAAAATCTGACTTCTGTATTGCAAATAACATTTCATTTCATGAGAAAGACACATCTTTCATGCACTTGAGCTTTACTCATAAAATTGCATTAACCAACTTTCTTTCCCAATGAGAAAGAAGCTTTTCAGCACATGTGGCCATGAATTCTCTTCATTTGCTCTAACTAAGCATTTAGTGTTCTTACAAGCTCTAAACTAGTGATTCTGAGCATTGAAGCTCTAACATAACTTGCACTACTGAAAAGCTCTAACACATGAAAATCTGTCTTCTGCATTGCAGATAACATTTCATTTCATGAGAAAGACACATCTTTCATGCACTTGAGCTTTACTCATAAAATTGCATTAATCATGTTTCTCTCACTGAGAAAGAAGCATCTCAGCCTGTGTGGCCTTGAATTCTCTTCATTTGCTTAGTTGCACTAACACAGTATTTAGTGTTCTTAGAAGCGCTAAACTAGTGATTCTGAGCATGGAAGCTCTAACATAACTTGCACTACTGAAAAGCTGTAACACATGAAAATCTGTCTTCTACATTGCAGATAACATTTCATTTCATGAGAAAGACACATCGTTCATGTACTTGAGCTTTACTCTTAAAATTGCATTACTCATGTTTCTCTCACTGAGAAAGAAGCATCTCAGCATGTGTGGCCTTGAATTCTATTCATTTGCTTAGTTGCACACTAAACACAGCATTTCACAGCATATAGTGTTCTTAGAAGTTCTATACTAGTTGAGTCTAAGCACTAAAGCTCTAACATAACTTGCACAGGGAAAAAAGCTCTAACAAATGAAAATCTGACTTCTGCATTTTAGATAACATTTCATTTCAGGAGAAAAACGCATCTTTCATGCACTTGAGCTTTACTCTTAAAATTGCATTAACCAACTTTCTCTCACTGACAAAAAAGCTTTTCAGCATATGTGGCTTTGAACTCGCTTCATTTGCACTAACTAAGCAATTTGTGTTCTTAGAAGCTCTAAACTAGTGATTCTGAGCATTGAAGGTGTACCATAACTTGTACTACTGAAAAGCTCTAAACTCATGAAAATCTGTCCTTCTGCATTTTAGATAACATTTCATTTCAGAGAGAAAAACGCATCTTTCATGCACTTGAGCTTTACTCATAAAATTGCATTAACCAACTTTCTCTCACTGAGAAACAAGCATTTCAGCATCTGTGGCCTTAAATTCTCTTCATTTGCTTAGTTGCACTAACACAGCATTTAGTGTTCTTAGAAGCGCTAAACTAGTGATTCTGAGCATGGAAGCTCTAACATAACTTGCATTAGTTAAAAGCTCTAACACATGAAAATCTGTCTTCTGCATGGCAAATAACATTTCATTTCATGAGAAAGAAACATGTTTCATGCACTTGAGCTTTACTCAAAAAAATATCATTTAACCAACTTTCTCTCACTGAGAAAGAAGCTTTTCAGCACGTGGTCTTGAATTCTCTTCATTTGCACTAACTAAGCAATTTAGTGTTCTTAGAAGCTCTAAACTAGTGATTCTGAGCATTGAAGCTCTAACATAACTTGTACTACTGAAAAGCTCTAACACATGAAAATCTGTCTTCTACATTTTAGATAACATTTCATTTCATGAGAAACACATCTTTCATGTACGTGAGCTTTACTCTTAAAATTGCATTAATCATGTTTCTCTCACTGAGAAAGAAGCATCTCAGCATGTGTGGCCTTGAATTCTCTTCATTTGCTTAGTTGCACTAACACAGTAGCATTTCACAGCATATAGTGTTCTTAGAAGTTCTATACTAACTA